>CM054179.1:142472867-143835367 GCA_028829895.1 Sinotaia quadrata
GCTGGTGTGCATCCAGTGTTGTCGTCAACTTATTCTTTTAACGTTTTGCTGTAAGTTCATTCCTTTCGAGAGTCAATATCAAGATATTTGAGGCCTGAGTTTTGTCTCGAGAATTCACACGTATATTATTTTGAATGTTCCTCATGGTGTGTGAAATAAACGCACATGGAAATTCAAGAAAATTCCTCCTGATGTGCTTGATAACCCATGTGAATTTCAGGACAAGTCATTCGGGGTGCTTGGAGAGTGCATCAACAATTCTGTAACTGTGCAATGTGCCTCTAGAAAGGACACTTGAGACCTCGCCTAAATAAGAAAGGCAATGACTTGCTGTAAACCACGTGATTGTGAACAACGTGCAGGCAACAGCCGCCATCTTTGAATATGCTATGTGCATTGATTTTTAATTATTTCTCTGAAACTCTGCTCTAATTTCCGTGATATCCATAACATGATTATGTATTCATGATTAATTAACTGCTTACGTCCCTACTAGAATAAATTGAACAAGTATCCAGTATTGATTGAACATTCTGCAGTGATGTAAACGTCAACGCTCTAAGTTTTTAATTATATGTTCCATATGTCATTGCTGATTTAATAAATTTATTGATTTTGATATTGTACAGCTTCAAGGTGGACCAGTTATAGCTGAGAATGAACATTAATGAATAGATGTATGACAATAAATAGACAAACAGAGAACAAGACGTAATCATTATATTATCATTTCCCACCTCGAAACAAACGATAGAAATTACTTCACTAACAAATACGCGAGGTTAAAATAATAACAATAATTTTAGTAAAAAGAAAAGTTAACAAAATTTACAACAATAGGTAAACATAGTTGTCCTAAAGCTGCGTAAGGCAAGTTTAAATTACACTGTAGTCACGGTCGGATAAAAACTTATCCCAAGGCTGGAGTGACATACTCACGTTGGTAGACTCTCGATAAGACATGACATCACATCAGGAATAGATTAGCCTAAGTTTATGGGCGGCATGGATGGTGGAGAATTAACATCTTGACCATCTCCCAGCAAAATGCCACAGTGATGAATAGAAAAGGGAAGTAATCCAAACTTCAGAAGCCCCGAGCAAAGTCTATTGGAACTAAAAGATTTTGGGAAGTAAAGTGAGTGGCTCAGAAAAATAATACGCCTTTTAGAAATTATAACAAATGATAAAATCAAACAGAACCATTCTTACTTGTCATTTATGTTAAATAGACTGATGACAACATGAAGAATACGGATCAAGAGTACCCACAAAACACCTACTGTTAATTCTATCTCTGACATGATAATTTCTGTCCATACAGTGTTTGCTTAAAGAAATCAAAGCCTATCGAATTTATGCAATGAATGTATGAGTGTAGTGCAATGAGATATGCTGAAGAAAGTGCCACGAAAATGAGAACAAATAATATATTTCTTCAAACTAGCATTGCATTTGACAAGCTGGAAATGTCTTAGTTACAAAAGAAAGCATAAAATGTCTAAAATATTGATAATGGTAGATTAGACATTTACAAACGTAAAATAAATGTAAAAAAATATTATTTATTGGGAAGCAATTATATAGCATATTCCAATTATTATCCAACTGTTCTGCTTTCTAAAATGTAATATTTCTTAAAGAAATCAAAGAGTGCAACTTCGTCTTCTAATTTAATAATGTCCTATTTGTAGGTATGCGTGTTTTAACTGCAAAAATCACAATTGTCCTGTTTGTATGTATGCATGTTGTAACTGCATAAATCACAATTCATCTGTTTGTATGTATGCGTCTTTTAACTGCATAAATCACAAATGTCATGTTCGCGAGAGCTCAGTTTGCAATTTTTGAACATTTGAACTGATTAAATGTAGTAAGTAAATTTTCTGTAACCAAGCTGTACGGAATTCAAAACAGTCGATATTTACACGGACTAAGAAAATAAATAAAAGATGGCGGTTGTTTTAAAAAAGAAACCAAAAAAAAATAAACCGTTTAGTAGTGTTTCCGGCACTTTCATTATTTTTTAAATTACTAAAATCAAGATCAATTAATGACAAATTAATGTGATTCAATGTAAAGCCAGAAGATAAGAGCTGTACATTTAATAATAATTTTAAATATAATAAAATTTAATGTTTGTTTATAGCTTGAAATGATTACATTGTTTCCATTGCCATAGAGATACAATAATTAAGTACATGAATAATTTCAATTTACCATCAATTAACACATCACTTTGAAAAAGGCCATCATAAATTAATAGATCCTGTAATTATTTCAAAACAACTGTATGCCATTAATAAGAGTGAAACAAATTTAAGAAAAGAAAATTATAAGGCAGTTTTTAAAATATTTTATCAATGTGAAACAATTTTTCACAAAGCCCGACTTACTTTCTATACTGTAAAATCATACTGTACATTTAATTAAGGAAATTTTAAATAGTTTCAATGTCTTTGGTGAGTAAACTGAATACTTTCAAGCATGTTTCAATATCATTCAAGATTACATTAACTAATTACAAACACACAGGTGAAAATCGAAATAATGTATTGCATACGATATAGTTGTCATGGTGAATATTGTAAACTGCTAAAAGTGCAGTACGTTTGCGTGCATTAACGTTGTGAATTTACAGTTCTCTTACGGTATAGTATCAATTGTATGTATATCAAACATTTCTTATATTAATAACACATTTACAGTTCTCTTACGATATAGTATCAATTGTATGCATATCAAACATTTCTTATATTAATAACAAGTTTGTTCAGCTTTTGTACACAGGTAAACTTCTCTTATAGTTTAGTATTAATGCCATGTACATCAAACATTCCCTATGTTAACAAAAGTTTGTTAGGATTTTGTACACATTCTCTTGCTTCAAAAATAGTTCATTGAGTTTCATTCCTCAAACTACAAAGTCTTTCACTTACATTGTTTAGTAAAAACAGTTGCGATTTTAAAAATACATTTATACGTTTGCTAATTAGTACACGTTTTTTGACACTAGACCAGACGTTTGTAAGCATTGTCTCTTTGACGTGTTTGGTTTGCGCTCAACCTTTCTCTCAATCAGTTTCAATCTTAATCTGAAGTTTCTAAATCTATCTCGAGCAATCAGTTGCATTTCTAATTTCTCTGTACAGGTTGCAAATATTCCGAGTTTTCTACATATCTCTGCCCATTTACTTCCGAAATAGGCGTTAAGTAGTATGACGTATCTTCTTGATTAACATCATCGTTTCCTGACTCAATACTACTCGGGTTATCCAAACTATGTGATACATTTCTTGA
Source organism: Sinotaia quadrata (assembly GCA_028829895.1). Taxonomy (NCBI): domain Eukaryota; kingdom Metazoa; phylum Mollusca; class Gastropoda; order Architaenioglossa; family Viviparidae; genus Sinotaia; species Sinotaia quadrata. The sequence continues at coordinate 142,476,168 of CM054179.1, forward strand.
CGTGAGGTCAACCGAGAACTCCACAATTTTAAAAGCATCGCTTTTTGTTAGAATATGCCCAAGGTCGTTAGGCAATACATGTGTGTCATTCATGTCCTTTTCTGTTGGAAAATCCCCAACGTTGTTAGATATTAATGAAGTGTTGTTCGCCTCCTTTATTTTTGGAAAATCCCCAAGGTCGTTAGGTATTACTGGAGTGTTGTTCGCCTTCTTTATTGCTGCAAAATTCCCTAGGTCATTAGATATTACTGGAGTGTTCTTCGCCTCCTTTGGAAAATCCCCAAGGTCGTTAGGTATTTCTGGTACTGTGTCCACCTCAATTTCTTTTTTATTAGCCGGAAGGTCATTAATAGTGTTCGATGTGCTACTTTGAGTGACGTTAGTTGGGATATTTGTGTAACGTGTTGTTCCTGAGGATGGCATGGTGTCGGATTTCCCGGGCTGTAGATAACCAGTATCTGTCGTGTCGTTACTCGCAGTTTGGCTTTGAATTAGTTGTGGGAGATCAGTCTGAGAAGTAATCCACGATTCTGCAGGATTTTTTCCTGTAAATGAAAGTAAATCTCCTAAATTAATTACACAAATACATTTTAAAATTAATCAGATTCTGATGCAGTTCACTAGATTAATAAGGTAAAGTAATTGTAATTCAGTCAATCCATCCATCAATCAAAGAAATAATCAATCAATCAATCAATCAATCTGCCATGAAACTGGTATTTCACCTTCATTACGCATTAATAATGTATGCATACATTACACTTATTATAGGGATGTAAGAGATATATGAAATTAATTTAATTGTATTCTGATGCCTAAGCTGACTTTTGCAAAGAAATGGTTAGTTGACTGAATGGTTTGAGCAAAGGGCATGGAGCATTTATGTGTGAAGTGCTCAATGGGACTAGCCTTAATGAGCAGTCTTAACGCACGATCTATCTGTAAGCTACGCAGACTTAACGGACGATCTATCTGAAATCTACGTTAGACATGAATATGGTCGTTAAACAACTACATGACTCTGCGCATAACTGAACTGAAGGAGCATAGAAAGAAAGGTCTAGATACCGAAAGTCCTTTCAGAATGAGAGTGGCCACCAGAACTGAAAATAAAGCTTGAACCATCATAGGAGAGTGACAGTTATAATGTGTGTGTTTGTATGATGGGTTATTTGTTTTCTTTTTTCAATTGAGTTGCACGAATGAAAGTCGGTGTTGTAGTATCCGTTGCATTTTAATGATGACTTTATTCAGAGTTAAGTGTGAATTAGTAAGAGAAAGTTAAAGAACTATAAGAGGGGGGGACTTATGTGAATTCATCCTTCTGTGTTTAGGTTTTAGTTTAGTAACATGGTTTTATAATTTTACAATGATCAACGGCTGGCGGTACAAGTTGTGCCTGACCTATGAGGGCCAGGCCGATAACTGACCTGAAATAAATCTACCTTGACACGTGATGTTGCACATGCCCTGGTGAATGAGACGGCCCAGCACTACTAGGTTGGAGACGAAAGTACATGAACAACACTTTTTAGGTTACATAATCTGTGTTAGCAAATCAAATATGACATGTTAGACTACACCATCTGTGTCAGAATATCAAATATGAGATTTTAGACTACACCATATGTGGCAAGAAAGATTTTTAGTAGGGGGCGCAAAGTGTAATATCAATCAATAATAATCACAATATATACAAGATCATCGCCCCAATCCAATAACTAAAACTGATTACCTACATCAACGTCTATTCACCATCTAAACGCGAATTAGTACGTCAAACCGAAGCAACGTTTATGGATATAGGGCAACCCAGGTGTTTTATACACATTCAATCTTTAGCTTATCTAATTCTCACATAAAAATCTCGTATGCAGTCAACCAAGTGTCACAATCAATCTTTAGTTTATCATGTTTCCCACCTAATAATATCATATGCAGTGAGCTGAGTGTCACAAATAAACTAGAAAGTTTCGGACTGTATCATATGTATTTAGTAAATAAAGGAATCATTACCGTTTCCTTCAGAATAGTCAGCGATTTCGTGGTAAATTCTGGATTCTCTGTGTGAATGAAACATTCCATGTCTTAACTCTACGTCCACAACTCTGTATGCATTCATTGCTTTCAAGTCTCTTCGTCTAAGCTTGTAGTAAGTGTCTTTGCCTGCACAGATGTCACTGATTTACACGCTTTTCATATGCACACGTTTATCTAGTATTTCTCTAAAACAAATTATTTTACAGTTAGTTTGGTCGTGTCCGGGAAGAAAAAACAACAAACGTACAACTTCATTATTGTTACATACTACTCGCAACCTACCAGGACACATTAGCCAATAGAAAACGTAGTATACAAAAGTGCAGTATTAGATTTAGCTGATGGTTTTAAAGCCACAATATTGGGTTTAGCTAATAGTTTGATAGATCTTTATGACTAGCGTGTCTGTTATGGTTTTATAGCCACAATATTGGGCTTAGCTAATAGTTTGATACATCTGAAAAAAGTTTCTTTCGTCTTGTGTGTTTGGGTTATTTTCTGCTTTGATCTATTAAAATAAATGAATTCAATCATTTGAAAATGTTTTTGAAAAATAATTTTAGCATGAACAATTTATGTATGTCATGGGAAACGAATGGAGCCAAAATTAAAATGTTATTTCACGTTCTGCACAAGACCACTAAGGGGGTAGGGGGAGGAACTGCAGGAACTCCAATGCTTACCTTTTTTAAAGCAATAAACGGCAATGAACACGATGACCATAAACGCTATGGCTCCAAGGACAATTCCAATAATCTCAGGTGGATGCAAGTCATGATGGGTTATTAATTCTGTACAGAAAATTATTTTAATGAGTTATATTCTTATTAATTCGAAACATTGTATACGCGTATAACGCAAAAAAAGTACCCCATCATTTGTTTCCATAAAATTAAAAGGACTAACCTCTTTAGCACCACAGTGAAATGAAATAAAAGATAAAAATTAAGAACTATGAGAAACACTAATACATATTAGACACTTAACTCTGTACTCACTCGCATTCCAAGACCGAATATAAGCGGGACTGGTTCTCTCATTGTCTAAAATTAAAAGATTATTTTCTTCATCACTGTCGTCTACTTGAATGTACATGCCATCACTTCCCTTGTTGTTGGAAACATTCACATACCACAAACCCACGTCTTCAGTCTGTACATTATAAACTTGAAGGGTGAGTTGAAGATCGGGTGGAATGCCAGTCACCAAATAGATACAATATATTCTTTTCGAACTAAAATGTGCACTCATTATGGTGCAAGTGAAAGAGGCAGTTACTTTAGAAGTTATGGACTCCGTGATTTTGTTCCGGTTCAGTCGAGTAATGTGACACTTAGTTATGTGTGTATCATGAGATCGAAGAGGAAACGTAACGCTTGCATTTTGTTGAGAATAAATAATTCGAATTTTCGGTTCTGAGATGATAATTTCTGGGGGACCTGAGACAAAACGGGTATATATTATAAATTTACTAATTTAAAAAATAGAGCACATATTAAATGCAATTTAAATATTAACGAACATATTTATAATTATTCTAAAAGTCATAATGGGTAGATAGATAGAATGACAGACAGACAGATAGAGAAAGAAAGATAGCTAGAAATATAGATAGATAAATAAATAGATAGACAGATAGACAGGCAGACATACAGACAGACATATAGATAGATAGACATAGAGATAGATAGATAGATAGATAGATAGATAGATAGATAGATATAGATAGATAGACAGATAGATAGATAGATAGATAGATAGATAGATAGATAGATAGATAGATAGATAGATAGATAGATAGATAGATAGATGGATAGATAGATAGATAGATAGATAGATAGATAGATAGATAGATAGATAGAATAAAACCACTAATTTGGTTATTGTCCAGAAAATACATTACATTTTTATCAATCACGTCGTCTCCATTTCTAAGTAGAAAGAAATATGGACAAAAATAAGATATCTAGATCTGTAAAGAAATGGAAGAGGAGAGAATTGTCTTTTAGGAATAAGAAAGTGCTAATTATGTCTAATAAGAAGAGAACGAAACATAATTTAATTAATGTAAAATCGACATATTGCAACTAGGGCCGTATCGTAAGCCACCGCCGCTTAATTACTTACATTCAACCAACATTGTAACAGACTCATTGTTATTTGATCCATTGGCTTCACAACGAATCGTCCCTGCATGCTTACAGTCAACAGAATGAAATGTGTAAGTGATGTTAGCAGATATTCTTTCACTTGCCAACACATTGCCATGTCGGTCCAATAATTTTACTTCTGATGGTGGGTTACCATTTTCCCATGAACAGAATATTAAAACGCTTTTGTGTCTGGGAATATATCGATCATATCCTATAATTTCCAAGTCTATCACATGAGATGGATCTGTTTAAAAGAATATAGATATTATACGGACGTTAAATATGAAGAAAATATGCAACATGTACATATACTATTAAAGAGACACATATTATGTTTCTTAAATGTTTCCTTGTAAAGCGAAAAACAGAACCTTCAAAAATGGATTTATTGTGTAAAATTAATTTGTAATATCTGATTGCGGTAATTGTATACATATAACAGTTCGATAGGAAACAGTGAGCGTGAAAACATTTGAATAAAAGGAAAAGAACATGTTAATTGAATGGCCTTGTCTTCTTGCACGTGTATCAGTGTGTGTGTGTGTGTGCGTGTGTGTGTGTGTGTGTGTGTGTGTGTGTGTGTGTGTGTGTGTGTGTGTGTGTGTGTGTGTGTGTGTGTGTGTGTGTGTGTGTGTGTGTGTGTGTGTGTGTGTGTGTGTGTGTGTGTGTGTGTGCTCTGAATGAAAACGGTACAATTATTTTATTTCAGGGCTTCGGGATAAGTGATCCAACCTGACTGAAATTAATATAACTGCTACTATTCTGCGTACACTCGCCTTATTTTTCTAATGCACTTTGTCATTAGAGGGTAATTTGGTTTAAATTACTAAATATTTAAGTAATATTTTTACATTAAGTTTATTATATTCCTTCTTCAAATTATATATAATCCATAGTTTAGAGTAATGAAAATTAAATGGAAGGCATCGTGTTTTCAAAATAATATTATAGTTATGTACTTGTCGTTTTTAATACAATAGCGGGGGGGGGGGGGGGGGGCAATCGTTGACATGTTTTTCAATACTGCACGCTGGTGTAATTTAACGATGTCTAGATCACGAAATGAATTATTCATCACGAACTATACTCTAATTTAGGATCTATGTTACAACGCCTACTTATAGTAATCGAATATATTTCAGATACACAACGCGAGAAAAATAGTATATTTTTCTAAGCTCTAGTAGACATCCACGAATGTGAATTATAATTTTCAAATTGTCTAAATCTGTTCTATATAATGCAGTACCATGATACTACTACTACTACTACTACTAATAATAATAATAATAATAATTCACCACTATATATATAATTTGAATTTTTTCACATCCGAAATTATATGTTTGAATTGATATATATTATATTAGGTACACGCTTTCCAATGATCATAAACTATGTAAACTGTGTTTTAGTCGTTATTAGATTATTATGTAATACTCTATTTATAGTTATGCTAAAAATACAGTGACTCTTAAAAAAAGACACACCCAACATACTTTTTAAAATTACACATTTATGAACTATGACGAAACAATTAGTATAACTTCATCTTAATGAATCTATCTTAGCGTAATGCAATATGGGTGGAACTTCGACAATCTAAACTTCCTAAAAGTTCGAAACTCTTGTCCACAACTGACATCCAGAATTTAAGATTCTCGGTCAAGTAGATCACCACAATCTGTAAGCAGTTTACTATTGAATGAAATGTTTGGCTAGGTTCCAGGTGAAATCTAATGTTTGAAAGAAAATTTTACTTCTTATCACTTATTTTATTTTTATGCGCAGGACAATACCTCTAAAATAATTACTCATGATGCTACTTTAGGGATGATTCATTGCTGCATTTGCTCATAGTGATATTCAATTGCTTCTTGAAATCAAACAGTACTAGAAATATATTTTGTCTTGTAAGATGTGGGTTTGCTGCATGTTTTATTATCTGTATCCTTCACACCAATATCACAAAAGCATCAAAGTACCTATAGATATATAGAGTTCGTTCGTTTGCATAAAGCTTGGATGTTCGGTATTTCAATGTAAAATAATAATTAATAATAATTATAATGTGTACTTATATATACTTACATATTACGATGATTTCAAGAATAGAATTCTTTGCTACAGGGTTTGTTGTTGACCACATCCAGAAAGTACTGTCTTCTCGTTTGGCGATGAAAGAAAAGCTATAAAGTCCATATTTGTCCAAACACTGACATGACTTGTTATTGTATAGTGGTCCAATCTTACAAGTTTCATATACAGAGCACTGGCGCCCGTACAAATTTGCCATTAAGTCTTTCTTTGATATATCAATGGCACCAAAATATAATTTACTACAGTTCAGTTTCAGTAGCGCGAACGTGATGTTAACTGTTGAGTTCTCGTTCACGATAATGGTATTATTAATACAATTAGTAGAGTGAAACTCAAACACGCCACCTGTTGATGAATGTATCAGCATTAAGCACATGTTCAAATACATTAAAATTATATTTTAATAGTATGCATTCAAAGTTATAAATTGGGTATTTTAAACTGCGGTTAACTATTCGTCGGTGAAATAAACTTTAATTTTAAAATACAAATAAAGAGTATTCACACAAAAAAGAAATATATTGAAGCATACATAAATTCGTGCATTCTTACATAGTGCCTGTGATGAGGAGAGAGCGAAAAGTAATATGGAAATGTGTGTACATAATAAGAACGTCACAGTTGAGTAGATATCCACATAATATTTTATAGATATAGATAAATTCATAATCATATGATAATATACATAATATATCACAAATAAACAGAATGGAGAACAGATATATATAGAAATTGTAATATGTGCTTATATGTGGCAAAAATAAAGTAAATGAGTATTTACTTTTGAAAATAATCCTTAATACACAAACTCACATGAAATAACACTGACTGTTGAGATCGACGTTAATAAAACAGCAAAGCACAGCATATCATAGACTGCCATCTTTCGTGATTGACAAAGTTAGCTAAAATTCAACATATGCAAAATATTTACATAAAGATAACCTCAGGCACAACCACACTAAAGTACAAAAGAATCGGCAACAAGAGTGAAGAAAATATGTTTAAACACAGAAACCAATTGCAAGTGGTGGAGTCTAACGTTTCTGCCACATAATTAGCATCAGTTTTGTCTTTATCAACAGCAATTATTTGATCAAAGTCGCTTTCAGCAAAAGTGACAATTGCATTTTAAGTGCATTCACTAAGAGGTTATGTTTAATAAAACACAGGAAAACGTTACATAGTTCTTGTACATAAAATATCTAACATTAAATCGTTCACTTTCAGTGCATAACTTACTAATATGTCTACCAGTGCTGTTGTTACTTCTTTCTTTAAAAAAAATACTTTAAAATCAAATTCGTGGAATAACTCCTGTTTATATATCTGTAGTACCCAATATTTCTGAAGGAGAGGTAAACATTAATAATTATTCATGTAGAAAATAAGGATCAGTAAAAATAGTATTTCTTTTTACATTCATCACATTTGTTAATCTTAAAATAATTATAAATTCTTAGAATATTGCACCACTCCGCCGTAATAAAAACTAAGTTATCTAAATAAGCCAACATACATAGCGCCAAAGATTCAAATATTTGCCTACACTATATTCTAGTACACTAGGAACATTATATTTAAAAAAGAAATGTCAATTTTGTATTAAGAAAATGCTGAAATTGAACAGAAAAAGCGTTGATACAAATTTAATCTAATATTTCTCCTTGAGGCATGTATACTGACTTTTAATAATAAAAATCTAATCAACCACGTATATTTTGTTTTTTAGAAAGACAGGTGAACACATACTCACCAAACTAGTGTGCTATATTTTAGAAATTAGACCATAATTATTTATGCACAATACTACAAGTAGAAATAACAGATGAGAGGGAAGTTGTTTCCCACGAGATTTTCAGCTACATCGTTCTATGAATTAATATTCAGTGCCAAGTAAAGTGAGTCCTGACCTTGGAAAGGAAATGAGTGGTATTGTTTTTTATTATTATTATTTACTATTAATTTTATTGAATTGAGTGAATTGTGCTGAGTGTGATTGTTTTCCAATGTTAAAACATTTCTAATTTCTAGATGTGCTTTCTTTCTTTCTTTTTTTCTTTATTTCTATCTTTCTTTCTATCTCTCTTTCTTTTTCTCTTTCTTTCTTCCTTTTCTCTTCGTTTCATTCATTCATTCATTCATTTATTTAATCTTTCTTTCTTTCTATCTTTCTTCCTTCCGTTATTTTATTGTTTGTTTGTTTGTTTTTCTTTCTTTCTTTCTTTTTCTTTTTCTTTTTCTCTTTCTTTCTATCTTTCATTCTTTTTCTCTTTCTTTTTCACTTTCTTTCCATCTTTCTTTCTTTTTGTCTTTCTTTCCATCTTTCTTTCTTGTTCTCTTTCTTTCTTCCTTTTACCTTCGTTTCATTCATTCACTCACTATTTCTTTCTCTCTTTCTTTCTTTCTTTTTCTATCTTTTTTATCTTTCTTTCTTCCGTTCTTTCATTGTTTGTTTGTTTGCTTGCTTGCTTGTTTGTTTGTTTGCTTGTTTGTTTGTTTGTTTGTTTGTTTGTGTCTTTCTTTCTTTCTTTCTTTCTTTCTTTCTTTCTTTCTTTCTTTCTTTCTTTCTTTCTTTCTTCTCTTTCTTTCTTCCTTCCCTTCCTTCCTTCCTTCAGTTTTCTTTCTTTCTAGCTAGCTGTGCATTAATAGGTCGCTATTTTATTATAATAGTATTGAATATGTATTTGCTTCAGGATATATAACGATCGAAGGCTCTTAACTTCTCTTTCCTCTCTAGATAATTTCCCAATTGAAACCAAGAAGCATATTTTGAGTTATCCCACTATACTGAAAATGCTAATACATTGCCTACTTGAAGCTCACTTATTGTTCTTATTGTTTCATTGACCTAAATCAATATGGAAATTATTAATTGTTAAATGCTTCCCTTAATATCTATTTTGAGTTGAATACATTTGCGCGTGTATGTGTATGTACGGTGATAAATTCAGTGCGTCCATGAGCTGGTGTACGTCTGTGTGAGGCAATTAATTATTAATTAATCTTTCATAACTAATTTTAAGTGAAGAAGATCTTTATGATTCTCCAGCAGATACTACCCGTATCTCTCACTTGACGTATATTTGGCTCTGTAAACGTTTTTCTCTATTCCACAATATAAAACAACTTGTACGGTTAAATAATACTTCAGTGAGTCGAAAACGTCTTACTAAAGGAGAAGACGAATCCGTCTTTTATCTATACTTAGCTAGCCCACATCCCCCATTTTCTTCTCCAACATACGATTATCAATATACATAAGAAAGTCAATAAATTTAACAATAAATATATTAAATGAACAATCAAATATGCATATGGCAATCAAAATGAAACATTTCATTTGATATCAAAGCAGAGTGTAACTACTCTACTTCGGAAAAAGAGTGCCTAGCTATTATTTGGGGGATTCAGAAATTCCAAGCCTACTTGTATGGTAAGAAATTTATATACAAACAGACCACCAGCCACTAGCTTACATTTCTAACTCCAACCGAAGTAATGGTCGATTGAATCGTTGGTCATTGTTCTTACAACAGTACCGTTACCAGATACAAGTCATAAAAGGAGTAGACAATGTTGGAGCGGACCTCTTGTCTCGTGTGACCGGAAACGGAAACTAATCTCAGAATTTAATAAAACAAAACAAAAAAACAAAAAAACTTGCACATAATTCTGGATTACATGAATTTTCATTTTTCCTTAGTGAAACAAGATAGTTCACCCTGTTCACTATCTTTTTAGTGGGGAGGAAATGTGACGGAAAAATGCTAATTACATAATTAAATTAATATTAATTAATTTTGCTACTTTTTCACATTCTTAAAATGAATTTTGATTTGAATTTCACAATGACACATGAGAAATAGTGTTATTCTTTGTTCTTAAATATAAATGTGTCTAGAGAACCCTAATTGAGAGCTCTAATTGATAACCCTAGCGGAGAAACCTAATTGAGAGCCCTAATGAGATTAATCGTACAAATCAGTTACACCTATTACTAAGAGCCCAAATAAAAATTTCTTTAATCACCAGTAACCAGTAAATATTAGTTTGATACAGTTTGCTTTAGATTAATTTCATTGTTGTTTTGCATTTTATTATTTGTGTGTTTCAACCATTGTATCCATTTCCTAAACAGATTTAGAAAACAATCATATATGTCAATACTTCTTCTTGAAACGTTTATCATAATGATAGCGTATCCAGGCATTACTCTATGGTGAAGGTGCTATTACTGCCAACACGATGACCGTCTTAAAGATGTCACGGATCGAATACACCATCAGTGTAGACGGAGGTTGTGTACGGTTGCCATTGACGTTAGATGAAGGGTGTGTAAGAATATTATCATCAGTAGCGTCACATATCTCATGCTCGGCCACTTGGTACTGACGATTTGCATTGATAACCATTAACTCTCTCGATGATTTATGATTTTGTGTTGAATATGCTTCTGCATCACTGTCGGTTTTGCAAGAAAAATTATAAAGTGTAGAATGAATAACGATACATGGAACTAATTAAACGTTTAAATGAGAAAGGCCAAATTTGTTTATTGTAAATCAGGTTCGGAATTTTAATCCACAGATATGTTAAGCCAGATTGCATTGGTAGAATTGGTAGGTAGGATACAAATCATTTTTTTTAAAAAAAGACTTTAAGATGGTTTGCTTCATATTTCCTGGCTGTAGTTGATGTATCTAGGATGAGAAGAAATGCTCCTCTCCTTTATGTAGACAGAACGAGATGTCCATTTCCATTACATCAGTTTGTTTACAGATTTTACAGATAGTAATTTTTAAAAATACTATCCATTACAGGTTATGCGAAAATTGGCAGCATGATGAGCCATCAAATGACAAAACAGAATACATACTAAAAATGGCAAATGGTGTGTCGTCAAATTTTTGGTGTAAGTTGATTTCTGTGAATTCCGTTCAAGAGCCGATACTGAGATATCTGAGGCCTGAGTTTGGTCTCAAGAAATCTCGAAGATTATTTTGATTGTTCCTCATAGTATAATGAGTAAATGTACATATCATTTCAAGAATATTCTTCCTAGTCTGCTTGATAGTGCTAGTGAAATTCTATACTATTCTCTATGGTGTGCTTGGAGAGCACATTGACGATTTTGGTACAGTTGTGTAATGTGCTTCTGTAAGATTGTGCTGTCTACAACTGCCATCTTTTAACATGTTACTTGCATTGTCTTTACTTATTTCTCTGAAAATTTACTCTCATTTCTGTGATGATACATGATTATGTATTAAATATTAATAGTCTGTTTATATCAATACTACAATAAAGTGATCAATTGTCGAGCAGGAGGTTATAGGTCGTATTAGTCAATATAAATTAAGGTTTTGAACAAGAGAGTGTGAGAGCGAGTTTGTCCAGATTGTCTGTTTGTTTGCAAAACCATAAGCAATGTATAAAAGGAGGAATATTGTTGATTTTATCTCCAGCCTGGCACTTTGTGTGGACTGACCAGATAAAGAACAAGGCTGCTTAAATAACCATTACTTCTACTTGAATAACTACGCATTGTTGACACAACTAAAGAAAAGTCATCTCAACTACTACTTCTACTTGATGTTATAACACAGCTACCACTACTACATGTCATTAACCACATTTATTCCAGATCCAGTGGACTAAACCATTGGAGCAGTAATTAGGCTGACTGATTCTAAGCCAGGAACTCTCAAAAGACATTAGCAAAGACATTCTTTGTGCACTAAAACTCCTTACTAATCGTGATGACACTATAGAGTCGTTCTTTTAAACTTCTGATACTTAGATATTTACCTTGTTGTTTTTTACTTTCTTTACATTATTCTCTTCATTACATTTCTTTAAAATTACAATCTTGTAATTATGTATATCATCCCGTAATGTCATGTGTGTTATAGGGACTGAATTCAAATCGAGAGTCAGTGAGTGGGATTTTTAGAGCTAGTTATAAATTATTAGGCGTTTGCCCTAAAATTATAGCGTGTGTGATGCGTCATCTTAGTTGTGCAACACTTACTTCTGTTTATTACTTTATACAATTGTGACTAAATGACTGGGTACGTTTCCAATAATCAGGAAAGGGAATAATTAACAAACGGTTTATTGCTTACATCGTTCTCTCATCCTGCACTCACACGTAACAATACCCCACAGTTATAACGAAAGATAAATCGTCACCCATTTATTGCTCATACAAGTACTAAATTTTCCTTTTCTAAGTCGAGATGTCAATTTGAATCTACATGGCAGGGCATAATTCCCACCACACACACACACACACACGCTCGCGCACTCACATACACTGACTATGTCATCATGGTGGTTAGTGTGTACAGGAAAACATCTCTTAAAATTCTGCGACCTTGAGGAAAGGCACAATAATCAGTCCATTGAATATATTTAGGCATGTGGTTAATTGAAAAATGTTCTAAGACTGTGGTTGTATTCAATTTTCCAATACTGAGCTGATTAAAATGCCTTGCTTGATAACAAATAAGAAAACATTTCAAATTAGCTTGACTTTATATGTTCAAAGCTTCCTTTCTTTGATTATATAATAATTTCAATCTATTGTATTATTTTTGCATATATTTTCGTATTTATTATGGTAATGTGTGCTAAATGTAAATTGTCAACAAATACTTGAATCAAATAAATCAAGACTGTATTCATATACTCAATAGCTACAATAAGTCCGGTCTTTAAATTGGATTTTAGCTTAATTGTGAGTTAATTGACTGAGTGAGAATGGGCTTAGAAATATTTCACACACACTTTTGCTAGTATATAATTGCGTTTTACAGAGAGATGTATTAAGTAAGTAAGCTATTATTTCTACATATGTTAGAACTAAGCTGCTGTAGTGTGCTAGGACTTGATATTGTTTTAATATGGTGTATTTATTATGCTCTGTGCATGTATGCTAATATACACTGTTGCAGTAAGTTGAACTGGAATGTATGAAGTTATAAAGCGATAGCTGGAAACATAATGCTGCTCAATGGTAGTGTTTCTCAGAATGAAGCAGCCTTTCTGTGACGTCAATGCCACTTATTTAATGGATATCATTATTAATAATTAATTAATTATTCATCAAAAAATAAATGCAAGTGATGAGAATCTTAATTTATTTTCTTAATGTTCCTCCAGCAGACATCACTTGACACTTTCACTTGGTGGATAGAAGTAAATGTTTTTCTCTTCCACAATATAAAACAACATTTATGGTTACACAATATTTCCATTCATGCTAAACGTCTTACAAATGGAGAAGTCGTCTTTAATCTTTAATTCGTCTTTAATCTATTTATCGAGCCTCCATCACCAACTTTCTTCTCCAGCATAGCTTTATCAATATGCGTAAGAAAGTCAATAACTTTAAGAATAAATTTATTAAATCAACAATCAAATATACATATGACAAATAGAGTGAAATATATTACGCTGAAAGGTAAGGTTGTGCAAGAGATAACACGTTTACAGCATATCAACCAAGTGAAAGAGACGAGTGGTGTCTGCTGGAGGATTATTAATAAAATAAATTAAGACTCGTATTACTTGTAATTAGTTTTGGATGCGTAATTAATTAAGTAATCATATCCATTAACTATGTGGAGTTTACGTCACACAATAGTACACACTCTATGAAACAGAAGATTTGTGATTAGCTTATTTTGTGTTCAAAGGTGACATGTATGTTTCGTCTACATTGAAGAATTAAATGAGACTATGAAACAGAAAGGCAGATTATAATAATTATAAGACATATGTTACAATTCACAAGACCGAGATTGTGATACTCACATGACAAATATTTCAAGCTCACATTATGCACTTTATAATACTATCGACACATTTTAATTACAACATGAAAGAATTTAATACTCACAACACACACTTTAATAGTCACAGACCACGTATTTTAATACTCACATTGCACAAACGTATTACACACTTTGTTGTATTATATCACATTAGCATTCAATACTGGAATTGCGCCTGTAATCACATTCATATAACAATTCGCAAATTGCACAAAAGAGTGTACTTGTTATAAATATTTACGTGGGATTTTCGTTGGATTTTAACATCGTATGTTTCCAATATTTCGGTTTCTGTCGCACTTGGAAATTTGGGCGTTTCCTTGGAAACATTTTCCTTTGTAATAAAGAACATCAAATGTTAACTGTTGCTTCAAGGTTAAGGTCTAATAGGCGAGTCAAAGAGACAGCACCGGCGATTAAACTCCTAAACTGTGGTAGGGTGTACAACCTAGATCTAATTCAATACAGTAATGGAGGCAATCTGAATAAATGAGATTATTTCGCTATAGTAAGGAATGCAATCTGAGTAGATGAGATTATTTGACTATAGTAAGGAATGCAATCTGAGTAAATGATATTATTTGGGTATAGTAAGGAATGCAATCTGAGTAACTGAGATTATTTGTCTATAGTAAGGAATGCAATCTGAATAACTGAGATTAGTTGTCTATAGTAAGGAATGCAATATGAGTAACTGAGATTATTTGTCTATAGTAAGGAATGCAATCTGAGTAAATAAAACGCACATCGGTAAAGAGGGGATTGTCTGAGTAATAATTTCATTCCACATCAAATATTTTACATCAGCATTAATTTTTTCCTGTAAGCGTAACATATATATAAACACCAAATGTGACTTTCCAAAGCTTCTAATTCCTAAAATAAATTATATATTGTACCTTCTCAAAATGAAACAGAAATACGGAAATGTAAAGTACATAGCACAATTCTTCAAGTTTGTAATGAAAAGAGGACAAATATACTTTTATACACTCAAGTCCTGTTAATAGTCTGAATAAATTTGCTTTAGTCAGCAATTATCTTTGGAACAAATGCATACTACGTATTGTATTAAAAACTGCTTTAGTCAGCAATTGTCTTTGAAACTAACACAGAGTACATATGATGTTAAAAACAACTGTTATAAGCAACTGTCTGCTAACAAATAAAAACAGAGTACACGTGCTAATAAAAACTGAATTTATAAGCGATTGTACAGGAACAACTAAAAACACTCATGATCTTCACCACGTTAAGACAAACACATGTCCTAGAAAGGAATAAACATGATTCTTTCACGATCTTCAAAAGTTTCCTCTAGATCGCCTCACTTCTTCCAGGATACATGCTGTGCTCATGAGTGGCCTGAATGCAAATATGAATGTGTCTCATTGTCAAGTTCGTTATTGCATTAAATGCGCTAGCCGAGTGCGATTATCAATGATTTATTATGATGTTTGTTATCACATTAAATGAGCTATGTGAGTGCAATTATGAATGTTTTATTCTGATGTTTGTTATCACATTAAATGAGCTACGTGAGAGCAAACATAAAGGCGTTTCAATGTGATGTATTTTATCGTTGTAAATGAACCACGTGAATACAATTATGAATGTGTATAGTTGTGATGTTTGATATGATATTAAATGTGTTATACAATAGATGATGTACAATGGGTATTATGCTAAAACTCTGACGTTACGAACCCAATCATTGATTAGCTGATTTATTGGTGAGCGTTTAAGTAGTGAGATTTTTAAAGGCTTGTAAGCTTACATGTTAATAAAACATTTTTTTTTAAAAGTGTTAATCAAAATGGCAATCAAAATATTTTGCTTTATGATTCCAATGAACTCTATAGTTTAGTTTAGAAAAGCAGTGTGCATGAAAATACTTATAAACATATAAACTAAAAGTGCATGACTCAAGCTGAAACAATTTTGATACCTCATTCGGTGAATAAATTATTGTTTGTTTACTTTCTGACAAGTTCTTAATATTTCAAATCGCTTAATCTATAGAGCTCTATGCCTTACTAGTAAAATATTGTGGAGGCTTTTATTATTATTACAAACATGTGTTAATTTTATGCATAAGTCTATAAACATTCGTACGTGTTTATTGATGCAATATTTAAACATTTAAAATTTCCTTTTCCAGCTGCATATATCTTCATTTAGGAGCCGAAATGTATTCAACATATTCATTATGAGAATTTACTCTGTGTGATGACAATGTCCGTATTGGAAGAAATGTCCGTGACTGATAGACTTCAAGCACAGCCCGGACTCTCTGGCCCATTGTTGTTCTGGTGAAATCGGTTTGTGGTGATTCATTGTCTTCTTGCGGATTCGAGTCTTGGACAACATTCCTATCAGTTTGCATGCGATTCTCACGTGTACAGAACAACCAATCAGCTTTATTCTGCTGGAGCAATCTTACACAATGAAATTAAGCATTCTGTTAGAGTGATGCACACTTTTTTGACTTCTACATTGAACTATTAAGGATAGAATACAATACATAAACAATACACTGTTAATAAGAAATACGTGTAAACATATTACAACACATACGCATTTCTGGAACCAACACTCTCAAATGTGTAAGTGTGGAATGACTATGATGCAATGAGAATAGTTCAAGGGTTAGTTTACAATAACCGGTTATATGTGTTTTATTTATTGTACTTACTTTCACTAGAAAGAGTTAACAGGAAATCCTATTCAATTCGTTGTGCTTATTAAACACATATTCCAAATATTATGCTTCATGAACAAACTAAAAGAACATCAATTAAATTATTCTTAAAAATCGTCTTACCTTTGAGTACAACCTGCAAATAAAGAAACAAAATCACTAATATGTTTTATAAATGCAGGAAATATAAACATTGTCCATCCACATATCCTTACTCAAGTAAATGCATATATCAAGCACACATGAATACTTAATTTCACATATTGTTATGTAGAAAAGTTTTCTATACACTATTCGTATATGCATATGTGCATGTACGTTGCATAATTACTTTTAATTTAATCTTTAAAATTTTGTAAATTATATGCAATGTAAGGTGGATCTTGGCATGATTTACTTCAATTTACAATATCGGTACTAAATTAATAAAACATTTCACTTAATTATTATTTGGAATTTAAATATGCGCTATATGTAAGTGTGATGTAATCGATTGCATATTTCAAAATAAATCAACCTCATTAGGAAAGTTGTACTTTCTATATTTCAATATTATCAAGAGAACTCGAGTAACTTTAGGATCTTTTTGATTTGAAATAAGCTATAAATGATTAGTTGATTTCGTTAGTTAATTCATAGTTGTCACATTCAAAATTATTTTATATTAATATTTATATTTGAATAACCTTCAGATATATTATCCGTTCATACAGAACAAATTGTCGAGTGCATTGGAGTCTTATTTAATGACAATGTCGCAGTAATAGAACATAATTAGTAACCATGAAATTTATTATATTAGCTGTGTTACTGACAACCGCACTGCTGCCTAATTTGTCCTTCTATCTCTATCTTACACTTGTTCATTGAGACCAACAATCGTCTAACATAGGGACAGACAGATTAGCCGATTTGTCTTGAGTTGGCAACGTTATCTTTCCTTTGATTAACTATGACTTACAATATTTGCAGATTTCCAGCTCAAACCCCGCAGCCAACTCTTCTCGGACACACTAACAAATTAACCAAAGTATGGATTTAATATAACAAGAACAAAGAAGTTTTAATAATAACAATAAAATTCAATTTCTGACCAATACAGGTCAACCTAAACCGTCTATTTAGTGCCACCAAATTTACTTTAGTTTATCTGATTATAGTTCATCTGATCTATTAATGGATATTGCAGCTCGAAATAACTCTGCCCTCATGTCGGTAGAGATGAATCTGTCGTGTTGTTGTTTCTTGGTCAGCGAATGCTTGCCCTATAGACGACGTCCCAGTCATCTAGACGACGGTCAGTTTGCGGCAGCAATCAGGTGTGCATTTCAGAGTGATTACGAGGACCAATCGAGCAGAAAATCACCCGATGATAGAAACAGGGCGAGCTGTGAAGATAATTTTTAAGGCTTTGTGATGCCAGCAATAGATGACTTGTACTCTCGTTATAGAGAAATATTTAGAAATGTGACAATAGCATCCACATTTACATAAATATCAATAGTATAAACAAGAATCAATGAATGGTTTAAACTAAATTCAAGTTGAATGGTTTAAACTAAATTCAAGTTGAATGGTTATCTCAATTTCCCATTTGGATTGGTTTTATATAATTATAAATTTGTGGTTTACAACGTGTTCTTATCTCGATTTCTTCATCTATATATACGACATAAATTATCAATAATGCCACAGAACGCTCTCTGAAAGCGATATGTGTTAGTTTCACATATAAATCATTAAGGAAAATATACGAGCATTCTACACAAAACTCTAATCACTAATATATAACAATAATTTCCGAGAAATCAATATATTTACCGCTCTCTAAAACGTGCAATGGAGAACTCAGCCCTGTATAGACGGTGTGGGAACTGTACATGAGATTACGCAAGTTTAGCGGCAATTATATGAACAAGTCTGGGTCAAAATATAGGTTCTCTCGCTTCACCGATCGGAACGCAAATGTCCATGTATAAGGGCATCCCACATCCCACATCCCGTCACCTTCCTCGCTCTATACATCTCCACTGCCTGGCGTGATCATTGAACTTGACTTACATCCTTTACCGTGTGTAGTGTAGGTGGGTACAGCAGATTACATAATCGGCCACTCGGAGGACAGCAGTATCCAGTAACTATCAATTACTGATTACTAAGGAGCATAATATGACCCATGGTCCAATCATAGCATATTTGCATGTTTTAGCCTATAGCATACATACGTGTGAGTTCAACTGATATTGACTATTAAGTTTGATAATTATAATCTTATATAATGCTGTAATTACATACAAATAATTCCTTATACACGTCAGTCTCACCTCTATTTGGAAAACAAAGACTTGTACAAAGTAGAACACAGACTGATAAAGCAGCTACTACACCAGCCAGTGACGTCAAAATGGTGTTAGTTCCTGCAGGGTATTCAGAGACATATATTCAGATCAGTATCAAAGTATGTGTTGTTTAGTTTTCGCTGTTTGAAGTGTATACAAACATGTCATTATCAATATCTGGCTTGGGCATAAAATGAATCTATACACTAATTATATAAAATATCCAAATCACCATGTGTTTGCTAACGTCTTGTGAATTTCGAAAAGAAATATTAACTAATATCATTCAATTCACAAAGTAGAGCACTACAATCAAAATATTTATTTGCGCGATAATAAAAACAATATACTATTAGTTTTCCCAATAGTACATTGTAAGGAATGTGTAACGCTAATGCCACTTACTCGGATAATTTAAGAATGTAAAATTTAAAATAGGAATAGACAAATTTACTCTGTCACACAAAGCTTCTACATTTGATGAGTGGTCAACCCTTGTACCTTTTACCAAGTAAACAAAACAAAGGAAGGTAAAGCAAACCAAAAATCCTGCAATAATGTATATGCAGCTTAAGGTACTTTTGCCCTAAACATGATAATTCAATTGTGAGTTGGTCTATTCCCATGTTCAGAATTTTCTTATAAATTTTATTGTAAAATATAAAAAGAATTCTACGTGCAAAAATTACAACTTTCTCAAAAAATGATAACTCACAACCCACCTTTTTCGTTAAAGAGTGATCCTTTATACACTGTGGAAGAAATCAAATTGTTCCATCTTAAATTTTATTACTCAAATATTTTTGATTAACTATTCCCTTTAAACTGTGACATAATTAATAGATGTTCCTGATATGGCTCAAACTGAAAGTAGGGCTTGTAAGCCGTTCATGTATGTTTATTCTATTTCGCATATTGTTGTAAATAAATTATCTTATACCATATCATAGATATATATTCCGGTTGGGTTTCATGAAGTCTTCTTTATGACACGGTATAGTAGCAGTCCATTAGTGTAAAATTGTTTATGATCCTATGGCAGTGTTTGCCAAGCTATATGTTCCACTGGATTGTACAAACTTCCCTCTCACGGGTCTGCTCCATCTAACCACATTTTCAGCGTTAAGGCCGGAGTTTAATACAGTGAATTCTTTCACAGGATGCATGACAGTCTGTTGCTGTATGTCTGTCTCTTTAAATATATATACATACGTACATGTATCTTTGAATATAACCATACCCACCGACCTAAGCAGACCAAACATTTTTAAACAGCAGCCTTATGTCGAATCACATCATTAGGCAGACACATATGTCGTCTGCTCAAGTTTTTTGTTTGTATGAAATTTTATTTGTATGAATAAAACATCGTTTTGCCATTTTTCTCTTTCTCTGTTAACTTTATTATAGTTACCTTTGACTTATTTAATATTTCAATAGCTTTCTACAGTGAATTCAAGTGATGTTTTGAATGGATTAATTTATCGAAGTATTCGTCTTTAATTCTACATTATAAAACATTTTCCAAGGCTATATTGAATATCATGATTATGTATAAGCATGCAGTTGTAGAGTCTAATAATTACATACATAGGGTATATGATAATTAGCGTGTAACATGCTTATTTACTTAATACAATTGTATCTCTTAGGATACTAACAAACTAAAGAGCACATATTTACAAGTCTAGTTTGAATAAGACGGTTACTGTTGTACTCACTCACGCTGGCTGTGGAATTCGTCTTTTCTACTTGGATGTACATGCCATCACCGCCCTTGCTGTTTGACACATTCACATACCACAATCCCACGTCTTCTCTATCTACATTAAAAATTTGAATGGTGAGTTGAAAATCGGGTGGTGAGCCAGTCACGTCACACAAACAGTTCCTTTGTTCAAACCAGCAATACGTTTTTAGATTTGAACAGCTATAAAAGGTAGTTCCATTTACATAATCTGTGTTGACATCCGTGTTTCGTTTCAGTCGATAAATGTGGCAAAATATTTGAGTCTCGTGAGAGCGTAAGGAAAATGTTATGTTTGCATTCTGTGTAACATAAATAATACCAATTCTCGGTTCAGGGATGAAAATCTGTGGGGGGCCTGGAAAAAGAATATTGTGACTAAATAAGAGTTTTTAAATAATGTATATGCCATTCAAAAAAATCAGAGAAACGATATCAGAAATAGTTAAAATTATGCAATGAATTCTAACGAATCAATAACAGTTAAAATAACTACATTGAAATATTGATATATAATAATATACACATTAAAATAAAATGTACACTATTTACATGTACATCTTCTCTATTAGTATTATCTTCTGTGTTTAAATCTTCAGATAGATAGATAGATAGATAGATAGATAGATAGATAGATAGATAGATAGATAGATAGATAGATAGATAGATAGATAGATAGATAGATAGATAGATAGATAGATAGATAGATAGATAGATAGATAGATAGATAGATAGATAGATAGATAGATAGATAGATAGATAGATAGATAGATAGATAGATAGATAGATAGATAGATAGATAGATAGATAGATAGATAGATAGATAGATAGATAGATAGATAGATAGATAGATGGATGTTTCCCATCTCGTCCTATTGCTCAATTTCAAAGATAGGAAGCAGAACAAGGGTGTCGATAATTAATGATACAGAAAGACAGAAAGGTTTAGCAGACACGATCTGCGTGAGATATCCCTATTAGAAGAAATGTTTGCAATTAACACGTCAAACAAAATACAAGTAATGTGATGTACTCACATTCAATTAACATAATAATAGACTCGTTTTTGTTTGATCCATTGGCCTCACAACGAATCGTACCAGTATGCTGACAATCTACAGACTGAAATGTATAAGAAATTTTCCCAGAGATATTTCCACTTGTCAGCAGTTTGTTATGTCTGTCCATTAATATCACTTTCTGAGGCGGGTTGCCGTTTTCCCAAGAACAGAGTATTGATACCTTTTTGTGTCTGGGAATACATTGATCATTTCCTATTATTTCCATACTCTTCACGTGGGGTGGATCTAGCAAAAATTAAAAATAAATTAAAATTGATGCATCGGGAAAAAACATTCTTCACACTATTCCTACAACAATACAATGACGTCGAATGTGATGATAATGATAACAATTGTAATAAAAATAATGATGATGATGATGATGATGATGATGGTGATGAAAAGTTTATATATATATGCTAATTTTTATTAATTAGTCTTCCATAACTAATTACAAGATATGAAATTTCTAATTTATGTTATTTTATTATTCTCCAGAAGACAACACTCGTCTCTCTCACTTGGCAGATATGTGGGCACCGTAAACGTTTTCTCTTTTCCACAACATCAAAGACGAAACTTTACCGTCTCACAATATTTCCGTATATTGAAACTTCTTACTAAAGCAGAAGACAAATCTGTCTTTAATCTATATTTATCAATTCCCAATCCACCAACTTTCTTCTCCAACATACGGTATCAATATATCAATAAATGTATAATATCAACAATCAAATATACATATAACAAATACAATTTAAAAGATTACTTGAAATCAATATTTCCACGAAACCATGTTCGAAAAATTTTAATAACTACCTAGTCTTATCTTCTAATACATAATTTAACAGATATATGTCAATACAAATTACAGAATAGTTCTTATCAGAGCACAGAAATGGAGTTATAAGAAGTATGTGACAATAGTTCATACATAACGTGGTTAGACACTGCTTTTGTGACAAAGACAGAAGTTTATTGTTGACATACTGTCAGTTCCATGTGATTCCCTCCTCATGTTGTAGAATACTGATTAGCTGCTATTCCATCAAGGCTAACCCGGACACTCCTTTTCCCCATTAGTTCCTTCAAGCAGAACAACAATTGTATCAATTTCCAATAACTTTCGAGTACCATAAATTGTTTGATATAGTCACCATTCTTTGCCCCCATATGTAAATGGAGTGCCTTGCATTCTTTACCCAAACACTGTAGTAGATGCTTCTCGCGTCTACTATAGGTGCAGCAGAATATAAACAGTAAAAAGGGACGTTCAAGTAAAACATGAAAAGCTCCCTTTTCCCTGTAAAACATAATCAGGGAACAAAAGTTCAATTTCCAGTTTATTCAATTGTAACTCATTTTTTCTTACATTCAAGTCTCAACTTACAGTTTCCTGCCACAATATTTATTAGTCTGATACATGCACAGAGCATAATAAATCCAGCATATCACTTTATGAGCAGGATAATTGGAAACAATGTCAAGTGTTTAGCATACTATATATACGAGTCTTGTTCACAATTTGCAAAACATAAATAGTCTACTCATAAAATACATCTCTACGTAATGCAAGTAAGAAATATCATTATCTAAAAACACTAATATTTCAAGGTGGATACTTTTTCAATCAGTCAGTTAATGCACCATTAAGTTAAAGGTCGCCTTTCATGACCTGACTAACTGCCACACCGAATTAAGGTGTCAAGACAATAACATTCTCTACAGCATTTAAATAGTTGATCTCAGCCCATTGATTGGTTTAATTCTCAAAAATGTTAGCCACAGTAGTATGAAGTGGGTACAACACTACGAAAGAAAAAATGCATGCTCTTTTCCAAGCCAAAATAAGCCAGCGCTAATTTTCAGGTATATTGCATCTCTAACCTCACACACATTCTCAACTTTCAAATCCTGAAACAACATTCATTAGCCCGATAAAACATGCAGCAGAAATATGACAATGACTAAAATTCACGAGTACATTAAGATATATACAAATTAGTGAACATAGAAATAATGATTCAAATATATAAAGCATTCTCGAATTCAAATTATAGGTCAAGATCAAACATGTACGAAATATTTCTAAGTATTTTCTATCTTTATCTGTAAGTTAACTTACCATAAACAAACGATCGCATTTATGACCAGACTCGAGTTATAATCACAGATTTTAGAATATAGATCTTCTTCAACAAAATTACTTCCGGTCCATCTCCATTGCCATGAAATTGTTATGAAGATATGGAGACTATTACTCAGAAAAAACTACTCGTCCAATTGGAACGGTTTGGATTACATCAGTAAGTTCTAACATATTCTCCGAGTTGTTTACTTCCAACATTAGCATTTAATCGGGTACTTGTTGTTTAAAAATAGGGAAAGGCAAATTTACTCCGACACAAAAAAAAAATATTTTATCAACGTGAGAAAATATTATGAAATGTTGTGGATTTGAATATATTGTCAGAACGTATTTTGTTATTACAAGAATCGCTTTTAGAATAAGGCCTATAGGCTTCTCCGTGGTGTCTGATATACTGCTAGAGAGAGGTCAAGTCACGTTATTTTCGTTGCATTTTTTTTTCATATAAAAAAGATCCGAACAGGTATTGCATGCAATATGATATAAACTACAGCTGATTTCCAATCAAAGGTTTAAAATAAAAACATCTCTAAATAGTAGGGTAAATAATAAAACACAAAATTCCAAAGAAATGGGTAATACAGATCTAATTAAATATAGTTAATTTATTTTTTTGAACGTAATCACATACTGCATTATAAAGTTTCACGAATGCGAGCATTCAACTACAACACATACTCATTAATGTATACTTACATTTCACGACACATACTCATTAATGTATACTTACATTTCACGACACATACTCATTAATGTATACTTACATTTCACGACGATCTCAAGAGTAGAATCCTTTGCTATAGGGTTTGTTGTTGACCACTTCCAGAAAGTACTGTCTTCTCGTTTGGCGATGAAAGAAAAGCTATAAAGTCCATATTTGTCCAAACACTGACATGACTTGTTATTGTAAAATGGTCCAATCTTACACGTTTCATATACAGAGCACTGGCGCCCGTACAAATTTGCCACTAAGTCTTTCTTTGATATATCAATAGCACCGAAAGACATACTACTACACATCTGTTTTACTAATACGAAAGTGATATTAACTGGTGAGTTTTCATTCACGAGAATGGTATTATTACTAAAGTTAGCCGACTGAAATTTAAACACGCCACCTATTGAAAAAGGTAAAGAAGATTAAAATTAAATTTAATGGATACGAACATTTAAAAAATATTCAGTATATCGTAAAACGTGAGCAACAATTTATAGCAAAATGTTAACACTATCTGAAACTGAGAAAGAGAAAGGCAAAGGAACCGACAGAGACATACACATACATATGAAAGATATGTACTATTTGTACGGATATAATTAATGTCTTATTGCATGTTTTTAAAACATCTTCAGAAAGTAACTCACATGGTATAGCAGTAAGAGTTGACACATATATTAAGATCAGGATTCCAATTAAATCCAGCATACCAAGGACAGCCATAGTATCAAAGCATCCAAGATAACTGGGGATTCAAATTAAATAAGTTTAAATACAGAAAAAGAGAGGGAAACACACACACACACACACACACACACACACACACACACACACACACACACTCACACACACACACACACACACACAAACACACACACACACATATAGACACACGCGCGCGCGCGCGCAAGTGGGAAGTGATTAAGAATGACTCTACTGAAACATAAATTGTTTAAAGTATTTACTGCTGATTTGAAGTATTTTTTCTTTGCAATTACTTGTACAATGCAGATCTATTTGAGACATAAATGTAGTGTGCACGCAATGGAAATGTGAGCAAATTAAAGTGTTATTATTTACATATTGTAAATATTTTTTTAATTCATCAATATGTTAAACTATCTACTTTCTCTCTCTCTCTCTCTCTCTCTCTCTCTCTCTCTCTCTCTCTCTCTCTCTCTCTCTCTCTCTCTCTCTCTCTCTCTCTCTCTCTCTCTCTCTCTCTCTCTCTCTCTCTCAAATACCTTAAAATAACAACAAAATGAATATAACAATGCTTTCTTTTATGTAGGAAAAATTACACTGTACATTAACAATCACATCCTAATAATTCATTAAAATACTATTTTACTCTTTCAATCGTTGTTTAGCGTACTCGTTAGTTTGTTTCTTTAGTGTAATAAGTATTGTATTTATAATGCGAATGACTCTACTTGAAATCTAACCATCCGCAACCCACATATTGAAAATTATAATTCTCTAATTTTGACAATTACTCTTAATAAAACATTTATCAATGCCAGTAGCTATATTAATACCTGTCGTAAGTCATATGTAAATGTGTTTGAAAGTAATGACAATTAATTAGGGTTGTCGTGACACTAGAGAACAAAACAATAATAATATTTAATCTATTACAGTTATACATTATTGAACGTCGTATAGGCTTGATACTGCATGAAACCTAAATACCATACAGTTCTGTATGTCTCACAACAACGTACATTGTGAGTTAATATTTTCTAGTATATTTTATTCTTATTTTATATGGAATGAGTGCCATATAAAGATGTAGAATTGATCGTTTAGCCACTTGCGCTGTACAACCAAAAATCATTTCGTAATAATGAGTAATTCACTTTATTATATATTCCATCTTCTATACTACAAATATGTACAGTAAATGCCATTCAGTTAAAATTAATTTCTTTAACAAAATTACAAAAATGACATGTAAAGGAAACTTACTTGTTCATGTATTGATAATCTCTGATTATCATGCGATTGTTATAAGGGAGGGGAGAGAACTGAGAATTATGGATAAGACGGAAATAGATATATACGGAATTATCAGCACACTTAGAACTGACAGGAAGTCACGCGTGGCAAGTAATGTGATTTGTGACATTTAAAATATGACGATTATGGCATGCATCGAAAATATAACTTATTGCGATTTTTCTACGTTTAATGGTTGTTGCTCCAATTTCTATTGAAGTACATGTTGTGTTTTTCCCGAAGGAATGCATGGGAAAATTATGATCATTTAATGTAGATGTCGATGTTTCTCTATTTTTCTCTCTTAATCTGTTTATAATTAAGATATATAGACAAACAGACAGACAAAGATAGACAGTGAGAGAGAGTGAGAGAGAGAGAGAGAGAGAGAGAGAGAGAGAGAGAGAGAGAGAGAGAGAGAGAGAGAGAAGAACGGATTGACTGACAGGTGGAAGGATAGGTTGATTGGTTGGCTGGTTACTTGGTTGATTTATTGACTGATGGACAGACAAACGACAGACTGGCGATTTCGGTCCCTAAATGAATCCTATATTTCGTTCAGAGTATATTTTCTCTTTCATATCAATTACGAATTAAAAGCTGCACTGTTGATGTTCTATTGATATATATATATTTCAACTCGGGTAAAGAATATGCTAGAATTTGCTGATGTAATCCATGCCATTTCCAAACAGATGAGTAGATTGTCTAATATGTGTTAGATTTTCCCACACTTGTTCATAACAATTTAATCCAATAGGGATAGACGGAAAGTTACTTTGTTGAAAAAGTTCTAAAATCTACTCATTTTGATTTTGACATAACAAGAGTCCATTCATCGAGGCGATCGTTAGCTTATGGTACATTAACTGACTTATAAAGAAAGAACGGACTTAGAAATATTCGTAAATATTTGCTATTGTACATGTTTGCTATTGATCTATGATTTGAATTGGAGAATATTTATATAATTGGTCGATTATTTCTATGTTCACTAATGTGTTACGTTGTACAGTAGGCGTGCTAATTTTGATGAATTCTATATTTCTTACCCTGCTTGTGGATCGGGCAAACGAATATCAGTGCAGGATTTGTAAGTTGAGAATGTGTGAATAGAGAAAAGGGAGTTTAGAAATATGCGCTTCATTTGAATTTTGCAGAGAAGTGCATACCCTTTGATGAATTTGATGTTTTGTAACCTTTAATTTGCTTCAGACTACAGTGTGTACTAAACTCTATTGGATCACTTTATGTCATAGAACTTATCAGTAAACGTGTTGCTGTAAGTTGATTAATGTGAGGTCTGTTTGAGAGGCAATACGAAGTGTGACGCCAACGCCAATGCCATTTAGTTAATGGATATGATTATTCTTAATTAATTAATCATCCAAAATTAATTACAAGTAAAGATAATCTTAATTAATTTTATTAATAATCCTCCAGCAAGAGGCTATATGTCTCTCTCCCACTTAGTGGATTTGCAGCGCTGTAAATGTTTCTCTTTTCCACGACATTAAAGATAAATATTTCTCTCACTCAATGCTTCCATGGTTATAAATCTTTGTAATAAAGAAATAAATACATCCGTCTTTAATTTATATTTATTAAGCCCCCATTCACCCAATTTCGTCTCCAACATACGGTTATCAATATGCATAAAAATATTAATACATTTATTAAATCAAAAATCAAACATACATATGACAAATACAATTAAATAGATTACTTGAAATAAATTGTTTCCACGAACGACGTTTAAATAATTTCTATAATTCAGAGTGTTATGCTTAAGATGCGATTCAACAATAGTGTCAAAACAAATCACAGGATGGTTCTTATAAGAGAACAAAAATGGAATTATTAGAGTTAAGTGATAATCGATTTTTACATAATGTGAATTAAGCACGGTCTCTATAGTCCTTTGCATGCTTTGCAACGGTGTCAAAAATTTATTGCCTGCCGTCCACTCAAACTGTCTTTCTCCACACGTTGAAAACACTGACATTTATTTTTTTTTCTCTCAAATCTAAACTAGGCACTTTCTCCCTCTGTACCAGCTGCCTCAAGCTAAATAGCAATTACAGCAATTTTAGTAACTTGCATGCACTAGAATTACTCGATATGGGCACCTTACATTGCCACCATTCATCAAATATGTAAGTGTATCATTTGTACTGTTCCCTCTTATTGTCTGTCATAGCAAATCAGGAGGTTCAAATCATACACAGAAAACAGAAAGTTAAAAAAGGCTGCTTGCCCTGAAAAATATGATCAAATATTAAAGTTAACTTTCCAATTTATCACTTTATAACTCCATTCTTTCTTACACTGCAGTCTCAACTTACAGTTCATGCAACATTATTTATTAACCCGATACACGCATATCAGAACTATGTCAAATATCTAACACATTATATACGAGTAGCATGGTTCAAACATCTGTAGAAATATAAGTCTACTCACATAATGCATCTTATTAAAACACAAGTATGACATATTAATAGCAACATGTTATTTCTCTCAACCAATCTGTTAACTCACCAGGAAGATAACAGCCCCCTTTTTTGACACTTAAAATTCAGCTGATCAGAGAATAGACTTCTCTACAACTAGCAAATTTTTAAATTTCAGTCCAGTGGCTGTTCTCGTTCTTGTAAATCTTAACCACTGGATAATAGTTGTGATGGTTTGCATTACATCAGCAATTTCTATCATATTCTCAATTATGGTGTTTACTTCAATTCAGACACTTTCAAAAATACAGTCATAATGAGTGCCCTACGTCAGGTTACTCTGACAATTTAACAATTACATAACAAATTAAAATAGAAAAATAGGGAGAGGCAAATTTACTCTGCCACATGACGGAAATATACGTTTGAGTTTGGTTTAAAAAATTCAGAAAGTATTTTGAAACATTCCTTGTGGTGTGCTTGAGTAGCGCATCTGACGATTCTTGTTTTATAGTGTGAGTGCATCAAAGAGTTTGGAACAGTTGTATAAATGTGCTTAGGTACGTTGGACCATCATTTAATAAAAGTGGCTTGTTGTAAAATGAGTGATTGTGAACACGTACCAGCACCTTCCGTCATTGAAAAGTTTATGTAAATTGACTATGATTAATCTCTATTAAACTCCACTCTAAATTCTGTGATGAAAATGTAGCTATGAACTTCATTATATATAATTTGACTGCTAGTGTCAATTGTTAGGATAACTGAATGAGTGCCTAACTTTTAATCAAATAGTGTCGTGAAGTGATGTAAATATCAACGTTCCTTTGATTATATTCATATGTTGTACATTTGATTGCTGATTTAATAAATTTATTTTTTTGCTCCTTTAGTAAGAAGTATCACCTGCAGAAACATTAAGCGATAGTAAAACGTCTACCTTATTATTCTGTAAAGAGTAGGGTTTTACAACACACAATCTGCCAAGTGAGATAATTATTAATAACTATAGATTACGGTTTTCGATCACTTGTAATTTGTTATTTGTGCCTAAAAGTGTCATAATATATTATATAATTTTGATATTTTCAGTGTTATTTGTTTCTATATCGTGAACCAGAACAATTCTTACAAGTTATTTCTGTGTAAAATCAAACAATCTCATTATCTTCGGCGAGTATAATGTTTAATTGTCCTGCTTTCAGTTTCCTTTAGGAAATGATTGAATTTAAATATTTTCAGTATTGATCGTTCTGTTATTATTTCAATTGCACGTTGACTTTTATCGAAACAATTAAAATTAAATTAAATGTGTATACGTATTATTCCAGCGAATTGTCTTCATAAGGAAATGATTTTTAGCTATTTATTCACTTGCCATTGTTAATTAATTAAATAAATAATAAAATAATCCCTTTAGTATGTTTTCTGCATCCAGGACTACTATCATAATCTGCACAAAATGTGAGTGTGTGTGGGTGTGGGTGTGTGTTGAGTATTTGTGTGTCTGTTTGTTTACCTGTGTGCATCTTCATCTTTCTCTGATTGTCACACTAGCTCTCACTTGCCGTCCACCTCTTTCTCTCACATCTTTTCCTTTATCTGGTAATCATTTTTTATTAGCGAACAACCGTTATGTTCTTCTGTCTGTTTCTGCCAACTGAATTGATGGCATTTACTTACAAACATACTTGTTATGTGCGCACAAGTTTTCGTAAATCATCTTAAACAATTTAAGTAAAGATAATGCCGCCAAACAAGGAATGAACTGACGAGTTGAATGACAGTATGTGACAAATACAAATATGGTAATTACGAAACTACCCAAACATAATGAATTTCCAAATGTGCAGTTGAATAAAATAATTTGAGAGAACATATGATGTTATTATTGCGGTTGAGAGTTAAAGGGAAATAACCGATCTAGTTATATCCTTGAACAGTATTTTATCCTAATAATTCTTTTACATAATATTTAATCCCAATGATTTTAAAGTGTGTAACTACGGCAGAAAGCGCCAGTTCCATCACGTCAGAAAATAGTGGTTACAAAAGATAATTAAGCACATGACATCACTATTAAAATAATGCCAGTTAATGAATAAATAATAACATACTATAAGACATCAAAATGTATTCTACAATCCTGAATGAATAACAGGAAATATTTGAAAAACAATGGAGATTGAAGCATGCAATCGTCTTCATTTATAATAATGAAGTCAAAAGTAAATATAGAATGCAATACGATTGAAATCACAAGTTGTTTGAGACGATGTGATTTTGATCTCAAACATTTGAGAACTCCATAAAAGTCTTGTCCAAATAATCGTTAACTAGTACATTGCTCGTTGTAGGCATACCTGTAGGGGTGACTCAGAACTCCTTATTGCCGAGTTACTTTCACACAGTTGTTCATCCGTTCCCCGCTGCTTCACTGAAAATACCTTTCCGGTTTAGTTCGGTAGAAATCTTACATGTATGGTCTTTAGCATGTCAGGTAATTATGAATTGTGTTCTTATATGTGCGTTACTTTGTCCGAGTAGACTGTTCAACCTAAGTAAAAGCTCAACCTTTTTCAATGTCAAAATTAAAAAAGGCTCATTGCCTTTTTAGTTTTCTGAGCTCGCTATCACATTCCATATTTCTATTAGTCCTTCAAGGTGTGCAGCTTTCTCTAAGCATATTTTCATTTTGTTCGCTTCCAATTATTTCTCTTTCATACTTTCTTTTTTTTTTCCATTCATTTTGCTCCTCCAGCTCTTGTATGTATTTTTCATCTATAAAATATTTGAACTCATTTCCTTTCACTATAACATCTTTCCAAAATAGTTAAATATTTATTATTTTTTTTACAACAGTGTCTCTACTTAGCTTCACTGTATTCACCATCACAAAAGTAAAATAACGAAGTAAAACGGTGGAACATTAATCATTAAAAATATGGGTTAGAAAAAAGAAGTATTGTTTTTAGTGATAAAATAAAATATGCAAGAACGATAAATCAGTTATCGGTGTAGTTAAAAGCAGAGGAGTTATGTCCCTTTACACCATTTAAGCCTGATCGAACTTTACTAACAAGCGAATGCTAAAAAGAAACGTATAAAATTAAAACTAGAACACTTGAATACTCACTCTATTAACTCGACTGTCACACTGGGTAAGCAGACAAAATGGTTTCCGCTAAATAGATCACTTCTGAAGTGTTAATGCCCGCATGCTTCACGAGTTCTGCACCAGTTGACCTTGAAAACTAACCCTCCAGCACACCATCTGACAGACGAAAAAGCAGAGCAACACACAGCACGATAACTAAAACGACAGAAAAATGAAAAAGGTTTTGTGAGGAAAGCTACATGCATTCTCCATATTTTATTCACTTAAACCGACTCGTCGGGGTCACGTATAATGGTCTCCCTTACATTTTACATGGAAATAATGTTAGTCAATGCGTGCAGACGGTGGGCTGAATGGCGTGTGATGTTTACAAAAGAATGATATGAGTAGTGAACTGCCGATGTTTAACAAACAAAATTATCAAATATACATGCACAAGTGCGTACTAAAGACAGAAAGAAGAGCAGGTAAATATGATATAATTATATTTTAAATAAAATAATTATAGTGTAAACATAATATAATAAATATAATATAAAACATATACTATAAATATTTATTATATTTTATGCCCAAACTAAATTCACTGGAGACTAGAAAATAAATTAATAATGAAGGTTTTGTTTATTCTACATATATTAGTATATTTATTTAGGAAAAATAAAGATAAATATGAAGAAACTTAATAAGACATAATTACAAAATATGGAATCGGTAAGCAATTCCCGAGATTTTAGTTAGTTATTGTCATTTTGTCAGTTTCCTATTTTATATGATGTGCGGACTGCACCAAAATCAAAACTAGAAAATGTATACATGTTTTCATACTCTCAGGATGAAGTAGTTTAGCAATAAGAGACACAACAAAATCAGTCCTGTGATTTAGATCTCATTTTATGGACAACCTTGTCTCCCTTACCTCAATGGTATAAATATAGCAAACTACTTCCTTGTTCCAAACTGTGTGCTAGCTGAGCCATATGCATGTACACGTTCAAACATAACTTACGTGTAATACAACTTATACAATTTATACTTTCTTGACAATTGTTGCCATAAGACAATGAAGTGCTTGTAATCTTACAAACTACACATGACGAACATGGATATTAATCATCAAATGTAATCGAGATTAACGCGTTCTGTTGGCTTCTGGTTAGTATGTTTTGTACTTATTGAATTGAGACATACAACTTAACGTTCACTAGTAGTGAAACTGGTGTAAGCAGAGGAATTTCATGCTTGAGTGCTTTTGTTTACTTTTTGAAGGTAGAGCAAACTATTACACCCAACACCCGGATCTACTCAGAAGCTCATTAAATTCATTTTCTTGTATTGCTTCCACATATGCTAAATTCTTAATGAATTGTTCAGTAAGTATAACCTTGACCGAATTAATGTCGATCTCCATTTGTGTATGTCTCAAATTAAAATGATCTTATTGACTTTTTATACAGAGAAGAAAGCAGGAACGGTAAAAATGTATTTGCATTCTATTACAATGATTACTGCAATCAAAATGTGCATTTTCCTTCAAACTCATATAATGAAATATTAACTGAATCATTTTTTAGCGCGTGCGCAGTCATTTCATTAATCGTACAAGCCAATATAGAGTCAATGGACTAGCGACAATCAACATACAAACTTGTCATGAAATGATATTTGATTAGGGGAACAGGTGATTTTTGTATTTGCTATAAGGTATGTTTAAGACTGCGCTAAAAGGTTGTATAAACTCATAAAGACAATTCCATTTTGCTTTCAGACTGAATTCATACTTTTTTGAAACACGTATTTGATATTTCTTACTAAATGACAGTGATAGTTTATAACTTAACATTTGCTTTGCGATTGTGTGTGTGCGTGTGTGTGTGTGTGTGTGTGTGTGTGTGTGTGTGTGTGTGTGTGTGTGTGAAAGAGAGAGAGAGAGAGTTTGAAAGAGAGTGAGTGTGCTTTTTATTTGTATGTGTATGTGTTTGTGTGTGTGAGTGTATGTCTGTGTGTGCACGCGAGCGCGCTATATGTAGTACTACTCTGGTTTAATATTTTTCTACATCAATATTTGTGTATAGAGCAAGTGACATCATCAGAACTCATGCGGTAATGGACTTATAGACGTACGAACAAACCTCTTGCTGCACCTGGAAACTGGAATGAGATAAATCTGTTATTTTCAACTTTATCTTCCTTGATTTATTAACTTCATCTTCTTTACTGACCTATGCTGAGTATGGTTTGGTCAGCCCACTGTGTTAGGCTGTATATACTTTCTTTCATTATGTGTTAGCCATTAATAAGAGAAGAATATAGAATGGGGAAAAAGATAAAAGAAGAAAAGACGGACGAGAGAGAGAGAGAGAGAGAGAGAGAGAGAGAGAGAGAGAGAGAGAGAGAGAGAGAGAGAGTGAGAGAGAGAGAGAGTGTAGGAGTGACAGAAACCAAAATTATAAACGCAAAATGGACAATGGAGAATAAAAGAAGAACAAAGAGTACAAAGAGAAAGTGAAGTAAAGGGAGATAGAATATCGAGAGTGGAAAAAAAAAGAGTTGACATGGAATGAAGAAATGAAAACATTCCACCAGAGTGAAAGTCTACAAGGCAGACAGTAGCGCCCATAGAGCGTGGTGATCACCGACACAGTAAACCAAATTTACCTCTGATGCAAATTAATTGATGATAAATTAAATATTACAGTCACAAGTACTCAAGTATTAAGTCACAACACTATACCCGTGTTCTCTGTTCATCGTATCTGCCATAGCACCCCTCTATACCGTTATAATATTTGTCATTGCAGAAGAAGTACGATTCCGTTAATTTTAGTAGTGAAGAGCAACACATATTTATTAGAAAGCTCTACCTGTTTGTTGTAAACCGGTGTTCATACAGGAAAAGAGGAAGAACGTCTACAATCTTTTATTCAACTCTTGTAAAAGCAAACTGCTGTCACGAAAATGTATTAACAAGCCACAGAACAACTATAAACATGTTTGTGTGCGTACGTGTTTATATGTGTGCTTGTGTATACACATAGAACGTTCATTATCATAATCACACTTTTATCTGATTTTTTCTGCTACACAGGACTCGATTATGACTAGACATCAAAGGCTATATAACTATAAATATCTCTCTCAAGATCAAATATAGGCATAAACGTCAGGAAGTCTACTTTCAATCATTGTCATATTTACAGGCGGTATAGCCAACATTACACGTGAGACAATGGCGGTCTTATGATTCCAAATTCCCATGTGGAAATCGAAACAATTGTATCAACGAAATATGTGGCCGATGATGGATGCCATTTTATCCTCTGCCATGTCACATCCTTTCTCTTAGTCTGGAACTATGACCCACGGAAGTATCAATTCGTTTTAGTGGTTGAAGCATCTTTTCACACATCGGCTTCCTAGAAGAAATGATTAGCAATTAGAGGATGTAATTCACCACCGCAATGGTAAATAAGTCCATGCGGTTTCTGGTTATAAATTAGATATTTTCCACATAGTAACATGCACGGCCATATTGATCATTTGATTGTTTTTGTAGATCACATAAGAGAAAACTAACGTCATCTGAACAACTAGACCAATGGTCCAATAACATTATACGTTGTTAGATTAGTTATTATTATTGGTTTTATTATATTGCTGAACGGGACTGCTCTCTATATTGCACACCAGTACTAGCATTACAAGCAGTATTATTATTATTATTGTTGTTGTTGTTATTGAGGTTTTGAAACATAAACTTAATATATTAAACCTTTTAATAAAGTCCATTAGAATTATTTCTATTTATGAACTGAGTTGACTTAACACTAAACATTTTAATTTATATCTTTCTCAGCTTGTTTTGAAGACTTAATTAGTCAAAAGCAGCAACAATGATTTGGATTATATGGATTGTGCATCTATTCTGTCGATTAACTGAAGGTAAGCAACATATTTAGAAACATTGAACACGCTGTATGGATAGCTTGTTGTCGACGATCTTATTTATTTGGATGTGATTTATTTTCAGAAATGTTTACGTTGTTCCTGAATAATGTACAGTCTAAAGGCAAAGGAAATATGTAAAATACATTTATTTGTTGTGTTCAGATCTATTGTTACAAATTCTAGAAAAAAATGTATTCTGTTCTTTCACATTTCTTGTTCATTATTCTGCATCTCCAAACGCAAAATATGATTCTTAACTGTGTCCCTTAAAATATAATTTTAATTATAAATCATAATGGAATTTATTTGTTTAGAGAAACGTTTATTTCCGTGATCTGCAAATAGTTGGAATGGAATAAATCAGCGGACATTTATATTTCTTTTTTATATATTTAAGTAAGAATGGTACTCCGTAGGAGAGTATTTTCCATTCTTGATAATACAATTATATTAGCAAATGTTTCTATCTTAACAGCAATCATGAGTACTTAAGGTTTTAAAATATGTGTAAAGTATGTATTTATTATCATTATTTAGGCTTATTGCATTTCTGTCTAACTCATAAATGCAATACGTGACTGGTATTGTGTTCTTGTCACGATCTAGGTGTGCAAACAACGTGTGAAATATCACGAGCTGGTGTTGGAGAAGATGCAAACCTAACTGTTTATTTTAGTGAAGATCTGAGTAAAGTACAGATGGCGGATTTCAGCATAGAACACCGCAGTCACAACTCATCTGAGCGTTAGTTGAAATAAAAATGATTCGCGCATATTGCTTATAATATAGGGGGAATTTGTTCATAGATAGATAGACAGACAGATAGATAGACAGACAGACATACAGACAAATAGATAGATAGATAGATAGATAGATAGATAGATAGATTTCCTTAATCAAAATAGTATTAATGTTCGAATGGGAATGCACTCTATTATTTTCGTATTTTAAATACTAACTCTCCAGATCAGTCTGTGTCCTTCATAAAATATAAAAAAATTCAAAATTCAACATACGTGTGCATTTCTTATAGTGTGTGTGTGTGTGTGTGTGTGTGTGTGTGTGTGTGTGTGTGTGTGTGTGTGTGTGTGTGTGTGTGTGTGTGTGTGTGTGTGAGTGTGTGTATTTATGTAAATCATATATGTGTAAGTGTGATAGGAATATTATATTATGTTGTGTATCTGCTTTCAGCGTTCCTGTGCATTAGATGAATATTTTATTTTTAATGAACGTTAATAAATGGGAAATTGCAACTAAATATACTTAAAATTTACAGAGTTGCAGATGTTGAGGTGTCATATATCTAATGGAGTCGTAGAATGCGATGAAAAAGCGTGTTGTACAGCAGAGAGGAGACTGACAAACGTCCTTCGTGTGGTTATCCGCAATGTTACAAAAGAACACGTAGGACAGTTTTGGGGACTTTTAAGTCCAGTTGATTTTTCAAATCAGAAGTCCTGCAATTTTGCACTGAAAGGTTTGTTTTATACCCATTATATTGCCATAGTCAGAAAAATAAGCTATTAATAGAAAATGAAATATTTAATAAATGTCATATTCTGACCATTGAACATATCTTCGTAAGTGTCGAAAATATATTTACTATTTTCGGCGAAATCTATTTAAAGTCTATACACACGAGAAAAATATAACATATGGTCGAAACAGTTTTGGACCTGTATTGTTGAAAGAAAATTTATAATTTCAGAAAATTAACATTTCTTTAAAACATATACTTAAATATACTTAAATATAGTGAATAGTATTGTAACTGTTGAGTGAATGATTGTAATGTATATGTGTGCCTCTATGTAAAAAAATATGTTGTAGAATGATATACTATTTGTTATGTTTGAGTTAGATTTACGGTGAACCTATACTATTGCTTGTTGGTGTATCTTGAAGAAGATAAATTATTTATGAAAAATGTCTGTAGACAAATGCTTTTACGTTTCTAAACGAAGATGAGGAATATATGCGTGACTATCAAAAAATCAATTATATGTTAAATCTGTAACTTTTAGAGGTAATAAACTATTCACACATGCATCATGTTTAAATATAGCAGTCAATATTTTAACTTACCATACAAAACGTCACAGAACAATAACGTTATTGACTTTCTAAAGTGAGAGTCGATCACAATGAAAAAAAAAATATACATATATTGTAGCGGAGTAAAGTTCCTTCTTTCTATTTTTAAATTTAAATTGTTAAATTGTCAGGGTAACTCGATCTTGGGCACTCCTTATGACCGAATTTTTGAAGTGTCTAAGTTGAAGTAAATGTTCTAAGCAAGACTAGGCTAGACTTGCTGATATAATGCAAGCCATTGAGTGGTTTTTATTATCCAATGGTTGAGTTATGAGAGCGAGACTAGACAGTGGGCTGAGATATTAAAGTTTACTTTCTAGAGATATCTACTGTATAATTACTTTGAATTTGAAGTGGCAAGAAGAAGTCCAGTTTTGAAAGGTGGCAGTTAGCTTGATGATGAGTCAGTTGACTGATTGAGATATAATGTGCTTTTGATATTCATATGTTATACGTGTGTTTTAATAAGATGTATCATTTGAATAGACTATTATTTCTAAAATTGTTTGAACTAAAGTGCTCATATGTAGTGTGCTAGATATTGACACTGTTTTCATATGCTGTATTTATTATGCTGTTTGCATGTATTGGGCTAATAAAAATTGTTGCTGTGAACTGTAAGTTGAGAAAGGAATGTAAATCAGAATGAAGTTATAAACTGGAAGCCTATCATTTGCTGAATGTCTATATTTTGCAGATACAAGTAGCCTTTTCTGTTTTCATTTCAATGTTTGATTTCAGCCTCCTTGTTTAGTGCTTGTAAACTCTTCTGACTGACCGTGGTAAAGGTGGGAAGTGGCATGTAAAAATATATTTGTTTTCTTAATAAAAATTTCTACTCATGGAAACATTGTTTGACTATAAATTTTGTTTTATGTTGTGGAAGAGAGAACACATTTACAGTACTGTATATCCACCAAGTGACAGAAACGAGTGGTATCTGATGGAGAATCATTAATATAATAAAGTAAGATTATCATCACTTGTAATTAATTAATTAATTAATTAATTATAATCATATCCATTATCTAAGTGGCATTAGCATCACATCTAATAAAGTTACTATACCAGTAATTTCCAGAGGTACTCAGTATACATTGCCATGATACAGGAAACCTTTGACAGACAGTGAACCCGTAGATTCAAATAACCAATGAAAGAAGAACAAAAAGCTGCTTACTCACATCAAGCTATCGGCCGCCTTTCAAGACCGGACATTCTCTCATTAAATATAATAAAGAGGCTTTTTTATTACTCATTCTGTAAGACGTTTCTACCTTTAAAAATATTTTGTGACAGTAAAATGTCGGTCTTATTATTGTGGAAGGGAGAAGACTCTTACTATAATCTATCAAGTGAGAGATGAGTGGAATATCGTGGGATAATTATTAATAAACATAATTTAAGATTTATTCACCACTTGTAATTAGTCATGGATGGTAATTAATACTAATATTCATACTAATAAAGTATATCACAATATATGTCTCTCTTCAATGGTTATTCCATTTGACCACATTAATGTTCACAATATCCACATTTCCTTCCCCAGTACAGCCCGATTTAATTTTTGTGGATTATTTGTAGTTATTTACTTACATCTATTCATACATTTCAAAATAGCTCCAATTGAATGTTACAGATGACATTTGCTCTAAAGACTTCAATGTAGATAACAGCGTGGTAAACTGCACCAGTACACCTGTGACTGTTGGTCATTCATGCAAAGTTATATGTTTAAGTACTAATTTGAATCAAGACATATCAAAGGAGTACATCTGTATTGGAAAGAACAAATGGTTTCCATCAATTAATCTTGATCAGTGTATTGGTGAGTGTTTTAAGCAATATATCTAAATGTGAATGCATTGCAAGTAAATGAGCGCATGCACACACACACACACACACACACACACACCACACACACACACACACACACACACA
This sequence comes from Sinotaia quadrata, assembly GCA_028829895.1. Lineage (NCBI taxonomy): Eukaryota > Metazoa > Mollusca > Gastropoda > Architaenioglossa > Viviparidae > Sinotaia > Sinotaia quadrata. The sequence continues at coordinate 142,516,572 of CM054179.1, forward strand.
CACACACACTTGTCGGTTCAAGATGAATATAATATAATCTATGTATTAACTTTTGAATGTCCTATTCTCTTTGTTTGACTCTTAAGACCATCATATCATATATCAATGGATCTCGCAGAAGTATTCTCAGAATCTCAAATTCCCCAAATAAAAATAAAGAAAAAAACTTTTCATTGAAGAAAGACGATTGGAAAGGAATAATAATTATATACTTTATTTATGTCTTTTCCTAAAGTACAAACGGCAGAATGGACAAGAGATACTTTATATATCCTCTTCTTATTGGGAATTTTAGTCATTGCTGTCGCTGTCATATTGATTATCTTCATATGTACTATATCGCATAAAAAATGGAAGTTCAAAATCTATATTGCCTCATCTTCTTTGTCTCCCAAATCATCATGTGTGTGTGTGTGTGTGTGTGTGTGTGTGTGTAATTGATCATGTGTCTGCTCTCTCTCTCTCTCTCTCTCTCTCTCTCTCTCTCTCTCTCTCTCTCTCTCTCTCTCTCTCTCTCTCTCTCTCTCTCTCTCTCTCCTCTCTCTCTCTCTCTCTCTCTCAAATGGAACCACGTCCATACATCTGCACCTTTCTATGCATTCATTTAGTTTAATTTTTTATTTAAATGTTAATGATTAGAAGACATTTATATTTTTGTGTTTGTGTTTCGATAGCCCAACGTATTTACCTAATTATATGAATCAGAGAAGGAGGTAAATATTTGTTTTCAATTAGATATTTTACACACTATCATCTCTTAGTAAAAACATAGAGTTCGTTCTCTTCCTAGGTTTGTTCTAGTTATACATGGTTTAGAACTGTATTCAATATATTGTGTATGCGTACCTGAACCTGTATTATTAAGTTTATGATTAAATCACGTTACTTTTAATAATTTGGCGAGTGGGGAAGGGACGAAATTGCAAAAATGGCAGCTCAGGGTATTGATATGGTGCCGCAAACGTTAGATGAAGAAAGGACAAACACCATATGCACTGCACTAAGTCGAGGGCTATAGACATCTAGTGATCACCAATCAAAGAGAGTTCCTGGCCTATAGTCACATACAACTTGTATCAGGAACAAGTTAACCTACCTGACCTTGTATATAGGAGCTCTAAAATCCATTTAGTTCATCTGTTTTTCCCTCATCTACAGTATAATGTAGAAATGCTATTATGTAACTGACTTAGTTAATGGCACTTTTCTATATGCTTGATATGCGCACTCGAAATTTGGTTTAGCTGTCAATCTTCATTTATTAAGTGAAGGTATTTCTTTCAAGTGAATCTGTCATATATAAGAATATCTTACTCCTCTCTATACAATATAAACTACTCCCCCACACACATTTTACTAAATCGCTTCTCACTCTACTGAATCAATGCATATCTCTATCCAACCATCCTCAATCAGCATATTTGAAAAGATATCTCTGAACAACTGCAGCACCATGTATGGTTAATTTTATGAATTAATATTTTTATTTAATCAACCATAACTATTTACAAGTGATGAAAATCTTAATTTATGTTATTAATAAATCTCCATAAAACACGACTTGTCTCTCTTATCACTTGGTGGATATACGGACTCTATAAATGTTTTCTCTCTTCCTAAACATTGAAGACAAACATTTACTGTCACAATATTTCCGTAGGTGGAAAACCTCTTACAAAAGGAGAAGACAAATTCGTCTGTTAATCTATATTTAGTGAGCCCCATCCCTAAATTGTCTTCCATCATATGGCTATCAATATGTGTATGAAGGCCAATACATTTAACAATAACATTTTTAATCAACAATCTAATATACAACATATGAATGAAATCAAAATAGTGTTGATGGATTTCTTACTATGTGATTGAGGAGGTGGAGCAGATGATACAAGGTACAAGGCCACATGTTAGCCAATGCCAATTGAGTAATATATAAGGTAATTTTACCCTGAACATTAGTGTCAAGAAGAGAGTCATCTCACTCAAACGTTTTGGTCAAGAGACATGTTACTTTGAGAGAACAAAGTATGAAGATGAACGATAAGCAAATTTTAAAAAATATGTTACAGATAGTAAACAGACTTTAGAGACAGGCTAGTCTTCATTGAGATAATTAGTTTAATAATATACATTGTCATTGATATATATATATATATATATATATATATATATATATATATATATATATATATATATATATATATATATATTGATTAACTTTTATTTATTTACTTTCATAAAACTTTAATTTAAAAAATTAATGTTGTATCATTTCTTATTATCTTTACATTAGTTAATTCATCTTGTAATGTACATATTGCATATGTTTCGTTATATGTAGCAGGAGATAACTCGCTTGAGTCACTGAGAGGGTGTCAAGGTGTCATATATTGCAATGAATTTGTGGAGTCCCATATTATATAAATTTTAAAATTGTATTATTTCTTATTTCAATACTTGATATATTGACAATTAAAAAATAGTTCCATATATGTTTTGCAGCTTTAAAAAAACAGAAGAGACAGTTGATTGTAAGTTTACTTTTTTAATTTGCAAATTGAAATACATGAATTTACAGTTTATGTGGCATAATCGCCACACTATTTATAGTAGTAGTAGTAGAAGCAGTAGTAGTAGTAGTAGTAGTAGTAGTAGTAGTAGTAGTAGTAGTATAATCATCACGATCGTCGTCGCCATCACCATCATCACCACCACCACCACCATCATCAGTAGTAGTAGTAGTAGAAGTAGTAGTAGTAGTAGTAGTGCCTCTTTCCTCGATTTTTGTTTGACTGCCGGTTGTGATTCAAGGTCTCGGAATCTTACCAAGATTCTTGGAGATCCAAGGTATTATAGAGGATGTGGGCACTTCCGAGGAGCGCGCACTTCCGAGGAGCGCTGCTTTGAGTAGTGGAGCGAGTCTGTGGTTTCCAGGGAGTTTGTTCCAATTCCAAGGCTCTCACTTCTGCTTTTACATTCCACATTCTCTGAATTTCTAATCTGAGGTCTTGGTATTTTTCTATTTTTTCTCTTTCTTTTGTTTTTATGTTTCTATCACTTCGAACAAGAACATTAATGAGTGTTGCTGTTCTGTTGGACTTATGGAGAACTACAATGTATGGTATTCGTGCAGATATCACCCACAGCTAAGAGACACGTGCACCACTTAGTTAATGAAGATAATTATTATTTTATTTAATCTTTCATAACTCATTTCAAGTGATGGAAATATTTATTTTATTTTATTATGATCCTCCAACAGACACCTCATGTCTCTCAATTAGCGATTATTTTGATGTTTTTTACAGTTCCATAACATAAAACAAAATTAACTGTCACATAAGATTTTTTGCAAAATTTCTTACTAAGGAGAAGACAAATCCGTCTTTAATCTATATTTAGTGAGCCCCACCCACCAACTTTCTTCTCTGAAATAAGATTATCAAATTTCAACATGCGTAAGAATATCAATAAATTTGTGACAGAGTCAGACAAAATGGTGTCATGAACTCTTGGCCCAGTTCTGCGAATTTTCAAATTTGAATCCGAATATAGTTTCTTTGTTAGGGCATTCCCTACATGCATCTGTATTCAAATAACAGAGAGACTCATCCTACGTTATGTAACTTTTAGGACTATAGTCGACTGTAGGTCGAACCTGTAACGTCACCTCGTGACCAGTCACTTGATGGATTCATGCATTTCAATATATACACTGACACGCGGTATTTTTACTCACTCACGAGGACAGCTGAGAGCTCACAGGCACTGCTGCTATCAAATTTCGTGCAGTCATTCTGTAAAAGTTCGGGTCTTCATTTTGGTTCTTATTACTTCTTCTTAAACTTTGGCCGGACTGCTTGCCTGTTACAAGTACCGTTTCCCGCCATTGTATTTTGTTGATACATCGTCCAATACACCCAGTGTAGCTGAACAGACGTCGAGGAGACGGCTGGCTAATTGAAGTCTGGTGGCAAATACACGTGAATTGTGGACTGGACTTTATTGATGGTGGAACCACACGTTCATCAACGACGCCAGTTACGTAAAGGCTCGATGTCCTTAAATCTAATATTATATCAGCAATTCTTCGTATAAACATTTCAACCTTAACATTATTGAATATACACACCGAAATAGTGGCATAGTTTAAGAAATCCAAAACATTGTTCTTCTTAATCAAATTGTTATTGTTTTAATGTTAAATATTAAATTCTTTATTTGTTAAGACCTCTTATAGTGCTGATTCTTATGCATATTTTAGACCTAATTGTGGTTTAGATGGGGGACGATTGAGCTAAATGTAATTTCTGAATGCATAATTAGATAAGAGAGTTTTAACGGTTTCCAAGCCGGCTATTGTACGCAAGTTTGTCTGTTCGTGAATCTGTTTGTCTCTACTACAAGACGCATTTTCGTAAGGACTGAAAGATGAAATTGAGCAACCAGTCTGTTTAGGATAACGAGGAGAAATTAATTTAAATTGTTAAATTAAAATTCTATAAATTCCTAAGCAGGGTCTATAAATAAAAACTGGACACGTAACAAAATTTAACAATAAAATTATTTAAAGAAATATCAACCATACAAATGACAATTACAATGAAACAGATAGTTTACAGTCTCTCTCTCTCTCTCTCTCTCTCTCTCTCTCTCTCTCTCTCTCTCTCTCTCTCTCTCTCTCTCTCTCTCTCTCTCTCTCTCTCTCTCTCATAATATAATTACAGCTAATTCTGGTTCAATAATAGCGTCAATACAAATTGCAGTTTAGTCCTACCAGAGAATAGAAATGGAGTGATTAGAATAGGTTATTACATACTTTACATAACCTGGATTAAGTACATCTTCCACGGTCTTTTCAATGGCCTTTTCAATCACATCGCAATGCCAAAATGTTACAATGCCAACATGTCCGCTCTTAGCACGTGTTCCCTCCTTGTGCGCAAGAAAACACTGACGCGTCGCTACTCTCTCAACCGACCTAGCACTCTACTGCCGTCAGTTTCTTGAGTAGAACACAATTACAATGATTGGGTTATGTTCACTGGACTGATGTACTTAGCATCATTGCTTTGGTACATCAAAAGTAGGAAATGTCGCATACTCCCTTATGCTTACACACTCTGCAAAACACTTTGCAATATTCCTCCACTTTCCCGGTCTCTCAAGTCACGACTAGTGAACAAACGAACGGTAGCTAGGAACATGAAAGTTGAACTCGAGGCTCCACTTGAGACTCACGGGTCAGGGCCGAACTTATAGACTGAGACTCAACCACAATGAAGAAGAAATCAGAAGACTGCTTGCTGACTGCTACATAAAATCAAGTAGCAAGCCTTTGTGTTTTATTCATTACAACATAACTCCATTCTATTTCATGCCTATTCCCAAAGCTTACAATCTCCTGTAAAACTAGTTGTTTTTCCCAAGCACACGTGGTACAATAGTACAATACATACAATGTATAAAAAATGTCACATATTAACACTCCATATGGGCGCATCTTAGTTCAAACATATGTAGTAAATAAATCAACTTAAATATACTTCTTTACATAGCACCAGTATAACATATCAATAGAAAATGTATGAAATGTTTCAAAGTCCACTCTCTCTCTCAAACAGTAGTTCAAACTCACTACTAAGTTAATTATTGCCTTCAGAACCGGCCCACAATTTAACAATTTATATAATAATTAATTTTTTAAATATGGATCATCAAATTTACTCCACCAAGGTCGTATCATTAAGTCATTGAACGATTTACACAGAAATAGGCCAAGTGTAACAGTAACCAACATCTGCAATGCTAAGTTGTTAAACGAAATGGAGTTTGATCAAGACTAAATATGTACTTTAACAAAAATATAATTATTAAGTTTAGAAATAGGGATAGGGACATTTACTCCACCAAATATGGTATGTCTCATTAGACAGAAATGGGTAGTCTGGGTCTATGTTGATCATGTCAGTTTTCGTGATAAGTACTGTGACAAGATGGGGTGAGAGTGTCTGGTTTTGAACAGCAGGGGTTTCAACGAATAGCATGCGCATGTGTTTGTTGGCCTTCTCACTGCGGTCGAGACTATCTTCATTGTAAGGAGAGGGATGTCTCATATCATGACTACTGCTCATGTAAAACAGGTGATTGGGCTCATTAGCTAAATAGGTTGGAAGAGTAATAGTGATTGTTATTTTTCACTGCTTCCATTGGAGTTTCATCTGTTCCCATACTGCATGCGTATATGAGACTAGCCAAACAGGTTCCTTTGTCTCTGTGAGGGAGACATATTGTTTGTTTTTTTTTTGTCTCAACATGAGATAGGCTTGCTCTAGGTGCACTATGACTACGTGTTTCCAACTCAGGGGAGGTATAGTGCAGCATTCTTATAACAGGGAGTAAATCGACGATTGATATGAACTTTTCATGCTCTATCCATTCGATCAAGTGAAGCTTTAATTCAAAGATATCACCTGTTTTCTCATTCTTCTTTCATGTGTTTCTTTTCTCACTTTGTATTTAATTTTTTCTCATTTGTCTTCTTTCTCCATTAATTTTGCTTTTCTTTCCAATTGCCTATCTCTCTCATGTGTTTCATCTCTGACATTTTATTTCCTTTCTATCCATTTTTTCTTCTTTCTCCTTCAATTTTGCTTTGCTTTCCACCTCTCTCTTCTTCCTTCATCTCTAAAAGTACGTTGATAGAGATTGTCAACAACTTGACTTAAGCTGTTCAGGTTGTTGGTTTTATTGTTCCCTGATACGTGTATGTATGAATGTATCTTGACTAAAGTTGTGTGGTTGTTGACTTTATATTTACATATCTTTAGGATCTCATGATGAGTAGTTTAGATTCACAGTGAATGTCATTAACGGACATGCGTGTGGTCTTTGAACTGGTCTTTGACACGTAGGTCATTCTGCCCTGGTATTGCTTGTGGTGCAATACACATCAAGTCAACATCCAAGTCAAAGTGGTTCTCTTCTGGAGTTGTTTTACAGCTCACTGCTTGTCAATCAGCATCTCATATAAAGTCTCAAGTAAAGTGCTGATCTGCCAATAAATTAGGCATTCCCTAATAAAATCATCCTCTTGTCTTCTCTGACAGAACACTCTTACAAGGTCATCATACATCTAAATATCATTATCAAAGTATAACAATATAAAGTACAGTTAAAGTGAAGAGATAAACATTAATATAATATTAGGCACGCAGGCAAAACTACACACCTTTGCCAGTAATTTACACACAGGTTGATTTCCAGCTGAGCTGATAACAGGGGATAAGTTTAGTTGTATAATTATATTTTGTTAACACTGTGAGGCAAAATATGTGTTGCCTCAATGGTCAGATACATTCGACTGACAACTTGCAGGTGAGTTTCTTGTACATTCCTATGCAAGATTGAGCTGTGCTTCGATTGGCTAATTTAGTGAGTTGTCCAGAACATTCAGGTATGTTTCCTGCCCGAGTATTAGGCTCATCCTTTCTAGAAGGTAGGTTTACATGTAATCTAATTTTAAAGAAGGAGTGGGTGTGGACTGCATACGCCATTATGTGTTAGTTGATACTATTTCGCTAATGAAACAGTCTTCAAGAAACACACATATTCGCCCAGAGAAATGAAAACAAATTAATAAATGAGGATGAAAAACATTTTAGGAAGATAATTGAAATATAAATGCTGTTTATGGAAGATTTCTTTATATATAATACGTACTCTGCATTTTATAACGAAAAATGAAAATTATGAGGCAAAATACAATTAAAATTAACGACAAATGTGTTTGGTATAGAATCATGTATTAATTCTATATTTTATAATTTGTTGATTAGTACATTGCTTGATTGGTTAATTGATTAATTGATTGTTTAAATAACATTTGAATTTTTATAATATTTGAACACAGATGAAATGAAAAACATTCTGAGGATGGACGCAGAAGAGAGAAAGAATTATGGTATGTCATAGTAATATTGCAAATTGAAATATTCATATTTTACAGATTGTAATAATTTCTGCATCTGCACATTTTTGAATATAATTGAAAAAATATAAATACTATGCCTGTGAGACTGTTTATAAGTGATATATACATATACACATACACACAAATACATCTTTAACACAAAATAATATATTACTATTATGAATAAAACCTTTATTATTTCGTCTTCTTTATTATCTAAATTAGGTGTATTCGTTTCATTTCAGATTTTTTTAAAAACTTTAGTGAGAGAGTTTTATGACAATAGATTTTTTAAAAATTATTTTTCAGTTACATAATTTTCAATTTAGCGAATCAGGAATTGTTGTGCTGTAAATTATTTAATCACTATTATTAAATCATCGAAAGCAGAGATTGCACGCCTAAACTCCTTATAAATCAATTCTGCAAATATGTTCTTAGGATATGAAGTTGTATTGACACATCCCTGAGACGAATGTATTGGAAATAAAATTAATGTCCTTTATGCGTAAGCAAAATTCATATTATAATTTTGAAATTTTACTCTATCTTTAACTGATATTTGAGCATTTTTTCCGAACATTGTTTTGAAACATATATTTTCTTATTGCTGGACTGTCTGTAAATTTATAGTTTTTTCTTAGAGACACAAGAAAATGAGAATAACTATATTTGTCTTCAATTTATCATGGCCATATATTCACTGTGACACGAATTATTCTTTGCTCCTGATATATTCTACAGCAAAAGTTTGTATTTTCTACAGTTTTCTATGCGGGATAAATGCATTGATCGTGAGAGAAAATTTGAGTTAAAATTCTTGTTGCTTCATTTGTAGCAAGTCAATTGCATCAATCATCTGAAACAGAAAAACGCTATCCTTAATGTTTTATATAAGATTATTATTCCATTCAGATGTGCAATGATACATTTTAGTATTATTGTATTGTAAATATGTTTTACATCACAGGGCATATATGTGCCTTGAAGAATCTAAGTATACATTAATAAATAATATTAATCACTCCGAAAACGTGAAATCTATCTATCTATCTATCTATCTATCTATCTATCTATCTATCTATCTATCTATCTATCTATCTATCTATCCCTCTATCTATCTATCTATCTATCTATCTATCTATCTATCTATCTATCCATCCATCCATCCATCCATCTCTCTCTCTTTTTCTCTCTCTCTCTCTGTCTATCTATCTATCTATCTATCTCATGTACTTAGTTGTAAATATTATTATTAATAACTGTATTTAAGGTGGGCCTTGCACTTTTGGTGTGCTGTAATTTATTTTTTAAAGATGTATTTTCTTAGAAACAGATTTTATTTATTGGCATGAAACTCTAATAATATTGAATTTTTAAAGTAGATTTTGGTATGAGAATTACCTGTTTATTGGTTAGTAAGTAATGTTTTCTATTATAATCACATATATATTTATAAAACACTTGTTGAGTACAGATGAGGTTCAAATGTTTTCGGAGACACGAGATGCAGAAGGGCAAAGGAATGACGGTAAGTGTTTATGAAATTGGCAATAGGTCATAGTTGAACGAATAAGTATTATAGCAATTTTGTGTATTCTTGCTCTTTGTTAATTTAAATGTTCTGATAATTACAGCACTATAGTCAATAGTGCATAGCAAATGCACTTGAATTAAGAATGTTATTTAAAGAAATTCCAAACTTTCAGAGCAAAGAACCCAAACAACTGCATGCATGTGTAGAATATAAAGTATATTCTCATAATGTTCAACTAGACAATATATAAATTGCGTTAGCACTCTGCTATGGAGATATAAATACGCTCTCTCTCTCTCTCTCTCTCTCTCTCTCTCTCTCTCTCTCTCTCTCTCTCTCTCTCTCTCTCTCTCTCTCTCTCTCTCTCTCTCTCTCTCTCTCTCTCTCTCTCTCTCTCTCTCTCTCTCTCCAAACAGACACTTAAAATTTTCGTCAGGTTGGTTGGATGGGCGTGTACTTGGTAGCAAATAAGAATACTATAATATTATTTTAAAATATCTGTGATAATCATTTTTGCAGATATTTTAAAGTATATTAAACAACCTTGCAGTTAAGACTTACAGAACATATATTTCCTTCGTTGAAAGAAATTAGTATTATCAGCAATTATATTTTGTGTGGTACGTTTCACTAATCATGAATAATTCATCATTGCGTTCCACCTACGCAATTCAAAATATAAATATAAAATATACCATCTTTAAGAAGAAAACAAAGCCGTTATTAAATTCAGCAAAGATGGTATATTTTATATTTATATTTACAAGCTATAACATTTTGTTATGTTTCCGGTTCTGTAAATCCATTTTCTGACTGACATTTTATTGCACAATATTTTAATTTGCTAAGAATTATAAGTGCAAATGTACTGAGGAATGTGAAGCTGAATATTTATTTCTTAGCACAAGTTCACTGGTAGTACCTGGATAATGATAACAAATCGATTTTGTCTTGGTTTATGACAACATTATTTTCTGGTAGCAAACAGTCCTACGTTTAATGTGCACTTCGAATTATATCACTAAGCCGCTTAGGTTTTAGTTATTGGCATTCAAAGTGTATACTTGTTTCCCTTTGAGTCAAAGAAAATGGCAACTTTTGAAAACATCAGCATGGTATACCTACAAAAGCATCGTCTGCTACAATAGACACGTGCAAAATGTGAAGCTGATCCCTTGAAACACAACGATGTGTTGGTCATATACAATTCTGTACCCTCGCCAGGTAGTACTAGTACCATAATCGCAACTACACTAAATAATGTCAAAATCTAGCTGGGTCATATTGATGTCAACTACACTAAATAATGTCAAAATCTAGCTGGGCCATATTGATGTCAACTACACTAAATAATGTCAAAATCTAGCTGGGACATATTCATGTCAACTACACTAAATAATGTCAAAATCTAGCTGGGACATATTCATGTCAACTATCGTCTCAGTGAACCCAGATATTTCGAGGTCATGTGTCACATTGATCTTCTGTACTTGTTCCTCCACACTTGTAGACTTTGTAAAGCTCAATTCCTTTTATTAATAATGCATTGTTAATGGATATACAGTTTTCATTAAATAGCAGTACAGAAACCATCCAATTGTCGAGCAATTCCATTAGAACAGTCTTTCCAATTTATGCACATCCCATCCACTTTCTAAAGTAACTATTTCGAAAATAAGTTATCAGATACTTTAATTTTAATGGCAAGCTACACACCACAGCCTGTCTATATCAAATGCTATAATTTTAGAAGTGATTGGTAGTAATGTTTATTTAAAATCTACACACATTTCTGTTTTTAAAACGTCGAATGCACTGATCATTACACATTTATCTTCAGAGTAGACAAAGCAAGTACTAAATAATACTTAACCACAAAAGCTGCAAAATGTCATGAATAGGAAAAGGAAACAAACAAAAGTGAAATTGATGGCACATAAATGTCATGAGCACGAGGCGAAATTTCAACAATTTCCTGTCAATCACATTTAACCAATGTTTAGATGTTCACACGCAACCTTATAGAAATGTGTGTCGGAGGTCACTAAATCTGATCTAAAGTCAGAATTCCTGACTTTATGAAGGTATTAGTTTGCCATGTTTAAGTTCTTAATTAGTATTACTTTATCAATTATACACTCGTTTGCATGTTTAAGTTCTTAATTAGTTTTTTATCAAGTATACTATATTTTGCATGTTTAACTTCTTAATTAGTTTTACTTTATCAATTATACACTCTTTTGCATGTTTAGGTTCTTAATTAGTTTTACTTTATCAAGTATACTCTATTTTGCATGTTTAAGTTCTTAATTAGTATTACTTTATCAATTATACTCTATTTTGCATGTTTAAGTTCTTAATTAGTTTTACTTTATCAGGTATACTCTATTTTGCATGTTTAAGTTCTTAATTAGTTTTACTTTATCAATTATACTCTATTTTGCATGTTTAAGTTCTTAATTAGATTTACTTTATCAAGTATACTCTATTTTCCATGTCCACAAATCTTACAGATGAATTGACTCCACTCCTCACGGCACATGTTCGCGGGCAAACAGGGACAGGGCCTAAACAACCTGAAGAAGGTAAAGAAGTGAGTGCACGAGAAGAAAATGGATTGACTCCTCTTTTCCTTGCATGTCAGAACGGTGATATCACTAGGGTACAACAGCTACTTAGTGAAAAACGGGAAGATGTGAATTTAGAACGGGATGATGGAAGGACTCCGCTATTTGTTTCGTGTTACAGTGGTAACACAGAGGTGATACAAGCGTTACTTCATTACGGTGGAAATGTAAACAAAGAAAATGTCGACGGAACTACTCCACTTCATGTGGCGTGTTTTTCTGGACACATAGACGTGGTAAAGATAATTCTGGAAATTGGCGCAAAAATAAACAAAAGAAATCAATACAGACACACTCCCCTCCACTACGCATGCTATAAAGGACATGAAGATGCGGTAAAGGCGTTGCTTGAAAAAGGTGCGTCAGTGAATCCTGCAAAACGCAATGGAGAAATAACACCTCTCCATGCGGCATGTATGAACGTAAATATAAACGTGGTAAAGTTATTGCTTGAAAAGAAGGCCAAGGTGAATGCTATAAGAAAGAATAGGGTGACACCGCTCCATGATGCATGTGAGAGCGGAGATCCTGGCGTTGTGAGAACACTGCTAGAAAACGGAGCAAATGTTAATGCTACAAGAAAAGATGGAGAAACACCTTTATTCCAAGCATGTCGATTCGCACACAGACAAGTCGTACACGAATTGCTATACAACAAAGCAAACGTAAATGTCACTAGAAATAGTGGACACACTCCTCTCCATTTCGCAGCTTCACACGGAAATGTTGATATGGTGAGAGAATTAATTAATAAAGGTGCAGAAGTGAATGCAGCAAAATGTGGAGATACCCCACTTCATTACGGATGTTCAAATGGAAACACAGCTATAGTGAACGCCTTACTTGAAAACAAAGCAAATATAAACGCAGCCGGAAAAGACGGCGGAACTCCTCTCTACTATGCATGTTATAATGGACACACAGAAGTCGTCAAACTTTTGCTTGAGAAGGGCGCAGATGTGACGTCAGTAAGAAGAGATGGGGACATTCCCCTACGTGCTCTATGTCATCACAATAACCCAGATATGGTTATCGCTTTGATTGAAAAGGGAGCAAGTGTGAATGCAGAAAGCAAGAATGGAGATACTCCTCTCTACTCTGCATGTTATAAGGGATACACAGAAGTCATCAACACATTGCTTGAGAAGGGTGCAAATGTGACGTCAGCAAGAAGAGATGGGGAAACTCCACTGCATGCTCTGTGTTATCACAATAACCCAAACATGGTTGTCGCTTTGATTGAAAAGGGAGCAAGTGTGAATGCAGAAAGCAACAATGGAGAGACTCCTCTTCATACAGCATGTGACAAAGGGCATATTGACGTGGTCACAAAACTGCTTGACAATGGTGCAAACGTGAATGCCACAAGAAAAGACGGAGAGTCGCCTTTACACCGTGCATGCCGATTTGCGCATACAAACGTTGTAAAATTATTACTTGATAAAAAGGCAAACGCGAATGTAGCTGAAATCAATGGACAGACTCCACTCCATTTTGCATGCTCTAATGGAAACACAGATATTGTGAATGCTTTACTTGAAAAGGGGGCAAACATAAACGCATCAAAGAGGGATGGAGGGACCCCCCTTCATTGTGCATGTGACGAGGGACATATTGACGTGGTGAAAGTTTTGCTTGAAAAAGGTGCAAATATAAATTGTGTAAAGCACGATGGGGTGACTCCTCTGCAGTCTGCACGTGACAAGGGCCATACTGACGTGGTACAAGCTTTGCTTCACAAAAGTACAAATGTGAATGTTATCAAACACGAAGAGGCGACAACTCTACATTCTGCACCCCCAAAGGAAGTAATGGTCACTTAAAAGGTTTGCATGTACATGTGAGTGTGGCAAGAAATGATGGAGCGACGCTTAACTATACATAATTCTTAAAGGGCATGCTGAGGAAGTATACATCATACTTCGTAAAAGGACAGATAATCTCACGAATGAAGAAATTACAGGTTCAGGGTGAACACACCTGATTTAATTGTTGTACCACGTACAACATAAATAGAAAAAATACAACAAAAACTAATAAAAGGAAAATATAAAGAAAAAACATGTCTGAAATATGCATGTTGTGAACATTACTAAATGTTTCCACATATATTTTAAAATATTAATCATGTTATGCAAACGCATGCTCAAAGAGATCTAGACTTCAATTCCATCTTTAACAAAGAAATCCAAACGTTGTACATAAAAGGAGAACATTTGGTTTATGTATAAGAATAACGAATAACCAGAGTGAGTCTGCTCTGTAAAAGAAATTTGCCTGAATTGCAATTTATCAGCATTAACAGCATTTCATCATGAAATATACTGGCTACATATTAAAGAATTTATTTCATTTTCAAATGTCAATAATTAGACAAAGTAAGATTACGTAAAGCACAAATGATTTGTTATCAATTCACATTTCATTAGCACTAACTACATAATTATCACCTTGTAAGAACTATATATTAATATCATATCAATTCATAGTTATACTACACCATGCATGCTTAATTTAATTGTTAAATTCTTGCTGGTAATCATATATGCTGACCATTTGAGTGTTGTGTATTATACTTTTGCATGCTGTCTTGACCGTTTTAATGATATTGTTAGATATTTTATTTTGGATTCCCAGCCGCTAGATTTCTGTTTGGTTTTATTATAAATATATTTATTTTAAATACATTACACTAAGAAAAATAGATGTACATATAAGTCTTTCCTTAAACCTGATGTAAACAGATTTATATTAATATTTAACATTCCATTTATAAATGTGAAAGTTGTAAATTTTGTTCAATCGATTAACACGTGATTTTAAATAATGTACTTATTATTATTTATATAATAGGATTTTTAAAAATATAGTATTCAGTAACTGACTAGTTGATATATATTCCAAGATGAGACATTACCTGGAGGTACAGTTGGATATGTTTCCGTTCATAAGCAACTTAGGGAACAAGCTGTAAATGACAAAGTACCATAAACATAATAATTATAATTCAAGAATTCATTAACAATAAACCTTATAACTAAGAACCCCAATTTGACGTCATGAACATGAGTAATGCATTCGTCACGTATATACAATTCGATCGATTTTCAAAAGAATAGTATCAGATAATAATATAGAACATTATATACAACAATATTTTGATTGAGAATACAATTTGAAATCAGCAACACCATTTACACGAAGGTATTTGAATTTCCTGTCACTTTCCATCAGACTGGAGCATTGTACGTGGTACTCCATGTTCATTTTGCTGTCCATTTTCCTCTTGTTACAGTTTAAGATGTTAAATTGACTAATTCAAAGTAGCTGAGCTTGCTATGTTTTAGACTGCCTAGTAATCTGTAGCGTTTCATTTATTTTATTATAATATCAATAAACACATTTACGCTTGGATATATTTTCGTTCATTATTTATAAGTTTTCTTATAAATGTTTAATATTTAATTATATGTGCACAACACTGATTTATTTAATAGTGTGCAATTACAATAATTTCCCATTCAACTAAGTATTCCCGAGTGGTGTAATTTTAAAATGAAATTATATAAACATAACATCTCGATGCAATTTACAAATGTTAATGAAAGAAATAGCATGTGTTTAATTTAAGAGTTTTAAAGAAGTAGTGCCATGTGCTTGTGGCATTTCTCTGAATAATCTGGCTTCCTGAGATTGGGTGTGATGGAATAATTGAATGTGATCTCACTGAATGTACTACAGTTATTGTTCGAGTGAAGAGCTCTGAAATATCATGAGCATGTGGTAATCATTTGACGCCATAACTGATGACAACAGACGTTACTTATGTTCATCGCCTTTTCATAGCGTCCCAACTCATATGAATTTTGTTTTACATTGCTTAGCCAAAAAATCCTTATATTAATGCTTGTAATATTTCCACTGTCAACATGTATTCTTAACATCACGAGAGACGAGGTAGGTTATTGAAATAGATATTTTCAAGGTTACGTGACCTGAGTTTGTCCTTTCCTGCCACTTTTAGAGGGCGGCAGAGTAACAATGACGTCAGCCGTGGTAACCAGACCATCTCTCCTTGCGCCAATGCTTGACAAAAGACGCAAATGTAAATGTAGCCATAGGAAATGGGGAAACTCCTCTTCACCCTGCCTATTCTCACATAAATATAGACATAGCAAAAGTTTTACTGTTCAAGGGAGCGTTCGTGGATTCACAAAGATCAGATGGATTAACTCCCCTTCATTCCGCATGTGACACGAAGCACACTGATGTGGTGAATGTACTTAAAAATAATGATATTGCTAAATACAATGGGTAACTCTACTGCATTCTGCACGTGATAAGGAACATAATTTCATACACACACTGTTTGAAAATTTGCAAATGTGAATACATGATTGGGTTATTCCAATACATTATACACCTGCTTAAGAAAATGTGTTGAGCTAAAGGTTTTGAGCGGAAAAGGTGGGTCCAACGAGAAAACACATATAAGGTAGCATCGCTACGCACGATATTTAGATGAAACATAAGCATTGCTTTGACAAATGTGCATATAGATAGAAACGAACCAATTATCTGTTTTGTATGGGACACCACTATAGAAATGCACACATGGTAAATGGTCTCTGTTATAATTGTAAATCTTTATGCAGTGAACTAATAACATAGTGACTCATTCTCTCGGAGATAAAAAAAAATGCGTTATCATTCCTCTTTGAGTTATGCACATAGACTTTAATGGAATATGGAGACATCCCCCAGAAACTGGATGCATGAGCTCCAAGTTAAATCAACTAAATATGATGAATACTAACGTAAAGAAATGCATTCATAAAATACATAAATAGTCGATATAGATTCCATATATATTGACACATAAATAACTTTGGACACTTGTATGTTCAGATATATTTAAGGTATAATTCTGATTGCAATGAAATCAGAAACAACAAGCATTTAACAGAAACAAATGAATTAATTATATTAAATATAGAAAATTGAATCATACATAAAAATAAGCTTGATCTTCAATTAAGATCAAGACTTACATCATTAAAAATATTTATAAACACGATACATGTTAACAGATGTTTGCATACAAACTCTTATACTAATTTCATGAAACTAATATGTTTAATAATAAAAATAACTAATATGCTTGTATAATACATTTAATTTATCTTCTTATATCTTTCTGAGTGATGTTTGATTAATGGAATTCTATAAAAAAAAAACTGAAAATAAAATATCTGAAAATTACTAATCATTTCAGTATGTGAATAGTATATACTTCCTAAACTTCAATTAATAATTTTAATACACTATGTAAGTTTGATATGTTTGCTAACTTATAACTGATATACATCTGCAAAGCACTGAGTGTGTTTGGTTTGTATTTGTTGATTATTGTATTAGTCATTACCAAAGTTACAATTTATTATCTTCAGAGTGGTTCTTAGATATTAGAATGTGATGTGAATGTATTTATGGTTAACACATATGAAACTAAACACATTCACATCCACATAATTCTTTCATTGCAACTAAATGTCAATCCATATTACACCATTCATAAATGTGAAGTTTCACAATTTATTGCATCTACTTAAATATAATTGAAGAAATTTATTATTTATCAAATATAACTTATAACTTAACACGAGTTTGATTGAGTAATTGACTCACTCACTAACATACACATCAGTTTAGGCATAATAGAAGTTGAAAGTGGATACATGTGACACTGATGTCACTTAGGTAATGGATATGATTATTGTTAAGTAATTAATCATCGAAAACTAATTATAAATGATGATAATCTTAATTTATTTACTCCAACCGACTTCACGTGTCTCTCTTACTTGGTGGATATGTGGGCGCTGTAAAGGATTTTTCTCTTCCACAATTAAAGACACACATTTAAACTAATGCAATATTTCCATAGGTGCAAACCGTCTTACTAAATGAGAAGATAAATCCATCTTAATCTATATTTAGAGAGCCCCCATCCACCCAATGTCTTTCCAACATATGGTTATCAAATATCATTTTCGTTCTTTTATCAAAAATGAGGAAAACATCGAAGATTGTATGTTAAGCTCTGAGCAATGCACTGCTAGATTAGCCTTACCAGAACATTTATGGCTTAATTACTTAGTGCCAGGATTGAAAGGACAGGACAGTATGGTCTTTGATAGGTGCTTTAAGGAAGCCACGACATATGAGATATAAAAGACCAGACTCTTAGTGTACTTTAGAGTGACGAATGAGACATAGGTTTCATCACTTTAAGAGATAGCAGTTATTTTTAAGGCAGCTAGTAAGGATGTGACAACACTTGAGAGTTTCAAACAATCCATCTAGCCAAAGGTGTAAAACAGAAAGTACCAACTGTGATGGCAGATATACATAGAAGTATGTAGATGCATTTAAACTCTAAATATAGTACATTGAGTTGAGAGTGTTATAAAGGGATTCAAATATGATCTCAATGGTGAGGACACCTTAAATTCACTCAACAATGTGTGTACTCAGAGGTAGGCAGTCTCAGTCTGCAAAGCAGGAACCTGAAGCCATGACGCTTGTGTGAAGGTATGCACGGTTGACCAGGAACAATTGAGGAACAAGTCAGTAGCAATTGCGAAAGTGATTCATGAAAGATTTTGAAACTGTCGTAGGTGGGGCATGTCACTAGGAAGTCACACCTGCTTCAGTCATGGCAGGGAAGATAGTTGATTCTGACTGCAATCACACACATTTATTAGAGACTAAAATTCCTTGTATTGCCCCTTGGCATATTAATGAACATTACAAGGTGGCATTGCTACATTGATCACGTGATGTCAAGACTAAAAATCTGCAAATGACATTTTTTTTTACCAAAGTTAGATTGATTCACAGTTCTAAGAAATGATTACAGCAGATTCCGCAACTATGTATCGTTTTGCTATGCCTTGCAACAGATTGGAAATTATTTCTCATACCAATAACTGCACATTCAAAGTAAGTCTGCCTTTCACTGTATTATATATAATATTGCCATTTGCTGTCTTCTTCATAATTTGGTCCCAATTATGAATTGTGTTCTCATTGTGATCTTATGTTTGTGTTTGTTGGTCCGATTGGACTTTTCAAACGAAGCAAAAGTTCAACCTTTGATTTAGAGTCAGAATAAAAATAGCTTATTGCCTTCTTGGTTGTGCAACTCTATCTAAGTGTTTTTTTCTCTTTTTCCCCCCTCTCAATAATTTCTCTTGCATACTTTCTATTCATTTTGCTCCTCCAGTTCTTGTTTGTATTCCTCATCTACAAAATCCTTGACCTTGCACAACAAAACATTTCTAAACTGGTTAAATATTTATGTTTTACTTCAGTTTCTCTGTGTAGCTTCACTGTTGTCACCACCACAAAAGTAAATTAACAAAGTAAAAAGGCAGAACGTTTGTCATTAAAAAAAGCAAATGGGTAACAAAACTAAATAATGCCCTTGATGATAAAAATAAAATATGCAAAATGATAAATCAGTTATCGGTATAGGTAAAGACAGAGAAGTTAATTCCCTTTACATGAATTAAGTCTGATCTGACTATACTAATGAGCGAATGCTTAAATGGACTTAATTTAAGACTACGATCCCTGAACATACACTCTATTATTTTACAATGGAGAAGGTAGGGAGACATACGATACTAATCAAACAGACAAAATGGCCCCCACTAAATAGATCACTAATTATGTATTAATATCGCTTCATGCGTCACTGGTTCTGCACTGGTTGAATTTGAAATAACCCAACATACAACCTGAATTTGTAGAACAGCATCACACAACACAATAACCTGGGATAGGAGAGTAAAAGGAAACGATGTTTAGACAGGAAAGGTATGTGAATTATCCATAATCTATTCACTTAAACGAGCTCGTCGGGGGGGGGGGTCACCTATACTGGTGTCCTACAAGTTTTACATGCGGACGATGGGCTGAATGGGTTGTGGTGTTTACAATAGAGAGATATGAGCAGATAACTGCCGATATATAACCCAATAAATTATCACATATGCATGCGCAAGTGTGCACTAAAGTCAGAAAGAAGATTAAATATAATATATTTGTAAATAAATAATTATATTAAAGGTACTATAATAAAGACAATATAAATATTTATTATACCCTATATTCAAACTAAATTCACTCAAATACTGGATAATATGGCTAGAAAATAAATAAATTATGAAGTTTCCTACATTTTGTTTACTTTACTGGTATTGGGATTTTCATTTCAGAACAAAGCAAAGATAAATATGAATAGACTTACTCTAAGACATAAAAGGTGCGAAATGGGTAAGCAATTCGTGAGAATTGCGGTGGAAAGAAGATTACAGAAAATTGTACTTACTATCATTTGGTGGACAATATCCTATTTTATAAGATAATGTAAGGACTGCACGAAATTAAAAATGAGAAAAATGTATACTTGGTTTAATTGTCACAGGATAAAGTACTTATGCAATAATAGATACATCAACAATAATAATCATGTTATTTAAACCTTATTTATTTTTTTAGAGCCTTGTCTCCCTTACCTCATTGGTTAAAATTAAGCTTACTACTTCCTTGTTCCAAAAATGTGCACTTGCTGAGTCAGATGCATATACACATTCTTACATAAGTGTAATACAACTTATAAACTTTGTACTTTGTTGAGAATTATTGACATAAGACACTGGAGTGCCTATAATCTAAGAAATTACGCATGACGAACATGGATATAATCATATAATGTAATCGAGATTAATGTACGTCTCTTGGATTCTGGTAAGTATGTTTTGTAGTTACTGAATTGAGAAATGACAATTTAACGCTCACTAGTTGTGAAACTAGGGCAAGAAAAGGAGTATCATGCTTGACTGCTTTTGTTTACTTTTTTAAGGCAGAGCAGGATATTACACGAAACACCCGGATTTCATATCGACTTCGAAACTCAGTAAATTTATCTTTAGGTATTGCTTCAGGAAATGCTAAATACTTACTTAATGAATCAGAAAGAATAATTTTGACGAAATTAATGTCGATCTCCATTTGTATATGTTTCAAATTAAAATGATTTTTTATACTTTGAACTAAGGAGGAACGGTAAAAATCTATTTGCATTCTAATGCAATGATTACTGCAATTGAAATGTGCATTTCCCTTTTCACTCGTACAATTAAATATTATATGAATCGTTTTTGATCAAGCGTGTGCGCAGTCCTTTAATTAATTGTACAAGCAGACAGAGAGTCAATGGACTAGCGACAATGAACATACAAATGTTGTTGTGAGATGTTTTCTGATTACATGATCAGGTGTTTTTGTATTTGCTATAAGGTGTTTTTAAGACTGCGCTAAACTCATAAATGAAACAATTTCGTTTTAGTTTTAGACTGAATTCATAATTTTTTGAAACACATATTTGATCTCTTGGACTAAATGACAGTTATGTTATGGCGGTCATAGTTTATAATTGAACCTTTGTATTACCATTGTATGCGTGAGAGAGAGAGAAAGAGAGAGAGAGAGAGGGGGGGGGAGCTTGTGTGGGTGTATTACTCTGGTTTTATATACATATTTGTGTGTAGAGCTAGAGACATCATCAGAACGCATGTGGTAATAGACTTACAGACCTAAGAACAAACCTCTTACTAACCAGAAACTGGATTTTGGTGCGAAAAAATAAATGAAGAAAAGACGGACGAGCGAGAGAGAGAGGGAGAGAGAGAGGGGGCGACAAAAACCAAAATAAAGAATGCAGAAAGGACAAAGAAACATGAGTACAAAGAGTAATGAACATTTAAAGGGCGTAGATCAAGGGCGTGAAAGAAAACAAGAGATGACATGAAATAAAGAGTGTCGCCGCCCACCTCCTCTCTGATGAGGAGAGGGTGGTGGCTTGTCGACGCCACGCAAGACTTGCATTAAGAGAATTACAAATCCGCACACAGAATACCAAGATGGTGGTTTGGCTCGAATTTAATTCTGCATGTAGGTTACGTATTGCCGACATGTTTGCATGTGTGCTTGCATACGGATAGGGGTGAAGTGTAGACGGCACAGACGACACAACGTATAACGACGACAACCGCTCTTTCGAAACCATAGACAGGAGAAAATCTCAACGCCAGAGTACAAGTTCAAATTTATTGGTCTATGGGTTTCCTCTCACACGTTGGTTAGTCAGTCATCCACACTCGCACCCATGGGAAACGGGGGAGCAAGAAAGAAAGAATGATGAATGGTGAAATAAAATAAAAGAAATACAAAATTCAATTTATCCATGCAGTACTACTTCTAGATACATTTAAGCATTATTTATAAGTTCTGGAGCCACTGCTCCCATATCAAAGTTCAAAAATAATAAACAAATGTCATTTGACTTGCAAGTCTTCTTCAACGGTTCCATCAACATTATCTTATATTAAGGTTTATTTCTAATTTTAGGTTTAATGCTTAAGATTCATATGCTTTAGTTTTAGGTTCTAATTTATATTTATGTGCTCTGAGATTTCCCTAATTAGTTAGAAGTTTCTTTTACTCACATAGGTATTGTCATTTTCTCCTTGTCCTCTGCTCATATTGTTCGTTACTTTCTCTTGTTCTCTGCTAATATAATTCGTTACTTTCTTCTTGTGCAGAGTTCACATTATTATTGTTAATCTCTCCTTGTGCTGGGGGGTTTAAAGATGCTCAAAACACTGTCGACGTCTCAATCTGGTCGTGCTCACTGTTACGACGGCTGCTACAACTTCACGCTCCTGCGCGCTTCTCTCCTTAGGCCTAATTTCGCTGCTCTCATTGAGTTCTCTCTTCTCTCTTCTTCTCTTCAATTTCTGCTCATTTCATCTTGTCTCTTCTCTTCGTTTCTCATCTCTACTCTTTCTCTTCTTCGTTTCTCATCTCTTTTCTTCTCTTCTTCGTTTCTCATCTCTTCCATCTCTTCTTCGTTTCTCATCTTTTCTCTTCTCTTCTTCATTTCTCATCTCTTCTCTTCTCTTCTTCATAACGGCCAACCTTTGCCGTTCTCGGCGGTATGCCTCATGCATGACCTCTACTGCTTCCAACGATAGTTACTACCATTATGTAACATCTTGTTCTGTAACATCACCCAGCGACTTATGACATTAAACTTCCATCAAGAATTTGCCTATGCATGGAAAATAATCGATCACCTGCGGTCTTTGCATAGAGTCTTTGAAAACCCGAGGTGACTATCCTGTTGATTGGTTCATCTAAAACTGGGCAGCCATTACGGCGCACTTTCATATACAACCGGGTAGACATCTGGCACTCTGTTACAGTGTTCAAGAACTCTCTAGTTGCTTGCCTCCCAACTTCGAAAGAAAGCTCCTGATACAAACAAGCAGGGAGAAACTGTAACAGAGGTGTACCTCCACCTCTTAGAACACACTACATTTTCGACGTTTCTCGTTCGTCTCTGGCTCTGTATCCTCTTTTATACACAAAGTTCTTGCACATCACTTTCTCTGAGCTGACTGGAACACACCCTCTTCCAGCACTGCCCATTTACAACCAGCACGGCACTGTGCGCGCTGACGAATAATCTGACAAGCTTGAGGTCCACCTCTATTAGTGCCAAAATATCAAGTTCCCAGTTGACACTGTGATTTACATATCCATTTGCCTTGCCTAGCTAACTCTCTCAGAGCACACACTAAAATCTCAGAGCAATGATCCTACTCATATTTTATTTTAAAACTACAGTTACTATAGCAACTCATGGCCACCAGGCAGCTATACATTAACTCACAGGAAGAAATGGTTTTACACACAGACCAACCTTTTTAACTTAGTAATACAAATATTAACTTTCCAATAATCTCAAAATTCTAGTTCAATAGTACTTTTCATAAAACAATAGTAATTTCACAATTCAATATCAACTTACTACCAAACATTTTATAGTGGTGATTCTTAAAATGTTTTTACATTTCCAAAACTCAGAGCCTGCTTTTTTCATGGACAAAATCAGCATCCCAGTGCTGTCTCACGTACTTGGCACACTGGCCGCCATGTACTCTATTCTGACACAGATTTATGGGCGTGGGCTTTGGCCATGGAGGGTCAAGCCAGCAAGTTAATTATACGTTTTCCATTCTCAGGCACGAAACCTATTTTCCTCAGCTAGCGTCCCTACACTTAGGTTCCACATTGTTGACAAAATGGTCATTTTCACCCTGTCCCTCTTTTAATTAACTTAGCGGTTTTGTTCATAGTTTAGAGTTAAAAAATACTTAGGGGAAGAGAAAAAAATTAATATTTCCCTCATTTCAGCAGAGTGAAAGTCTATATGGCAGACAAGTATGCTTATTGAGCGTGGAGATCACCGACACACTAGCCAAATTTAACCCTGATGCCAAGGCGGTAAATGAAACATCAAGTATTAAGTTACAACATTATGCCCTCTGTTCTCTGTTCATTGTATCTCACATATCATTCCTCTATAGTAGTCAAATATTTGACTTTGCAGAAGAAATAACATCATATATTTGAAAGCTCTAGCTGTTTGTTGTAAACTTGTTCTCATACAATAAAAGAGGAAGAAAGTCTACAATCCTTTCTTCAACTCTAGTAAAAGCGACCTGCTCTCAAAAAAAAAATGTCAACAAGACCCAAAATAATTATGAATCAGAGAGTAAAAGATTAAATCAAATACTACATTCAGGATGATGTTGGGTTCCACAGCCATGGTTTTGGATACCAAACACGTTTGTGTGCGTGCGTGCATGCTTTTGTATACACAGAACATTTATATCATGATCAAAGTGTTATCTGATTTTGTCTGCTGCACAGGACTTGGCTATCACTATACCTCAAAGGCTGTATACATTATGGACTGAGTCTGTCAAGGTCAAATGTGTGCAGAGATGTCAGGATGTCCGCTTGCAATCATTGTCAGAAAAGTCATTGATCCTGGTAGTGTAGCCAATATTACACCTGAGACAAAGACGACCAGCGTGATTCCAATTTCCCATTGGGAAATTGAAGCACTTTTGTCAGTGAAGTCTGTGGACGATGATTGATGTCAATTTATCATCAACAATGCCAACCCATGTCACTTATTTTCTCTTTGTAATTTTGAACTATGACCCACTGAACTGTCAAGTGAATCAGCTGAGTCATGCTTGACCGTGGTAGGACATTTTAGTATTTTAACATGGAAATTGCATCAGAGGAAAGATTGAGGTGGGTGCAAGGGGAAATGAGTTAACCGAACTGCTAAATATTCCAGCAGATAAGATTGTGCAGTATATTACAAACCATATACTTTGAGTAGAGTGATTACAGATTGAAAGAGAGGAAAGTGATAAAAGATTACAAAAGGAAGTTGATCTTAAACGAAAAATAGCGATCAAGCAACTACAAACCAAAGTGCTAGAAGTAGAGAACTTGGTTTTAACCAACTAAGAATACCGGAGGCAACTTTTATAAATGAGAGAGCCACTAAAGCCCAAGAAACAATCGTTACGTTTCATTTCCATGCATTCAATAAGTGTCAGGCAAAAGCAAAACTATGCCCGGCATCACTCTATTAAACATTTAAAAATTAAATTAATAGAATCTAGATACACAAGGTGTATTGGAAACACAGTACAAAATAAACATTCAAAGCATTTAACCAAGACACTAGCAGGATATTAGAATTACAAGACTGACCAGCCACTCCAAGACACTAGCAGGATGTTAGAATTACAAGACTGATCACCCAGGGCTAGAGTACAGGAAACGGTTGGGGATCAAAGGGTCACTTGTAGCTAATGATAAGGGGAATGGTTAGTCTCACACTGAGCTACAGGCTAGAGTATAGGAAACGGTTGGAGATCAAAGGGCCACTTGTAGCTAACAATAGAGGGAATGGTTAGTCTCAAAGAAATAATGGTAAAATAGGAAACCTTTATATAAACCGGTTCAGCTAATTCTCGCCACTTGCTTAGAACAATCCGCGGTTTTAGGACATGCATGAGCAGTCCCAGAGATTTTGTCTGGTAATTTTAAAGTCAGAAAGGCTTGTAAAAATATTAAAGTCAGTAAGACTGAGTACAGAATATATAGAGGAAGGATATAGTACTCCAATCAGATGACCTTGGGTTCTTGGGCTTCAAGGAGCATGAAAGGTATGTGTTGGGTGATTTTAATTTTAGTAAAAACTTAGTAAAATAAATATAGAATGTGTGAGAATGATTTGTGTATTTTAATTATACGTTTCTTTCAGACTAGTGCCAATGTGCTCAGGAAAGTAATAGCCCTGAAGCTTAAATACTGTCAATCATAAGTCAGCAGTCACTTACACTGCCTTAATTACTAAATTTCAGAACCAACAATATCCATTGTCAGAGCAGACGACAGGTTCTGTGCTGTTTGTTTACGTGGGGCGAAAAGGGCGGAGCAAGCTTGCTAGTTAAGGGCCGCCAGTTGGTAAGATTTGCGTTGTCACTGGCTCAGCGTTTTGGCTGAACTTTCACATCTTCATTCGGACTTTATAGCTAAGTATTCCAGCCAGGCATTGAACTGAGTGCATATACAGATACACATGTATTGTGGTTGAAAATTGAGACTGAAATTCGTGTAGGAAAGGAAGATCAGTAGTAAAAGAAAAACGGACATTGAAACTCACTTTTCTTTAGGGGAGGCTAGTTCATTCCCTGATTCGGGTTAGGACCAAACTATTTGTAACTTGTTAGATAATTGAAAATTAATAATTGTTCTTTCTCTTGTTTTCTTTTCTTTTTCTTTTATTGTTATATAAAGTTTATTGTTAAATTTTCATTAGTGTTGTGTCAAATTCATTGTCATTCTTGTCTAGTATGATTTTATAAGTGCTATCATCACACGTCCAACACGTCTGTCTTGGGTCTGTCTTTGTCTTATCTGTGAGGAATCATTTCCTCTGGGGGATCAATACGAGTTACCGGAAGTGACGTCCTCAAATTGTTGTCCGTCCTAGATACACGTATTTAGGGGGTACCAACAATAAGAAAGAGAAAAACATGGAGCATTACGTTTTAGGATTAGAACAGTGTGAAGTGCGCTTATGGCTCTCACCTGACCTTTGTCTATCGCATTTAGTAGCAGGAACGAAAGCGTATAATAGCATTGATAGGCTCCCATAGAGACAGACGATGTACGAGGTTTACGAGGCCAATCTTTTGGCGTATTTTAGGGTGACAAACGAAAATACTGACATGGGTTCCACCAATAAAAATGGTCGGCTAGTAAGTTACAACACATTTTGACAAGGTGGCTAGATTTGGACAAAGTAGCTAGTGACAATGCAACAAACTTCATACACTACTTTGTGATTGACAAACTGAAAAGCGACATGTTCCCCCGCGCTGTTAGCATACGTGAAAAACAAGTATCCTATGAATCTGGATGAGTGGGTTGACGCAGCTAACTTATACAAATGCGTATTTAGTATATGCGTGTACCCGACGGTTAGACACACCCCTGAGCCATATAGACCGAGTAATGACCAATCGACCTCTAAACGATGGACTGATAGGGCTGACAGCAAAACACAGGTAGGCTCCCCTGTCATAACCCCTCAGACTAGCAAATCGAGGGACAAAACCCGTCCCTCACCCACATGGTAAACAATTTAATCCAAGTCAGGTGAAAGCCATAAAAAATGAGTCGGTGGTATGTTTCAATTGCGGTAAATCTAGCCACATTAAGCAACACTGTCCAGGAAATATTAACGAGATGGAACCGAATGGATCATGCTGACTCAAAGCGGTCATAAACAGTTGTCGTGCTTCTGTTCTTTGTGACACTGGTTGTGGTCTAGGTTTGGTGATGCACCCGAATTTAGTGAGGGAGGGTGGATACACCAGCGAATACTAAACCATTACTCTAGCGAATAGCTTGCAAAGCAAAGTACTGATAGTAATGGTAGATATAGAAAGCAAATGCATATGCGGACGAGTGTCTGGCAAACTGTATCGAGAATGTAATAGTGGGTTACAAGTATGTTCTGGATTGTAGAAATACTACTGGCCCTCTAGACAATGTTTTGTGTACTGACACAGAAACAAGCAGCTGAACAAGAAGTTATGGCAGAAGAGGTGCCGTTAACAGCAAGTGACGAATGTAGCAATGAGGCGATAGCAATTTCCACTGATCGAACCATCATTAGGATGGGTGATCAGGGAGTTGTATCCGAATCCACAGTGGCAGAACTGATGGCTATTACTGACTGTCAGAAGTTGCCTGACTCTGAAGGGGAATTAAACCTTCTCAGAACGATACAGTTATTGGATGAGAAATACTGAGTGAAGGCAACATTTTCGACGCCGTATAGGTCAAAGTCTTCTGGGGAAAAAATGATGAGTTTCTCTGAAAGAACGGATTCCTCATTCGAAAGCAAGAGGGTGTAGCATGAAGGCAAAGGCCTCTCTCTCACCTGACACGCATTTGAATATGCGCAGATTGCTGTAAGGGATAGGACAGACATATGTGAGTTTGTAGCAATGGATGCTGCTAAGTGTGTATTGCCAATAGGTAACACACCTAAAGGATTTGTGGCATGAATAACGGTACAGTGGTTACTCCAACTGATACAGTTATTAGTAGAGGAGAAGGTCACAAGAGCGTACCAATATCGGTAGTAAAAGAGGCGATGACTGAATGTGATATGCTGTCAGTGAGATGCGTAGCAAATTACGTTTGCGCGACAGGTAAGTGTGAAGAGAGAAATGATTCTTTCACTGGTGTGTCATATGCTTCAATTAGAAGTAAAGAAGAAGAAATTTCCTTTTACAAAGAGCAGGATATTTCAGTGCAGTGTGTAGTAAGAGTTTGCAAGAGACGGAAGTAGTACAGGCAGATGATAAAACTAGATCGATAAATAGTGAGAGTAAAGGTGACAGTTTTGACTTTGTCTAGCGTGACTGAGAATAAGTCAGAACTAACAAGAGAAGTCAGTGACAGTGGTTACAGGGAGTAAAGATGACATTTTAGAACCGCTACTTAAAACTCTTACAGACAGACATGTACATGACAGTTACAAAAGGCGTGTTTAGTATTATGGTAAGGAGGATGGTGTGAATTTAAATTGTGGAACGCAAAAAAAGAAATATTGACATTATTCCTTGTGGTAGAAACAGGTGAAGAACACTGTGAGCCAGTGACAGCAAATAAAGTTAAGGAAACACCTACCATAGTTCTTGATAATCTGACATATAAGACGGTGTTAGCTCAACCAAGTAAGACAGACGAAGTTGACTCGATAGAAAGAGTGACACAATGGATACATATTGTATTTCCCAGTGATAAGGTGATAACTTAACAGTTTGACACAGATAAAACTTCTTTGATATTGCTGCAAGAATCTGACTTAATTTACTTCCATGAAATGTACGTTAATCTATATTATTTTCAATTTATTATAAAATAATATAAAATATTATTTAATATAAATTAATTTATATTAATAAATATTAATATAAAATAAAATTAAACGTAACCAAAATTATAAGATTTATTTAAGGATGAAGATCTCTCATGCTGTTTTTTTTCAACGATTAGTGTGTCATTATACCTGTATAATTCATGATAAGTACACGTATAGTGTATAAGCATGTTAAATAATTTCTTTGTATGGTCACGTAGAGCTGTACAATTTTCGTACTATGTTTATTGTATTGTATGTGTTATTGCATTTCATTTCATAGGTTGAAAGCTGCACAAACGATTTAAACATGATCTGGATCTTGTTGACCGTGTTACTTCTGCCTGACACAAGTGCAAGTAAGCATTAGAAGATTTGTTCAGTAGATACTGTCACCATCACCCAATGAAGGGACGGGGTTTGAACAAAGACAGTGAGCAATGGGAAACGTCACTGTAGCGTACTGCTGTCGTCTGCGTCACGTCTTTGCTATGACAACTTTATTCAGTCCCTTAGTGGTTTGTCAGCCCTACATAGGACCTGTTGGTTGTTCGTCACAGTGTCCGACACGAATACACCATAGATATTTGTCTGGCTCTTTTATTATGCATGCATGGGTAACGTATATTGACGTGTTTGTATGTTATATTGTATGTGGAATGGAGAATGTCAGCAATACAGTAGTATATTGCAGGCATCATACTCAACTTTTCAAAACAATAGTAGATGAGTTACTATTTTTTATGAGTATTATTAAATTTATATTTCTATGGGTCAACATTCATGCGGTGACTATAAGTAAAAATTGATTATTCGCAAATCATTCCGTCATAAACATACTCTCTGGGGAGAGTGGAGTAATTTTTCTAAGTGATGAAATTAATCATTTATAAACGGTATAGAAATGAAGCAAGTAAAAAGCAACAAGTTAGGAGTATAGAAGAATGAAGAGGGTCATATTTCTTTCAAAGGGCATATACTGTCAACGATGGCTGTTTATTCATGCAGAAGCAGACTCACTCTGTCAATTCACGGTCAGCTCTTGTCTCACTGGGATGCTTGTCTCTGGCTCCCCCCATCATGACACACTCCTGGTATCAAAAGATGATCTGTGTGGTCCAAGTGAACTCATAAAATGACAGACTGTCCATAGGTTGGGTCCAGACTTTCCTGTACATAGGTAAGTCACATGGTGCTGAATGACTACTCAGACACCATCAATTAAACTAGGAACATGTTTATGTCGCTCACCATCATTGATCTGCCCAGATGTTATTGGTCCACCCTGGAATAGGCAAAATTGGCCGTCCACGGTCAAAATGTCCTATCTGACTGTTCTGTCGATACATCACAATGGCTCATTAAGTAATTAATGATCTTGCCAAGGAGTTGAGACATCTCTTTCTAGTTAACTTCAGAGTGCTAAAGACATTCTCATTGTTTTCTCCATCACAACTATTCTGAATGTCTAGTGTGATGTCATAAAAGAAATAAAGAAATACCACACACAGAGTCTTGTTATCCAAACTCTCAATCTCATGTCTCATTTTGTTGTCCTGTACCCTCATTTACAGCCATGATACTTTTCACTTGAAAATTAAAATTACATTTTTACATTTCTGTTTAGTTACGTAATTGAATCTTCAATCTGATTTTTAAAAAAACGATGAAGAGAAAATCTATTACTAAGCTTGCAGTAAATATGAAACAGCATGGCCTCAAAACAAACCTCTGCTTTTATAGTCAAATAATTGAATGCCAACGCAAACTGGCACCTCAATCTCAGGGTCTCCTAATTCATGCATTCAAATCCGTCAGACCTGTCTCGTTGACTCTGTAGTGTGACCTGCACACCATCGTAGTTTGCCACTTAATTTAATTCATCAGCTTTTTGTGCCATACATATCACCTCTTACACGTACGGGAGAGAATGGAAACACACAACGTATGTAAACTATTAATATAAATCTTAGACTGTAAACATATTTAAACAAAGTTTAAACAAAAATAGTTTTATTAGTAACAATTACAACCTAGCTTTCAAATTACAAGCAACTATGAAGAAATGTATTGTAAGATCATTAGTTGTATTCTCAAAGTAGGCATTTGGAAAGCATTCAGGCATACTCTGTCTGGCGTGATATTACTTGCAATTACATGGTGGTCGACAAGGCCGGACTATCGAAGCAATTACCAGAAGAGAAAACAGAGAAATCCACGTTTGACAATATCTAGGTTTGAAGAAAAAATTAACACTGGTGAGTCAACTGACAGATTTTTGTGACAGTTATACAAGATTCAACATCTAACTGTTATTTTCAATATTTTAAGCTGCTGTTCTCTTGCCTTAATTCTAACTGTCCATTAACTATATATGCATCACAAAAGTGTTTATATTTACATATTAGTTCTTGCTCCTTCAGGCAGGCGCAACTTCTTGCCAATGAGTGCCACTATTACGTACAAATAAAAAAAAAACTGTGTGTTTTAGTTATGGCGATTGTTTCAATTGTTTCGTCGCAAACACCCCCTCCCCCCAACACAAATATACACATGCACACGAATGGTTTTAAATGATGGCGAACTTTCAATAAAATGACAGACAATGTCAGTCGTACAATTGTATGAATATTTAGACATATGGTGTAATGGTAGACAATGACGCTCTTGCAATTGCATGTTACTATTAACATATATACAATACAATTGCACATAAAATGACATGTTTTCTATGCGAGGAATTTTTATAAGGTATGTCTGCTCTTGAAATGAATTATATTAATTAGTTACTTTTCTCCACTGCCGACAGTCAATTTAATTGTATAATTAATCTTTTCGCCTGACTTCAGTTAGGTTTATTGTTCTCTTTTAGCCTGACTTCAGGCAAGAATATATTATAATTCAATTAGTCTTTTCTCATACATTAGTCATGTTTATTTTCGTCTACCTACTTTCAAGTATATTGTTTAATTACTCGTTTCGAATGCTTTCATTCACGTTTAGAACTTAATTAATCTTTGTATTCTGCCTTCAGTCACGATTTTTTGTTTAATTACTTATTTCCCCTGAGGTAGGTCACGTTTATTGTATAATTACTCCTTTCCTCTGTCAAAGGATTGTTTAATTATTCTTTTCGCTTGCATTCAGTCAAGTTTATTGTTTAATTAATTTTCTCTCTTGTCTTCAGTGAAGATTATTGAATATTTACTCTCTTAGGTCAATTATTTTATTTTTAGTTACTTTTCTCCCCAATCGTCAGTCGAATTTATTTTTAATTATTTTTCTTCCATGCACTCACTCAGGTTTATTGTTTCATTTCTTTTTTCCCCAGTTTTCAATCATGTTTGTTGTCTAATTACTTCTCACTCCAACCTTCAGTCAAGTGTATTGTTTAATTACTGTTATTCTTAGCATTCAGTGATGTTTTCAAATTTAAAAATTAAGAATGTCAAACAATTCGTTCGTAAGCCAAAATGAAATCTTACCATAAGCTTGATTATAGTGGACAGATCCAACATATTTATGTAAAACAGAGCAAAACGTTTAGCCGCTATGCTGGATATTCAGATTAACTGACACATCATTCATTCAGATCCTGCTATTAAAGCAATATTGATCAATATTCAAGTATCCAGCAAGGTCGGACAGAAAGGTCTTGTATCGAGTGAGTGATGTGTGTGAGTGCCATTGTGTGCGTTCTGACTAAGAGTAACGTGGTCATGTCTGTTATGACATGAAATAATTCCCCTTGATCTCTAATTGTTCTTACTTAAAGATAAGAGAACAATTTGGAAGGATTCGCAGTTTACGCTGCTGTAATGGTCATATGATTATTTCCTGGTCACTTTTTTTTCCACGATGAAACGATGCTGTTTTAGTAGAAATCTTGATAATGGGGATGAAGAAATACATTGATTGTTATTATACATCATGTATTGAGACTATAAACGCGATCTCAGAAATAACAGTTATTTTAGTCCATATTAGAATAAATTACATCAGGCAGATGGGTTACGTTCCAGTTGCATTTCAATGCGAAATCTCTCTTTAAATAGAAGAAACATAAGAAATAGATACAACAACCAGGAACGCTCACTGAAGCCAGAGAAATGCAAATTTGAACATTGATATACAAATGCACATGCATTATTTTATATTTGATTTGACATTAAAACCTTCACTGTATAATGATAAGTTGAATCAGAATGTAAGGAGACGTCTTCTTTATCATTCTTTGGTAAAATTTTGTAAACGTCATTTGTTCATTAATTTTAATTTTTGTAATTACATAATCAAGCGTTGTATATATGATACTATTAAAGGATGATCAAATTATTTTGCGCCATTCATTTGCTGTTGAATGTTTTTAATGTTTACTTACTTTATCGTCATCTGTCAACGTATAATGTTAATATTCGACATTATGATTTCCTAAGCATTAGTTTTAAATGAAAGATCGTTGTGTAAGTGTGTGCTAGAGCCTATGCGTACGTGTGTGAAAGGGAGAGTAATGGGGTGATATTAGAACTGGCTATTATTTAAATTCGGGGTACGAATATTGATTTTAGGTTTATCTCTGAACATTACTCCTTTCCTTTCAGGTTAGTATTTCAAGATATGCAATTTAAATGAAATATAAAGAAACAAATATTATTTTCCACAGGTGTGCAAACAAACTGTGATATTCAGCCTGCTGAAGTAGGAGATGACGCAACACTGAAAATTTACTTTTGTGAAGATTTAAGCACATTCAGTTTTGTGGATTTTAGCGTAGAACATCGCACAAATGGCTCACAAGAAGGTCAGTAAAAATATACAATATATGCATTTAAATGCATTTTATTTTAATTTATATGCATTACACGACACAATGTCTGAATTAAATGTATTTTGAATATTGACATATATCTACTTCAAGCATATATTTCCATAAAGGATAAATGTTGATGTAGCCTGCATTCATATAATGAAAACATTAGACTATGTTAAATAATACTGCTTAAATTGTTTCCAGTAGAGAAGAATCAAAGATCGACATTTCCAAAATCATGTACATAATTTTTATTTGATTATATTTTCTTAAAGCGTGGTTTGTATTTTCTGAATGTTGGCTCAATTAACATTGAAATTAAAAGTTGTAAATAAATATTTTAATCTGATGCAGTTCGCTGTAATAAATTGCAGTAAGGGTCAATATACGAACGTGGTTTATGCATTAAAGTGTTGCAGATGTTGAGGTGCCGCTTCGTACACGGTGACGTAGAATGCGACAACAAAACATGTTGTACACCAGACAAAAGAGTGACGTTTACATTTAATGTAGTTATACACAACGTTTCAGAGATGCATATAGGAAAATTTTGGGGACTTATAAATCCGGTTGATCTTCGAATCCAAAAATCTTGTAGTTTTACTTTAAAAGGTCAGTTAATCCGCTTTTTATGTGTACAGTATGTTATTTGTTGTTTGTTTTCGGTTTAATTTTGTTTTATGAAAGTGATGTCGGTAGTGATATTAATGTGTCAAGCTTTACCTATAACTTGTTAGAATTGATGTGTATCATATTGTATGCAAACATAATGTTTTATAATTAACGAATAGTATTTTAAGAATTAAAGGAAAACAATTAAGAATTAAATTGAAGACGGTATTGCCAGTTGGATATTGTGTGTCAGTACGCCATCGTTCATCAGAAGACACACTGGTATATATGACCTATCTAACAAACAGACCTGGCTAACAGCTTCACTTTCCAAATAATGTTCTTATTAAGACATTCAACAGTAAACACTAATCAATGAAAAATGTATACACAACTAAATACACGTTTAGCCTAAGTAAGGTTAGACGTGGAATAATGTTTTCTCTTGATCATTTAGGCCTATTTCAAACATAATTAGATGAATGTTCACATAAAGGAAAGCAAGATATTACTGCTTATATAATGTTTCACTAAGACATTTCTTTTTCAATACGTAGTTGAACATGTGCATCATGAAAACAGTGGCAAGAAATTAAACGGATCCCCCAAGCTTTAGAAGCAAACTTTGCTGGTAGACTATTTTTTTTTACATAGACTCAATAACAAGATTAATCCGTCCAAAACGAGGCTCCATGTATTCATTGTTTCCTTCAGAAGCGTTTTCAATATGACTGCTAACTATGTCTTCCATACAATTCGTCCTATCTAACGTTTATAATGATTACTTCCGTATGTGACGTCATATCTGGTATTAAATAAGATTCCATATGTGACGTTATATTAGAACACGTGATGTAAGTTTATGTCTTTCCTTTGGATATCAATAAAAGTATCATTACACTGGCTGAAATATTAGCATGTATATAGGATATGTTCTATTTTATTTTATTTATGTCACAGTTATTATCGTGAAATACGGTATAAATTTAGTTTGTTACCTTGCATTGTGCCCGTTATATGTAGGTCCATGATTACACTCTCAATTTTATATCAGTAATTTCATTTCTATGACATGCGTTCCTATTTTATAGACAATGTGCATAACATAATTGTTATGTCTATTTTTTTCATCATGGTTATTTCAGATTGAGAAAAGCATGGAGGAAATTACATTTTTATTTCACTGTTCGTGCTAGGAAACTGTAGTCAATGGGGAACTACACACTGACAAAAAGTGCGATCATATATGAACTCACATATGCTCAAAAGCATTGTCACGAAAAACCGGTGTGAATCCGACTCAAGCTGAAGTTAGAGGAGTGAAGTCTGTTTTCACTTTTGGCATGCTCCGGTGTATCTCCAAGAAAAGCACGTGTGACATGTGCCAGTAATACGTCGTGTCAGGTTGTTACATAGACACACAATGACTATACGCCATTGATGTCTGGGTGGGACCCAGTTTTATTATGTCATGCAAAAGAACGTTTTGTTGGTTGTGTATGCTGTGAGAAAGTATCATAAAAGAGGATAAACCGACGAACGGTAATAAACAATATAAATACAAATTATTTCGCCCCTCTCAGAAACTATGAATAACAAGATAGCTGAAAATGGTTAAATCAGGTTGTTTATTCTCTGATTTAAAGGGGGCACTACTCTTTCGCACAGTGATTAATCATAGTCAAACATTCGACTTTCCAATATCATACAATCTGTGGGAATTTAAAGGGAGATGAAATTCAAAATGTAAAATTGAAGGTTAACTACACAATTCTTATGCGGCAAATGGGACCGCTTCAACAATAGTTCACATACAAAATAGGCATTAATTTTAACATTAGTCTAAAGTTCATATTTCACAAATGATACAATAGTAATGGATATAAACAGAAGAGATTCAGTATTCATAAGATTTAAATGTTTTTAATCTCTAGATACACGTTTGCATGCTAATTATTACTCACATAATGTCAGAGTTCCAAGAAGATGGTGTAATCTCACACATCACTCATAAGGGGTACTTCAAGTGAAGATATGACACAATGGCTGCATTGTATAGTAGTGTAGATCTACAGGATGTCTAGGCATTATTCTCATATTATCCCATGTGAAAAATATGATTCTCAGTTGACCATTGCCTCGATAATTGTCGTTATTTGCTGGTTGCCGTGTCAATAGAAGAACCAAACAACCTTGAACATTACCAGATGAATCATCCAATGGGATGTGTCATCACATTCTATTAAGTGTAGAAATGCTGGTGTCCATAAGGAAAATGTAGGTGCTAGCCCCTCAACTGCAGGATATTAAGTCAAACAAGTTCATACAGGGGAGAACAAAAATGGCCTCTCGTGTCGTTAACTACAAACAACCAACGTTGCGTGCATAAGCTGTCTTGACAGTGAACTGTCCCACTCTGCCAAAAATATACTGGTAATTTTGCCTCATTATTCAATATTTGGCAGCCAGATGGATGGAAAATGGATGGAAAGTGGTATTTTCAGCTTTCCTTTATGAAATCTCTGTACATGAGATGTTCATTATATGAAGTGAGATGTCTTCACATGAGCATTAAAATCTTAATTTCCCACTTATATAGCCTCTGAAAAAGTTTCAAAAACTTCCAGAAGCTTCATGTCTCGTGACATAATTTGTCCTTGTGAATGTTTATTTTCATCATTGCTACGTGTCCAGTATTTATTTAGAGACACTGTTCAGGAAATTTAGAATTCCCCATTTAAATAATTATCCTCGTTATTCTGAACAGACTGGTTGCTCAAGCTTATCCTTCAGTCTCAACGAAAATTGCGTCTAGTAGTTCAAGACAGACAAATTCACCGACAGATAAACTTGCCTACAAAGCTCGGTTTGGGAATCGTTAAAACACTTATAAATAATTATGCATTCAAGTTCTCATTCAGCTCATTCGCCCCCACCCAAACCAGGAATATTGGTCTATATATGCACAAGAATTTAACTACGAATAAGATGTTTTAACAAGATAAAAAGAATTTAATAAATTTAAAACATTAAAGTCACAGTTGCTGATATGTTTTATCGAATCAAAAGCATAGGCGTAGAACTTAGCTTTGCGTATGGCGTCGTTGAAAGGCACGTGATTCCCCACAGTTCAAATGGTTCTGGATTCACATTCTCGCAACAGATAACAGCTCATCAGTACACCTTCCTCCAGATTTAGATCATGCCAGTCGTCCACTCGACTTTACAGGCAACTTCTGGTAGTGTATTTTACGATGACGTATCAACAAGATACGAAGGGTAGAATCAATACTTGCATCGAGGAAGGAACAAGCATGTAAAGACAAAGGAAAAGAGAAGAAGAAGCCCGCCCTGGAAATAAAATAATCCCTATGAGTGATTGCGTACAGATTCGCATTCCAACGCACGTAGTTTGACAATAATGCATAGTTTTTTCCTCGACTTATTGTGTCTTTACAAATATAATTATATATTTATGAAAAAGATACAATACGATTCACATGTGTGTTATATTTAACATTCACATGAACATATGAATTCCCAAAACATTTATGTTATGCAAAATGGAATTCATATAAAGGAAATCAGTTACAATTCAAATTAGGCATGAGCGCTTTACAAATTATAATAAAAATATACACAAAAAATGAATTTGAATTATCACAAAGAATTTCGCAACGTGCACAGATGTTCTGCGACACAAAAATCAATTAAGGGTTTTATAAATGTAAAAGGTTTAAAGATTTACAAATTAATTTATATACAATGTAAGATTTGACTTTCTTATCAAGCCATGTGTTTGGAGGAGATTGCAACAATATATTTTCCTGCACAAAACACATACATAAATTCACACAAGGAAATCATAAAATAGTAATACAATTAATATTCTGAGAAATCAATGTGTTATTCTTCTTCGTATCGACTTACGGAATGCAGATGGCTACGACGCTCGTGTTCGTTTGGCTATTTCCTCGTAAGTGACTGGAATAGCGTGCGTGCTGTATTTAAAGAGGCATAGGAATTTATGGCGCGAATGATCACGTGGTGACGCTTGATTCGACCTACAGTTCGGCTATTGTCTGAATGTTGCATAACATGGAATGCGTTCTCCCTTACCTATGAATAGGCGATACACATTAGAGCATGTTGGGACTGCTCTAACAAAAGAACTACATTCGAAACAGAAAATTTAAAATTTGAAAAATTGGGTTAAGAGTTCATGACAAGATTTATTCTGAACTCTATCACAATCATGCTGCACGCTCTCTGTCGTCATACAAAATTGCTTTCTTCTTTGTAAACATGTGTGTGTGTGTGTGTGTGTGTGTGTGTGTGTGTGTGTGTGTGTGTGTGTGTGTGTGTGTGTGTGTTGTCTCTTTTGTATGCATTTATCTATCAAACTGTCATTCGTTTCTAAATTATTTTTTTACCATTTATTCTTTGCTGTTTATTTAGATATCCCAAGACTTAATGAAATAATTATTACAAGTAAAGTTCTTCTGCTATATCATTAATTATGATGTGTAAGTAACTTTAAAATATGCCTTCTATTTTGCTGCACTAATTATTTATTTTATTTTAGCTTCCCCATGCTCCGTCAGTTACAACAGTGTATGGAACAGTCATATTAATTGTTCCGCCAACCCTATAACTGTTGGTCACATATGTATCGTGACATGTAACACTATTCGTCCTGGTCACGGAGGGCTGTTGTCGACAACATACACATGTGTTGGAAAGAATATGTGGTCCCCAACATTTGACCCTAACCAATGTTA
Organism: Sinotaia quadrata; assembly: GCA_028829895.1. Lineage (NCBI taxonomy): Eukaryota > Metazoa > Mollusca > Gastropoda > Architaenioglossa > Viviparidae > Sinotaia > Sinotaia quadrata. The sequence continues at coordinate 142,556,357 of CM054179.1, forward strand.
TGGTAGGTATATTCTTAATTTGTTATGCAATAGAAAATAAGTATATATGCTTTTTGTATTTAAACTTCTTATTGTCTCATATCGTGGCTTAATGGACTCTACATGCTAATTATGCAATTAGTTGTGCCTTTATAATTTCCAATAGTATTTAGATATAGACTACACAGGTTTATTTTTGTGTGTATTGTTTTTATGATTTTTATCTGGATGAAGCGCAACTGTGTTATTTAGTATTCTAATTATGATATTGATTCGCATGTTTTAATCAAATCATTTAAGCAGATTTACCTAATTAACTGCAATGGAATTATACATATAAAAGCAAATTAAAATGTAACAAGTGGGCACGTTATAATATAATAGGGTATGTTCCTAGAAATAGCATTAGTGTGTACTGGTCTATTTATTTCATACTCTTCAGTGTTCCCAAAGATAACACAATGGGAAGAAGCATATAATACACACTTTTATGGAATAAGAAATATTTAACCACCATCAACAACTATCGCATCACAAATGATTTAGTAATGCCATTAAAAACTAAAATACTTGTCCCCTTTAAACATGATAAATATACATAACTCGAAAAGTACTAACTCACCTTGGATGTTTCTATCCTTTTTCACATATCAGGGAGTGTAATTCGATATTTCTTTCTATTTCAATTACTGTATTCTCATGTATTGAACAATATATTATTCCCTTAATTTTGTCGAATATTTGCATTGTACCTGTTCTAAGTAATCACTTATTCACTTTTCAAAGAACAAAGCTTTCTGAGCAGCATTTCTTGATTATATATTTTCTCTTTTATATACATCTCCTACGCATGTGTAGCGAAAATGTATTTAATTGTTTGTGCAGAAGTGCCGCATGAATCGTGTAGTGCTGTATGTTATTTGATTAGTTAGACGAATTTAGGACAAACGCTCCCTACAAGGCTATTCATATCGCTGAACGTAACCTCCACGTATTTATCATCGTTACATCGGTCAGGTATTTGTTGTGACTATTGACACGTCGCACTTTCACTTACCGATATTAAATAAATAACTTTTAGCAAAGCACCAACAACAATGTGGAAATAATGTAGCCATTAACAGCAAAATGTATTGTAAAAGTACATTTCACAATCCACAGTCTACAGCTCGACAATCTCATATTCGTCATTCGAGTACGACACGTAGCTGGTCATAGATGTAGGTATGCGGTTCTATCATTTTGGTGCATGCGTACAATTTTAAATCACTTTTGGTTTCATCATAATAAGGTCTAGCGCGAGCATCTACACTTTGCTCAGGTCGGTTGCATACTCCCCTTGAAACATTATAATATATAATGATAACTTCAACTGAATTTTTCTCTCTCTTTATTTCTTTCTGTGTGTCGGTTTCTGTCTGTCTGATTTTTTCCTGTCTGTCTCTTTTTCTCTCTTTCTTTCTTTCTGTCCGCCTTTTTCTATCTGTACATATTTCTTTCTTTCTACCTGTATATCTTTTTCTGTCTTCTTCTGTCCGACTTTTTCTGTTTTTCTGTCTTTTATTTATCTTTGTGTGCCTCGTTCTCTCTCTCTCTCTCTCTCTCTCTCTCTCTCTCTCTCTCTCTCTCTCTCTCTCTCTCTCTCTCTCTCTCTCTCTCTCTCTCTCTCTCTCTCTCTCTCTCTCTCTCTTACATCCATCTATATAACAAATCATTTGTATTACTTATGACCATTCTCTGTTGTAAATTCAATATTATAAATGCAACATGTAGAAATTAATATTTAAGTTTGCACGCAATGAAATCAAATTTACAATATAAATTATCAGCAATACTCCTATATCATTAATAGATAACATATACTAAACGACTGTTCTGTGTTTTCGTTTCCTGTAGTACCAACAGACGAAAGGGAAAGGCACAATATATATTTTCTCTTCAGCTTGGTGATTTTATTCCCTACTGTCTTTGTGATTATTATCAGGAAACGGTATGTACTATGTATTTTGAAACAATATTTGGAATTTCATAAGGTATTTTGCCTTATGTTACGTATATCCCAGACCATCGTATATCTTTGCGTAACTGCCCTCTCTCTCTCTCTCTCTCTCTCTCTCTCTCTCTCTCTCTCTCTCTCTCTCTCTCTCTCTCTGCTTTTCCTTAAGCAATTAAACATATAGGAAAGTTGATTCTCAGAATGTGTGTTTAAAGAGGCATTCTATCATTTTATAAATTAATATCAGTTTTAAGTGCAAATAGTTTTACCCGAACCATAAATATGTAATAATTATTACAATCCATTCTGATCAATATCATATCCATTCTTATCAATATCATATCCATTCTGATCAATGTCATGGTGCGTGCGTGCGTGCGTGTGTGTGTGTGTGTGTGTGTGTGGTGTTGATAATAATCTGTCTTTTTTATTCCCCCTCTCTGTCTTGGACCTCCCTTCTTAAAGCCATTTAAGCATGGGGACACGGATTCACATCATTGTGTTCGCTAAGAAGAAATTCTTCCAGCATCATTTAAGCCATGGTCAGAGAAGAAATTAAGTATAGATTCTAATGTATGCATACACTTCGTTTACCGATTATCTTCTCAAATGGAGCCACGCCCTTACATCTGCACCTTTCTATGTATTCATTTACTTTTATTTTGTATTTACATGCTTAATAATTAGAACACATATTTATTGTTTTCTGTTTGTGTTTCGACACCCCAATTTATTTACGTAATTATATGACTCAGAGAATGAGGTAAATATTTGTTTTCAAAGTAGATATTTTGCACACATCCGTCTCTTAATAAAAACATATAGTGTTTTCTCTCCTTAGGTTTGATCTAGTTATACATAGTTCAGAACTGTATTAAATATATTGTGTATGTGTACATGAAACTATATTATTAGGTTTATGACAAAGTCATATTACATTTAATAATTTAGCGAGTGGGTTAGGAGAGACATTGCAAAGATGTCAGCTCACGATATTGATTTGGTGCCGCAAACGTTAGACGATGAAAGGACAAACACCACTTGCACTGCACTGGGGACTTATGTTTCCAGTGATCACCAATCAAAATTAGTTCCTGGCCCATAGCTGCTTACATCTTAATTCAGGAACAAGTTCACATAAAACACTGGCCCGACCTTGTATATAGGAACTCTAAAATCCTTTTAATTGATCTGTCCTTCTCTAATCTGCTGCACAATGTAGAAGTACTATTATGTAACTGACTTAAGGTTAATGGCAATTTTCTAGATTCTTGATATGCGCGCTCGAAATCTGGTTTAGCTCGAAATCTGGTTCAATCTTCATTTATTATCAAAGTGAATTTGTAATATATATGAATGTCTTACTTATTCGTATGTCTTTCACAGTTAATCCGTCATATATAAGAATATCTTACTTCACTCTGTATAATATAAACTACCATCCCAGATCCATTTTACTAAATGGCTTCTCACTCTACTGAATCAATGCATATAATTATTCAACCATCCTCAATCAGCATGGAAATTTTAATTTATGTTATTAATAAATCTCCATAAAACATGAATCGACTCTCTTTTCACTTGGTGGATATGAGGACTCTGTAAAAGTTTTCCATCTTTCTCAACATTAAAGATAAATATTTACTGTCACACAATATTTCCGTAGGTGGAAAACTTGTCTTCCAACATATGGCTATCAATATGTGTATGAAGGCCAATACATTTAACAATAAAATTTTTAATCAACAATCAAATATACAACATATGAATGAAATCAAAATAGTGCTGATGAATTTCTTTCTATGTGATTGAGGAGGTGGAGCAGATGATACAAGGTACAAGGCCACATGTTAGCCAATGCCAATTGAGTAATATATACGGTAATTTTACCCTGAACATTAGTGTCAAGAAGAGAGTCATCTCACTCAAACGTTTTGGTCAAGAGACATGTTACTTTGAGAGAACAAAGTATGAAGATGAACGATAAGCAAATTTTAAAAAATATGTTACAGATAGTAAACAGACTTTAGAGACAGGCTAGTCTTCATTGAGATAATTAGTTTAATAATATACATTGTCATTGATATATATATATATATATATATTGATTAACTTTTATTTATTTACTTTCATAAAACTTTAATTTAAAAAATTAATGTTGTATCATTTCTTATTATCTTTACATTAGTTATTTCATCTTGTAATGTACATATTGCATATGTTTCGTTATATGTAGCAGGAGATAACTCGCTTGAGTCACTGAGAGGGTGTCAAGGTGTCATATATTGCAATTAATTTGTGGAGTCCCATATTATATAAATTTTAAAATTGTATTATTTCTTATTTCAATACTTGATGTATTGACAATTAAAAAATAGTTCCATATATGTTTTGCAGCTTTAAAAAAACAGAAGAGACAGTTGATTGTAAGTTTACTTTTTTAATTTGCAAATTGAAATACATGAATTTACAGTTTATGTGGCATAATCGCCACACTATTTATAGGATTAGTAGTAGTAGTAGAAGCAGTAGTAGTAGTAGTAGTAGTAGTAGTAGTAGTAGTAGTAGTAGTAGTAGTAGTAGTAGTATAATCATCACGATCGTCGTCGCCATCACCATCATCACCACCACCACCACCACTATCATCAGTAGTAGTAGTAGTAGTGCCTCTTTCCTCGATTTTTGTTTGACTGCCGGTTGTGATTCAAGGTATCGGAATCTTACCAAGATTCTTGGAGATCCAAGGTATTATAGAGGATGTGGGCACTTCCGAGGAGCGCTGCTTTGAGTAGTGGAGCGAGTCTGTGGTTTCCAGGGAGTTTGTTCCAATTCCAAGGCTCTCACTTCTGCTTTTACATTCCACATTCTCTGAATTTCTAATCTGAGGTCTTGGTATTTTTCTATTTTTTCTCTTTCTTTTGTTTTTATGTTTCTATCACTTCGAACAAGAACATTAATGAGTGTTGCTGTTCTGTTGGACTTATGGAGAACTACAATGTATGGTATTCGTGCAGATATCACCCACAGCTAAGAGACACGTGCACCACTTAGTTAATGAAGATAATTATTATTTTATTTAATCTTTCATAACTCATTTCAAGTGATGGAAATATTTATTTTATTTTATTAATGATCCTCCAACAGACACCTCATGTCTCTCAATTAGCGATTATTTTGAGGTTTTTTACAGTTCCATAACATAAAACAAAATTAACTGTCACATAAGATTTTTTGCAAAATTTCTTACTAAGTGTCACCCTCCCACCCTCCCTTCTCCGACCGGAGGGGAGAGGGATGGTGGCTTGCCGGCTCCACGTAGGACTTGCATAAAGAGAATGACAAATCCACACACAGAATACCAAGATGTTTGTTTGGCTCGAATTTAATTCTGCGTGTAGGTTACGTATTGCCGACATGTTTGCATGCGTGCTTGCATACGGGTAGGGGTGAAGTGTAGACGGCACAGACGACACAACGTATAACAATGACAACAACCACTCTTTCAAAACCATAGACAGGAGAAAGCCGCAATATCAGAGTACAAGTTCAAGTTTATTGGTCTATGGGTTTCCTCTCGCACGTTGGTTAGTCAGTCAGCCATCCACACTCGCACCCATGGGAAAGGGGGAAGAAAGAAGAAAGAAAAATGATAAATGATGAATAAAATCAAAGAAATACAAAACTCAATTTCTTCATGCAGTACTACTTCTAACATTGCTTAGGCATTTTACAACATAATAGAACAGTCATTATTTCAGAGTTCTGGCGCCACTACTTATATCAATGTTCAATAATAATACACAAAGTTCAAAACAAATGTCATTTAACTTGCAAGTCTTTTCAATGGTTCCATCAATATCTTTTTACTTCAAGGTTTACTTCTAATTTTAGTTTAATGCTTAATTAAGATTCTAGTTTTAGTTTTAGGTTCTAGTTTATACTTATGTTTATGTGCTCTGAGATTTCCCTAATTAGTTAGAATTTTCTCTTACTCACATAGGTATTGTCACGTTCTCCTTATTCTCTGCTCTTGTAATTCGTTACTCTCGTTCTCTGCTCATATCGTTACACTTCTGGTACTGGGCTCACACTTTCTTCTTTCTTGTGCTGGGGGGGTTCTGATGATACAACAAAAACATCGTCGACGTCTCGACCTGGCCGCCTTCACTGTTACGACGGCTGCTACACTTCACGCTCCCGTGCGCTTCTCTGCTTCTCTTGTTAGGTCTAATTTCTCAACTCTCCTTGCGTTCTCTCTTCCCTCTTCTTCTCTTCAATTTCAGCTCATTTCATCTCATCTCTTAACTTCGTTTCTCATCTCTTCTCTTCATCATAACTTCGTTTCTCATCTTCTCTTCTCTTCTTCACAACGGCCAACCTTTGCCGTTCTCGGCGGTATGCCTCATGCATGACCGCTACTGCTTCCAACGATAGTTACTACCACTATGTAACATCTCGTTCTGTAACATCTCCCAGCGCCGTGACATTAAACTTCCACCAGGAATTTGCCTTCTGCCTGGAAAATAATCGATCACCCGCGGTCTTTGACAGAGTCTTTGAAAACCTGAGATGGCTATCTGATTTGATTTGGCCCATCTAAAAACTGCAGCGGTCATTACGACGCGCTCATACGCAGTCCAGGTAGACATTTGTCACACTGTTACAGTGTCCAAGAATCCTCCTTCTGTTTTGCCTTCAGAATCGTAGAGTCTTCTTGATCCATAAAGCAGGGAGAAACTCAGAGGTGACCTTCACCCCTGTACAACACGCTACATTTTCCACGTTTCTCTTTCACGTTTCTCATCCGCCCCTGGCTCTGTCTCCTCTTTTATACACAAACTCTTGTACGTCACTTTCTATGAGATGACTCGAACACACCCCTCCTTCCAGCACAGACACTATCCCCCATCCAACACTGCCCATTTACAACCAGCACTGTACGTGCTTAGGAATATTCTCTGCCCATCCTGGCCACCTCTGGCGTCCAGTTCTATCAGTGCCAAAGTATCAAGTTCCCAGTTGACACTGTGATTTACGTATCCATTTAACCTCTTAACTAACTTCTCAGAGCACACACTAAAATCTCAGAGCAAGCTGTCCTACTCCTATTTTATTTTAAAAACTATAGTTACTGGCAGCTCATGGCCACCTGACAAGCTATACATCAACTCACATGGTTGTACACACAAACCAACCTTTTTAACTTAATATACAATGATTAACTTTCCAATAACTCAACTTCTATTTCACTAGTACTTTCACAAAACAATAGTAATTACACAATAGCAATATCAACTTAAACTACCAAACATTTATAGTGGTGGTTCAAAAAAAAAAAGGATGTTTACATTTCCAAAAACTTAGTCTGCCGCCGTCACGGACATAATTGGCGTCCTAGCACCTTCTCACGAACTTGGTACACTGGCCTGCCTTGTACCCTACACTGACATATATTTATGGGCGTGGTGTCCTGACCACAAAGGGTCAAGCCAGCATTCTCTTGCAAGCTAATTATATCTTTTCCATTCCCCAACACGAACTTAAAGCTAATGTTTCCGACTTAGTTTTTTCCGTTGTTGACAAATGGTCATTTTCACCCTGTCCCTCTTTTAATTAACTTAGCGGTTTCGTTCATAGTTTAAAGTTAGAAGTTACTTAGAGGGAGAGAAAAAAAAATTATTAATAGTTCTTGATTTTCGTGACACTAAGGAGAAGACAAATCCGTCTTTAATCTATATTTAGTGAGCCCCACCCACCAACTTTCTTCTCTGAAATAAGATTATCAAATTTCAACATGCGTAAGAATATCAATAAATTTGTGACAGAGTCAGACAAAATGGTGTCATGAACTCTTGGCCCAGTTCTGCGAATTTTCAAATTTGAATCCGAATATAGTTTCTTTGTTAGGGCATTCCCTACATGCATCTGTATTCAAATAACAGAGAGACTCATCCTACGTTATGTAACTTTTAGGACTATAGTCGACTGTAGGTCGAACCTGTAACGTCACCTCGTGACCAGTCACTTGATGGATTCATGCATTTCAATATATACACTGACACGCGGTATTTTTACTCACTCACGAGGACAGCTGAGAGCTCACCGGCACTGCTGCTATCAAATTTCGTGCAGTCATTCTGTAAAAGTGCGGGTCTTCATTTTGGTTCTTGTTACTTCTTCTTAAACTTTGGCCGGACTGCTTGCCTGTTACAAGTACCGTTTCCCGCCATTGTATTTTGTTGATACATCGTCCAATACACCCCAGTGTAGTTGAACAGACATCGAGGAGACAGCTGGCTAATTGAAGTCTGGTGGCAAATACACGTGAATTGTGGACTGGACTTTATTGATGGTGGAACCACACGTTCATCAACGACGCCAGTTACGTAAAGGCTCGATGTCCTTAAATCTAATATTATATCAGCAATTCTTCGTATAAACATTTCAACCTTAACATTATTGAATATACACACCGAAATAGTGGCATAGTTTAAGAAATCCAAAACATTGTTCTTCTTAATCAAATTGTTATTGTTTTAATGTTAAATATTAAATTCTTTATTTGTTAAGACCTCTTATAGTACTGATTCTTATGCATATTTTAGACCTAATTGTGGTTTAGATGGGGGACGATTGAGCTAAATGTAATTTCTGAATGCATAATTAGATAAGAGAGTTTTAACGGTTTCCAAGCCGGCTATTGTACGCAAGTTTGTCTGTTCGTGAATCTGTTTGTCTCTACTACAAGACGCATTTTCGTAAGGACTGAAAGATGAAATTGAGCAACCAGTCTGTTTAGGATAACGAGGAGAAATTAATTTAAATTGTTAAATTAAAATTCTATAAATTCCTAAGCAGGGTCTATAAATAAAAACTGGACACGTAACAAAATTTAACAATAAAATTATTTAAAGAAATATCAACCATACAAATGACAATTACAATGAAACAGATAGTTTACAGTCTCTCTCTCTCTCTCTCTCTCTCTCTCTCTCTCTCTCTCTCTCTCTCTCTCTCTCTCTCTCTCTCTCTCTCTCTCTCTCTCTCTCTCTCTCTCATAATATAATTACAGCTAATTCTGGTTCAATAATAGCGTCAATACAAATTGCAGTTTAGTCCTACCAGAGAATAGAAATGGAGTGATTAGAATAGGTTATTACATACTTTACATAACCTGGATTAAGTACATCTTCCACGGTCTTTTCAATGGCCTTTCAATCACATCGCAATGCCAAAATGTTACAATGCCAACATGTCCGCTCTTAGCACGTGTTCCCTCCTTGTGCGCAAGAAAACACTGACGCGTCGCTACACTCTCAACCGACCTAGCACTCTACTGCCGTCAGTTTCTTGAGTAGAACACAATTACAATGATTGGGTTATGTTCACTGGACTGATGTACTTAGCATCATTGCTTTGGTACATCAAAAGTAGGAAATGTCGCATACTCCCTTATGCTTACACACTCTGCAAAACACTTTGCAATTTTCCTCCACTTTCCCGGTCTCTCAAGTCACGACTAGTGAACAAACGAACGGTAGCTAGGAACATGAAAGTTGAACTCGAGGCTCCACTTGAGACTCACGGGTCAGGGCCGAACTTATAGACTGAGACTCAACCACAATGAAGAAGAAATCAGAAGACTGCTTGCTGACTGCTACATAAAATCAAGTAGCAAGCCTATGTGTTTTATTCATTACAACATAACTCCATTCTATTTCATGCCTATTCCCCAAGCTTACAATCTCCTGTAAAACTAGTTGTTTTTCCCAAGCACACGTGGTACAATAGTACAATGCATACAATGTATAAAAAATGTCACATATTAACACTCCATATGGGCGCATCTTAGTTCAAACATATGTAGTAAATAAATCAACTTAAATATACTTCTTTACATAGCACCAGTATAACATATCAATAGAAAATGTATGAAATGTTTACAAGTCCACTCTCTCTCTCAAACAGTAGTTCAAACTCACTACTATGTTAATTATTGCCTTCAGAACCGGCCCACAATTTAACAATTTATATAATAATTAATTTTTTAAATATGGATCATCAAATTTACTCCACCAAGGTCGTATCATTAAGTCATTGAACGATTTACACAGAAATAGGCCAAGTGTAACAGTAACCAACATCTGCAATGCTAAGTTGTTAAACGAAATGGAGTTTGATCAAGACTAAATATGTACTTTAACAAAAATATAATTATTAAGTTTAGAAATAGGGATAGGGACATTTACTCCACCAAATATGGTATGTCTCATTAGACAGAAATGGGTAGTCTGGGTCTATGTTGATCATGTCAGTTTTCGTGATAAGTACTGTGACAAGATGGGGTGAGAGTGTCTGGTTTTGAACAGCAGGGGTTTCAACGAATAGCATGCGCATGTGTTTGTTGGCCTTCTCACTGCGGTCGAGACTATCTTCATTGTAAGGAGAGGGATGTCTCATATCATGACTACTGCTCATGTAAAACAGGTGATTGGGCTCATTAGCTAAATAGGTTGGAAGAGTAATAGTGATTGTTATTTTTCACTGCTTCCATTGGAGTTTCATCTGTTCCCATACTGCATGCGTATATGAGACTAGCCAAACAGGTTCCTTTGTCTCTGTGAGGAAGACATATTGTTTGTTTTTTTTTTGTCTCAACATGAGATAGGCTTGCTCTAGGTGCACTATGACTACGTGTTTCCAACTCAGGGGAGGTATAGTGCAGCATTCTTATAACAGGGAGTAAATCAACGATTGATATGAACTTTTCATGCTCTATCCATTCGATCAAGTGAAGCTTTAATTCAAAGACATCACCTGTTTTCTCATTCTTCTTTCATGTGTTTCTTTTCTCACTTTGTATTTAATTTTTTCTCATTTGTCTTCTTTCTCCATTAATTTTGCTTTTCTTTCCAATTGCCTATCTCTCTCATGTGTTTCATCTCTGACATTTTATTTCCTTTCTATCCATTTTTTCTTCTTTCTCCTTCAATTTTGCTTTGCTTTCCACCTCTCTCTTCTTCCTTCATCTCTAAAAGTACGTTGATAGAGATTGTCAACAACTTGACTTAAGCTGTTCAGGTTGTTGGTTTTATTGTTCCCTGATACGTGTATGTATGAATGTATCTTGACTAAAGTTGTGTGGTTGTTGACTTTATATTTACATATCTTTAGGATCTCATGATGAGTAGTTTAGATTCACAGTGAGTGTCATTAACGGACATGCGTGTGGTCTTTGAACTGGTCTTTGACACGTAGGTCATTCTGCCCTGGTATTGCTTGTGGTGCAATACACATCAAGTCAACATCCAAGTCAAAGTGGTTCTCTTCTGGGGTTGTTTTACAGCTCACTGCTTGTCAATCAGCATCTCATATAAAGTCTCAAGTAAAGTGCTGATCTGCCAATAAATTAGGCATTCCCTAATAAAATCATCCTCTTGTCTTCTCTGACAGAACACTCTTACAAGGTCATCATACATCTAAATATCATTATCAAAGTATAACAATATAAAGTACAGTTAAAGTGAAGAGATAAACATTAATATAATATTAGGCACGCAGGCAAAACTACACACCTTTGCCAGTAATTTACACACAGGTTGATTTCCAGCTGAGCTGATAACAGGGGATACGTTTAGTTGTATAATTATATTTTGTTAACACTGTGAGGCAAAATATGTGTTGCCTCAATGGTCAGTTACATTCGACTGACAACTTGCAGGTGAGTTTCTTGTACATTCATATGCAAGATTGAGCTGTGCTTCGATTGGCTAATTTAGTGAGTTGTCCAGAACATTCAGGTATGTTTCCTGCCCGAGTATTAGGCTCATCCTTTCTAGAAGGTAGGTTTACATGTAATCTAATTTTAAAGAAGGAGTGGGTGTGGACTGCATACGCCATTATGTGTTAGTTGATACTATTTCGCTAATGAAACAGTCTTCAAGAAACACACATATTCGCCCAGAGACATGAAAACAAATTAATAAATGAGGATGAAAACATTTTAGGAAGATAATTGAAATATAAATGCTGTTTATGGAAGATTTCTTTATATATAATACGTACTTTGCATTTTATAACGAAAAATGAAAATTATGAGGCAAAATACAATTAAAATTAACGACAAATGTGTTTGGTATAGAATCATGTATTAATTCTATATTTTATAATTTGTTGATTAGTACATTGCTTGATTGGTTAATTGATTAATTGATTGTTTAAATAACATTTGAATTTTTATAATATTTGAACACAGATGAAATGACAAACATTCTGAGGATGGACGCAGAAGAGAGAAAGAATTATGGTATGTCATAATAATATTGCAAATTGAAATATTCATATTTTACAGATTGTAATAATTTCTGCATCTGCACATTTTTTAATATAATTGAAAAAATATAAATACTATGCCTGTGAGACTGTTTATAAGTGATATATACATATACACATACACACAAATACATCTTTAACACAAAATAATATATTACTATTATGAATAAAACCTTTATTATTTCGTCTTTTTATTATCTAAATTAGGTGTATTCGTTTCATTTCAGATTTTTTAAAAAACTTTAGTGAGAGAGTTTTATGACAATAGATTTTTTAAAAATTATTTTTCAGTTACATAATTTTCAATTTAGCGAATCAGGAATTGTTGTGCTGTAAATTATTTAATCACTATTATTAAATCATCGAAAGCAGAGATTGCACGCTAAAACTCCTTATAAATCAATTCTGCAAATATGTTCTTAGGATATGAAGTTGTATTGCCACATCCCTGAGACGAATGTATTGGAAATAAAATTAATGTCCTTTATGCGTAAGCAATATTCATATTATAATTTTGAAATTTTACTCTATCTTGAACTGCTATTTGAGCATTTTTTCCGAACATTGTTTTGAAACATATATTTTCTTATTGCTAGACTGTCTGTAAATTTATAGTTTTTTCTTAGAGACACAAGAAAATGAAAACAAACTATATCCCTTGACTGTCTGTAAATTTTTTGTTTTTCTTAGAGACACAAGAAAATGAGAACAAACAATATTGCTTGACACTCTGTAAATGTTTAGATTTTCTTAGAGAAACAAGAAAATGAGAATAACTATATTTGTCTTCAATTTATCATGGCCATACATTCACTGTGACACGAATTATTCTTTGCTCCTGATATATTCTACAGCAAAAGTTTGTATTTTCTACAGTTTTCTATGCGGGATAAATGCATTGATCGTGAGAGAAAATTTGAGTTAAAATTCTTGTTGCTTCATTTGTAGCAAGTCAATTGCATCAATCACCTGAAACAGAAATACGCTATCCTTAATGCTTTATATAAGATTATTATTCCATTCAGATGTGCAATGATACATTTTAGTATTATTGTATTGTAAATATGTTTTACATCACAGGGCATATATGTGCCTTGAAGAATCTAAGTATACATTAATAAATAATATTAATCACTCCGAAAACGTGAAATCTATCTATCTATCTGTCTATCTATCTATCTATCTATCTATCTATCTATCTGTCTATCTATCTATCTATCCCTCTATCTATCTATCTATCCCTCTATCTATCCCTCTATCTATCTATCTATCTATCTATCTATCCCTCTATCTATCTATCTATCTATCTATCTATCTATCTATCTATCTATCTATCTATCCCTCTATCTATCTATCTATCTATCTATCTATCTATCTATCTATCTATCTATTTATCTATCTATCTATCTATCTATCTATCTATCTATCTATCTATCCCTCTATCTATCTATCTATCTATCTATCTATCTCTCTCTCTCTCTATCTATCTATCTATCTATCTATCTATCTATCTGTCTATCTATCTATCCATCCATCCATCCATCCATCTCTCTCTCTTTTTCTCATTCTCTCTGTCTATCTATCTATCTATCTATCTCATGTACTTAGTTGTAAATATTATTATTAATAACTGTATTTAAGGTGGGCCTTGCACTTTTGGTGTGCTGTAATTTATTTTTTAAAGATGTATTTTCTTAGAAACAGATTTTATTTATTGGCATGAAACTCTAATAATATTGAATTTTTAAAGTAGATTTTGGTATGAGAATTACCTGTTTATTGGTTAGTAAGTAATGTTTTCTATTATAATCACATATATATATTTATAAAACACTTCTTGAGTACAGATGAGGTTCAAATGTTTTCGGAGACACGAGATGCAGAAGGGCAAAGGAATGACGGTAAGTGTTTATGAAATTGGCAATAGGTCATAGTTGAACGAATAAGTATTATAGCAATTTTGTGTATTCTTGCTCTTTGTTAATTTAAATGTTCTGATAATTACAGCACTATAGTCAATAGTGCATAGCAAATGCACTTGAATTAAGAATGTTATTTAAAGAAATTCCAAACTTTCAGAGCAAAGAACCCAAACAACTGCATGCCTGTGTAGAATATAAAGTATATTCTCATAATGTTCAACTAGACAATATATAAATTGCGTTAGCACTCTGCTATGGAGATATAAATACGCTCTCTCTCTCTCTCTCTCTCTCTCTCTCTCTCTCTCTCTCTCTCTCTCTCTCTCTCTCTCTCTCTCTCTCTCTCTCTCTCTCTCTCTCTCTCTCTCTCTCTCTCTCTCTCTCTCTCTCTCTCTCTCTCTCTCCAAACAGACACTTAAAATTTTCGTCAGGTTCGTTGGATGGGCATGTACTTGGTAGCAAATAAGAATACTATAATATTATTTTAAAATATCTTTGATAATCATTTTTGCAGATATTTTAAAGTATATTAAACAACCTTGCAGTTAAGACTTACAGAACATATATTTCCTTCGTTGAAAGAAATTAGTATTATCAGCAATTATAGTTTGTGTGGTACGTTTCACTAATCATGAATAATTCATCATTGCGTTCCACCTACGCATTTCAAAATATAAATATAAAATATACCATCTTTAAGAAGAAAACAAAGCCGTTATTAAATTCAGCAAAGATGGTATATTTTATATTTATATTTACAAGCTATAACATTTTGTTATGTTTCCGGTTCTGTAAATCCATTTTCTGACTGACATTTTATTGCACAATATTTTAATTTGCTAAGAATTATAAGTGCAAATGTACTGAGGAATGTGAAGCTGAATATTTATTTCTTAGCACAAGTTCACTGGTCGTACCTGGATAATGATAACAAATCGATTTTGTCTTGGTTTATGACAACATTATTTTCTGGTAGCAAACAGTCCTACGTTTAATGTGCACTTCGAATTATATCACTAAGCCGCTTAGGTTTTAGTTATTGGCATTCAAAGTGTATACTTGTTTCCCTTTGAGTCAAAGAAAATGGCAACTTTTGAAAACATCAGCATGGTATACCTACAAAAGCATCGTCTGCTACAATAGACACGTGCAAAATGTGAAGCTGATCCCTTGAAACACAACGATGTGTTGGTCATATACAATTCTGTACCCTCGCCAGGTAGTACTAGTACCATAATCGCAACTACACTAAATAATGTCAAAATTTAGCTGGGTCATATTGATGTCAACTACACTAAATAATGTCAAAATCTAGCTGGGTCATATTGATGTCAACTACACTAAATAATGTCAAAATCTAGCTGGGCCATATTGATGTCAACTACACTAAATAATGTCAAAATCTAGCTGGGACATATTCATGTCAACTACACTAAATAATGTCAAAATCTAGCTGGGACATATTCATGTCAACTATCGTCTCAGTGAACCCAGATATTTCGAGGTCATGTGTCACATTGATCTTCTGTACTTGTTCCTCCACACTTGTAGACTTTGTAAAGCTCAATTCTTTTTATTAATAATGCATTGTTAATGGATATACAGTTTTCATTAAATAGCAGTACAGAAACCATCCAATTGTTGAGCAATTCCATTAGAACAGTCTTTCCAATTTATGCACATCCCATCCACTTTCTAAAGTAACTATTTCGAAAATAAGTTATCAGATACTTTAATTTTAATGGCAAGCTACACACCTTAGCGTGTCTATATCAAATGCTATAATTTTAGAAGTGATTGGTAGTAATGTTTATTTAAAATCTACACACATTTCTGTTTTTTAAAACGTCGAATGCACTGATCATTACACATTTATCTTCAGAGTAGACAAAGCAAGTACTAAATAATACTTAACCACAAAAGCTGCAAAATGTCATGAATAGGAAAAGGAAACAAACAAAAGTGAAATCGATGGCACATAAATGTCATGAGCACGAGGCGAAATTTCAACAATTTCCTGTCAATCACATTTAACCAATGTTTAGATGTTCACACGCAACTTTATAGAAATGTGTGTCGGAGGTCACTAAATCTGATCTAAAGTCAGAATTCCTGACGTTATGACGGTATTAGTTTGCCATGTTTAAGTTCTTAATTAGTTTTACTTTATCAATTATACACTCGTTTGCATGTTTAAGTTCTTAATTAGTTTTTTTATCAAGTATACTCTATTTTGCATGTTTAACTTCTTAATTAGTTTTACTTTATCAAGTATACTCTATTTTGCATGTTTAAGTTCTTAATTAGTATTACTTTATCAAGTATACTCTATTTTGCATGTTTAAGTTCTTAATTAGTTTTACTTTATCAAGATTACTCTATTTTGCATGTTTAAGTTCTTAATTAGTTTTACTTTATCAAGTATACTCTATTTTGCATGTTTAAGTTCTTAATTAGTTTTACTTTATCAAGTATACTCTATTTTCCATGTCCACAAATCTTACAGATGAATTGACTCCACTCCTCACGGCACATGTTCGCGGGCAAACAGGGACGGGTCCTAAACAACCTGAAGAAGGTAAAGAAGTGAGTGCACGAGAAGAAAATGGATTGACTCCTCTTTTCCTTGCATGTCAGAACGGTGATATCACTAGGGTACAACAGCTACTTAGTGAAAAACGGGAAGATGTGAATTTAGAACGGGATGATGGAAGGACTCCGCTATTTGTTTCGTGTTACAGTGGTAACACAGAGGTGATACAAGCGTTACTTCAAAATGGTGGAAATGTAAACAAAGAAAATGTCGACGGAACTACTCCGCTTCATGTGGCGTGTTTTTCTGGACACATAGACGTGGTAAAGATAATTCTGGAAAATGGCGCAAAAATAAACAAAAGAAATCAATACAGACACACTCCCCTCCACTACGCATGCTATAAAGGACATGAAGATGCGGTAAAGGCGTTGCTTGAAAAAGGTGCGTCAGTGAATCCTGCAAAACGCAATGGAGAAATAACACCTCTCCATGCGGCATGTATGAACGTAAATATAAACGTGGTAAAGTTATTGCTTGAAAAGAAGGCCAAGGTGAATGCTATAAGAAAGAATAGGGTGACACCGCTCCATGATGCATGTGAGAGCGGAGATCCTGGCGTTGTGAGAACACTGCTAGAAAACGGAGCAAATGTTAATGCTACAAGAACAGATGGAGAAACACCTTTATTCCAAGCATGTCGATTCGCGCACAGACAAGTCGTACACGAATTGCTATACAACAAAGCAAACGTAAATGTCACTAGAAATAGTGGACACACTCCTCTCCATTTCGCAGCTTCACACGGAAATGTTGATATGGTGAGAGAATTAATTAATAAAGGTGCAGAAGTGAATGCAGCAAAATGTGGAGATACCCCACTTCATTACGGATGTTCAAATGGAAACACAGCTATAGTGAACGCCTTACTTGAAAACAAAGCAAATATAAACGCAGCCGGAAAAGACGGCGGAACTCCTCTCTACTATGCATGTTATAATGGACACACAGAAGTCGTCAAACTTTTGCTTGAGAAGGGCGCAGATGTGACGTCAGTAAGAAGAGATGGGGACATTCCCCTACATGCTCTATGTCATCACAATAACCCAGATATGGTTATCGCTTTGATTGAAAAGGGAGCAAGTGTGAATGCAGAAAGCAAGAATGGAGATACTCCTCTCTACTCTGCATGTTATAAGGGATACACAGAAGTCATCAACACATTGCTTGAGAAGGGTGCAAATGTGACGTCAGCAAGAAGAGATGGGGAAACTCCACTGCATGCTCTGTGTTATCACAATAACCCAAACATGGTTGTCGCTTTGATTGAAAAGGGAGCAAGTGTGAATGCAGAAAGCAACAATGGAGAGACTCCTCTTCATACAGCATGTGACAAAGGGCATATTGACGTGGTCACAAAACTGCTTGACAATGGTGCAAACGTGAATGCCACAAGAAAAGACGGAGAGTCGCCTTTACACCGTGCATGCCGATTTGCGCATACAAACGTTGTAAAATTATTACTTGATAAAAAGGCAAACGCGAATGTAGCTGAAATCAATGGACAGACTCCACTCCATTTTGCATGCTCTAATGGAAACACAGATATTGTGAATGCTTTACTTGAAAAGGGGGCAAACATAAACGCATCAAAGAGGGATGGAGGGACCCCCCTTCATTGTGCATGTGACGAGGGACATATTGACGTGGTGAAAGTTTTGCTTGAAAAAGGTGCAAATATAAATTGTGTAAAGCACGATGGGGTGACTCCTCTGCAGTCTGCACGTGACAAGGGCCATACTGACGTGGTACAAGCTTTGCTTCACAAAAGTACAAATGTGAATGTTATCAAACACGATGAGGCGACAACTCTACATTCTGCACCCCCAAAGGAAGTAATGGTCACTTAAAAGGATTGCATGTACATGTGAGTGTGGCAAGAAATGATGGAGCGACGCTTAACTATACATAATTCTTAAAGGGCATGCTGAGGAAGTATACATCATACTTCGTAAAAGGACGGATAATCTCACGAATGAAGAAATTACAGGTTCAGGGTGAACACACCTGATTTAATTGTTGTACCACGTACAACATAAATAGAAAAAATACAACAAAAACTAATAAAAGGAAAATATAAAGAAAAAACATGTCTGAAATATGCATGTTGTGAACATTACTAAATGTTTCCACATATATTTTAAAATATTAATCATGTTATGCAAACGCATGCTCAAAGAGATCTAAACTTCAATTCCATCTTTAACAAAGAAATCCAAACGTTGTACATAAAAGGAGAACATTTGGTTTATGTATAAGAATAACGAATAACCAGAGTGAGTCTGCTCTGTAAAAGAAATTAGCCTGAACTGCAATTTATCAGCATTAACAGCATTTCATCATGAAATATACTGGCTACATATTAAAGAATTTATTTCATTTTCAAATGTCAATAATTAGACAAAGTAAGATTACGTAAAGCACAAATGATTTGTTATCAATTCACATTTCATTAGCACTAACTACATAATTATCACCTTGTAAGAACTATATATTAATATCATATCAATTCATAGTTATACTACACCATGCATGCTTAATTTAATTGTTAAATTCTTGCTGGTAATCATATATGCTGACCATTTGAGTGTTGTGTATTATACTTTTGCATGCTGTCTTGACCGTTTTAATGATATTGTTAGATATTTTATTTTGGATTCCCAGCCGCTAGATTTCTGTTTGGTTTTATTATAAATATATTTATTTTAAATACATTACACTAAAAAAAATAGATGTACATATAAGTCTTTCCTTAAACCTGATGTCAACAGATTTATATTAATATTTAACATTCCATTTATAAATGTGAAAGTTGTAACTTTTGTTCAATCGATTAACACGTGATTTTAAATAATGTACTTATTATTATTTATATAATAGGATTTTTAAAAATATAGTATTCAGTAACTGACTAGTTGATATATATTCCAAGATGAGACATTACCTGGAGGTACAGTTGGATATGTTTCCGTTCATAAGCAACTTAGGGAACAAGCTGTAAATGACAAAGTACCATAAACATAATAATTATAATTCATGAATTCATTAGCAATAAACCTTATAACTAAGAACCACAATTTGACGTCATGAACATAAGTAATGCATTCGTCACGTATATACAATTCGATCGATTTTCAAAAGAATAGTATCAGATAATAATATAGAACATTATATTCAACAATATTTTGATTGAGAATACAATTTGAAATCAGCAACACCATTTACACGAAGGTATTTGAATTTCCTGTCACTGTCCATCAGACTGGAGCATTGTACGTGGTACTCCATGTTCATTTTGCTGTCCATTTTCCTCTTGTTACAGTTTAAGATGTTAAATTGACTAATTCAAAGTAGCTGAGCTTGCTATGTTTTAGACTGCCTAGTAATCTGTAGCGTTTCATTTATTTTATTATAATATCAATAAACACATTTACGCTTGGATATATTTTCGTTCATTATTTATAAGTTTTCTTATAAATGTTTAATATTTAATTATATGTGCACAACACTGATTTATTTAATAGTGTGCAATTACAATAATTTCCCATTCAACTAAGTATTCCCGAGTGGTGTAATTTTAAAATGAAATTATATAAACATAACATCTCGATGCAATTTACAAATGTTAATGAAAGAAATAGCATGTGTTTAGTTTAAGAGTTTTAAAGAAGTAGTGCCATGTGCTTGTGGCATTTCTCTGAATAATCTGGCTTCCTGAGATTGGGTGTGATGGAATAATTGAATGTGATCTCACTGAATGTACTACAGTTATTGTTCGAGTGAAGAGCTCTGAAATATCATGAGCCTGTGGTAATCATTTGTCGCCATAACTGATGACAACAGACGTTACTTATGTTCATCGCCTTTTCATAGCGTCCCAACTCATATGAATTTTGTTTTACATTGCTTAGCCAAAAAATCCTTATATTAATGCTTGTAATATTTCCACTGTCAACATGTATTCTTAACATCACGAGAGACGAGGTAGGTTATTGAAATAGATATTTTCAAGGTTACGTGACCTGAGTTTGTCCTTTCCTGCCACTTTTAGAGGGCGGCAGAGTAAGAATGACGTCAGCCGTGGTAATCCAGACCATCTCTCCTTGCGCCAATGCTTGACAAAAGACGCAAATGTAAATGTAGCCATAGGAAATGGGGAAACTCCTCTTCACCCTGCCTATTCTCACATAAATATAGACATAGCAAAAGTTTTACTGTTCAAGGGAGCGTTCGTGGATTCACAAAGATCAGATGGATTAACTCCCCTTCATTCCGCATGTGACACGTAGCACACTGATGTGGTGAATGTACTTAAAAATAATGATATTGCTAAACACAATGGGTAACTCTACTGCATTCTGCACGTGATAAGGAACATAATTTCATACACATACTGTTTGAAAATTTGCAAATGTGAATACATGATTGGGTTATTCCAATACATTATACACCTGCTTAAGAAAATGTGTTGAGCTAAAGGTTTTGAGCGGAAAAGGTGGGTCCAACGAGAAAACACATATAAGGTAGCATCGCTACGCACGATATTTAGATGAAACATAAGCATTGCTTTGACAAATGTGCATATAGATAGAAACGAACCAATTATCTGTTTTGTATGGGACACCACTATAGAAATGCACACATGGTAAATGGTCTCTGTTATAATTGTAAATCTTTATGCAGTGAACTAATAACATAGTGACTCATTCTCTCGGAGATAAAAAAAAATGCGTTATCATTCCTCTTTGAGTTATGCACATAGACTTTAATGGAATATGGAGACATCCCCAGAAACTGGATGCATGAGCTCCAAGTTAAATCAAATAAATATGATGAATACTAACGTAAAGAAATGCATTCATAAAATACATAAATATTCGATATAGATTCCATATATATTGACACATAAATAACTTTGGACACTTGTATGTTCAGAGATACTTAAGTTATAATTCTGATTGCAATGAAATCAGAAACAACAAACATTTAACAGAAACAAATGAATTAATTATATTAAATATACAAAATTGAGTCATACATAAAAATAAGCTTGATCTTCAATTAAGATCAAGACTTACATCATTAAAAATATTTATAAACACGATACATGTTAACAGATGTTTGCTTACAAACTCTTATAATAATTTTATGAAACTAATATGTTTAATAATAAAAATATCTAATATCCTTGTATAATACATTCAATTTATCTTCTTATATCTTTCTGTGTGATGTTTGATTAATGGAATTCTATATAAAACTGAAAATAAAATATCTCAAAATTACTAATCATTTCAGTATGTGAATAGTATATACTTCCTAAACTTCAATTAATAATTTTAATACACTATGTAAGTTTGATATGTTTGCTAACTTATAACTGGTATACATCTGCAAAGCACTGAGTGTGTTTTGCTTTGTATTTGTTGATTATTGTATTAGTCATTACCAAAGTTACAATTTATTATCTTCAGAGTGGTTCTTAGATACTAGAATGTGATGTGAATGTATTTATGGTTAACACATATGAAACTAAACATATAATTCTTTCATTGCAACTAAATGTCAATCCATATTACACCATTTATAAATGTGAAGTTTCACAATTTATTGCATCTACTTAATAATTGAAGAAATTTATTATTTATCCAATATAACTTATAACTTAACACGAGTTTGATTAAGTAATTGTCTCACTCACTAACATACACATCAGTTTAGGCATAATAGAAGTTGAAAGTGGATACATGTGACACTGATGTCACTTAGTTAATGGATATGATTATTGTTAAGTAATTAATCATCCCAAACTAATTATAAATGATGATAATCTTAATTTATTTACTCCAACCGACTTCACGTGTCTCTCTTACTTGGTGGATATGTGGGCGCTGTAAAGGATTTTTCTCTTCCACAATTAAAGACAAACATTTAAACTCATGCAAACCGTCTTACTAAAGGAGACGATAAATCCATCTTAATCTATATTTAGAGAGCCCCCATCCACCCAATGTCTTTCTAACATATGGTTATATATATATATATATATATATATATATATATATATATATATATATAATTTTCGTTCTTTTATCAAAAATGAGGAAAACATCGAAGATTGTATGTTAAACTCTGAGCAATGCACTGCTAGATTAGTCCTACCAGAACAATTGTGGCTTAATTACTTAGTGGCAGAAATGAAAGGACAGGACAGTATGGTCTTTGATAGGCGCTTTAAGGAAGCCACGACATATGAGATATAAAAGACCAGACTTAGTGTACTTTAGAGTGACGAATGAGACATAGGTTTCATCACTTTAAGAGAGAGCAGTTATTTTTAAGGCAGCTAGTAAGCTGTAGACTAGTGAAGGAAAGTGACAACACTTGAGAGTTTCAAACAATCCATCTAGCCAAAGGTGTAAAACATAAAGTACCAATTGTGATGGCAGATATACATAGAAGTAAGTATGTAGATGCATTCAAACTCTAAATATAGTACGTTGAGTTGAGAGTGTTATAAAGGGATTTAAATATGATCTCAATGGTGAGGACACCTTAAATCCACTCAACAATGTGTGTACTCAGAGGTAGGCAGTCTCAGTCTGCAATGCAGGAACCTGAAGCTATGACGCTTGTCTGAAGGTATGCACGGTTGACCAGGAACAATTGTGGAACAAATCAGTAGGAATTGTGAAAGTGATTCATGAAAGATTTTGAAACTGTCGTTGGTGGGGCATGTCACTAGGAAGTCACACCAGCTTCAGTCATGGCAGGGTAGATAGCTGATTCTGACTGTAATCACACACATTTATTAGAGACTAACATTCTTTGTATTGCCCCTTGGCATATTAATGAACATTACAAGGTGAAATTGCTACATTGATCACGTGATGTCAAGACTAAAAATCTGCAAATGGCATTTTTTTTTACCAAAGTTAGATTGATTCACAGTTCAAAAAATGATTACAGCAGATTCCGCAACTATGTATCGTTTTGCCATGCCTTGCAACAGATTGGAAATTATTTCTCATACCGATAGCTGCACATCCAAAGTAAGTCTGCTTTCATTGTATTATAACTAATATTGCCATTTTACTGTCTTCTTCATAATTTGGTCCCAATTATGAATTGTGTTCTCATTGTGATCTTATGTTTGTGTTTGTTGGTCCGATTGGACTTTTCAAACGAAGCAAAAGTTCAACCTTTGATTTAGAGTCAGAATAAAAATAGCTTATTGCCTTCTTGGTTGTGCAGCTCTATCTAAGTGTTTATTTCTCTTTTTTCCCCCCTCTCAATAATTTCTCTTGCATACTTTCTATTCATTTTGCTCCTCCAGTTCTTGTTTGTATTCCTCATCTACAAAATCCTTGACCTTGCACAACAAAACATTTCTAAACTGGTTAAATATTTATGTTTTACTTCAGTTTCTCTGTGTAGCTTCACTGTTGTCACCACCACAAAAGTAAATTAACAAAGTAAAAAGGCAGAGCGTTTGCCATTAAAAAACAAGCAAATGGGTAACAAAACAAATAATGCCCTTGATGATAAAAATAAAATATGCAAAATGATAAATCAGTTATCGGTGTAGGTAAAGACAGAGAAGTTAATTCCCTTTACATGAGTTAAACCTGATCTGACTATACTAATGAGCGAATGCTTAAATGGACTTAATTTAAGACTACGACCCCTGAACATACACTCTATTATTTCACAATGGAGAAGGTAGGGAGACATACGATACTAAGCAAACAGACAAAATGGCCCCCACTAAATAGATCACTAATTATGTATTAATATAGCTTCATGCTTCACTGGTTCTGCACTGGTTGAATTTGAAATAACCCAACATACAACCTAAATGGGTAGAACAGCAACACACAACACGATAACCTGGGATAGGAGCGTAAAAGGAAAGGATGTTTAGACAGGAAAGGTATGTGAATTATCCATAATTTATTCACTTAAACGAGCTCGTCGGGGGGGGGGTCACCTATACTGGTGTCCTACAAGTTTTACATGCGGACGATGGGCTGAATGGGTTGTGGTGTTTACAATAGAGAGATATGAGCAGATAACTGCCGATATATCACCCAATAAATTATCACATATGCATGCGCAAGTGTGCACTAAAGTCAGAAAGAAAAATAAATATAATAAATTTGTAAATAAATAATTATATTAAAGGTACTATAATAAAGACAATATAAATATGTATTATACTTCAAACTAAATTCACTAAAACACTGGATAATATGGCTAGAAAATAAATAAATTATGAAATTTCCTACATTTTGTTTACTTTACTGGTATTGGGATTTTCATTTCAGAACAAAGCAAAGATAAATATGAAGAGACTTACTCTAAGACATAAAAGGTGCGAAATGGGTAAGCAATTCGTGAGAATTGCGGTGGAAAGAAGATTACAGAAAAGTGTACTTACTATCATTTGGTGGACAATATCCTATTTTATAAGATAATGTAAGGACTGCACGAAATTAAAAATTTCTAAGAAAATGTATACTTGGTTTAATTGTCACAAGTACTTATGCAATAATAGATACAACAACAATATTAATCATGTTATTTAAACCTTATTTATTTTTTGAGAGCCTTGTCTCCTTTACCTCATTGGTTAAAATTAAGCTTACTACTTCCGTGTTCCAAATTGTGCACTTGCTGAGTCATGTACGATTTATTTATGCGATGTATGTTTATAGAATGTTAAAGTATGTACGGTCATCACTATTATAAAAAATAAATGCATTATTTAAATTTATAAAGTTGTAAATAAATGTTCAATTTAATTGCATTTAAAGTTTAGGTTTCACGAAAATATTTCCTTGGATATCTTTTCATAGTTAAAATACAAATACTTTTAAAGTTTTTTTTTTTTAGATTTTAGTCATTAATATAATTTAAAGTTAGTATTTAAAAAGACAATCGTAGTTGTAGTACTAGTGGTGGTGGTAGTAGTAGTAGTAGCGGTAATAATAGTAGTTATAGAGGAAGTAATAGTAGTAGTAGTATTTGCAATACTAGTACTAGTAGTAGTTGTAGTAATAGTAGTAAAAATAATAGTAGTTGTAATAGCAATAGTAGTAGTTGTAGAAGTAATGCTATATTGAAACTATCTTTATAACAATATCTATTCACAAAGAATATCAACACATATATTTAAGTGTTAGGTGTACTGATTTATTATTATTTATTTCATTTTGTTTTCAAGATTTAAAGCCACACAAAGTGAAGATGATTTCGATCATATTTCTTGTGCATCTTCTTCTGCCTACATTATCTGATGGTGAGTAACATTTGTCGTGTATTTAGTATTCTATTTGAACAATTTAGCATTTATCGACATTTATTTATTTTATTTACTAATATTCTTCTCCTTACTTTCTAGAATATAAAATGCCATTTATATTTTCAATATTCGTAATATGTTTAAATGTGCTATCATTAAGGAAACAAATATAATAGAATGTTTAAGAAATTAATAACTCAGAGTCAATAACATTCCCTTCATTTTAGGGAGCATAAGTACTAATTAAAAATATAGTATTGCCATATTTTGTCAAAGGAAAGCGTATGAATATATTGTAAACATGTTTGTCATCCTTGTACTGTTATTAGATCAGTACTTCAAACCGGACAAATGACATCAAAAGACAGAGACAATAACTAGTTTCTAACAGTACTAAGACAAATGACGAAATATATTTTATTTCTTATATCTGTTCACTCAAAATAATGTAATATACAATGGTTATGTAAAGACGTGGTCAGTGGCATGGGGAAGACGCTTAAAATCATTGTTTTATTCTTTGTTTACGACGAGGTCGAGGTCGCCAACCATCGAATTCATAGTCGGTAATTGTTTTCGTTTGAAATGATTGGTTAGGAAGTACAGATAGAAAATTTCACCTACATTTCAAAGCAGTCAGATTGAAACTACGTTTAATGTTTCCATAATATATATTTATGCATGTGAAACTAGATTCATGCATTTGTGTGAATGCAGTCATTTCATTGTTGTGATGCGTGTGTGAAGATTAAATTTTAATGATTTTATTGATCATGTGCTATTGTGGCAAAAGGTATTATTCAATATATTATATTTATGATTATGACGGATAATTATTTAACTTAGAATTTATTGAGCACTCAAGTTTTAGAATGCCCGAGGTTCAGGTAAGCTTCTCATGTCAGCATGTGCAAAGTGATAAATATGTGGACTTTCGCCAACTCGAGTATTTTATGCTGAAAAGTTGTCTCGGCAAATATTTTATGAAAAACTTAAACGAGAAATAAAAAGAGATAAAAAAAATTGAGTCATCAGAGAGATACAGTGGTGAACAAGAGGAAAAAGTGTTTTCCCCCCTTACATCGCCATTGTTGTTATTTGTAGCCATGAAGGCAAAGTAACTGGAAATAGTTATCCAATTCAATGCAAGTTCACTGGATTCGAGATATTTTCCCACTTACCTTAGAAAGAAGTAAGCTAATTTTGGTGAATGGAGAAAACAGTCTACAGGACATTATATGCAAATAGTGGAACTTGAACATCATCATTGTCCCTGAGTGGTAGTATTTGAACCATCTTTGTTCTTCCTAACCTAATATATGGGACAGAGCTTGGACAAAAACTCATCATAAGGCAGCAGTAGGAAGGTCGTGACATGTTTTTGTCACTTGGACTTTGTGTAACAATTTGTGTGACAACACAATCACGTCAAACAGCAATTGTAAATAGCTCAATAACATTTAGAAAACCTCAGTGCACATAGGTTGGTCTATGTTACGAGTCTGATAAAGTCTGTGTCACGACTTCTTGACCCACTTGCTGTTTTTCAAAAATCAAACTCCTTTGTTAAAGTTCTCCCATGATACATCAGTATCGAGAAGCTTCTAGCAAAGAGGTCAGGACGTTATGTAACTTTAGGCCATTGTCCAGATTCTCGAACCGACCACATACCACGTGATCCATCACGTGACGCGTTCTATGCGTTTTAATAAATACAGTGTCGCGCGCCGAATCCGTCACTCCGAAATCCAATCCGGCAACAGTCATATCATGTACCTGTACAGCCGCATATTCGTTGAGTTGATGGAGGAAAAGCCCATTGCTATTTGCATGAAGGTAACATGTCCACTTCTCGCAAATGTATTGCATTTATTAATTGTGTCTTGCATTTTGAACCATGTATGTAATTTTGTGCTATTTGTTGCTACTTTTAGCCTAAGCACGGTTCGCTTGTAAATGACAAAACCTATAAGTTATTGTATATAAATCATTGTAACTCTTTTCCATTGTAACTTTAATTTATATAACATTAAATTCACTAGTGCCATGAGCGTCTGTGCACGACATGAATTCCTTTGTAATTCAAATTATTGCGTGTAATTTTAATGTTAAATTGTGAAGCGCTTTGCTTGATTTGAATTGTTCCTTTGTATGAATTCTAAATTTTAATGTTGTAACTATTTGGTAATTCATACGTCACGTACGGTTAAATGTAACATATGTGAAATCATTTATATCTTCAAATATGAATTGTAAACGATGCGTTAGTCGAATTTCTATCTCAGTGCATTTAAATACGAATTGTGCTTAGGTTGGCGGAATGTAAAACGCAGAACAATCATGGAAACATTCTTTGTCTCCAGGTCGGGCTTTTGGGCCTTTTTCTTTGAGCTTTGAGTTTGAGCTTTGAACTCTTAATTCTACCTGATTCCAGTGGAGATTGCCTCTACAACCTCTTATTCCTACCGTCCTTGTCTGGGTCATATGTTGACGAGCAGGTCTTCATACCCTTTGTCTATGTTCATATTCGTCATCCGGCATGATAACTGAGGGACAGTTTTCTACGTATGCTACGTGCATTGGCTGGCGATGATCGACATGAAGTAGACCAGTTTGGACCGGATTTGTAAACCACGAGGCACCGTTTACAGAGCTAAGTAAACCTCCCTGATTGAAAATCACGAAGAATATGGTTACGTATTTCTCATGAACAGAACAATGACTCTGATAAGCATATATTTATCTGCCGAGTAGAATTAGACTTTGCGTTCGTATATTGATTATCTTGTTAATTGTTACATCTTATTAAATCTTATTTTTAATTGTTAAACCTCTTCGTAGTAAATTTTTATGCATAATAGACCTAACTTTAAAACGTGGTTTGGATGGGGGCGATTGAGCTGAATGACGTAATGAGTGCATATTAATTAAGAGGAATTTAACGACTCCAAGCCAGCTTTTGTACGCAAGTTGTCAGTTCATAAATCCGTCGTCTTCGCTACAAAGACGCAATTTTAATGTTAGACGAATGATAATTTGGGCAACCAGTCTGTGTAGGATAGGGAGAAGGAGTTAATTTAATCTAAACAGTTATTAGTCCTTAAAATCCTATGCAGGGTCTATAAAGAAATACTGGAAACGTAACAGTCTAGGTTAGGGATTCAAGAACATTAAATATGTGATTGACTTGGATAATAATTATATATAATACAGGTGTACCAGAACTTTGAATTAGATAATTTGAATGTAATGTTATGATTAATTATTAATAGTGGAAGTACTGCTCTGTTTTTTTTTATATCTGGACATGCTGTTTACTTTATTTTATTTATTTTTGTTTTCATTCATTCATTTCCCATCCCAGAGTATATGTCTGTGAATGTCTGAAGTGATTGATTAACCACCACACGAAAGAGAAGAAGCCCCCTTAGATAAATAAACACAAATATGCACTCTTCAAGTTTATAAGCTTGGCTATTTTGTTTTAAGAGAGTAAGTGTGGTCTGTTCCATCTCTGTTTTCTATACTGTAATGTTTGTACCACCTACACTAGAACAATCCCATTTGCACGCTTGCATGCACACACATCTACAAATTTAACCCTGCACACATAGTAAAATTATGTTCTACATAGGCAAACATTTACGGTGTATTATGTGTATGAATTATGTAATTCCACCTATGTAGTCTCCTACATTGCTCTTGGCAATCACCCACCCCGACTTTCGCAAGAGAGCAGAGGGTGTTGGTGACAGTCACATATAAATAAGAAGGGACTACTGATTGACATGACAAAAATTGTTTGTATACTTTTTCTGAATCTCTAAGAAAAGGTAATTGTTTTATACAGAATTATACTGTACAATGTCTGCAGACAGTTTACGATGACGTTATTAATATTATTACTAATTTGTTTTAATGATTTCTCTTGAATATTGGTTGTGAAGTAGGCTAATGGAATCTTACCAACATTCTCGGAGATCCAAGGTTTTGCGGGGATGTGAGCTCTTCTGTGGAGCGATGCCTTTAGTAGAGGGGCAATTACCTGTCCAGGTACATTATTCAGATAACTTCCATTTCAGGTGTGGCTGATTATAAGTAATGTGTATGGCCTTCTGTTGGTTTGATCCTGCTTTTCTGGGCATTAATTATTCCATATTTCTCAAGGCCAAATGTCATGTTAATGTCCACACTACAACTACTGACTACTGATTAGCGAAATATTGTCATATTCATTTTTACTGTATAGCTTTCGATAGTCCATATAAGTGGCTGATACCCGGCCCTGATTTATTTGTATATCTTAATCCTATCTTCAGAATTAAATGACTGAGATAATCAGAACAACATTGTTGATAGAAAATCAATTAGAAAGATTCCACCATTTGCCGATATGTGTGCATTTAGTGTTGTTAAGATTACAACTAGTTTGAAATATTTTTTCATAATGAAAATGTACTCTGGTTGTGTACACAGTGTCAGAATAATAAAATGTTATTTATTACTATTATAGGAGTGGGTTCAAAGTGTGGAATACCTCCTGTTGAAGCTGGTCATGATGCAAACCTAACAGTTTATTTCACTGAAGACTTACGTAATGTATCCTTTGTGGATTTTAGCATAGAACATCAGAGAAACAATTCAAATGAAGGTTGGTAATAATTAAAATAATTTTGTTTACATATATGTACGAAATAATGACAGTATAACTGGATATATTCGATTACTTATCAACATATATTCACGTGCACAAAACCCCAAATACAAAAGCACGCATTGACTTCAAACCCCCCAAAAAAAAAATTAGAAGAAACCTTTTGACTTCAACTGCCATTCTTGGCTTAGTATTTTCCTGTGGGATCCTATATTGCATGGTGTTGTAACTGGAGGTGGTCAGTTTAGTTTATTGATTTATTTGGTCTAGGTGGCGATCCTCCAACAGACACCACTCACCTCTCTTGATTGGTGGATATTTTTGTAAACGCAAACGTTTTCTCTATTCCACAACATAAACAACATTTACAGTCACATAATGTTTCACTGAGTCCAAAACTTCTTACTAAAGGAGAAAACAAATCCGACTTATAAAATATTTTTAATGAGCCCCAATAGCCCACTCTCTTATCCAACATAATATTATTAATATCAATATGCATAAGAAGGACAATCAATTTAACAATAAATTTATTACTTGAACAATCAAATATACGTATGACAATTACAATAAAATAGAAAACTGAACATACATTTTCCATAAATTCATGTTTGAATAACTATTATTTACACATGCTCTCGCTACATAAAATAATAAAAGTAATAAATTAAATAATATAAGAAAAATAATTTGCCATATTATAGAATAAAAATGGATCTATTGTAATATTTTTCATAACCTGGATTAAGCATAGCTTCTACAGTCCTTTGCTTGTCTTTATAACAATTTCACAATGTCAAAACTTTCCGCCAAATGCATGGAAACATTGATGCATATTTTTTCTCAACTGACCTAGCACTTTCTTCACCATCACTTTCTTGAAAAAAACACAATCACAATGATTTTGGAACTTCACTGTACTGATGTACTTAGCATCTCTTGCCTTGGTACATCAAATTAGGGGTGTAACATATTCCCTTACGCTTAAACATGCCACAACAACCATTCCCGCACTTTCTGGTCATACAACAAGATCATTGAGTGCATAGAGGGTTAATGTAACTTTGAGACTTAATGCTTGAAACTAGACGCTCAAGACTCCAAACCAACTCAAGGTTGGATTTCCAAACTAAAAAGGCATTTGTTCACTGTAACATATAATCTGAGAGCAAGCCTGAGTTTCCTGTTTATCACAATATAACTTGATTCTAGCTCACACTTAATTCTCAAATTACAGTTTCCTGCAAAAGTATTTATTAACCCCATGCGAATGTGTGATGCTAATGTGCAGGTCACAGATGGGGGTCGTCATGTGATTTTAATCTTACGGATGGTTATTATTGTTTGGATATGTGATTTTTAAACATTTAAAAGAGACTAATATCATTCCTTAGAATTACAATAAGTTTAAGGAGCAGATCGATTTTGTCTGGGTTTAACTTCAAAAGATACAAAATGAACTCATATTTATTCATGCACTATTATTAATTCTAAACATGTAT
The DNA here is from genome assembly GCA_028829895.1 of Sinotaia quadrata. Classification (NCBI taxonomy): domain Eukaryota; kingdom Metazoa; phylum Mollusca; class Gastropoda; order Architaenioglossa; family Viviparidae; genus Sinotaia; species Sinotaia quadrata. The sequence continues at coordinate 142,588,639 of CM054179.1, forward strand.
TTGAGGCATAATCTACTTTTCTTAACAATTTACAGTGCACATAGAAATGCATATATATATGCGTGGAGGAAAGGGTGGATATATGAATGTGAGTGGGTGTAGGTGTGAATGCCATGCGTATATGGTTTAGTATTGTTTATCTTTTTTGAATAATATTGTAAATAAAATAAATCAACTTTTGCGTAATGTCATATTAATTATGTGTAAGTGAACATATCGAAAAAGTTTTGTAGATGATGAGATGTTAGGAGAATTATAATGTGGAAAAAGCACATGTTGTACAGCAATGAAAAAAGTATCAGAAGTTCTTTATCTGCTTATCCACAACGTTTCTAAAGAAACCGAAGGACAATTTTGGGGACATATAAGTCCAGTTGTGTTTTCAAATCACAAGTCTTGCAATTTTTCACTTAAAGGTTTGTTTAGTATACATTCTTAGTCAATAATAAGTTTTATATTACAAAGAAAATATACTAAACGTTTAGCAAGTTTTTGTTTGATGAAGCTATCTCTACAAAATACTTAAGTATATACATAGATATGATTCACAATTCAGCTAAATTTGAAAGACATACGAATTATTACCACTGATTGAAAACATTATATATTTAATTTTGAAGGAACATGTGCCAACTCATTGCAGTAGCATTACATTAGTTAATTATACTGCTAATGTTAATAATGATGATGATGATGATGATCATGATGATGATACTACTATTACTACAACAACAACAACAACAACTACTACTACTACTACTACTACTACTACTACTACTACTACTGCTACTACTAATACTACTACTACTACTACTACTACTACTGGATTAAACAAAAGAACACATACTATCTGGATTGTTAGATTCTGTTAGGAACTGAATACACCAAAAGACACAACGAAGCGGCAAAACGCGTACACATAAATGTGTCTGAGAACTATGGCATACAAACCACAGAAAGAGCATGGATGCACGAAACAGAAGCAGTCAAAATATAGTGGGACATCAAGATAACAACACGACAGCTACAATCATCGATGTTGCTGTTCTAAGTGATAGAAACATAAAAGCAAAAGAAAGAGAAAAATATAGAAAACTATCAAGACCTCAGATTAGAAATTCAGAGAGTGTTCAATGTATAAACAGAAGTGATACCTATAGTGATACCTTGGCGAACATAACAACCGAGTTGGAAGGTTATCTGAATAAACTCCCTGGAAACCACAGACTCGCCCCACTACTCAGAACAGTGCTCCTAGGAAGAGCCTACATCCTACATAAAACCTTGAAGAAATTTCACATATTTAATTAATTTAACAAATCTGGCTGATGACCACAGAAGAAATAAATAATGAAGTAACTGGCGAACAGCAATGCATGATAGAAGAAATAAAAAATTTTATGAACAACAATAAATCACATGTAAGTAGAACACCAACACGAAGACTACAAAATAACAAAGCTTTAACAACTGCAATTCACAATGCACATAAAGAAGGCACATCTCCACAAATAATATTACAGAAACCAATAACTTAATATATGCAACAGATACAATAATTGAAACATATATAATACCAGCCAAAGTTCAAATTCGACTTTAGTACCTCCATGGAAAAGAAGAATAGAAAATAAAATTGAGTGTACTAGGAAAGAAATAAGCCAACTGACAGCAGAAGATCATAACAATGGAAAACTGAAACAGGCATTAGAAAACAAATACCATCTAAATTATAGAAATATTCAGACCGCAATAGAAGATGCCAAACAATGGCTACTGTTATCGCATTAAATGAGTTACTCGATTGCAGTTATCAATGTCTCATGTTGATGTTTGTTCTCAAATGTTTTTCATTGTGATTGAAGCTATCACATTGAATGAACCACGTTAAGTGCAAATATGAATGTATCTCACTGTGATGCTTGTTATCGCATTAATGAACCATGTGAGTACACATATGAATGTGTCTAGTTGTGATGTTTGATATAATGTTATATGTTATATACACTGTTTGGTATATAATGTTAAAACTCTGGTGTTACGCACATGATCATTATTTAGTTGAGTTCCTGGCGATTGTTCATGTTAATTTCTCGCCAGAATGTTGTGACCTTTTAGATGGCACTTAAGCTTACATGTTTTAACAAAATGACAGTATTTCAAAACAAGTTTTGCGCAAATGCCAATCCAAACATGTTGCATTATTATTATTGCAATGATGTATACCGCGTCCAAAATTAGTTTGAATAAAATTACGTTTAAACACATAAAATAAAAGTGCATGATTCTAGCAAAACACTTCATATATGTCCATCCTGTATATTAGCAAAACATAGTTTATCACTCGCCATACGAATATATAAATTACAGTGCGAAATTTATTTACAATGCTTTATATTTTACTGAAAAAACTTTGATACATCCATCATTCAATGAAAAATTGATTGTTTGTTTATTTTCTGATAAATTCTTTTACATAAATATTTCACTTCGATTAATCTATGGAGCTCCATGTCATACTAGTAATATTATAGAATATTTAATTGTTATTACAAACATGATATGTAAATTGCATCATCCTCTAAAATGTATTGATTTTACGCACTAGACTTTACAGATCCGTACATGTTTATTGAAGGAATATGTGTACAATTTTAATTTGCTTTCCAGCTGCTTATATCATCATTCGACATCCCTTTTGCTTCCAAAATATTCACTTTGAGTATTTACTCTTGTGATGACAATGTCCGTATTGGAAGAAATTTCCTTGACTGAAAGACCTCCAGCACAGCCCTGGCTCTCTGACCCATTGTTGTTCTGGTGAAATCGGTTTGTGGTGATTCATTGTCTTCTTGCAGTTTCGAGTCTTGGACAACATTGCCATCGGTTTGCATGCTGTTCTCTCGTGTGCAGTGGACCAAATCAGCTTTATTCTGCTGGAACAGTCTTACACAATGAAATTAAGCATTTTTTTAGAGTGATGCACACTTTTGTAAATTCTTGCGTTATTAACGATTGGATAAAAGATGTAAACAACGAAATGTTAATATATGCAATTCGTGTAAACACATTACAACACATATAAATATTTGGACCAACACTCACAAATGTGTAAGTCAGGAATGACTATGACGCAATGAGAATAGTTCAAAGGTTAAAGTGGTTAACTGGTTAACCTGTTTTGTTTTATTATTCACTAGAAAGAGTCAAGGTCAAAATACATACATATTCCACGCTGAGTACTTATTAAATGCATACATCCATACACTGTCTTCAAGTTCAAACTAAAAGAACATCCATTCAGAGTGTTATCATGAATTATATTTGCTTAACAAAATCGTCTTACCTTTGAGTACAACCTGCAAGTAAAGAAATAGATCAATATATATAACCTTACTTCAAGCGTTAGATAGGCAATGATTTAAAAACAGCATTAGAGAGAGAGAGACAGAGACAGAGACAGAGAGAGAGAGAGAGGGGAGAGAGAGGAGGGAGAGGGATTCGTACTTGAGTATATAACTTCACTTAATTTCGTAAAAAACATGTCTATATTCTATTCTTACCGGTTTATTTACATGTGCTTTGCATACTTACTTTCAATGTAATTTCAAATATTTGTAAAATATCTAGACCTTGGCATGATAAATATATATATATATATCTTGGTTAAGCAGCTTACCGCTACCTCCAGTCAAAATAAGAAGTAAGTCTATGATTCACAATGGCACGCAACGTCGATTTATAAAGTGCGAACTAATTACTTAAAAAAAAACCTTCCTTTACATCATAATAATTGTTAATTTGGAATTTAAATATGCATTATAATCGAATTTTATTTTTCAAAATACATCATCCTCTTCAGGAAAGACGCAATTTCTCATTTTACAAAAATGTCAAGAGAAGACGATATACTTTTGTATCTTTATTTCCAGAAATAAGATATAAGCTTAAACAATACTCGCATTGTGACAGAATAAAAGAATTAAAAGAAAATAGACAACGCTTTATTCTATTTTTATATCAAAACATTCTCCAATATAGCAGTGAAACAGAACTTTCATCAATAATTGTCATTCATAAAAGATAAAACTTAAAAATATATTACAGATAATGCAATGTTTATTAGTTTATCAGTAATTACAAAATATTTCATTCAGTGTTCATCGTCAATAAACCAGTCTTACAGACTGAAAAAGTAGCAAACACAGACACTATTTAAAAGGACATAATACCAAACTGTACAGTGATCAAATTGAGAGGTATAGAGCACCACAGAAAACAACAACCATGCGACACTAACATAACATAAGCATACAATCAAAAATTAATGCGATCATACATTTGTACTCACCACCTAGATTATTACAATAATACAATCAGTTTATTTCTACATAAAACCTACAAATAATTTCTCTCGTTTAAAATGGTTTTGATAATATTATAGACGCGTGCATAGCTAAACCATTAGAGAAAAAATGAATATAATGTGTGTTTCACATTTATGGGATTTTTGTTATATTTCGCTGACTGGTTGTTGGTCTCATCAGAAGCAGCAGCAGCAACTTTGAAAAGGCGCTATATTAAACTATAATTGAATCAACAGGTGACATTATAAAATACATAACTATATTTTTGTATATAGATGAACCACATTCTCACAAATATAAATCATCAAGAATGTAAATATAATGTCTTCAATTCATTGTCCAAATAACTGCAGCATGTAGATCAATCCTTTTCTAAGTTTATGTAATTCTACTACAGATAAACAGCGAACCAATCAATATTTATCTAAATTGAGTGTACTCTGAGGAAAAAATATAATTCGAGCTTTCTTGACCACATGCCAATGTACAGCGAAATTGGACACAAAGAAAACAATCTTACCTTCACAGTCCGGTCATGTGCTTCACGGACAAACCCACAAAATACATCATTAGCGGAGACAAATGGAAATGTGGATGGCAGGCAGTATACAACTTGCTCAGTTCACACTATTAATGTCGTCTGAAGCTAAATGTTAATACTCGCCATTTGCCATTATAATAGTGGGTGACTAGACTTTTTAATTCCTGATTATTAGGTCTCTCATTGAAATCTGTATATGCGTGCATTTATTTCATATACATTGACTAGAAAAGTGATCATTGACGTTTGTCACAATGTGGCTTACTTAATCCACATCCTCCGTCCTCTACACATAGGCTACATATAATCCTAGTTTCTAGAAAGGCTGACCTCAGGATGGAAACACACGTAAATGTTGCAATCAACTCACTCTAAGCTAACCAAAGTGCAGCTGAAATGTGCAAAACGAACGCATAGAAATTCACTTAACGTTTGATAGTCGAATGCATCTGACCAATGAGTCGACACGTATTTTGACTCATGACCTTAATAAGATACAATCATATTACTAACACTTATTGCCGTTTATCACCAAAGTATAAAATCATCCTCTGCATATATTACTGCTGGAGGTATATGGCTTTGCTTGACTAACCAGTAATACATTCATGTTTATCTCTTAATATAACTTGTTAAATGTCAACGTGACCCTGGACACTGTTTATGCTGATATTTGTGTCAGAGTTGTGTAATCATCTCAGGTGGAGAATATGCTAGAAATTTATGATTCAACCCAAATCAGTCCCACCAGGATGACTAATATTCATAAAAACTTCAACCAATGGGGAGGGACTGAAAATGTTTAAAGAATGACTATAATAATTACTTTGATTTTATATACCTGAAATTTAGCAATGCCTTAATTTTATGTTTGTAGAAAGGGTGCATCATTTTTCTTGATGCTTTAGACTTCAGAATATAGTGTCTACTGCACTTTATCAAATCATGGTTGTATGTGAATCCATCAGTGTTGTCAAACGTATCAGTAGACATGTTTCTGTAAGTTGATCAGATGTGAATTATCTCGAGAGCCAGTATCGTTGAAAACGGTGGCTTGAGATTGGTCCTCAGAATTTTCAAACATTATTTTGAACATTACATTAGAGTATCTGCATATCTTCCAAGACAGCTGAGTGGCATCGTCTGGAGAAATGTTAGTACCATAAATTAAGATTGTCATTACTTTAATTAGTTATGGATGATTAATAATAATAATAATAATAATAATAATAATAATAATAATAATAATAATAATAATAATAATAATAATAATAATAATAGCAAATGAAATAAATGAACTGGACAGGAAAACAAGAAAACTACTCACAATACATAAAGCCTTACACCCAAAAGCAGACGTAGACAGACTCTATGTATCTCGAAAAATGGGAGGCCGAGGTCTCAAGAAAATTAAACATGTCATTGAAGGAGAAGTCATTGGCCTTGTGGACTACATCTGGAATAACAATAAAGATGATCCACTGATAGAATTAGTAAAAAGGAGTGGACTATTCCAACCACCAGAAACAGACAAAGAAACATGGAAGAAAACAACGAAGCAAGAACTAGCACATACCTGGAGACAGAAACCTCTACATGGCCAATATGTACGACAAGCAGACGAAATATCAACAAAGCAATCAACGTACAAATGGTTGAAAGAGGCAGGATTGAAAGCAGAAACAGAAGCACTCATAACAGCTGCACAAGATCAAGCACTCAACACCAAAGCACACAAAACGAAAATCATGAAAATTTCAAATGATTCCAAATGTAGACTTTGCAAATCCATGGATGAGACAACAGAACACATACTATCTGGATGTCAGGTTCTGGCTGGAACAGAATACACCAAACGCCACAATGAAGTGGCAAAACACATACATAGAAATCTGTGTGAGAACTATGGCATAAAAACCCCAGAAAGAACATGGATGCATCAACCAGAAGCAGTCATCGAAACAGAAGAAGTCAAAATACTGTGGGACTTCGAGATAAGAACAGACCGGGTGATTCCTGCAAGACGACCAGACATTGTAGTTCTCAATAAGACCAACAGAACAGTAACAATTATTGATGTCGCTGTTCCAAGTGATAGAAACATAAAAACAAAAGAAAGAGAAAAAATAGAAAAATACCAAGACCTCAGATTAGAAATCCAGAGACTGTGGAATGTAAAAGCAGAAGTGATACCAATAGTGATAGGAGCCTTGGGGAACATAACATCAGAATTGGAAGGCTACCTGAATAATCTCCCTGGAAACCACAGAATCGCTCCACTACTCAAAGCAGCGCTCCTCGGAAGTGCCCACATCCTCCGTAAAACTTTGGATCTCCCAGAATCTTGGTAAGATTCCGAGACCTAGGATCTCAGCCGACAGTCAAACAGAAGTCGTGGAAAGAGACTGAATAATAATAATAATGATCATAAAGAAACACCTGAACAATGCACCGTAACAATCAGTGAGAAAGACATTAAGAAGAAGGTTCGAAATATGGCAAACTGGAAAGCCCCAGGACCAGATCAAATACAAATATTCTGGCTGAAAAAGTTTACCTCCTTACATGGCAGACTTGGTGAACAACTGCAAGACATACTAATCAAACCAGGAACCTTACCAGCATGGATGGTAAAGGGAAAAACAAGTCTGATTATGAAAGATACACAGAAAGGCGCAACACCAAACAACTATCGACCAATCACATGCCTATCAACCACCTGGAAGTTACTATCAGGAATTATAGCTAACAAAATCATGACTCATCTTGAAACAAACAAAATTCTAAACTATGAACAAAAGGGTGCTAGACCAGGCAGCAGAGGAACGAAGGACCAATTGGCAATTGATAAGGCAATAGTGACTGACAGCAAGAAACGAAGAACAAATCTTGCAATGGCAAGGATTGACTATCAAAAGGCCTATGACTCAGTCCCACATTCATGGATAATTGAAACATTAAAATTGTACAAAGTAGCGCCATCAATACAGAACCTAATTCAGGAGTCAATGAAAAACTGGAAAACCACACTCACATGCAACAACACAAATATTGCAGACATTGCAATAAATTGTGGAATCTTTCAAGGTGATTCACTATCGCCACTGCTGTTCTGCATTGCCCTGAACCCTCTCAGTCACGTGATCCAGAAAACAGGGTTAGGATACAAAATGAAAGCAGGACAGGTTGTCAGCCATCTACTGTACATGGATGATCTCAAGCTGTACGGTAAAAATGAAAGTGACATCACATCACTGATCAATACTGTCAAGATCTGCAGTGAAGACATCAACATGAAATTCGGCCTTGAGAAATGTGGACGAATTGTCATCCAGAAAGGCAAGGTCAAAACAACAGAGGGCCTGCAATTCGACATCGGAAAAATCAATGATGTTTCAATAGAAAATGGATATAAGTATCTTGGGATACTACAACATCAAGAAAATATGCAGAGAGAAGTGAAGTCCAAAGTTAAGAGAGAATATGAAAAACGTGTTAGACAAGTCCTGAAATCCAAGCTAAATGGGGCAAACAAAATACAAGCCCTTAATGCATACGCAATACCTGTAGTAAGCTACACTGGAGGTATCATAGATTGGACAGCAAATGAAATAAATGAACTGGACAGGAAAACAAGAAAACTACTCACAATACATAAAGCCTTACACCCAAAAGCAGACGTAGACAGACTCTATGTATCTCGAAAAATGGGAGGCCGAGGTCTCAAGAAAATTAAACATGTCATTGAAGGAGAAGTCATTGGCCTTGTGGACTACATCTGGAATAACAATAAAGATGATCCACTGATAGAATTAGTAAAAAGGAGTGGACTATTCCAACCACCAGAAACAGACAAAGAAACATGGAAGAAAACAACGAAGCAAGAACTAGCACATACCTGGAGACAGAAACCTCTACATGGCCAATATGTACGACAAGCAGACGAAATATCAACAAAGCAATCAACGTACAAATGGTTGAAAGAGGCAGGATTGAAAGCAGAAACAGAAGCACTCATAACAGCTGCACAAGATCAAGCACTCAACACCAAAGCACACAAAACGAAAATCATGAAAATTTCAAATGATTCCAAATGTAGACTTTGCAAATCCATGGATGAGACAACAGAACACATACTATCTGGATGTCAGGTTCTGGCTGGAACAGAATACACCAAACGACACAATGAAGTGGCAAAACACATACATAGAAATTTGTGTGAGAACTATGGCATAAAAACCCCAGAAAGAACATGGATGCATCAACCAGAAGAAGTCAAAATACTGTGGGACTTCGAGATAAGAACAGACCGGGTGATTCCTGCAAGACGACCAGACATTGTAGTTCTCAATAAGACCAACAGAACAGTAACAATTATTGATGTCGCTGTTCCAAGTGATAGAAACATAAAAACAAAAGAAAGAGAAAAAATAGAAAAATACCAAGACCTCAGATTAGAAATCCAGAGACTGTGGAATGTAAAAGCAGAAGTGATACCAATAGTGATAGGAGCCTTGGGGAACATAACATCAGAATTGGAAGGCTACCTGAATAAACTCCCTGGAAACCACAGAATCGCTCCACTACTCAAAGCAGCGCTCCTCGGAAGTGCCCACATCCTCCGTAAAACTTTGGATCTCCCAGAATCTTGGTAAGATTCCGAGACCTAGGATCACAGCCGACAGTCAAACAGAAGTCGTGGAAAGAGACTGAATAATAATAATAATAATAATAATAATAATAATAGTAATAACAATACTACTACTAATAATAATAATAATCGAGGTGTCTCGATAGTCCAGTGGTTAGAGCAGAAAAAAACTCACCCAGAAAGTTAAGCAGCCTGCGCTGTGTCGACAAACACGAAGGTTACGGGTTCAATCCCAACTCTGGACTATCGAGGGAGGGAAAAGCGGCTCCCTCCAAAATACACGCTTTCCCATCCCATTCATGATGGAGAAAACAAACTTTGATTTCATACCGGATCAGACTTCGCCCGGGTTAACACGGTCTGCGCTAGGAATGATGTTTCGGGGTGTTCTAATGGGCTACTGAAACGCAAGCAAAAACTAGGCGTAAATGTGCCCACATCCTCTGTAAAACCTTGGATCTCCCAGAATCTTGGTAAGATTCCGAGACCTTGGATCACAACCGACAGTCAAGCAGAAGTCGTGGAAAGAGGCTGAATAATAATAATAGTAATAATAATAAGAAGAAGAAGAAGAAGAATAGCACATAACTGGAGCCAGAAACATCTGCATGGCCAATATGTACGACAAGCCGACGAAATATCAACAAAGCAATCAACGTACAAATGGTTGAAAGAGGCAGGATTGAAAGCAGAAACAGAAGCACTCATAACAGTTGCACAAGATCAAGCACTCAACACCAAAGAACACAAAACGAAAATCATGAAAATGTAGACTCTACAAAACCATCGATGAGACAACAGAGCACATACTATCTGGATGTCAGGTTCTGGCTGGAACAGAAATCACCAAATGACACAATGAAGTGGCAAAACACATACATAGAAATATGTGTGAGAACTATGGCATAAAACCCCAGAAAGAGCATGGATGCATCAACAAGAAGCAGTCACCGAAATAGAAGAAGTCAAAATACTGTGGGACTTCGAGAAAAGATCAGATCGGGTGATTCCTGCACGAAGACCAGACATTGTAGTTCTCAAAAAGTCCGACAGAACATTAACAATTATTGATGTCGCTGTTCCAAGTGATAGAAACATAAAAACAAAAGAAAGAGAAAAAATAGAAAAATACCAAGACCTCAGATTAGAAATCCAGAGACTGTGGAATGTAAAAGCAGAAGTGATACCTATAGTGATAGGAGCCTTGGGGAACATAACATCTGAATTGGAAGGCTACCTGAATAAACTCCCTGGAGACCACAGAATCGCTCTACTACTCAAAGCAGCGCTCCTCGGAAGTGCTCACATCCTCCATAAAACCTTGGATCTCCCAGAATCCTGGTAAGATTCCGAGACCTTGGATCACAACCTACAAGTCAAGCAGAAGTCGTGGAAAGAGGCTGAATACTACTACTACTAATAATAATAATAAAAATAATAAGGTATCTCGATAGTCCAGTGGTTAGAGTAGAAAATACCTCACCCAGAAAGTTAAGCAGTCTGCGCTGAATCGACAAACATGGATGGGTGACAGCTTCAAATCCCAACTCCGGACTAGTGAGGGAAAAGCGGCTTCCTCCAAACTATGCACTTACCCATCCCATTCATGAAGAAGAAAATAAACTTTGATTCTATACCGAATCAGACTTCGCCCGGGTTAACAAGGTCTGCGCTAGGCACTCATGTTTTGGGGTGTTCTAGTGAAAAATGGGCTACTGAAACGCAAGCAAAAACTCGAAGGAAATGGACCAGAGAGGAAAACATACAAATCATGATCTCTTACTATCAAAGCCAACCAACAACAAGACGATATAGAAAACGAATGTATGAACACTGTCTCAAACACCATCCAACTGATATGATCAGTGAACAGCGGCTCCTGGACCAGAAGAGAGCGATACTACAAAATAGGCTTCTTACAGTCCTAGAAATTCAAGAGATAGAACAGCAACAAGCGAACACCACAATCCGATACACTGACATTGAAGACATGAAAAAATCACAGCCTCACAACAGTCAATTCCACTTGATAACCTCCCTGGGGAAATTCCATGCGACTTAACTGAAGAACAGCAACGCTTGTTTGAAGACATAAAAAGCTTCATGGACAAAAATAAGTCACATGAAGGCAGAACCCCAACAAACCCTGCAAAACAGCAATTGAGAATGCAAATGAAGTACTAAAACGTATCCCCACAAAAGATATCACAGAAAGCAACAGTCCAATATACGCCACCGCAAAGGTAATTGAAATATATATAAGGCCAGACACAGAACAAACACAGAAACCATCAGTACCACCATGGAAGAAGAGAATAGAAAAGAAAATAGAGTGTACTAGAAGAGAAATAAGCCAAATGACAGCAGCAGAACAAAATCAGGAAAAACTGAAGGCAAGATTGGTCGCCAAATACCATCTCAACGGCAGAAGCACTAAGACTGCAATAGAAGATGCAAAGCAAAGACTTCAAGGACTCAGTCACCGTCTGAAGAGATACACTGCAAGAAGTCAGCAATTCCAACAGAACAAAATATTCCGTACTGACCCTGGAAGACTATACCTAGATTTCAAAAGAAATTAATGATACCAAGACCTTATGGGAAAACATTTGGAGCAATTAAAATATGCATAACACCTCCGTCAGCATACTAATAATAACCAATAACTAGGGTGTTGTTGTGTCTCAGGACCAAAGACTGGTTCAATGGACCACGTGCACATCTCCTACTGACATTCACCAGGACATAATACTACATTATGTAACTATAATGTGAACAACCATACAAATGCAATCAAACTTTACTCAAAGTACTTTTAGAGTGCACTCTGAAACACCATATGTTCTCTTTATAAACTAATTTATAGTTCACTCATATGAATGAACCAAATAATAATACACTGCCATAAGATTAAATCTAATTGTAACTGTTGAAGTATTCACTGCAGGTAAGCATCCTCTTTCATATTATTTATTGTTGATTCATAGACCAATCCGTGTTAATGTGACACACTTCCATGTTATAAATTTGTAATAAATCATCTGTATTGATTTACTATCATGTCTCGATGCATCAGTGGGTTCTTCTCGAATGATTACACTTCTGTTCTACATTATCTATCATTCATCTATCTAGCATGTATTGCCAGTAAGAATGTGTGTTTGGGGTGGAGGATTAGCCCTAGGTTAGTGGCTGACTGGGGTTGTGGAAAATTAACATCTTGACCATCTCTCAGCAAAACGTTACAGTGATGAATAGAAAAGGGAAGTAATCCAAACTTCTGAAGTCCCGAGCAAAGTCAATTGGAACTCACATATATTGGGAAATAAATGGAGGTGACACAGAAAAATAATATGTCTTTTAGAAATTAATACAAATGACAAAATCAAACAGAACCAAACTTTCTTGTCATTTACGTTTGATAGACTGATGACAACTTGAAGAATAAGGAACACGTATATATAAAACACCAGCTCTTGACTCTATTTCTAACGTGATAATTTCTGCTTATATATTGGTTGATATAACCCATTTCAGTAAAAAAGCAAAGCCTATTGAATCTAGATACTGATATAGGAAGGACTTGCAATAGTATAATTATTCTTAAGGAAGTGACAAGAAAATGAGAACAAAAAATACATTTATTCAAACTAACATTACATTTGACATTGAGATTAATCTTACAAAAGAAAAATAAAATGTCGAAAAAAGCAGGTACTTATTGTAGATTAGTGTTATCTACTAAAGAAAAATAAAATGTCTAAAAAAAAACCAGGTACTTATTGTAGATTTGTCTTATCTACTAAAGAAAAATAAAATGTCTTTAAAAACAGGTCCTTATTGTAGAAAAATAAAATGTCTAATAAAACAGGTCCTTATTGTAGAAAAATAACATTTCTAATAAAACAGGTATTTATTGTATATTTGTCTTATTTACTAAAGAAAAATATAATGTCTAAAAAAAACATATACTTATTTTAGATGTATCTTATCTACTAAAGAAAAATGGCGAATAAACTCTTACTTATTGGATAACAATTAAATAGAATATTCTAATTATTATCCACATGCTCTGATTGCTAAAATGTAATATTTATTAAAGAAATCAAATGTGCAAATTCGCCTTTTAATCGCATGATTTAATAATATCATGTTCATAGGCATCTATGTTTGAACTGCATCAATCTCAAATTTCATGTTCGCCAACGATCAGTCAGCAATATTACGACTGGCAAGTCTTAAATATTAGCGTCATGTTATGGGGAATCATTAAAGATTGGAAGTAAGTTTTCCGCAACCGAGATGTACGTAATATAAAGCAGTCGATAATTGCATGGACTAACAAAATAAAGGATTGTTTTTTCATAAAAAGATATATTAATAGTGTTTTCGTTGATTTTTATTTTTAAAAAAATACTGAATCAAGATCCATTCAGACAAAGTTAGGTGATTCAATGTAAATCCAGAAGCTGAGAGCTTAAATTTAATAATAATTTTAAATGATCATAAATTGTAATGTTTGTATTATTGCTTAAAATGCTTACACTGTTTCTATTGCCTCTGAGATAATACACTTAAGTAAATGAACAATTTCAATGCACCTTCAAATAAAGGATCGTGCTTAAATAAATCACATTTTGTTTAAAGAAAAGGCCATCTTAAATTAATATTTCCAATAATTATTTCAAAACCAAAGTTTGTCATAAATAAGATAGAAAGAACATTTACGAAAAGAAAAGAAAATCATAAATCAGTTTTACAACTATTGTATCGTTGTGAAACAATACTTCACAAAGCATCGACTGCATTTCAATACTATACAAGTTTACAGTACTTTTTAATTAAGGAAATTTTAATTAGTTACAATGGTTTTTTTGAGGAAATTGAATAAGTACAAACATGTTTTAATGTCCTTGATTATTACAATAAATTAATTACAAACACACATTGTACTTTTGCTTCGCTTTATGGTCGATAATTTACTGTCCTCTTACAGTATAGTGTGTATACAATAATTCATATATTAATAACAAGTTTGTTCGGGTTTTGTACACATTTACACTTCTCTTACGTTAGAGTAACAATTGTATAAATGTCAAGCATTTCGTATATTAATTAAAAGTTTGTTAGTTTTTGACACATTCTCTTGGTTTCAAAATAGTTCATTGAGTTTCATTCCTCAAACTAAAAAGTCATTCATTTACCTATTTTAGTAAAAGCAGTTGTGATTTTATGAATAAATGTGTACGGTTGCTAGTTAGTACACGCTTTTAGACACAAGGCCAGACGATTGTAAGCATTGTCTTATGTGTTTCGTTTGTGCTCATATTTTCTCTCAATCAGTTTCAAGCTTAATCTGAAGTTTCTAAAATCTATCTCGAACAATCAGTTACACTTTTAATTTTTCTGTACAGGTTGCAAATAGTCCTAGTTTTCTACATCTCTCGGTCCATTTACTTCCGAAATAGGCGTTAAGTAGTATGACGTATCTTGTAGTTTAACATCATCGTTTCCTGACCCAATACTATTCATGTTATCCAAACTATGTGATACATTTCTTGCTCGATTGTGCCCAAGATTGTTAGGCATTACTGGTGAGTCGTTCACTTCCGTTTCTGTTGGAAAATGTCCTAGGTCATTAGGCACATCTGGAGTGTTGTTCGCTTTCCTTTCTGTTGGAAAAGTCTCAAGGCCGTTAGGCGTTATTGGTTTGTCGATCACTTCCTTTTCTGTTAGAATATTTCCATGGTCGTTAAGCATTATTGAAGTACTGTTACCTTTCTTTACTGTAGGAAAATTATCAAGGTCGTTAGATATAACTGTTACTTTGCCCACTTCGTTTTCTGTTTTATTAGGCGGTAGTTCTTTATAAGTGTTCGATGTGCTACTTTGAGTGACGTTTGTTGGGAAATTAGTGTAGCCTGATGTTCCTGATGTTGGTGTGATCTCAATTTTCACGGGCTGTAGGTAGCCAGTATACGTGTCGTTACTCGCAGTTAGGTTTTGAATTAGTTGTGGGAGATCGGCCAGTGGAGGAACGCACAATTCTGCAGGATTTCTTTCTGCAGATGAAAGTAAATCGGCTAACATAATAACACAAACAATATTAAAATCAATCATATGATGTAGTTACTAGATCCAGAGTGTACATTAATTGTAATTCTGATAACAAATCAATAAAAAAAAAACAAGCAACAAAATCAATCAATCAATCTTCTACGAAACTGGTATTTTACATTTATTAAGAAATATTAATGTACGAATGCATTATAATTAATACAAGAATTTTGAAACTTTAAATGAAGAGTTATATAAAAGTGAATTTATTTTTACTTTTATTCCTATAATGACATTTGAACGGAAATGAATATTTCTGGGTAGTTGAGTGAATGGTTAAAGGCGTGAATTATTATGGGTGAAGGAGAAATTAAGAATGTACATGTGCGTGAAAGAACTAAATTAATCAGCGCATAGTTGAACTGACGAAAAAGATAGGTATCGAAAGTCCATTCATGCTTGGAGTGGCCGTCAAAATTGAAGTAAATTAAAGTTTGAAGTCTATAGAAGGGTAGGAGAGTGCCATATTTTGTGTGTGTATATAAATATGCTTGAGTGAGTATGTGTGTGTGTGTGTGTGTGTGTGTGTGTGTGTGTGTGTGTGTGTGTGTGTGTGTGTGTGTGTGTGTGTGTGTGATTGAGTTAGGGTGGGGTGGGGTATTTGCTTTCTTCAATTGAGTTACACGAATGAAAATCAGTATTGTATTGTCAATTGCATTTTGATAATGACTTTATTTAGAGTTGTCTGAATTAGTAAGAGAGAGTCAAAGAACTATAAGAGGGGAAACTTATGGGAAATTATCATTCTGATTTTAGGTTTCAGTGTTTAGCACCAGAGTTTTGTAAACCTGTGTCACAATGATCAAAGGCTGGCGGTACAAGTTGTGCCTGACCTATGATGGGCCAAGACTGATAAAAAACGATAGAAATCTACCTTTATACGTGATGTTGCACATGTCCTCGTGAATGAGACGGCCCAGAAGTACTAATAAGCAACAATAGATCATTGTGCTCGTCTATATTCTACAATGTCATCACATCAAATATTAAATTTTAGGTTAGATAATTTGTGAAAAGAAAACATGTTGAGTTGGGGGCGCAATGAGACAATCGATAATAAGCACGACATATACCAGACCACTACCCCAACTAAATCTGATTACCTTCATCAGTACATCTATACAAACTTTAAAGGTTAATAAGTACGTCAAACCGAAGTTAATTGCATGAATATAGGCCACCCCGGGTGTACTATGCACAATCTAACTTTAATTTCTTTAGTTTAGTTTTATTATGTTTCTCACATAATAATATCATATGCAGTCAACCAATAGTCATACACCATCTAGATATTGTGGGACTGTATCCTATTACTTAGGTAAACAAGGCAAGAATCATTACCGTTTACTTCAGAATAGTCAGCGATTTCATGGTAAGTTCTGGATTCTCTGTGTGAATGAAACGTTCCATGTCTTAACTCTACGTCCACAACTCTGTATGTTGACATTGCTTTCATGTCTCTTCGTCTAAGCTTGTAGTAAGTGTCTTTGCCTGCAAAGAAGTCAATGACTTACTCGACTGTCATACGCGCACGTATATCTAGTATTTCTCTAAAATAAAATATTTTACAGTTAGTTTCATCGTCTCCTGGAAGAACAAAGCAACTAACGTACAACTTAATTATTCTTTCGTACTACTCGCAACCTACAGGACAGGTTAGCCAATAGAAAACGTAGCACATAAAAGCGCAGTATTAGATTAAGCTGTTGGCTTGTTATAGCCAAAATATTGGGTTTAGCTATTAGTTTGATAGATCTTTCGACTAGCGTGTCTGTTATGGTTTCTGATTATATCTATTACAATAAATGAATTGAATCATTTGAAAAGATATTGAAATATAATTTTAGCATAGCAATTTTATGTAGAGTTCAAATATTGCAAACAATAAGCTTAATGCTGGAGAACATTTACAATGTAATTTTAGACTTTGTGCCCAGTGTCCCAAGAATTTAAAATCCAGTTACAATCATTCCAACAGTCCATTTATCGCCTTTACCAGAACCCCAAACGGAAAATGTGTGTGAGTTTGTATTCCTGACGATAAGATCATATTAATTTATTAATTTAATTAATTTATTTATTTATTTACCTATGAATTTTATACTACCTCCTTTTTCAACATACACTGATATCCCGTGTTCTGAAGAATTCAGAATTGCAATTAATTTTTTTTGTTGATAATTACTTTGATGAAGGAAAACCTCAAGAAAATAGAAGTATTCTTCAAGAATTTGACAGTGTAATAAGAAATATAAGTTTGACACGAACGCCACTTAGTTAATGGATACTACTACTACTACTACTACTACTAGTAGTAGTAGTAGTAGTAGTAGTAGTAGTAGTAGTAGTAGTAGTAGTAGTAGTAGTAGTAGTAGTAATAGTAGTAGTAATATTAGTAGTAATATTATTAGTACTACTACTACTAGTAGTAGTAGTAGTAGTAGTAGTTGTTGTTGTTGTTGTTGTTGTTGTAGTAATAGTAATTAATCATCCAAAACAAATTACAAGAGAAGATAATCTTTATTTTATTAGTGATTCTTACACTTATACACCATTCTCCCTTTACCCTCTGTCGGTGGTAGTGGTTTAAAAATGAGTAAACCAGGAGGTCCTAATCAAATGTTGAAATGAAAATAGGAAAGACTACTTGCCTCACCATTCTAACGGCTGCTTTTCAAAACCATATATATTCTTACCATTCCATATTCAAACTCAAGTGATCAGAAAGTATATTATCTACAAGTACATGTTAGTCTCAGGCATTGGCTGGTTTCGTTCTCGTGTATCATAATCATTGGACAATAAAAATTACTCACTATGTTACATTACATCAGCAAATTCTAGCACATTCTTGCCTCAAGTGTTTACTTCAACTGAGACATTTTCAAAAAAATATGTCATAAGGAGTGCCCAAAGTCGGGTTACTGTGACAATATAACAATTTATAAAAATGTCAATATAGGGAGAGAGATATCAGTATGTATAAGAAGGTCAATAAATTTAACAATATATTTATTAAATCAGCAATCAAACATCCATGAAACAAATACAACGAAAACGTTTACCTGACATTACTATTTCCACGAAATCATAATTGAATATTTTTATACTACAAGGTCTTTCATCGTAAAATACAATTCAACAATTTAATGTCAATACAAAGCACATTTTAGGTCTTACAACAGAACAGAAATGGAGTTACTAGAGATCAGCGATACTATACGTTTACTTAACTACGTATATACGAAACAGCAATTGATTAATACATATCTACACAATGTGCAAGTATAACACATTAATAGCAAAATTGAATGAATTATTTATAAACCCATTTTCTCTCAATCAGTCATTTAACTCACAATTAAGCTAGACAATAGAATTCTCTATAACATGTAAATGTTTCATCTCTGGCATTGGCTAGTATCATTCTCGTTAATCGTAACCTATGGATAATTTATGAAAAAAAAATACTCATCTAATTGGCACTGGTTTGAACTACACCAGCAAAATACACTTCAATAATTTTATACAAATAACGGAAAAGTAATGGATTTATTACAGACAAGCGATGCTAGTTTCTATTTGACCTTGTATAGACAAAGCCGCAATTGTCTTTTCAATGTACCTTTCGTATCATAGTAACGAGTTTATTGTCCACGTCAATTCATATAGTAAAAATAACACTTATTTGCTATTTATTCTCTTGAGCTAACCTGGGTGTTCATTCACTGTACCATTTCACTGACTATTGCAATTTACTGAAACTTATTTGTACCATAAATTGCTCTATGACGTTAGCATTCCTTGTCACTTTACATCAGCAGAGTGTAGTGCATTCTTCAACACACTGCATTAGATAGATTCTCATGTCTACCCCAGTCGTAGCTGATTAAAATCAGTAAACCAGGAGATTCAAATAACATAAGTAAAGCCTGTTTTGTCCCTAAAAAGTCTATAAAATCCGGGAACAAGTCAGTTAACTCAACATTAAGTTTTTATCCACCTTCGTCTGACCAGACTTCATTAAAAACAATACAACATTTTTCTCAGCCCATTGCTTGGTCTCGTTCTTGTAAATCATAAACATTGGATATAAAAATTACTCATCCAGTTGGAAGTAGTTTGCATTACATCAGCAATTTATAGCATATTCTCAACTCTAATGTTTACTGCAATTCTGACACTTACAAAAATACATTCATAAGGAATGCCCAATTTTGGAACAATTCAGCAATTTATATAGCAAGTAAGTTTTTAAATATGGATAGGCCAATTTTCTCCGCCACAAATGTATATGAAGTATTAGGAGAAAATGAAACGTGATCATGACATTTAATGATCATTTAGATTTAATCTGAGAGTAAATATTTCTCAAATTACCTGATTTGATCTGCACTTTCATTGCTAACAGTTTTATACTTTCACCCCAACTCTTACAATTTATTTTGCCATGCATTATTTACTTTAATCATTGTACTCCTATTATAATCATTGATACTTTACTCCACTTCATGGCTAATTTTAATGGTATATGTAAATGAAGTCCTATATAAAAATGTATACCTAATGGTAAAAACTTGAATGAAATACGATTGAGATTTAATACAAAAAATGTATGGTCAGTGGTAGAGAAAGTATAAATGCTTTATTTAGGAATTTTAATATTTTTGTCTAGTGTTAAATATAACTTAAATGAAATAAAGATATTTAATAGGAAACTGCATGTCTAGTAAAGGGAATTTCATGAAATGTGAAAGAAATTTTAAGTGTAAATCTCTTAGAGAGTAATAATACACGAAGGAAGATTAATCGGAAAATTCAAGGTCGTCTTAAAAGAAATATATGTAAAATGCGGGACTTTTAATATAAATGAACATCTGAATAATGCATAATATTACGTATAAATGGCCAACACATATTTTCATAAGCGTTTGCTCATACGATTTAAACATACTTCTTTATTTCCTTCCATAAATTACACTTACCGTATTTTAAGCAATAAACGGCAATGACGAAAACGATGACCATAAATGCTATGATTCCGAGGACAATGCCAATAATCTCAGGTGGATGCAAGTCATGATGGATTATTGTTTCTGTACAGAAATTATTTTAATAATATATATTCTTATTACAACCATACAATACATACTAGTATAACGGACTACAAAATTGATTTGTTTCCTTAATATATAAAATGTCAAACTCTCCAGTAAGCGAGTGGCATGAAATAAAAGATAAACACTAATAATTAACTCTGTATACTCACTCGCATTCCAAGACCGAATATAAACGGGACTGGTTCTCTCATTGTCTGAAATTAAAAGATGATTTTCTTCATCACTGTCGTCTACTTGAATGTACATGCCATCACTTGCCTTGTTGTTGGAAACATTCACATACCACAATCCCACGTCTTCTGTCTGTACATTATAAACTTGAAGGGTGAGTTGAAGATCGGGTGGAAAGCCAGTCATCAGATAGATGCAAAACATTCTTTTCGAAGTAAAATGTGCACTCAGATTGGTGCAAGAGAAAGAGGCAGTTATTTTTGAAGATGTGGTGTCCAGGTTTTTGTTCCATTTCAGTCGAGTAATGTGACACGTAGTTATTTGTGTATCATGAGACCGAAGAGGGAAAGTAATGCTTGCATTTTGTTGAGAATAAATAATTCGAATTTTCGGTTCAGGGATGATAATTTCTGGAGGACCTGAGACAAAACGGGTATATCTTATAAATTTACTAATTTAGAAATTAGAGCACAGTAATAAGTGCAAATTTAAATATTAACGAAAATAATTATAATTATGCAAAACACGTGAGGATATAGATTAATAGAAAAAAAGAAAGAAAGATAGATAGATATATAGATATATAGATAGATAGATAGATAGATAGATAGATAGATAGATAGATAGATAGATAGATAGATAGATAGATAGATTATATAAATCGAAACAGAACAAAACCACTCATTTGGATATTTTTCATAAGATAAATTCCAATTATATCCACCGCGTCCTCTCCATTTTGAAGGAGAAGGAAAAATAGACAAAAATAAGATCTGTACAGAGAAAAAAGAGGAAAGTGCATTAGTGAATGACGTTAGAGCATAAGAAATAGCACATGATATCTAATAAGAAGACAAAGAAACATTTTTTTTAATGTAAAGCTCATATTCGTGTGCACTGCACTTAATTACTTACATTCTACCAGCATAGTTACAGACTCATTGTATTCTGATCCATTGGCTTCACAACGAATCGTCCCTGCGTGCTTACAGTCAACAGAATGAAATGTGTAAGTGATGTTCTCAGAAGTTCTTTCACTTGCCAACACATTGCCATGTCGGTCCAATAATTTTACTTCTGAGGGTGGGTTACCATTCTCCCAGGAG
The DNA here is from genome assembly GCA_028829895.1 of Sinotaia quadrata. NCBI lineage: Eukaryota > Metazoa > Mollusca > Gastropoda > Architaenioglossa > Viviparidae > Sinotaia > Sinotaia quadrata. Next base: position 142,610,712 of record CM054179.1, read on the forward strand.
CAGAATATTGAAACGCTTTTGTGTCTAGGAACATGGCGATTATATCCTAGAATTTCCAAGTCTATCACACGAGATGGATCTGTGAAAAATTGAAAGAAAGTTTAAAGGAATATAGACATTTACGAACATTAAATATGGAGAAAACATGATACAAAATGAACATATTAAACACACACACACACACACACACACACACACACACACACACACACACACACACACACACACACACACACACACACACACACACACACAGTACATTCATTAGAATATTTCCCAAATGTTTCCTTGTAAAGTGAAAAACAGGACCTCAACAAAGTAATTATTGTGTGAAATTAGTTTATAAAACTTTTGAGTTTGCGTTATTTTTAAACATAAAAAGCTCGACAGGAACTGTGCGTGTGAAAACATTTATTTAAGTGAAAAGATGAAAGGAAAACAAAATATTTAAAATATTAAAAAAATATTGTCTTCTTGCGTGCAAATAATATTTTAAGGTGAAGTATTTCAGAACCAAAATAGAAGGTTTGAATGGACAGAGAATATATTATTGCTAATGATGTGAGATTTACATTGAGTTGAAATAGAAAAGAAAACTGTAAATGAAATAGTTCCTGAGGCTAGCATTATTTTTGTATGATATAATTCGTTTTTATGTCTGTGCTTACTAGTGATCAGAATTGTAAATTACAGACTAGCATAATTCTGCTTTAAGTGTGATTAGTTTATGATGTAATCCTCTAATTATAAGTATGTATAACCTCTGCTGAAAGAACAGTGACCAAATAAAAACCAATCTAACGCACACTTTGTTTTTAATGCATCCTTAGCATTATGTTTTAAAGTACACTATTATAAAATATAACTAAACATTTAGTGTAACTTTAAATAAATGAATCTGTCATAGTACTATATAATAGAAGGAGTTTGGACAATCTAAACTTCCAAAGAAGCAGGAACTCTAGACTACAACTAACCACGCCAGTTGTGGCGGAGTAAATTTGCTTCTCCCTATTTTGTAATTTAATTCTTATATAAATTTTTACTTTGTCAGAGTAACCCGACCTTGAGCAACCCTTATGTTTGAAAGTATCTAAGTTGATGTAAACACCCGTGTTGAAAATATGTTTAGAAATTGCTGCTGAAATTAAATCTGGTTGAGTAGTTTTATTATCCAACGGTTATGCTTTACGGGAATTAGGCTGGCCATTCCGCAAAGATTTAAACACCTTTACCTACTGTACATAAATCTATTGTCTAATTACTTGAATTAAAAGTGACAAAGAAGTCAAGAGATGTCATGGTGATTTAGCTTGATGGTGTTTTAAATGACTGATTGAGAGATAATTTTGCTATTGATATGTCATACTTGTGCTTTACGAAGATGTGTTGTGTGAGAAGGCTAGTATTTCTACAAATATTTGAACTACGATGCTTGTATATTTTGTACTAATCACTTAGGGTTGTTTTGATATTCTGTGTTTATCATGTTGTTTTGCATGAAATTGTACTTTGAGTCAGGAATTTAAGAGTTATTATGTGATAAATTGGAACTTAGCATTAATCCCATATTATATTTTTTAGGTAAAGCACCCTTTGCAATTTTCTGCTTTCTCGTGTTATTTGAACATACCGTTCACTGACTGAGAACCACTAAGATCAGGCAAGAAGCCGGGATTGTCTGCTGAAATGTAAGTATAAAGGAATACACTACACTCCCTTGATGTATCTTAGCAAGATGCCCGGATTGTCTGCTGAAGTGTAAGTATAAAGGAATACACTACACTCCTTTCATGTATCCAAACAAAGTATAATGATGACATTGGACAGGTTTTGGTACACTGAGGTTACAAGAAATCATTACAATTGTTTTTCTGCTTGAATACGATGACACAGTGAAAAGAGGTGCCAAGGTTATGTTGAGATAATAAGTAGCAGAACTGTGCTTTCAATGTGCGAATACAAAGACATGGAAATGGCGTAATAACAATGGATAATAATCTTGTGACACTGTTGGAAAAGTAAGTCAAAGACTATTGAGACAGTAAACAATACAGGTTATGTAAAACCAATCATCACTTCTCTCTAATAACTCCATTTTTTATCTCTAATAAACCATGCATTTTTCTGATAAGAACTGTTATGTGATTTGTATTGAATTATTGAATTATATTTTAAGCATAATGTCTGTGAATTATAAAACAATCTTTTGAACGAATTTGTCATATAATTGATTATATATTGATTTAATAAATTTATTGTGAAATTCATTGACCTTCTTAGCATATTGATAAGATTTTGTTGAAGAAGAAATTTGGTGGATGAAACCTCAATAAATATACATTAAAGACCGTTTTCTCTTCTCCTTTAGGAAGACGTTTTCCACCTATGGAATATAGTGTGACAGTAAATGCTTATTTATGATGTTGTGGAAGAGAGAAAATATTTACCCCACCCGTATATCCGCCAAGTGAGATATTATTAGTGTCTGCTTGGGATCATTACTAAATTAATATACTCACCATTTGTAATTATTTTGTATAATTAATTATTTATTATTAATAATAATATCTATTACCTAGGTGGCGTTGGAGTCGCAGTAGGCTTCTCGATAAAGTAGATCACCAAATCTTGTAAGCAATTTACTGTTGAATGAAATGATTGGCCGACTTATCGGTGAAGTCGAAAGTGTGAAAGAAAATTGGACTTCTTCACTCTTATTATATTTTCATGATCAGCAGAATTAGCTCTAGACTAATTTCTCACGATGCAGTTTTAGGGACTCATTGTCGTATGAGCTCTTAGTGATATTCAATTGTGCTTCTTGAGAGCCTACTGCTATGGAAGTAGATTTTGTCTTGTAAGATGAATGTATGCTTTATGTTTTATTAGCTATGTCATATCTTGTACACCAATATCACAAAATCTTCACGCTATCTAGATATAGTTGTACAGAGTTCGTTTGTTTGTTTGAATGGATGCACAAAGCCATGATAATATGTATATCAATGTAAAATAATAATTAATAATAATTTTAACGTGTATTAATATATACCTACATATTACTATGATCTCAAGAATAAAATTCTCTGCTACGGGGTTTGTTGTTGACCACTTCCATAAAGTACTGTCTTCTCGTTTGGCGATAAAAGAAAAGCTAAAATGTCCATATTTGTCTAAACACTGGCATGACTTGTTAATGTAAAGTGGTCCGACATTACACGATTCTTGTACAGAACATTGGCGCCCGAACATATTTCCCGTTAAGTCTTTCTTAGATATATCAATGGCACCAAAAGATAATTTACTACAGTTCAGTTTTAGTAATGCGAACGTGATATTCACTGTTGAGTTTTCGTTGACGATAACGGTATTATTAGTACTATTAGTCGATTGAAACTCGAACACGCCACCTGTTGACAAATGTAAAAGCAATAATCACATTTTCAAATAGAATAAAATTATAATTTTAATGCAAGAATTCAAACAAAAAATATATATTGGATATTTGAAAATTCAGTTACTTCTTCTGCAATTATAAGAACTTTAATTAAAAAAACATACAAACGAGTATTTACACACAGAAACACAAATAAATATATTCAAACATACATACAGGCATGCATACATAGTATATGTGTGGTATATAGTGTCTATATGTGTTTGTGTGAGAGTGTGTGAGAGAAGGAGAACAAGTGAGAGAGGATAGAGCGAACGATAAAGTAATATGGAATGGATGCACATAATAAGAACGTTGAACAGATATACACAAAATATTTTATAGATAAATTAATCGACATATATTATCAAAATCAAACAGAATGGAGAACATATATTGATAAATAGACAAACAGACAGACACACAGACAGACAGACAGACAGGCAGAGAAACAGCAGATATATACAGACAGACAAAGAGTGACAGATTCAGACATACATATAGATAGATAGATAGATAGATAGATAGATAGATAGATAGATAGATAGATAGATAGATAGATAGATAGATAGATAGATAGATAGATAGATAGATAGATAGATAGATAGATAGATAGATAGATAGATAGATAGATAGATATTGTAATATGTGCTAGTATAAATGTGACAAAAATTGTGTAAATGTTTAGTTACTTTTGAATATAAACCTAAGACACAAACTTACATGGTGTAACCCTGACCTCTGAGATCGAAGTTAACAAAACACCAGCGAAGTATAGCATACTATAGGCAGTCATCATGAGTAATTGACAAAGTTACCTGAAAATCAATACATGCCTGATATAATTACAGAGAGAGAGAGAGAGAGAGAGAGAGAGAGAGAGAGAGAGAGAGAGAGAGAGAGAGAGAGAGAGAGAGAGAGAGAGAGAGAGAGAGAGAGAGAGAGAGAGAGAGAGACAGAGAGAGACAGAGACAGAGAGACAGAGAGACATAGAGACAGAGAGACAGAGACACAGAGACAGAGACGCAGAGACAGAGACACAGAGACAGAGAGAGAGAGGCAGAGAGAGAGACAGAGACAGATAGACAGAGAGAGAGAGAGTGACAGAGACAGAGAGAAAGTAATATACCATTATTTGTAAACACATATTAGAAGTACATTTGATTGCAAATTTTATAGTAGGTTCGCTCCCACCATTAATCTTGTAATTTGTCTTCCGTTAGAGTTATTGAATATTTGCCACGGAGTTCATATTTTATAATATGTTTCTTTTTAACCTGAAGTAGATAATAACAAAAGCGTAAGAGATGGAATACTGACATAATTGTTATGACACATAAATAATGGTATAATTATCATGACATAATTGTCATTACATACTGTCGTGGGTGTGTGGTTTTGTCATTGCTGGTTTGTTGCTGGCCTCTATCTCCTCCTCGGTAGGTAGGGGGGGGTCAGACCCAGTAACCGCGACTTGCCGTTATCACATCGAACGATCAGATGTTGATGATCATTCTCACACTCAGACACCACGAATAATCTTGTGGGGGATAGGATTAACTTTATTCTGAGATGTGGGGTAAAATGTGAAAAGCCAGCGTGAGTGTGTGTGAGCAGGCGTGTGAATGTCGTGTGAGGGACGTACGGAACGAAAAAACAAACAACCGCACCAACATACACTTTCAAAACCCGAGAAAGAAAGCCCAACTCTTGAGAAAGAGTTAACAAAGAATTTAATTTTAAAAAGGATTTTAAAATGGAAAACGGGCTTAACTCTCACACGGTGTTAGTCATTCATTCGGTAACATCCACACACGGCATCCATGGGGCGGGGAAACAAATAATAATAAAAATATGATGAATAAACTACAATAATCAAACAATAAACTGTGATGACTGTTTTCACTACTTCCGCCAAAATCGAGTGGCACAAAGATACTTTGGGCGTAGCCCCACTACAGCACAACCAGCGGAAATGACTGCAGAAAAAATATCTAACCTTAAAATTTACTAGCTTAAAATTAGTGGGTGGAAAAACCCAACGTCAACGAATGTTAATTCTACTTAGAACTGCGGCGATAACCGCAAAAATGTATTCATTAAATAAAAGTCAAAGTTAACTGTTCATGAAAAATAGTTCAATGATGAAAAATGTTTATATTCTAACTAAACTACCTAGTAATGCACCTCTAATAAAAGTTTTCCTACTTACTAGTGTTTGAAACACTCTGAATTGTCGACGCAGGAACACACAGCACAAAAAACGAAATAGTCACAATTGCCGACATGCTGCGAACACAAAATGTTAGTTTCTGTCCTCTGAAAAATAACATGCTTGGCGATGAAAACTCGGTTCATGGAGAGTGCAGTACGTACATACAAACTTGCGACTTGCGAATACTCGTCCCACGTTGCCTAACACTTGGGTACCTGGTTCTATGACGAAGAACACGGACGGCTGTCTTCCACGACAGTAACAAAATGGAGCTCACAGACACCTGTCTTCTGCGACGGTTCCAGGATCCAAAATCTATCAACAGAGGGCTGTCTACAGCGGCAGCAGCTCCGATACATGAGTGGCGTGGAATATTCTTCTCTCAGTGCAATCCTGGTCCCTTCAGTTCATTCCCCTGATGGCCAGCTATTGCCCAAGGTTCGGATCCAAACGTAGAATAATAAGGACAAGTTTTATAGGCTGCCACGACGAATTGAGTGTGACCAAAACACACGTCTAATTCTATATTCTACGTGGAGAATATTCAGTTCATTTCCTCCTTGGTCATAATGGTGATGGAAAGATTGTCCAGACTCAGTGTTAGTACGATGGCCTTACACCTCTCTGTAGTCCAGACAGACGCACACTAAATTAAAATAGCTCCTTTCAGTCCTTTTATGCAAAATCATTTCTCACTCTCTCTAAGATCAAACTCCCGCGTGTATCCTTGCTTTACCCATGCTAAAAAGGTGCATTACTCTGAGGTGCACTACTTCTAGTAATATAATCCCTAATTAAATTTGTAATAATAATTGATAATAAAAATCAAACACATTTTCAAGATATTGTAATCACAATTTTTGAACATCTAACTCAAATAAAATAATTAATCAGTTGTATTTTTATAAAATTATTTGAAACATGAAATTAGTAAACTTGCTGATGGTATATGCAAACAAAATAAGCAGACAACTTGACAGTAAATGTAAACAAACACGCTGACTGCACGTAATTAATTACGCCATTTAGCTATCAGACGACACTGGTTTGCGTCTGTTGCCGCGGTAGCTGTTTTTGACGCTTAAGATAACTGAATGGGTCAGTGTGCTAAAAAATTTAAAGTGACTGTAATTATCAATGGATTTTAAAAATTTAAATTACTACCTATTATAGACATACTAAGGAATCTTAAAAGTATTATTTTAAATTTATTTCGAATTCAAAAACAAAGAAATAATACAAAGATTTCTTATCTTTTTGTTGAACTTGGGAACATTTTCACTGGTTTTTTTTTAATAGTCTACTAAGTAATTAAAAGCAAGCATAATTCGTACAATTCTAAAATGATTTTCAAAATAAATATTATGGGGGACATTTTAAAAATATTTATTTAAATTTTGAACGTTTTCTGGTTATTATTTCAAATTCAAAAGTAAATAAATAAATAAAAAGTTTTCTTACCTTTTTCTTGTGTTGACCTTCGTCAATTTGTTACATGTTTCCTTGAATAAAATCCGAAGAAAACGATTTATGTTGATTGCCATTTGAATATATGGTACAAATAATAATTTATCTTGTGTAAATAAATATTATTCCTGGGGAAATTGTTGATTTTGAACAAAACGAAAGTGTTACATGAAAACCACTAGGCTTGCTTTGAGACCGACCGGTTTTTATTTTTTATTATCACATTGTGACATCCAAAAATTCAGTAGACCTGTCGAATTTCATTTACAATATATTAAATTTATTAACACAATAAAGTTCTTTAGGTAGGATCAAGCAATCAACAGAAAATGGTCTTTGAAACGTGCAATGTATAATTCCAAACTTAGGTTCTTGTTAATGTGGGGAACGCTTCCGGCTTCCGCCGCTTTCACGTAACTTAGGTTCAAAATGGCTGCTCAGCTTCTACAGGTGAGGGGTGACTGGGGATTTCCGAACTTTGTAATGATATGACCATTCTAAAATTAGTTAGCCAATGATAAAATTAGAGCAGATTGGCTGCTGAACACAAACATATCTTTCTCCTTGACCTTGATTGGTATTTTTTAAAGTGGCTATCGATATAAAAAAAGTGTCACAACAACAACCACTAGGCTTTGCTTTGAGAACGACCGGTTTTTATTTTTTATTATCAAATGGTCACATCCAAAAATTCAGTAGGTCTGTCGAATTTCATAGACAATATATTACAATTAATAACACAATAAAGTTCGTTAGGTAGGATCAAGCAAACAACTGAAAATGGTGTTTGAAACGTGCAATGTATAATCGAAACCTGTTCAAAATGGCGGCTCAGCTTCTACAAACGTGAGGTGTCTGGGGATTTCCGAACTTTGTAATGATATGACCAATGATAAAATTAGAGCAGATTGGCTGCTGAACCCCAAAATATCTTTCTCCTTGGCTTGATTGTTACTTTTTTAAAGTGGCTATCGATTTAAAAAAATTGCGCAGGCGCAGACCTTTAGCAGGTCGTACGTCAGCCAACTTGTTAAGCAATATACATTTTCGGAACCTCAGAATATATCTCCATCTGAGTCTAGAGTCGTTTACAAATAGCCAGCATCTAGTAAGTATTATATAGAACATAATTATAATTAACCAATCAAATTATTATTCCCTTTGGATGCGGGAAAAGTTTATACATGTATATTAAAATGTGAACGTTTGTAACTGTGAATGAAAAGGAATAACGAATAACTAATAACGAAATAAAAGGTTTATCTTAGAGTGGGGAAAATGTTTTAATTAATCAAAAAGAAAGTTATTGCTAAAGACGCTGTCATGACTAATACTTTAATCGTGTCAATCATATATAAAAATTCGTCTCTGTATATAAATGAAATAGTATATGTAGGTTACGAGCACTATAATTCTAATGAAAAACAATATTTTAGAACATCAATGAAATACGTTTATACGTCTGTTTACTTTCATTTCGTTTGCACGTTATTGACAGTGCAGTTTTTTATTTTTTTTAGGCCAAAGCATTGTTTTAACAAATTACACAAGAAATATTTGTTTATATTCATCTTGAATGTATAGCCAAAGCATTGTTTTAACAAATGACACAAGAAATATTTGTTTATATGCATCTTGAATGTATAGCCAAAGTATTGTTTTAACAAATGACACAACAAATATTTATTTATATTCATCTCGAATGTAAAGCCAAAGAATTGTTTAAAAAATGACGCAAGAAATACTTGTTTATATTCATCTTGAATATATAGCCAAATTATTGTTTAACATATGACATAAGAAATACTTGTTTATATTCATCTTGAATGTATAGCCAAAGCATTGTACAATATGGTCACTGAGAAAATTGTAATAATGAATATTCATTTCAACATTTTTTATGCACGTGAGCTTAGACATTCATTGCGAATACTAATTTTCAACTTATTTAAATACTTCTCTAAAAAGAATTCTTCATCAGTCACTCAAATGATATCATTGATACTAATGGTTAAATAGACTTGTTTCTCACAAACATATTCCAAATTGTAAATCGACTTCCATTTCATCAGCACATATGAATAAGAAAATCAATTAAAATAGCAGCAGCACAAACAAAAACCCAATCGCTAGTTATAATTATTGACAGGATGAGTGTGTACACTTTATTTGTTTGTATGTTCGGCCCCAATTTTTGAAAACGCCTGTAATCTACAGCCTAAATGCATTACTAAAATAAAATTAGTTTTCAGAAGAAACAACAATAAAGAAAGTGTAAAATTCCAAACAAAAACAAACCGCGTCGTGCAACAGGCAATATTTATTTTTAAGAGAGACTTATGTTACATGATAAAGAAGTTAAAGTATCAATGATGTAGTGAACTTAAACTATATTGTAATTTGAGAGAGCAGCCAACTCAACTCATAAACGTTATGAGTAACATACGGACTCATCGGTAGCTCGTAAGTCCATTAATGAACTACAGTTAAGAACAATTGGGTGATTGACTGAAATAATTAAATCTAGAGGAAATCCGGAAAATCAAAGTCATCATAAATGAAGGAATGCCATTGTAGTAAAGTCCGATACTTTTTGAATTGTACTCGGCTAAATATATGATGCGTCATTGTCTGAAACTAAAAAAAAAATGTTTAAACACAGAAACGTATTGTAAATGATGTCTAAGGTTTCTGCCAAATAATTAGCATCGGTTTTGTCTGTAATAACATCAATTGTTTGATCAGCAACAATGAATACTGTATTTTAAGTGCATTCACTAAGAAATAATGTTTAATAAAACACAGGTAAAAGTTACATATTTGTTGTACATAACATATCCAACATTAAATCGTTCACTTTCTGAGCATCACTTACTATTATTCCAGTGCTGTCGTTTCTCCCTTATTGAATGAATAAATGTTAAATAAAATGTTGGTATAATATATAATTTTATCACGAGAGACTTATAATTTATGTATGTTTCTTTAATTAGATTTATTAATGAAAGGCATTATAATAATAGTAAAATAATGAACAGTCCATCATATTTATAATTTCGAAGTAAAGATGTTTGCTTTTAACCAGTTTGGTTTCGCTTTCAATTCCATATTCCTTTTAATTATTTTGTTAGAGTTTTACTGAGTGTGCAGATAAATACGCGATATGTATAAAACATTCACATTGCTTACATGTAAGAATGGTAAATTAAGTTGAAACAAGCAAAATTCACATATTTGAAAGATAATTCAATTTTTATTTACTGGAAACAATATTTTCCTTAAGCGTCCTATATCATAGTCGTAACATTTTCATATTTTGCAATACAGTATGTGCAGAAAATAAAGAATGAGAGAAATGTTCTTTTAGATATGCGCTATTTCATGTTTCCTATAGAGAAATCCTTTTATGAATTAAGATTTTGAATCAGTTTCCCTTTAATGACGAAAGAATGTGACGTCACTGTATGTACATGGAGGAATAGAAAATTAAGACTTTGAAGAATAAAAAAACAAAATCACATCTTATTGTATCAATATCATTGTTCATGTTGCACACATGCCCGTTTTCATTTCTGTTGGAAAAATAAATTTGTTATCTATTTTATTTTATTGATGTTTCTTATTTTAAAAGAAATATAATGTTTTCTTTCTGTATTGAATAATCTCCAATTTACATCACGTTAATTCGACATCAGTGTACCTAGCAAATGTTCATGTATCAACACATAACAACGATGCGATCCAATGTACGTAACTAAGAATCGTCTAATTCTACCAACTGAAATATTAAACATTATACTAATGATTAATTATTAAAAGAGTATGATGTGCACATTTTTACTCTAAATTGAAACCACAGTAATAATAAATATGTGTAAATTAAGTGCACGCCACCTTTATGTTAGCTAACAAAGAGAACGTAAAAAAAAATATTAAATGAACATGATTAGTATTATTAATGACCGACAACAATCAAACAACTAATATTAGATAATGGTATTAGGGAAAATCATTAAACTTAAACATCAGTAACACTACTTAAAGATAATTTGTTGTTGCATGTTCACGATTTAATGTCTTTAGAACATATCACATGTAGTATTAATAATCATGTCCTAAATCTTCATTATATGATACGATTATGCTTTAAAACTATTTATTCAAAGTTATCAAAAGTGTTGGAATTTTCTATTTGTGCCTTTCTATTGCAATATTCATGATACTATGTCAGTCTAAATGAAAGTTGTGGGCAAACAGACGAACATGCTACGATAATTCTTAGCTCATTATCCTCGAATATATCAGAGCATAGCTGTGGCTCGTTTTTGGAACTGATATATTTATTATCGTTGTTTTAACATGACCATTTTTTTACTGTGGTTCTCTATAAGTCTCCTGTCCCCAAATGCGATTATACCCCACTGTTATTACAAAATGACAACTATTTACTTTACCTTATTTCATTGGCAGAGACGAACACGCCTTAAGAAGTATTATATTCCCTATCAATAATTGTACAAGGGCCTGTCTTGCCTTGCCTTCCTTCCACATCGATATGTTCAGAGAGGTTGTGAAACTAGTCGACACAGCAGTTCAGCTAAATGTAAAAAAGAAAATCTACTGTCTGAAAGTGAATTACATTTCATAATCAAATAAATCAAAAACGTGACTGTCACAAAACATTGTGTTATAAAATCATGTGCATTATCTATGTAGGAAATAATATCTTCATATTAAATAGTCCGTTAAGATCAGTAGTGATCATTTCATGTTGACCAAGCAATTGCCACCTGTATTTGATCTTTGAATAAAAGAGAGAAAACGCATAATTAATATTGAGTAATTTTCCATTTTAGTATTTTTTTATATTTTTATTTATCTGATTTTATAAGCGTTAACATTTTAGAATTCGTGGCAGGTAAATAAGAATTTATTTCAATATTTAGGTGATTAAGAAACTTACCTGGGTTTTGTGTCTTTTTCAAATAAAAATATTGATTATTGATTCAGTAAAAGAGAAGACGTTAAAGTATGGATGAAAAAGAAGTCGATGTATAAAGGATTTCATTATCCTTCGCTAGGAAAAAAGAAAATTCGGAGCCAAGCCAAACGAGTCTTGACCTACGCTACGATATGGAATGATTTTGGAGGGGAAAGGAAATACATACTATTTGTATTTTATTAATTTATTGTTGGTATTGTCCATTGTGAGACTTTTCCATTCTATATATATTTACCAGGAAATTATTATTTTGAACATCTCTCTCTCTCTCTCTCTCTCTCTCTCTCTCTCTCTCTCTCTCTCTCTCTCTCTCTCTCTCTCTCTCTCTCTCTCTCTCTCTCTCTCTCTCTCTCTCTCTCTCTCTCTCCTCCTCCTCCTCCTCCTAATTTACCAGAAAATTATTATTTTGATCATCTATCTATCTATCTATCTATCTACATATGATAAGAAAAATATAAATAATGATAAAAATGTGTGCCTTAATATTTCCTGTATCGAAATAATGGTTCATGTCTCTAAATTGTAACAAAGTACAGTGATTGTTCGTGAAAAAATGTGCTTATATCGCTTTATGAACGAACATTTGGCCATGTTCCAAATTAAAATGTGAGAAGTTAATATATTGCTTGATATTTAATGATCAGTGATTAACGAGGCATATTGAATTATTAATCTCTTGTTTCTAAAACAATACTGAATTAATTATTCGTATGTCTTAAAATTGAAATGTATTCGTTATTGTCTTATGAATAGTTATTTTTTTCGTATTGTGGTGGAAGATTCACTGGTAATGTTTTTAAATGTACTCCTAATGCAGCAGTTGTTCACACAACGGTTCACATCTCAAAAAGGAGAGGCATTTATGACATTTGCCTATCTCTCTTTCTAAACTTAATCATTATATAATTTGTTAAATGTCAGCGTGACCTGACCTTCGGGTACCAGAGTAAAAATAACAACTCAAGTAAAGAATATGCTAGAATTTGTTAATGCAATCTAAACCCGTTCCAAGTGGATAACGATTTTTCTGACTTATAGTCTCACACTTGCACACAAAAATTTCATCCAATGGGGATACACCGAAACTTACTTTGGTGAAGAAATTTCTATATTCTACTCACTTTAATTCTGACGTAACACAAGTTCGGTCATAAAAGCGATCATTTGGTTATGGTAACTTCACTGACGGATAAAGAAAGAACGGACATATTTGTTATTCATCTATGATTTAAATTGGAGAATGCTTTATGTAATTGAACTATTATTTCTATGTTAACTAATTTGATTATGCTGTACATTATACTTGTGAACTTTGATCGATGCTTTACTTTTTTATGCTGCTTGTTTATTGGACTAATGAATTTTGTTGCAGGACGTTTGTAAGCGAAAGGATTTTAGAGAGCCAATAGGCCGGAAACTAAGCGCTGCCATTAATTTGACTTTTACAGAGAAGTTGATTCATGTGAATTCCATTTTAGCACCAACATGACAGAAACTGAGGTTGACTTTAGTCTCGATAATTCACAATGATTTTTCAACATTCCTCGTGGTGTGCTTAGTTAATGCACACAAAGATTCTGAAATATTCCTTGTGATGTGCATATAAAGTTTTGGATGATTCTCCACCTGTTTCTTTGTGAGCATATCGGATATTCTGGAACAGTTGTGTAATGTGCCTAGACGGGGTACATCATCTAATAAGAAAGAAAGTGAATTGTAACAAACGTATGATTGTGAACATGTGCTAGTGACATCTGTCATCTTTGAAAAGGTTATGTACATTGACATTAATTATCTCTCTAAAACTCCACTCTCATTTTAGGATGAAACTATATCTATTAAACTGATTATATTTATTTGTCACCTGTCACCTATACATTTGTCTATGATATATTTTGATAAGATCGTAGAGTACTTTGCTCATATTACTGATATTTCTACATAATTATTTTAATGTAACCATTGTGCACTGCACGTTGATCAAACACACAATTCAAACAATCACAAACGATCCTCCAAAACGGATTATTAGACATTGCCTAAAGTAATATTATAATTAAATATTACTAATGTCATTCCTGGTGGAATTCAATAGTTTACGTTACATCGACTGCGTGAGTCCATCTTAAATCGTGTCATAGATAAACAATTTATTGAATGGAAATTCCAGATTTACTGGGGCACGTGTGTGGATATAGCCATTTGAGAGTAAAATAGCGTAATAAGTTTGTCTTTTCCATCTAAATAGAAACGTATTTTTATGTCTTTCAGCTGAGTAATAGTATACTTTAATTTTCACGAGCTACATTGTATGCTGTTTTATAATTTTAAGATATTTTAAGGTTATTTTCACAAGTATAAATGTCATGATATTTACTGTTGGTTGATTTATTTTTCAATTAACATGGTAATCCCATGTTGAAAAGCTTATATATAATCAGGTTTATAGATAAAATTCTTCATAGAAAAGAGAGTAGAGTATTACAGAGATAATTTACAGTCAAGGTACATAACCTTGGAATGAAGGTAGCTGTTGCTGACACGAAGTCAATAAGGCGGTTTGCAACAAAACACTGCCTTTCTTATTTAGCTGACGGTCGAATGTACCCCTTCTAGGCACATTATGCAACTTTTCCAAATCGTTGATGTGCTCACAAAGCACAATATGGAGAGTCTTCCAGAACTTCGTAGGCGCTATCAAATCACATCATGAGGATTGTTCCAGAACTTTTGTGCGTGTTAGTCAAGCACACCACGAGTAATGTTCAAAATAATACTTTTCTATTCTCAAGACCTAACTCAAGTCTCAATTCTCGCCATATTTGCTCTCGAATGGAATTCACAAGAATCAACATACAATAACACATTTACAGTTAAGTTCAAACCAACATGATCCGGTACAGTAGTAACTGCAGTCTGAGTGGATACAAGGTTATGAAACAAACAAAAAAATGATGTCCTCCTTTCATACGCTAACGATTGTCGTTATGACCGGACTCGAGTTATGTCATAATCAATAGACATTAAAATATAGAACCTTTTTTCACCAAAATAACCTTTGTTCCGTCCCCATTGAAAATATTGTTTTGAGCAAGTGTGAGACTTTTAGTCATCCGCTTGGAAATAAATTCTTCCGTGATACAACAAGTCACTCGTTTTTTATTTTTAACATATATATTTTACACACACACACACACACTCACACACACACACACACACACACACACACACACACACACACACACACACACACACACAAATGCACACACACGCACACATATATAGCGATCATATCCTTTTATTTCCATGTCAGAGAGGAATCTGTCAAAAAATGGAAGTAAATTTGCATTATCTTCAAAATTGTATAAATATTGAATAATGATACCTTCACATGTCACTCTTCGCGTAACGCATCAATACAAAATTTGTTAAACCACTATTTTTTGGGGGGGGTGTGTGTGTGTGTGTGTGTGTGTGTGTGTGTGTGTGTGTGTGTGTGTGTGTGTGTGTGTGTGTGTGTGTGTGTGTGTCTGTGTCTGTCTGTGTCTCTGTGTGTGTGTGTGTGTGTTTGTTTGTGTGTGTATATAAGAGAGAGTGAGTGTATTATTGATACTGTGACAATATATAAATATGCAATGACAACCTTTTTCATTAATTATTTATTTACAATACTGTTTTTTGAAACACACACAGGATTAGAAAGGCCTTGTATTGTGTGCTGAAATGTTTCCTTCAGAAACCAGTATATCCAAGGCTTAAATATGTTTTACTGTTTGAGTGCTAAATACAAGGCACAACTTTCAAATTGAAGTGCAGTTAATGTTAAGTAGTGTTATTAGAAAAACATATAAGCTGATTGAGAATATGGAGTCAAAATAAAATAGAAGAGAAAATGTAAATTAATGATGATTATCTATTAATCAATGCAATGGACGATGGCTGTTAGAATTGCAATAATGGAGAAAGCGAAATGAAATTTGACCCAGGAAGTGGCAATGGTGACTAAGTCGTGAGTAAAACTGAACAACTGTTGCACAAATCTATGAAACGAACAATATAGCATTACTTGGAGTTACGCAAATTGTGGATTTTGATCAACCTCATTTAATTCCTACAGCACAACAAACTTCCTCCACAGGAGCCCGTAATGGGTGTACAAATGTTAGATGTTTCTACAACCAGTGACGTAGACGATAGATTTGGTGGCTTGTAGGACACATTTCTTATTTACAAGAAAATGGATTGTTTAAAGTAAGGTAGTATTTCCATGACGCTTAACACAAGACAGAAAATTGGCCACTAATGGAAATACAATTCAAATTAGGCATATCAATTTTGTTATATGAACGGACGTGTACATTATACAGTATGTCAATGCATAACTATTCCAGAAATGCAACTTGTATATACATACACGTTACGATATTCTCAATTATAAAATAATGTATTAAACAATTTACTGTTGACCACTTCCTATAAGACTTGTCATGTCTTGTGGCGATGAAACTAAAGCTGTAAAGTCCTTGTTCACTCAGATACTGGCATGACTTTTATTGTTATAAGATCCACCTTTTATGCTTCGTGAACTGAACAAACGCGCCCTTATCCTTGTTGGATATATCAATTACACACAAACCGAAATATCGCTAGAGTTCCACTTTATTACCAAGAATATTATATTAAGTTGTGAATTTTCATTTACTAAATAGGAATTGTTAATAAATGTAGGAGATTGGAATTGGATTGAGATTGGAACCGCACCTGTTGAAGAATATAAAAGTCATTATTAACAATTTTCAAACTACACATGCATTAATAATTTGGTTTTCTATATCACAAGGAGATAAAGTATTATATGAATAAACACTAATTTTTAATTCATACTATAACTGAACGATGATTCATTGATATAAAATAAAACAATCACTTGCAAATTGTTACGGAGATGAGGGGACTCAGAATTAATATTTTATTTCATCTTCACTTAGAAGCATCTTATGAATATGAGTCAGGCTACAATGCACCATCTTCTCTCCAAAGCACCTCCATGAGTGACACAAGAGTACCTCACCTCTTCAGAGCATTCTTATGAACGACACTACGAGGCGCCATCTATCATCACATCTTCTCAAGCATCCCTTGTGAGTGACGCAACACATTACGTCATCTTCACTTCAAAGCATCTTATGAATATGAGCCAGGCTAAGATGCACCATCTTCTCTCCAAAACATCTCTATGAATGACGTCAACTCTTCAAAACATCCCTTATAAGTGACACGTGAGATTATGTCACTGACCTTCGAACTTTGACAGTACTGTGAGTAGTTATAAAATTAGAAGGTAAAAGCACACTTAGAACTGATAGGAATGAGAAAATTTAAAAGCTTAGCACACCTAGAACTGTTAGGAAATAGAAACTTTAAATTGTACTTTTTGATCGATCAGAAATTTATTATTATTGTTATATATTTTTGTGAATAGAAATTCACTATTGATTTTGGATATTTGTACACAATGTGAATTTAATATGATGACTAATGTAGGCCTATTTTTTTGTATATGAATTGTTGATGATATGATTAACTTTTATTTGAAACATTTTTGGATTATTATCATTTTCACCCCCCCCCCCCCCTTATTTCCTACAGAGTGTATGACATTGGAAAGTTGAATGTATGACTAATCACTGTGCGAAAGAGTACTGCCCTCTTTAAATCAGGAAATAAATAACCTGATTTAACCATTTCTCAACTCTCTTGTTATTCATAGTTTAAGAGAGGGTCGAAATAATGTGTATTAGTATTGTTAAGTACCGTTCGACTGATCGTCCATTTATTCACTTTCATGATACTCGCTCACAACATACACAGCCAATAAAACATTCCTTGGCATGACATAATAAAACTGGGCCCCACTCAACCATCAATGGTGTATGCCATGTGTGTCTCTGTAACAACCTGACACGACGTATTACTGGCACATGTCACACGGGCTTTTGTCGGAGGTGCACCGGAGTGGGCCACAACAGGCCTCACCCCTTGTATCTCTGACTTCAGCTCGGGTCGGGCTTAACAGTTGGCGGTTTGTGACACAAATTTAATATAAACGCCCACGCATGCAGACACAAACACATTTATAGACATACAATTAGGTATGCCGGTAGGTAAACAGATAGATAGATAGATAGATAGACAGATACGTATACAGATATATAGATAGATAGATAGACAGATACGTATACAGATATATAGATAGATAGATAGACAGATAAGTAGACGGATAGATAGATATATAGATATATTAGATTAGATAGAAAGATAGATAGATAGATAGATATATTAGATTAGATAGATAGATAGATAGATAGATAGATAGATAGATAGATAGATAGATAGATAGATAGATAGATAGATAGATAGATAGATAGATAGATAGACATATAGATAGATAGATATTTTTCTCCATTTGCCTTTGTATCTTATTCTTTCTTAAGCAGGACAGTGATTCTTATCAAAGTCATCTAGAGACACATCAGAACAAGGGACGCCATTTATGTCGCAATAAACACATAGAATGCGCTGAGTATGGGAAGCATTTTGAACAAGGTGTACTATTACACACTGCACCGGACGGGATCTAATCACTTTGCTTTAACAATGAAAACTGTAGAATTCACTGATTATGTACGTTTATTTGTTTGCGACTCTATTTTCCTTTTTACCATAATTGTACATTACGTCTACAAGGTACACATTTATGAAATTATTTTACTATATGGTTATTAAAATCGCATATAGACCTACCTTTCAAGACAATGTAGGCCTAATGAGGACTGCCATTTTAAACGCGCAAGGCATGATCTTTGAAATGAACTATGAAATTATGATATTTTATCTGATTAGAAGTTCATTTCTCATGTACAGGCTTGCAAGGAACAATATACGATTTCGTTTTTTCAATTATTGTTTGTAAGGCTATCATTAACTGTTTTCATTTAAAATGAAAGTGGGCGATTAAAGTATCGGTACTTTTTAAAACTAAGAGAAAAAATGCAAGTTTGGCTAAAAGATTGATTACACTCTGTGGCGTAGGGAAGAATTTTGGCAAAGTTAGGAGGTGGTGCCAGGATTCACTTTCTAATCAACGGCAATTTGGATAGTTCAGTTAATACGAGTAGTCATATCTTACTATAATAATAATGAGAATATTTGGGAATCACTAATCTAAAGTATCGGGTTTTCCCTATTTTCAGGAAATGCACGCAAAGTAACGCGCCCGTATTTCTCAGAAACTGGACAATGAGTCAATGCATTCATTTGAACGAGACTGTCATTTCTAAATAATGCGTGCATTAACATGCATGTTACGTTTCGTAAATATCAGTATACAACACGCTTATGGCAATTGTTTCCTCATTAATTCTTTCTAGGCTATGTATCTATCTATGTATCTATCTATCTATCTATATATCTATCTATCTATATATCTATCTATCTATCTATCTATCTATCTATCTATCTATCTATTCACATACACCAAAATTAATTTGTTTCACTTTACTGACACAACTTATTCTTGTTGGTTTATAGCAATTGTAGGCCTATATAGATGCAATTTTTTGGCGTTGCTTTATATATATGTATATGTAAAAGCATATTTTATATCATGCCTTTGCTATGTGTAGCATGTCATGTAAATGGAACACAGCTTTTGTATTTTTTGTTTGTATTTTTTTGATACAGAGTAACCGGTCTTATTATTGCTTTCATTATGCACTATAAGTATGTAACCATCGATATATACACATATACACACACATTATTTCAATAAATATTAAAGTTAGATTCAACCATATGCCTGGGTCAATAGGAACAAATTAAAACAACAGCAACTGAAAATGCATGAAAAGTGAAAGATCATGGCGAACTGTACTACAAAAAGAAATAGTTCGTGTCTTGCACTACTTTCACCTAGCACCATTCATAGGTCATTTGTGACCTGTCACCACAAAAAGATACTTAAGTCGGATTTTGGGGGTATTGAGATATATATATCAATAGAAAGAAAATTGAAAGGGCTTTCTGTTGATATAAAAATAAAGAGTGTAGGACAAAATATGGAAAAGTTATGTTTGTTTGAAGTGCACTACTGTCCGGACGGCCATTTTGAGAAAATCGGCCTCAAAGATTGAACACATTTCTGAGAGGTTTTTCCTTAGCAACCATATATTAATCTGCTTCATTTGCAATCAGAGTTGAAGAAGACACAATAGCTAACACTGTAATAACTATAAATAACAAATATATTGTTACATCATTTACAGACAACAGTCTTTTTAAAGCCATAACGATTAGAATTTCTGTATGCGAGAATGATTATTGTGGCTCACAGAATATTTTAAATTAAGGCATAATATTGAATTGATACCTCTTTCTAAATCTGATACTAGCTCCACTAAATAAATCACAGATTAAAGCTGCATTACTTTCACATTCTTAAAAAAAATATCGTTTAAATAATCCAGTAATTATAGCACACCTTTCACTTCAGTGTACAGTCAGTTATCGTCAGCTGTCGTCTGCTTCGTCTTTTTCGTTGTTCGATCACGCGATTCGCTGTCCGTGTCACTTTCAGAAGAAAATCCATCAGCTACATCCTCATTAGCAAAATAATCAGATATCAAATCTTTAATCTGAATGCTTTCTTTTTCTAAGATGTTGCTTTCTTTACATGAATTCAACAAATTAGCGATTCGTTTCTCCATGTTTGCATTACGCATTACAGGACGAAACTGTCTCCCCTTGTGTGCGTTTCAACCAATCGCGACCGTCTTTTTATGAGAGCATGCTTGGTAACTTATAGTAAGCTTTGATAAACTGTCTGCGGATTGGCTGACGCTTTTCACTTTGTTTACGCCAAGCACAGCCTTATAAAACATTCTGATTACACGTTATTAATAACCAGTGTCGTCAGCATAAAAATAGGCTTTTTCCTGAGCATTCTGATATACAACATGATGAGGTTCAGCCAGGGATACTACCGTCTACGATCATCAGATTATAGCACTTTTGGGCCATATTTTTCCTTCGAAGTTAGACAGTAGGTCACAAAAAAATAATAATAAAGCTATTTCTAGTTCGAATTAAGGAAAAACACGCTAGTAATTTGTTGTTCGATGGTTTGGGAACACGCTAAAATGAAAATCTCAATTTCACCCATGTAGACCCCCACCTTCGTTTTTGCCGTTTTTCTCGGCTTAGCCTTGCGCGACTTAAGTATCTTTTTGTGGTGACAGGTCACATTTATCCAGGTGTCCCCACTAGTTTGCTACTGTGTGTCGCGAAAGAGAGACATAAACAGCAGTAACACTGAAAGTACAAGATACCTCTACAGGAAACAAACGTTGCTTGGTTTATTTCCTCTAGCTAAAAGTAGTTTGAAATTGTGACATTCCGTGAGCAGCTCTTAAGAGTGGTGTGCTTTTAAATCGCCAGTTGTCAAAATAAGGAAGCTGATATTATGGTTTAAAGAGAACTAAACAGTTTTGACGCAATAACATTATATATTTCAGTCAAAGTTATTAAAGAATTATGTACTGTTAGGAAACCCTAAGTAAAGACACACACACACACACACACACACACACACACACACACACACACACACACACACACACACACACACACACACACACACACACACACACACACACACACACACAATCCCCTCTAAAATTAAATGCACAGAAGCGATATACATTCACGAAATGCATGCTGAGTTGAAATTATTTTTCATTTTAAAAAAAAAATAGTGACCTGCATTGAGACATGTGACATATGTGCGTATACTGTAATAGGTAAGTAGAAAAGTAAAGGCGGAGGAGAAAAATGTATTAAGACTCCTCTCTCTCTCTCTCTCTCTCTCTCTCTCTCTCTCTCTCTCTCTCTCTCTCTCTCTCTCTCTCTCTCTCTCTCTCTCTCTCTCTCTCTCTCTCTCTCTCTCTCTGTTTAATTTGTTTAATTCATTTCTATGGAATATGATGTAGAATATTTTTCAATGTATGGAGCCATATTCCCAACCCCTCGACTGCTATTTCATTTTCTGTGTTTTAGTGCGACTGGAGATTCATAAGAGTGTGGTTTGTGTTCTATAGTTTTTTAGTTTATTTATGGGTAGTTGCTTTGGTCAGTTATGTTTGGTCTTTTATGTTAGAATACCGTTGCTAGGTTAATAAGTCTTTCCAAATGATTAGGTTGGATTTCAGGTTAAATTTTCTGACTAACTATGTGAGGGTTTATTAAAACAAATGATGTAGTTTTAATAAACATTTTTCTTTAAATTCTTTCTTGTATTAACGGGTTTTACCCTGCCTTGCGTATTTATTGTGAAAGCTTCTATTAAGGGGTTAAGCTTAAGGCCGAGGAAATACTTGTTTACGTGTTCAGGGAATGTAAGTTAGAACACAGGTGAAGGACATGCTCAAAACCAGATACTAACTACCCATGTATGGTCATTTGTGTACTGGACAATGACGTAGCACTAAATCGTTAACTGACCTTTATGTCCATTTATATACCGCCTGAATGAATCAGACCTGTCAGACGCTACCATAACACAGAGTGCCCAAATACCAAGGGTGAATGAGCGAATTGTGTTCACAAATAAAGAACACAAAGTGGTAATACACTTTATTTTCCTAGACTGTATTCTTCTTGTGTAAATTGATATATCATGTATTTTGTAGTATGAATGTTGTGTAGAATATTCTTGTGATTTTGATTATGCTAAAAGCTAATATATTTTCCTACAGAAGCAATGTGGTGTTAGTGATGTTACACTTGTAAAATAGTGGAGAGCATTACCACATGCATGTGGAGAGAATTACCACATGTATGCAGTCATATTTTCGTTGATGAATTGTTATCACGGGAGAGCTAACAAGTGGCATGTGTTGTGTGAATCACTAGCTAAATTACATTATAACTGTAACTGTATTATAATGAAGGAAATATATATTGTAAGGATTTTATACATTTGAAATGTTCATGTAATTTAAACTGTGAATTAGCTAAAGCTAATTAGTGGAATTGTAAAGAGTGGTTATCGCTACCACCACAAAGCCCATAGAATTACTATTACCATCCGAGGATAAAAATATTTATTACAGCAGGTCGAGTTTAACTCTCAACTCTAATAACAACTGCTGGTTGCTATGCTTGATGGGTGGGAATCCATTGTCTTACAAGACGTGTAGCCCAGAGCAACCCTGCTGAGCGAGCAAGCATCCATGTTGAAGCCATTGTTGCCACCCCTGCCTGAACTGCGAGGGACTGCCAAGACCATCACGTGAGCATGCGTCTGATAAGTGACAACGTACAGTGTGTCCATCTGTGCAATCATAGAAAGCTAAGTTCCAAAACTGATCAGAAACAGATTCTCATTGTGTGGATAGTAAATTAACTTATCGTATCGTGTGATATCATTCTGTACTGTTAGTCGTGGAGATCGAATTGTTAATTTTATTTTTTTCTAATTTAATTTAATTGTTCTCTCCTATTGTTATATAATCCTTTGTAATCGACCAAAATGGAATGCAATTGATTGGGAGTTGAACTGGGTTAAATGGATAAAGGATCAATAATCATCAATCTAATAAATACAGGGAGAGAAACATTATCAATCACAGCAAGTTAACTAACATGTGTGGCTAAGTGTCATGAATAAATGGCTGATATTGTGGCATTTGAGTGGAAGATAATTTAGGCAGTTTGACTGTCGCTAATGTTAGGAATTAAACAATAAACCAATTTTGATAACTAGAACCTGAATTAGGACAGGGTCGTTAAATGGAAACCGGACACGTGACAAATTTGTGTGTAATAGGTGGATATGTCTATTGCACTTGTTTGGACAGATGCCCGTCTAGTCCCCATTTGTCCGTCCATTTTTTTTTCTATGATGCCTACCGTGTGTTGTAGCTGTTTGATTATTTGTGTCAGTGACTTAGGCTAAGAGTCTCCAAAACACACCTGGCTGGGCACATGTTAGAAAGATGAATGAGAGAATAGAAGAGATAATAACTAGACGGTAGCTCGAGCCCACTGATATATATTATAACGCCTGGATATTAAGGAAATACAAGTGACAGTGACAGATTACAACATATAGCATGTGAGTTAACGCTAACACGGGTGGTACAGATATATCAACGATAATTGTATTCAACAAGAAATAACGGAATTGCCTCATCAAGCATATCGCAAAAATTTCTGCACAAAATGTCAATCATGAGCACACATCAATAAGCATCAAGTGCAGCAATATACCACATGCTTTCAATAAGCAAGAAAAACAACGACAAACCTAAAATAATGAAATCCCCATGGAAGACACCAATCACTGTCTCACCCATAGAAATTAATTTACTTATAGCCTTGCAAACTTGCACAGATTAAATAAAGCGGAACATCATTATTTAGTAATGATCTAGAGTATATTTCCATACTCCGTTTAGACTTCTACTTTTCCGACCTTGGAATACAAACATAAGAATCTTGGCAACTATTTCGACATATGTTAATTTACTAAGTGGTCGTAATTGGTCGCTAGCTTAGGTAATTCTATAGTGTTTCAGCAGGCGAATACATAGGTTAGTAAAATAAAAGTATATTCGTAAATATAAATCACATTATATATTGTGGTGGTGAGTAAATGCTCATGTCGAAATACAAATGAGCCTATCGTCTACATGAGGTCTCTCTAGATTTTGATTCGTACAAACAATGAAGTAAACAAGTCAACTGTTCATGACTGCCATGACGGAATTCATTCAAACTTCAGATTGAACATTTCAACACTGTACATGATACAAGTGTGATAGACGTGCACAATATCCTTTAACAACAATTTATTTTTTTATATTTCTGCCCCAACACAAGGAATAATATAGTTTGTTAACAATATTAACATACTCAAAAATGGTCGGTATGAGGTTACACGATAAATACATATATTTTTTTTTTAAATACAAGATGGAATATATTAATTTTAAAATAGCGTAACGTACATAAAATTTGGTGAACCAACTAAAAATCAAAATCACCAGTCCCGATATGTTTCTTTATAGTGTGTGACCCCAATGCCAAGTTGTTAACGGATATGATTAGTATAATCACCTAAGCTATTTACAGGTGATGAGATTCTTACGTGGTATTTACCGATACTAAAAATAGCATGTATAGTTTTGCGTATTCCCGTCAGGGTGTGCTCAGCAAACGTCTACTCAGACTCTTAGTGGGTTAAACGTGTGACAGATTACAACATATAGCATACGTGTTTTGACTACGGCAGATGGACTACAGTGTGAATGGTCGCCCAAATAATTTAGTGATTGATCACACAATCGATAACCAATACTTTACAACAAACCCCACATCGCGATATCGAGAAGATAATTAATTTGATTGTCACACGACACGGTAGAGTCCGTTCTTTCTCTCACTCCCGTATAAGTAACCACGCCCCAACCCCGTACTTCTGAAGTTTAAGATAACCCTGCAAATTATTACACACAGCACCTAGAGATAAGATCTACTCAATAGTTAGCACGATCTAGTCAAAACCTTAATAAAATTATTTTCATGCATTGCGTTACGACATGTATATTAAAATTCCAATGAATCTACTGTTTCGACTAAATAAATGCCTCTCTGATGTATGTTGTTTCCTTTAACTACAGATAAAAGGTAAGAAACTACAATCATTCATTTTTTAGATTTATGTTATAGCAGAATGAATCAGTGATTTATTTAGCTGATAATTATTTTGCGTATGCAAACTATAATATAACGACTAACGACAAAACATCGTACAAACATTTCGAAGAAAAGGCTAATTTATTATTTGTGTGTATACCTGTGCACGCTTGCATATGGTGTGTGTGTGTGTGTGTGTGTGTGTGTGTGTGTGTGTGTGTGTGTGTGTGTGTGTGTGTTTGTGTGTGTGTGTGCGTGTGTATGTGTGTGTGTTCTGAATTATTTTCACGCGATGTTAATGATACACAATAGCGACCATTAAAAATAATTTATTTAACCTCATGTAATTAGTCTCTGTTCTCGCAAGATGTCAAAAAAAAATAACGTATTGTAGAAAATTATTACTTGTATTTCTTAATATGTGAGGCTGTCTTTTTACTGATTTAAGGATGAACGTGTGCACACTCACTCGTGTATGAATGTACACACACACACACACACAAACACACACACACACACACACACACACACACACACACACAAACACACACACACACACACAAACAAACAAACAAACACACACACACAAACACACACACACACAAACACACACACACACAAACAAACAAACACGCGCGCACAAACACATGCACACGCATACATATGCATATTTGTTTTATTTCAGGCTAGCCAGTAAATTTCTCACAAATAGCTATGTTACTAGATCGATAATGATCGTCTGCAGTTGAGGTAGGAGGGTCAGAAATGATTTGAATAGAACTTTCTGATTTATCACATTTGCTAATCACAAATTAATATGACATAATACCAATTATAACTTTTCAAAGCTTCTTTACATATTCTTAACATAAACTGATATGAACGTCTGAGTAACAATTTGTACATAATTTGATCTTTCAGAGTTCATAAATTGTGTGACATATTATTTTAAACGAAGTGAATGTCTTTTTAATTATGAGAATAATTATTATCGTTTATGATAAATACACACCTCTCAAATTGTAAGCAGGGAGCTTCTATAGTAACCGCAGTATTTATCGTTTCATATCTGAGTGGGGGCCATTACATTATGCCCTATATAACACAGATTAAATATTTGAGATTGCAACACTAAATTCATTGTTTGATGTATCGTAAAGCACGCCATAAATTTACACACCTCATTCATCACGTAAACGGCGTAAGTTTTCATTCCGTGCACTTGTAAAGTGACATTCTAAACATTCTGTAATAATGTTACAAATATCTATTAAAATTTGTTTACAAAATTCAGCACCTCTCAAATTAGCACATTAATTTACAATATATAATATTTCAAACGACTAAAATGAATCCAAGCGAGGTTCTACTCTATAGTTTCTTTTCCTTGAAGAATTGTATTGATAACAGAAAAATGTAAGATGTTATTATGCGATGTATGTTTATAGAATGTTAAAGTATGTACGGTCATCAGTATTATAAAAAATAAATGCATTATTTAAATTTATAAATGTTCAATTTAATTGCATTTAAAGTTTAGGTTTCACGAAAATCTTTCCTTGGATATCTTTTCATTAGAATACAAATACTTTTAAAGTTTTATTTCTGTAGATTTTAATATAATTTAAAGTCAGTATTTAAAAGGACAATCGTAGTTGTAGTACTAGTGGTGGTGGTGGTAGCAGTAGTAGTAGTAGTAGTAGTAGTAGTAGTAGTAGTAGTAGTAGTAGTAGTAGTAGTAGTAGTAGTAGTAGTAGTAGTAGTAGTAGTAGTTGTTGTTGTTGTTGTTGTTGTTGTTGTTGTAGAAGTAATGCTATCTTGAAACTATCTTTATAACAATATCTATTCACAAAGAATATCAACACAAATATTTAAGTGTTAGGTGTACTGACTTATTATTATTTATTTCATTTTGTTTTCAAGATTTAAAGCCACACAAAGTGAAGATGATTTCGATCTTATTTCTTGTGCATCTTCTTCTGCCTACATTATCTGATGGTGAGTAACATTTGTCGTGTATTTAGTATTCTATTTGAACAATTTAGCATTTATCGACATTTATTTACTAATATTCTTCTCCTTTGCTATCTAGACATTTAATAATTTAAGCCCATATAAAATATCATTTTTTATATTTTCAACATTCATAATCTATTTAAACGTACTATCATTAATGAAAATAATATGATAGGATGATTAAGAAATTAATAACTCAGAGTCAGAAACATTCTCTTCATTTTAGGGATCATAAATACTAATTAAGAATATATTATTGCCATATTTTATCAATGGAATGCGTATGAATATATTGTAAACATGTTTGTCATCGTTGTACTATTATTATTCAATCAGTACTTCGAACTTCGTACAATTCACATCAAAAGACAGAGATAAAAAAAATGTTTCTAACAGTACTAAGACAGAATGACGAAATATATGTTATTTCTTAGACCTGCTCACTCAAAATAATGTAACATACAATGGTTATGTAAAGACGTGGTCACTGTCACGGGGAAGATGCTTAAAATTATTGTTTTATTCTTTGTTTACGACGACCATCAAGTGTCAAGGTCGCCAACCATCGCATTGGTAGTAGGTAATTGTTTTCGTTTGAAATGATATGTTAAGAAGTACAGGCAGAAAAAAATAAAAAGTATTATTCAGTACATTATATTTATGATTATGAAGGATATTTATTAGAATTTACTGTGCACTCGAGGTTTAGAATGCATGAGGTTCAGGTAAGCTTCTCATGTCAGCATGTGCAAAGTGATAAAGGTGTGGACTTTCGCCAACTCGAATATTGTGCTGAAAAGTGGACTTGGCAGATTTTTTATGGAAAAGCTTAAACGAGAAATAAAAAGAAAGGAAAACGTTTGAGTCTTCAGAGAGATACAGTGGTGAACAAGGAGAATGAGTGTTCCCCCCCCCCCTTGCATTCTCTCTCATCGCCATTGTTGTTATTTCTAGCCATGAAGGCAAAGTAACTAGAAATAGTTATCCAACTCAATGCAAGTTCACTGGATTCGAGATATTTCCCCACTAAACTTTGAAATATATGTAATCTATAATTTTGGTGTGTGGATTAAACAGTCTACAGGACATTTTATCTGCAAATAGTGGAACTTGAACCAATCTATCCCGAGGGCATCCATTGAAATGGAAACCCACGACATCAACATTGTCACAGAATGGTGGTATTCGAACCGTCTATTGTTCTTCCTAACCTACTATGAGGCAAGCCAGCAGGTGTGGCTCATTATAAGTAATGTGCATGGCCTTATGCTGGTTTGATCCAGCTTTTCGGGTCATTCATACTTCCACATTTCTCAAGGCCAAATTTCATGTTAATGTCCGCACTTTCAACTACTGACTATTGATTAGCAGAATATTGTCATATACATTTTTACTGTAAAATAAATGGCTGATACCCGGCTTTGATTTATTTGTATATCCTAATCCTATCTTCAGAATTAATTGACTGACAGAATTTAGGGCAAATCAGAAGAGCAGTGGTGATAGAATGTCACCAAGAAATATTCCACCAGTTTCTGATATGTGTGCATTTAGTGCATTTTTGTTAAGATTATAACTAGCTTTGAAATTTTGTTTTCATAACGAAAATGTACTCGGGTTGTGTGCACAGTGTCAGAGTAATAAAATGTGATTTATTTCTAATATAGGTGTGGGTTCAAAGTGTGAAATATCTCCTGTTGAAGCTGGTCATGATGCAAACCTCACAGTTTCTTTCACTGAAGACTTAAGTAATGTATCCTATGTGGATTTTAGCATAGAACATCAGAGACACAATTCAAATGAAGGTTGGTAATAATTAGTTTCAAATAAGTTTGTTTACATATATGTATGAATTAATTACAGTATAACTGGATATATTCGATTACTTACCAATTTATATTCACGCGCACTCACCCCCAAATACAAAGGCACTCATTGACTTCATTTCCCACAAAATGAGAAGGAACCTTTCGACTTCAAATGCCGTTCTCGGCTTAGTATATTCCTGTGGGATCCTATATTTCATGGTGTTGCAACTGGAGGTGGTTAGTTTAGTTTCTTGAATTAGTTGGTCTAGGTGATGATCCTCCAGTAGACACCACTCGCCTCTCTCGCTTGGTGGATATTTTTGGTGCTGTAAACGTTTTTCTCTATTCCACAACATAAACATTTACAGTCACATAAAGTTTCACTGAGTCCAAAACGTCTTACTAAAGAAGAAGACAAATCCGACTTTTAAAATATTTTTAACGAGCCCCAATAACCCACTTTCTTCTCCAACATAATATTATTGATACTAATATGTACAAGAAAGTCAATCAATTTAACAATATTAAATTTATTACTTGAACAATCAAATATACATATGACAATTACAATAAAATAAAACAAAACGGGACATACATTTTCCATAAATTCATGTTTGAATAACTATTATTTACACATAAAATAATAAAAGTAATGAATTAAATCATGTAATAAAATTAAATTGCCATATTAGAGAATATAAATGGAGTTATTGTAATATTTGTCCTAACCTGGATTAAGCATTGCTTCAACAGTCCTTTGCTTGTCTTTATAACAATGTCACAACGTCAAAACTTCCCGCCAAATGCATGGAAACATTGATGCATTGTTTTCTCTCAACCCACCTAGCACTTTCTTCACCATCGGTTTCTTGAACTAAACACAATGATTTTGGAACTTCACTGCACTGATGTACTTAGCATCTCTTGCCTTGGTACATCAAATTAGGGGTGTAACATATCCCCTTATGCTTAAACATTCCACAACAATCATTCCCGCACTTCCTGGTCATACAACTTAAGATCAACGAGTGCATAGAGGGTTAATGTAACTTTGAGACTTAATGCTTGAAACTTGACGCTCAAGACTCCAAACCAACTCAAGCTTGAAATTCAAAACCAAGAATGGCATTTTTTCACTTTAACATATAATCTGAGAGCAAGCCTGAGTTTCCCGTTTATCACAATATATCTTGATTCTAGCTCACACTTAATTCTCAAATTACAGTTTCGTGGAACAATATTTAACCCCATGCACACAAGGTAAAATGTTTTATGCTAATGTGCAGGTCAAAGATAGAGGTCGTCATGTGATTTTAATCTTACGGATGGTTATTATTGTTTGGATATGTGATTTTTAACCTTTTAAAAGAGACTAATAAAAGTAATATCATTCCTTAGAATTACACTAAGTTTAAGGAGCAGATCGATTTTGTCTGGGTTTAACTTCAAATAATACAAAATGAACTCATATTTATTCATGCAATATTATTAACTCTTAACATGTATTTGAGGCATAATCTACTTTTATTAACTATTTATCTTAGAGTGCACATAGAAATGCAGAACAGTCCTGCAAGTGGGTATACATATATGCGTGGGGGAAAGGGTGTTGAATGTGAGTGGGTATATGGTTTAGTATTGTGTATCTTCTTTGAATAATATTGTAAATAAAATAAATCAACTTTTGCGTAATTTCATATTAATTATTTGTATGTGAACATATTGTTAAAGTGTTGCAGATGTTAAGATGCCATTTCAAGTATGGAGAAGTAGAATGTGGACAAAGTGCATGCTGTACAGCAATGAAAACAGCATCAGAAGTTCTTTATCTGGTTATCCACAACGTTTCTAAAGAAACCGAAGGACAATTTTGGGGACATATAAGTCCAGTTGTGTTTTCAAATCACAAGTCTTGCAATTTTGCACTTAAAGGTTTGTTTAGTATATATTCTTAGTCAATAATAAGTTTTATATTACAAAGAAAATATACAATAAGTTTAGCAAGTTTTAGTTTGATGAAGCGGTCTCTACAAAATACTTACGTATAGACATATATATGATTCACATTTCAGCTAAATTTGAAAGACAAAAATTATTACCACCGATTGAAAACATTAAATGTTTAATTTTGAAGGAACATGTGCCAACTCATTGCAGTAATATTACATTAATTAATTATACGGCTAATGGTAATAATAATGATGATGATGATGATGATGATGATGATGATGATGATACTATTACTACTACTACTACTACTACTGAATGAAACAACAGAACACATTCTATCTCGATGTCAGATTCTGGCTGGAACTGCATACACCCAAAGACACAACGATGCGGCAAAACACGTACACAGAAATATGTGTAAGAACTACGGCATAAAAACCACAGAAAGAGCATGTATGCACAAACCAGAAGAAGTCACCGAAACAGAAGCAGTCAAAATATAGTGGGACTTCAACATGACAACAGATCGAATGATTCATGCAGGAAAACCAGACATAATAAGACCAACAGAACAGTGACAATCATTGATGTTGCTGTTCCAAGTGATAGAAACATAAAAACAAAAGAAAGAGAAAAAAAATAGAAAACTATCAAGAATTCAGATTAGAAATTCAGAGACTGTGGAATGTAAAAGCAGAAGTGATACTTATAGTGATAGGAGCCTACATCCTCCATAAAACCTTGAAGAAATTTCACATAAAAGAGTGTTATAAGTGTGAATAATAAAGGTTGATTTATATTTCGTGTTTATACTGTGAGACATTTCATGTACAAAGGACGACATCAATAATGTAATGTATCGTGCCGTTATGGCTTCTAATGGGTAACATCAACGTGATATTAGGTAACCCAACTGTCAACAATGTCAACATTCCCCTGATGTAAATTTGGTACTTACTGCACATAACTACTTGTAATGTCTTTTCATCAATGCATACTTAATGATCTACTTCCGTGTCTATCTTTCATTTGCCAAATACACTTATTTCTTTGTGCAAATTTATTGATAACTAGCAAATGAAGAACATTTTATCTTATTAATTTACACGTTTTACCCATCTGGTATGTGATAGAGAGGAAAAACATTATTCTAACACGGATCAGATAACACCCACATTAAAAATGCATACTCTACACACTGATGTTTCAGGGTGTTTAGTGGAAAGTGGGCAATCGGCTACTGGAAAACTAGATAAACCTCAAAGCCAACCAGCAGTAACAGGATATAGAAAAAAGAATGCATGAACTCTGGCAAAATCAATATTCAAGTGATTTTATCAGTGAACAACATCTCTTCGAACGGAAAAAAATCAGTCATGCACAAAAAGCCTCTTACTATCGGATAATTAATAAAAATAGTGAACAGCGACAAATTAATTTAACAAATATGGCTGATAACCACAGAAGAAATAAATAATGAAATAAATGCGAACAAGAATTCATGTTAGAATAAATATATTATTTTATGAACAACAATATATCTCATGTTAGAAGAACACCCACACGAAGACTACAAAATAACAAAGCTTTAACAACTGCAATTCACAATGCAAATAAAAAAGTAAGGTACCTCTCCACAAATTATATTACATAAACCAATAGCTTAATATATGCAACAGATAAAATAATTGAAACATAAAATATCAGCGAAAGTACTAAGACAACATTAGTAACACCATGGAAAAGAAGAATAGAAAATAAAATTGAGTGTACTCGGAAAGAAATAAGCCAACTGGCAGCAGCAGTTCATAACAATAGAAAACTGAAACAGGCGTTAGTTCTTAATATTTCTCTAATTTAGATGGTATTGAACGCAATAGAAGATGTCAAACAATGGCTACAGTGATTTAGTCACCGTCTTAAAAGATACACTGTAAGAGGTCAACAATTCCAATAGAACAAAATATTCAAAACAGACCAGACGACTATATCTAGAATTCAAAGGAAATTCCACAACATAATAAAGTATTCCAAACATTAAGGAAATACGGGTATTTTGTGAGAATGGATTTGAAGAACTGGAAAACGACCATAAAGAAACGCCGCACCAGTTTAACGTCATTGAGGAAGATAATTAGAAAAAGTAAAGAAAGATGGCAAATTGGAAAGAACCCGTTTTAGACCAAATACAAATATTCTGATTAAAACACCTTACTTCTTTACATATTAGAATTGCTGACCAACTGCAAATGAAAATGCAAACAAAAAAAACAAACCCAGAAACCTTTCAAACTAGATGAAAAACGCGAAAAGAAGCCTCATTATTATGAAAGATCCAGAGAAAAGGCACAGTACCAAGCAACTATAGACCAATTATATTCTTATAAACTACCTGGAAATTAATATCAGTCATTATATCTGATGCAATGATGTCCCATCTAGAAATAAGCAAACTATTAACAAATAAACAAACCTTGCTAGACTAGGCTGCAGAGGAACAAAGGACCAATTGGCAATTGATAAAACTAGAGGTACTGATCTTTATTTTTTCTACGAACCCATCATTTGTTTCTAAATTATTTTTCTCAATTAATATGTGTCTCTCATTTGCTCACTCACTGCCATTCTTTTAATATTTTTTAATGTACTTTTCTTCTTCTGTTTATTTTGAAATCACAAGACTTAATGAAATTAATTTTGCTATTATACTTCTTCTCCTATGTCAATACGATATGCAAGACATTTTAAAATATGTCTTTTTGTCCATTAGCTTCCCCCTGCTCCGTCATCAGTGTAACTAATAGTCACATTAATTGCTCCGCTGACCCTGTAACTATTGGTCACACATGTAACGTGACGTGTAATACAACTCATCATGATAAAGGAGAGCATTTGTCGAAGACATACACTTGTGTTGGAAAGAATATGTGGTCTCCACAATTTGAACCTAACCAATGCAATGGTAGGTGTATACTTAACTTGTTATGCAGTAGATAATAACTATAGTTTACTTTTTTAAAACCACTTTATGCCTCATATTGTAGCTGTGTGAACTACTACATGCTAACTATGCAATTAGTTGTCTTAATTTCCAATTGTATTGACATGTACTACACTCGTTCATTTTTATATATATTTCTTTTATAACTTTTATCTGGATGAAACACTAACTTTTAACGGTGTTGTTTAGTATTCTAATTGTGATAGTGAATCGCATGTTTTAATCAAGTCGTTTAAGCAGAGGTAGTTAATTAAAAATAACTGAAATCGAGTTAAACATATTAAAGCAAATTAAAATGTTGCAAGTGGACAGGTGAGTAATATAAAAGGGTATGTTTTCATCAATATCATTAGATGCTATTGGCCTATTTATTGAATACTATTAAGTGTTCCCGAAGAAACCACAATGCAAATACGCACATAAAACACAATACTAATCTGTATCCTTTCACTTTCATTTACGAACAAATATTCAAACACCAGAAGCAAAAAGCTCACAGATGATGCAGTGATTCTATTAAAAACGAAACTTCATGTCACTTGAAACATTTTAAGGATACATAAAACAAGTTTCAATTGTTTTACAAGTGTGAGTCCACTTCGATATTGTTTTTTATTTCAGTTACTGTTTACTTCATGTATTGCACAATATATTAAATACTTGCACTGTACTGTACTAAGTGATCACGTATGCACATTTCAAACAACATTGCTTTCTGAGCAACATTTCTTGATTATATATTTTGTTATTTTTTATCTACATCTACTAAGCATGTGTAGCAAAAGTGTATTTAATTGCATGTGCAACAGTTTAGTGACTGTGAATCATGGAGTGTTATATGTTATTTGATTAGTCAGATGAATTTAGATCAAACGCTGTCTACCACCCTATTCATGTCGCCAAGTGAATCATGGAGTGCTGAGTGTTATGCGATTAGTCAGACGAATTTAGGACAAACGCTCTCAATCAGCCTACTCATGTCGCTGCACGTACCTCCACATATTTATCATTGGGCATCGGTCATTTATTTGTTGCATTATTGACACGCCATACCATGAGTCATTATATACTGATATTAAATAATTCGCAAGTAGGAAAACAATACAGTAACGTGGAAATAATTTAACCATTAAGAACAAAATGAAATGTAAAAATACATTTCACAATCCACACCACTAGAGCTCGACAATCTCCTTTTCGTCACTCGAGTATGACACCTGGCTGGTCATCGTTGTAGGTCATGATGTTATATCACCTTGGTACATGCGTACGATTTTGAATCATGCCCGATATATCTAACGCGAGCATCTACTCTTTGCTCAGGTCGGTTGCACAGTCCCCTTAAAACATTTTAATGATAACTTCCACTGCGTCTTTCCTTGAGTTTGTCTCTCTGTCTGTCTTTTTCTGCCTGTCCCTTTATATTTTGTCTGCAAATCTTTCTGTCAAGGAGAATGAGACACACAGACAGAAAGATTTGCAGAAAGATTCACTATGTTTTTCTATGTATGTATACATGCATCTATATATTACTTCTGACCAATCTCTGTTCTAAAATCAGTATTATAAATACAACATGCAAAAAATAATATTTCAGTTTGCACGCAATGCAATCAAATTTACTTTATAAATTATCAGCATCTATGTCTTAATACCTATATATTTCACCTTTCTAATAGATATTCCAAATTTGATTAACCAGGTACTAAACTTACCCAGTATATTTTTCTCTTCATCGTCATGCAAAGTGCTAGTTGGTATTTAGCTCCTTTCGAACAACTAATACATTTCCGTTCATGGTCCAATAATAAAATAACTCTCAGAATCACTTTGCAAAACAAATCTTAAATTAAAATGCAAGTACCAATCTTTCAAGAGCTTAAAAATCGCCAATAACCTTTTCTCCTAAATGATTCGCATAAAATCTCCCATTGGAAGAATTAGAGCCCATCCAATCTTTCAAACTTATTTTAGAGTATACATTATGTTAAATTACATGCCTCAATAGTTTCATTAGTGATCATTAAAAGTGTTTACATTATGTTAAATTACATACCTCAATAGTTCCATTAGCAATAGTTAAAATGTTTACAGTGTGTTAAATTACATACATCAGTTGTTTCATTGGCAATAAATAAAAGTATGTGGCAATAAATAAGCAAAGATTGTATACAACGTGCAACAGCTTTACTTAAAACTTTACTAGCCACCAGCTTGAAAAAGCAACAAAACTATCTTAACGTAATAAAAAAAGGGTTGTGGAATGATGGATTAAATTAGACAAAAATATTAATATAAAAGAATTTAACATAGAGAACAATTTAAACAAATACTTAAGAAACACTGAGTCCGACAAAGCACTGCAGTCAACAGTGTTGACTTTAGAAATGAAGTACAGAACCAAGTTGAAAACTCAACATATAACAGAGGTGTTGTTAGAAATTTACAACTGTAAAAATGAACTATACATCAAAAGAGCGAAGTAATGTTTTCAGAGTAAAATTTTAACTTAATTCACTCTAATTACCCATTTAACTAAATTCATTCTTACAGATGGAATGGAGTTTTAATAAGTGAGGATATACTAAGAGGGAATTAATTTATTGGAAATTATTCAATCTGTGCATTATTTTGATTTATCTGCTATCACCGTGCCTTATGTAGTGGTGTGTAATATGAACTTTAATTTAATTTAATTTAATTTAATTTGTAATTTTTACTGGTATGTTGCCGCGCGACTGTTACAAACTAGGGTAAATAAGTTTGAAAATGAAAATATAAAATTGGAAGATCAAACTTGGTGCGCTCAGCAGTGGGGTACCACATCTTAAGAGAAACGTAGAACCAAACAATTCTCCAAAGTTCATAATGATCACAGAAAAAAAAAACGATTTCAGTCTCGCTACGTTGCCTCTCATGGACGTCCTTGTTACAAACACATCACGATTGCCACTCATGGACTTCTTGTTACAAACACAATATATTTCCACGCATGTACGACCATGTTACAAGCACACCAGACTTGCCAGTCATGGACGTACTTGTTACAAACATACCAGACTTGCCACTCATGGACGTCCTTGTTACAAACACACCAGACTTGCCAGTCATGGACGTACTTGTTACAAACATACCAGACTTGCCACTCATGGACGTCCTTGTTACAAATACACCAGACTTGCCACTCATGGACGTCCTTGTTACTAAAACACCAGACTTGCCACTCACGGACGTCATTGTTACTAACACACTAGAATTGCAACTCATGGATGTCTTTGTTACAAACACACCAGACCTGCGATACTCTAAGCTGAGATGTGTGCCAAGGGTAGAGATAAATATTTTATACAAATCACGGAAGGGATTACTTTTAGATTGAAAATGTTTATGTATACTGTAAAAGTGAACACATCTAATTCAAGGAATGTGTTTTCATTTCCCTTACGTATTTCGTGTCAATTGGCTTCTAGACGCAATACTATCATTTCGAATATTATACTTACTTTAATTGACTTATATTAGTAATGTTAAATATATTGTACAATCGATTGGAAATTTGGCATCTAAATTTAGTGTTATCATTTGAAATATTATATTTACTTTTATTGATTTTATTAGCAATGTTTTACATTATAAAATCGATTACAACTTTGGCAAAAATAAGTCGTATTGCATTATTATTATTGCAGTACCACCGAGAGAAAGGGAAAGAGCCAATCTATATTTTCTCTTCATTTTGTTGATTTTAGTCCCACTAGTAGCTGTCGTGATTATTATCATAAAACGGTATGTACTATGCGTTTTATAATTGTAAATGGAATTTCAAAATGTATCTTGCCTTATGTTACTTATATTTTAGAGCATTGTATGTCTGTGCTTATTTCCCTTTTTCTTTGCTCACTCTCTCTCTCTCTCTCTCTCTCTCTCTCTCTCTCTCTCTCTCTCTCTCTCTCTCTCTCTCTGCGTTTAAGACATTAAACATAGGAAATCGACGTTCTTTCAGCAATCGCACATCTTGCATCATGATCGATGGGGGTGGGGTGGGTGGGATTAGTAAATATTTCTCGTATGGAGCCGTCCCTAAGATATCCTTAGTCAGCCACCACTCTCTCAAGAATGACGCCCTTTGTCTGGAATCATAATTAAGATGAAGGAACTAATTTATTTCTGAGCAGGTCACGTATGCATCAGCGTGACGTCCTCAATATATAATTTAACAACCCTTGTGAGAACTCCTATTATCTAAATTCAAACGATGTCTGATCGAAATCTGTCTTCTTTCATTTAGGTTAGTTTCTTGCAATGAATCAGAATCACACATCAAAGACAATCGCTAGTGACATACAGCATACGATAGTTCACTGTTATAAATCTAGTGACTGTTACGAATCTAGTGACGTGTGAAGGAGAAACGAATATTTTCACCATCATTGTTTCATCTTTGTAAATATAATTTAAATGAGACAATTCTTACTTCCTCATCTCAACAGAAGACAAATAAATTCAACCCTACAATATATTTCTAGATATTTCGTTAAACGACTGTCAAAATGCAGACTGTTATTATAACGAATATCAGTAGTGCTATTATTAGCAGTAATGACAAAATAGATGCAGTAGTAGTGGTAGCAGTCATATTAAAGGTAAATAAGTTTGTAATGAATTCTACTTATCATTTCTTAATTGCTAATCATTGTCTCTGGAATCTAGTCAGAATTTTTAAGGAATTTCTTTTTACTAATGATTGGAATTATGAGTGCACCATTTAACTGGGTTGGGGGGGGGGTATGGCTGTTGTTCTCAGACGAATTATACAGATGTTTGAAGTATTTAAATGCTATCGGTATTGATGTAATTAGTATTAAAATGCAATAGAATAAATCACATTCTTTTAATTACACTTCTGATGCTTTAAAACATAAAATGTTATATAAATGGCAAGTATTAATCTTACCCGATATATATCAACAATGCGATTGTACAGTTAACATGACATATCCTATGCATTTAAGACTGTGTGTGAGACAAGCGCTCACCTATATTTTACTTTTATTTAGTATTATAGGAAACACGTTTATAAAAACTGTAAAACGTACTAAAGATATTTGATTTTTAGAATCGTTTTATCATTTTTTCTTTACTAGATAAATTCATAATTAATATAATCTTGTACAATATATTTGCAGCTTACGAAAAGGGAAACCGATTATTGATGGTAAGTTTGAAAAATTATTTCTTTGTTTATATACATTAATCATTCTTGATGCATACAAGAATACAATTTTCTCTGTTGAAGATTCATGCTCTTGTGGTGATGGGATACAAATAATTATATCTAAATGAGAAAATGTATTGTTAAATGCACATATTTTTAATTAGTGTTAATTCATTGTCTGTTTTTTTTTGTGTGGGAAAATATTATCGTTGCTTTGAATTTTTTTTATTTCTTTGATGTTTTCATTCACAAATTCCCTATATGAGAACAAGATACGGGTCCATATAACGTATGTATCTTTTAACAATTCACAACGTTTATTTAATGATGTTAAGTAAGGGCGTGAAGGGGAAACAATATTATGTATGCAGAAAAAATGAACATGAATAAAATATGTGAAAGCTAAACCTTAACAGAAACAACTGTTTCTCCAGGCCAGACGACTAATATAAGCTTTAATTCGTAGTTATTATTTTAGTTTCGTATACTTATTAGGTGTTCTTTATCGGCATTCCAGACAAAAATATTCACCAAACTTCAGTTATGCAAATATATATGAGTTTTTATATGAAAATATGTACACAAAATGTGACAATAGACTTTATATCGCCATTTAGTCTACTGTCTGGTGAATTATTTCGATACACACTAAACCTGGAAATGTTTGCATTCAGATTTCCATCAATAGCATATTTGCCAACTGGAATAGCAGAAATGCTTTCTAGAAAAATCAGAGAGACTCAAATATTAAAATGAATTTGTAGGCTACTTTTCGAAAATAATTGTCAGAGACAAACAAGATTTAGTTTAGTAACAACAAATAAATATATCATTAAAGAATAAGTACAGAATATTAAATGATTTGCTATTATGTTCACCTACCAAATCATCCAAACATACTTGGGGTTCTTTATATTAGAACTGATCTCTGATCGGATAAAATGATTTATGAAATAGTATTGCAATTAAGACAGGATGTAATGGCATGTAAAATGTCTTTATTCAATTTGAATTAATATACATTTTCCCAAAAGCATACAAATTAGGTGAGAAACATAAAAAAAATGTAAGAAAAATAGAAATAAACACACAAAAACACATTTTCCCACGAAGCTGCAAGTGTTTAGTGCAGATATTATTTTTTTCTCATTTGAGTACCGCACAGGAAAATACAATGAATAATGTCTTAGAATGGAAATGTTACTGCTACAAATACAAGATAATATACATTTAAATTAACGATAGTTGTTGATGTATATGCAATATTAATAGTTTGCTTTTTATTAACAATATTGGTGTAATGATATAATTGTCGAATTGTGTATTTTTTGTTTAGTTATTAGGTATCTTTTTACTAACTTCGCATTTCAACATTTTTGAAAAAAAAAAAATTTTCACTCTTAAGCATTCATATGCTTCTGTCGTCCTCTCATGAATCAGTTCTGAAACAGTCAGGTCAGCAATTTATCTAGCAGCTCATGATGCAAACGCTAGTCTGGATATGAATATCACCGGAACTAAAAGATATTTCTGACAAGGAAGAAAAACAAATGTGAAGAACTGTGCAACTTCTAGATACATGTTTTAAACCCAAAGACTAAAGGTGTGTAGAATAATTATTCCACAATAAAGCTATTTCTAGAGGTATTATATGCGACAAATAAAATTACACCCGGTTTGTTTTTAGGACATACGTATAATATTCATTGGCAATATTGTTGTAATGAAAATGTTAATAATATGTGTATTTCTTGGTGTGTTAAGTGATTTATGGTATTAATATCATTTCATTTATATCTTGTTGGAATATAGATGAAACACAACTCTTTCTGGAAATAGAGGAAGAAGAGAAGAAGAATATTGGTATGTGGTGACAATGCTTATTTCGTAAGATGCATGAATATATATATATATATATATATATATATATAT
The DNA here is from genome assembly GCA_028829895.1 of Sinotaia quadrata. Lineage (NCBI taxonomy): Eukaryota > Metazoa > Mollusca > Gastropoda > Architaenioglossa > Viviparidae > Sinotaia > Sinotaia quadrata. Next base: position 142,652,512 of record CM054179.1, read on the forward strand.
ATATATATATATATATATATATATATATATATACATACAATAGAAAATGAATATGTTCAGTTTCATTCAATTTTGTTTTTGGGGGTGGGTGATTAAAACTTATACACCTGATACAACCCATCGTAAGGAGAACCGTAAAATTAATTTCAAAATTGTAAAGTTTATTTCCACTGGATCTGCACAATTTGAAATTAATTAAAACTTGTATGGTATGGTATTTTGACAATATGTTTTTTATAATGAATATATAGACACATAGAATTTTCAACAGCAAGTAAACGTTTTAATCTCAGTTCATTGGCTGGTCTCATTCGCAAACATCTTAACCTTCTGATAATAAAACCTACAAAAAGACAATTTAGTATCAATCATACTCAACTAATCAATATAGCATCATTTGTGACATATTAGGTGTACTCATGACCAAACACAAGAAGCTCTGTCTTAGTGGTGTTTGAGAATAACATTAATTTCCTATGAATGAACATACATAAATATTAGTTTTGTTCAATTGCAAAAATTGCTAGGCTCTCTATAAGGTCGCACCATGAAGTGACTTTATAAATTACTAAAATAGCATATGATCATCTGAAATTTTGGGCAATATTTTAAGTTCTATCGTTGAAGACATTGTTGTTTGTACTTACACTGCGTCATGTTCACTGATATGAAAATGTTTTATGTAATATTTATGCTTTATTCATTCACTGATTATATTTACTGACATAATATTGTACATATGAATGTATTACTAATATGCACATTTGTGCCTAGTTATATAATTGATTCTCTTATTATCTTGATACGTATTTATTTTTTTCCCACGAGAATAGCTGATGTGAAACGTATTTTGGAGAATCAAGATTCAGACAGTCAAAGGACTAATGGTATGTGGTTATCAAATTGACAAGTTGTATTATTATGATTAAGTTTGATAACTTTATATATATTTTATCTTTATTTCTTAATAGTAACATGTCAGTTAATTTAGATTCGTATTGCAATAAAATTACAGAAGTACCGTGTAAAGAAAGCTAGTTTAAGGATATGAATGTGCAAACAGTTTATATAACTATAACGCATATCAGTGTTTTCTAAAGAAAGGTGATGAGAATCTTAATTTATGTTATTAATAATTCTCCTTAAGATAACATTCGTCTCTCATTTTCCGGATACTTGGTTGCTGTAAACGTTTCCTCTCTTCCACAACATTAAAGACAAACAATTACTTTCACACAACATTTATGTAGGTGGAAAATGTCTTACTAAAGGAGAAGATAACTCCATTTTAGTAATCTACGTTTTGTGACTCTCCATCCATCAGCTATATATCCAACATATGTATATCAATATATGTAAGAAGATCAATAAATTTATTAAATCAACAATCAAATATACAGCATATGAATAAAATCAAAAAAAAGCATTGACATTTACATCACTTCTCAACAGTTTTTTTTCATCAACATGCTTTCATTCATTAAACATCATTCAGTTTATCCAAGCATAAATATCAGCAATTATTTTAACTTACATACATTATCAAATTCATAGATATCATTCATCACAGAATGAGTGTAAAATGTTAGATAAATAATAAAGTTCATTGTATGTAACCTTTTAAATAATAGCACTGGCACATGCCCACAATCATATACTTTGCATCAAGTCACTGTCTTTCTTATTTAGATACTTGGCACTCTGTCGTTTAAGTGTCACTTGTTCATTAACTGGCCTGCGTCGTTCAGAGTTATGCTTAGCTGCCAGGTTAACATGTGCTTTGTATACTTCTTTATATTTGTCAGCTGCTTCAAACCATCATGTCAGTCTATTATCCTCAACATACAGCTAAACGTGCTGGAGGAAACAACATCTGTAATTTGTCAATTGTCACATCATACAGCTCTAACCATTTTGTCAAAATGTATTGTAGTATTGGTAGATGATCATTTATACAGGTACATCTGACTGTATATATCACTATTCACATTAAAGTATGCTAATAATTCTAAATTATAAACCCCATTTGTCGTTTGTTCTACTAGGAGTCTATGAAAAAACAAATTGTCTTGTCACTTACTACCTGTCACTAATTGGAAGAGCCATGCACGTTCTGGTAGGTCTATTCTTTATTACGCACTGTTCAATGATTAGTACACAATCCTCAACAGTTTTTTTCTTTCCTATTGAAGGGAAGACTTCCAGAGCCCTAAACGCTATTTCACTTATCTTTAAGCTATCCGTGTATCTTCATTCAAGAAAAAATCAGATTCTCAAATATTAAAACGAACATTCAGGTGAAGTACAACCCTTTCTGACGATAGATGCAGATGTGAAAATGAACGCTGGTATGAGATTATAATATTCAGAGATTGCAAAGGATGCTTGAATAAATATTGTTATAATTGTTATAAATATAGTTATTAAATATTATGCTTATTAAATATTTGTAATTTATTTGACTTTTAGCTTATATTTCATATCGTGATACAGCCATAATAAGCATCAGAGGGGATTTAATTTTAGAAATATTAATGCGATTTTATTTTTAGCCCTGCATCTGCATAATTGGAAAAAAAATGTTTACATTCATATGTATATATATTAGTATACACAAATATTTAACATAAATATTTATTATTATAATAAATGAAAAATCTCAATTTAGTCGTACTTAATTATGAAAATTTAGGCGAAAATTACTAATTTCTTTTAATTCTTATAAATTGTAGTGACTGATATGAAAAAAAAAATTTCATGACAGATTTGAATGTAGTGAATAGTACCTTAGTAGCTTATTTCACCACTACTCCTAAATTCGAGGAATCCACATTCTATAAACGATCCATTAAAAGAAACAAAATACTACAAACCGTTATTATTATCAAAAACGAAGTTGCGTTGACACACACACGCATCCTTTAGCTGAAATAATATTCAGTACTGGCATTTAAAACTGGTATTGTACGTTTAACTGTTCGTTAACTTTTAATTACTTCGCAGTCACCGTTTTGCAATATACATGTTATTTATTTTTGCAGGATTTTAAACGGTGTTTATCGTTAACAGAGATATATTGAACATTAAAAATAAAATATTCTATTTTTTTCTTTTTTTTTTATAAATGCAATGTGAACAGAGGTATTCCTTGCCGCAGTACACGTGTGTAATTGTGGCTGCGTTATAAATGCTTTAAATCCAGAGGTACACAACAACGATAGGATAGACAATGAGTATGCATTACAATTTTAAAAACACATGCTGTCAAGAAATCGTTGTAACTTCATTTCCAACCTGTTAATTGCAACCTATGGAGTGTTCTCATTACTGCTTTAGTTAATAACCTTAATTTTCTTCAGATGTAAAGACAAAATTCATCGTCTTGTTTTACTGTAAAGTTGCTTTATTTTTACATGCACGACCTAATCACACTTGAAGTGGTCAATTGTAAGATGATATTAGCCCATCTGATAATGCTGAAAAAAGTTTATGTTGCGTAGTTGGAACACATTCTTTAACTCTAAGATACTTCCTGTTCATTACCGTGTGCAGCGATTTTATGTTTGAAGTTTTATTTGTTGGCTGATTAGTTTACTGCATTTACTATCATACTATTGTACATATATATTTGGGGATGGTTTGTGCATATATATATATATATATATATATATATATATATATATATATATATATATAAACTTTTGGGGGGTAGTTAAATTACGGATTCCATTCTTTTATCTATCATTAATAATATATATATATATATATGTGTGTGTGTGTGTGTGTGTGTGTGTGTGTGTGTGTGTGTGTGTGTGTGTGTGTGTGTGTGTGTGTGTGTGTGTGTTTGTGTGTGTGTGTGTTTGTGTGTGTGTGTGTATGTGTGTGTGTGTGTGTGTGTGTGTGTGTGTGTGTGTGTGTGTGTGTGTGTGTGTGTGTGTGTGTGCATGTGTGTGTATGTGTTCAAAATTGATTACATTTTCAAATACATTTCGTTTGTTTACACAACGTTTAGAATAAATGCTTATCACTGTAGAAAACATATGACTTTCATTTTTATTAATTTATCAATATCAATTTATCATTATTGATTTTGCGTTTGCATTCTTTTTGAGTGTACGTCGTAGCTAATTAAACTAAAAATAATTCGGTTGTAAATTTTAATGAAGAAAATCATACATTATATTTTGGAAAAAAGTATGTCCTCCATTGTTTTTCATTATTTTTTAAACGAAGATTACGTATGACACAATTATAATAATAAAATTTTCTTCAACTATTTATAATCTTAGGACCTGATATTATGCATTAGTTCAAAGCTTTGTTATGTGATAATGCTATCATATTGGCAAGGTAAATAATATAGTGGATCTTCAGACTATATAGTGCATGCAAGGTCACTTTTATAAAAGACCTTTAATAATGTTTATAGGCAAACTGAACAATTTCAAGTAATTGAAAGTACTGATGATTAAAACACTAGACAAATTGTACATTCAAAGGAAACTTAAGTGAACCTGACATCACCATACTACGCACGATAAACAAAAACGTTTTGTCAAATCAATTTTGCCCGTGTTGAATTTTTTTACACAAACTTACAGAAAAAATACATCTCAAAGTCAGGTGAACACTACTGACGCATGAGAGTTTATTTTTTACATCGTAGGTTTGAGGTCTCTTCTAAAAATTACTTTTCCCATTCCGTTTTAGTGGAAATGACATTTAAGCCTTCCTTTCACTTGGCAGAAGCACTACCACAAAATACCTAACTACTTCATGTTAGAACTTTTTACGTATCAGCCACTTTCCTTAATATGATTGATTACAACTTTTCAAATTCGTAAGGTACTAGTACAACCTGGCGAGGGGTATCAAATTGTATCTGATCAACACATCACTACACTTAAAGGTATCTGCTTCAAAATTCACATGGCCCTTGGTTAGAGTTTAATAATTTAATGTGTGCTAATTATGATGTAAACACTATTAATACTAGTCGTTTTTCGGAGAAGAAAAGGACCGCTAAAAATAGATTCGTTACTTACAATCTGACTCAGTGAGCTCCAGCCAAGTAAAGCTGACCCTCCCTTTGTGCTTGACTTTCCTGCAGCCCTAGCTTCTTCTGCCTCCTTTTTCATTTTCCACTCTTTAAATGCCTTCAGAGCCTGTCTATGAGCCGTGATGAACCGCAATGAGTCACTGAGAAGAACCGGTTCACAAAATAACGGGGCACAATGTCCAGTCTTTGCAGTATGTCACCAAGGGGTGGACAACCAGAACTGTAGCACACAGCTACAGTCACTGCAGTATCTACTATTTTGAGTCCATGATTTGGCTTGGGGGGGGGGAATTCAAAATTAGATGATTCAAACTCTCGTTTGAGTTATGGGTGTACTCTCAAGGCACTTTTCCAACAGCTGTATTTTAGCTAAGCTTTTGAAAGTTGGCTTGAGCTCATTCATACATGCTGGTGGCAAATTGTTCTTGTGTTAGTAGTTTGCAGTGTCATTTCTTGCCTCAGCTATTTTGTATATGCACCAACAAGAATGGCAAAATATATAGACAGGATTTTCATCACGTGAATCCTTGTGGAAATAAAAAGCCCACACAGTTTCCCTCATGCGTACTATTTTTCAATAAAATGCTAATCACCACATGGGTTATTAACTTTTCTAAAAAAGTTAGTATCAGCATAAAATCCGATGAATCTGCTGTACCTCAGACTATACTTCTCTACATATGAAGAAAATACCTCCCTTGCAATTTCACTTACCATTCCCCCCCCCCCCCCAACTACTTTCATGAGATAGCGTACACTCATGTGTTTCCGCCCATTCTTGCTATCTAGAACTAGCAGTGTCTTGCTTGACCCAGTTCTCATAACCTTTGCATACGCTGCTTTTCACGCCAGTGTCCAGCACTTTGCCAGTCTGTTATCTAACCACATCAGCTGTGTCCTCGTGTCATGCAGGTGCCATCGAAAGACACGTCAATGTCCCGAACTCTTTCTCCTTTATCCTCTGCAAGATCATGCTCTGTTTCAGCAGGTTTTCCCATCATTTCTGCCTGACAAGCACATGCAACAAATTTTAGTTTTTTTTGTTTATGCAGTTATAATGAGCTCTTTTAACAGGAGGTGGAAGGTCCATCACTCCACAGAATGTTTGAAGCTCCGACAAATCACCACCAAAACAACACATTTCAAATACAGTCCTGCGATTCACAGAGGAGACCCTTACGTTTCCTGCTGAAATCTGTGTACACGAGAGGAATGACTCCTCTCTATTACAGTGACTATTTACATAGTGAAAAGCAAACTCACTAACTAGCCCTTTTCTGAGTTTCAATGAAACGTATTTGACTACGACAAAATCTGCAAACATGCTTTGATGCCAGCTTAGCTGTAAAAGAGTTATGTGTCAATTTACCTGAATGCCTGAAGATCCTATTCTACAAACATTTCAGTCTCTTCTATTTCTCTATGATCATCACTCAAATCTTTGGAACTAATATACTGTCATACATGCTCTGGATTTTCATGAGAGAAAAGTGGATGTGGCACTTTAATTTTCTCCAACGAATTCTTCACATTTCAACTCCACATCTTTCGACTGCATTTTTCATATACCCATTGCCACAAAATGTCATCTTCTTGCTCCTATAACCTTTCAGTTTCCTATCACAGGACATCACAAGAGATCAGAACCCCACCCCACCCCCTTTACTGATACACAACAAATAAAGAACACACGGTTACAGGGAGCCGACATTTGCAATTCACTAGATTTACCGTTCTTGCGTTCAAAGAAAGGGAGATGCTTATTGTTTTCTGTAGCAGACAATGCACTTTTTCAAAAATCGCCATTTTCTTTGACTCAAGGGGAAACTAGCATGCACTTTGAATGACAATAACTCAAAATCAAGCAATTTAGCGATATAATTCGAAGTGCGCATTAATCCTAGGCCAGAAAATATGGTTGTCATACACTAGCAACACAAAACAAAAGCTATTTTTCACCAATTTCTATGTAGTACTAGTACAGGAGATAAAACCACTATAAATATATTTCCTAGTATTCAAGAAATAATATTGCTGAATCGAACAATCGTTGTTTTCAAATTTAAATTATCTAGCTAGAATGTATTACTTGGCGATATTTTGGTTTAATTTTGTCTAATCATAATTTGTCTAATCATAATTACATAATCTTTTGGATGTACACAGAACTTACAGATCAATGGATTCCACTCCTCAAGCCATGCGTTCGCAGGCAGACAGTCACAGTGTCCAATCCACCTGTAGAGGGTACAGATGTGAGTGCAAGTGACGAAAGTTGCCTTGCATGTCAGAATGGTGGCATCGACTTTGTACAACGTCTACTTAGTAAAGGTGTGAATTTAATACGGGACGATGGAACTACTCCACTTCATGCCGCGTGCTTGTCAGGACACAGAGTCGTGGTAAAACGACTTCTTCAAAATGGCGCAGAAACAAATAAAAGAAATAAAGACAGAAATACCCCTCTTCATTACGCCTGTTATAAGGGACATGTAGAAGTGGTAAAGGAATTGCTTGGTAAAGGTGAAAAGGTGAATACTGCAAAACAAGACGATGATATAACTCCTCTCCATGGGGTAATTCTGAACAGAAATACAATCGTAGCAAAGGTAAATACCATGAACAATAAAGGGGCGACACCTTTCTATGCTGCATGTCTGAATGGAAACACAGACGTGGTAAAGTTATTGCTTGAAAACAAAGCCAAGGTGAATGCTATGAAAAACAATAGTGTGACACCTCTCCATGCTGCATGTGTGAACGGAAATGCAGACGTGGTGATAGAACTGCTTAAAAAAGATGATGTGAATGTGAATGCAACAAGAAAAGATGGGGAGACGCCTTTACATCGTGCGTGTCGTTTCGCGCACACAAAAGTTGTGAAAACATTACTTGATAAAAATGTAAATGTGAATGTGTCAAATCGTGAAGGGCACACTCCTCTCCATTTTGCATGTTCATACGGAAATTGTGACATGGTGAGAGTGCTATTAGAGAAAGGTGCAGACGTGAATGCTGCACAATGTGGAGACACCCCACTCCATATTGCCTGCTCCAATGGAAACGCAGACATGGTAAACGCTTTACTTGAAAATGGTGCCAATGTAAACGCTACAGGAAAGGATGGAGGCACACCTCTCTACCACGCATGTTATAAGGGACACAGAGAGATCGTAGAAATATTAGTTGAGCAAGGTGCAGATATAAAGTCAACAAGAAGAGATGGTGAAACCCCTCTGCATGCTGTGTGTTCTCACAATTACCCAGACATAGTTAAGGCTTTCATTGAAAAGGGAGCAGATGTGAATTTAGAAAGAAAGGATGGGGGGACTCCCCTTCATACCGCATGTAATAAGGGACATACTAACGTGATCAATGTTCTTATTGACAAGGGTGCAAATGTGAATGCTATTAATCACGTTAAGTCGACTCCTCTGCATTTCGCATGTGATAGCGGGCATACTGACGTGGTGAAAGTACTCATTCAAAATCGTGCAAATGTCAATGATATCAATCACGATGGAATGACTCCTCTGCATTTTGCATGTGACAAGGGGCATACTGACGTTGTACACGTTTTAATTAAAAACGGTGCAGATGTCAATACTGAGAATAAAAATGGGATGACGCCTCTACAGTCAGCACAAGTTAACAAACATAACGTTTTGGTAAATGTTTTACTTGAAAATGGTGCAATAGAGTCTATATCAGAAAACGATGTAGCGACGACGACGCTACTCTGAATGTCTTCAAGAACACCCTGAGGAAGTAGACAGATTGATTGAAGAAGTTTAGGATGAACTCAAATAGAAATGAAGCATCTATGTTTGCAAATTGAACATAGTAACGTGTACATACACACATAATAAACTGAGTCTTTGATAATGGCACACTAGATATACTGAGCTAATAATACATATATATTTTCTCATTGATTAATAAAAAAATATAATCATTCTTCTCAGAAATGTGTATCCAGACTGTAATGGAATATCAAATAAAGCATGCAATACAATATAAATAAATAAAATGACAAAGTATAAATACATACAGGTATAGAAAAGACTAATAAGAGTAATACGCCATCATTTATTACAGTGTCTTCACATTTTGAAATTTGCTCAGGTAATAAATGACCATGTTCCAACAGACTTTAAATTTAATTCCAAATGTAATATATTAAAAATCAAACTTATATAGAAGAAAATACGCTTGAGGCGTAAAACATAATAATGAACATAGTGACAGATCTACAGAACAGCTTTTATGAACTCCAATTTATAAACAGTATTTCATCATTGAATAATAGGAACGAACCCGATAAAATTACATTTTTTTTCATAAACACTACAAATAATGTGATATAAAGTAAGATATATTATTATACTACAAATAATTCACTATCACCTCATTTTATTCTCTTATGACCTTTGAAACCATATTACATAAATAAGTATTATTTTAAATTATGCATTTCAGAAAAACAAAGTGATTTTGAATACACTATATACATTTATCGTGATATTTAAAAGTAAATTGTTTCCTGATTATTATTATTCATGACGCTTTGCATTGCACGGTTTGCAAATTGTATTAGCCAAAATCCAATGTTGTAATTTAATTTCGTTTATTATTCTTAGCCTGTAATACTTAATCATTATGTTTATTTAAATGTTGTATTAATATAAAAATATACATCCAACCAAATGCATGACGGTAAGTTCTTTTCTTAGTCCCACGTGTCGATTGATTTACTTTAAAACTGAATACAGAAGTTTTAAATGTTATGTAAACAATGTATTTAATAAATTCACATGCACATTGAACTAATTTACTTATTAATCATTTACGTTTGGGAGTTGTTTGCAAGTAATTGTCAAATTAATGTGTGAAAGCTGAGATATTCCTTCAAGAAAAAAAAATGGATTGATCTAGCAGGACGATCCTCACACAAAACGGACTCTACTTAACTCCTCTTTACCTTGCATGTCAAAATAATATGATAGACTCTGTAGAACGTTTGCTTGAAAAAGGTGCAGTTGTTAATGCTATAAATAGCACTGGTCTGACTCCTCTCCATGCTGCATGCGTGAATGGAAATTATGACCTGGTAAAAGGTTTGATTAATAACGATGCAAATGTGAATGCAAAAGGGGATGATGCTGAGACACCTCTACATTGTGCGTGCCTTTTCGAACATACACTTGTCTACTCCTAAAAATGTACATACCCGAACGACTGCCCCCAACATGTTGGTACTCCGTAAACATGGATAATACAAATTGCATAACAATTGAGATCAACAGCTCCAGTGGATCGTTCGCCCTCAGAGGAAGGAGTTCCTCTCACATATAGACATATAATAGACACAATAGACATATACAATGTCTACAATTAATGGATTTACGAAATGGAAATGGTAAGAAATGACGCAACAGGTGAAAATTAACAAGTATTTATATAAAGGAGAAATAAACAAGAAAATAAAATAAAACAATCAATTACAAAAGCCACAATTACATCATCGTAATATCTATCAGAGAAAATTTAGCCTCCGTTAGCTGTTTAAATTTCCCTGAATTAAGTTGTACAGTTTAATCTCTCACTCTCTCTCTCTCTCTCTCTCTCTCTCTCTCTCTCTCTCTCTCTCCCTCTCTCTCTCTCTCTCCCTCTCTCTCTCTCACTACCTAAACTGTCTATGTATCTATCTATCTGTCTATCTATTTATCCATCCCTCCATCCCTCCATCTATCCATCCGTCCATCCGTCCATTCATCCATCCATCCATCTATCTATCTATCTGTGGCAAGGTTCTTGTCAGTTATTTGTTTAATTATTAATTATGTGATATTATATTCATAAATAATTCACAAACAATAATCCTTCCTCACAATCAACTACATTCACCCGACGGGATCTTTGTCATTGTGGTTTCAAGGATGACTAAGTCAAACCTGAGAAGTGTCAGGTAACTAACTCTCTCCTCAAGTGTTATTTGTCTAGTATAGAAGACCTTAACTCAACTATCTCGATAGTCAAAATCTCATTATCGATGACTGGAACAATCCTAAAACATGTGCTTGACCGTCTTCAAATATGTTGTTGTATCATTTGGCAGACCCCACCGATCATCTTCACATGTGCTTCCCTTCTTCAGCAATGAGAATGGATATTTAAACTTTTTTATTAAAGAAAAATAATAAATAACAAATAGATCAATTTACAATTAATGTTCTTAAAAAAATCACACACACACACACACACACACACACACACACACACACACACACACACACACACACACACACACACACACACACACACACACACACACACACAAGGCAACTATTCAGAGATTGCTAATTTATCTAAAGCTTATTACAATCAATGAAGGATAATTAGGAAAACAGATTTCATGCTAATTCCATAGAACAATTACTATGAATTTACGTTAGAGCATATTCTCAATTCAGTCTCAAGTTTGGCTTACAAACAATTCTCAAAAATTCATTAATCAAATTTAAATATCAATATTGTTTTAGTCAATACAATATATTATAGAAAAAATCAGAAAATAGATTAGGATTTCACCTTAAAATCAGAGAAACATATACTGATTACATGAACAATTCATAATTACGATTCACCTGATGTGGCTTGTGAGCGGTAATCTGGTTCTTGTATTAGAGATTACAGGTAAAAAAAATAATGTGGCAATAGATAAAAAAATTGATCAAAAATAGATCAGAAAGTTGACTTGATTGAACAAAATCCATGTCATGTTTGGTTCCAGCACAATAAACCCGCCAAAAAATCTTAGACAGCAAATTTGATGTTGTCCAGTGTAATTATTGATGTGTAGAAATTGTATTATTTAAATTTTCACTGATTTTAAGTTATTAATTATTTGAGAGCATGTAAATTGAACAGACAACTTACCAGCTGAGTCGCAGTCGGCCGTGGTATTTTAGAAACAGCTCGTGACGAATGTAGCAATGATGTCACAAGTATTTACACCAGTCAAACCATCAGTTGGATGGGTAATCAGGGAGTTGCATCCGAATCCGTAGTGGAGATCTAATGGTTGGTACTGACTTTTGGATGGTGCCTGCAAAACCCTTAAAGTCGTTTACGTCAAAGGTTGAGTTTCTCTGGAAGGACGGATTCTTCGATTGAAAGCAGGAAGAGTGTAGATTGAAAGCAGGAAGGGTGTAGATTGAAAGCAGGAAGAGTGTAGATTGAAAGCAGGAAGGGTGTAGATTGAAAGCAGGAAGGGTGTAGATTGAAAGCAGGAAGAGTGTAGATTGAAAGCAGGAAGAGTGTAGATTGAAAGCAGGAAGAGTGTAGATTGAAAGCAGGAAGAGTGTAGATTGAAAGCAGGAAGATTGTAGATTGAAAGCAAAGACCACTCTCTCACCCGACTGTGTGTGCGCTTTGGAATACGAGCAAACTGTGGTCGAGTATAGGTCAGACATATGTGAGATTGTAGAAATGGATGCTGCTAACTGCATATTGGCCTTGTGTAACCTATCTAAAATATTTGGTGGTTGGTAGAAATAGCGGTATGGTGGTTGCTCCTACTGACACATTTGTTAGTATGTGAGTAGTTCACGAGAGCGTACTAGGATCAGTAGTAAAGGAGGCAGTAACTGAAGGTGATAAGCTGTTGATGAGATGTATAGCAGATTATGTATGCGTGATAGTTAAGCGTGAAGAGAGAAATTATTCATTAGCAAATGTTTCCTATGGTTCAGTAGAAGTAAAGGAGAAATTTCCTCTTAAGTAGAGCAGGATATTTCAGAATCACCTGATACGAGTTTGTTACGTTTCCAGTATTTATTTATAGACCCTGCCTAGGATAATTAAGGACCTTAAAAGATAATAGATAAATTAATTCCTTCTCTCATATCCTACACAGACTGGTTGCTCAACTTATCATTTGACTAATTTAAAAATGTGTCTTGTAGTGCAGACGACAGATTTACAAACTGATAAATTGCGTACGTTAGCTGGGTTGGAGTCGTTAAATTCCTCTAAATTAATATGCATTCGTTATGTCATTCAGCTCAACCGCCCCCATCCAATCCAAGAAATTACTCATTAGGTCTATTATGCATAATAATTAACTACGAAGAGGTTTAACAATTAAAAATAAGATTTAATAAAGTTTAACAATTTAACAATAATCAAATACGAGCGCGAAAGTCTATTTCTTAATTCTCGCACATATGTGCTTAAAGTACTCGAGAAAAAGTGCCCAATTGTGTCTTTATGAACTTTGTATCAACTGAGGGGTACTCAGCTTTAAGTCTCTGTATCACCTGGTTTCCTTTATTCCAGTCCGTACCGGGTCTGCCTCACAGTAGTCGCATCAGCGGAAATGCACGTGGCATACAGGGAAATTGTCCTTTAATTTCGCCGCTAGTGTACTTGGGATCAGACCAGCATACGTCTACTCGTTGACACTGCTTTACAGTGGTGTGGACTCTAGAATAACTGAATTCTCTCAGCAGAATTCAAACCAGCTTGTACAGGTCTTCAGGATGAAGACAAAGACAACTTTTCCAAGTTCAAGGATGCAGACAAGGACCGACCTGATGAAAGGAAAATGTGTCCCATAATCGCCTGCTAGTACTTTCGCTACTTAAGCAAGTTCAGTTCAAATGCTTTGAATTAGAAATTCAACTACGCGTCATTTACAATTTAGATTTAGGAAATATAATCTTCTCATGCATGTTTCATTTAACAGTGCATGACGTATGAATCATAAAAATATCTACAACGTTAAATTAATGTTCATACAAAGGGGATAATTCAAATCAGCAAAGTGCTTCACAATTTACAATTAAAATTACACGCAATAATTTGAATTACATGAGAAATTCATATCGAGCGCAGGCACTTCTGGCTCTAGTGAATTTAAAAGCAATATAAATTAAAGTTACAATGGAAAGGAGTTACAATGAATTTATAATCCATAACTTATAGGTTTTCAGTCATTTCAACGAACCGTGCTCAAGTATATAGCAATACAATATAATACATAGCACAAATACATACATAGTTAAAATATACAGAATACAATCAAATAAAAATGATACCTTATGAGAAGTCGAAGTGTCTATTCTCATCTACCTTGCCGGCCTGTCCGTTCCTATATGACTCGAGTAGCTAACATGGTGTCGTGTAGCTAATTGTTTTCTCGCAGTGTCGGACCGGTGCGTTTTACCAATATTTATAAGAAAGCATAAAGCATATCACGTGACGGATCGCGTGGCATGTAGTTGGTTCTAGAACCTAGACAATGGGTCTAAAGTTACATAACGTTGTGACCTCTTTGCTGGAAGCCTCTCGATAGGAGAGAACTTAAACAAAGGGTTTTCAAATCTCAATATTTCAAGTAAACAACAAGTGGGTCAGAAAGTCATGACATTTTTATCAGACTGTGACAGAGTTCAGCATGTAGTAAAAATTTAAAAGAGACGGGTGCAACACAGGAGGGTGATAAGACTCGATCGTTAAGTAATAAGTGTAAAGATGACAACTTGACTTAGTCAAGCGTTACTTAGTACAAGTCAGAACTAACATGGGAAGTTGCTACTAACAGGTATGTAAGTGTAGTGGTTTTGTAGATTCTCAGAGTAAACATGACTATGTCAAAAGGCATGTAGAGTATTATGATCAGGAGGACAGTGCAAATTTAAGCTATGAAACGCAAAAGAAGACATCGTGATGGTATTCAGTGTGTTAGAATCAGGTGTCGAGCACTGTGAACTAGTGACAGAAATTAAAATTAAAGAAATTCCTACCATAGTTGTTGATAGTCTGACAGAGATAAGGCAGAGTAGCTTAACCAAGTAAGGCAGACGAAGATGACTTGATAAAACGAGCGACACAAGGACGTCAAATTGTATTTCTCAGTGATAAGGTGATAACTTTAGGGTTTGACACGGACACAACCTTGTTGATATTGTCTCAAGAATCTGACTTATTAGTGATGACACATAATGTGAGTGATTTGAATCATGAATAAGGAATGCATAGTCAGAGAGTTAGAACCTCTATAGCCACTAAAGAAATGACTAGTGTTGACATACAAGCCAGTGTGTTGTCTAGTTATATGATAGTGAGTACATAGACGTACTATGACATAGAGCTTGATAAGATGGCGAAAGCCCATGTAGCACATGTTACAGACGTAAACGAATTTGGTGATGTGTTGAGTGAGAAATTGGGACGTATAGATTTTTTTACGGATGATGCTAAGACGATAGCAGTACCAGAAAAACTTAGAAACACGAATTCAGCAATACGTTCACTGCTCAATAAATAGATGACCTTGACTTTACTTTAAATTGTTCATCATCGTACTAGGAAATCAGAAATCAGAAACAGAAATATTTTATTTAGACTAAATGATCACATCTCGGCAATTGTAATGCAGGACTCAGAGGAAGGTGATGGCAATAATGTTGTCTACATTGTATCATTTTCAAAAGTATTGGCTGAAAGATAGATAGATAAATAGACAGACAGATAGATAGATAGATAGATAGATAGATAGATAGATAGATAGATAGATAGATAGATAGATAGATAGATAGATAGATAGATAGATAAAAGACTGTAAATAAACAATAAAAGATAAATATATATTGTAGGTAGGTTGGTTGGTAAATAAGTAGGTAGGTAGGTCGGTAGACAAATGGAATATGATCAGAATCTTAAAGCACGATAAATAGATGGAATATAAGATGGCAGATGGCAGATGTTACGTGTTCACATTCACACTATTTGAAACAAGACACTTTAATATTATATGAGGTATTACCACCACCCCAGGAGGAAGGTGGACAGTCGGTAACTAGTCAGCACCACATAGGACTTGTGTAGATGTTATAACAAAATCCTAATGCAGAATAGCAATGGATGTTTGTTTGGCTCAGATTTATTCTGCATGGAGGTTATGAATTGCCGACGTGTTTGTGTGCATGAGTGTTTATGGGAAGGGTGAGATGTGAATGGTACTGACAATACAACATGAAAAACAAACTGCAATACTCCACTTTCAAAACCATACATTTGAAAATTTCAATTCACATTTATTAGTCTATAGGTACCATTTCATACAGTGGATAGTCAAGCATCACAAATCATCATTACTTTATACCTTTCGGAGGGAACAAAAAATAGAAATGATGAATGATGGGTAAACAAAATTTACAAAATAAAAAAAAAACATAAACTGCAGTTCATAGCAGTACTTCACATATAAAAAGTATTTACTGCTTTAATACAGTAAATTTATAAATATTCAGAAACGTACTGGGTTATTATCCCATATCAAACATTAAATTAAAACCAACATTATTTTTTGAAAAAAGGAAATAAAATCAAACTGCAAATCAAATTGCTAATAGTAGTCAAGTAGTCAAATAATTAGACCAAATCTCAAACACCTCATATATTAATCTAATTCATGTCAATTCCAGACAGTTCAAATTAACCTAGGTGATTTAAATTAATTCAGATCAATTTAGGTTAGATCACATTACTTTAGGTGCACTGTGGTTTTCCTGTTTTTACAGTTACTCACAAATGCTATTTTCTCATGCCAGAGGATGAAGAAGAAACAAACACTTTTGCAAGTGTCGATGTGCCCTCCCCCCCCCCCTTCCCTGCAGTTTCCACTACTGCTTGCCTTGTGATGAATCTGTCGTCATGGTTCTGTCTTGCAGGGTCATGAAATAGTTTTGCTGCAGTTATTTTGCAACGTCCTGTTGTCGCATGTCCGCCTGTCAGTGATGAACCCTGGCATCATGATGTCAACCCTCCAAAAATGGTTTGCTTGGACCATGACCGATGTACTTACGTTATAAATGGTTTGAAGTTTCCCCAGATAACTGTAGGCTGGCTCATCCATCCCGTTATTTGGGCAGCTTGACTCACCAAAGATAGTGGAACTTCGTATTCCAGCAAATTTTTACTGTATCCAACATGACTGATGAAATGTGAACAAGGCATTACTGATAGAGGTTAATAGTTCCTTTCCTTCTGCCAAGATTGCGTACTTCAATAGTTTTAGTTTCTCTCTGCTTTTTAGCTATTCTTCCTCCTTTTAAACATGTTGAAAATATATGATACTTTTCGCCACGCTAGCATTTTCCTCAGCACATTTTTTCTCAAGAAAAAACATCTTCCCTCCATCTGCATGTGAATTTCGCTTAATTAGCATGTGAAAGTCAGTTTATCTCCTGCAAATAATCTTCCCTATAGTGCGCATGCACATGACATCAGATTCACCTTTCGAATACATTCACTATTTTCCAACTAATACTCGCACACAAATAACACCTATTAAAATACACTCTTTGAACTTATACAAGTATTCAAAAATAGTACTCCATTCTATATATTACAATGGTGTACACACACACACACACACACACACACACACACACACACACACACACACACACACACACACACACACACACACACACACACACACACACACACACACACACACAGAGTGATACTTTATTAGACGTGAAATATCACTTAGACCTGTCCTTTTGGCATAATGCCAACACACAAGTGCGCAATAAATCGAGGAGGTCAATACTCTGTCAACGGCAATAGGAAAATTTCGCGACGTTAAAAGATAGTAATTGGTGATGTTAGTTCCGCGAATACACATTTCAGTACCGGTAATAATTTCTACTGACTGACGTAAGCGTCAACAACAACAACAAAAATTGCTATCCTTACTCTAACTAACGCTTTCCCATTCGACTTTGTTGAATAAAATCACACACATGCACGCACACGCACGCACGAATACACACACCACTCACACACACACACACACACACACACACACACACACACACACACACACACACACACACACACACACAAACACACAATTATATGAGCACACACTCTCAACGATCAGTTTTATCTATCTGATGTCTTGAAATGTGGGGGGAGCTTATGGACCTATACATTTTAATTTTCGTTTAGCGGACGACCGAAAGGAATATTTAAAATAAAAATATGTCGGCGAATCTAACCCTACTTATCCGTGACATTAGATGAAAGGTCCAACATACCCTTTATGGCACGTTACACGACTGTTCCAGAATTTTCGATGCACTCACAAATCACATAGTAGAGAATTGTCCGGAACTTTACATGTGCTATCAAGCACATCATGCTGAGTGTTCTCGAGCCTCAATTTTTCTGCATTGGCTTTGAATGTAATTCACAGGAATCGACTTACAGCAACATATTAGTGCTACGTTTTATGACCACATTGGATACACACACCTACGTGATCCGTTAGATTAATGTAGTCACTGCAATCTGAAATGGTTCAAAGGCATCAATTAAAAAAGGTACACTCTTTTCTCTTAAGGTAAAATTAAGGAAGCGCTACATTTCAAGCATATTTCATCGCTAAACTTCTTTCTCTTTTTTGCACACTTAAAATTCCTGTAAGAATATTCTTTAGGTCGATACACAGGAAGGATATTAAATATAGAATCAATAAAATTTCACAAGTATAATGTAGAATGTATTCAAATTAGTAAACATATAAGTCATATTTCTATTACATAAGCCTTCTCCAATTCAAATTTTAGATCAATATCAAACATAAATGCGATATTCTAAGTCCATTCTTTTTTTATCAGTCAACTAAAGTAATATAAGCTGATGATCGCCTTTATGAAGGGCTCGAGCGTTATCAAAATCAAAGTGACTAGAATAGAGACCTTCTTCAACCAAGTAAGTTTTGATCCATCCACATTGGATGAAATTGTTATGAACAAGAGTGTGAATCAGAAATCTTACTGGTTGGCTTGGAAATGGTTTGGATTTCACAGGCAAGTTCTAGTATATTATTTACCTGAGTTGTTTACTTCAACTCTTTCGCACAGAAAATATCGTCATAAGAACAGTGACCAAGGTCGGGTCACGTTAACATTAGCTACAAATATATCATTATTAAGTTTAGAAATACAGATAAGCAAACGTAACCCACCACACTATATTTGGACATTTGATAACGTAAACGAGGAAATAAAACAAAATTAGTCAAGAACAGCTTGCCATACACTCAGTTGGTGAAGTGTGGAAGGAGAATCACATGCACTTTATAAAAGAAGAAGAGTTTTACTTGTCAGCTATACAGTGTGGAAGTTGAATCAAGTGTGCCTAGTTAACAACAGCAAAGAGTTTTGTCAACTCATCTAAAACAATGAAAGGTTTTCAAACATTGCACTACTTAGCTGTCTTCTTTATGATAACACCAACGTCCTCGGCCTCAGCTACATGTGAGTTTGTGTCAATTAGACTTAACGACACTCAAAATCAATCGATTTTATCAATAGAATACATAAAATATATATTATATACGCAAATGTATTATATGTATACTACATATTACATCAAAGTAAGATTACATTTGTGAATGTCTGCGTTTGTGTATAAAGTGTTATTGTTCCTTCTATGATGACGCGATAAGTCATGTTGTTGCTCATAACCTGAACACATTGATGTTAATCTTTTACATCTGTCAACAGGTGGTATGTTTCATTTTCTGTCGCCTTCAATTCAGAATGGAACACTTGTGGTGAAAGAAAACACAATTCTCAACATCACTTTCAGCATATTAAACAAACACTGTAGTACCGTGCCATTTGGTGCGTTTACGATTGATATCTCTCTATGGAACGCCAAGCAAAGAATGTTTGCTCGCCAGTGTACCATTCACAAAACGTGTACAAATGGGTCAGAGCACGCCAATACTTCGTGCCAATGTCTAGGAACTCAAGGGATTTATGGCTTCCAACTTGTCGTCCAAAGACAACATAGCACTAAATGGAAATGGTCAACATCAAACTTAACATCGAATGATACTTTTATAGATCTCAGCGTAACATGCAAGTATTCATTAATTAGTATTTTTAGTATTTCTGCATTTACATGCCAATAAGGTAACACAACGCATTACTGGAATTGAGACCTGTTTTCATAGTAATTCATTAAAAGAAAATAATCGCTTTTTGATTTGACATCTATTATCATATTAATGTTGTAATGATGATACTTGAAGTCTAAACATAGCAATGTAATCTGCTATCGTATAACAGTTGTAATGATGATACTTGAAGTCTAAACATAGCAATGTAACCTGCTATCGTATAACAGTTGTAATGATGATACTTGAAGTCTAAACATAGCAATGTAACCTGCTATCGTATAACAGTTGTAGGATAAAGACTGTGGTCAAATGGGCTCGTGAAAATAATGCTTGTGGTCAAACACTGTTGTAATGAGAACTTTTATGGAGACACCATATCGTAAACTGTTGTCATATTTATCCTGGAAATATACGGCTTATATACTGACTTATTACATTATAATCATATAAATGTAAAATCCATATTTTTAGTTACATATGACAATGTAACCCTTTTACAAAACAATGTTGTACAGACGATGTTTGTAATCACAAAAGGAATTATAACATTGTCATTTGTTAAGGTTGTACAGAAAAATGCAATAGTCACTTAAGTTTTTAAATTATATGTTTAGTCACACATATGATATGATTACGAAACACTCCATTAAACATTTAAACATAAAAGCAATGTATAAAAAAAACAGTACATTAATATGTTACTTTCGCTATTTTCTTTCATCATTTCATCTTCTCGAAGAACGGGTAAATTCCAGTAAAATAATAATAATATTATCACATGCTGTAATGATACTTGTGTGCGGACTTGATACATAATTAAAAAGTATTCTGAAGAGCCATTCATCGCAGAGCTGAGAAAATGCACATTGCAATCGAAACTGAAACAATCATTAAATAAAGAATATTCATACCAATAGGAAAACATCATCACAACATAATAATGGTCATCTTCAATTTGTTTTTGTTATTATTCTCCATCATCATCATCAGCAGCAGCAGCAGCAGCAGCAGCAGCAGCAACAACAACAGCAGAATTACCGTTACTCTCTCATGCTTAGTTTATAACAGTTAAAATCTCTTTGATTTTTCTTGCATGAACATGCAGGTGTCATTGTCATATCGATGAAACTGTAATCTGCGCTTTTATTTTATATGTTATTGCCGACATTATACTAGATCCGTTCACTATTTACTATCAGTCTAATAATGATTATTCATGGCAGTGTCTTAGAGTCTCTGCGAGGATGTAAGAATTCCTGGACAAATTACAGTGTATTCTGTATTATTTTGTGTTTTTTTTTCGTATTTTCCTTTTTGTGTTATTATTATAGTAAAGTGTATAATTATTTGTTAGATAGTTAATCTGAGGTAAACTAATGTTTACCTAGCAACGTCATTGTAATATTCACACCGTTAAGTCTACCAACATGTGTCAATGTCAAGATGTTAATGAACGTAGTGAAGACCAAATGAGTGATTACTCAGTGAGGAGGGGCACTGCCACGCTGAGGGAAGACTACAATATATAGAAAATTGAGTTTCATTGTTTTCCATTGGTTGAGAAAGGTCGAAGAACCAGTAAAGCGTTAAACAAGTTCCCCCCGCCAATATATTACTTCCTAAATCATGATTTATTATTTGTATAAACACGCTGTTATATATGTTTTCTTCTGAAGAGGTGCATATGTTGTATTAGAGAGTAATCGTCTTAATGGCTTTGCCATGTTTGTAGGAGAATGCAATGTGTTATGTTCCATTTTTCTTTACATAACTGTGAAATTCTGATAACTAATTTCGAGTATAACGTATTTTTTTTACTCACATGCATATGAAATGTAAAGATTAGAAGGGATATTATTTTTTTTAGTTTTGTAATAAGATTAGTGTGAATTTTAGAGGATTACCGATGTAATTGTTTTCTCTAAATGGCAAATGATGGAATTGTGTATAACGTAAGAAGAACATTTAAATATTGGCTTGCCTGGATCGTTAATGTTAATTGATCTTATGTCAAGTTTGCTATGAATCAGAATTACTGTTTGATATTGATACTGATATGCTTGGGACAACCTTATGAATTCTCGCTATCGCTACCACATTTGTACTAATTAGATATACAAATACTGGATATTGAAATCGGCTGCGGATGAGTCTCCAATTTGATGAATTAGATTTCTTTTATTAAGAGGAGGGGGTAATACGTCACTGATCATAAAGGCAATGTTAATTAGCTGTCCATTGCTGAATTAAGATGTATGAAATGCGTTACTATAGTGCATATAAGACTAGGTCGTGGGAATTTTATTATTATTATGAATAATTATGGCCTAAACCAATGTATTTAAAAAGTATATACTAGCAGAATCTTATTAATAAACACATGTGACAGCCATTTTTTATTTCGTTCATTGTGGAAAAATCTCCCATTTAAGATATTTCCATACTGTCTACTCTGAATGCTGGTTCGTTCTTCATAATTTCGCAAAATTGATATTTGGCAATTGCTCTTTAAAATTATTTCATTGGCAAATACTTTATTTCATACATGCGTTATATTTCTATAATTAGAACAGTGATATAGTGGATAGAAATATTAGTAGTTACAGAGGTAATATAACCATTTTAAAAACTCCTATTAGAAAATAGTGCAATCATCAACATCATCACCACTGTCTTCGCCATCGTCTTTATATATTTTTAATTAACAAACATTACAATTCTTTCTTGTGTCAGATCCACCCCACATAACACAATTAACAGTGGAAGGATATGATGACTCCATCCCAGTATTAGCAAATGTGTCAGTAATCTGTTCATGGCAAAATGGCAACCCACCATCAAGTGTCAGTTTGTTGGACAGGAACGACAATCTGCTGGCAAGAGGAAATAATTCTGGAAGAATTTCTTATACATTTCCTTCAGTTAAGTGCAATGACAGTGGTGCTGTTCGATGTAAAGCTGATGGACCAGATATAAGTATGTCAAGTATGATGCTAATTGAATGTGAGTGGCTTCAATACATGGTTATAACGTAGTAAAGTATTAAGATGTTCAGATATAAATCAAAATGAACTCTACAATCACCACCACCACCATTATCATTACTGTATACACATTCCTGTCTAGTTTCTTTTACTTGACCTTTAATTGTCTGATATAAAGATGTCATTTCATTTTAAATAATCAGTCGTGTGAATAAAATACATTTTGCTTTAGTAAATTACACTGATTATAAATATAGGTAAATAAAAATGAATTATTTCCTACCCGTGAATAAACATATTTGATTATGCCCATAACCATTTGAATCTAGCACAGATTCTATCAGACAGTTTTTCCTAAACGTCAATATGCTAGATGCACACTATTTTATTTTTTAAAGAGACACTTGTATTTCTGAACGCCAAATTGCATTTCTTACTGAACTAATAACTGAAATCGACTCCGGCCTTTCAAATGCTTGTTGCATTCTTTCTTGATTACTTTTTAACAATCTATAGTACTTTCACATGCACCACTCCTTTAACACTTATACTTACCTCCTAGAAAGACTGACCACTATCCCCAGGCTGGAATTATTCCTGAATGTTCCAGACAACTCACTAAACTAACCAATCTAAATGCAGCTCAGCCACATGATCGAAATTACCAGAAATGCACCTGTTAATTATTAGTCGAATGCGGCTGACCGTCGAGACAACACATTTGTTGACTCCTTGTGTTAACAAAGTATATTCAATTTACTAACCTTATGGTCGTTTATGCACAGAAGGAAATCTTCCTCTCTATATATTACTGCCGTATGGTATGTTTATCTCTGGACATTAACTATACTTTACATTGTCATATTTTGCTTATGTATTTAAATATATGATGACCATATAAGTAAGAGTGTTTTGTCAGAGAACACAAGATGACGATTTCTAGCCCATGTGAATTTTACTGGCACTTTATCTTGGATGACACATTATTCTGGATGTTGTTTTGATGAGCATTGAGCCAAAAAGTAGCACCAGAATGGAATGACCCACGGGCCAGAGACAGTGTTTGACCGTATATAAATATAATACGACACATGGGCCCACATACATCAGAGAACCAAAACTAAGTGACTATAAAACCAACAAGCTGAGCAGCTTCATACATCTTGTAGGTCATGGTACTTTCAGAGTTCACTCAGAAACATTCAATGTCCTAATATAATCCCATTTATGCTTTATAAACTGTATACCTATATACATAAACATAATTGTAACTGTTGAACTATTCACTATATGCAACAATATGTCAGGCTAACGGTCTGTTACTTGCGCGCAACAGTGCGCACTATTTTCGCTTCGCTTTGCTTGCTCACTCGCTCAAAACAAAGCCTGTGTGTGTGTGTGTGTGTGTGTGTGTGTGTGTGTGTGTGTGTGTGTGTGTGTGTGTGTGTGTGTGTGTGTGTGTGTGTGTGTGTGTGTGTGTACCATTCACGTCTATTTGTCAAACCCTCCCTCACTTCTAGGTGAATGAGCCGCATGCGATTTACAAACGTGCTAAATATTATTAAAAGATCTTAAAGTCTGTACTGCGAGCTCTTCCGTATATGGAAGGACCCGACAAGAGATTGACTGAAACTCGTCATGTGATTACCAGTCCATGATGGCCGCCGTTTGTTGGCGTTTTGGGCTAGGCGTTTCGTGCGGATTTTTACCAGTTTACACGCATCATTAAGCTTCTGGAAGCAAGCAGTCAATAAAAGGAAAGCAGCTAATCCTGTTTTGCAGGAAATTATAGGCACAATTCCAGTCTCTCGCACTCCTGGTGCTGGACAAGACCCGGGGGTGAGGCGGGCGAGCTAGTTGACAAGTCGTGTTGTACATCGAACTTCTACTGGCAGTATTTTCACACACTCGCGTGATGATTCGTAGTAAAAAGAGAAACAAATGTATAAAACAAGATAAGAGAAAGTTTCAGCTGTGAATTTGGATATTGCTTTTTCACACGCAGCAATCGAAATCGGAAGTTCACTCAGACTCGTGGTTACTCTTATTATTCCTACAAATCTGCAGTCTCTTCGGACACACAAAACACCATCAATGCTTGGAATAAACTCTCTATCTCAGACATTTTCACAAAATACAAAGGAGCACTACACTGCATATTCACTCACTCAATCGTTCATCATTTGTTGTTTCTTTGTTTCTTTTGCGCTCCTTGTTCCTACTATTTTGTGTTTTCTGTGTGTGTCTTAAACAAAATATTACAAAAATCATAACTCGTGAAATGTATTCAGTTATTAACCCTTTCTTTCACATTACAAGTTCATGCCGCATGCATTTCTTTCTTACATTCCATTTATTAATCTATCCAGAATCAGTATACGTTTTAAAACTAAAATTTCAATGCATAGACGTCAAGAATTCATTCTTAGTTCCTTTGCTGAATAATATTTTCAAATATTCATCAAACTAAAAGCAGAAATTTAAAAGATATACAATTTCAACACATGCACTTCTTTCTCAAAATTCCATTTATTAATCTATCCAGATTCAGTACTTTTTAAATATCAAATCTCAATGCTTAAACAACAAGAATTCATTGCCTTGTAAATATTTTGAAACATTTTTTCAAACTCAATGCAGAAATTAAAAAAAATATATACAATTTCAACACATGTATTTCTTTCTTACATACCATTAATTAATCTATCCAAATTCAGTATTTTTCAGATATCAAATCTCAATGCTTAAACAAGAAGAAATCCTTCTTTATTCTTTTGCCTAGTAATATTTTGAAACATTCTATGTTATTTCTTCTTGAATACAATTATTGTTGCTAAGTACATCACACATGTTAGCATGAGTCACTTACATGTTATATGTTGTTGTTTGTCACCTGTATTTACTTACTATCTTGAATGTATGTATCAGGGGCTCGAACTAAGTTCTAGAAATATCACTCGTCTACACTACATTATTTTTCATTCATCTTTCTATCACATGTGGTCACAAGAAAGTATGTTTTGGGGATTATCCTAAGGTTACGGGCGGCTCGGAGGGGTGGAGTATTAATATCTTGCCCATCTCCCAGCAAAACGTCACAAGTAAGGTTATAATTTATAATTTCATAAATGTTTGTTTGTCTTAGGTCCCTTGGAGATTGTCATTCCTCTACCAAAGATTAGGAGTGTTATTGTTGGTCAAAATACTGACGTCACATTCCCCATTCACTCTCATACGTCAAATATCACTGCCTGCCACATGACTCAATTAAATCGAAAGAAGAACATTAATGATATCATACGTCAAAAATATGATAACATCAACGATCTAATCAGGCATGAAGGTTATATGAGTCTGGAGAAAAGGTCATGTGAATTTGATGTATTTGGCGTGCCTCCTAAATTACATCTCTCCATTAAACTTCGAAATATGAAGACGGAGGAAGAGGGATTGTGGTATGTTAATGTTTCGAATAACATGGGAAGTGACGTCATGTTGATTCACGTCATTAATACCGAAACAGTCAATATAGACAGCAATGTAACGCATCTTCTAACCTCGGTCAGTAAAGGTGAGAACACATTAAAGTATTATCTTTTTCTATTCTTTGTTTTCACGGAGTAATCACTTTTAATACAAGCGATGACATCTAATCGTTTTACTGATAGCACAAACACACACACACACACACACACACACACACACACACACACACACACACACACACACACACACACACACACACACACACATTATCATCGAAACGTACATTCATTACAGAAGGCTTCTAAAGCTCACAGTAACAATCACATTGCGTGTAAACATGTCTCAAAACATTCTCCAGGAACTGCAGAAGAAAGTAAATCGTACAACATACTGGTGTCGATGGCTGGTGTTGGAGCTGCAGTAATAGTTTTCATCCTGATTTATATTGGTATTTCCTTTCGAAATAGAGGTAAGAAAACAAGTTTATTTTATTTCAACTTCATATAAACTTTTTTATTTCGAAATATATGCAAGGAAACAAAGTATATTTTCATTTTTGCATAGTGTTAATGACAACGAATATTTTAGTAGCAAGTTGGACGAGATATACTTAGTCATCCAATCAATTAGTCAATATAAATGGTGAATGATTTCGTCTTACGCTGATTTCGCACCATAGGAAAATAGACACAAATCTGGTGTAATGGAAAGGTTTCGCTAATTTTGGCAATAGAAATATGATGCATCTGTTAATGTCATTGTTTTCATTATTATTCCATATGGATGCCGTTACTTATTTAATATGAAATTAAAATGGTTATGTTTCCTTTACGGTGTTTTCTTCTTCGTCGTCATCGTAGAATTAATAGAAGTAGTAAGATGGTAGTGGTGATGATGATGATCATGATGATGACAATGACGACGATTATTTAATTTTTTGAAGTATTATATTGATTTATACAGATATCTATCTTGCAAATTTTGCAATGGAATTCTGATATATACAAAATATATAATATTAGTTATCATGGGTCTTAAGATATGTAGTATGTGGTGTAGGACATAACCGTTAAATACCGGAAGGAATTTTGTATTCAGTTAGCTGAGAACATCGAATTAAATATTTTGCAATCGATATGAGCGGCATGACTTCTTATTCTTCCTGGAAATAATAAAAAGCTGTTTAAATAACGATACATGCTTTATAGAAGTGAATCTATATATTATAATTACTGTGGTGTGTGCACATGAATTGTGGAAGGAGGAACAACAGGAGAAAAAAATGTTTTCGTTAATCGTAATTCGCTCTAAAAGACTTACCTTAATCTTCCAATCACTCACATCCATTTTCTGTAAACAATGGCATAACAGACAATGAAATGACGTATCAAGAGGAAGAACATCTAGTCCTATGCTAACACGAAATATCTGTCTAGCTTCCAACCCTGCAAATTCTTCCTTTTCATGAAAGCCCTATGTCATGGTCATGAGGGAATATTAATAATTGTTTTTTCCTCTCTCTAAGTGGCCTCATATTCTAAAAAATTAATGAAAGAGCTAAATTAATTAAAACATGGACAGGGGCTAAAATGAAAATTTTATCAACAATGCGAAGCCTAAATGAAAATGGGTTTCATGCCAGGGAATGAAAACAGTGTAATTAACTTCTGGCTGACTCTCTGTGGTCAGGAAACCACATCTCCATAAATCTATATTAGTGTAGATATCATAGCGGCCGCTGAGACACTAATTTTGTCCATGAGAAGGCAGGCTTTGAGTTTTGAAATGTAACATCTTAAGAATCACCACTATAAAATGTTTGGTAGTTTAAGTTGATATTGTATTGTGAAATTATTTGTTGAAATATAATTTTGAGATTATTGGAAAGTTAATATTTATATTACTACAGTTTAATGTATTAGTTTGTGTGTACAACCATATCTTGCTGTGATTAATGTACACACTGGCCAGGTGGCCATGAGTCGCCATAGTAACTGTAGTTTTATAATAAAAATAAGAGTAGGACCGTTGCTTTGAGACGTGCTCTGAGTTAGCTACATAGGGCAAATTGATTTGTCATTCCAAGGTGTCAAACTTGGAACTTGATACTTGGCACTTATAGAAAGTGGACAGTCAGAATGGTCAGAGTATTCATCAGCACGTACAGTGGGGTGCTGGATGGGGGTACTGTGTGCTGGAAGGGGTGTGTTCTAATCAGCTCAGTGAAGTGATGTTCTAGAACTGTGTGTATAAAAAGGGATATCGAGACATAATCGAAAGAGAGACATCGAGATTGTAGCAGCGTTTGTAGAGGGGTGGAAAGGCCATCTGTTAGAGTTTCTCCCTGCTTTTTTGTACCAAGAACACTCTATGAAGCTGGGAGGCAATCAGCTAGAGATTATTGGACACTGCAATAGAGTGCCAGATGTCTACCCAGGCTGAATTGAAGGCGTGCTGTCAAGGCCATCAACATATCAAGATGCACCAATCATACAAGATAGTCATCTCTGGATTCCTCAAAGACTCTGTGCAAAGACCGCGGACAATTGATTATTTTCCATACAGAGATGGATTTCTGATGGACGTTTAATGTTATCACGCACGGGATAAATTGCAGAAGCGGTATTTTGTAGAAGCAGTATATTGCTAGAAGCAGTTGTGAGTATGTACGACATATCACAGAAAAAATGGCAAGGTTGGCTATTAGTTGAGTAATGGGAAGAGATGAGTGACGTAAGATAAGAGTAGAAATGAAGATAAGAGGAGAGGAGAAATGAAGATAAGAGAAGAGGAGAAACGAGAGACGTTGGTGAGAAGAGGAGGGAAGAGAGTCAAAACTTAAAGTGATGAAAGAATGAGAATTGAGAAATGGACCTAACAGAGAAGTGCAGCGAGAGCGTGAAATAGAGCAGCAGTCGTAGCAGCGAGGACGGCCATATTTGGGTTAGAACCAGGACGTATCATCAACCCCGCCAGCACAAGGAGAAAGTGACAATACCTATGTTAGTAAAAGAAAATTCTAACTAGTGTAGGAATCTCAGAGCACATAAACTAAAACTTAAAACTAAATCTTAGGAATCTTAATTAAGCATTCAAACTAAAATTAAAAATAAACCTTAAGTTTAAGTCATCGTTTATAAGTAAAGGATGATTTAAAGATTAATATAAGAAAATATTGATGGAACTGATTGAAAAGGACTTGCAAGTCGAATGTCATTGTTTATTGTTGAACTATTGAATTTTGATAGTGGAGCAGTGGTTCCAGAACCTATAAATAATGAGTGTTATATTATGTTGTAAAATGCTTAGGTTAATTAGAAATAGTGCTGCATAAAGAATCTTGAATTTGCATTTCTTTTATTCTATTCATCATTCTTTCTTTCTTTCTTCCCCACTACCCATGGGTGTGAGTGTGGCTGGCTGACTAACCAACGTGTGAGAGGAAACCCATAGACCAATAAATTTGAATTTATACTCTGACAGACTTTTCCTGTCTATGGTTTTGAAAGTGTGGTTGTTGTCGTTGTTATATGTTGTGTCATCTGTGCCGTCTACACTTCACCCTTACCCGTATGCAAGCACACATGCAAACATGTCGGCAATAAGTAACCTGCATGCAGAATTCGAGCCAAATAACTATCTTGGTATTCTGTGTGTGGATCTGTAATAATATTTATGCAAGTCCTACATGGCGTCGACTAGCCACCATCATACCTTTCGTCAGAGAGAAGATGGGGTGGCGACATCCTATAACATGGAACAAGAAACAGAGTCGATAATCAAATTTAACATGAAATTTAATTTTTAAAATGTATTAAAATATAATACAAAATAGTCATAAAAATGTCCATGTTGACTGAATTAATTTTGAAACAGGTCATCAAAAGGAGTTTTTATTACACATGTAATGGTCTTTTCAAGATGGTTAAAACTTAACTTTCACCCTCTTGCCTGAAATGATACACTACTGTGGCTGCTAGATTTGATATCATTGAAATGGGTGTGGCAAGACCATCTTCAATCTGGCCAGACAGTACATAAATATGGTAGTTGAGTGGATGGTCAGGGCGTGCCTATGTTAAGTTGAAGACCACACCGCACAAAATGCAAGACTGCAAAACTAGTTAAAGTTAGTACTGTCGCGCGTCTGAGTGATATTTTACTACGGCAGTTAGTCTTAGTAAGAGATATATAGAATATGTAGATGTACAAGGCAATCTAACTATATATTCCCTAACTCTCACAATTTAAACCTACTAGCACATGTTAAGGAAAATTTTCCCAACTATAGGCGGTATACTCTACATCTAGCTGTAACCTTCATGGCTAAAGGAATCACAGTCTGGTCTTATGGACGGTTACGTATTAGGTCCCCTTGTAGCAGTCAAATCCATAAAAGTGAGATCATAGATTGCAAAAGTGATCGTTTAAATAAAAAACACAAGGCTAAGTAATTAAAATGTTAGAAGTTAAAAGTTTACGAGTTTGAAATCTGTTTGTATAATGATTTCAAGATATTAAGTTCAAACGAGTCTGATTATAATTTAAATAATTTTTAAAGTTCAAAATAGTATTGTGAGTTAATATATTATTATTTATATTCATACCCGTGCATAATTTGGGGTAGAGCACTCGTAAGAATTTTTTTTAAAGTAACACTTTGAATATTTGGTAAAATTCCCCATTTGTTGTAATGAACGTATACGTAATGCCATTAATAACACTGGAAACTAGCATGAATGGGATGTAGACGAATTAGTACTTGATATAAATCGTATGGTCGTGAATGACTATAGCATAGATTAAATGTAGAAGTATTAGTACTTGATATAAATCGTATGGTAGTGAATGACCATACCGAATAGTAGGATGAACAAGGACAGGCAGAAGCAAAAGCGACCTCAAGGATTGTTCATCATTATCATGCTTACATTAGTGACGGAAGGGAAAATTCTGCCATCACTTCTGCGAGTCAGTTGAGGGAGCATAAAGTTGTATCACATGACAGAAAATCACCAATAAATTTTAATGACTATTGTAGCCAACCTAGAACAGGAATGAATGAGTGAGTGTGTTACCTAGTGAGTCACTGAGTCAGTGAGTGAGCTGTATATGGAAGTGAGTCTGTTATGCTATGAGGCAGTGTGATTTTAGATAGTCAAGATATTTTTTTAATAGCCAAACGATTTGGTTCTTAAAAGAAATACAGAAATGGAAAGAGTCGAATTTCTATTTTTTTGTGTTTAATCAAAACCCTATATGAGGACGTATGATTATTATTTACTAGGTAATGGTGGTAATAAATTTTAAACATCTTAATGAATTATACTCTTGTACAAATAATGTACTGTAAAATGTGAACTTTCAATTAGTCCCGATTTTCCCGATTACTTAATAAAGTACTATAAAGTTACATAATATTGTCTACAAGAATTTTATTCTTTGAGTGTAAATTATAGGTTACATCTCAAGATAGTGGCTTATGTGAGAGAAGTATCTTCACAAGTAGACCTACACATGACATGAGCGTCTGAAAATGGAAGGATGACCCTATGAAAAGCAATGCAACATAAACACTTTGAGCAAAGAAAACTAAACCAATTGTAGACTTTAAAACTGGGTTTCCTTATGATCCAAGATGGAAGGGTCTCATTCGAAGTATAAACTGTGTTATCGCATATATTCTATTATTTTTTCGGTCTGTTATCTAATATTATTTATTAAAATAAAATATTTGCTAAATTTTCTCGTCCCTTTTTTGTATAATCTCACTTCTTAATGCGTGTAATGTCTTTGTTTTATTGGTAAACCATGTGGCTCAAGAATCAATTATGACTTTTATCAATTTTTCGTTTGTGTGGTTGACATCATCACCATAAGATCATAGAAGGCGTGGTTAATAACCGGATATACTAAAATGACATATTTTTTTATGCATCACTATCATATACATTCAAGCATAAATGTATGAACATGTGAACGTAGTTATGAATGGACATATGTGTGTGTTTGCTGCATGTAATAATGATAATTTATTTATTGACAGGTTTTACTGTAAGGTAAGAGACATTTTTTTTTATAGAGAGAGTTTATTGCTGAAATAGAATTATGTATTTGTTTTTAATGTGTTTAAACAGTGAGCAGCATACTTTAGTTTCGATCAAGTTTATGGTTAATATGAATATTATAGATTTTTATATATTCGTTCACATTGGAATCTATGTCTTCCACTCTCTCTCTCTCTCTCTCTCTCTCTCTCTCTCTCTCTCTCTCTCTCTCTCTCTCTGGTCATATTAGTTTCAATAAGACAAACATATAATGCCAAACATTGTTTTCATAACATGCATAATATAGGATATAAACTAACTCATTCGCTAATGTTTTGAAAAACGTGCAGTAATTCATTTAGATATTTAATTATGAGTATGCAATCAAACAAAATCAAACTGTCTCTTTCACACACACACGCATATATACAGAAATATATGTACACTTGCAAACAAATTCATTGTATTGCTTCCTTGATCCATGTTTTCTGTAACATACAAAGGTAACATAATTAGTAAAAGTAGAATTAAGAAACGTGTGGCACACACTCGTAGGTTGTATATTTACCTTCTGTTAGATATTTGCGCCGGATGAAAGCACCGTTTGACCAGTCCGTTCATGACGCCTACGCGGAAATTGGTGATAAAATAGTTCAAGACTCACAACTGCCTGGTAACAGAGAATCACCAGAGACTGATTTCACCAGATCAATACTGTGTCAGAGAGCTCGGTCTGTGTCGGAAGTCGTGCAGTCAGGAACACTACTTCCCATTCGGACAATTTCACTGAGCAAACGAGACACATATAATGAATATTATGATAGTGATGTTCGAACCAAATAAAGATATTCATTTCGATATAGCACGAGAAAAGAATATAGATAGATAGATAGATAGATAGATAGATAGATAGATAGATAGATAGATAGATAGATAGATAGATAGATAGATAGATAGATAGATAGATAGATAGATAGATAGATAGATAGATAGATAGATAGATAGATAGATAGATAGATAGATAGATAGATAGATAGAAAGAGAGAGAAAGATGAATAAATAAACTAAAATAAATTTACTATAACCTATAATTAAAATACATTGTATATAATCATTGATCAGATTGCGGACATAGTTTATGTATACTAAAGTTTTCATATAAACTTTCATATATAAAATATATAAGAGAGATAGAGTGCGAATTTATTTCCAGAAATCCATTTCGATTGTGTATGCGGTTGTGTCTCTTTATTCTGTGTACCATTTAAATGCTGTAGTCGGTACAAATATATTTCTAATTACATGATAACATGTTATACATATTCAGTTTATTGGACGTATACTATAATCGTAATCATTATTAAAGCTTTTCTTATTAATAAAAATCAATAAGAATATACCTGTGTGTGTGTGTGTGTATGTGTGTGTGTGTGTGTGTGTGTGTGTGTGTGTGTGTGAGCGTGCATGAGAGAGAGAGAAAGAGAGAGAGAGAGGAAGAGAAGAAGAGAGGAAGAGAGGAAGAGTGTGTTATTTCCAGAAATTCGTTACGATTGCATGTGCGTTTTTTTCTCATCAGTCTGTGTACCAGTTAAACGTTATGGTCGAGCGTATGCAGTGTTAATTTCACCACAAACATTCATTTGTTCACAACATTTCTATTAGATAAAAGATTCCTATAGTAGAAATATTTTAGCATATAAGCTACTGGATGATAAAACATGTTATGTTAAGATTATTGGACTTAATAAATAATACTCGAAGCAGCCCTCCTCGGAATTGCTCATATCCTCCGTAAATCCTTGATCTCCCAGGATCTTGGTTAGATTCCGAGGTTTTGGTTCATTTTCGACAGTAAACAGAAGTCGTTGGAAAAGGCATAATAATAATAACTATAATGTAGGTAGAGGAATAGGTATCAAACTCATTTAGTACAAAGTTTCCATCTAGAGAACATTATGTGACAGTTATAGTGTCAACAATAGAGTTTTAAGGCACTCTTATAATTCGCCAAGTGAGTGACATGCTGGTCTTGTGAGAGAATTAATAATAACTATGAATTAAATTATTGATTACTTGTAATTAGTTCTGTGTAAGAATTAACAAATAATAGTCACAATGAGTGAAGTGAAGGCCAGAGGTGTTACAATCTCATTTCATTCTTATGCAGTATATATTAAATTACATATATTTTAATTTACATTACCTATTTTATTTATATACATTCGACTTAAACTTTCATAATCAAAATTCAGCACTCACTTGTACAAATATTCCACGAACCCACATTCGGATAATTTTATGTTTACATAATCTGTATCTTTAAAAACAACAATTTGACAGTAGGTTCAATATAATTTGCATGAGAGTCTTATTAAGGAACTAAACGATTAAAGAAAGAACAAAGTCACCTTGTATGAGAGTGCAGCATTATTAATTCCTCATATCAAATTAAATTTATAAACACTAGATGATTCAACACTTAATAAATTATCACTAGGGTGGACACAATTTAATTTGGGAACTGATTTTAAAGATTAGAGGCCAGTGCTTGGTGAAGGAACGAAGCAGCTTAAAAAGAATATACAGTAATGACGTCAAAGATAAGAATTGCTTGATGTTTAGATATGTGTCTGAGAAAGGCATAAGATAGTGATTGATTGAAACTTCATTTACTTATGAGTTAACTTCTCACGGAGTAATCTTTTATTCTTATTTATGCTGAGTATTGTTATATAAGCATAGGCAATTTTTTAAACTTTAGAAATAAAATAATGTTATTTTTGATACCAAAAATAGTTGTGCATGTTATAAATTGATTATAGATCACGATAATTGGATTCAATTAGATTATCATATGATAATTTCTAATTGTCTTTGCTGATACCGATTTAATATTTTGTCGAATTACAAGCAAAAATATAAATTGAATTCCTCATAGATTGTATTTGCACTAATTGTCATAATTTACCTCAATGTTTTCCGCAATTGTAATAAAATAACGGTAATTGTTATTGCCTTATGTCTGTCAACTGGCGTGGGGCAATTTAGGAGCCAGAAAGGACATACAAGAAGGTCGACCGGTTTGGCACACATTGCTTGAAACCTAAACAAAATACCCTCAGATGGTACATACTATTTAACCTTTACATTTGCTTAGTTAATGCCACACTTTATCTGTTCTAGCTAGTCATCAGTATGTCTATGTATGCACACACTCCCGCACACACTTATGAAAATCTATCTATCTATCTATCTATCTATCTATCTATCTATCTATCTATCTATCTATCTATCTATCTATCTATCTATCTATCTATCTATCTATCTATCTATCTATCTATCTATCTATCTATCTATCTATCTGTCTATCTGTCTGTCTGTGTGTCTGTCTGTCTGTCTATCTATCTATCTATTTGTCTATCTATCTATCTATTTTAATTATTTTGGGGCACTCGTATATTGAACAACAATGCGCTTCGAATATTATAGCAATACTTCTTATAATTTACGTTTAAATTTAACCTAAATAACTACTGAAAGCTGTTAGGTACGCGTAACTTCGCTACTTATATTGAAGTAGATTTATCATTTAGTTTTGGTAATACAAATATAGTAATGTGAATGCACATTTTGTTTAATAGTATAAAAGATAATATGTGTAGACATAACTGTTAGGTACGCGTAATTTGGCTACTTATATCGAAGTAGATTTATCATTTAGTTTTGGTAATACAAATATAGTAATGTGAATGCACATTTTGTGTAATAGTATAAAAGATAATATGTGTAGACATAACTTGAATTCTTTTCGGTGAGCAAACACTAAAATAATCCTTTTATTGTAAATATTGTTCCGTATACAATCAATATATTTCCTTTGAAGATTTAACTTTTCTCGAAAAATAGAAAAGTCGAAGAGATTTTACTTTCTATTTCGCTTTCGAATAATATAGTAGATGTAGTGTATTTATCTCCCTATGAAGTACGCTTAGATACCGTAAATAAAATGCTTATTCGGAAAGGAACATCAATTGTTTATTGTTTAAGACAAAGAGGCCTAACTCTATAGGGAAAAAATAAGGGTCGCACATGCAAAAATGTATAAAAATAAGTGGGATACATGTGTGCATGTATATGGAATCTCATGACGTGTGTATGTAAGTGCGTGTAAATATGTTTGTACATGAAATGTCATCTTCTGCATGTGTGTTCGAGCGTGTGTACAAGGGTGTGTGTAAATGAATGTGAATGTACGTTGAATCTCATGACGTATGCTTGGGTATTACTTAGAATGTATATGTGCGTGTGTTAGAGTATGTTGACTTACACATTAACAAAATGTTCATCCATGTACAACAGCTAAGCGCTTTAAAAATAATTATACATTTCTATGCACAATTTCATCTAAGTTAATACATTAAACAAGTGGGTAAACTAAAACAAAATATCACTATAATTAAACAATGAATTCACTTGCATAAAGACAATATGTAAGAAATTAAAGAATGAATTTACAAAAGGAAACATATACAAATGAATATTGTTCATATTTAGAACAATGTTATAGAAGAGTGTCATTAGTGGTTGTGTCTTGAGAACCCTTTTGTAAATGCATGTGTAATACAATAATTATAATCATAAGCTAATCTCCTGGAACGTAAAGGGTAATCACAGTTATTGTCCTAGAGTCTGATACGCTGCCACTTATTGCGCAATCATCCTTGAAAATCAGGCATACTTTATGAATATATTCAGATACTTTCTATACTGTTGTGCATGTAGTGATGAAAATATTTTTAAAACATTTCATTGGCCTATTTGGAACCTACACCTGTAAATAAACTTTCAATATATAATTATATTTTATATTAATGTCTTTTTATTGTAATACATTATATGATTATATATCAAAAGCCTGATCCTCCACTATGAGAATGGTTTTCATTTAAAACGTACGTCATATAACTTCAACATACAGTATTTTGAAACTGAAGTCGAACTGTCAACCTTATAAAATTGTCTGTGCAAAGAAAAAGTTAAAATCACAAATAAAGAAATAATCGTGAGGTGTACATCGCATCGAATTTCGTCTGACCGGGACCATTTAAAGAAAATCACACCACACTCTCAGTGCACGATTACTGGCGGCTGAATTACATGTTGTTAAAATAGCTAACTACGAAACTCCTAGATAATTAGATGCATTTGATGTAATGTTTATACTATATTCTGACTAGCATTGCCCTTTACAGTTAGTTATCTACATATAAAATTGTTTATTCTCTGTTAATAATTCATTCGTCGTTTGTTACTTCGCTTTTTTGTTTTAGTCTTTGTGATCGGTAATATCAAATTTCCAGATCTTCGTCAAACAACTTTCAAATTTGTTCTAAGATAGGTGGCAATGTCATGATAAAGACCGAATGATTATTTTTTCTAATTGTTAACTTGTCTAGCATTGTGATGACATTGCATTATGTTTGTGTATTTTAGATGTTATTGACGTACACTAAATATTTTTAGTAGAAAATTGAACAATAAACTGTATTTCTCCACTTATAGTTAGCTAGTGTTCTCATTTTGTCTTCATTATTAATCTTTTAAATACCACATGATTGTAGTGCAATCGGTTTAGTTTTAGATTTATAATATATGAATCCATAATAATAAAATGTTACTGTGTGTGCCATGTAAAACTAGATAAACATATAGAAGCAGAGAAAGATACGTATTACTTGTAATATTACTGTGTGTATATTGCCATGTAAAACTAGATAAACATATAGAAGCAGAGAAAGATACGTATTACTTGTAATATTACTGTGTGTATATTGCCCTGTAAAACTAGATAAACATATAGAAGCAGAGAAAGATACGGATTACTTGAAATATTACTGTGTGTATATTGCCCTGTAAAACTAGATAAACATATAGAAGCAGAGAAAGATACGGATTACTTGAAATATTACTGTGTGTATATTGCCCTGTAAAACTAGATAAACATATAGAAGCAGAGAAAGATACGGATTACTTGAAATATTACTGTGTGTGTATTGCCCTGTAAAACTAGATAAACATATAGAAGCAGAGAAAGATACGGATTACTTGAAATATTACTGTGTGTATATTGCCCTGTAAAACTAGACAAACACATAGAAGCAGAGAAAGATACGGATTACTTGAAATATTACTGTGTGTATATTGCCCTGTAAAACTAGACACATAGAAGCAGAGAAAGATACGATCCATAATACTCGTCTTGTCTGTCGTGTATGGACACATTGAAATGATGCCAAGTAGACTCTCTGTAAAACGTCTATTAATATATTTGTAAGAATATTGTATTTGTATTTTCCATTTAATACTCATTTCAATGTATGAAATGTTTCCTCTACACTGATAACAGAATAGTGAGCTTTGATAGAAGAAAGAGTTGCCAATCTTGAAAAGTTTAAATATTATTTGTAAATACAGTCAGTGATAAACGGTTATTATTAAAAAAGTAATGACAACAATAACTGTGGAAGAAAGGTGTTGAAGATATTACATAACCCTTGGAAGAGATAGACGAATGTAAAATGTGTAACCTTTGGTCTACATGTGATGCTCATATCATAATTTTACATTTGTGACATATATTAATCATATATGCAATTCAGTAAAGAATGTCAATTTATTAATGTTTACAAATGCTATTTTTCTTTCACTGCTACAATTATATGTTCACTAAATCGAATGACAAATCAAACTAAAACTGTCAATTGCTATATGAGCGGAAGAAAGCACAAGGAATTAACAAACTTGTTAATTTGAAGAATCGGTTTCAAATGCTTGTGTGCGAGGAAAATAAAATAACTGAACTTTGAAAATAGTGTGATGTTTTCCGTATATATTTATAAATAAATGATATATCACATATAGGTCAAATCACAAATAAATGTACTGAAACATGTAGTTGCAATAAGAAACTTAAGATATTATTATTATAATTTAAAATTTATTTTCGAATTAAATGGATAAAATTCATTAACTGACAGGCTAATCCAAATACTACACAAGGTGTATTGTTTCGTCTAGAGAATTAACTTAGAAATACCGCATTTTCATCATAAAGATATAAAAAGATGACTTTGCAAGGGAAAGATTATTACGAAGAAAATATTACGAAGAAAATAAAATATACCAAAACTGCAATTTTTCGTCAACAACGTTTAGGTCCAACCACCTGATTCGGTCTATTTTAGGTCATCGAATTAGATTTTCCTCCTGGAAATAATCATGGCGTGAGTTATCTTAAGATGTAACAATTAAATAGAAACAAACTAGCTAGAGCTATGTTGCATTTAAAGAATTTTTTAAAAGTTCAATTTTTCATAACGATTTGTATCGTATTCTTTAAATTGTATTCTTCTAGTGACGCCAAATCCACCTAGATAATGGTTATGATTATTATTAACAAATTAATCATCCGAAATTAATTACAGGTGATGAGTACCTTAATTTATTTTATTAATGATCCTCCAGTAGACACCACTCATATCTCCCACTTGGCAGATACGCGGGTGCCGTAAACGTTTTCTCTATTCCACAACATTAAAAACGACATTTGCCGTCATAATCTTTCCGTACGTGGAAAACAACTTACTAAAGGAGAAGAGAAATCCATTTTAAAGTTATATTTAGAGACTCATCCACCCACTTTCGCCTCCAACATACAAATATCAATATATGTAAGAAGGTCAATACATTTATTAAATCAAGAATTAAAATATCCATATGACAATTACAGAGAAAACTTTACTTCATATCAGTTATTTCTATTAAACCACATTATAATACGTTTTGTCTACACAGCCTATATACTAAAATCCATTTCAACAATAGTTTCAATACAAATCACAGGACAGATTATAGAGCAAAACCTTACATAACCTTGTATAGACAAAGCTGTTACTGTCTTATTTTCTGCGCGTTTTTCGTATCAAAGTCACAAGTTCATTGTCCACGTCAATTCCCACATGTTTTCTCTCATTACACTGAAAAAAAATTATGCCGATATTCCATTAAAGCCTTCTCAAGCAGAATAAGAAACATAACAATTTCTAGTATTTTCTTTCAATTGAATTGCCCTATGACGTCAGCACACGTTGCCAACATACATCAACGAAGTGTAGTGTATCCTGTACACTTACACAACGGGGTTAATGCTTCCCGCATATACCACGGTCGTATAATCAGTGAACCAAGAGATTCATATCACACAATGAAGACAGTGGAAATGCTGCTTGTTCTGTAAAATTATAATTAGGGAACAAACGCTAAGTTTTATAACTCCATGTTTTTCTTAGGCTACATCAGAATGAGAGTATGTACTTTCATGAAAAAAACCACAATGCAATATTTTCTCTCTGGAATCATCCATAAAAGTATACATACTTTTGATGTGACCAAATAGATGTTATACATTTAATAAGTGTGATAATTAAATTCTAATATACTTTCGTTCACATATTAAAGTAAATTTGTATATAATGATATTTCATATTTAAAACCAACGAAAATATACGATATTATATATGTTGCAATAGATGATGCATTTAAATTAGAATCTCTTGAACTTTAAGACGGAAACCTTGTGGTAAGATAAAATGCAGTTGTTAACATATTTAGTTTACCCAAAACGTGTAGCATCTTGTCACTGGGAGCAATTGAAATTTCTAAGTGGAACCCAAAGGAAAACATGTACGGGCGCCAGTGCACAATATATCAAAGGTGTACGGATAATTCAGTTCCTTTCTACTTTTTCTGTCATTATCTGGACTTTCAAGGGCTTTATGGCCTCATTGTTGTTGTTCAAAGAATTGAAAATACTCTCTGGCTGTCATCTACATCAAACGCAAAAGTGGATGAAGTCACTATTGAATTTATTGTAACGTGTAAGCAAGCGTTACAATTTATTGCTGCAGGTTTACATAAAAGCATACGAGTCAATAAACTATAATGAAACTTAAATGAAACCTGCTGAAGTATACGTTCCTATGACAGCAATCTTGGAGACTGGAGACTGACAGTCCTTTTAATATTACGTCCAAGGACATGACAGATACTCTACGAGTAGTTCATGATAATAGATATAAGAGATAATGAAGCTCAATGAGAGGGGGAATGATATGTTAGTGGGATCTCTCTCTCTCTCTCTCTCTCTCTCTCTCTCTCTCTCTCTCTCTCTCTCTCTCTCTCTCTCTCTCTCTCTCTCTCTCTCTCACTCTCCTTAGTTTTACCTCTCCCAATTTTTAAAATTTATTGTTATATATCTTGCTAAATTGTAACCCGACCTTCGGCACTACTTATGGTGTTATTTTGAATCTGAGTGATGAAGAGAGACGTCCAGCTTGAAGACAGTCATGAGCTTGATTGATGATCTATTTGACTGATTGAAAGAGAATGGAAGTGGAAACTAACTATGATATCTTATATTTCTGGTTTTGTACAAATGTACTATATGAATTAACTTTTATTACTACAAATGTTATAACCCACATACTTCTTGAAACCTGCTTTAGAACATATGTATGCTCTTGCAATTCAGAATTCAGTGTTTGAAAGTGAAACCAGGGACAAAATCTTTAACCATCAGATGTTTACTCAGGAAACACACACATACACACACACACACACACACACACACACACACACACACACACACACACACACACACACACACACACACACACACACATCATAAGACTAACCTTTGCTTACATTGCTGCTTGTATATAGCGTTTATTTGCGTTACACATCTTACATTTAAAAAAAAAATGTTTGTTCACATTCTAAGTTCCTTTTTCTTGTCTGTTGCTTGCATAATAGTATGACAACGAGCAAAAGGTCAACCTTGTATTACCAGAATATTTTGTTTCCTCTCTATTCAGAGTTTTTTCCAACGAAAAATAAAGATTGTGTAAGTAATCATTCTATAGCTATCATTTTAAAATATATTTATGTTATTATATTAGGGATATTTTATATGTTTTATACCATTTTTTTAATGAACTGAGGCACGTTGACCGAAGAGTGAATGAGACTTCTTTATTTTGACCCAAAATATTTTTGCGCATTAATAAGTTGACTATGGTCGTATAGTGGAAACTGAAGCGATATATCATTCTTGATTTTTCTTACTAGAATCCAGCAAATATATGATACTAAAATGTCGTCAATAAAATAATAAATTTAGAAGTTTTCATAGAATATATTCGTGAGTATGGAGAAATATAACACACATACGAACATAAACATATTGATTTTCAGTTTCGTATTTATTTCTTGAAGAATTACAGTAGCTAAAATTTATTAGAAAGCACGACCTAATACCATCTATGGTGTTCTCATGTAGGAGAGCATGGAGATGTCTATATTTGGACATTTGATAAATGAGGAAGGGTTTTTAAAAAAATAGTCAATAATAGCTTGCCATACTTTCAGTAGGAGAACTGTTTGAGGAGAATCACATGCACTTTATAAACGAAGAACAGTTTTACTTGACATCCATACAGTGGTGGAAGTTGAATGAATTTTTAAGCTGAAAATAGTAACACTCTTTGTCAACTCATCGAAAACAATGAAGGGTTCTGAAACACTGTACTACTTAACTGTCTACTTTATGATTACAACATCGTCATTGGCATCAGCTACGTGTGAGTTTGTGTCGATTAGACATAACGATACTCAAACATATTCGATTATATGAATATAATACATTACATATATACGTATGTATTATGTACACTCTGTGATATGCATCAAAGTAAGATTGAATGGCTTGTGAAATATATATGTACTAATACATTAACTCCATATATTCTCACTTGTGCTGTATCACCAAAAATGTGTATAAAATGCGTCAATGTCCCTCTTTTGATGATTCTAATTGTGTTGTTGCTCATGACCTGAACACATTGATGTTAATCTGTTACATCTTTCAACAGGTGGTATGTTTCATTTTCTGTCGCCTTCAATTCAGAATGGAACCCTTGTGGTGAAAGAAAACACAATCCTCAACATAACTTTCATAGTATTAAACAAAACTTGTAGTACCGTGCCATTTGGTGCGTTTACAATTGATATCTCTCTATGGAACGCCAAGCAAAGAATGTTTGCTCGCCAGTGTACCATTCACACAACGTGTATAAATGGTTTAGAGCACGCCAATACTTCGTGCCAATGTCTAGGTACTCAAGGGATTTATGGCTTCACAATTGTCGTCCAAAGACAACATAGCACTAAATGGAAATGGTCAACATCAAACTTAACATCGAATGATACTTTTATAGATCTCAGCGTAACATGCAAGTATTCATTAATTAGTATTTTTAGTATTTCTGCATTTACATGCCAATAAGGTAACACAACGCATTCCTGGAATTGAGACCTGTTTTCATAGTAATTCATTAAAAGAAAATAATCGCTTTTTGATTTGACATCTATTATCATATTAATGTTGTAATGATGATACTTGAAGTCTAAACATAGCAATGTAACCTGCTATCGTATAACAGTTGTAATGATGATACTTGAAGTCTAAACATAGCAATGTAACCTGCTATCGTATAAAAGTTGTAAGACTGTGGTCAAATGGGCTCGTGAAAATAATGCGTGTGGTCAAACACTGTTGTAATGAGAACTTTTATGGAGACACCGTATCATAAACTGTTGTCATATTTATCCTGGAAATATACGGGCTTATATACTGACTTATTACAGTATAATCATATAAAGTAAAATCCATATACTTTTAGTTACATATGATAATGTAACCCGTTTACAAAACAATGCTGTTCAGACGATGTTTGT
The DNA here is from genome assembly GCA_028829895.1 of Sinotaia quadrata. NCBI lineage: Eukaryota > Metazoa > Mollusca > Gastropoda > Architaenioglossa > Viviparidae > Sinotaia > Sinotaia quadrata. The sequence goes on from CM054179.1 coordinate 142,696,930, forward strand.
AATCACAACGGGAATTATAATATTTTCATTGTTAAGGTTGTACAGAAAAATGCAATAGTCACTTAAGTTTTTAAATTATGTGTTTAGTCACACATCTGATATGATTACGAAACACTCCATTAAACATTAAAAGCAATAAAACATAAAAGCAATGTATAAATAAACAGTACATTAATATGTTACTTTCGCTATTTTCCTTCATCATTTCATCTTCTCGATAAACGGGTAAACTCCAGTAAATTTCAATTTGTTTTTTTTATTATTCTCCATCATCATCATCAGCAGCAGCAGCAGCAGCACAATTACCGTTACTATCTCATAGTAAATTGGTTTCAAAATTCTTAGTTTATAGCACTTACAATCTATTTTATTTTTCTTGCACGAGCCTACATGTGTCATTGTCATATCGATGAAACTCTAATCTGCGCTTTGATTTTATATGTTATTGCCGACATTATACTAGATTCGTTCACTATTTACTATCAGTCTAATAATGATTATTTATAGCAGTGTCTTAGAGTCTTAGACAAATTACAGTGTATTCTTTTTTATTTATTTTGTGGTTTTTCCGTATTTTCCTTATTATTATTATAGTAAAGTGTATAATTATTTGTTAGATAGTTAGTATGAGGTAAACTAATGTTTACCTAGCAACGTCATTGTAATATTCACACCGTTAAATCAGCATGTGTCAATGTCAAAATGTTAATGAACATAGTGAAGACCAAATGAGTGATTACTCAGTGAGGAGTGGCACTGCCACGCTGAGGGAAGACTACAATATATAGATAATTGAGTCTTTTTGTTTTCCATTGGTTGAGAAAGGTCGAAGAACCAGTAAAGCGTTAAACAAGTCCCCCGCAATATATTACTTCCTAAATCATGATTTATTATTTGTATAAACACAATGTTATATATGTTTTCTTCTGAAGAGTGCATATGTTGTATTAGAGAATAATCGTCTTAATGACTTTGCCATGTTTGTAGGAGAATGCGATGTGTTATGTTCCATTTTCTTTACATAACTCTGAAATTATGATAATGTATAGAAACTAATTTCGAGTATAACGTATTTCTTTACCCACATGCATATGAAATGTGAAGATTAGAAGGAATATTTTTCTGAGTTTTGTAATAAAAACAATAGTGTGAACTTTAGAGGATTACCGATGTAATTGTTTTCTCTAAATGGCAAGTGATGGAATTGTGTCTAACGTATGAAGAAGTTTTAACTGTTGGTTTGCCCGGCTGGTTAATGTTAATTGATTTTATGTCAACTATGCTATGAATCAGAATTATTGTTTGATATTGATACTGATATGCTTGGAACAACCTTATGAATTCTCGCTATCACTACCACATGTACTAATTAGATATATAGATATACTAGAATACCAAGATTTATTTCTCTTTAGTCTAGCTTCATTGGGGTTTACAAGAGGCTTAAGGTACTAGAACTACCTAGCGAGGGGTACCAAAAATTGTAATTGACCAACACATCACTGTTTTTCAAGGGATCAGCTTCAAATTTTGCACAACATCACACCAGTGTCCCTTGTTTAGAGTTTAATAATTTATTTTGTGATAACTTTGATAGACTTACTTTTAGAATTAATTATTTAAAAAATAATGAAATGCGAACGTTATAAAATATAGGGCTCACGTTTTACACAGTAGCTCAAAATAAAAGCATCCCTGGACCTTGAGATTTTTGTCATGTTATTTTCATAAAATTATCTTGGGCGTGAGCTAAAATAGAGTGTATGCTACCTATACTATTTATTTTATGGTCATCGGAAAAAAGCACTAAATTCCAATGCCTTACACCTTTACTTGAAAAATTGCAAAGTCTAGTTCATGCCCAAGAGAAGGTTACCAGCTGGTAGCATGCCAAATTTCAAGCAGATATCTTGATAAATAAAAAAGTTATGATGTAAAAAGTATTAATACTAGTCGTTTTTCGGAGAAAAAAGGGACCCCTAAATATAGATTGATTTCTTGCAGTATGCCTCAATGAGCTTCAGCCAATAAGCCTGACCCTCCATTTCTGCTTGATCTTCCTGCAGCCCTAGCCTCCTCTGCCTCTTCCTCATTCTCCACTCTTTTGGTGCCTGCAGAGCCTGTCACTGAGCTGTGATGATCTGCAGTGAGTCACTGTCTGCGAAGAACCGTTTCGCGAAACAACGGGACACAATGTCCAGTCTTCGCAGTATGTATGTAACCAAGGGGTGCACAACCAGAACTGCACAAACACACAGCTACAGCCACTGCAGTCTCCACTGTTCTTAAGTCCATGATTTTTTTGTCTTGGGATAAAATTTCCAAATTAGATGATTCAAACTCTCATTTGGGTTCAGGGTGTACCCCTCAAGGCACTTTTCCAAGAGCTGTGTTTTAGCTAAGACTTTGAAAGTTGGCTTGAGCTCATCCATAGCTGCTGGTGGCAAATTGTTCTTGTGTTTGTAGTTTGCAGTGCCATTTCTTGCCTCAGCTTTTTTGTATGTGCACCAAGAAGCATGGCAAAAGTTAGGGACAGGGTTTTCATCACTTGAACCCTTGTGGAAGTAAATAGCCCACACAGCTTCCCTCGTGCATACTAGATTAGCCCACCCAGCTCCCCTCATGCATACTAGATTATTTTTATTTCCTCTTATGGCATTCCCATAATAGGCCTGAATTTTGTCAATTTGCTGATTTGTTAGTCTTCCTCTTCCACCAATGGGTTTACCATCCTACAATAATCTAGCTCCACACCGATTTTTTAGATTCCGGAGACGTGTGCCCATCCTTGTTTGGACGTGTCCCACACATTCTATCTTTACAATGGGATGCTTATCTCCATATGGATTATCATCAAAGACCTTTTTAAAACACTTAGTATCACATATCTGATGAAACTGCTGTACCTCAAACTGTACTTCTCTACAGAATGCTGATTTTCTTCAAAAGTTGCCATTTTCTTTGACTCAAGTGGAAACAAGCATACACTTTGAATGTCAATAACTCAAAAACTAAGCGACTTAGCGATATAATTCGAAGTACACATTACACTTATGGCATTTTGCTACCAGAATATACTATTGTCGTAAACCAACCCAAAAAATCGATTTTTCATCATTAGTACTAGTACCTTAATTCAGTTGACTCAAATCCAAAGAGTTATTCACAATATTCTGTTCCATAGTTTTTTCCTATTTTACACCAGAGAGAGATCGATAGGTTCCGATGAATGACTGATTGCATTTTCCAATCGCTGCCAATCTAGGAACCAAGTGAGAAGTGTATGACAGCATACAGTCATGCCATTGCCATGACTACAATATTCATCTATGTTTGAACACAAACGTTAACTTCATTCAGTCTAATAGTACATTTATGTGAGAGACTGGGAATTTGGTACTGCAGTACGAGATTCACTTTAAAAAAATAGCGTATCTTTCAAATAATATTTTCTTCATTCCTATATTTTAAATTGAGTATTATTTTCTTCGAATGTTCATTAATTCTTTAGATGATTGGAAACTGAAATCGGCTGCGGATGAGTCTCCAATATTTGATTAATTAGATTTCTTTTATTAAGAGGAGGGAGTAATTCGTCACTGATCATAAAGGCAATGTTAATTAGATGTTCATTGTTGAATTAAGATGCATGAAAGACGTTAATATAGTCATAGTGCATATAAGACTAGGCCGTGGGAAGTTTAGTAGTATTAATATTAATGGCCTAAATCAAAGTAATATACTAGAATAATCTTATTAATAAACACATATGAAAGTCATTTTTTTTATTTCGTTCATTGTGGAAAAATCTCCCATTTAAGATATATCCAAACTGTGTCTAATCTGAATGCTAGTACGTTCTTCATAATTTCGCAAAAATTATGTTTTTATAATTATTTCACGGCAAATACTTTATTTCATATATGGGTTATATATTTTTATAATTAGAACAGTGATAGAGTGGATAGAAATATTACTAGTTACAGAGGTAGTAAAAAGAATTTTAAAATTCCTAGTATCAAATATTGCAATCATCATCATCACTGTCTTCGCCATTTATATATATATAACAAACATAATTATTTCTTGTGTCAGATCCACCCCACATAACACAATTAACAGTGGAAGGATATGATGACTCCATCCCAATATTAGCAAATGTGTCATTAAGCTGCTCGTGGCAAGATGGCAACCCACCGTCAAGTGTCAGTTTGTTGGACAGGAACGACAATCTGCTGGCAAGAGGAAATAATTCTGGAAGAATTTCTTATACATTTCTTTCAGTTGATTGCAATGACACTGGTGCTATTCGATGTAAAGCTGATGGATCAGATATAATTATGTCAAGTATGATGCTAATTGAATGTGAGTGGCTTCAATACATGGTTATAACGTAGTAAAGTATTAAGATGTTCAGAAATTAAATCTACAATCACCACCACCACCATTATCATTACTGTATACACATTCCTGTCTCGTTTCTTTTACTTAACCTTTAATTGTGAGATATGAAGATGTCATTTCATTTTAAATAATCAGTCGTGTGAATAAAATACATTTTGCTTTAGTACATTACACTGATTATAAATATAGGTAAATAAAAATGAATTATTTCCTACTCGCGAATAAACCTGTTTGATAATGCCCATAACCATTTGAATCTAGTCACAGATTCTATAAGACATTTTTTTCCTAAACTTCAATGTGCTAGATGCACACTATTTTATTTTTTAAAGAGACACTTGTATTTCTGAACGCCAGATAGCATTTCTTACTGAAGGCATAACTAAAATCGTCTCCGGTCTTTCAAATGTATGTTGCATACTTTCTGATTACATTTTAACTTCTATCAAACTTTCACATCCATCCCTTCTTTAACACTTATACTTACCTCCTAGAAAGTATCCACAGTATCAACAGGCTGGAATTATTCCTGAATGTTCCAGACAACTCACTAAACTAACCAATCAAAGTGCAGCTCAGCCACGTGATCGAAAGTACCAGAAATGCACCTGTGAATTATTAGTCGAATGCAGCTGACAGTCGAGGCAACACATTTGTTGACTCCTATTGTTAACAAAGTATATTCAGTTTACTAACCTTATCGTCGGTTATGCACAGAAGGAAACCTTCCTCTGTATATATTACTGCCGTATGGTATGTTTATCTCTGGACATTAACTATACTTAACATTGTCATATTTTGCTGATGATATTTAAATATATGATGACCATATAAGTAAGAGTGTTCTGTCAGAGAACACATGAAGACGATTTCTGGCCCATGTGAATTTTACTGGCACTTTATAGTGGATGACACATTATTATGGATGTTTTTGATGAGCATTGAGCCAACAAGTAGCACCAGAATGGAAGGACCCACTGGCCAGAGACACAGAATTTGACCGTATATAAATATAATATGACACTGGGCCCACAGAAATCAGAGAACCAAAACTAAGTGACTATAAAACCAACAAGCTAAGCAGCTTCATACATCTTGTAGGCCAAGATACTTTCAGTGTTCACTCAGAAACATCCAGTGTCCTAATATAATCCCATTTATACTTTATAAACTGTATACCTATATACATAAACATAATTGTAACTGTTGAACTATTCACTATATGTAACAATGCTGTCTTATATTATTTCTTGTTGAATACAATTATTATTGCTATGTACATCACACGTGATAGCATGACTCAAATGTTATATGTTTTTGTTTGTCACCTGTATTTACTTAATATATTGAATGTATGTATCAGGGTGCTCGAGCTACCTTCTAGAATTCTCAATCTTCTACACTACATTAATTCATATTTCTATCACGTATGGACACAAGAAAGTATTATTTGGGGATTATGGGGTTACGGGCGGCTCGGTATGGTGGAGTATTAATATATTGCCCATCTCCCAGCAAAACGTCACAATTATAATTTCATAAATGTTTGTTTGTCTTAGGTCCCTTGGAGATTGTCATTCCTCTACCAAAGATTAGGAGTGTTATTGTTGGTCAAAATACTGACGTCACATTCCCCATTCACTCTCATACGTCAAATATCACTGACTGCCACATGACTCAATTAAATCGAAAGAAGAACATTAATGATATCATACTTCAAAAATATGCTAACATCAATGATCTAATCACGCATGAAGGTTATATGAGTCTGGAGAAAAGGTCATGTGAATTTGATGTATTTGGCTTGCCTCCTAAATTACATCTCTCCATTAAACTTCGAAATATGAAGACGGAGGAAGAGGGATTGTGGTATGTTAATGTTTCAAATAACATGGGAAGTGACGTCATGTTGATTTACATCATTAATCCCGAAACAGTCAATATAGACAGCAATGTAACGCATTTTCTAACCTCGGTCAGTGAAGGTGAGAACACATTAACGTATTATATTATCTTTATTCTTTGTTTTCACGGAGTAATCACTTTTAATACAAGCAATGCCATATAATCGTTTTACTGATACACACACACACACACACACACACACACACACACACACACACACACATACACACACACACACACACACATACATACACACACACACACACACACACACACACACACACACACACACACACACACACACACACACACACAACTGAATCCTCTTAGTATATAATGCACAAATATATAAAATAAAAATACAAACTGGTAAGAAAGTGAAAATATTTGTCACAAGTTATACTTACCTATTGTATAATATGCTTATATTATTTTCTCCGATATGATAAAGAGCTAGTCGAGGATTATCCGACACCAGAAAAAGTGTGTCTCATTTGAATAGTTTGTTTAGCTAATAATACTGTATATAACTTTGAGACTTTGTCACAAATCAACTTGATTTCCAAAAGAGATCATCCACAAACACCGCTAACAAACGTAGAGAGGCAGCGTTATGACCGACAGTCAAGCAGACAGTCACTATTTTCCTATACATACCTCATTCTTAAGCTACCACCTCCTTCAAACATTCCATTTAGTGATTAACATGAATCGTTTAGAACTACACAAACAAAATCCTCACCGAATGCACATTTAAAAAGTAAACAAGAAAAAATCCATCATTTTGAAAACAACCACAGTACACCAGGGGTAAGTCCTATCCCGTTCAACTTGACAACATTTTGGCGTAGCCATCAACATACAATTATAAACAATTACAACAAAATAAGAACAATATCTGGAGCTAGAGAAGACTATATCAATGGAGGTCTCAACGCCAACAAAAACAATCAACATCGCTCACACCTTAAATAATCATACATAAATTACACCAAAAACTATAAATTCGTGGGTATCACATTTGATCACACTGTAACATTCATAGAACATATTACAATGTCAAAAGCCATAAACTTCAAAATGTTGAACTTCCATTAAGCAATTAAGCTTATCTGATGCAACAACTTGTTTACGCGTTAGATAAAGCTAGAGGTGAAGGACAGTTTGATAAACGGATACTGGATGCCCATATTTAGTCACTTGCATTCCGTACTGTGACTTAGCGCTAAGCTGTTAAATGACCTCGATTCAAAATATAGTCGCCTGAATTAATCAAATTCATCAAATGTCCAACATCGACACAAGAGAGATCGCGTTCACCTATTATGACCGTGCATTAACTTCACATAGTTGTAAATATAATTGGCTTCTCTAGAGGATGCATTACTTACTTGTAAAATTGATGTACATTTATACTATAAACATTGTGTAAAATATTATGTGATTTCTAATGTTGCCAAATGATTGTTATATTTTCAATACAGAAGCTAAGTGACGTTAGCAATTGTTACACTTGTAAAATGATGAAGTAAGTAACCATGTATATGTAGCTGTGTTTCATTGATTAATTGTATCACGGAAGAGCTAACAACAGTAAACATGCATTGTGTGAACCACTAGCTAAAGAGTATTACAATTATGATTGCATTATAATAGAGGAAATATATATTGTACAGAAATATTTTATTCATTTGAAGACTTTCATTTAATTTGAAACTGTGAATTAGCTAAAGCTAATTAGTGGAATTGTAAAGAGTAATATTGCTGATGCCACAAAGCCCATGGTTGGATTGACTTTATAATAATGTATTATTTCAAATGTTATAGTTAAGCGTTTAATGCATCTATAAAGTGCCGATGCAAGATATGGACATGTGGGTATATATTATCAGTAATTGATAATTTGGATAACGGCAACGGTCAGTTGACTCACAGTCACTACGCATAAAAGAAACTGAGAAAATGTACAGAATAAAGAACCCAACTACTTAGCTGGCAAAACACTTGTGAAATCGTAGTAACATACTGAATCACTCACACTTAGCACTATCCACCTATCAACATACTTTCAAGCATACAAAGGCAAGAAGTTGAAAGAACACAAAACAACAAAACATAATTAATAAGGGATATAAACATATATATAATATATAATATAATCAATAATTATTTAAATTTGGATATCTGCAAAATGAATAGAATTATATTTATGTATAATATTAAATCAATTCCTCCATATAATATACAAATTCTACTTGTCCACACATTTCACGCAAGCATATACAAATATATTTTTACTTTATCTAACCAAGAGTTTACATTTGTTCCTTAAAGAAAAGATATCTACTTTCACCTTTAATAGAAAAGGAATCTTAAAACTCCACCAAAGAAGTGTACTATCGAAAGAGAAAGGTCTTAGGAATATCACACATGTTTTCATTCTAAACCTGTTTTTACCTAGAGTGACTTTCTTGGGAAAGTCACACATGTATTTAGTCTAAACGCTACACTCATCTTTACCTTGACTGACTTTTTTCTAGGAATATTACACATGTTTTAACCCTTAAAGCTACACACAACGCTGACGGGAATGACATGTAGCTAATGGATTTTATTATAATTAAATAAATAATTAATTATCCTAAACTAATTACAATTGATGAAAATGTTATTTTTTTTATTAACGATCCTCCAACAGACACCACTCGTCTCTTGCTTGGCAGAATGCACTGTAAACATTTTCTCAACATAAAATTAAATGTTCACGATCACATAATCTCTTCGTATGTGGAAATTATTTTACTAAAGAAGATATTTACGTCTTTAATCTATATTTATCGAGACCCTATCCACCACTTTCTTCCCCAAATTATGATTATCAATATTGACAGAAGGTCGATTTAGCAATCAATTTATTACATCAACAATCAAAAATGCATATCACAAATACAATGAAATAGATTACTAGATATCAATATATCTATGAACCAATGTTCAGATAATTTTATAATTCTTATTATATTTTAATATTATATTGTATTCTAAGCCTACTGACTACAATTCAACAATAGAATCAATATAAATTTCAAGATTGTCCTATCAGAGAACAGAAAAGGTGTTGCTAGAGATAAGTAATAATAGTCTTACATAAACGTATTCAGCACAGTGGTAAGAGCCCTTCATGCAAGTTGTCACAATTTATAGTTCAGTTCAATTTTATCAACTTTATGTGAGTCATTCGCACATGATCAAACACTGATAACATGGGCGCTCCCTTTTATAATATTAACTCCTTCAAGGAGAACAATGAATGTAGTGATGTCCAACCATTTCTCTAGACTAGATATTGTTCAGGCAGTCAACAAATCTTGTCACGACACATCAGTAGCGTGCAGTGTTTCTTACTCTTACATGCTGTTCCTGCCTTTATCAGGGTCAGTTGTAGTGGATTACAAACAATAATCCAGGATATTCATATAGCACATGAAATTAGGCAACTGGAAAGGCTATATGCTCACTGCTAAATATAATTAAGAAGTAAACATAAATGTCCAATTTATTACTTTATACACCAATCTTTCTTAAGTTCCAGTCTCAATTTACAATTTCCAACAACAATGTTCATTAGCCTGCTACATACATACAGCTTATCAAATCAATGTCATATGATTAATACATAAATGTATGAGCAACTTAGTTAAAACACTTGGAAAGAAAAGTCAAATCACATAATACATCTCTCCATTCTCTCTCAATCAGTCAAACTCATCACCAAGTTAACGGCTGTAATTCAAAAGCAGACTTTTTACCCACACCAAATTAAAAGTGATTAGACAGTAGAATTTTCTACAGCACGTAAACTTCTAATTCTCACCCCATTGGCTGGTCTCATTCTCGAAAATCATATTCATTGGATAAATAAGATTTACTCACTAATTTGCATTACATCAGCAAATCTTGAATAGTCTCGCCTCGAGCGTTTACTTCAACTCAGACACTTTCGTAAATACCATAATTCGAAGTGCCCAAGGTCGGGTTACTCTGAAAATTTAGCAATTTATATGACATTGAAATTTAAAATTAGAGAGGGGCAAATTTACTCTTCAATGACGAACGTTCTCTATCAAAATAATTGCAGGATACAGTTAGAATTATCACTCATTAATGTTCATGAATTTATCATTCCTTCATAACCCGCATTCTGTCAACAAACATATCACCTATCCATAAACGGATGCATGGTTGGACATTTTTTTATCATACTACAAAGTAGAATTGTTATTTTGTATTAAAACTAATTATTAATCAAATGTTTTGTACTTATTACATATTATATAGTATATATTCCACAGCAAATTACTATCTATGATTTCTGAACTTATTTCCTTATTTATTCTCCAGCAATTATTATTGTTATTGTAGTGGGTGTAAATTCACTGCTAGAAGGATAAAATAGTTTTGGAAGCTGCAGCTATTTATGTGTCTCGTTGTGACCAAGAGAAGAAACATGTCAGGACCGTGTTACAACACTCACTGTTGCCACATTTAAATATAAGGTTAAATTACACCATAAACATTTAAATATAGAATGATTTAAAATACACTACAAAAATATTCTTTTTTCTAGCTGGGGATTTTAGTCTGGACTTCAAATGCTTCGTTTTCGGAATACCGCGTCAGAGGAACAATTGGACTCAGGATCCACTTTAGGTGTAACTCCATGCGACTACGCAATCGCCAATCAATCACCATCGTGGATTTCATTGGAATAAAAGAAAAAATCAGGACGACTGTGTATTGAACTAATTTGCATAAGCTGTATATTGGTGAAGCAATGACTATCGCGTGTGTTCGTTTTTAGCTCATTGCAACTTGTATTTATTAGTGTTGCTAATTTCATCATTAAATTGTTCTATTGCTTCTCCACATCTTCATTAGTTCTTTGAAACTGCAAGCTGTGTATTGGAGATGAATTTCAGTTAATGAATAAGGGGACATTCATTTTGCCTGATCCTAGAGACAATTTTAACTAGCTTGGAAGTCGTTATGCTAATTAAATACTTTTCTTTCAGGACTATTGCAACAGGATATAGTAGAGGATAACAGTAGGCTTGGCCATAGGGCTATTATTAATATACATATTGAAATTCTGTATTAACAATCTTAAGGATTCATAATATTCCACTGTCATTTATAAACCCTCAAAATAATCTCTCTCTCTCTCTCTCTCTCTCTCTCTCTCTCTCTCTCTCTCTCTCTCTCTCTCTCTCTCTCTCTCTCTCTCTCTCTCTCTCTCTCTCTCTCTCTCTCTCTCTCTCTCTCTCTCTCTCTGTATATTTATATCTATACCTACGTGAGTTTGTGTGTGATTGAGTGAATAAGACAGTTCTTTATACGACATTTATAAGCATGATTTGTATCTTAAACAGTCTATCTATTTACAGATTTAATTATTAGTGGAGTTGTCCTTGGAGGAATTGCATTTACAGTGATCGTCTTCGTCGTTATTTATTATATTAAAAAAGGTATGTGAATATCTGATTTTTTTTAAAAATCAATCCTCAGTGAATAGTTTGTTGAAATGTTAGTAATAATGAGACTTGTTGCACACGTGAGAGCCAAATTATACTCTTTGCTTTTTTTAATTTTGCCTTATAGTTGTTTCATAATTGATAAGTAATATTGTATAGCATGTGATTTATCATTGACCTTCAGAGTCATCTGTTATGTCGTCGACCACATCGTCCACCAAGCATTGTATATGACCAGAGGAATGTAGGCCAAGTAGGGAACTGTTAACCCAGTATTCAGGTTGCATGGGGAGGATTGATTAGTAGAGACGGGTCAAGTTTTCCAGATGAATTATAACTATATATGGACATTTGAGTTCTGCTCGTGACGTAAGCAATACAAGTGGCAAAACTCGGGTAGGTATATACAATAATCTTCACTGACCGAATTTAGAAGATGCGTTACATTGCTGTCTCTATTGACTGTTTCGGGATTAATAATGTGGACGTGAATCAACATGATGTCACTTCCCATGTTATTTGAAACATTAACATACCACAATCCCTCTTCCTCCGTCTTCATATTGTGAAGTTTAATGGAGAGATGTAATTTAACATAACGATCACCTATATTACCAGATAATTATGTCAACAATTGCTGTAAATTGATTCCTGTGAATTCCGTTTGAGAGCCAATACGGCGAAAACTGAATCTTTAGTTTGTTCTCGAGAATTCACGAAGATTATTTTGAACATTCATTGTTGTGTGCTGAGTGAACACTGAGTAAGATTTGGAACATTCCTCTTGTGCTTGATAGTAATGTGAAATTGTAGATGATTCTTCACAGTGTGCTTTTGCGTAACCTGCCTAGAAGGGGCATGTGGAACCTTGTCTGAATAAGAAAGACAGTTACTAGTTGCAAACCGCATAATTGTGAACAAGTGCCGGCAACAGCCGCTATCTTGAATAGCTTATGTAAATTGACTTTAATTATTTCTCTGTGTGACAGAGTGAATTTCCCTCTCCCTATTTCAAATTTAATTATTATATAAATTGTTAAATTTTCAGAGTAACCCGACTTTGGGCACTCCTTAGGATACTATTTCTGAAAGTGCCTGTGTTGAATTAAACCACTCGAGACAAGAATAATCTAGATTGCTGACATAATGCAAACTGTGTGAGTATTATTTTTATTATCCAATAGTTTTTATATAGGAAAGCAAGATCAGCCAATGGGCTGATATTGAACAGTTACTTGTTATTGAAAATTCTACTGTCTAATCACCTTGAATCTAATGTTACAAGAAGAACGTTCGGTTTAGAAAAGGCGGCCGTTAGTTTGATGGTGAGTTAAATTGACTGATTGATAGAGAATGGACTTAGGAATATTTCATGTAATTTTGCTATTGATATGATGTACTCGTGTTTTATGTAGAGATGTACTATGTGAGTGGACTTTTATTCCTAGAAGTGTTGAACTACGTTGTTCACAAGTAGTTTGCTAAAAACACGTGGCATTGTTTTATATACTGTATTTATTTTACCGTGTGTGTACCAGATATTATTGCAAGAAATTGTAAGATATAAGGGAGTTATATTGTGATCAACGGGAAATATATGCGTGTTCTTTAATTAATTTTGCAGTGAGCATGTAGAATTTTAAGTTTCAAGTTTCCAAATACCCTTTACGTGTGCACTGGTCATAAACCTGAACAACCTGGAAGATGTGGAAAAAGTCATTTTGGGTGTGTGTACGTTTATGGATTAATTTATACACTTTTGATGTTTCATTGCAAGTATGCTGAGTGCATTTGGATTCTAGTACATTGAAGTTACCAAAATAACTGTAATCATATTCTGTTTCAAGGAAATGACATGGCAGTGTGTTCGAGTTTAATCATGAGGAAATTGTGCGTCAGTGTTTTCCACGCTTGTGGCAGGAGATACGAGTTGACACGCAGACATTGTGACTTGTAACATTGTTACAAAAGCAAGAAAGACTGTTGAAGTAACGCTTAATCCAGGTCATGTGAAAATAATAAATTATCTACCTCTAATAACTCCATTTCTTTTCTCTGATAGGACTAACCTGCAATTTGTATTGACTCTATTGTTAAATTATTTTCATTTAGAGAGAGACACAGAGAGAGAGAGATGGAGACTGAAACAGTATTTATTTTGTGGGATTTAAGTTAACTAGAATATACTACTTTTCGTTTGTATGTGTATATTTCGGTATATTTGACGATGGAATTAGATATTTTGGATTTTATTGCCGATATTAGGACGTATTTACATTTCGATTTTATGTTTGCAACACACACATCAGTATTTCTTACAACATTAATTAAGCGATATACTGTCAAATACATATTGTGTCATGTTTGTATAAATCTTAGAATTATTTTCAAGTAAGAAAATCTAGAAATATATTTATTGTCAATGTGAAAACATACAATATTTATTTTCTGAGGGTGGGGTGGGTACTATTTTGAGGGAGGAAAACCTACATATATATTTATTTTTAGGTAGAAATGACCAATACATTTTTATCTTCAGTGAGTGAAAACTTCATATATAATTATTTTCTAAAACCAATCCCAAACACATATTTATTTTCGGGTAGAGAAACCCATATATATTATATATTTTCAGGGAGAGATAACTTCACAAAACTGAAGAAAAAACGTCATGAAGAGCTTGTTGTGTTTCGACCTCTTGGCACGGATAAAGAGAAAATTGTGTTGAACCGTGTTCAGGTTGAGTCTCGTATTTATTACGAAATCAAGGACACGGAGAATCAAACAGGTAATGATGCAAATTCTCATTTACATTTATTTTTAGCTAATCTATGATTGACAAATGGTTTTAAAGTGTAAATCGGAAATCATTGGGTAAAGAAAAATAAAGTAAATAATGTACTAAATAATCACACATAATGCAAGGAAACTAGTTAAATGAATATTTGGTGGATTGAATGATTAAACTATTTTATAGGTAACATAATTTAAAAGTCACTTTAAGTTAGGTATTTACCGATTTATAAATAGCTAATATTTTCATTACGCATGCTACAAGGATGGTTTGTAATTTAGATTCCATTTTGGCAGATAAGTTGTTGATTGTGTTTTAGATTTACGCTCAACGGCAACAGAAAACATCACCGAAATGAAGGCACCTCATTCCCATGATTTCGCAAATCGTGTTCAATTGCAAACTATGAATGAAAATTGGAATAAATATACTGACAGCGAACAACTTGCAAGTGGGCGAATCAACGCGAATGTATCATCAAACACATCTGGCTGCACACAACACGAGGAAGAAATCTCCAAGAACAGCGTATCAGCCATACCAGACTACCCACAGTCTGTAGATACAGGAAGTGAAATATATACCAGTGGCACGACTGCAGGCTATTTAAAGTCTATTCAAACAGGAAGCGAGACAAGTGTTTCAGATGTCAAGACAGACCCACACCGTGTTCCGACATTTGACAAAACTAGCAAAATACTTGCAAGACAAGACCACTCTAAGCATTTCCCTACAGAAAGGGAAACAGGTATAACTCTTTCGATGCCAGAATATTTACAGCTTATTCAGTTAGGAACTAATATATATTCCCAAACTTTAATGGCAGACTACCTGAATCTTATTCAAAGAGGAAAAGAAACGGGCGCAATACCCACAATGCCAGACTACCTAATTCCTGTACTGAATGGGAGACAGGCAAGTAACTTTACAATGATGTCAGACTACTTAAAGCTTATTCCAAGAGCATGTCATGCAAATAACATAGCAAATCATTTGGAAAACCTAACTCAGGCAGGAGGTGGGGCGCATCTGTCAGATTATCTACAGCCTATCGAGACCGGAAGTGATGCAGACAATGTAGTGCAGCTGTCAGATTACCAAGAGCCTATCCAGAACAAAAGTGACGGAGGCAAGTTAATACAGCTGACAGATTACCAACAATCAATCCAGACCGGAAGTGAAACAGTTAATGTAGTACATCTGTCAGATTATCAACAGACAATCCAGACCGGAATTGAAAAATGCAATGCAGAAACAGGTGCCATGCCATCTGCAGTAGGTTCAGACAGCACATGAGACAGATGTAACAAACAACAAAGTGTCTAAGTCTGTTCAGAGCGGAACTGAGGCACTTGTCGCCTACAACATTCCAAACATGAAACAATGCAAGTAACATAGAGGTGCACCCGAATAACTTTAATCACCAGGAAAGTTACGCTTGAAATCATATAACACGAAACATTTCGGAACTTACATTATTTACACGAAGCAATGCTATAACAACAGATATTTCCAATTTGTATTCTGACAGAAAGCAAATAATAAATTATAGATATATAAATAATATAACATAAAAATATAGATATAGTCAAACGGTGAACGAAACATCTTATGAATACAGACAAATTGAGACATGAACACATTACGTTTTGGTACTGTACAGATATAACTTGTAACAGATCAAAAATGACTGCATGTTTAATGTCTAAATGCAAAGTTAGAAACATGGAGTCGACTTGCTACACAAATTTTGAAATTTTAGTATGCTTGATTACACCAAAGATGAATAAATAGAATAAATACTTATTACAATTTAGGCAGTTGGAAAATATGTCGACATGTTTCATACTGGAGTAACAAGAACTAGCAGGCAGGCTACACAATATCAGATTCAGTTTGTTTATGTTGACACCCTTACATGACTAGTATACGTATCACTCGTAACTGAACTTTGGCACGCACGCACGCACGCACACACACACACACACAATCTCCATATTAAATCATGAAGTCCGTTTTATTCAAATATAAAAAAGAAAATATTTACATTCATACACTTTTAAGTTTCCCTTCTTTAGTATTTACGTCCAAATTATGTCTGTTTTAGTGTTTCATTGCTTTTCTCGACCATCATTTTCTTTCTTAATGTATTATGTTTATACTCCTTAGATATTTTAAAAATTAAACATTATTATAGATAAATATACTCGCACACCGGTAAGATCAATTTACAATTTTACTTACCAATCTTTCCATAAAATCAATTAAATCATTATTTTACTAAAGTAATATAAGAAACCCAGAATTGCAGCATAAGAAAAATAATAACACACCAGTTCAATCAACCTAAAAGCAGCCACAGTTAGGGTTAAGTGTTCGTGTTAATTCGAATGCTGTTTATTTCATATTGTAGTAATACTGGAGATCATGGGTATTAAAGGATAATGCAGCCTTTAGTTACAGTGTTGTTAAAAGTATCTATCATTAATTTAGGGCAGTGTTCGAATAGTGATTTGCAGTTTATCTAGGCGAGACTGCAGTATACTGACAAACAAATGAAATAATGAATGTCTAGTTCGGTAGGCTCAAACCTAATCAGGCACAGTATCGGGCGTACATATTTCAATGTCGGACGGGTCAATGAATGTCAAGTTCAAATAGTATGGTGGGTCGGTTCAGTGCTGCAATCAGACTGTTCAACTTAACGTATGTTTTGTTACTCTGAAATTTGCATTAATAACTTATTTCTGTTAATCGACACTTGAATAAATTATCAAAGCATTTCCAAATTAATCAGATCAGATTGACGTGTCCCAATATAAACAAATGTAGCTTAACATAATGCCCTAGTGCCTGTATTTACTAACATATATATGACTCCAACACGATAACAATTTAAAAACAGTTAATATATACATTTTACAGCCTATCGGAGGATAAACATGACATTGTTTTCTTTCTGTAAAAATGAATCGCTTTAGACAATAATATTGAGAACGCAGTGAAATGTTCATGGTGTAAAAGTCACTTCAATTATGACTGACATCTCGCCTAACTCGAAGGAAAAAGACAATGCAGAATGCAACTATAAATATATAAATTAATTCCACTACTTTCAAAATATATTTAATTTATTATTTTATTTATTTTATTTCTAATTAATTTATACCATAAGAAAGAAAGATTCCAAAAGAGAGAGTTATATATTAATCTATCTATCTATCTATCTATCTATTTATCTATTTATCTATCAATGCATCCATCCATCCATCCATCCATTCATCCATCCATTCATCTATTAAATCCATCCATCCATCCATCTATCTATCTGCCTGCCTATGTGTTTGTACATGTATGTATGCTTTTTGTATTATATTTACCATCCATAACGGTAAATTGTCGTTTATGTTTCGTGTTAATATATTAATTTCTCCAGATTCTATCTTTTACAATGGAAATATCAATGTACTACTTCTTTTATGTTTACATTTGTATTTCTTTGTATTTAACTGTCAAGTTTATTACATAATTTATTGTAAAACTATATTTGTTTTTTGTTTCCTTTAGCGACTCATATTCATTTCGCTTATGATAGGTGTGCCCTTTTAAATAGTTAAAATAAAACGAATTGATCATAAGATAAATGTTTGTTTCCTTTTAAGCTAGCATTCAAGAATAGTAAGCGATTGTTTTCAGTGCACGTTTGAATTTCACAGAACAACGCCACAAATTGTTTTCAATGTGTTCACTGTTCAATAAATATATAGCTTGGCTATTTTATTGTCGTTTTATCATATCATCGCATGCATAAGTATATTTATATTAAGAATAATTATATATAGATGAGTATGTATGTTGAATGTACTTGTTTATAAGCCATATAGAAATGCACAGTATATTGTAGAGAAACATATTGTCTGATCACTTGAATTTGAAGTTGCAAAACGTCCAGTCTTGAAAGGTGACCGTTAGTTTGATGTGACAAGTAACCTTTCCATTTTCATTTCATCGTGTGATTTGAACCTTCTAGTTTACTGCTTATAAACTCCATTAGTATACTTAATATACAATCCTATATAGATAGGTGTGCAATTACTTCAGAGGACAGATGTTCAGTTATTTTAGTAACCTATCGTATATATGTTTCTCTACAATATACTGTGCATTTCTATATGGCTTATTGTGGTGCATGTGGATAAAACGTGTGCATCAGTGAATTATTAGCCACAAGGTTAAAACCTTTTATGAACGTCCACAGTTCTCAGCAAATGTAATAAATGTGAAGGACTGAAGGCTAGATCTGAGAAAGAATTATAACATTAGCCACTGCAAACTACAAACTATGGGAACACTTTCTGGTACCCGTCCGCTCTATGACACAAATCATATGGTGTGGCATTCAACTGGTGACAAGGAAGCATTTCTCTCCATGTAACATCAGACTTTGTCCAAGAAATGCAGTCTTTGCTAGAAGGAAGAAGACAATTGTCTATTTTTGTGGTGAGATTTCATTGTGTATATGAAGATTTGACTAAGAAGAGTTGGAAATCTCTCTCTCTACACATTTTGTCATCCACCAACCGCCAAGTATTACAGCATTGAGGCAACTTGTTTACATACACCCTGGCAAAGTGAAAAGTTTAATCTTCAAGACAGCTTATGTATGTGATGAATTTGCATGCAGTTAATAACAGATGAGCCACACTGTCTCTCTGCCTCAGCTTTGTTTGAAGTTCTCTCTTCCGTGGTTGGAGGGATAGAATTGTGGAGTCTTATGGATCCAAGAAACACTACATCCATAGATGCAAGGACACAATTCACTAGAAAAATCATCTCGTAAATGTGTTACGTTTCCAGTATTTCTTTATAGACCCTGCCTAGGATTTTAAGGACTTAAAAGTTTAGATTAAATTAACTCCTTCTCCCCATCCTACACAGACTGGTTGCCCAAATTATCATTCGACTAAACATTAAAAATGTGTCTTTGGAAACGTAACAGAGATGCCTGAGGTTTTTTTCCTATCAGTCATGGTAACCAGATAAATCATCGATAATTACCAAAGTTGGCAACAGCCAAAGCATAGATCTGCCCATATATGGGGATCTGAGATACAGCAACTTGATCTGCAGTCAGCATTGTCAAGACATGAGATTGTGTCACCTTCTCTGCAAAGCAACCTTTATGAGTGATGCTACATATTACGTCACCTCTCTTCAAAGCATTCCAGTGAGTGATGCTATGATGCACCATCTTCTCCTTGAAGTACCCCTTATTAGTGATGTGTAAGATTAAGTCACTGATCTTGGAACAATGACAATATAAAGTGAGTAGTTAAAATAAGAAGGCAAAAGCGAACCTAGAACTGTTAGGAATAAGAACATTTAAATCATATTTTTGTCGATAGAAATTCATTATTAATTGCTGATATTTGTATATAATATGAACTTTAATATGATGGCTAATGTAGGCCTGTGTCGTTTGTGAATTATTGTTGTTGATAGCGGTGACATTTACCGCTAAATAATTGTATAGTTACTTTTGTTTTTTCATTTTTCAATTTCATCATTTTCATCTCCCCCATCCCCCCTAAGAAGTGTATGACATTGGAAAGACATGTTTGACTAATCACTGCGTGAAAGAGAAATGCCCTCATATTACGTAATAAAAAACTAATTTTTCACTTTCTAAAAACTCGTTATACAAAGTTTTTCAGGGCGAAAGAATTCATACTTGTTTTGTTCCGTTCATCCAATATTCACTATTATGATACATGCACACTTGAATGCACAGCCAAGAAAACGTTCCTTTGCATGAAGGAATGAAATGTGACCCACCCAAACATCAATGGCGTTTTGTCATGTGTCTTATTACATGTGTCATGTAATATCTTAAGACACTGTATTACTGGCACGTGTCTCGAGCCACACCGGAACAGCCAAACACCGATCAAACATATATATATATATATATATATATATATATATATATATATATATATATATATATATATATATATATATATATATATATATATATATATATATATATATATATATATATGTGTGTGTGTGTGTATTTATATAAAGAAGCAGATAAAAATTACTAGAGTTCATATTTAGAACAATGAGAGCGAGGAGTGTCATTTGTGCTTGTGTCTTGAAAGCCCTTTTGTAAATGCATGTATGATACAACAATCACGATTTAATTTCTGGATCGTTATTGTCCAGCTTTTTCGCATTCATCCGTGAAAATCAGGCGTACTGTCTGAATATAGTCCGATATTTTTTATACGGTTGTTCAAGTAGTGATAACAAAATATATTTATTGTTATATGTCTACTGGAACCTACAGTTGTAAATAGACTTATATATATAATTCTACTTTATATTAAAGCCATACTATTGTAATACATTATGTATTTATATCTTAATGCTTGATCTCCACTATGAGAATGGTTTGTATTTTAATCGAACATCATAAATTCAACATACAGTATTTTAAATCGAAATGTCAGGTTTATAAACCTGATCTTATAAAGAAAAAGTGGAAATCATAAATAAAACAATAGTCGAGAGGTGTACGAAGCATCTAATTTAGCCTGACTGGGCAAAAAATATCTATATACATATAGTTTCACAACAGCCCAAGTGCACGATTACCAGCGGCTGAAATACATAAACATAAAATAGGTAACTACGAAACTACCGCTTCTTATTATTACCATCACAGATGAACACAGAAAACGGCTTTTTTATGATTCCCCATCCCCTCCATGTTTTTCAACCGACAAAAATCCAATACAAGCAATTTGAATGCAGATTAACGAGTGAAATGAACAATAAACACATGACGTTTACAACAGGACGCCCACAGTCTGCCACTTCTGCTTGCCAAGCAACACACTAATCCGGTGCGTGCTATCTTACGGGGTATCGGTCGGGTGACTGAATAACATGTCCGCACTTGCGTTTTCACTTCCGGATAAGTGCTCACTTATAAAGTTCTAATTAACTCTCGGTTAGTTAAACGCGCGCTATGATTAAGGAACTCGATAAGCATTCCTTTATATTAGAGCACAACTTCGAGCGGTGAAGAAATTCATTACACACCACTGTAAAAGTACCCATCCAAGTCTGAAATAGGATGTTTTACTGTTATATATTTTTATTTTAAATCGTAGATGTCAGGCATAATAAAACAATGGTCAGTAATAGCAAAAACAGGAAAACATTTTATGTTTCATTTCACTAACTTTCTTTCTCAGCAGAGCAAACTATTACAGCCAGCACCTAAATACATGATCTATACAACTCATTCTTGTGTTAGTACTTGTCTATTTACTTATTAAAATACCACTGAAGTAACTGACTAAACAACATTTGTCTCCACAAGAAAATTATCCTCTGCTTACGTTGCTCCTTTGACCGGTAAGAAAATATGGTCATTATTTATGTCGATTACAACACTTAAAATGTTATTTCCTTTCAAAGTATGTAAGTAAATGTTGTTTTTTTATATAAAAAATGACTGCTACAGTGAGTGATGAACTTAACTGATGATTATTCTGCATGTACAAAGAAGAAGAATACATTTTGTTTGAGTATTTTCAAGTGAGGTTAATGATACATGGTTTTCTCCTTTGTAAGAAGTGTGTATCAGCTTATTTACTTAAACTATGTTGGTTTTCAAAAAATATTTAAAAGTTGTTGAAACGAATTAGATATATAGATAGATAGATAGATATAGATAGATAGATAGATAGATAGATAGATAGATAGATAGATAGATTGATTGATAGATAGATAGATAGATAGATAGATAGATAGATAGATAGATAGATAGATAGATAGATAGATAGATAGATAGATAGATAGATAGATAGATAGATAGATAGATAGATAGATAGATAGATAGATAGATAGATAGATAGATAGATAGATAGATAGATAGATAGGTGTTTGCATGTGTGTGCGCGTTAATAGACAAACTGCTGATAGCCGTGACTATAGCAGATAAAGCGGGTCGTTAACTAGGCAAGGTCAAGTTTAAATTTAAGAAACTCTTTCTGGGAAATGTGTTTAGCTTTCATGCATTGTGTGTGCCAAACCGGTGCGACAGCTGTCCTCTCCCCCCAACCCAATTCACACCAGGTGTAAGGCGGTGATCAGATAATGTCTAATGAAGAAATGATCAACACAAGCTCCAGTGGTGACGTAAAACTGCTTTCGTAATCACCACCACTACCATTGAGCGATGTCTAACTTTTTTTTTAATATCTCCTCAGTACTAGGTCCATAAGTATTAATCTATTAATGTCATATTTGATTATTTCTTGTCCTTTATGACTCATAACTTTCCCCATGCCAGGCGATGGACTTAAGACAATAATAATTACCATAAATACATTACAATTGTTGAAAATATTGTGATAATCTATTACGACTAGTACATATACAACATATGAAACATTTATACATATTTATGCATTTAATTTGACATAATATTAAGTCAATGTCCACAATGACAATTACTAATTATCATATTATATACTATAATCCAATTAGACTCGGTTTTCGTGAACTGTAATCATTTCATAAAATGACACAACTATTCTTGTTATCACCTTATTTTCTTTTCTTTATATTTTAATGAAGTTTGAAAAATCATGTTCTGCTGATATAACAACATTCTGTATATGAATAATAGTTTACTCAATGAGACGATAACTGATGAGATAATGAAGCCTCTATCAATAACTATCTCCCTTATTTCTCAGATACACATGCAAGTCTTATCTTAAACTTCGTTACTGTATAACGTCTCTTTAAGCTGGTGGATTTCTTCATCAAGCTCTGGCCTCTAAACTTTAAAATCAGTTCCAAATGTAAAATGTGTTCACCCTAGTGATACGTTATTAACTGAGGAATCTTCAAGTGGTTATAAATTTCATTTAAATTACAATGTATATAGAAGTCGACTATTGTAGTATAATAGAAATAAATGTAGAATTATTGTAATATATACATATATAAATAATGGATTAAATCTTTAAAGAAATGTGTAGGCTGCAGACATAACTTTTATGTCAGTGAGATATATTTTCTTGATGGATGGGAGGAGGAATTAATAATGCAGCAGTCTGACACAAGGAGACAGTGTTCTTTCTTTATTTATTCGTTTCCTTTTCCTGCTTCATTTTCTGCTCTTGATCCTGTTGACACGCAAACAACTACACTGCTGTGCACGGTCATATATTTTTGGTCGGTTGAATTATATCTTCCTTCCTACTTTACATAATTGTCGCACGTGACAGTGCTGTTAATTATTAGAACAAATAAGAGTTGAATTTAATCGTAATCATATGAAAGTAGATAAGACTACCTAAATACTACTTTGACTAAGGGGAAGACTTAGATGAAACTGAGAGCAGCTGTAAGCTGGTTATTTCCCTACCAGATAATGGACTGTTAATGAACAGTAACAAGTCAATAAGCCACAGACTGTGTACTTATGGAATGGAAGTAATAGGGGTCTTATATTATGCAATGTTAGGTCTTTGCAGAATTAAAAAATAATAATAATATAAGTATATTCAATGTATCGTGCCATATTTTTATGTTTAATTCATCCAATTTTATTCTACATTGATAATAAGAAGAATGCTTTATTTATACTTTTTCAAATATTAATTATTTTTTCATTTTATAAATTAATCATGAATTTTGCAATTATACATATCTTAATTTGGACACAATATCAGTCATGGAAATGGCGGCTGTATGACATTAAAATATCTCAGGATGTATAAAGTCAGGACAGCAAATACTCTCTAACACAAATATCTAGGGTAGATGATCGGATGGGGAAATTTTGATGCACCACAATTTTTGAGATTTGCATTTATTTAAACATTTATACCCCGTCTCCAAGAATATGAATAAGTGCAGTTAATATAAAATTGGTTTGAATAATTCGTACATAAATTTATTATCATATAAATAGCAGCAATTACATCACTAAGGTCTATTTTTGCTTTCCCTGCTGAATACAATTATGATTTTTATTTTGAACGGATTGCTAAAATAAAATGTAATTAGAATTATGAGATTTGTTTAAGGATGACGTTCTCTGAAACTGTGCTTTTAACAAAGCTTCGTGTGTCATTATACATGTATAATTCATGACAAGCACACAAACTATGTATACGTATGTTAAATAATTCCTTCCTGTTGCCAGACAGAGCTGTAAAATGTTTATACGATATATATTTTATTGTAATGTGTTATTGCATTTCATTTCATAGGTTGGAAGCTGCACAAACTATTTGAAAAATGATCTGGATCTTGTTGACCGTGTTCCTTCTACCTGACACAAGAGCACGTAAGCATAAGAAAATATATACAGTAGATAGAGAAGATTTAACATCTAACTGTTATCGTCACTATTTTAAAATGACGTTCTCTTTCTTTAATTTTAACAGACCATTAAATGTATATACGTCACAAAATGTTTATATTTACATAATAATTCTTTCAGTCGGGCGCGACAGCTTGCCCATTAGTGCCACTATTACGTACAAATGAAAAAAAAACTTTTTGTTTTAAATATGGCGATTGTCTCAACTGTTTCGCCGCCCCCCCCCCCCCCTCCACACACACACACACGATTTTGACTAATGGCGAACGTACAGAATAATGACAGACAATGTCACTCGTCCAATTACATCTCAGGTATACGGTGTAATGATAGACAATGTCGCTATTGCAATTGCATATTACACTTAACATTTCTGCAGTAAATTTGCACAAATAATGACATTTTTCTTAGCGACGAATTTGTATAAAGTACGTGTCTACCCTTGAAATGAGTTCTATTATTTAGTTATTTTCTCCAATGCCCTCATCCACGCTTAAATTTTTCGCCTATCGTCAGACAATTATATATTATTGTTCAATTACATTTTTCGCCTTCTTATAATTAAGCTTATTGTTTAATTACTCTTTTCGCCTGCCTTCAGACAAGTATATATTATTGTTCAATTACATTTTTCGCATGCCTTCAGACCAATATATATCATTGTTCAAGTACATTTTTCGCCTGCATTTAATTAAATTTATTGTTTAATTACTCTTTTCGGCCTGCCTTCAGACAGGTATATATTATTGTTTAATTACTCTTTTCGCCTGCCTTCAGACATGTATATATAAGAGTTTAATTACTCTTTTCGTCTGCCTTCAGACAGGTATATATTATTGTTTAATTACTCTTTTCGCCTGCTTTCAGACAGGTATATATTATTGTTTAATTACTCTTTTCGCCTGCATTCAGACACGTTTATTGTTTAATTACTATTTTCGCCTGCATTCAGACACGTTTATTGTTTAATTACTTTTCTTCCCAGTCTTCAGCGATGTTTTCAGTTTTACAAATCAAGAATGTCAAAGAATTTGCTCTAAACTCAAATGACATCTTACCATATGCTCGATTATAGTGGAAAGGCTCAACACCAATATATAAAACAGAGCAAACAGTTTAGCCGCGAAGCTGGATATTTAAATTAACAGACACGTCATTAAATCAGAACCTAATGTAACAGAAATGGTGATAATTAGTCAATTATCCAATAAGGTCGAACAGAAAGTTATTGTAACAAGTGAGTGACGTATATGTCTGCGATCGTGTGCGCTCTATCTAAAAGTAAATTCGTCATGTTTGTAATGCCATGAAATAATTCCCCTTGAGCTCTAATTGTTCTTACATAAAGAGAGCAGTTTGTGAGGATTCGCATTTTACGCTGTTGTGATGGTCATGTGATTAATTCCTGGTTAATTATGTTCCTTTCCTTTCCACGATGAAACAATGTTGTTTTAGTAGAAAACTGGTAATGTAGATGAAGATATATATCGATTGTTATTATACATCATTTACTGAGATTATAAGTGTTTATTTTTTATTTTTATAATAGCGAACTCTGAAATAAGGGTTCCATATTGGAATAAGTTACACCAGAAATTTTAAATAGTTTATCTTTCTTTTGTGAAAAGTAATAGATGCAACAACCAGGAGCGCTCATTAAAGCCAACGAAATTAAAATTTCACGAATATTGAAATAAAGGAGTGATTACATCATTTTATATTTGATTTTACATAGTGTAACAGTCATTAAAACCAACTTTATATAATGATATGTTGAATCAGCTTGAAACGCGATATGTTCTTTATAAATCTTTGATGAGATAAGCGTCATTCGTTCATTAATTTTTACATTTTGTAAATGTATAATTTGCACTTTTTCACTTTATTTGCTTTCGGATACATAATATAGTATTTTGTTCATTTTTTTTAATTTAAAAAAGGATCATTTGCATTATAAGCTTGTATATGATTAAGATTTTTTTAAAATCGTTTTTGGAGACTTTAGTAGTCGTAGTAGTAGCAGTAGTCGTTGTCGTCGTCGTCGTCGTAGTAGTAGTAGTAGTAGTAGTAGCAGTAGTAGTGATAGTAGTAGTAGAAGTAGTAATAAAAATATATTCGTGAAAGTATGAATCATAACTCAAAGAAATGCAAATTGTGAATTTCAATATACATTTTCAATTAAATATTACATGACTGAACGGATGGATTAAATTATGGATTATGTAATGCATTTTAAAGTAAGTATAATTATTGGTTGTAATAATTTCATTGAATGAATGTTTTAGTGTTGCAAATTCTGACATTTTCACTCACAATAGTTGTAAATTAAATGTCAATCACTGATGTAATCGTACGCTTCGTGAACATAAGACTGGCGCAAATTAATTCAGATTATGCTGTAAAATATGTCTTCAGATTAATGTGCTAGAGACTATTTTATCTTTTTTCTACTGCATAACGTCAAACGACTATTGAGACGAGTACCCTAAAGGCAGAGTATTAAACGTTTGTGTTCAAATCAGTGACGATGCCCGCAAAACTCGGAGGAATGCAGATGAAAGTCTAAGTCCCCAAATTATAATAGAATAATGTAAACTATTAATTTACGCATGTAGATCGTAATAAGTGAAAGTGATAGATAACTGAAATCAGTCTTGGCTAAAGTAATCAAATAACGTGGAAAACATGCCATGAACCAAGTCAATAGTGAGCGATAGCAAAATACCTATCGATGGAATGCATATATATGATAAATACATTGTTACAAACATAGATGGGAATAAAACTCGCGAAAGAATTTTTTAAAATTGTTATTTTAACCGTGTGTAACCTATCCATTGTCTTTATTTCTGTTGTCGGGAAGTGACCCACTCTGATGAGTGATACCGACATCGTGCACTTCCATGACGGTATCAAGCCAGAGTTAAGTCCAAATGTTTTTCTATACTAGTGAAGAATTTAATTTATACACAACAAACAAAGCCCTAGCTATACTTCTTTAAAACGACTTATAATTCAAAAATACACTGATACTTTATTAATAAATATGTATTGTTAATTATACATGTAAAGCTAAGACTTATCTTGTTAGTTTTGTGCGTTGGTGCGTGTGTACAGTTTCTACTATTGTAATGTTTTGAGTGAATGATAGGTAAAAAAGAATTATTATTTCTGAAATATTTAAAGTTCAGTATGGTATATTTTACCAAGTGTATTAATTGTAATTTTTGTATATTTGAATTTGATGTGCATTGTGGTATATGTATTTAGTATTTTCCTGAGGCAATGAGGGAGTGGAGAAAAATGTTCATGCAGGACTAAGTGAGTCTCGTGTATTATAGAACTATCTTCTTCAAAGGAGTGTTGAACACTGAAAATTCAGACAGGAATAAAAAGCGAGTATTGTAGGATTTTCGTTATCACAGAGAAACATTTTTTATGGTTGAGAAAGGAGGGAGAGACACTTTTTCTTGTGATCACCATGTCGCCATGTTGAGCACTTACACAGTTATGATGGAAAATAACTGGGCCACTTATAAACAGCGGAAGTTCGACGAGATAAGATGTCTCCACTTTAGTGCAAAGTTCATGAAGCCACTACAGTGCTGAAGTAAAACAAGTCAGACAAGACATTCTACACTGAGACAGACAAGGGACTCAAACCGGGCATTTGGATGGACGGACAGTACCTCGGTGGATGAACGACGGAGGGCAGTGCCATGCCGTGAGGACACACCCATTGAGTGATGATGTGCAACATTAACTTTTGCCGATATAGCGGTATGACCCAATCCTACAGATAGGGTCAACTTGTGGATCCAGTTGCACACTGATCTTTTGGCACCCAATAACGTGTCAAGAGGTGAGAGCTACAGATGGGCGACCCTGCATAAAACAGAGACAAAGGTCTATGTTTTAACTACAAACTGATTCAGTTATTCTTCATTTCATTCGCAACATGCCTGTGAATAAATTTGTGTGAACACACTTCTTCCATTAGATCGTGAGTAAACGAAAAAGCTTAAAACTATTCCAGTAAAAGAAATCATCATTGCACACAGTCTAATTACGAATATGTAAGACTGTTTAAATGCTTAATTTGTGTGATTATGAGAGCGGGATTTACCACATTATTGTGTATGCCAAGAATTATTGGGTTTTGTTTATTATCACATTTCATTTCATGTATTGCTTAGAACATTGCTCCAACAACCTAGAAAGTATGTTTATGATCGAATGGTTTGAAAGATGAGTGCCTAGAGCCACTGCACGAAAGAGAAATCTATAGATCAATAAAATTAAAATCATCTTCATCTAAAACTGGTATCCCATCATCTATCAGTTTGAAAGGGGAGTGTGGTGTTCATGTTGTGCACATCCCATAATGTCCAGATGTACCTTCCTATCGCAATCTCGCATACAACCACGTCGCTACATACGTAACCCCTGCATGCGTAATAAAGAGGGCCAGACAAACAACCACGGTGTGTGTGCGTGTGGATTGTAATATATAACAGCTGACAGTCCTACGTAAGTATTGGCAAACACTGCATCACCTCTGCTTCACTCTTGGAGTTGGAGGAGGGTTGCGGTGACGTACATTATTATAAATATATACCACGTCTGCTACAAGATATACGATGGAGAGGGAGTCGGACACGCAGACGGACAGTTAAACAGTGACAGAAACAGAATTTAAAAAAAAAATGATTGCAAGACCATTATTGACGAGAAATGTAGTGCATGTTGTACTAAAAATTAAAAATAAATAAACTTTTAATAGCAATTTGATTTTAATTTTATTCTGTTTATCTGCTTTATTGTCAATTGTCAAAGCGTAATTTTAATATTCGACATTTTCATTTCATAAGCATTATTTTTTCACTGAAAGATCAGAGAGATCGGATTCTATATGTGTGGGATTTTGCAATGACCTATGACATCGTGTATGTGTGCTTGTGCCTGTGCGTGGGTGTGTGAGAGGGAGTGTAATGGGCTGACATCAGTACTGAATACTATTTGATTTCGGGGTACGAATATTGATTTAAGGTTTATCTCTGAACTTTATTCCTTTCCATTTCAAGTGCAAGATATACATCTTGCTTGAATTATGAAAAATATTATTTTCAACAGGTGTGCAAACAAAATGTGATATTCAGCCTGCTGAAGTAGGAGATGATACAACATTGAAAATTTACTTTTGTGAAGATTTAAGCACATTCAGTTCTGTGGATTTTAGCGTAGAACATCGCAGAAATGGCTCAGAAGAAGGTCTGTAAATATATACAATATATGGATTGAAAACAAAATAAATAATTGATATTTACACCACACAAGGTCTGAATTAAATGTGTTTTGAATACAGACATAAATCTACTTCTTGATTATATTTTTTATAAACAAAAAATTGTTGATGTAATCTACTATGCATTTAGTAATGAATATATTAAATACAAACTATTTAACTGTTTCCAGCAGAAAAGAACCAAATGCTTGTCAGTTCAATAATTTTCTGCAAAATATTTCTTTGATCATATTCATAAAAGTGTGGTTTGTATTTTCTGAATGTTGGTTCAATTACCATTAAAATTAAAGTTGTTGTAAATATTTATTTTAAAGTGATGCAGTTCGTAGTAAAATATGTATGTACAGGTCAATAGGCGAATGGTCTATGTATTAAAGCGTTGCAATATGGGTCAATATGCGAATGTGGTCTATGTATTAAAGTGTTGCAGTAATTGTTAATATGCAAATTTGGTTTACGTATTAAAGTGTTGCAGTGAGTGTTAATATGCAAATTTGGTTTACGTATTAAAGTGTTGCAGTAAGTGTTAATGTGCAAATTTGGTTTACGTATTAAAGTGTTGCAGTAAATGTTAATATGCAAATCTGGTTTACGTATTAAAGTGTTGGAGTAAGTGTTAATATACAAATATGATTTATTTATTAAAGTGTTGCAGTAAGTGTTAATATACAAATATGGTTTATTTATTAAAGTGTTGCAGTAAGTGTTAATACACAAATGTGGTTTATTTATTAAAGTGTTGCAGATGTTGAGGTGCCGCTTCGTACGCGGTGACGTAACATGCGATCATAAATCATGTTGTACACCAGACAAAAGAGTGACGTATACATTTAATGTAGTCATACACAACGTGTCGGAGATGCATGAAGGGAGATTTTGGGGGCTTATAAATCCTGTTGATCTTCAAATGCAAACATCTTGCAATTTTATTTTAAAAGGTCAGTTATACTGCTTTGTATATGTGTACACTGTGTTCTTTGTTGTTTGTTATGGCTTCATTTTGTTTTATGAAAGTGATGGTGTTACTTATAAATTGTTTGAAGTGTTGTGTATCACATTTTATACCAAAAAAAAAATGTTTTGTAATCAAGGAGCGATATTTTAACAATTCAATTAAAACAATTATGTATTAACCTGAGGTCGATATTACTAGTTTTAAATAAAAGCATTCATAAATAATTACAGATTTGTTCAGACATAATGAAATTGAAGTAAAACTTAAATTTATATTAAACTCTTTAAGTTATTTTGCAAAGAAAATGCTAATGAAAAGTGTATGTAAATCCGTTATCTATTCAGCAATGTCTTATTGATGCTTTGACTAAAACAAGCAGAAAGTGAGTAAATGATATTTAGAGAGAGAGGGAGGGAGGGGGAGAGAGAGAGAAAGAGAGAGAGAGTTATAGAAGAAAATGTAAAGATATGTGTCAAACGTAAATATTACGAAGTAAAACCAGTTACGATTTCATGACGTAACGTCCCGATGCATAATAAGAAATGCATACATTGACACAGAAGAAACGAATAACGATCGATGAGCAGTGATTCTCCAGTTTGAAAAATGTTACAATGCTAAGAAAAGAAACATTGTAACACCCGGAGAACGCAAACCGGATGCGAAGTTACAGCATCATATTACCCGGATGTAAATCTAGTTGTACTGCCGGGGAACAGTGGTGAAAATATATTTTAAAATGTATGTAAACATATCAGAGAAGACATAAACTTCAGTACTTTAATGGATGTAACCTCACACAGAATCAGAGAGGACATCAGCTGTAAAATATTTTTGTGTACGCTATAGTTCATTAGAAGACAAGTTGATATACTTTACCCATCTAGAAAACTAGATCTGGCTAACAATTTCCATTTCCAAATAATACTCGTATTATGACTATTAACAGTGCACACTCATCATTGAAAATAGTAAACACAAATAAATACACTTTGAGCCTAAGATTAAACAATATTTTTTTTTACTTTTGATAATTTATTTTAAACATAGATGGAATGATCTCCTACAAGGAGAACAATATACGATTGCTTACAAAAATATCACTAAAACATTTTTTTCAATACGTAATGGAATAAATGTATCATGAAAACAGTGGCAAGAATTGAATCAGATCCCCCAAGATCCCCCAAGATTTAGAAGCAAACTTTGATGGCAGACTATAGATAATACACAGACTCGACAGCAAAGCTGGTCCGTCCACAAGAAGGCTCCATGTGTCAATTGTTTCCTTAAGAAACGTTTTCAATACAACTGGTAGCTACGTTGACTCGTCATATCCAACTGTCATAATGATTACTTCCGTTTGTGACGTCATATCTGGTATTAAATAATGTATTTCCAACTGTGACGTTATAAAAGAAATTATGTCAGTTTCTGCCTTGCATTTACGTATCACCTATTCGAAAGCATAAAACATCAGCAATGATATCATAACACTGGCTGAAATACTATGACGTAAACAGGATATGCTCTATTTTATTTCAGTGATGTCACAGTTTCTTATATCCCAGTGTGTGTGTTGTGTGTGTGTGTGTGTGTGTGAGAGAGAGAGTGAGAGAGAGAGTGTGTGTGTGTTTGTGTGTGTATGTGTGTGTGTGAGAGAGAGTGTGTGTGTGTGTGTTTGTGTGTGTTTGTGTGTATGTTTGTGTGTGTGTGTGTGTGTGTGTGCGTGCGTGCGTGCGTCATTTGATTTTTGAATCCTCAAAACACGACGTCTTTGTTCATCTTGACATACGACATAAATTGTGATTGTCACCTTGTATTGTGTCTGTGATTGTCACCTTGTATTGTGTCTGTGATTGTCACCTTGTATTGTGTCTGTGATTGTCACCTTGTATTGTGTCTGTGATTGTCACCTTTTATTGTGTCTGTGATTGTCACCTTGTATTGTGTATGTGATTGTCACCTTGAATTGTGTCTGTGATTGTCACCTTGTATTGTGTATGTGATTGTCACCTTGTATTGTGTCTGTGATTGTCACCTTGTATTGTGTCTGTGATTGTCACCTTGTATTGTGTCTGCCTTATCTCTATTCGTGATGCCACTTTCGTTGTTCTATCAATAGTTTTCATTTCAATGACATATTTTCCTATTTTAGAAACTATGCCCATATCATAATTGCCATGTCTATTTTTTCATCCTGGTTATTGAAGATAATTGTATTCGTGATATCATTTCCGCTTTTGCATATCGTTTATTACATGAGCATCATATTAATATTATCAGTAATATAAATATTAGTTTTACATTCCAGTGGTATTCTGTCACATTTTAATTTATTTTCTATTTTATCGTATGTTATGACCAAACAATTTACGTGACATAAAATCTTAATTTAGATCCTGAAAATGCTATCAGCTACTGACGGAATATATATGAATACATGGGGAGTAAACCATACATGTCATAAGTTGTTTTCAGCAGTAGGTAATGATAATTGTATTGTTTACTAGAAGTTTGTTTTCGCCATATTTATTTATGCGTGTGCATTTATCTATTAATATATCACTTGTCCTTTTGCTCATTCTCTGTCATTGTTTACAGTCATTCTTTTTCTATTTTCTATTTAATTTTCTTCTACTGTTTAATTTCAAGTCAAAATACTTAATGAACTAATTCTTACAATTAAAGTTCTTCTGCTACATCAATGTGATAAGCAAGTCATTTTAAAATATGCCTTCTATTTTGTTGCACTAATTCTTGATTTTATTTTAGCTTCCTATTGCTCCGTCAGTGACATCAGGTTCAGGAAGAGTCAAAGTAATTGTTCCGCCTCCCATGTCACTGTTGGTCAAACATGTACCGTGACATGCAACACTGTTCATACTGATCAAGGAGAGCTGTTGTCGACGACATACTCTTGTGTTAGAAAGAATACGTGGTCCCCACCTCCCTCTTACCCTGACCTATGTGATGGTAGGTGTATACTTAATTTATGATTGCAGTACATGTGGCTGGATGTCCTACTAAATTTTAATGATGCAAATAATTGTCTTAACAATTTCCATTAGTATTTACACATACCCTACACTGGTTTATTTTAGGAATATTGTTTTTATGACTTTTCTGGAAGAAACACAAACGATA
Source organism: Sinotaia quadrata (assembly GCA_028829895.1). Classification (NCBI taxonomy): domain Eukaryota; kingdom Metazoa; phylum Mollusca; class Gastropoda; order Architaenioglossa; family Viviparidae; genus Sinotaia; species Sinotaia quadrata. Next base: position 142,731,388 of record CM054179.1, read on the forward strand.
AACTGTGGTTTTTAGTATTCTAATTATAATAGTAATTGGCATGTTTCAATCGGAGTTAGCTAATTACAAATTCACTGCAATAGACTTAAACGAATAAAAGTAAATGAAAATGTTACAATGGACACGTTTGTAATAAAGTAGGGTGTGTTCTCAACAATAGCATTAGTGGGTATTGGTCTATTTATTTAATACTCTTCAGTGTTCCCGAAGACCACGCAATGCAAATAAACACATAAGGCACAACAAAGTATTTAAAACTTTCACTTTTATTGAAGAACAAATGTTCAAACACAAGCAGTAAAAAATACGTCTCATTTGCTATAGTAGTGCTATTAAAACTAAAGTACCTGTCACTTAAAAAATGTTAAAGATGCATCAATCCAAATGTACTAAATCAACGCAGTTGTTTCAATTCTTTTTCACGTATGAGTGAGTCCACTTCGATACTTTTTTCTATTTCAATTACCGTTTTCTCTAGTATTGTATGTTATATTGTTCGTGAAAATCTGTCGAATATATTTGTATTGTACCTGATCTATTTAATCACTTATGCACTTTACAAAGAACATTGCTTCATGTGCAACATTTCTTGAATATATATTTTATTTATTTATTTATATCTGTCATGCTTGTGTAGCAAAATGTATTTAATTGCATGTGTAGAAGTTTAGTGTTGAGTGAATCATGTAGTGCTGTATGTTATGCGATTAGTTAGACGAATTTAGGACAAACGCTCTCTATCAACCTATGCATGTCGCAAAATAATGTATTTTATCATTGGGACATCGGTCTGGTATTTGTCGGGATTATTGACCCGTCGCACCCTCATTTCTTATGTATCGATATTAAATAAATAACATTTAGCAAAACACTAATAATCACGTGGAAATAATGCAGCCATTAAGAACAAAATGTAATGTAAAAGTAGATTTCACAATCCCACCTCTAGAGCTCGACAGTTACATATTAGTCACTCGAGTATGACATGCGGTTCTATTACAATGTTGAGTAACTCTTGGTTTCAAGGTATGTCTAGCGATAGCACCCACTCGTTGTTCAGGTTGGTTGCAAATTAAAATTTTGGTTTGCATGCAATGTAATACAATTTACAATATAAATTATCAGCATTACTCTGTTAATACCGATACGATTCACCTTTCTAACAGATGTAACAGATTCTATTAACCATGAACCAAACCTACCCAGAACCTCTTTCTCTTTTTCATCGTCGTGCACAGTGCTAGTTCGTAATTGAATAACTTCACATTAACGGATTTCTGTCTCACATACATACAATGATTGCATAAACTATTATTAAATTCAAAATAATAAACTTTGCCCACACTTATGCGGACGTTTAAATGAGTTTGACGTGCGTCCAGACAATGTTTAGTCACTTGTCTAAATTCTTAATCATGTATAGTGGCTATTCATTCATATTCATGATTCTCTGTTCAGCCGGTCAAACTCTCAACGTTTTCAAAGATGATTAGCCTTAACACTGAACACTTGCTAACTCATTCTTAATTCTTATGTTCACACAATTCGTTCATTTCGAGCAACTAATACATTTGCGTTCATGGGCCGATAAATGAATAACTTTCAGAATCACTTTGCAATACAAACCTTAAATTAAAATGCAAGTATCAGTCTTTCAAGAGCTCGAAAAAAGCCAATATTTTTTTCTCCTATATAATTTGCATAAAATATCCCAGTGGAAGAATAAGATCCCATCTAATCTTTAAAACGTATTTCAGTGTTTACATTGTTAAATTACATACCTCAATAGTTTCATTAGCAATAGTAAAAGTGTTTCTATTAGATTAAAATACATACACATTTGTTTCATTAGCAATAAATAAAAGTGCTTGATAGTTAATAAGCAAATATTATACAACTTACAACAGCTTTACTTTAAACTTTAAATAGCCACCAGCTTGAAAAAATAACAAATCTATCTTAACGTAATAAAATACGGTTTGTAAAATGATTACTTAAAATAGACAAAAAAAGTAATATAAACACGTTTAACATGGAGAACTTTTTAAACAAATACTTAAGAAACACTGAGTCCGACACACTACTGCTGTTAACAGTGATGACTTTAGAAAAGAAGTACAGAACTAAGTTGACAACCCGACATATAGTAGATGAGTTGTTACAAATGCCCAACTGTAAAAATCAACTATACATCTAAAGAGTGAAGTAATGTTTTCAAAGTAAACATATTTATTACAAATTTTAACTAAATTCACTCCGGTTATCCATTTCACTAACTTCATTCTTGCACAGGTAATGGAGTTTTAATAAGGCAGGATACACTAAGTGGGAATACATTTAGTGAAAATTGTTCAATATGTACAATATTTTGATTTATCTGCTGTCGCCGTGCCTAATGTGGTGTGTAATATGAAATTTGTTTCATATGATATGTATTTTCTACTCATATGTTGCTTCGCGATGTTAGAAACTAGAATAAATACGTATTAAAATGCAGTATAAAATTAGAAGTTGAAACTTGGTGCGCTCAAAAGAGGAATATCACATCTTATGAGAAACGTGGCACAAGAAAAATCTCCGAAGTACATATTGCTCACAGAAGAAGAAACGTTTCGTTACGTTGTCACTCACTGATGTCCTTGTTACTAACACACCAGACTCGCCACTCGTGGATGTCCTTGTTACAAACACACCAGACTGGCGATGCTGTTAACAAAGACGTGTGCCAAGGGTGCAAATAAATATTTTATACAAAACATGCAAGGCATGCTCTTAGAATTCAAAGTATTTATGTATAATGTAAAAATGTACACATTTAAATTCACGGAATATGTTTTCATTTGTCTACATGTGTTTTGTGTCAATTGGCTTCTAGGATTCTATTTTAATTCATTGATATTATCAATGTTATATATTGTAAAATCGATTAGACCTTTAGCAAAAATAAGTCATATTGCATTAATACATAGATAATATATAGTAAACGAATGTTTTTGTCTATTTTCTTTTCCTGCAGTACCAACTGAAGAAAGTGATGGAGACAAGTTATATCTTTTCTTCTTGTTGCTGGTTTTATTCCTTATTGTTCCTGCTGTCGTGATTATTATTTGGAAACGGTATGTATTATGTAATTTGTAACAATACATGGAATTTCAAAATGTATCTTGCATTATGTTACTTATATCCTAGAGAATTGTATATTTGTGCTTATTTCCCTTTTTCTTTGGATTGTCTCCCTTCGCCTCTCTCTCTCTCTCTCTCTCTCTCTCTCTCTCTCTCTCTCTCTCTCTCTCTCTCTCTCTCTCTCTCTCTCTCTCTCTGTGTAAGACGTTAAATATGGGAAAGTGGATTCTCATCAGGATGTGTGTTTAAAATGATATTCTTTAAGCAATCGCATATTTTGCTTCACGAACGTGGGGTGGGGGTGGGGTGTAGGAAATATTTATTGTATGGAGCCAAACACCTAAGATATACTTAGTCAGCCATCACTCTCTCAAGAATGACGCCGTTTGTCTGGAATCATAATTTATTTCTAAGCAGGTCACGTATACATCTGCGTGACGTCCTCAATATATTACTTAATAACCATTTGAGACTTCCTAAGATGTAAATTCAAACGATGTCTGATCGAGAGCTGCTTCTTTAATTTAGATTAGTTCTTGCAACGACTCAGAATCATACAGCAAAGACAATCGCCAGTGACATACATCATAAGGCAGGTCACTGGTAGAAATCTAGTGACTGTGATGGAGAAGCGAATATTTTCACCATCGTTGTTTCATCTATTGTAAATAAAATTTCAATGAGACAATTCCCAATTCCACATCTCATCAGACGACGACAGAGACGTTGAACCCTACAATAAGTATTTCTGGGCATTTCGTTAAACGACTGTAAAAATGCAGAATGCAATAATAACGAGTATCAGATGTGCTATTACCTGTACTAATGACATAGTAGATGTAGTAGTAGTGGTAGCAATCGTATTGAAGGTAAATACGTTTGTGATAAATTATACTTATCATTTGTTAATTGCTAATCACCGTCTCTGGAATCTAGCCATAATTCAGGGGTAATGTCTTTTTACTAAAGATGGGTATTATGGGTGATCAGTTTAACTATGGGGCAGGTCTGCTGTTCACAGACGAAGTATATAATATATTATATTATAAATATATTGATGTTTGAAGTATTTTATATACTATTGATATTGATATAATTAGTATTAAAATGCAATAGAATAAATCAAATTGTTTTAATTACACTTATAATACCAGAAACAAGAAAATGTTATATAAATGGCACGCATTAATCTTACCCGATTTTGAACAGTCAACATGTCCTCTGCACTTAAGACTGTGTGTGACAAGCGCTAACAATATATTTTAGATTTATTAAATATCATAGGAAATACGTTTATAATAAATGTAATACTTACTAAGGAGATTTTATTTTTAGAATTGTTTAATCATTTTTATTTCTACACTAGATACATTCATAATTAAATATAATCTTATATAATTTATTTGCAGCTTAAGAAAAGAGAAATCGATTATTGATGGTAAGTTTGAAATTATTTCTTTTACTTATATACATTAATCATTCTGTAATCAGTTCGTGCATAAAAGAAATAAATTTGAAGATTCATGCTCTTGTGGTGATTGGATACATCGATGTCTAAATGAAAAAATGTGTTGCTAAATTGGGCAGATTTTAATTAGTGTGCAGGAATTGTTAGTTCCTGGTCTGGGTTATTGTGTGGGAAAATATGATCGTTGCTTTGAATTTGTTTTTATTTCGCTGATGTTTTCATTCACAAATTCTCTATCTGAGAACAGGGTTAGGCTCCATATAACGTTTGCATCTTTTAACAATTCACTAAGTTTATTTAATGATGTTAAGTAGGGGCGTGAAGGGGAAACAATAGTATGTATGCAGAAAAAAATGAACATGAATAAAATATGTGAACGCTAAACCTTGACAGAAACAACTGTTTCTCCAGGCCAGACGACTAATATAAGCTTTAATTCGTAGTTATTAGTTTAGTTTCGTATATGTATTAGGTGTTCTTTATCGGCATTCGAGACAGAAATATTCACCAAACTTCAGTTATGGAAATATATATGAAAATATGTACACAAAATGTGACAATAGATTTCATATCGCCATTTAGGCTACTCTCTGGTGAATGATTTAGATACACACTAAGCCTGGAAATGTATGTATTCAGATTTCCATCAATAACATATTTGCCAACTGGAATAACAGAAATGCATTCTAGAAAAGTCAGAGAGACTCAAATATTAAAATGAATCTGTAGGCTACTTTTCAAAAATAATTGTCAGAGACAAACAAGACAAACAACAAGTAAACATATCATTAAAGAGGATGTTCAGAGTATTAATTATTATGTTCACCTACCAATGCATCATCTAGAAATACTTGTGGTTCTTTATATTAGAACTGATCTCTGATCTAATAAAATGAATTATAAAATAGTATTTGAAAGAAGCAGTAATACAATCGAGAAAAGTATGTAATGGCATGTAAAATGTCTTTATTCAATTTGAATTAATATACCTTTTCTCCAAAGCATGCACATTAGTTGAGGAACATGAAAATAAAGTGGAAGAAAATTACAAGTAAACGCAATTAAAAAATTTCCCTAGAAGCTTCAATATAAAAGTTGTTTAGTGCAGATATTATTTTTTCCAATTTGAGTACTGCAAATGAAAATACAATGAATAGTGTCTTAGGATGGAAATGATAATGCTACAATTAAAAGATAATATACATTTAAATTAACGACAGTTGTTGATGTGTATGCATGTATTAATAATTTGCTTTTTAATAACAATATTGGTGTAATGATATATTTGTCGAATTGTGTATTGATTGTTTAGTTATTAATTATCTGTTTACTAACTTCGCTTTTCACCATTTGGGAAAAAAGATATATTTAAACATTCATATGTTTCTGTCGTCGTCTCATCAATCAGTTCTCAAATAGATCAGCAATTTATCTAGCGGCTCAAGATGCAAACGCTAGTCTGTATATGAATATCACTGGAACTAAAATATATTTCTGACAATGAGGAAAAAGAAATGTGAAGAACTCCAAGAAACACGTTTTAAATACGTAAACTAATGGTGTGTACAATAATTACTCCACAATGAAGCCATTTGTAGAGTTATTTGTATTTTGTCACATATAAATACCCCCCCCCCCCCCGGTTTGTTTTTAGTATATACGTAAAATAGTTTCCTATATTCATTGACAATATTGTTGTAATGAAAATGTTGCTAATGTGTGTATTGATTGGTGTGTTAAGTAATTTATGGTATTACTATCATTTCATTTTTATCTTATTGGAACATAGATGAAACACAACTCTTTCTGGAAATAGAGGAAGAAGAGAAGAGGAATATTGGTATGTGGTGACAATAATTATTTCGTAAGATGCATGAATATATACAATAGTAAATGAATATGTTCAGTTTCTTTCAATTTTGTTTTTGGGGTGGGTGATTAAAACTTATATATCTGATACAACACATCGTAAGGAGAACCGTGAAATTAATTTCAAATGTGTAAAGTTTATTTCCACTGGATTTGCAACATTTGAAAGGTAATTGCAACTTGTACGGTATGGCATTTATGACAATGTGTTTATTACAATTAATATACAGACATATAGATATATTTAAAATGGATTTACCACTATAAAATCGCTTTCTCTGCTTAGTGATTTAATGATGAAAATTCGGTGAACATTTTTAGTTTCCATTTTATGTTTTGTAGATTTCGTCAGTGAAATCGAATATCATGCTTTTTGGTTATAATGTGAATGTAGTGAATAAGGCATTGAACTTTGAGAATCATGTTATAACAATTGTATGACATAACACACTAAAATGTGTTTAAAATACATAATTCATGTATGCATAAGATGTTTTTTCTGACATGAAATGTTGATGACACAGCCATAGGGTCAAGTCCTAATGGAAAATATATTTCCATACAGAAGGGAACTGTTCATAATTATCATTGAAGTATTTTACTGTATCTTTAACTGTTCAATTTAAAAAAATATGTTTGTTCCTTCCTTTCACTTAAGAAATATTCACATGCTTACTTACGTTACTGGATTTCTGTTCTTTCTGCAGATAAACTAACATTTATCTAGGTTTATCATTTCTACCGTCTTTGTTATAGACACAATAAACGTATATTTGTCTGGGTTTGTCATTTTTATAGAATCCAGATTGGCATGTATTACTTGTTTGCTATTGGAACTCTGCTGCACACGTGAACAATATTCTTTGCTTCATGTACCTTACATACTACACAAACGCCACTTAGTTAATGGACATTAATATAATTAATTAATTATCCAAAACTATTACAAGTGATGAGAAACATAATTTATTTTATTAATGATCATCTAGCAGACACCATTCGTCTCTCACATGGTGGATGTACGGTCGCTGTAAACGTTTTTCTCTCTTTCACAACATAAACAACATTTACAATCACATTTCTTTCCAAGGTGGAAATCATCTTACTAAACGAGAAGACAAACCCGACTTTAATCTATATTTAGTGAGCCTCATCCATCCAACATAAAATTATCAACATGTGTAAGAAGGTCAAGAAATTTAACAATACAATAAATTTATTAAATCAACAATCAAATATCCATTTGACAAATACAATAAAATAGATTACTTGACATCATTATTTCCACAAACCCACGTTCGGAATTTTATGTTTACACAGTCATTATCTTTATAAAAACAATTCAAAGATAGAGTCAATACAAATTGCAGGATAGTAATAGTAATCTGCTTGAAGTAAATGTCAGAGAAGAGGGCGCACAAGATAGTTTCATGAGTATAATAGTGCGTCAGTGATTTATGTGTGTAAGAAATCACTTGTTGATGCAGACATTGTGACTTTGTTGCAAAACAGTTATTCTGGTATTATCACTGTACTAGAATTTTCCTGACGTACTTGGCATACTTTGCCATGATAAATCAAAAGTGTGTAGCATGTTCCTTTACAATTAAACACACTGAGATGATTCCTACATCTTCCTGGCCATAGCAGTTATAAATCAATGAACCAGTAGATTCAAACACGTGTGAAAGTTATGTTTTGTCTCACCAACCTAACAGCTGTCTTTCAAAACTGAACTTCTTGTATGACACTTCAAATTCAAAGTGATTAGACAGTATAATTTTCTACAGCAAGTAAACGTTTTAATCTCAGTTCATTGGCTGGTCTCATTCTCATAAATATGAACCTTCTGATAATAAAAACTACAAGAAGACAATAGTACTCAACTAATCAGTCTAGCATCATTTGTGACATATTAAGTGTACTCATGACCAAACACAAGAAGCTCTGTCTTAATGTGTTTGAGAATAACATTAATTTCCTATCAATGAACAGACATAAGTCTTAGTTATGTTCATTTGCAAAAATTGTTAGACTCTCTACATGGTCGCACCTTGAAGTAAATCTATAAATTATTAAATAGGATATGATCATCTGAATTGTTGGGCAATATTTTAAGTTCCTTTGTTGAAGACATTTGTGTCTGTACTTACACTGCGTCATGTTCACTAATGTGAAAATGTTTTGGTTTGTAATATTTATGTTTTAATTATTCACTGATTATATTTACTGACATAATATTGTACATATGAATTTATTACTAATATGTGCATTTTTGTCTAGTTATATAATTGATTCTCTTAATATCTTATATATGTATTTATTTTTTCCACGAGAATAGCTGAGGTGAAACGTATTTTGGAGAATCGATTTTCAGACAATCAAAGATCTAATGGTATGTGGTTATCAAATTGACAATTTGTGTTATTATGATTAAGTATGATTGCTATTCATATTTTGTTATCTTTATTTCTTAATAGTAACATGTGAGTAAATTTAGATTCGTATTGCAAAAATAAAATTACAGAAGTACCGTGTAAATAATATAATAATAATATCAGTGTTTTCTAAAGAAAAGTGATGAGAATCTTATGTTATTAATAATTCTCGTGAAGATAGCATTCGTCTCTCATTTTCCGGATACGTGGTTGCTGTAAACGTTTCCTCTCTTTCATAACAGTAAAAACAAACAATTACTATCACACAATATTTATGTAGGTGGAAAATGTCTTACTAAAGGAGAAGATAACTCCGTTTTATTAATCTACGTTTTGCGACTCTCCATTCATCAGCTATCAGCTGTTATCTCCAACATATGTATATCATTATATGTAAGAAGATCAATACAGTTCGTAAATCAACAATCAAATATACAACATATTAATAAAATCAAAAGAGTATTGACATTTACATCACTTCTCAACATCTTTTTTATTAACATTCTTTCATTCATTAAACATCATTCAATTTATTCAATTATAGATATCAACAATTATATTAACATACATACATTATCAAATTCATAGATATCATTCATCATAGAATGAGTGTGGAATTTTAGAGAAATAATTAATGTCAACATATTTAACCTTTTGAATAATAGCACTGGCACATGTTTGCAATCATACAGTTGGCAACAGGTCACTGTCTTTCTTATTTAGACGATGGTCGAATGTACCCATTTTAGGAACATTACACAACTGTTCCAAAATATTTGATATGATCACAAAGAACACCATGGGAGAATCATCCAGAACTCTACATGTGCTATGAAAAGCATATTATAATGAGTGTTGTAGAGTTTTCATGAGCATTCACTCAACACATGATGAAGAATGTTTAAAATAATCTTCGTGAATCTTCGAGACCAAACTAAAGCATCAATTTATGCCAGATTGGCTTTCAAACGGAATTCACAGAAATCAACTTATAGCAACATGTTTACGGATATGTTTGATGATGATGCTTAATTCAGACACCAACGTGATCAATAAGAGTACAGTAGTCACTGTTGCTTGAAGCAAAACTGGTCTATTTTCTTATAACCTAATGATCGTCTTTATGACCAGAGGAGGTATGTTTAAAACAATCTTATTAGAATATAGACTTTTTCAACAAGTTAATGTTCGGTCCATCCCCATTGAATGAATTTGTTATCGACATGTATTCTCCACATGAGTATTGTTCCAGAATTTGGCATTTAAATGTATACAATAAACAGTGTCTAAGATGACTAGCAGTGTGTCGGTCATGAGCCAAATACAGCATGCTTGCTCTATAGCCCAGGGGTACCACTAACTGATTTCCTTTGGTCCCTTTTATAAATCAGGAGACCATCCTTCTAGAGAAACATAATATCCTTGCTGGAAGATTTAGACACATATGATCCTGAGAGCTAGGTCTTATCTTGACATGTCTCTAGAGAATCATCAGTCAATTGTACTACTCTGAGCAGGGCGTTTCGCTCTATGATTCAGACAGTCTGATAGGAACAACCATCTGCCATGCCATAACTGAGTCATGTTTGACTTTCTGGTGACATGACACACCAATGACAGTTTCAGGCAAAATCATTGACACATCACTTTTACTCCCGTTACTAATTACTTACTTTCACACACATTTTTTCTGTCACTTCCTGTGCAGCTGTATGCTACTGGTGAATACATAAAAAAGCGATTAGAAAGAGAATCAGGAGCATTCTAACACTGGAAAGATGTTTGCAACCCATCATCCCACCCTTGACTCAAGTTTTGAAACACACAGCATGTTACTATATCTACCACCACAATAGGTAGTTTATCCTTTACACAATTGGCTAGAGTGGTTGTTTTAAACTCACCAATATGATCATAATTTTTCACTAGGCTTCGGTGTACTACCATCCCCACTTTGCAACCAGTGTCACTGAGGACTGAACACAATGTCCAATATAATTAACATCAAAACGAGGTGCACCACTATTTTCTATTACATTAGTTTACCTGGGCAGAGACTAACTACAGTCCAAACACATGAGGGCGAGGGGTGGGTAGTTTATCTTCTGTCTCCCTAAATTGAGGAGGTGTTATTGAGGATCTCATGTTAGTTTTATTATCTGGCTTGTCATTCTGTCGTATAAGTGTCACATGTTCATTACCTGGCCTGCGTGGTTCAGAGTTATGCCTAGCTGTCATGTTAACATGAGTCTTGTATACTTCTTCATAGTTGTGAGCTGCTTCAAACCATCATGTCAATCTTCTCTCCTTAACATACAACTAAAAGTGATGGAGGAAACAACATCTGTAATTTGTCAATTTTCACCATTTTGTCAAAATTTATTGTAGTATTGGTAGATTATCATTTTATACTGGTGAAAGCTCTGTCTGTACATCGCACTATTCACCTTAAAGTATGCTAATAATTCTAAATTATAAGCTCCATTTGACTTTTAGCTTATATTTTTCATATCATGATACAGCCATAATAAGCATTAGAGGGAATTTAATTTTAGAAATGTTACTGCGATTTTATTTTTAGCACTGCATCTGCATAATTGGAAACAAAATTATGGTAATGTGTGTTCATGCATATTTACATATATGCACGCATATACATATTAGTACATATGAATATTTATTATTATTTTAATAAATGAAATATCTCAATTTAGTCGTACTTAATTATGAAAATTTAGGCGAAAATTACTAACTTCTTTTATTTTTTTAGATTGTAGTGATTGATTTGAAAATTAATTTATTTTCATTACAAATTTGAATGTAGTAAATAATACTTTATAGCTCATTTCACCACTATTCCTAAATTCGAGGAATCCACATATATGAACGATCCATTACAAGAAACAAAACACTACAAATAATTATTATCATTGAAGACGAAGTTTCTTTGTCACATCCTTTAGCAGAAATAATATTCAGTACTGGCATTTAAAGACTGTATTGCACGTTTAATTGTTCATTATATTTTAATTACTTTGCTGTCGCTGTTTTGCTATATACATGTTACGTAATTTTGCAGGATTTTTAAAGGGTGTTTATTTTTTAACAGAGAACCACTGAATTTTTTTTTAAAAATATATTCTCAATTTCTCATAAACACTGATTTATAAGTGATTTAAATCCAAGGGTTCACAAAAACAAGGGTAGCCATTGTGCATGCATTACAATTTTAAAAACACATCGTTGTAGCTTCATTTCCAACCTGTTAATTGCATTTATGATCCTACGTATAAAGTGCTCTCATTACTGCTTTAGTTAATAACCTTAATTTCCTACAGATGTAAAGACAACATTCATCGTCTTATTTTATTGTAAATTTGCTTTATTTTTACACGCGACCTGATCACACTTGCAGTAGTCATTTGTAAAATGAAATTAGTCCATCTAATAAAGGTGGATAACGTTTATGTTGCGTAATTGGAGACATTGTTAACTATGTTTAAATTACGTCCAGTCGTCTTTTTTGTATACAGTGATTTAATGTTTGAAGTTTTATTTGTTGGCTTATTAGTTTACTGCGTTTACTATCAGACTATTTTACATATTTATTTGGTGATGGATTGTGCATATATTTTTATTTTTTGGAGGGTTAGTTAAATTACAGATTCCATACTGTGTTTTAGCTAAGTTTTTAAAAGTTGGCTTGAGCTTATCCATAACTGCTTGTGGCAAATTATTCCTGTGTTTGTAGTTTGCAGTGTCATGTCTTGCCTCAGCTTTTTTTTTTACCTGCACCAAGAAGCATGGGGAAAGATATGGACAGGGTTTTCATCACCTGAACCCTTGTGGAAGTAAATAGCCCAAACAGCTTCCCTCATGCATATTAGATTATTGTTATTTCCTCTTATCGCATTTCCATAATAGACCTGAATTTTGTCAATTTGCTGATTCGTTAGTCTTCCTCTTCCACCAATGTTTTTACCATCTGACAACAGTCTAGCTCCACACTATTTTTAGATTATGGAGACGTGTGCCCATCCTTTTTTGGACGTGTCCCACGCATCCTATCTTTTCAATAGGATGCTCATCACCACATGGATTATCATCAAAGACCTTTCTAAAACATTTAGTATCAGCATATCCGATGAATCTGCTGTACCTCAAACTGTCCTTCTCTACAGATGAGGACAAAACCTACCTTGCAATTTCACTTTCCATTCCCCCTTGAACTACCTTCATGAAATAGCGTACACTCTTGTGTTTCCACCCAATCTTGGTATCTAGAGCTAGCAGGATCTTGCTTGTCCCAATACTTACAACTTAAGCACACGTTGCTTTTCACTCCAGTGCCAATCTGTCATCTAACCACATCAGCTGCTGCAATGTTCGAAGAATGCCCTCGTGTCATTGTTACGTTTCCAGTATTTATTTATAGACCCTGCCTAGGATAATTAAGGACTTTAAAAGATAATAGATAAATTAATTCCTTCTCTCATATCCTATACAGACTGGTTGCTCAACTTATCATTTGACTAATTTAAAAATGTGTCTTGTAGTGCAGACGACAGATTTACAAACTGATAAATTGCGTACGTTAGCTGGGTTGGAGTCGTTAAATTCCTCTAAATTAATATGCATTCGTTATGTCATTCAGCTCAATCGCCCCCATCCAATCCAAGAAATTAATCATTAGGTCTATTATGCATAAAAATTAACTACGAAGAGGTTTAACAATTAAAAATAAGATTTAATAAAGTTTAACAATTTAACAATAATCAAATACGAGCGTGAAAGTCTATTTCTTAATTCTCACACGTATGTGCTTAATGTTTTTCGAGAAAAGTGCCCAATTGTGTCTTTATGAACTTTGTATCAACTGAGGGGTACTCAGCTTTTAGTCTCTGTATCGCCTGGTCTCCTTTATTCCAGTCCGTACCGGTCTGTCTCACAGTAGTCGCATCAGCAGAAATGCACGTGGCATACAGTGGAAATTGTCCTTTAATTTCGCCGCTAGTGTACTTGAGATTTGGACCAGCATACGTCTATTCATTGACGCTGCTTTACAATGGTGTGGACTCTAGAATAATTTAATTCTCTCAGCAGAATTCAAACCAGCTTGTACAGGTCTTCGGGACGAAGACAAAGACAACTTGTCCAAGTTCAAGGATGTAGACAAGGAAAAAGAAGGAGGAAAAAAAGGGCCGACCTGGGGAAACAAATGTGTCCCATAATCGTCTGCTAACATGTTCGCTACTTAAGCACGTTCAGTTTAAATGCTTTGAATTAGAAATTTGACTACACATCATTTACAATTTAGATTTAGAAAAATATAATCTTCTCAAGCATGTTCCATTTAACAGTGCATGATGTATGAATCATAAAAATATATACAATGTTAATTTAATGTTCATACAAAGGGGATAATTCAAATCAGCAAAGCGCTTCACAATTTACAATTAAAATTACACGCAATAAATTGAATTATATGAGAAATGCATATCGAGCGCAGGCATTTCTGGCTCTAGTGAATTTAAAAGCAATATAAATTAAAGTTACAATGGAAAGAGTTACAATAAATTTATATTCCATAACTTATAGGTTTCCAGTCATTTCAACGAACCGTGCTCAAGTATATAGCAATACAATAATAATACATAGCACAAATACATACATAGTTAAAATATACAGAATACAATCAAATAAAAATGATACCTTATGAGAAGTCGAAGTGTCTATCTCATCTACCTCACCGGCCTGTCCGTTCCTATACGACCCGAGTAGCTGACGTGGCTGTCGCGTAGCTAATTGTTTCTCGCAGTGTCGGACAGAAGCGTTATACCAATATTTATAAGAAAGCATAAAGCATATCATGTGACGGATCGCGTGTCATGTAGTTGGTTCTAGAACGTAGACAATGGGCCTAAAGTTACATAACGTCGTGACCTCTTTGCTGGAAGTTTCTCGATAGGAGAGAACTTTAAACAAAGGGTTTTCAAATCTCAATATTTGAAGTAAACAACAAGTGGGTCAGAATGTCATGACATTTTTATCAGACTGTGACAGTCATGTAGGTGCCATCGAAGGACATATCAATGTCCCGAATGCTTTCTCCTTTATCCTCTGCAAGTTTGTACTCTGTTTCAGCAGCGTTTCCCATCACTTCTGCCTGAACAGCACATGCATCGGATCTAAGTGTTTTGTTTTGCAGTTATATGAGCTCTTTCTAACAGGAGGTGGAAGGTCCATCACTCCAGAGAATGTTTGAAGCTCGGACAAATCACCATCGATACAACACATTTCAAATGCAGCTCTGCGATTCAAAGACGAGACCCTTACTTTTCTTGCTGAAATCTGTGCATTACAGTGTCTATTTACATAGTGAAAAGCAAACTCACTAACTAGCACTTTTCTGCTAGTTTCAATAAAACATACTTCGCTGCGACATAATCTGCAAATAAGCTTTGATGCCAGATTAGCTGTAAAGAGTTCCATGTCAATTAACATGTATTCCTGAAGATCATGATCTATCAATATCTTATTCTCTTCTATTTCTCCATGATCATCACTCGAATCACCGGAAGTAATATACTCTTCTATACTGTCATACAAGTTCTGGATTTTCATAAGAGAACGAGTGGGTCTTCTGAGAAGTTGAAGGAAGCTCTATAATTTCTTCTTCACTTTCATTTTCTCCAGCGATTTCTTCACATTCCAGCTCCACATCCCCTTTTCTCTTGCCTACGACCTCTTGGTTTCATATCACACCACAAGAGCTCAGAACCCCACACCCAAACCCACCCCCTTTGCTGATATACAACTAATAAAAATATTAAAACCCGGTTATACGGCCGACATTTGCAATTGACGTTAACGTTAAGAGTTAACGTTCTTGCGTTCAAAGAAATGGAGGTGCTTATAATTTTCTGTAGCAGATGATGCTCTTGTAAGTATACCAAGGGGAAACTAGCATACATTTTGAATGCCAATAACTAAAAAAAAACCTAAGCAGCTTAGCGATATAATTCGAAGTGCACATTAAACTTAGGAACCTTTTGATACCAGAAAATAATGTTGTCATAAACCAGCAAAACAAAAATCGATTTTCATTATTTTCCGGGTAGTACTAGCAGAGTAGATATGACCACAATCAATATAGTTCCTAGTTAGTTACTACTAGCAGAAGTATTTTCGTTCTCATATTCATTTTACAGATGAATGGATTCCACTCCTCAAGCCATGCGGGCAGACAGGCACAGTGCCCACTCCACATGTAGAAGATACTGATGTGAGTGCAAGTGACGAAAGTTGCCTTGTATGTCAGAAAGGTGGCGTCGACGTCTTACAACTTCTACTTAGGAAAGGTGTAAATTTATCACGTGACGATGGAAAGACACTTCTATATGTTTTATGTTCTAATGGCCACACTAACGTGGTAAAAGCTCTACTTCAAAATGATGCAAGTGTAAACCAAGCAAAAATCGATGGAACTACTCCGCTACATGCCGCGTGCTTGTCAGGACATACAGATCTGGTACAACTACTTCTTGAAAATGGCGCAGAAATAAACAAAAGAAATAAAGACAGAAATACCCCTCTTCATTACTCCTGTTATAAGGGACATGTAGGAGTGGTAAATGTATTGCTTGATAAAGGTGCAAAAGTGAATACTGCAAATCATAACGAGGATATAACTCCTCTCCAAGTGGTAATTGTGAACAGAAATACAATCGTAGCAAATGTAAATACAATGAACAATAAAGGGGCGACACCTCTCTATGCCGCATGTCTGAACGGAAATACAGACGTGGTAAAGTTATTGCTTGTAAACAAAGCCAAGGTGAATGCTATGAAAAACAATAGGGTGACTCCTCTTCATGCTGCGTGTGTGAACGGAAACGCAGACGTGGTGATAGAACTGCTTAAGAAAAAATATGATGTGAAAGTGAATGCGACAAGAAAAGATGGGGAGACGCCTTTACACCGTGCGTGTCGTTTCGCGCACACAAAAGTTGTGAAAACATTACTTGGTAAAAATGTAAATGTGAATGTATCAAATCGTGATGGACACACCCCTCTCCATTTTGCTTGTTCATACGGAAATAGTGACATGGTGAGAGCGCTATTAGAGAAAGGTGCAGACGTGAATTCTGCACAATGTGGAGACACTCCACTCCATATTGCCTGCTCCAATGGAAACAAAAACATGGTAAACGCTTTACTTGAAAGAAATGCCAATGTGAACGTTACAGGAAAGGATGGAGGCACGCCTCTCTACCACGCATGTTATAAGGGACACAGAGAGATCGTAGAAATATTAGTTGAAAAAGGTGCAGATATAAAGTCAACAAGAAGAGATGGGGAAACCCCTCTGCATGCTGTGTGTTCTCACAATTACCCAGACATAGTTAAGGCTTTCATTGAAAAGGGAGCAAAGGTGAATGTAGAAAGAAAGGATGGGGGGACTCCCCTTCAAACCGCATGTTATAAGGGGCATACTGACGTGGTGACAGTTCTCATTGACAAGGGTGCAAACGTTAATGCTATTAATCACGAAGGGATGACCCCTCTGCATTTTGCATGTGATAACGGACATACTGAGGTGGTGAATGTTCTTTTTGACAAGGGTGCAAATGTGCAAGCTATTACTCGCGATAAGTCGACTCCTCTGCATTTTTCATGTGATAAAGGGCTAACAGACGTGGTTACATTTCTCATTGACAAGGGTGCAAATGTGAATGCTATTAATCAGGATGGAATGATCCCTCTGCACTTTGCATGTGATAAGGGACATACTGACGTGGTGAAAGTTCTACTTCAGCATCATGCAAATGTGAATGCTATTAATCAGGATGGAATGACTCCTCTGCACTTTGCATGTGATAAGGGGCATACTGACGTGGTGAAAGTTCTACTTCAGCATCATGCAAATGTGAATGCTATTAATCAGGATGGAATGACTCCTCTGCACTTTGCATGTGATAAGGGGCATACTGACGTGGTGAAAGTTCTACTTCAGCATCATGCAAATGTGAATGCTATTAATCAGGATGGAATGACTCCTCTGCACTTTGCTTGTGATAACGGGAATACTGACGTGGTACACGTTTTGATTATAAATGGTGCAAGTGTCAATACTATGAATAAAAAAGGGATAACTCCTCTACAGTCAGCACATATGAAGAAAAATAAAGTTTTGGTAAATATTTTACTTAAAAATGGTGCAATAGAGTCCATATCGGGAAACGATGGAGAGACGATTCGCTACTCTGAATGTCACCAAGAACACCCTGAGGAAGTAGACAAATTACTTGAAGAAGTTGTGGATGAACTCACATAGAACAGAAACAAGTATGTGGGCAAACTGAGCATAGTAATGTGTAAATATACATATAATAAACATATTCTTTGATAATGGCACACTACATATACTGAGCTAATAATTCATAGACATTTTCGCATTGATTAATCAAAAATTGTGCAGCTAGACTGTAATGGACTATCAAATAAAACATGTAATACAATACAAATAAATAAAATTACAAAGTACAAATACATACATGTATAGAAAAGAATCATATGTTATAATTATTTACAGTGTCCTCACATTTTGAAATGTGCTCAGGTAATAAATAACCATGATCCGAAAGATTTTAAATTTAATCCCAAATGTTATATCATTAGAACTCAAACTTATATAGAAGTAAATACGCTTCAGGCGTAAAGTTTAATAATGAACATAATGACAGATCTACAAAATGTTTGTTTTATTCTGAATTCCAATTTATATACAATAGTTCATCATTCAATAACAGACCAACTCGATACAAATTACAATTTTTTTTTTCATAAACACTACAAATAATGATACCAAAGTAAGATACATTATTATACTACAAAGAATTCACTATCATCTCACTTTGTTCTCTTATGCCCTTTGAAACCATAATTCATAAATAAGTAATATTTTAAATTATGCATTGCCAGAAAACAATTACTTTGAATATACTATATAAATTTAACGTGAAATTTAAAAGTAAATTGTTTTATGGTTGTTATTCATTCATGACGTTTTGCATTGCACAATTTGAATATTGCATTAGCCCAATATCCTATGTTGTGATTTATTTTCATTTATGATTCTTAGCCTGTAATATTTAATCAGTGTTTTTAATTAAATGTTGTATTAGGATAAAAATATGCATCCATCTAAATGCATGACAGTAAATTCTTTTCTTAGTAGCAAGTGTGATTGATTTATTTTAATACTGAATACATAAATTTTAAATGCTAAGTTAACAATTTATTTAATAAATTCACATGCACATTGAGCTAATTTACTTATTAATCATTTACGCTTTGGGAGCTGTTTGCGAGTAATTGTCTATTAATGTGTAAACGCTGAGACATTCCTTTAAGGTAAAAATTGGGTTGAGCTAGTAGGACGGTCCTCACACAAAACGAACTCTGTAAATGTTTATGAGCCTCAATTACATCTGCAATTATGAGAAAAATCACATCGTATTGTTATAGTTAGTCAATAGGTATTTTGAGTAGACAAATGTCTGCATTTTCACACACATTTTTTATACATAAGTATATATAATAAGCTACTCCCCAGTAAAGATAAATAATGTAAGCTCCCGGACGAACGACCACTTTCGGGTGCTTCGCCTTTCGACCTTTGCTAATTTGTAGTGTGATTGGAAGTTATTTTCAACTATTTGGTCTGACGTTTTGTGGTGTATACCTCATAGTAGGTAGTCCGAATGCATTATGGTGCCAAACTGTGGGGCAAGAAGAGACACAAACTTAAATTTCATTAAGAAGCAAAAGAAGTCGAGCGAATTGACATCTTCTGTGGGGGTAAATGAAAGTGACAGTGCAGAAACTGTAGCTGATGTTGAAGAAACGATTTTGCAAAGTGCCACGCCCACATGTTCGTTAGGAAACTTTTCAACTTGCACACTCTGCTATCCAGTGATTTAAGTGTATCATCAGATGATTATGAGCCCAGTGAGACTGAGGAGGGTGAGGAAGATTGTATTCTTGAGAGTATTTGAATGCTTGGAGGGGTACCGGATCATCGTTGTGGATAATATGAACCAAAATACTTCTGCGCAGCTTTCGTGGAGTTTTTGTGGTCATGATGCAAAACTCTTTGAAATAGGCAGAAAAGGCTTGACAAGTAATTTTACTGGCTGATAAAAAATAGGAAAGATTCAACAGTATTATGGCAATGCCATGACGGACAACGAGACCTTGTTAAAGTGATGGAAGTTTTGTGGGATGAATACCTTCATGAACGCTTTACGAACTACAACCCCATGCACTATGTCTGTGGCAAGTGCATGACATCAACTTATGGTAGGACGCTCCACCAGTACAAGCACAGAGGTCTGTCAACTGCAATGATGGGTGTGATCAAGCCCATTTTCAAGGTCATGTCTAACACAGAGTTGCTCCGCAAAATTTAAATGAAATTTTGAATAACCTTATTTGGAAATACTGTCCTAAAACCTGGTTTTATGATTTCACAGTGGTCAGGACAGCTGTAGCCCTTGCTGCGTGCATCTACAATGATGAGGCCGGCAGGATCAAAGACATGCTGGAGGTCATGGAAATTTCTCCAGAAAACCTCACCCTGGAATTGTTTGCGTAGAAAGACACGATGGGTTATGTGGGCTCAGCTCCAGGACCAGAAGTCCTCCAGGGAATACAGAAGGACACAGAGGCTGAGGAGAATGGGAGGAAAAGAACTGGCTACAATGGAGGGAGTTTCTAATATGACGGGAGGTAATTTAGACCAACAGCGTCCAGCTACTATGATTAGATTAGTATTTTGTGTCCAGTCACCCATGGATTTTGACAGTCACATTTTTCTTCGAAAATTGCATACTTCAACCTCCATGGAACACATAATATTTTTGTTTTTATAATATATGGACTTCACATTTTGTGTGTAGCCTAATTAAACAAAATGCTAGTTGGTAAACCTCAGTTTCGGGGTATTTTGTACTCTTAGCTTTTTAATTAGATGGATGTGCACTGATTAACATTTCTTAAATTTTACTATTGGACAGTCTGCATCATTAAATGAAGAAGAACAGACAATTCACACACATTAATTGAGGTATACAAGCTAGCTCTAAGTAATTTCTAAAAAGTTAGAGACTTGTACGTAGTTCACTTGGCTGTGTGTGAAGATATTCTTTCCACCATTTCGTTACCATACAGTCAGTGTTTCATTTTATTATTTATTTTATTAATGCATCTTGTCTTTATAAATGCATGTGTCTGCTTAAAACTGCATATCATACAGAAGTACAAATATTCACCTATGCATTGGCCAAGTTTGAAAAAAGTCAGTAGTTAGATGTTGTGGTCGTGAACACATGCTGGAACCCCAGATTAGATGTAACTGAGGTCGTGCAAACTTGCACATGTATCATTCACAAATTATGGTCACAAATGAAGTCGATTCACACATTGCTCCTTTCACTGTCAGTCTTAGATATCAAAACTATTCACTTAGCTTCACTCTGTTGGTACCCCGCCACTTGACATTACGAAATACACAACAATTTTTGAAGTCGTCGCTCCGTTGGCTCGTGTACAGCCCCCAGAGGTTCGAACCTCACATTTAAACGATAAACAGGACGGACTAACAAACACACTGACAACGGACAGACAGACCGACGGACAGACAGACAGACGTTATGGCTACAATAAATGAATTTTAACACGAAACGAAAAGAACAAGAATTGACACAAAGCCGATGAACATTAAGAAATTATTTATATAAAATAAAGAACTAATTAAAAGAAATAACAATGTACTGCCATTATATTTACGATGAGCACCAAGCTCAAAATCTATTCAGAGAATTAGCTTCCCTTAACTGCCTCTGAGTCTATCTCTATGATTTCTTTTTATAAAGTTCGGTCAAGTTCCCGATTTTCCTAAAGAGTTAATATGTATCGTTGCACACTCCTGGCCAAAGTACTTTGTTACTTAACTGGGAGGAATAGTGCAGGAAGTGTCCCAGGTTGATCACTCAGCAACCAAAGATTCAGGTTGATCACACAGCAACCAAAGATTCAGGTTGATCACACAGCAACCAAAGATTCATACGAAGAGTAAAATAAAGATCCTGCAATATATAATATAAAAGGGCTCAGAGACTACTAACATAATTTTTCCTATATTTACTAATTAAAAGCTAATCATTTCTCTGAGTACAATATCACTAACCTGAAATAGAATGAATTAGTTTTACATATCAATTCTTTATCAAATGGCATTCTATACATTAATTATGAATTTAAAGTGATGTAAAAGTTGCCGGCTTACCTTTCGTTTTCGGCGAAAAACCAAGGATTAAAGAAAAATTGTAATGGTGTAATGATACACTCTATGCATATAAATTTTTAACAGTTATTAAAACTGGGCTATTCCGACACTCTACCAGCGTTGGATCCGATGAGGGTGCCCTTGTTGTGGAAAAAGCAAAGTGAGTGGGAGATTTTCCCTATTTATTGTTTTTGTTTAGTTTCGTTATCCTGACCTCAGGGTCAACCTGTCCACTCTTTCATTCATAGTGCGGATAGATACTTCCGATTTCGTTCCGCCCATCCTCCATTCAACTATCACGCTTTGGTCACGCTTCCTTCCTACGCGTGTTTATTTAACGGCCCTTTCCCTTCTTGACGATGGACACGTGCGTCGTTCCGTGCAAGCTTGTTTTAGACTGCCGTAATTAGATACTGCTGTACTTAGATATAGTTCCTTCCTACGTGTTTTATTTGACAGGTCAGTCTAACGGACCCAGAAAACAACTGGCCCTGCCCTGACCCTGCCCTCGACGATGCGATACGCGCGTCATCCGCACGAGCCTGTCCTAAACCGCTCTATTTAGACATAGCCTTCCTCACTTGCTAATTTAGTTTAAAATGTCATTCCCTCCTATATTTAATTTTTGATATTTATAGTTGGGATCCGGGCGAAATTTACAGAAGATCCTGACAATTCCCCGGAAGAAAATGGGTTAACTCCTCTGTATATTGCATGTCAGAATGGTGACATTGACTTGGTGAAACAGCTTCTTAGTGAAAGTGCAGCCGTGAACTTAGCCTTGAAAGACGGAAGGACTCCACTATACGTTGCATGTTACAATGGTCATGTTGACGTGGTGCAATATCTACTCCAACATGGTGCAAATGTAAACAAAGCAAAAAACGATGGAAATACTTGTCTTCATGTAGCGTCCTTTTCTGGACACACAAAGGTGGTAAAATTACTTATTGAAAATGACGCAGAAATAAACAAAATAAATAAAAACAAAAATGCACCTCTCCACTACGCATGTTATAAAGGACATATAGATGTGGTAAAGGTATTGCTTGAAAAGGGCGCAAAGTTAAATACTGCAAAACATGACAGACACTTAACTGTTTTACATGCTGCGTGTATACATGGAAATTTAGAGGTTGTAAATATCTTGTTAGAAAAAGGAGTAGAGGTCAATACTAAGGAAACAGATGGGGTGACTCCTTTACATGCTGCTTGTGTGAATGAAAATGCAGATGTTGTAAATATGTTGCTATAAAACGGAGCAGAGGTAAATACTACGAAATCTAATGGTGTGACTCCTCTTCATGCTGCCTGTGTGACGGGAAATGAACACTTGGTAAAAGCATTGCTTGATAAAGGCGCAAAAGTAAATACTACGAGAAAAGACGGGGTGAGTCCACTCCGTTCTGCATGTGTGATAGGAAATGTAGACATAGTGAAACTATTGCTTAAGAATGGAGCGACTGTGAATGTAGCAAAACGAGATGGAGAGACTCCTCTACACTGCGCATGTCGTTTCGCACATACGAACGTTGTAAAAACACTGCTTGAGAACGGTGCCAATGTGAATGTAAGAAAGGTTGATGGGCACACTCCTCTCCATTTTGCATGTTCACACGGAAATATAGACATGGTGAAAGCATTACTTGAAAAAGGTGCAGACGTGAATGCAGCAAAGTGTGGATATACCCCACTCCATGCTGCCCGTTCCAGTGGAAACACAGATATGGTGAATGCTTTACTTGAAAAAGGTGCAGAGAAAAACGCATCCGGAAAAGATAGAGCCACCCTTCTCTTCCAAGCATGTTATAAGGGGCATGCAGACGTAGTCAAGCTATTGCTTGAGAAAGATGTAGTTGTGAATTCAGCAAGATGTTATGGAGACACGCCTCTTCATGCTGCTTGTTCTCACAACAACCCTGGTATGGTAATCGCTTTACTGAAGCACGGAGCAGACATAAATGCTACAAAAATTAACAAGACTACCCCACTTCATTCTGCATGTGACAATGGACATACTGACGTGGTAAAATTATTGCTTGGAAATGGTGCAGATGTGAATAGTATTAAACATGATTGGGCGACCGCACTTCATTGTGCATGTGTGAACGGAAATATTAGTGTGGTACAAGAGTTGCTTGAAAATGGTGCAAAAGCGAATGATGTGGATCATAATGGTATGACTCCTTTTAAACTAGCACGAATGAACGGAAAAGAAAATGTGATAAAAGCGTTGCTTGAAAATGGTGCAGACGATAGTCAGAAAGGAAAACTTGGACTGAGGAAATAACATGAAGAGTGTTCTGAGTTGGTAGAATTATTATTTTAATAAGCTACATATACGACCACATGAAATGATAATCTAGGTTTATTGACTCAGCTCACTAATATATAAGTCAACGCATAATAAATGTATATGTAGTGATGGAACACAAACTGCAGGGAACAAAAACAGTGTTGCTTCAACTCTCGTTGTAACTCATGTATGAAATTGCGCAAATAGACTATTGAAGTATTGCAAACTGCATTTCTTATTTTGATTTTAAATTGTTATTGCTAACTATTAATTTGTACGAATTGTAATTTCAAAGTATCATCGCAGACGTAAATGTATTTCAATTATGAAGAACGTGGATATATTTCCATTAATCATTAATCAAATGTGTCTGAAATGCCAATTGCATACACTGAAAGGTAATTATAAATATATAAACATTATACACATTATATATTTCATAACCAGCTTGTCATAACGTGTTCGTTACGCTCATTTTACAATATAATAGAGGTAGTTCTAAGCCTCATCTTGCCTTTGATTACTATTTTGCCATGTACTATTGAAAGTAGACTATCTCACAAGTTCATTTCCTTTGGCAAATAACCACACATTAAAAACTACATATTTCCATAACTGCAATTTGTAGTGTTTTATACATTATACAATTTGAAAATAAGTCTCAAACTCGTTAGGAATATACTACGCATCATGTAACATTAATAATCACAACCATATTTTCTAATTATCCTTGAAATATCGTTATTTCCTCTGTTCAAACATATATACGTCAGTCCGGGGCATAAAACCTCACCTGGCCTCACAGAAATAAATATTTTTAAAAATAATATGGGAAGGAATACAATCTATACACACAAGGTGTATGAGGAAGTCTAGTGCAGGCATGCATGTTTGGCTTAGTTATTCTCATCACCAGTACATCCCAGTCAGATCATTTTGCTGGAACACAGATCTTAGGGAAGTTGATCAGTTAATTTAAATGTTATTTTCATCTCGGTAATCCAACCTTGGCCATGAACCATGGAAGTATGTGCAGAAATCTGAAAGGTCCATTTGTAGTAAACATGTGTAGGTGTATAAAGATAACCTTGATCAAAAATAGGCATCAGTGAAGGTGTAGTGATGGGGAACTGACTTGAAAGTCCAGTGGTAATTCATTGTGGTGGTAACTTAGTGTGTACTTGTGAATGAGTAAGCATGGGAAATATCCTTGACCCATAGTGTAGGATGGCCAGTGTTTTAATAAGTGATACAAACTGGTGACATGTGCTTTTCTCAACATAACAGCACATCTCTATGTTTGACGGGAGGCCCGGTCTAAAGTGTGAAGATATATATAGAAAATTTTGTGTAAATGAAAAGCATAAGAAAGTTTTGTTCAAAAAAAAAGAAGAGAGAATGACTTTGTGTTGAAAAGCCATGACCTACTAATACATATGACGTTTCTGACCCTGTTTGTTTTACTGAATAGACAAAGGTACGTGCTGCTATTTTATGAATTTATAATTATGATTTTGTGTAGAGTATACGCAGAATAATTTGCCTTTTATAACTAATTCAGGTTTTATACACCTTAGTGAAATTGTGTCCAGAAAATAGATTTAGCCATTGGTTTTGTAGGAATGTCCCTACATCATTTTTCTTAGTTGTTCCAAGTGTGGGAAGACTAGAACTCTGTGACATAGTCCCTAATGTACACGTCATAAACACAAAAGCACTTGTGATACCTAAGAGACCCCTCCAGTGTGTGAAGCATAAGGTTACATTGGACAGACATGTGAAATCTGTGGAGAAACCTTTAGAGATAGAGAACGGAAAAACGAGAGAAAGAAATTATGAACTAGATACACTGTGTTCAGAGGGAAGTTAGGATTGTAAGGGATAATAAAGTTTCTCTGATTAGTTTAATAGAATACTGTGGAATTCTAATTTTGGAATTTTTAATTTAATTGTTGTTTTCTTTCTTTTAATGTATATTTTTATAAATAAATATGTTGTTAATTTTTAATCGTTTTGCATCATTTCATATAATCTTCACTTAAGGTAAACTCATCATTGTTAATCATTGTACATATCTTTAGTTTTTGGTGGAAATAAATGTGATAAATTCCTTCGTCTGGGATCTTATACAAGCTATCGGAAGTGGTTGACCTCAATTGCTGTGTTGTTCAAATTATTGATTAATTTATGAGCGACCAATTTGTTGTGGGCAGTTGTCCGGATATAAACATTATTGTGAGAAGGCAAAATCCATAGTGGACCTATTACTGTACGACAGCGACTAAAATTTGTGCAGGGAAGATTTTTATGTTATGACCTAGAAAGAGCCTAGAAAGTACGTCAACACACTCCTAGACAATATTTTAAGAAATGTTTTGCTTAAAATGCTACGATATGTTTTATTGACTTGCTTGCTTTGATATACTTTCCTTTGAAATGTGCATGTATATTTATTGTACTAATACACTGGATTTGATTGCTTATGAGTAGAAAGGTATACTTTTTTCTTGATCCATGAGATATACTAGTGTCTTTTGTTATATACTGAAGGAGGAGTATACAAAATTTGTTTTGGGAAGTTCTATAAGGCGATAACTATTTTTTTCTTATACTGATAGAAGGAAACAGAGTATAACATTAATCAGTGTAATATGACGCTGTATAATTATGGAGTGGTTAAATTATAGGCACGAGTAAGAATATCACATAGAGATAATGGTATTGACTCTACCAGTACGCTACAAGTGAGGGGTAGTGTATTGCATCAACTCGCTATAAGAGAAATGACGCATGGACGGAACCGAAAAAATTTTTTAACCTGTTTATATATTTGTGTGTGCAAGTGTTCTATTGATTTATACGTCCAATTCAATGTATTATCCAAGTTCCTGTCAATGTACAATTCTGTGTTTATCACTGGGGAACTGAATATTGCCTCACTCAGTTTTCTTTATGCTGCTCTACTATTTGTGTCGCCAAAATGTTTTAAAGAAAACACGTTCTGACCTATATGTTATGATCTGTCACTTAACACCAAATTATGTCTTTAACTTGTGACATCTGGTTTTCGCCATCTTATCAGACTCGATACCATTGTATGTCTCTGTACTCACTAGCTTGTAACTACGACGTGGCGTATGAATGTGTCGAAATGAATTGAGGGAAGGCAAAGTGAACGAACAACTATTTATGTTTCCTGTTCACCACTGGAGTTTAACCCGGACTCTCATTAATACGTATACAACATTCTGTTACTACACATAAAAGACGAACGACATAAAGGTACGATAATAAACATCTATCCTGTCTATACCTGACAAAGTTTACAACATACTAGACAAATTACAATGCAAAGTAAAATATCAACTGTCGCCAACTAAAGAGAAATGTAACCGTCTGCAATAAGAAAAGAACAATAGAATATATTGGAAAGTGAATTTGCCTCTCTCTATCTGTAAACTTAGTTGTTATATAAATTGTTAGATTGTCGAAATGAACCGACCTGTGCACTCCTTATGATGGAATTTGTATAAGTGTCAGAGATGGAATAATTACTCGATTTGAGAATATGCTATAAATTGCTGATGCAATGTAAAATCCAGTTGCTACTGAATGAATAGTTTTATTATCCAATAGTTAATATTACGATAACGAGACCTGCCAATAGGATGGGATCAAAAGTTCACGCAGTAGATACTTTTATTTTGTGGCAAAAAGTCATATCATTAATGGTGACCATTAGCTTAAGAATTTTAACATTTCGTCCGGCGGACTTTTAAGTTAATGAATTAGGTCATCTTCCTAAGGTCACAATGACGTCACAATGTGTACCATTAACCTATATGAGATGTGATGGGTGTGGTAAACACAATAAGTAAAAATGCCCCCCATTGCTACACATATTTTTCACATCTAGTACCTTGCCGGTTATAGAAATAACGCAATAATGAACTATAAATTTGAATAACAAGTGCGTCGCTCATTCAGACAAAAGTAGTTCACAGGAGAGAACAATGAACTGACTGATGTGGCGGTTTACCCAATCGTACACTGCTCGTACGCAATTTATAAATATTGTACACACACGCATACTACAATTGTGGCAGGAAAAAGAAATATTATTTTTATAAATTTTGAAACTGAAGTAAAACACCAGATTGACTATACCCCACTCCCGCAGATCAGAATTATAAAATCCAGTAACACAGCCTGATAAAAAAAAAAACTCACATAAATTTCGTCAATACAGACTCTTTTTACTTCAGTTTTGAGCAGTTTTACCAGTTACGTGAGTATGAGTATTCTCTTACAGATGATAAAGTCATCTACTAAGACGTCTATTATTTTCCCTAAAACTGTATTTAACTGGCCATTACACTGATTGATTAATATATCTGTCCTAATCATATTTTGAACATATTGCCGATGCATAGCCTTTGAATAATTTGAAGTGACTTGTGTACATGAGTACACAGCTTGTTTTGTCTTAAAAGTAGAACCATGCCTGGCAGCAGACTACGTCATCACCCGCTAGGTTTGAAATGCGCAGCACGGTAGTGCGCCTCTGCTGTAGTTAATGTGTAATGTTATGTTAGTGTGTACATTTCTAACTGCTGTAGTTAATGTGTAATGTTATGTTAGTGTGTACATTTCTAACTGCTGTAGTTAATGTGTAATGTTATGTTAGTGTGTACATTTCTAACTGCTGTAGTTAATGTGTAATGTTATGTTAGTGTGTACATTTCTAATTGTTGTAGTTAATGTGTAATGTTATGTTAGTGTGTACATTTCTAATTGTTGTAGTTAATGTGTAATGTTATGTTAGTGTGTACATTTCTAATTGTCCTTTACCATTTTATTAAATAAAGTTGATATTTATGTATTCCAATAGGAAGTGGGTTGTAGTTTGTATTTATATAGTTGTGAATGTGCATTTATGCACAAAACTGCTACTCACGCATTACTTTCTTAAAATGGAAATTATATTTTCTTCGAAATGCACAATTATACATAAGAGAAGAGAGGCAACTTTTGAAAATAAATGTTCTCCCAAAATGTGAACGAACTTTTTTCCACCCAAGATAAAGTATAAGAAAAATGGAAAAATTGTCAACAAATGTGTCACAAATTCCCGAAAAACTGATTTCTTAAAACGATTACAGAATAGAAATCGAGGTCAACAGGAAGTAATGACTCACAGATGGCAATCCAGGTCGATGTGAGATACCGGCCCTCGATAGGTGTACCGCTTGCAATGTACACAGGTAAAATGTACATTAAAATAACGCAACAAGAAATAACATTTAATTGTAAAATAAACAGATTGCTAGAGCATATATTATATATACTGAAATTATTTTGTGTAAACTGTATTGCTTATGCCGACTTTCAACTCTAAATATTATTACAAATTATGCAATGTAATGATAACCATGAGTACACACAGCTGATATTGATTATTTTAAAATTAGAAACACAACATCTAATGTGCGCGTAAGGAGGATAAATGTACTTCTATAAATAGATGGCTGCGTTTTCCGCAGATATGCTCTACCTGTCTCTTATACTATCTATGCTAATCAGGGGTTTACAACCCGCTTCCTGGTCAGATTTTAAATAGAGAGGGAGATTAGTAAGTACATCCTTTTTACAGTCCCAGCGCAACTTTGATAAATGTTAATGTTCAGTAGCTCTATGTTCACTCTAATTTGAAAATCACAAACTAAATGAATGGTAAGAAAAGAAGATGATGTATAATTGTCATTAAAAATCAGCTACAATATGAATAATTATTTTTAAAAGTCGATTATATTTAAAGTACCGATGAGCCATATGTTGTTCAGCATGTTATATTCTTTTTGCAGTTTAGAAAAGTGATATTAACATTAAAATGTCTTTGCGGGAGTGAAGTGGGTAAAAAAGTGAAATAAAACTAAAGTATTTAAAACCAGGACAGATACAAGCTTGCACGCGCGTGCTTGAAGAAATGCTATGTTTATAAAGACGTAACTTAAAGCTCAAGCCTGCACAGGTGTGCTATATTTAGACTTAGGAAATATATTCATGGCCTCTACCCAGTCACACAGACTTGTGTGTACACTGTAATCTCAACACGTACACAGCCAGATCCAAAGGGAATATGCTTGAACACAGCTTGAAAAAAAGAATACTTAAATGCACTGTTTCCTGACTAACATTTTTGAAATTTATGTCAAAGATAAAAGATTTTGAGTTGTTGTGAAAACCGTGTATTAAAATAAACATTGTAAAAAGCCATGCCGGTAATTTACCATAGGCGTTCGATGAACAGTCAGACAACCATGACGATGTGGACCATTTTCATCGTTGTGACAGTATTAACTAAGCAATGCCAAGGTAAGTACAATTTTTTTTCACGTATAGTAATGCCCTGTCTGCTTCAAACACATATTACGTTTCGCAGTCTTCGAAGTATTTTGAAACATGCGCACTACATTAACGGAAAGAGTATATATTATTTATTGCATATGTGTGTCAAATTTGTGAGCGCATTTTGTGTAAAGTTTACTTATGTCAATGATGTAATGTTGTTAAATTCAATACGTCGATTTTCGTTGTGAATGATATAATGCATACACACAGACACACAGACAAACACACACACACACACACACACACACAAACAAATAAATAAAATGAAGTATATGTTCAAACGATGCGAATGAAGGTAATCTTACTGATGATGATGACGACGATAAGAAGAGGAGAGATGAAGAAGAGTAAGGAATAATCAGCAATATGATGACAACCAAAATACTATTATTGTGACTATTAATGCAGTGCCTTTTATAATACAACATCGAACAGTGTGGTCTCAAGTTTGTTTTAAAAATCATCTTTTCTTTAAATATTAATTAAAGTATTATGTCTTACCGAGTTGTTGCAACTTTATAGATAAAATATGTCTCTTATTATTAAGAATATTTTTTATAACAAGTGTGTGTGTGTGTGTGTATGTGTGTGTGTGTGTGTGTGTGTGTGTGTGTGTGTGCGTGTGTGTGTGTGTGTGTGTGTGTGTGTGTGTGTGCGTGCGTGTGCGTGTGTGTGTGTGTGTGTTTGTGTGTGTGTGTGAGAGTGTTGTTTTTTATATTATTCCTTTTAGGTGTGTCTACTGACTGTACCATCACATCAGTTGAAGAGGGTCAAGATGCAACACTCGTCATCCGCTTTAGTGAAAATGTCGGCATTTCGCAGACCAACTTTAGCATTCTGCACCGTGATATCCACTCTTCTAAAGATATAGGTTTGATGAAATATATTATGAAATATCTTAGTAATAATTATCAGCACATCATAAATCACATCGACCGCTTTACATACAAACATACCAGCATTATTAAGAGCATGGTTGTATATCTCCAATACTTCATAACCTAGATGTTTATCTCTTAGCAAGACCTGTTATAACACTAAATATTTAAAGATAGTTTGGCTATGTAAGGTCCCAGACACCAACCAGTACGTGCTCGGTAATTACAGATTTCATTTATAATTTCGTAATTAGAACTATAATTATATCCCGTACACCAAAGTACGTATTTACTGGTTCATTCTATAATTATATCCCACACACCAAAATGGGTAATCATAGATTTATTTTATAATTATATCCCATACCACAAAAGTAGGTAGAAATATCTTGACTCTTTGATGGTCGAACCGTTAGCAAATTATGATCTTTGTATTCTGTTATTTATGTTTCTATATTAATACATATAACGATTAATAAATTTGACACTCCGATTCTGCGACAGAAAATATAAGTTTCGTTTGAGGATATAACCAATCTACGTAGTCTACAGACACAACTACTCTAATGATTGTAACATTTCCTTATCTTCCTCAACAAATTTATTATGATAATAATTTTTCTTTCTCTTTATTCGTGTTTATAAAAGAGATCCTAAGATGTCACTTCCCAAATGGGAACCTATCGTGTGAACACCATCAGCCTTGCTGTTCTCATGAAACATCGGTCAACGAAACATTCCGTGTGTTTATACACAATGTGACACGCGACAAAGAAGGGTTGTATGCGGGCGTTGTGATACCACAAATAAATGGAGACCCCAAATTTTGCACGCTGTCCATTAAAGGTGAGGTAACAAATACATGATGTAAGAAATTTAATTTAATGCATTATCAATTGATATATAATGTGAATAACTTAACTTCTTTATTCTCCAAACAACACTACTGGAGTCTTTATGTGTATTGTTGCATACTAGCTTTTCTTACTATTTGTCGCAGATTCCATATGATGATTATAAAGGCTAGTGCTTATAATGACGATATGTCGTTCATAATTACACGGAGATTAGTGTGTGCATAAATACATGCACTATATATATATATATATATATGCTCAGTAAGTTTAATTAATATGGAGAAGTAGTAAAATAATCTGTCAAATAATTTAGTATCATTTTATTTTTAAATTAAAGATTAGGAGGATCAGTGAAACTAAACTTTATATATATTGTGACGTAGTAAATTTAGTTGTCCCTAATTTCAAATTTAATTATTATATTAGTCACTAAATGTCAACACGACATTACCTTCGATTACTGCACATGACAATATTTTTATTATTATGCTCTAGTTGTTATAAAACAACTCAGGTAAAGAACTATCTGAGGTAATCCAAGCTAGTCCAGAGTGAATGGGTAATTTTTGCTATTCAAATGTTTAAAGTTTATAAATAGCAAACTAGCCTTGGGTAGAGACCACGGTCACCTGTTGAAGAAAGTTCAATCTTCCAATCACTTTTATTTTGACGTAACTCAAATCCAGTCATGAAAAGGCTATAGTTAATTTATGGTGAATTAACAGATTGATTGAGGGAAAATGGACTTCGAAATATTTTGTGCATTTTGCTATTGATATATTTATAAACATGATAAGTTGATGAAAAAGATGTATTATGTTAAAAGTCTATTATTTCTATAATTGTCAATTATGATAATTGTATGTAACATGTTAAACACGTGACATTGCTCCTAGTAGAAACACGTTTCTAATTGATGACATTATATTATTTAAGCATGTATCAGGCTAATAATGCTGTTATATGAATTGCAAGTAGAAAAATAAGAATGGAGTATAGAGATAGAGGATTTGGAGCTTAGTGTTGTTCCGACCCTGCTTATGTTTTCAGAACAAAAACAAGCCTTTCTTCTTCCTTTTAACTTCTGCCCTTGTATGCATGTGGGAGTAGAGAAGTATCCATTCTAGTGGACAGGAATTGTGTTGATTTACTGCACCCTGTTTGTGTGCATCAGCAAGTCTGTCTGACTCAACTGTGGATTTTTTTGCAAATGATTGCTAGATGTTCATTACTGTGGTTGTCTACTCGGGAAGCTAATAAGGCAAATGCATGCTTAGATTAATCTCGAGGGATCTACAGTATTGGAACATTCTAGAATGTGCTTTACAGAGCACATGGAAGTGACTAGTTTATTGTGAATAATAAACTTGTGACATTGTGAATAATAAACTTGTGGGGACATTGTTACTAAAGTATGGTAACGACTTTTGCAGTATATATTATTGTACATATTATTTACGAACATTATCATATCGATATCTTCTATGATAAAAATAATTATATGATTTATGTTGATACTAATCTGACTGCTGAGTTTTGTGTTAGGACACAAGACTAAATACGTCTTTTAATTATTTGAACGATGTTTCATGGAATATTGATGTCCAATTACCTTCTCATTTGTATTTGTCATATGCATATTAGATTGTTGATTTAATATATTTATTGTTAAATGTATTAACCTTCTTGCTCATATTATTAAACTATATGTGAAATGAATGGGCAGGGCATTAAATATAATTAACGTTGGATTTGATTCTCCATTAGTAAGAAGTTTCCACCGACGGAAGGTATTGTGTGTCAGTAAAATATTTTAGAAGAGAGAAGACCTTTACTACACCCGCATAATCCACCAAGTGAGAGACGAGTGGTGTCTCCTGGGAGAATTATTAATAAACATAAATTAAGGTTTCTCTATCAGTTGTAATTAGCTATGGATAAAATTAATAATAGTAACTATTAGCAAAGGAGTGCATGCGGTACGTGCGCGCACACACTCATACGAACACACACACACACACACACACACACACACACACACACACACACACACACACACACACACACACACATATTCTTCATGCGACATGTCAAATCAGGATGCCAGTGTCTTTCATTTTCAGGCGTTGAAAAAACAGTAGATGTGGTCTTCATTGTAGTTGTAACAGTCTCAGCCGTGGTACTCCTTGTTGCTATCATCCTGGCTATCTTTATCGTCAAACACAGGTAATAATTATTGTTCCTTTTTTCAATAGCAGTTACGTCCTAAGTAAAAATGCAACTAAATCATCTGCAAGAAAACTAGTATTAGTAAAGCATCGTAGTTGAAGCAAATTGTTCTTTTCACAGTGTTCACAAATCAGTTAACCTTGAACATAGCTTTCATTGTTAAATTCAACTATAATGTGTTCCTCGGAAAAACCTCATTAAGTGTACGCATTCACACGCATTTTACTCTTAGTTTTCATTTTATGGTATTTAGCAACTTACGTGCCACTAAAACATCAATGCCATATGCATTTTGGACCGTAACGAAAAGCTCTAAAACATCATGTTTTGTTTATATTGTGGTAACAGTTTGCTTTTACACAGTATGGTCTTTTTCATACACTATCATTATCGGCAGCAGCAGCATCGTCGTCATCATCATCGTCATCATTATCATTACTCATGAACTGAAAACAGAACGATGTAGTAGGAAAGCGGGATCTCATCAGAAATGAAGTACTATTGAAATGTTGAAGAGATCTTAATCTGTTTAGTCATAATGCCCTGCGATATATTAGTGAAAAATTGTTGTATCCATAATTAATTCTTTCATTTTCAGGACATAAATATTTTATTAATAAACATTCCTTTTGTGTTCAAAATCATTAATATCATCATAGGATAGTGTTTTCTCCGGGGTTTCTATCGAGGCAAATGTCTGACTATTAGCCATTTGTCACAAAATCCCCATAATGTAATTATTTAGAGGTACCCGGCGTTTGACTCAAAACTTTTGTCACCTTTTCCTCCTTTCACTCGTTAAACTAAATTATTTGAAAGATGAGTACTATATAAATGCTATTCATAATATTCATAAAGAGAATATAAAGTTCTGTAGAAGAACACAATGATGTTCTGTGTTGTATTAGTGCCAACGCTGACATTTGTATAATGAATTAATGGATATCGCACTCAGACACGTGTTTACAAAATATATAGACACAATTCAGATACATTGGATCTTTAAAATTTAATATAATTCTAATATGTCTATGTTGTCATATGATAAATTAGCAAATCGAAGCAAAAAGACAAGAGGTCAAAGGACAGAG
Organism: Sinotaia quadrata; assembly: GCA_028829895.1. Lineage (NCBI taxonomy): Eukaryota > Metazoa > Mollusca > Gastropoda > Architaenioglossa > Viviparidae > Sinotaia > Sinotaia quadrata. Next base: position 142,767,399 of record CM054179.1, read on the forward strand.
TAGAAGGGGATCCAAATGAAGAGAACAAACATCTGACGACAAAGCCAGAGAGGTAAATAAATAAATGAGACTATTGGAGATCGATTCCAAATGTTAAAATGTGTGTTTGTGTGTGTGTGTGTGTGTGTGTGTGTGTGTGTGTGTGTGTGTGTGTGTGTGTGTGTGTGTGTGTGTGTGTGTGTGTGTGCTTTTGGTAAATAGTGACGTACGAAAAAGACTGCGTAATTTACATTGCACTACGCAAAGCAAACACTTTTTCGACATAATAATGCCTGTATGAGCGTTACAGTTAGATATAGGTGGAGTTTCTGAAAGATCATATTGACCGTTTGTGAATTTAGCATTATATTAAGGAAGGTTTTAGCTGTGTGTGAACGGTGATTTTAACCGTTTGTGAGAGATAATTTAGCATTATATTAAGGAAGGTTTTAGATGTGTGTGAACGGTGATTTTAACCGTTTATGAGAAGCATTCATTAGCATTTGCGTCTAGGCAGGTTTAGATTTTCGAGAGAACAGTTTTCGTTGTATTTATAGTCAACTGTAATGTCTCTCAAACATCACTTTTTTCAAGTGGAATTGTTTTTGCAAATATGATTATTTCCACGTTCTTGAAGTGTCGTGATGTGAAGTGAGTTGATAAGGGGGGTAATGTGCAAACAGGCGTACTCTTCTTAATCGATTAGTATTAATCCTGAACATATATTTCCATTCATGAAATAAAAAGCACATCTGGACATGTGGACGAAGGACCGAAGGCCGAATCTGAAGGGGAATGTGATGAGGAGAAAGCAACTCTTACTAAGTATTTATGATTTTGTTCTTGTTTATAACGTGATAGCGTTTTTGTGAAATCAATGTTATTCTCTGTTATCCAACTTTATATCCATTTTAATGGATTAGTGAAACAAACGTTATACTAATACATTTATGTAAATGTTCACTTATTTAAAGCAACATTGTTTATTAGAATGCAATGTGAAATAATCAATAATAAATATAAAGAACATTAAATCATTCGCTTTTATATTAAATTAAACGTGCTTCAAGCAATGACAATGAAAATGGAAGTCAAGTATATGGGACAATTATATCATTATAATATTTAACTTCATTTAAAGTGTACACTGTAATAACTCTCTATACTTCTCTGCAGATTCAAGGAACCGATCAAGAATGCAGATACCAAAGGTAATTTAAAAATAATATGAATGGATAATTTCTTTACTATATAAATGTGCACAATTGTATGCTCTAGTATACTTATATCTATGTGTGTGTGTTTGTGTGTGTGTGTGTGTGTGTGTGTGTATGTGTGTGTGTGTGTGTGTGTGTGTGTGTGTGTGTGTGTGTGTGTGTGTGTGTGTGTGTGTGTGTGTGTGAACAAAATTTGCACATAAATTGGAACATGACATTGTATTAACATTTATTTGCAGATAACGATGCAAACCTTCTGCCCAATACGTCAGAGTAAGTGGTTTGTATACTTTTTCTATAACTGTTGATATTTTGCACTAGCATGTGGTTGTGCATTCACATCGTTTTATAGAGTCCTATTGAAGATGTAATATCGATGACAACGAAGGAAAATCGACCATGTTGACGAATGAAGGCGACGGTAATGACAACGGATTAATTATAATAATGAAGATGTTTATTCTCTCATCAGTAAAAATATATTTTAGATTGTACAGGTAATGCTGATTATGTTAAAGAAGAAATAATACTAAAGGATATTTCGAGTTGTCAACTTTTGATTGGCCAGTATTGATACCAACCGATTGATAGTTTGTTGTTTTCATTATTAATGCTCAGAATGGAGTGTAGCAATCATTAGAAAAGAATGTTAGGATGCCAATGCAGGATAGATTGGCAGGGAACTATTAGTAATGTCAATATATGTACGATATGCGGGAAATGATAACACTGTAAATGTAGTCAGGATTAGGACAAACAAACTAAAGACATTGTGGATGTAGACAAGATTTTCAGGGAATGATAGTAATGTAAATGGAGCCGAAAAGAACACGGAATAATGGCAGTTCGACTAGAAACAGGTTTACTACAAAATGTAAATGAATTAATTAAATGTAGAATAATGAATAAATTTTCTATACTTTTTATGAGTTCATAATAATCTAATCATTGTAACGAAACATATCACGTCAACAAAAAATGATATAATTATTTTTATATTTTCTTTCAGACGCAGTGAAAATGAAAGTTCTACAGATGGAGAAGGTACGAAAATAAAATAAATTTGAATATTCAGATAAGCAGATTCTTTATCTGAACACTTTGCTTAATTGTTATTTTATTTTTGTGAACGCATGTAACCTTTATCAAAATGACGGGCAAAACCAAAGAGGCATTTTTCCTTTAAAGCGACTTGTCAAATCAAAGAACTACAGATCTCTTAATAATGAAGAGTAAAAAGTAACGACAAATTATGTCTGTACCATGACGAGTCAAATCAAAGAATCCCTCTTCTCTTTACAATGAAGAGTAAAATCAACATTATATGTCAAGTCAAATCGAAGACCGCAAACACACATCTCTTTAGAGCGACGAGTACAATCAAAGACCAAATATCTCTTCACATTGAGAGTTTGAGCGAAGACTCAAATATATATTTACAAAGGCTAAGAAATTCAACGACAAAATATTTCTTTATAATGAAAAGTAAGATTAAAAAAATTGAACACTTCATTATGTGTCTAGTAAACTGAAAGACACAAAACAACTCTTACAAGACAAGCAAATTAAAGACGCAATATCTCTTCACAATGATAAGTAACGTTAAAGACACAAAACAACTCTTACACGACAAGCAAATTAAAGACGCAATATCTCACATTTATAAGTAACGTTAAAGACACAACTATCTCACATTATTTTATTTTAAATCAATTCGTAAATATAAATTAGCACACTAATTGGACATAGAAATAGAAATAGAAATAGAAACAACCTAATTAACTATTTAGTGATTTATGGTCGATTTGTAAAACAACGGCATTGTGTGCATTAGAATTAAAATAAATGAAAAACCTACTTAACTAATTAGTGAATCATAATAGCTTGAATCAAATGGCATTATGTTGCCATGGCATTCTGAGCACTTCTGTAAGATGAAAGTATTCATTATAACACAGCTGCCTATATTTTAACTTAAATATAAACCATTTTAAAGCCTAAATAGGTAATAACCAAGAGCTATAGACACTTAACACAACCACCCCAAACGGTAAAATATTGGAATTTCAAATGAACAAAGGAAAGCATTCATTGCTACTTGTTACACTCTGGCCACATAATAAGTCTTTACATTTCCATTCATCACTGAATATGTCTTGTTCTTGTTTATTATTTTTTCTGATCAGGAATTTCGTGTAAAATTTTATTTAGTCGCACGCATTGCATATTGCGTTTTATGATTCACAGAAATGTGTACTCACACTAACCCGCATACACATATGTATATCACACATACCACTTTAACCACACCAATGATGAGATTACTAAACAATTAATCGGTTTTGTTCGTTGCGTTATGACATTGTTATTGTGGTGTTTCTGTATGTGTATTTATTTTCCTAGTTTGTTAAGAAAAATAACAAAAATGCAAAATATCTAATTTGCAGAGCCAGGAATATCAGATTCACCACCGACAAGACGAAAGCCAGCGTGAGTGAAGAATTTAATATTTCATTCATGTGTCTCACAATAGCTAATGTAGTACTTAAAATTTGATTCATGTGTATCATAATGGCTAATGTAGCTACTACTACTACTACTACTACTACACACACACACACACACACACACACACACACACACACACACACACACACACACACACACACACACAAGCACACCTCCTCTAAAAATAGAATACTCGCAATCCCACCTTATAGAAATTCTGAACATTACCCCAGGGCTGAAAACATCCTAAATTTTCCAGACACTAACTCTAACTAACTAATCAAATAACAGCTCAACCACGCAAAACGAATACACCGGAAACTCGCCTGTAAATCAACAGCGGAATGCAACTGACCATTGAGGCAACACATATTTTGACTCCCGGTCTTATGAATTAATACTCTAAGAGAGAACAGCTCGACAAACAGGCATAATTAAACGAATAGAGAATCATAATTGTAGTGAAAATTTAAAATGAAACGTCTGCTTTGATGAAATACAGGAAAACATAATAGAGAATCATAAATTGAGGGTGATAGATTTAACTAAAATGAAATGCATGATTTGATGAAATACAGGCAAACGCAATGAAAATCATAAATTGAGCTGATAGTTTTAACTAAAATGAAATGCATGATTTGATGAAATACAGGGACTGATGTAATTGTGTCTAATGCATTACGTAAGTGTTCAGTAACTACATTTATTTCAATATGTCTTTTAATCTCTCAGAAAATATGTTAATAAAAGCCATCAGTTTGTACTAGTACTTGTGTTCTGTCTTTTTGGAGCAAGTGTCATTATGTTCCACCGGTTCATACAAGCAATATGTGTTCCATCAATTCGTGCAGGTGCTATTATGTTCTATCAGTTTATACAAGTGTTATGTGTTCCAACATTTCGTGCAAGAGCTAAAGATTCTGTCAACTCATGACATTTAATAATGGGTTTAACTTTTAAAGTTACCTTATTCATCATTGCAATAGCACATACATCCCCTTAATAGCATTATAATTATTTATTCAATGACCACAGGAGATGAATTATCTGCACTATGAACATATTAGGTACAATTAGTGATGTTATCAAATGAACATTTTATGTTCTATTAATATGTACAGTGAAAAGCTGTTTATCTTTCAGAACAAAAAACTTAATGAAACGATGCAAATCACATATTGCGTATTATATCACGCCAATCACATTACATCATATCACTTTAAAATCACAGCACATCACATCATATGCGTTATATCCACCACTTCTCCACTCACCACAATACGCCACGCATCGTTGACAGCTTCCTGTCTGACGTCACGCGCTCACACTCCTACTCGCCGTTTGTCACTATTACACGCATTCCGACTGACAAGTATGCCTTACCGTCAACGTTCATTTCTTTATGTTACGAGCTCGGACACAAAGAGGAGATTGTGGTCTTTTCAACGTTCATTTCTTTATGTTACGAGCTCGGACACAAAGAGGAGATTGTGGTCTTTTCAACGTTCATTTCTTTATGTTACGAGCTCGGACACAAAGAGGAGATTGTGGTCTTTTCAACGTTCATTTCTTTATGTTACGAGCTCGGACACAAAGAGGAGATTGTGGTCTTTTCAACGTTCATTTCTTTATGTTACGAGCTCGGACACAAAGAGGAGATTGCGGTCTTTTCAAGAACGTTATCAAGTTACGTCTTTTTGATCAGCAAGTAGCACGTTACTTTGGCGCCACTTTTTATATCACCTTTATAAGTTGTACATTTATATGATTTATATTTCCTTTCAGTAAATGCATTTATTTAGTTCTAGGGTCTCATTTTACATTCAAGTTCAAGTTGTGCCATCTTTATAATTTTTCTTGTATTTAAGTATTTTCTCTAAGACGAAGACATCGTTAATATGAATGTAATTACTGAATAGGGCTTAAAGTATAATCAAGACTGATATCTTTATTTAGTATTCTTTTGGAGTAATAATGGTGTGTATAGAAGTAACAGCAGCAGCAGTAGTAGTAGTAGTAGTTGTTGTTGTTGCTGCTGATGTTGTTGTAGCAGCAACAAGAGTTGTAGTAAACAAATACTATCATTTGTCAAAACTTAGTATGTACAAAAATATATTCTATATTTTATGCTGATGTATCTTTCAAATAATTAATTATTTTCTCTCAAAGGCTTTTTATATTATATTTTTATTTCTACGGAAATATATGTTGCTGTTATATTAAGGAGAAATGTAGGCAATGCACGAAGGGCGTATATAAGTATAATTAAATATGTGCAGAGAAGAATGCAAGGAATCTGTAGCATATGTGTGTGTGTGTGTGTGTGTGTGTGTGTGTGTGTGTGTGTGTGTGTGTGTGTGTGTGTGTGTGTGTGTGTGTGTGTGTGAGATACTTAATATTTGATTCATGTGTCATATATTTATGTTTCACTTTGGAAGCAACCGGCACACAATAGTAATATATCCAATAAAAATAATTGTTTATATCGTAGTATATAAAAACACGTTAACTAAATAGTATGTGCATTTTGATATGTTACTACTACTGTTAAAATTATAAAGACGATGATATGACAAAGATGACGACGATGATGATGAGTGTGGTGTAAAGGAATGTGTCCGCTAAATTACAGGCAAATGTGAGCAATAAGGAATTATTTCTGTTCTATTCAGTATAGATAACTCTTTGCAGTTGATTTACTGTTTGTATTTCAGCAAGGACACACTACACCGTAATTTTGATAATACTTTGATTGAACTTGTGGTCAAAGTACAAGAACGGGTAAGTTTTGTCATTGAACGGGTAAGTTTTGTCATTGAACGGGTAAGTTTTGTCATTGAACGGGTAAGTTTTGTCATTGAACGGGTAAATTTGGTCATTGAACGGGTAAGTTTTGTCATTGAACGGGTAAGTTTGGTCATTGAACGGGTAAGTTTGGTCATTGAACGGGTAAATTTGGTCATTGAACGGGTAAGTTTGGTCATTCACAATAAATTCCATGTTTCACAGTATTGGTAATTGATTTTTTAACACAACTTTATTTGTGGACAATTAACAAAACAATGGTAGTCTCGGAATTATGAAGACTTAGAACACAACAAGAACTGCATTTATTTACAAAGAATCCGATGTCACGAAAACAATCATTAGACGTTAATATACGTTCAGAGGCTATTCATTACTTAACATTTGCAACATATTTTCGTTCACAGTATTGAAGGTTCCATTCCTAATCAATTTAAAAATGTAATACACTACTTAACATTTGCAATATATTTGTGTTAACTGTGTTGAAGATTCCATTTCTAATCAATCTAAAAATGTAATACACTATTTAACATCTGCAATATATTTGTGTTAACCGTGTTAAAGATTTCATTTCTAATCAATTAAAAAATGTAATACACTTCAAGCAGGCGGATTACATAGAGCCATCTCTTTTTTTTTTCAAAAATTGATAAACAAATACATTTGTTTTTCTTCACACGAGAATGTACTACTACAGAAAAATATTTTTTAAAAATCTAAAAAAAACTATTCCTTCGTGTTTTCAAAGCACGTAGGTTATTTATATTAATTGTACATAACTGCATTTGCATAGTCCGTTCAACATAAAACACTTTTACAGATCTTTAACTTGTGTTCTAATTAGTGGTATTTGTATTTATGTGATTTTCATTCTTACATGATTTCATCTCGATCAGGGAGTTATGTTTAAAAGGAAAAATGAGATAGATAGATAGATAGATAGATAGATAGATAGATAGATAGATAGATAGATAGATAGATAGATAGATAGATAGATAGATAGATAGATAGATAGATAGATAGATAGATAGATAGATAGATAGTTCATGTTCTACATTTTAAACTTTTTTTAACAGGAGAGTGCTACAAACCCAATTACAATTCCTTCAGGACAAGCGTAAAATTATATCACCAAGTCCGCAGGGGAGTTAATATTGTACTGTTTTTGTTTGTAGACTTTGTCTATGAATTTATATCACCAAGTCCGCAGGGGAGTTAATATTGTACTGCTTTGTTTGTAGACTGTGTCTATGAATTTATATCACCAAGTCCGCAGGGGAGTTAATATTGTACTGCTTTGTTTGTAGACTGTGTCTATGAATTTATATCACCAAGTCCGCAGGGGAGTTAATATTGTACTGCTTTGTTTGTAGACTGTGTCTAGGAATACAGACTCTAGTGTGCTTACGTTGATCTCAGCGCTTTCGTAATCTTCATTTTACGTTCAATACATATTCCGTTTGCTGTTTTGTTTATTGATAAGTTTCTAATCCAGTTTATGTGTTCTTACGTTTTGCCTTTTCATACTTATCTTTGGCTTTAACAGTTTTCTATAATACATCGCTTTTGTCTAATCTTTGATAATGTAGAGTATATAGAAGAGTATATAGATAATGAAATGTAGAGTATATAGCAGAAACAAAACATAAACTTTTGAAATGCCTAGGCAGACAAGTGATAGATTGTATGTGCAATTACAATGGCTGAGCTTGATTTATTGTCCATAATATATTTCAGGGTACCTTATAATTTTCTATACGTCTAGAATATACTCTTTACATCAAATGTGTCTACTATGGAGTTTGATGGAATAATGTTAACAATGTTTGATTTTTGCTATTATACATGTCTCATCTATCTGGCTGCCAATCTATTTCGCCATATGTATTAATAGCTTGATGTTGACTAATACATGGAATTAATTATGAAATAATGTAACTAAAATCTATTTTTAAGAGTCTGATCTAAAAGGCAATAAAATTTCCCACTATTTATCACGTCTACCGCAGTGACAAGTAATCTGTCCATATAATTTTAAATCGTGATTATGGCAATTTTAGTTTTGTGGATATGTAGAATTTAGTCCACTTCCTATAATGCTAAAAAAAAAGAATGATTGAACTGTTCTTCATGTTTCGGTACGTAGAATTTAGTCCCCTTCCTATAACGCTAGAAAAAGAATGGTTGAACAATTATTCATGTCTCGTGACGTATTCCTATTGAATTAAATTCCTTGCCTTAAATCAGACCTTCCAATATATATACACTGCGATAATAAACAACTGTAATGTACGAGAGCAAATATTGCACAAATGTGTATTGGTGTGTATAGATGTGTGGATGTGGATATTTATATGAAGCACGTGTAATAACTATAATGAAAACGATAAATATTACTGTTATCATTATTTTATAAAGGCATGAATAACGAATAGTCTACTATTTGTACAAGCAAAGTTTACTCTTGCTATATTTTGTCCTTTTTTTTGGGGGGGGGGGTATATCCAGCAATATTTGAAATATTTAACTGATCTACAGCGTCGTTTTAAATATAAAAATTAAATTGGAAAACATTTAGCATAAATACTAAGCAATACTTTATAAGATGGCAGGAACATTAGATTGTATTAGTAGAACACGTTATGACGTATGCTGCACTGAATCTCGATCGCCATGCAACAAATACCACAGCTCATGACACGATAAACTGCAAGAATGCGTTGAGTATGGGAAGGGTGTTTTTACAAGGAGAACTAATACACACTGCACCGGGTTGGGATCTAGTCATTTATTTTCCCGAGAAAAGACGTTTGAAATGAATGTACCTTAGTTCGAGCTATATGTCTGCTATGTTTAAGTGTTACCCCACACTTCTTCATGCTGTCATATCGTACGTTAGACTTACTGATTAACCATTTCTGAATTCGTTTTATCTAAAAGCGAATGAAATATGATTAAGAAAAACCTACTTAAACATAGCTTGAAATTTAAAAAATCGTTCAAATTACGTTTAATTATTTCATTTCGAAACAATTTAATGCTCGTGGGTATTACATTTAACGTTCATGTTTGCTGTATTCAAATATCAGGATGTCCACTTATCAACAAAGTGTAGACTGATTTGTGTCAGGGTGTAGACTGCTAGAAATAAAAAAAAAATATAAAAAAAAAACCTTGATATTTTCTGTAATACTTTTACTATGCGTATGATTTAATTACCATATGAAAGGTGTGTGTGTGTGTGTGTGTGTGTGTGTGTGTGTGTGTGTGTGTGTGTGTGTGTGTGTGTGTGTGTGTGTGTGTGTGTGTGTGTGTGTGTGTGTACGTATTTTATGTTCGTATGGTGTTCTGCTTTGCAGCTCCGTTTTTATTTGAATTTTTAAAAAAAATCTTTGCTGTAAGTTCTAATTACATATTTTTCTGTATTATAAATGAATAAAAGAACAACAACCTAATGAATAATTAAGAGAATGTATAACAAATCGTAAAGTGCAAAGTTACTTTCAATGTGTCTTATGTGTAAGACACGTCTCCACTGCCACACCTTTATTCAGACCCTTAATGATTGGACAAAACAAAGCAGGACCTGAAGCTTGTCCATCAAAGTATCCGACATACCGTGTACCATGAATATTTGTCTGACTCTTTTATTATACGTGCAATGATCTGTTTGCATGCAAGATTGCATGTGGAGTAGAACATGTCAACAATACAGAACATTACAGTGTAGACCATCACACTCACCCTTTCAAGACAATAGTAGACAATTTTGATAAATATGATTTACTTTTAACCTAAAGGTTCTTTCATATCGTGAATGAAAGAAAACTCAATCGCTTGTTTCACAAATCATTACAGTCTTAAATAGATTCTGGGAATAAAGGGGTAACCTTCTAAATGATGGATGATGAAAATTAAGAAAAGGTAAAGGAAAGTAGAAAGAAAAATATAAAAGCACGACAATGTCCACAATTCCACTATTAACTATAAGTTACAAGTAAAAGACAAAGAAAACTAATAAGTTACAAGTAAAAGACAAAGAAAACTAATAAGAACGCAAAGCTATTTAAAATGTCATACATCCTGGAGCTATTTAGATCCTCCACAACTGAATAAAAATAAATATATGTTTATTGTCTTATTTAGTCCTACTTACTCATTATTAATTTTATGTGCACTGAAGGTTTTAATAATGAATTGAATTTTAGGTTTCTCACAGAGTTCTTAGTACCCTTCAAAAATTAAGTTGAGTTTGTTTGTTTGTCGTATTTTCTCAGACACAATCGGCCATGCATAAAAACATTAAAAAAACTGAAGCAGGGTTGCAGTTTCTTAAATATAAGTGCAATGACTCAATATGATTCATCAAATGATGTTTTGAAGTATGACGTATGTGCTATGAAATTTGACAGATATGATAAACACCTGGAATGCGTTAAGCATGGGAAGTGTTTTTATAAATTATAGTGGTACTAATACATATAGCACTTTGCGGGATCTAATAATTTTGTTTTATCAAAGAAAAACTGAAGCGTTCAATGGCTATCAATATTGTGTACGTTTAAGCGTAGCGTAATGGTTCAACGAAGGGGAAGTGACCCCAAGCACCACGTACTACTGAACGGCCGTTTGGGTATTTTACATTCTGTTGATAAGAGTATCTTCCTGTATTAGTAATGATCTACAGTATCGGGTTTTCCCTATTTTCGGGAATGAAACAAAATAATGGGCCCGAATTTTTCAGAAACTCAATCACGTGTCACTGTTTTGATTCGAACGAGGCTGGTATTTCTGAGTGATACGTTTAATCATATGTACCGTTACGTCTTGTAACTACGAGTATACAGCACATTTACGGCAATTATTTCTGTATTAATTCTTTTTCGGGCTTTTTCTACTGTCAGTCTTCTCTCTCTCTCTCTCTCTCTCTCTCTCTCTCTCTCTCTCTCTCTCTCTCTCTCTCTCTCTCTCTCTCTCTCTCTCTCTCTCTCCTCTCTCTCTCTCTCTCTCTCTCTACTCTCTCTCTCTCTCTCACTCTGCCCTCTGTCTATAATATTTTCTTCGTTTATGATAAGAGAAGTACAAATTTTGACTTGCACGGCAACTTCGCCACTACTGCATACATGACATCTCTCGATCGAGACACTTTATATATAACTATATATTGACAGATGTTTTCATCAAAAGTACTTTCTTTACACTTTATATATATAACTATATATTGACAAATGCTTTCATCAAAAGTACTTTCTGTACACTTTATATATAATTATATATTGACAGATGTTTTCATCAAAAGTACTTTCTTTACACTTTATATATATAACTATATATTGACAGATGCTTTCATCAAAAGTACTTTCTGTACACTTTATTGACATAGAAATGTAAGCATGATGGATTATGTACGCCGTACGGTGACCAAACATCCCGGTTTACCCAGGACAGTCCGGGTCAGGAAATGTCCCGGGTCCCAGGTTACCCCCAGAAAAATAAATATGGTCACCGTAGATTATAGCAATTGTGTGTCTTTGCATTCTTTATTTGCTGTTGTTATTGTGTTTGAGAGTTCGACTATGTATATTGTACGTTTATTTTCTACCACTTTTTATGATATGTATAACTAGTTTTGTAGTACAGTTTTGTTTTATTAACAGAGTTATCATTCTTAATATTGCTTTCCTTATGCACTAATGACGTGTATCCACTATCATACACATACAAAATTGCCTTACTGAGTTACATTTATATATTGGGCCCCTTCGATTTTGAACAAAATCCATGTCCTGCAATTAACATAAATCAGGTAACTATGGTCAAAGATTGTTGTCATGGCACACCAGTCGACTACTAAATCACGCAACGCTAATAAAATTATTGAGTTAGCACGTGTAGATTTGGGCTTCATTTGATTACATTCTGAAAGTAAAAAAAAGGAAAGAAAAAAGAAAGAAAGAAAAGACTCCGCTCGCTGCCGCCCCCCCCCCCCACACACACACACACACTTCCTCCCCGCTTGACCGCCAGAGCCTGTGCATTGCACAGTCCATTGTTACGCTATTAAATACTTACACTAAAATTAGCATCGGGATTAAAAACGTATTTTCACTATCTTACATGGCACATGGGAAGTAATCGCTGAAAGAGACATACCTATAATTCATAACATGTTGACTTCCCTTTGCTGTAATTTCGAAAAGCAGGACTACTCGAAAATATGTCTACTTTGGTACATATGCAGATGTTGACTCTCAGAAAGATCCATTGTTTATTTGTTTGGTAGTGGTGAGTATCTTGTTGACGCATGTCATCTGCATTGTCAATTTCACGTGATTTTGTTTGTTGTCAAATGTGTTTGACATTTGTTTTGGATGTTAACGTGGGAAGTAGATGTGCAACTGAACAGTTTGCCAGAAATAGGCAAAGTATAAAGTATAATCGCGAGTAATCAACAGCGATTAGCTGTTTTTAAAACAATCTGTTTGGTTGATTTGAATTGTGAGTGTACAGAGAGACTTTCACTAGAATTTATTTAAATATGTTAGCATATGTCAATGATTATTTTGATTGCAACCTTTAACACCTCCTCACATTTCAACCAATCCGCAAGTTTATTTTATGGCAGGTTTTTTAATCAGACACTGCCTGGCCTAATTTCTTCACGGATATGTTATGTCTTTGTGATATATTTAAAGTACAGTTCTAATATTTCAGAACTATTTTTTCTCTTCAAATAAACTGGTTCTCTCCATTTACTTGTATTATTTCTTGTCTGATCTTTTTTTAGCTAAAAGAACAAAAAATTTCTTTCAGAAAAAAAACTGCTGATATTTATAAGTTAAATAATTTCGGTTTTCGGTCTTTACTCGTATGCCTGAAATTGTATAACCGTCGATAATAAAACATTCATACTTCATAATTTCCGTTTCTACTTAATTCTTTCCGAAAAGACTGGTCTACTAGCATTACAATAATCTCTGACAACTGAATACATCCATTTTACTAAAATTATTTTATGCAGAAAGTTCTTGACTGTAATTACCTAACACAAGCAAGTGACGATTTACGTATGTATTGATCCAATTCTCATAATGAGCTGTTAATGAGATCACATTTATTTGGACCCCTTGAAATCTTCCTTCATTGTTAGTGAAGCGACTGCCAGAATGCCAGAAGCCTAACCACTACCGAACCGGGTACATTTTTAGTGACGTAACTAAAGGCATCGCGAGAAACAGAAAATATAAATTGACTGTACAAAAGCAGATTACAAGAGGACTTATAATATACTGATATTGTTTTCTGCGAATTGTTCACTAGCTTATGCCTGCTTTCTACTTGCAGTTGATAGGAAAAGCAAAAGTATTATTGTGCCAAGAATTACCTTTCCCTCCTTAAAATTGTACGTCGCCCGCCTACTCAACACTGTTATCATATAACGGTAGCCACACTTTCACCTAATGCTAAAAATAGTCTAAAATCCAAACCCTATCTCTATGATGGTTGTTCCTAATCCAGGGCTAGGGAGTGTCCTAATTAGAGTTTTAACTCATTTCGAACAAACCATTCACAGTGTGGATCGACAGTGCACGATTAATGTGATAGATAAATTTGTTCTGCCACAAACAGTCTACTCACATAATATATCTCTACGTAAAATACCTACTCACATAATATATCTCTACGTAAAATATCTACTCACATAATATATCTCTACGTAAAATACAAGTATAACATATCAATAGCAAAATTGCAAGAATTGAGTCCATTCTCTTTCAATCACTCAGTTAACTCACAATTAATCTAATGACCGCCTGTCATTACTGGATTTATTGCCACACTAAATTCAAGTGATTAGACAATAGATTGTAAACGTTTGATCTCAGCTCATTTTAGGGTCCCGTACTCGTAAATCTTAACCATTGGATAATAAAAACTACTCACCCAGTTGCAACTGGATTGCATTGCATCAGTAATTATTTCTAGTATAGTTCCAACTTGTGTGTTTACTCCAACTCTGACACTTACAAAACTAACATCATAATGAGTGTCCAAAGGTACTAACATCATAATGAGTGTCCAAGGTACTAACATCATAATGAGTGTCCAAGGTCGGATCACTATGACAATTTAACAATTTATAAAGCAATTACGTTTAGAAATAGAGATAGGCAAATTTACTCTGCCACAGTAACTATCGTCCTACCGTTGTGTCAACTCTTAATTAGTCAGATCTTCATTTCCTTGATAATTATCTAGCATTTTACTTTAACATACTTTTTCTAGATTGGTAAATTGTCTGCATCTTACATTTTATAATTAACTGGCATTCAGTTTTGTTCGACCTTTATAAGTAAATATAATGTACGACTGATCTGTATTTGTTACCAATTGGAGGTTCGGGAGTAGGTCAGCCCACCGTACTAATCAATTTCGCAACGCCTTTTCAATTTGAATAACTCTTTACCTCCTCCGATTAGGCTTAGAGTTGTCTCCTCTGAAAAAAAGAGTTTTAATCCACGTACAACACACATTGTAAAACTCAATAAAGCAGCAACACGTTCACAAAGAACTCTGTTTCTAAAGAATACAGCTGGGAACCCAACATGTCATGTATGCACCTTCCAGACGCAGTCCAAAAAAAGTCAATATATTGTGCACTGTGAAATAAGAAAATATTGCACATGACATTGTATTGTCAGGACCAAGAGGACATCAACATTCCCTGATTTTACTGCATCAAACGTCAAACGTGAAAACGACGGAGAAGACACTAGAGTGAAAGATAGCAAAAGATCTCAGATCCGAAAATCAGACAGTAAAACCTGAGAACAGAAATTATACTAATAGAGGCACTAGCACTAGGAAATGTAACACCAGATGTAAAAGGTTCTTTGAATAAACTGCCAGGACAAGCACTGATCTGCTCCTTTGTAAAACCAGCTGTGTAAATGCCCGCATTTTCCTGAAATTTTACGTAGAATCCAGGAAGAATTCCTAGACATAATTCACATCAAACTAAAAAGCAAATAATAAAATATTGTACAGATTCAATAATAGTAATGATAATGATAATATATTACACGTTTTCCTATTTTTATGTATAAATAAGAGACACAATTTAATCTGTCTTACTTTAATGTTTATGACAATTACAAAATTTACATCGAATGGTATTTATGGCAGTGTCTTTATATTGGTCCCTAAGATATCGGAGTTACTGGCCAAAGAATGCTTCTTGCGTCGATTCAGTAGGTTGGAACGGCGAGATTAGTGCTCATAATTGTTACGTCATAATCATTATACATCCATCGATTGGTAAAGTACTGCAAGAATTTGCGATGACAAATTATCATTGTATAAAAAATATAAACATACTAATTTAAAAGGTGGAAATAATCAGAAAATGATTTGTGGGCAGTCAGCTGTGGGATATTACAAATTACTGTACGTCATTGTCCAACGCAGACAAAGCAGAAAATCAAAACATGTTAGTAAATTGGGTACGTGGAATGAAATATAGCATTGGTGGGTAAAAACAGCATAACGCTTTGTACTCGATAAATATGTCATGTTAAAGGACTACTTCATAAATATGTCAGTAGACACATCCAAAAACTTTGATGTTATCGGTAACAAATATTTCGGACTCCTGTACAATACGATATTATCCTAAATGCATTCATTTTTAAGTTTTATAATGAAACGTTTACTTTCACATTTCGAATGCCTCTTTTAACAAAAATTAAGTTAATGCATTATGTTTTATTAATAAATACGTCATATGAGAGTGGGATAACCATAAATGTCACGTCATGACAATCCTTAAATAAATTGATTAAGCTTTATCATTAATCAGACCAGTGTCCAAGTAAATTACCATTACTGTTATAGCATGACAAGACGTAAATTAATACACCAGGCTTCATTAATACACAAGTCACTGTCCAAGTGAAATACCATTACTGTTATAGCATGACAATACGTAAATTAATACACCAGACTTCATTAATACACAAGTCACTGTCCAAGTGAAATACCATTACTGTTATAGCATGACAATACGTAAATTAATACACCAGACTTCATTAATACACATGTCACTGTCCAAGTGAAATACCATTACTGTTATAGCATGACAATACGTAAATTAATACACCAGACTTCATTAATACACAAGTCACTACCCAAGTGAAATACCATTACTGTTATAGCATGACAATACGTAAATTAATACACCAGACTTCATTAATACACAAGTCACTGTCCAAGTGAAATACCATTACTGTTATAGCATGACAATACGTAGATTAATACACCAGGCTTCATTAATACACAAGTCACTGTCCAAGTGAAATATCATTACTGTTATAGCATGACAATACGTAGATTAATACACCAGACTTCATTAATACACAAGTCACTGTCCAAGTGAAATACCATTACTGTTATAGCATGACAAGACGTAAATTAATAAACCAGACTTCATTAATACACAAGTCACTGTCCAAGTGAAATACCATTACTGTTATAGCATGACAATACGTAAATTAATACACCAGACTTCATTAATACACAAGTCAATGTCCAAGTGGGACAAGCATAAAAGTAACATCAAGACGTACATAATTTTGTTAGCAGATCGTATACTAAGTATTATTATACTTTCGTATCAGAAATGATTTAACTAGTGTGTGTTTAATATGCGATTCACAGTGGACACTGTTCATGTCCGTTAATGGGACATCAGCGAAACTAACATTGTCCTGTCTCAGTGACAGTCACGACCGACATGACTTCATTCCATCTCTGTCTGAACTAGTTCGCCTTGTTCACAAGTACTAAAAACGGATATCACCGACATTACAAAGAAATGACATTCTATTTAAAATTAACTTATCGGAAATTGAATAGGTCTTTTGGACTTGTTCATATCTGCAAGGGGTGGGATGGGGTGCTAAAAGTCGCGACTGCCGTAATCGGAGATTGATTTATCTGTTAATAATTTAACTCTCATTTCAAGAAATTCAATTCCCCGTGACGAGTTGGGATTTGTACCTGATGACTTGCTCACGCATATCGTCGTGGGTGTGGATCTTTTTCAATTTATGCTGAGATGGAACTGACACTAAGGGATGGGCTTTTGGAAGTGTAAGTATTGTAGCGGTAAAAAAAAAAAATCGATCTTAACTTACACTTTGCAACGACATGGTACAAGTTGAAAGGTCAAAATGAAAAAAAAAATTCCTCTTCTTGATCAGAGTTATAACTGGACGGTAAAGATCGTAAAAAGACTGTTTCCTGGATGTATTAGTTATTTTTCTCCTGTTTAATTTACTAAAAGAACACTGCAGTACGATATTAGTTTTCCTTTACCATGATTAATACACCTAAATAACACTGCAGTACGAAAATAGGTATCTTTTTTCCTAAATTTTTATTAAGAACACTGCTATACGAAAATAGTTATAAATCCATTTTCCTGTTTAATGCACATTAAGAACACTGCTGTACGAAAATAGTTATACATCTTTTTTCCTATTTAATGCACATTAAGAACACTGCTGTACGAAATTAGTTATAAATCCTTTCTCCTGTTACTGTATGCAATTCTTAAACTCATTTGATTCACTTCATTACAGTAAGTTATTACTTAACTGTTTTCCTGTTTAATAAATTTGAAGTACACAGCAATATGCAAATGACATGACGGTTTAGATTATTTTTTATTTTCTCCTTGAATGTTGTAAGAATGTTTTCTAAGAACACAATTCAGCCGAAAGCTAGGTCTAATGTTTTTTCTTGTGTCCTTGAAATTTGCAACAACAAGAGACTCGAGTGAGCATATGTATATATTATTTTGCTTTCTAGCGTTTCATTCAGTATTCGTGTGAACATCTCGAAAATGATTAGCTTGCAATATCTATAGGTAAAGGTGAACATCTGGCAGAAGAAGCACATTCTTTTATATAAATCTATAAAATATGATATTATGCTACATTAAAATACTGAAATTACATATTTAGCTTTCAAATTCACCCTGCCAAATAACACCCACACTGATCCTCATCACATTATAATTAAGTGTACTTAGATTTAAAGTTGTCATTTCTCTCACTGACACTGCCTCTTTAGCAAATGAGCTGTACAATAATTATTCTAGGATATAATTTTAATAGATCTACAAATTATTTATTTGTATATGTTTTCTGGAAAGATGATTATTTATATATTAACTGTATATATTTATATCCCCGAGCAGACTACTTAGCAAGTTTGTCGTCATTTTATATATGTGTATGCGTGTGTGTGTGGGTGGGTGTGTGTGTGTGTGTGAGAGAGAGAGAGAGAGAGAGAGAGAGAGAGAGAGAGATTGTGTGTGTGGTGTATCTGTGTATCCCCGAGCAGACTACGTAGCTCGGTTGATGCCATTTTATGTATAAATGTTTATCACCGAACAGACTAGTTGGCTAGGTTGACGTCATTTTATGTATAAATGTGTATCACCGAGCAGACTAGTTGGCTAGGTTGACGTCATTTTATGTATGCATGTGTATCACCGAGCAGACTAGTTGGCTAGGTTGACGCCATTTTCTTTTGGTATATATATATATATATATATATATATATATATATATATATATATATATATATATATATATATATATATATCCAAACAGACTACTCGGATAGTTTGATGTCATTTTATTTTATATCTCCAGGAGAGTATCAGGCCATTTTATTTTATATACGTGTGTTATCAGATCAGGTTAGAGAGATATTTCCAGTGAATTGAATTAATGAAAATGGAAATGCCCACAAAATAAAAATAAAAGCATAAATGCATATTCAGTAAAAAAATAAAATTTTCTATTTCTTCGTTGATTTAATTTTCAATCACTTGTTACTTTGCACCCAACAAACATAAACGAGTCAAAATTATCTATATATAAATAAAATTAGAATTAGTTATCATTACAGGGGTTCTGGCAATAGTTTATATAATTGATCTGTTTTGTTTATTGCGGTAGGACATTGCTAGTTAGTCTTTCTGTATGTGTATTTCTTTTTTCTAGTTTCGTAAAAGAAAACAAATCTCTCATTTGCAGAACCAGGAAGATCTGAATCACCATATATAAGAAGAAAAACAGTGTGAGTGAAGACATGTGTTAACAGAAATGCATCACTATGCTTTTAATTTATGGATACAACTAGCACTTGATATTTGATGCATGTGGCTCATAAACGTTTATATAGCACCAACCCACCCACCCCTAAATATAGTGTATTACGCCACAGCCACTTAGATATTAATTAATAATAATAATAATAATAATTAATTAATCATCCATAACGAATTACAAGTGATGGGGACTTTTACTTATGTTATTAATATTTCCAAAGCATACACTTCTCCTCTCTCTCTCTCTCTCTCTCTCTCTCTCTCTCTCTCTCTCTCTCTCTCTCTCTCTCTCTCTCTCTCTCTCTCTCTCTCTCTCTCTCTCTCTCTCTCTCTCTCTCTCTCTCTGTTTCAGTTTGGAAGCAAGTGTGCACATAATAGTAATATATCTAATAAAAATAACTGTTTCTATTGTATGTACAAACACGTTAAATAAGTAATGTATTATTTGGATATACTACTACTATGTTAGCATTATGACGACGATGATGATGATGAATAAGACAACGATGATGATGATGAGTGTGGTGGATGTGATGTAAAGGAATGTGTCCGCTAAATTACAGGCAAACATGAGCAATAAGGAACTGTTTCATTTTAAATGAGTAGAGTCTGTTTTGCAAGACTCTGCGTGACACATGCACGCCACTTAATTAATGAAGATAATTATTATTATTAATTAATCTTTGATAACTAATTTCAAGTGATGATATCTAATTCCGTTTAGTTAATGATCCTTCAATAGACACCACTCTCACCTGGTGGATGTTTTGACGTGGTAAACGTTTTCTCAATTCCACAACATAAAACTTTTAGTCACAGAAAGTTTCTTCAGGTGGAAAACGTCTTACTAAAGGAGAAGACAAATCCGACCTTAATCTATATTTAGTGAGCTCCTGTCCACTCTTCTTGTCAGGATCTTCTGTAAATCTCGCCCGGATCCCAACTTTAAATATCAAAAATTAAATATAGGAGGGAATGACATTTTAAACTAAATTAGTAAGTGAGGAAGGCTATGTCTAAATATGGCGGTTTAGAGCAGGCTTGTGCGGATGGCGCATATCGCATCTCACATCGTCAATGAGAGGGATCCAATTAATAAGTGAAGAAAGCTATATCTAAATATAGCAGTATTTAATTATGGCAGTCTAAAAAAAAGCTTGCACGGATGACGCACTATGAATGAAAGCGTAAGCAAATTGACCCTGAGGTCAGAAAGACAAAACAAAACAAAACTATAAATAGGGAAAATCTCCCACTCACTTTGCTTTTTCCACAACAAGGACACCCTCATCGGATCCAACGCTGATAGAGTGTCGGAATAGCCCAGATTTTAATATCTGTTAAAAATGTATATGTATAGAACAGCCAGAAGGTTTGAAAAGAGTGTATCATTACACCATTACAGTTTTTCTTTAATCCTTGGTTTTTTGCCAAAAACGAAAGGTAAGCTGGCTGCTTTTACATCACTTTAAATTAATAATTAATGTATAGAATGTCATTTGATAAAGAATTCATATGTAAAACTAATTCATTCTATATCAGGTTAGTGACATTGTACTCTGTCACAGTCTGATAAAAATGTCATGACTTTCTGACCCACTTGTTCACTTCAAATATTGAGATTTGAAAAACCCTTTGTGCAAGTTCTCTCCTATCGAGAAACTTCCAGAAAGAGGTCAGAGACATTATGTAACTCTTAGGCCATTGTCTAGATCCTCGAACCAACCACATACTACGTGACCAGTCACGTGATGCACCTTATGATTTTTCAATAACTATGTGAGCGCACCCTATTTTACTCACTCCGAAAAACCAGAAGCCAGCCGTAGTACCGATGTTTCGTGCTGTCGCTATTCGTTGAGTCACATAGGAAGCCGACGAAATTGAGATAACACCTCGATTTCTCACTAACGTATTGAATTTATTTAATTGTATTTTGCATTGTTGAATATGGATGTGATTTTTGTGCTATGCGTTGCTATTATAGCCTAAGCACGGTTCGTTGTTAAATGACTAAAACCTACAAGTTATTGTATATAAATTCATTGTAACTTTAATTTATATAACTAAAATTCACTAGAGCCAGGAGCGCTGTGCTCGACATGAATTTCTTTTGTAATTCGAATTATTGCTTGTAATTTTAATGTAAATTGTAAAGCGCTTTGCTTAATTTGAATTGTCCTTTGTATGAACTCTAAAAGTTTAATGTTGTAAATGTTTAGCAATTCATACGTCATGCTTGTTAAACGTAACATGCATGAGATTACATTTCTAATCTAATTGTAAACGACGCCAGTGGGGATTCTAAACTCAAAGCATTTAAAAGCTAATCGTGCTTAGGTTAGGCGAATTTAAACAGAGGACGATTATGGAGACACTCTTGTTCCAGGTCGGCACCCAGGTTCACCCCTATACCTATGTCTGTGAGTCCTATCATGGGATCCACGCATTGCCAGGTTCCAACTCTTGGAGATTGAGTTGATAGTCCTACCACCGTGGGGCATCGTAGACGAGCAGGTCTGCATGTCTAACTTCTACACTCACAAGTTCGTACAGTGGTCGACTTGAAAGACAGTTCCATTGTTATGCGGTGTGCGCATTCTACTGACGGCAAGAAGGGAGGTAGAAACCGGTCTGGACTGGATCATTGAACCTACACGTGGCAACCTTTGCAAGATAAGTTACCTTTGAGGGTGACAAAAATCATTAGAACTCATACATGGCACTATTCTCGTAACTATTAGCACATTGCTTATCGAGCTCTTAGAATCAGACTTTCGCGCTCGTATCTTGAGTAATTTGTTAATTGTTAAAGTTATTAAATCTTATTTCAACTTGTTAAGAACCTCTTTTTGTAGTAATTTGTATGCATATAGACCAAAAAATGTGGATTGGATGGGGGCTGTTTGAGCTAAGCGAATGACGTAATGAATGCATATGAATCTAAGAGAGTTTTTAACGATTTCCAATCTGGCTAATGTACGCAAATTATCAGTTCGTAAATCTGTGATCTAGACTACAAAGATGCATTTTAATTTAGTCGAATGATGATTTGAGCAACCAGTCTGTTTAGGTTAAACGAGAGGGAATTAATTTAAATAGTAAATTAAAGTTCTATAATTTCCTAAGCAGGGTCTCTAAATAAATACTGGAAACGTAACATACTCAGAGAAATGATTAGCTTTTAATTAGTAAATATAGGAAAAAATTATGTTAGTAGTCTCTGAGCCCTTTTATATTATATATTGCAGGATTTTAGTTTATTCTTCGTATATGATACTGAGGTTGCTCTGTGATCAACCTGTTACTGTGGTTGCTGTGTGATCAACCTGATACTGTGGTTGCTGTGTGATCAACCTGATACTGAGGTTGCTGTGTGATCAACCTGAATCCTTGGTTGCTGTGTGATCAACCTGGGACTCTTCCTGCACTATTCAACTCCTCCCAGTTAAGTAACAAAGTACTTTGGCCAGGAGTGTGCAACGATACATATTAACTCTTTAAGAAAATCGGGAACTTGACCGAACTTTAAAAAGAAACCATATAGACTCAGAGACAGTTAAGGGAAGCTAATTTCTCTGATTAGATTCCGAGCTTGGAGCTCAGCATAAATATAATTGCAGTGTATTGTTATTTCTTTTAATTCGTTCTTTATTTTATATAAATATTTTCTTAATGTTCATTGGCTTTGTGTCAATTCTTGTTCTTTTCGTTTCATGTTAAAATTCATTTATTGTAGCCATAGCGTTTGCCTGTCTGTCCGTTGTCAGTGTGTTTGTTAGTCCGTCCTGTTTATCGTTTAAATGTGAGGTTCGAACCTATGGGGGCTGTACACGAGCCAACGGAGCGACGACTTCAAAAATTGTTGTGTATTTCGTGACGTCAAGTAGCGGGGTACCAACACTTCTCAACATATGTTTATCAAATGTCAATATGCATAAGAAGGTCAATAAATTTAACAATAAATGTATTTTTTTTTAAAAGAGGAATTTGTCGTGTACACACGTGCATATAAGCATGATATCCAAGTATTAAGGATAACATTAATTTCCATCCTCTCCATTTTTCTTTACAATTTCATGAATGTGAGTGTTGTATCTGCTTTC
Source organism: Sinotaia quadrata (assembly GCA_028829895.1). Classification (NCBI taxonomy): domain Eukaryota; kingdom Metazoa; phylum Mollusca; class Gastropoda; order Architaenioglossa; family Viviparidae; genus Sinotaia; species Sinotaia quadrata. The sequence continues at coordinate 142,791,200 of CM054179.1, forward strand.
TTTTTCTTGCCATGCCGCATTCCTACAATTTACTGCTTTTTGCATCCTGTCTGAGCTTGGCTTGGTAAAAGAAAGTTACAGGTTTACACCTCTTGAGCAGAAGTAATAGAAAATGCTTATCAAGCATTCAGTCAATGTTGTACTAATAAAAACAATGACGATACTTTTTCAATGACCCTGGAGTAACATCACATACTTTTGGATACACATATACAGAGACTCTAATGACGTCATGATCACATTTTCTCTGTCTAATAATGAATATTGTAAACATAAGCATTTTTAAAGGTATGTTTGTGAATTAATGTGAAATTAAAATAATGTGTTGTCGTTAAGTTAGGTGAGTTAACCACATAGTGTGTATTGTGCTACACAGTTTAATGGAATTATCTGAAACAAACGTTCAGAGACATTAATCCGTGTAAATGTCATTAATGGAGATGTAAATGTCGTCATTTCCTATGTGTTTAAAATAATCTAACCATCGAATTTGACTATGCATTTAATACTTTTGCAGAAAACATACTTTATTTTCGGGATTAGAGTACAGCATACATACCGTTTTCCACTTTGAAATCATCTTATTCAGACTTTCCATTCGATTATGATTATGATTATGACGTTGTTAATGTTGGAAACTTGATCAGTTATATTCCAAATACACCCGTCACACATGGAAAAGTCATAATCACAATTGATCTGCCCACAATCGATCATACGTGTGTTTCGAGATAGGCTAAACAAATGTACACGTGTAGACAAAGACCTTAAAATAGTGACTTCACATCAATTGGGTTTCTTTTTTTTTGTTTTCTAAAGAAGACAAGCCACGTAAAAGTACTTGAAAGATAGTTAATATCATGTAAGTTTTCAACATTACTTTTTACATTTGTATGTATGATAATACACTTATTTCTTTAATCGCATTCGCTTCTGCTTCGTTTATGTTTCTTTCAAGGAAAAGTGGCAATTAAATCTTACGTCCCGAATAAAAACCTTTGAACAAGTTCCTTATCGTAAGGAACTTAACGCCGCCCAGCAAACATCCCGTCTGGTTTTCTAAAAAGACTTAAAGGACAGAGAAAGAACGAAGTCTACTGTGAGCTTCTCAAAGGATACAAATTAACGCACGCATGGATTCAGGAAGAACGCATACTGTTTCATGTTCTGTCATCATAGTAACATTTACCCATTTTAAAAATGACTTTCCAATGAATAAATCCTTAGAATGTTGAATTTATGGCAGATTGACGTCACTATGTGCGTAGGTAGAATTCACCTTTTACAAAATGTTGTAGAGGATACATTTAGCAATCATGCATAGATTCGTTTGCTATATTCGGATATAATGATATATATTTATCAAAAAGCATAGAAATGATTTATGTACGTGTGCAGACTGCTTGAAATAATAACAAATTATGCTTTATGTAATACTTTTACTATGCGTGTGAGTTAATTAGCATAGGAACATATGTTGGTGTATGCTTGTGGTATTCCGCTTTGTATCTACGTTTTAGTTTGAAATTTTGGTTATTTTCTTTTGCTATAAAAATTCAAAGTTCTAATTACATATTTTCATGTACCATAAATTAAGAAAACAACAGTAACCAAATGTATCATTAAGATAATACATAACAAATATTAAACTACATCATTACTTTCAATGCACTGTTTGCTAAGAACTATATGGGAACCGTAACCAATGCCTGGAGTTGTTTTGTTTGTTTTTTTTTTTTTTGTGTGTGTGTGTGTGTGTGTGTGTGTGTGTGTGTGTGTGTGTGTGTGCGTTTGTATGCGTGTATATGCGTGTATCTTGGAGAAAACTACGTGGCTAAGTTGACATCATTATAAGTATATCCCGAGCAGACTGCTTAGTTTGATTGACGTCACGTTATGTATACTTGTGATTCCCTAACAAACTTCTTACCTTGATTGACGTCATCTTATGTATAAATGTGATTCCCGACGATACTGGCTGTGTGGCCGTCATTTTATGAACACATGTGTATCATCCAGTAGACTATTTGGCTAGGTTGGCGTCATCGTTTGCAAATATGTATCCCCGAGCAGACTACCTTATTAATTTGACATTTTATATGTATGAGTGTATAATTTGATGTCATTTTATTTATATAAGTATATTCCCAAGAGAGTATCAGGCCACTTGATGCCATTTTATTTTATATACGTGTTATCAGATCAGGTTAGAGAGATATTTTCAGTGCATGGAATTCATGAAAATGGAAATGTCCAGAAGACAAACATAAAGATATAAGCGCATATCAGGAAAGAAATTAAACTTTCTAATTCTCCGTTGATTTAGTTTTCATGCTCTTGTTACTTTGCACCCCACAAAATTTCTAAGCAATTTTTTAAAAAAATGTCTATATAAATAAAAGTATACATAGTTTTCATTGCAGGGGTCCTTGCAATAGTACATATGTTACTTGAACTCTATTCAAATAAAACTAATATATTCTAGCAACTGTATAAAAGGGCGAAATCATTTTTGGGTTTAGTATTTTCTTCCACGACCATTCAAATAATTTATTATCGTTCACCTTTCATAAACCAGTTTTGAATTTAGTAGAGAATGCAGCATATTGCTCTGTGGCATAGTGATATTTCTCTTAAGTATCACTAAAACTGTGTGCTTTTCAATTTGCTAGCGTAAGTGAATATTTAGGTCAAACTTTTAATGTCATGCTATTGCTGTGTTTGCGATAGTGCAATTGCTTTAGAAAGGAACATAATGTCATTTGTCAGGAGTGGACAAGAGACCCGGCTAGTTTTAGACTGGTGATTATTTATTTATTTTAAAATAGATTGGAGATGACATCACGATAACTGCCATCTCCGAGAAGGGCAGAGACAGAATATACACAAAATGTAGACAGAGACAGAAAAAATACATAGGTTAGAGAGAGACAGAAGATGTACAGAATGTAGACAGAGAGAAAAAAAATATAGAGGTTAAAAAAAATAGCAGATACACAGAGTGTGTAGAGAGTCGGGAAAATACAGAGGGTTGAGAGAGAGACAGAAGATACACAGAGGGTAGAGAGAGAGACAGAAGATACACAGAGGGTAGAGAGAGCTAGAAGTCAAACAGGGCCGAGAGAAACAGAGACGTACAGAGTGCAGAGACAGACAGAAGGCATAAGAGGGTAGAGAGAGACAAAAGACGTACTTATTGCCGAGACAGACAGAAAGCATAAGAGGGTAGAGACTAACAGAAGACAAACAGAGGGCCGAGAGGTATAAGCATTCATCACTGATGTACAAGATGAAGCACAACGCGCCGACAAAAAAAAATAAATAAAAAAATAATTAAAAAAAAATATGCACAACCCCCCACAAAAATATCTTGAAGATACTGAATGATCACAAACCCGGACTTTACAAGTACATGGATACTACACTCCACATTATTTTTTTAATGGAGCAAAGTCGTTACACAAACTACTCCAGACACAAAACACAAAACATACTAAACAAAGTCGTTACACAAACTACTCCAGACACAAAACACAAAACATACTAAACAAAGTCGTTACACAAACTACTCCAGACACAAAACACAAAACATACTAAACAAAGTCATTACACAAACTACTCCAGACACAAAACACAAAACATACTAAACAAAGTCGTTACACAAACTACTCCAGACACAAAACACAAAACATACTAAACAAAGTCGTTACACAAACTACTCCAGACACAAAACACAAAACATACTAAACAAAGTCGTTACACAAACTACTCCAGACACAAAACACAAAACATACTAAACAAAGTCGTTACACAAACTACTCCAGACACAAAACACAAAACATACTAAACAAAGTCGTTACACAAACTACTCCAGACACAAAACACAAAACATACTAAACAAAGTCGTTACACAAACTACTCCTGACGCAGAACACGAATACTAAACAAAACATGCATACCAAGTATTAAAAGGAAATACTAAACAAAATATGTATACCAACTATTTAAAATAAATACTAAACAAAACCTGTATACCAGGTATTAAAAATAAATACTAAACAAAACATGTATACCAGGTATTAAAAATAAATTCTAAACAAAACATGTATACCATCTATTTAAAATAAATACTAAACAAAGCATGTATACCATCTATTTAAAATAAATACTAAACAAAATATGTATACCAACTATTTAAAATGAATACTAAAGAAAACTGTTATACAAACCTCTCCAGACACTAGAAAATAGAAAACAAAATCGTCATACAAACTACCCCAGACACAAAGGAGTAATATTGATAATTTAGATAATTTAACCAAACGAAAGTATGAATCCGCATGTAAAATTCAATAGTTAAAACTAAGAGTACTTTCAAGAAGTGACTCACCAGTAACTGGAATGAAGAATAATGCAATTGAGGGGAGGGGGAGGGAGAGAGAGAGAAAGAAAGAAAGAGACAGAGAGAGAGTGTGTGTTAGTCTTGCTAATGAAAATTATTTTGTTTAAACAACCATGACATCTTTGCAGTTCAACTCAGAAAGCAGTAATTTCTAGATATATGGACGCTGAAAAGCAAGAGAGGTTCACTATATGATATATATTTTCCCATCGGAATGTGAAAAAAGTGTTTGATTGATAAGCGCTAACTTCTGTCATGAATGCACCCAGCATTACGGCAGACAGGTACTTTGGACAGGAAACAGAGAGTGAATTACAACAAAGGGAAAAGATTGTGTGCTGCAATCTGCTGTTAACAGATGACTAGAGAGAAATAAATGGAGTGACGTGACCAGATATTGAGACACTATGAATATAAATGGAGAGACGTGACCAGATAGTGAGACACTATGAATATAAATGGAGTGACGTGACCAGATAGTGAGACACTATGAATATCCCTTTGCAGTTCCTTAAAACCAACGAGAGGAGTGTTAAAACAGCCAAGAATAAAAGAAAGTAAACTACTTTAAAATTATCGCTGAATTATCACAGCAGAAATGGGTACCGTATTAAAAACATGAAGATGCTAAACAAAAGCGTCAACATAATTCACTAAAGAAATATTTTCAGTCAGAAAAGTAAAAGTCGTTAATATTCTCCCCCCACAAACACACTCCTAATGCAAAGAGAATGAACAAGCTATATGAATATGAAATTTAACCTTGGTAACAACTTGGCTTTGAGATGAAATATATCTGCTCTTTTCAACTGTTAACTCTAATTGTCGGTGTTGATCAGTTAGAATTTTAGATTTTTTAATTTACATCTAGTGAAAGGTCGCTTTTTAAAATTTATTTTTAATCGAAAACAGTCAATGACGTCACATTACAATGCAGAGTTATCTCATATATTAGGGAATGTTTTCAACCATTGCCAATTTGGAGATGAAGAGGGGGTTTACGGTCAACGCCACTTAGTGGATATTATTATTAATAATTAATTAACTATTCAAAACTAATTATATGTGATGGGAATCTTAATTTATTTTATTAATGATCCTCATGCAGGCACCACTCGAATCTCTCACTTTACGGATATCCTTGTGTTGTAAACGTTCTCTACTCCACAACATAAAACAACATCACGGCCACACAATGTTTCCGTGGGCGCATAACTTCTTACTAAAGGAGAAGACAAATGCGAAATTAATCTATATTTATCAAGCCCCCACCCATCTGCTTTCTTCTCCAACATTAGATTATATTATCAATATGCGTAAAGAAGGTCAATAAATTTAACATTAAATATATTAAATCTACAATCAAATATACATATGACAAATACAATGAAATGAATTACTTGACATAGACATTTCCATAAACCCACGTTCGGATAATATTATGCTTACGCAGTCTATCATAGATACAATTCAACAATAGAATCAATACAAATCACAGGATAGTCTTATCAGAATACAGGAATGGATAAGTAATAATAGTCTTACTCTAACCTCATTCAGAGCTGTCTTAACGGTGCTTCAGCGCACTTTGCCACAATATCACAATTTATAGTTCATTTAATTTCGTCAGCTCCCTGTGTGTCATTCACACATGAGAAGCACTGTTCCGCTAATTAGAGTTAACCTGGGCGCTCCTTTTTACTATGTCAACTCCATCCACAGAACAATAAATGTAACAAAGTTCAACGACTTCTTTACAATAGAAAATGTTCGGGCATTCAACAAATCTTGTCGCCACATGTCAGTAGAGTGCAGTGTTTCTTACAAACAATTCCCGCCTTTATCGTGGTCAGTCATAGCAGTTTACAAACAATAAACCAGGAGGTTGACAAAGTGCGTGAAAATAGTCAACTGGAAAGGTTACCTGCTCTCTCAAAATATAATTAATGAGCAAACCTAAATTGTCAGTGTATACTTTATAACTCCATTCTATTTTACATCCCTCTCTCAACTTACAATTTACTTCAACAGTATCTATTAGCATAACACATGCAAATGGCAAAATAAATAAAGCATATCAAAACAATGTCAAGTTTAGCAAACTACATATAAGCAGCCTAGTTCAAACACGTGGAAGAATAATAATCTGCTCGCATAATACATCTTATTAAAACACAAGTATAACACATCCGTGACAAGTAAATTTGCCCCTCCCTATTTTTAATTTTAATTGTTATTTAAGTTGCTAAATTATCAGAGTGACCCGAACTTGGACACTATTACAATAGTAGTGACCGTGTTATTCAGGTGTTCTTTATATACACTTTAAAGCTTGTTACATAATCGTCACTATTACAATAGTAGTGACCGTGTTATTCAGGTGTTCTTTATATACACTTTAAAGCTTGTTACATAATCGTCAATATTTTCCTCTTTTCTGTATTTTTTTTAAAAAAAAAAAAAAGACAAACGAAATTTCATACTGGTTTCCAGAACCATAGCTGTCCTTTCACGCATACTTAGGCTCTTCCTGTATAATCAGTTGGCATAAATCGAGCTTTCTTTATTTTATCTTTGGCTTCTAACTAGACAAATGTTACCTCCCTTTAAATCTTTAATCTATTCTCTTTATCTTCAATTCAATCTGTAATCCTTTCTCATTTTTCTTCCATTTTATTTCTAGTTTTTTTTTTTTCTTTCACGATGTTTTTTTTTTATTTCTAGTTCTTCTCTTTCACACTTTTCTTTCTTTTTTTTATTTCTACATGGTCTTTCATACAATTTATTCGTCTGCAGAGAGGTCCAGATTCATCACTCCCGTTACAAAATATATCTTTTCTATCCACCTCAGTATTCTTGTGTAATTTCAATTTTTAAATCACAAAATATCTCTACCACGGACACGCGATTTGCTGACTGGCGAGTACTCTAACTGATTTCACAAAGAATCTTTACACACGCTCAAGTAACAGATGAACTTTAAATCTAGTTACTTAAAATACACATTCAATGTAAATAGTATAATATCCACACGCATACAACTAGTAATCTTTAAATCTAATTACTTAAAATAGACAATAAATTTAAACAACATATTCTTCACACGTCAATACTGGAAACTATGTAACAAATGTATCAGTACAATATGTGATCAATAATATAAATCAAAAGTGTAATCAGAAAATTTGAAAAGAAAACAGATAGACAAATCAGAACAGTTCTAGAAAGTGTTATAAAAAAGAAAAAGACTGCTTTCCACTGATCAAATGTATCTCTTTCTAGCTCTATTTTAGTCTAGGATTTCATGTTAAGTTAGAAGCTCAACAAATTTCTAAAATTGTTTTCCACGTGTACTAATTTCAACACAACAACAATTAGTTTAACAATTTTGAGCAAATTTGAACTCATACCCGGATGGAGCCTCCAATTCACGTGATGGCCAATCCACTTAGTTAATGGATATTATTATTCAGTCTCTTTCCACGACTTCTGTTTGACTGTCGGCTGAGATCCTAGGTCTCGGAATCTTACCAAGATTCTGGGAGATCCAAAGTTTTACGGAGGATGTGGGCACTTCCGAGGAGCGCTGCTTTGAGTAATGGAGCGATTCTGTGGTTTCCAGGGAGTTTATTCAGGTAGCCTTCCAATTCTGATGTTATGTTCCCCAAGGCTCCTATCACTATTGGTATCACTTCTGCTTTTACATTCCACAGTCTCTGGATTTCTAATCTGAGGTCTTGGTATTTTTCTATTTTTTCTCTTTCTTTTGCTTTTATGTTTCTATCACTTGGAACAGCGACATCAATAATTGTTACTGTTCTGTTGGTCTTATTGAGAACTACAATGTCTGGTCGTCTTGCAGGAATCACCCGGTCTGTTCTTATCTCGAAGTCCCACAGTATTTTGACTTCTTCTGTTTCGATGACTGCTTCTGGTTGATGCATCCATGTTCTTTCTGGGGTTTTTATGACATAGTTCTCACACAGATTTCTATGTATGTGTTTTGCCACTTCATTGTGTCGTTTGGTGTATTCTGTTCCAGCCAGAACCTGACATCCAGATAGTATGTGTTCTGTTGTCTCATCCATGGATTTGCAAAGTCTACATTTGGAATCATTTGAAATTTTCATGATTTTCGTTTTGTGCGCTTTGGTGTTGAGTGCTTGATCTTGTGCAGCTGTTATGAGTGCTTCTGTTTCTGCTTTCAATCCTGCCTCTTTCAACCATTTGTACGTTGATTGCTTTGTTGATATTTCGTCTGCTTGTCGTACATATTGGCCATGTAGAGGTTTCTGTCTCCAGGTATGTGCTAGTTCTTGCTTCGTTGTTTTCTTCCATGTTTCTTTGTCTGTTTCTGGTGGTTGGAATAGTCCACTCCTTTTTACTAATTCTAACAGTGGATCATCTTTATTGTTATTCCAGATGTAGTCCACAAGGCCAATGAATTATTATTATTATTATTATTCAGTCTCTTTCCACGACTTCTGTTTGACTGTCGGCTGAGATCCTAGGTCTCGGAATCTTACCAAGATTCTGGGAGATCCAAAGTTTTACGGAGGATGTGGGCACTTCCGAGGAGCGCTGCTTTGAGTAGTGGAGCGATTCTGTGGTTTCCAGGGAGTTTATTCAGGTAGCCTTCCAATTCTGAGGTTATGTTCCCCAAGGCTCCTATCACTATTGGTATCACTTCTGCTTTTACATTCCACAGTCTCTGGATTTCTAATCTGAGGTCTTGGTATTTTTCTATTTTTTCTCTTTCTTTTGTTTTTATGTTTCTATCACTTGGAACAGCGACATCAATAATTGTTACTGTTCTTTTGGTCTTATTGAGAACTACAATGTCTGGTCGTCTTGCAGGAATCACCCGGTCTGTTCTTATCTCGAAGTCCCACAGTATTTTGACTTCTTCTGTTTCGATGACTGCTTCTGGTTGATGCATCCATGTTCTTTCTGGGGTTTTTATGCCATAGTTCTCACACAGATTTCTATGTATGTGTTTTGCCACTTCATTGTGTCGTTTGGTGTATTCTGTTCCAGCCAGAACCTGACATCCAGATAGTATGTGTTCTGTTGTCTCATCCATGGATTTGCAAAGTCTACATTTGGAATCATTTGAAATTTTCATGATTTTCGTTTTGTGTGCTTTGGTGTTGAGTGCTTGATCTTGTGCAGCTGTTATGAGTGCTTCTGTTTCTGCTTTCAGTCCTGCCTCTTTCAACCATTTGTACGTTGATTGCTTTGTTGATATTTCGTCTGCTTGTCGTACATATTGGCCATGTAGAGGTTTCTGTCTCCAGGTATGTGTTAGTTCTTGCTTCGTTGTTTTCTTCCATGTTTCTTTGTCTGTTTCTGGTGGTTGGAATAGTCCACTCCTTTTTACTAATTCTATCAGTGGATCATCTTTATTGTTATTCCAGATGTAGTCCACAAGGCCAATGACTTCTCCTTCAATGACATGTTTAATTTTCTTGAGACCTCGGCCTCCCATTTTTCGAGATACATAGAGTCTGTCTACGTCTGCTTTTGGGTGTAAGGCTTTATGTATTGTGAGTAGTTTTCTTGTTTTCCTGTCCAGTTCATTTATTTCATTTGCTGTCCAATCTATGATACCTCCAGTATTGCTTACTACAGGTATTGCGTATGCATTAAGGGCTTGTATTTTGTTTGCCCCATTTAGCTTGGATTTCAGGACTTGTCTAACACGTTTTTCATATTCTCTCTTAACTTTGGACTTCACTTCTCTCTGCATATTTTCTTGATGTTGTAGTATCCCAAGATACTTATATCCATTTTCTATTGAAACATCATTGATTTTTCCGATGTCGAATTGCAGGCCCTCTGTTGTTTTGACCTTGCCTTTCTGGATGACAATTCGTCCACATTTCTCAAGGCCGAATTTCATGTTGATGTCTTCACTGCAGATCTTGACATTATTATTATTATTATTATTATTATTATTATTATTATTATTATTATTATTATTATTATTATTATTATTATTATTTATTATTATTATTATTATTATTATTATTATTATTATTATTATTATTATCCAAAACTAATTACAAGTGATCAGAATCTTTATCTTATTAATGATCCTCGGGCAGGCACTGCTCGTCTCTAACTTGGCGGATATACTGTCACTGTAAACGTTTTCTCTCTTCCACAATATTAAAGACATACATTTACCAGACCATGTCTTGAAAGGGCGTGGTGAGTAGGAGGGGAGAGACGTTGACAAAAGATACCACATGGGGTGATAATACGTCGAGGCTCTTGGTTTGTGGATTTAAATTATATGACTCAGGGATGAATGCATATTCGCCTACTTAATTTTTCTGTTGTGGGATAGGTTGCCAAGTTTCTTTCTACTTGAGAGCTAAGGATGAAAAATTGATTGAATGTTCTATGGAAATATTTATAGGTACTGTACCATGTGACTATTGATTTCTGATTGTGCGACATCTATTGGGCACCCTTCACTCAAATGATCAAGAATCTTAATTTATAGTTATTAATATTCTCCCTCAAGACCAACATGTCTCTCATTTGACTGATTGTAAGACTCTACTCTTTACACAATAACAGGAAAGACAGTTTACTATCGCATAATGTTTCTATAGTAGCTACTTGTGTTCGGTTTTTTCCTATGGGAATGGGGAGTGTGTACCCTGTCTTTCATCTTAGTAAATGGGGGAGATGTGAGAGAAGACCCCTTGCTGAGTTTATCACATGGCTTGTCACTCTGTCTTTTAGGTGCCAGTTGTTTGTTAACATGTCTGTATGGTTCAAAGTTTTGTCTAGCTGTCAGGTTATCATACGTCCCATATATTTCTTCGTATCTGTCAGCTGCTTCTAACAATCATGTCAAATTCCACAGTCCTTTGTCCTTAACATAAGCTAAAAGTACTGGAGGACACTTCATCGTAGGTTGTTGATCCTAATATTTTACCCTCTGTTAATTTTCACCTTGTCAAATGTGCTGCAGTTTAACGGCTGACTGTAAAATCAGTCAGTTGACTCCCATTTGTAGTGGTTGATCCTAATATTTTACCCTCTGTTAATTTTCACCTTGTCAAATGTGCTGCAGTTTAACGGCTGACTGTAAAATCAGTCAGTTGACTCCCATTTGTAGTGGTGGAACCTCTGTCTGGATATCTCGTTAGTCATGTTAACACTCTTATAAGGCCTGTATGTCATTTGTTTCTCTGGCAGTCTATCAAAGATCATTTTGTCTTGTCCCATCAAACATGTCACTAAATGGGAGAGTCATAATTTGTATGTTATGCCTATTCGTATGACAGGACATCAGAGCATAGAACGCTCTCCCAGAATACCACTTAGTCAAAGATCTCTTATACTGAGAAACGTCAGTCAGGTGGAACATATAATTTTAATCATGTATATATAGTTGCGATTATAATAATGCTAGTATGTATTAAATATATCCATTCAGATATATAATGTAATTCGTCCGTTTCTAATTTACATCTTTATTCCATGTCATCTGTCTTTCTCTATTTTTACATGAATGAGTGATGTTCGTTGGTGTGCTAGACGCCATCCTGTTGATAACTTAGGGAACTCCAATATATGTGGTGTTGAATGATAACTTAGGGAACGCCAATATATGTGGTGTTGAATGATAACTTAGGGAACGCCAATATATGTGGTGTTGAATGATAACTTAGGGACCGCCAATATATGTGGTGTTGAATGATAACTTAGGGAACGCCAATATATGTGGTGTTGAATGATAACTTAGGGAACGCCAATATATGTGGTGTTGAATGATAACTTAGGGAACGCCAATATATGTGGTGTTGAATGATAACTTAGGGAACGCCAATATATGTGGTGTTGAATGATAACTTAGGGAACGCCAGTATATGTGGTGTTGAATGATAACTTAGGGAATGTCAATATATGTGGTGTTGAATGATAACTTAGGGAACGCCAGTATATGTGGTGTTGAATGATAACTTAGGGAATGTCAATAGATGTGGTGTTGAATGATAACTTAGGGAACGCCAATATATGTGGTGTTGAACGATAACTTAGGGAACGCCAATATATGTGGTGTTGAATGATAACTTAGGGAACGCCAATATATGTGGTGTTGAATGATAACTTAGGGAACGCCAATATATGTGGTGTTGAATGATAACTTAGGGAACGCCAATATATGTGGTGTTGAATGATAACTTAGGGAATGTCAATAGATGTGGTGTTGAATGATAACTTAGAGATGCCAGTATATGTGGTATTAAGTCGGCATTATATCTACCACGTATGCCTTCGGAAATCCGCTGATATTCTCCCTCCTTCTTGTGTTTCCACGAGTCCGATTGCTCATGTCACGGCCGACAACGCCCTCTTAACAGACACAGACAGTCGCAAAGCCTACAGCCTACAGCTTGTCTAGGTGGCTGATCAACGCGAGAAAAGTACATCGCATGGCCAAGTGCTGTTCACAGCTTGACAAGTCCCAAAAGGAAATTATGTGTAAACTCTTTTCAGTGCATTGTGAACTCAGAGTTAAATCGTGAACTCAGTGTTAAATCGTGAACACTAATGTGGAACTCATGTCATCGGGAATTAATTTCATTATAAATTATTTCCTCCACCACTGCTTTTTCTTATAAAGTTACTTTGTTCCATCCCTTATCTCATGAGTAGTTGTGCTTTATCTCCCTTTAAATGTTATCTTTTTCCTATAAAGTTATTTTATTCCATCCCTTATCTCACGCGTATTTGTGTTTTATCTCCCTTTAAATGTTATCTTTTTCTTATAAAGTTATTTTATTCCATCCCTTATCTCATGAGTATTTGTACTTTATCTCCCTTTAAGTGTTATCTTTTTAGTCGGGATTTGTGGTCTCGTTGTAGCCGTTTGTGATTGTGATGTATTAAATATTTACATTTTATATACCCGTGACACCTGACATCATTAAGTGTGAGTGGAAGTGTGGTTGGCCACGTTAGTGCTTTAAGTATTTCTATAACATCTTTTATAAACCGCAAGCCACAATATATACCTTAAAATTGTCAAATATCTATGGCATAAGGAAAGCTTCAGTCAAAATGTCAACTTCCTTGTACTAGTGACAGTTGCAATATAAAAATCACCCCATCCCTGCAAAGTGCTCCTCGGAGGTGTGAAGGTGGGGTCACTACACAGCACTTTTAGCAAAAGGATTACACTATAAAACTATTCCTTCCTTTGGAGGTACGTTGTGCTTTGGTATTTATTGCAGCTCCTTTCTTTCTTGACAGGTATTAGCAACCAAACTGGGGCAATTTCTGAATGAATGATTATGAACGGTGTTACACGAAAGTATTATAATACATGAATGAATGATTATGAACGGTGTTACACGAAAGTATTATAATACATGAATGAATGATTATGAACGGTGTTACACGAAAGTATTATAATACATGAATGAATACATCCATTTGTATAGCCCACCATGGTCTTACTTTTTCATGCATTTTCGGTTGCTGTCATTCTGTCAGCTTATATTTCTTTGTATCAGTGAGCTCTCTAAATAGAGAGGGCACAAGATCAATACACTGTCAAATCGTCTGCCAAACTGAAAATCCCATGTCTTTGGTAATAATGCGTTTGGTATCGACCGTTTTCGATATATTATTTATAATTGTTATTAATCTATAATTAAATTTACAGCAACATTCAAACAAACAAGAATGTAGAAGATTATCAGGCCTATCGTTCAGAAAATAATTATCCATGAAACGTTTACGATTAAAGCGATTGCCTTATGTTATAGAAAATAATTATCCATGAAACGTTTACGATTAAAGCGATTGCCTTATGTTATAGAAAATAATTATCCATGAAACGTTTACGATTAAAGCGATAGCCTTACGTTGTAGAAAATTTTACTCGGACTACTTAACAATTCTATATTTATGAAAGATTTGGAAAAAATGTTTAAATTACATGTACACTTGTATTGCAACACATATTTGAATTTGAAAAATCTTAATTGATCTAACCTCTTTCTCTATATTTAAGTTATTGAAGGCAATAGAGCTAATCCTAACGAAGAGGTGTTAATTAATATTTTTTTAATGAAACAATCTTTACTGTGAAAAATAATTCTGCGTTAGTGATGCCACACTTCAACTATTTTCAAAATAAAGCATTATTATTTACACCATTTCTTCCAGTTCTAATGTACTTGTACTGGTATTTTGCTAGTTTTGTATATTATCTTTTCATACTCATCATGACCAATGCCAAGTGGGTATTTTATCATAAAGATTATAAGCTTTAAGCTTTTTTAAGCTTGAAAAGTACAAGATACTTTCCTAAATATAAACAGATTAATCTTTAGGCGTGGTGAGAATTGCTTGAATATTTTTATTCACAAATACTCATCATGACCAATGTCAAGTGGGTATTTAATCAAAGATTATATAGAATGCGCTTTGATTTTAAAATTTCTAAATATATGCCTAACTATATACAAAATATTCTTTAGACCTGACGAGAATTGCTTGAATATTTTTATTCACAATTATTTTTCATAAATTTGATAGCATAATATAAATTGTATTTCTATGTTCAAATAATTTTAAGAATGTTCAATTTAAAACATAATATATACTGTATTTCTAAAGAATGTTCAATTTAAAACATAATATATACTGTATTTCTAAAGAATGTTCAAATTAAAACATAATATATACTGTATTTCTACGGTTCCAAATAATTTAAAGAATGTTCAAATTAAAACATAATATTTTTATTACTTCTAAATATTAAAAAATAGTTATAAAAAATGTCAAATAAGATTCATTATACATGATACTATAATTTACAACGAGGTTTATAAATAGTTATAAGAAATGTCAAATAAGATTCATTATACATGATACTATAATTTACAACGAGGTTTATAAATAGTTTAAAGTAAATGTTCTGTGATATGTTTAGGAGACTGCTATCAATATATGCTGGATACAAAAGTAAGTACTAGTGTATCCAGCATATATTGATAGCAGTCTAGTGGTGAAGTAAATTTGTCTAAGTACTAGTGGTGAAGTAAATTTGTCTATCATTATTTCTAAAATTAAGTGTTGTATAAATTGTTAAATGTCAAAGAGGACCCGAACTTGGGATTATAATGATATTTTAAAGTGACAAAGATGGAAGTAAACAACTCAAGCAAGTAATCAGCGAGAATTTGCTGATGTAATCTAAGCCAGTTCCAAATGGATGAGTAGTATTTTACTAATAGTCTCCTACCTGCTCAAAACAAATTCATATAATGTGGATGGACCAAAAGCTATTTTGCTGAAAAAAAATCTGTATTCTAATCACTCTGAATTGAACACAATTTGAGTCCGCTCGTTAACTTACGTTAAGTTAACTGACTGATGAAGGAAGAATTGACTTAATATATTTCGAACATATTTGCTATTGATCTACGATTTGAAATACAAAATGTTTATGTAATTGAACTATTATTTCTATGTTCACTAATTTGATTACTTTGTACATTACTTGTGAATTTTAATTGATTCTATATTTCTTATGCTATGGATTAACACAATTGCTGCAGCCTTTGTTAGTTGAAAATGTCTGTAAGAGAGAGATGAGTGACTGAGATAAAATATGTCTGAAATTTAGAGCTGCCATAATTTGACTTTGCAGAGAAAATGCACCTTTTTTATCACATCGGGCTACAATGATTAACTGTACTATACCAGATCATGTTTTTGTGCGTTATCATTGAACTTATCAGTCACGTGTTGCTGTAAGTTGATTCCTGTGACTTCTGTTCAAGCGCCAATACTGCGAAAATGTCGGCTTGTGTTTGGTCTGAAGAATTCACGACGATTATATTCAATACTCCTCATGGTGTGATGAGTAGTATACACGAACATTCAGGAATATTCCTCATGGTGTGATGAGTAGTATACACGAACATTCAGGAATATTCCTCATGGTGTGATGAGTAGTATACACGAACATTCAGGAATATTCCTCATGGTGTGATGAGTAGTATACACGAACATTCAGGAATATTCCTCATGGTGTGATGAGTAGTATACACGAACATTCAGGAATATTCCTCATGGTGTGATGAGTAGTATACACGAACATTCAGGAATATTCCTCATGGTGTGATGAGTAGTATACACGAACATTCAGGAATATTCCTCATGGTGTGATGAGTAGTATACACGAACATTCAGGAATATTCCTCATGGTGTGATGAGTAGTATACACGAACATTCAGGAATATTCCTCATGGTGTGATGAGTAGTATACACGAACATTCAGGAATATTCCTCATGGTGTGATGAGTAGTATACACGAACATTCAGGAATATTCCTCATGGTGTGATGAGTAGTATACACGAACATTCAGGAATATTCCTCATGGTGTGATGAGTAGTATACACGAACATTCAGGAATATTCCTCATGGTGTGATGAGTAGTATACACGAACATTCAGGAATATTCCTCATGGTGTGATGAGTAGTATACACGAACATTCAGGAATATTCCTCATGGTGTGATGAGTAGTATACACGAACATTCAGGAATATTCCTCATGGTGTGATGAGTAGTATACACGAACATTCAGGAATATTCCTCATGGTGTGATGAGTAGTATACACGAACATTCAGGAATATTCCTCATGGTGTGATGAGTAGTATACACGAACATTCAGGAATATTCCTCATGGTGTGATGAGTAGCATACAGAACATTCAGGAATATTCCTACTCATGTGATGAGTAGCATACAGAATATTCAGGAATATTCCTACTCATGTGCTTGATAGAGCAAAGGAAATTTGGGACAGTGTTCTTGGAGATCATATCGAACATTGTGGTACCATTGTCTGACGTGCCTAGAAGGGGTACGTGAGGCCGTCGTGTAAATAAGAAAAACAATTACTTGTTACAAACTGCAAGATTGTGAACACATGCTAGTGTGTGTGGCCATCTTTGAAAAGGTTATGTACATTGACATTAATTATTTTTTCCTAAAAATCCACTCTCATGTCTCTGATAAGGGCATATGATCATTTGACGGCTGATGTCTATGCTGGGATAAATTGAACGATTGTCTAGTGCTAATCGAAGATTGTTGTGAAGCGATGTAAATGTCAACACTCTTTAGACTGTATGTGTTATATTTATATTTGGTCGTTGATTTAATACATTTATTGTTAAATTTATTGAAATCTTTACACATATCGATAAAAATATGTTGAAACGATAGTGGGTGAACGAGGGCTTGTTCGTGTATCTTCTCCTTTGGTAAAAAGTTTACCACAGACGGAAATACTGTGACAGTGAATGTTTGTCGTTAATGTTGTGGAAGAGAGAAAACGTTTACAGCGCCATCATATCTGCCAAGTGACAGAGACAAGTGGTGTCGTCTGGAGAATTATTAATGAAATAAATTAAGATTCTCTTCAGTTGTAGTTAGTTATGGATGAATAATAATAATCACTATCATAACCAGTAACTAGAGTGAAGTTGTGTCACAGTATCTTACTAGGTCTATGTAACTGTACTTGACGTATACATTGTACCGTTACAGAGTGATATATAGGTCAGAGATAAATAGATAGGAAAACTAGATTTGTTATACATGATTTAAACTGTAAAAAAGACATATATATTGAAGCCGATTATGTATGGAGCCTATAAAATGAAGCAGAAAGAGGTAGATTGTTATTTCGCCTTTATTTACGCTTATTTGAGCCTTGTCTACATACAAACACTTTCAGCTTACACCATTTTTTGCATTCTAATCAGGTGTCTTGAGAACCACAACAAGGGAATGTTATTTCGGAGAATCAGTTTATCATTGACAGTTTTTAAGACAAGAGAAGCGTCCACTAAGACTTGCAACAAGAAAACTAAGACAATATTTAAAATTATCATTGTAGAGTTGTTTTTTGTTTTAAGACAATAGAAGCGGCCACTACGACTAGTAAGAAGAAAACTAAGACGAGATTTATCATTGTCGAGCTGTGTTCTGTTCGACTTTTCCTCAAACCATGTGTTCAGTCCAGAATGACAGACGGTAGAAACTGTTTCACTAAGACTCTTCTATTCTATATTATCTATCTTCCATCATTCTAACACGTACAACATGCCAGTAGAAGTGTTTTGTGAATTAGCCTAAGTTTACGAGTGGTCTTGGATGGTGGAGAATTAACATCTTGCCCACCTCCCCGCAAAACGTCTCACCGCTTCACCATGAACGCGTTAGCAATAAAGGCCTTTTATGAATAGAAGTCAGGAGTAATAATAAACAAGTTATTACAAAATTGTGATGGCAACCACAAACTATTTCTTAGTGCATAGAATCTAGGCACACACAATGAAGGCGAGAATTGAACTCATCACCGGAGGGATAAATTAAAATGTATAAAGCACGATTAACAAGACATATATAAATTGCAAAATATTTAGACAATTAACTAAATCGTTTATATATCAAGTTCAGAACAATTCAAAATTATTTTTATCCTTTGCAACAACGACCTTACTACAAACATTCTTATCGAATATAAAAAATAAACTGTTCGCTTTCAATCTGGACCAAAATATCCGGTTATCACTCCGAATAAATATCCGTTGGATCCCAGCACATGCCGTCGTTCAGCCATCCGGGAAAATCCGGATAAGATTTCTCTTCTATCTTGGAGTGAAGCATCTCGCAAAGTTTACACATGACCCGACGAGGCCTCACAGACCTGTAGCGGTCTTTTTCCTTCAGCATGGTTGCGTACACCAAAGTGTTTGATTCCAGACTTTTGAGGAATGACACCAGCTCAGCCGGGGACTTGAAATCAGCGGTGTCGATGAATGTTCCGGGTGGAAAATACTTTTTGTATTCTAGTCCACCCCGAACGATCGGAATCGCATCCATATTATCGTAGATCTTAAACAGTTTCTCTGTGACGTAATCATGGCACAGGGAGTTTTCGAAGGAAAGGTAAAAACGGTAAGCGGTGTTCAGTTTGACCTTGCAGGAAATGGAATTTCGTTTACACCTGTGAGGACCGCAGGGACCGTAAACATCCACGGAGAATCCGTGCTTCTGCATCTGCTGCACGTACAATTCTGTGTGACTGTCGGTGTTGCAGTTGTCGACGATCCAGGCGGCTGACCGAGATTTGTCCAAAGCGATATCACCGTAGTTCTTTTCGTTGGATCCTGAAATTACTTTCAACGAGCTGTGCGGGTGGAAGATGTCAGAGTCACGTCTGTACGTCATTGTCCAGTTGAAGACGTCACGCCATGCTGGGGCTTTATACCCTGTGTAGTAATGGGATGGTGGTTCGAGGCCGTAAGCTATCCAGATTTGCCCGGGACTCCTGACTGGAGGTGTGTCGTGTTCCGTCAGTTGAGCAGCATGTACCATTACCGCATCCGCCTTACTGAGATCTTTCTCGTCACTGGTCACTACGCATGCGTCAATGAAACATCCGTCAAAATTCCTGCCAAGTTTGACCCAGGAAGGAATGTTGTAATAAAATATAATTTTGTTTAGTAACGTTGCTTTCTTTTGCATTTTACTTCTTGGAGGCCAGACATATTTGGCAAAGTAATCGGGCAATATGTTTTCCGAGCCCGTTATGTCTGCAAGCATATTTTGATAAATATTTTTTAATTTCGCAATTGTTCTTGCTTGGGACTGCAAGGAATTTGGGGTAATATTTGTAGGTATCGAACCTAAACCGTGAAGGACAATTGGGTCAACAAACAATGGCTTCCAATCTAGCTGAGTGCTATGTACACTTTGCTCCTTTTCTAAATGTTTGCTCTTCGAGGCGTGCTGATTTACGGTGCCAGACAAACTTACAATGTAGCGTGTGTCGACGTCTCTCGGGGTCTGGCTCTCGGTGTGTGATTCTTCTGAAATTCCAAGGAATTTGTCTTCGTTTTTCTGCACGACAAAGACGATATTCCAAGGTCTTGAAATGTAAAAGGTCAAAGACACTGACGTCACTGATAAAAGCACCGAATCCAGAGACACCAAGAGAATTAAAAGAATGACGACATACCATAAATAGCGCTCAAACCTGCACAGAAAATAATACGAGAAATTATTGGCTTTTTCTTTTATATCAGTTTAAATATTTGTATTGACAATTTATGAAATTTTAAAAGAGATAGATATACATAATGATAGATATAATGATAGATATATGGAAAGACATACATACAGATAGATAGATAGATAGATAGATAGATAGATAGATAGATAGATAGATAGATAGATAGATAGATAGATAGATAGATAGATAGATAGATAGATAGACAAATAGATAGACAAATAGATGTATGGATGGATGGATGGATGGACGGACGGACGGATGGATGGACAGATAGATAGATAAATAGATAGATAGATAGATAGATAGATAGATAGATAGATAGATAGATAGATAGATAGATAGATAGATAGATAGATAGATAGATAGATAGATAGATAGATAGATAGATAGACAAATAGATGCATGGATGGATGGACGGACGGATGGATGAACAGATAGATAGATAGGTAGGTAGACAAATAGATAGATAGACAAATAGATGCATGGATGGATGGATGGATGGGCGTGTGAGTTTAGTTGAATATGTAGAGTGGCATATCATTACATCTGAGTTGGAAGGCTATCTGAATAAAATACATTGGCAACATAGATTTGCCCCCACTACTAAAAACAGAGTTCATGGGAAGAACTCACATTCTCTCTAAAACCTTTGTTCAGTTCAATTAACATAGGGCAAAAATAAAAACTGAATAATAATAATTATAAGAATAATGATAATGATGATGACGAATAAAAACTTAAAGTAAAAGGAAATAAAACTTTCACATCACTAGATATTAAAATAAACATATCTGTAACAGAGTAAATTTACCTCTCCCTATTTTTATAAAATTGTTATATAAACTGTTAAATTGTCAGTGTAACCCGACCTTGGACACTCCTTATGCCAGTATTTTTGAAAGTATCTGAGTTGAAGTAAACAGCTCGAGGCAAGAATATGCTATATTGCTGGCGTAATAGAAGTTTGGTGAGTAGTTTTGTATTGTTCAATGATCATGATTTACGAGAACGAGACCAAATAACGGGTTGAAATTAAAGAATTTACTTGCTCTTGAAAATTCTACTCTCTGATCACCTGACTGAGAGAGAACTTAGAAACATTTTCATGCATTTTTGGTGGGTAATGCCATTCTGTATCGTCAAAGCACCAACTGCTTTCACAGAGATGATGAGATTGCTCAAGGAACTCATGAAAGAAGATTCAATCTCTTACTTCATGGATTACATTTTGGTGGCTACCCAGAATCTGGAAGAACACATCCGAGTGTTGTGTAAATTATTCCAGCTTTTGAAGGAATGTAACCTCACTGTTCGACCAACTAAATGTTTCTTTGGACATTTAAACTCAAATATATGGGACACACACTGAGATATGGTCTATTGTGACCAGAGGCATATAAAGTAAGGAAACTTGAAGAGATGGAGAGACCCATCCCCAAGACAAATGTTAAATCTTTTTGGGGGTTTAGCTGGTTAGAATAGAAAATTCATCCCGAGTTCAGTGCAATTGCCAAACCACTGATTGATTGACCAGGAAAGGGAAATGCTGGATACATGGACAGAATGTTTGGTACATTGAAGTTACCAAAATTACTGTAATCATCATGTTCTGCTTAAAAGAACTGACATGGTGAGGAGAGTGCTTACGTTTGTTTTTAGAATATAAGAGTGCATCAGTGTAGCTGGAGACCTGTGTTAACAGACATTGTGACATTGTCTCGTTGCAAAAGCAAGTGATGACTGTTGAAGCAATGTTTAATCCAGGTCATGTAAAAAAATAAAAGACGTTAAATTGCCTACCTCTAATAATTCAATTTCTATTCTGTGATAAAACTAACCTGTGATTTGTAGTGACTCTATTGCTGAAATTAGTTAAGAAAGATTAATTAACAATAATCATCATTTTCATTAACTAAGTGGCGTGACCATCACAAGATCCTTAAATAAAATTGAAATAAATCCATTTCTGGTGTTATGTTCATTTACCCTAGTTCTGCCCCCACTCATCAGACATCATCCTATCCCACCCCAAACTACTCTGGGTTGAAATTGGTGTAAGTCGTGATGTTCCTTCTTCTATTTAAACTGTAGAAGAAGGAAGTTAATTAGCTAATCCAAATTGACCAATATCATAGATTACCAGGTGTTACAGACTTCAATTTTCAAACAACATCCTGAAGAAAGAAATTAATGAGCTAATCCAAATTGACCCAAAACCATAGATTACCAGGTGTTACAGACTTCAATTATCAAACAACATCATAGAACTTAACTTATGAAGTCAGTTCTTATTCCCTGTACAGTGTTATGAGTCCAGGCGCCGCTCAATCATTGCACTTTATCTTTAGTGACCTAGTTTTGAAATGACGTTTTCACATGAACATCTGATAAAATGGAAGACTGCGCATAATTGAATCAATTTGTAAATGGCTTCGAACAAAGAAGACATTTGATTTCATTTTCTTATCCGCTCAGGTTATTCACTGTGAGTGTTCATAGCGCGACCTGTTGCCAGCAAAATCACCATGTGAATTCTTAACTGAAGGGCCAAGGTATTAGTAGTATTTACTATAAACAACGTCATCACAATTCACGCTGTTTGCTCCTTTTCTCGTCACAAAAGTGAGCTGATTCACACTTTAAATTTAAAGGGCGTATCATATGATGGAAGTAATGCTAAAATCACTAACGTGTTATTTCATTTCTTTAGAGCACGTGCAGATATCCTTGGTATGCATTGTGTGGTTCATGCAGCATAAATTACATATATCCTTGATAGGCTTCATGTGGTTCATCCAGCATAAATTGGAGAGAGAGAGAGAGAGAGAGAGAGAGAGAGAGAGAGAGAGAGAGAGAGAGAGATTGAGCTGGCAAATTTAATATTTCCATCTTTCTCTTAATGTATGTGTTTGTTGTGTTACAAATTCCGTCTTTCTCTTAAATTCTGTGTTTATTAGTTTACAATTTCCAACTTTCTCTTGATTTCTGTGTTTGTTAGTTTACAATTTCCAACTTTCTCTTAATTTCTGTGTTTGTTAAATTACAATTTCCAACTTTCTCTTAATTTCTGTGATTACAATTTCCTGGTGGACTAAACGTTATTTCAATTCACCAGTACTTTAAAGTAGAATAAAACTGTATCGAAGCAACTTTTCAATTTATGCATATTATGTTAATAATTTTGGTTTACTCTTACATTTTAAATAGATATCTGATATAAGCTGTGTATTATCTGATCTAAATCTAAATCTAAATCCTGCCACACCTATTCTTGTTCTTCTTTCCTTTGTGAATAAATTTTAAGCCGGTCTATTCATACTAGAGTTTCGAGGGAGGAGAGCAGGGAGTGGAAGGGTTTGGCTGTGTGTGCTTTTTTGTGCAGTAATGCGAATTTCAACCCGAAGGTCAAAGACGTTCAGGCACTGTGCGCATATTTGTCTTGTTTATGGTTGTCCGTGGTATATCTTGTTTCCTTTTTCCCCCATTCTTTTGTCAATGTATGGTTGTCCGTGGTATATCTTGTTTCCTTTTTCCCCCATTCTTTTGTCAATTTATGGTTGTCCGTGGTATTTCTTATTTCCACCTTCTTTTGTCAAATAATACCTGGATCGTTTTGCATTTAATTTCTCTACTTGTCAGAGTTTAAACTGACATTTACACTTGCTGATTCCTTGCAGTTTTTAACTTAGAGTCGTTCTTTAGGCTCGCTGGTTTTTAGATGTTTCTAGTGTACAGTCGTTTGTACTTTAGGCTCGCTGGTTTTTAGATGTTTCTATTATAATCGTTTGTACTTTAGGCACGCTGGTTTTTAGATGTTTCTAGTGTACAGTCGTTTGTACTTTAGGCTCGCTGGTTTTTAGATGTTTCTATTATAATCGTTTGTACTTTAGGCACGCTGGTTTTTAGATGTCTCTAGTGTACAGTCGTTTGTACTTTAGGCTCGCTGGTTTTTAGATGTTTCTATTATAATCGTTTGTACTTTAAGCTCGCTGGTTTATAGATGTTTCTATTTAGATGTGCAGATAGTTTAAATTTGTAAATTAATGTTACTTACCTTCCTCTTATTTCATAAGTATTGTGTTTATTGTGCTTTGCTATGTTATTATATTGGTTGGGTTCTTTTTTAGTTCTGAAATAGTTTTCACAATGAACTTGTATATTTTATTTGTAATTATTGCGCAGATTAATCGCTTTATTTATCACATTCATCATCATCACTACCTTCATTTTCATCAACAACATAATCTTCGTCGTTTTTATCAACAACATAATCTTCGTCGTTTTCATCAACAACATAATCTTCATCGTTTTCATCAAAAGCAGTACCAGACGTTGTGGTAGAATGTGCGACTTTATATATACATAAATTTAAGACAAAAATATTTGTTTAAATATACATAAATGTTACATTATGTTCATGCTTTGTTTAACGTTGCAATAATTTTAATCTATAATTAATAATAAAAGTTGTTAAATGTTGACTATATATAACATGTATTTTAACATATTCAACATTTCACCGTGGGTGATAACATATTCAACACATAAATTATTTTACCTGCTTTTGTGGCAAATTAGACATACAAACTAGTTTTACCTGTACTGAGGGCATCCATTACAGTTACTAGTTATTTTACCTCATTGTATGACGTATTAAACTCTTACTTTAATATTTTTTAACTGCTTTAATCACATTTTAAATTCACACACTATTTTACCCGTATTGATGACATATTTAACACACGCACTATTGCACCTGCATTGATGACATATTAAACAATACACTATTTTACCTGAATTTATGACATTAATCTGTACACTATTTTATCTGCATTGATGACATTAAACAATACACTATTTCATTTGTATTGATGACATATTAAACAATATACTATTTTACCCGCATTGATGACATATTAAACAACACACTATCTACTTTACCTGCGTTGATGACCTGGCGACTGACGTCTGGACATTTTGGTGGAAATACTGAGACCTATCAAGAAATACAATGTTATTACTTAGAAATGTTTTTTTTCCTTGATACTTTTAATAACATTTACAGATTGTGACATTTTAAATCTTTTTTTTAATAGTACATCTCTTACAGGATACTTGAAAATGCATATCAGGACTATTAACCGCGGATAGCAAATTGAGTGAATACTTTATGCCATTTACATTAATACATTAATACACACTCTTACGTATTCCCTCATTGCAAGATAATTATTTAAATATATAATTTTCAATTTAACCCTCAAATGCAGTTACGATGCAAACACTTTTGCTTCTTACTAAACATTCGCACGCACATGGTGATTTCAGAACGTAAGTAATAATATTTCATTTTTTTAGAAATGAAGAAAGGCTGAAAATGCATTTGAAATGTCCAAAGGTTTCAGTACACTATTAATTTTGCAATAACGACACAAAATACATATGTGTCAATACTTTATAAAGTCTTATAAATGCAGATAGCAAGGTACACCAGAGATGCCCAGTGTGTAAGAAATTAAAATAAGAATATTAAATATAATCGAGAAATGATATTGCAATTAATCTCCAGATAATGTAGGAAGATGTGGATGAATGTAATCAATTTTTAATAACGAAATATCATCAGTACATTGGACATCCAAGTTGTACCATATGAAATCTTACAAAATAAAATAATAAGTTACAATAGCAATCTCACCAACATAAATATATAGAAATAATAAATATTGATCTACTAGGAATAACATATTGATCTACTAGGAATAACATCAAAACTAGTAAATGGTAAGTATTTAAAGCATCGTTTTTAAATACAAGAAAGAAAACACTTATTGAGTAAAACTGAACAGTACTTTATAACGAAGCTAAGAGAAACTAACAAGCAAGCGCCTTAGATTACGTCATTAGAATACGTTATGAATATCGATGAAATGAACAATGATGAAAGCTGCATTGTAATTCGATCACCTGTTAACTGTTCATTACACGAGAAACACCAAGAATACGTTCATCATGGGAAATATTTCCTACAAGAAGTATTAATACACAAATCTGGGATTTAGTGTTCTTTCTTTCTTGAGTGAAAAAAGAAATTAACGTCATGAAAAAAATTACCTTTCTTTGCAAGTTTAAGTGTTTACGATATTTTTTCTTGCTGTCAAAACAAGTTAGAGCTACGACAGATCATTTCTGTTTTTTTTTTATTTAATTTTAATTTAATTTTATCTAAGAGAGAATGAAAGATGATTAGCAAAAGATATAATAAACACACGTTGAAATGAAAACAAAACCTTCAGACCACGTTTAAAATTATATTTCCTTTCAAGATGATTTCATGTTCATAGTCATTTTAAATGTAACCTGTTTAGTAAACTAAAAGCTCTTGCCAGGACGGTTTCTTTCAATATAGACTGTAAAGAAGATTAATCGTGTACACATGTGAACATAAACATATCATTGAGGCCGATATAACGTTCACTAAAGTCCTCTGTCCAATCTTTCGATACTTACAAATTTCACAAGTCCGAGGGTCGTCTCTCTTTTCCCTTTCTCATCAGTTCACTGCTCTTTGCATTCTGCCAAGCACGGTAAAGGAAAGATGACGCACAAAATGTCACAAGTCCTAGGTCGTACCTCTTTTCCCTTTCTCATCAAAGCCACGGTTCTTCACTTCACTGCTCTTTGCATTCTGCCAAGCTCACTAAGATGATATACACATATTTCTTAGCAAAACATAAATGAACAAGCTCGGTACGTTAGAAAGTTAATGACTCAATGAATTGAAGGAATTAAACGATACGTTTAGACGCCGTTAGAAGAGAAGAAGGAAGAGCCAATGAATTTCAAGCCTTGATAAAGAAACTGTCGATCTGCTACAGTGACGCCTGAGTGACGTCAGAATCATTTACATATACAAGACGAAAGAGACACCAAGGGGCTGCCGATTCAGGTTCACCCTGTGGTAGAAACAGAAACGTGGTTGCAATTAAGGGATCCCCAACATTTGCAGGTTTGAGGTGCTGAACACCAAACACTTTGGTATTTGGGCGTTATGACATTTTATTGAAAGTTGTCTGTAAGTTTTCCGACGCTCTAAAGGGACCGTACCAGGATGCGATATTGGGTAGATTTTGCGCATAACAATATTTATCGCACTTGTTTCTCCTTATCTCTCATAAACTGCAGGCTTACGTTCTAGACATAAACAATATTTCAAGCTCATATCCGCCTAATTGATCAATCAGACTCCGGTAGAAGTTTCTTTTCAAAACATGGCGTGTTCATATAATTTGAGCCAGCTACAAATTAACAAAAATATATAGTAATTTATTTTTATTTGCCGTTACGATCACTTTCCCACTTTTAACTATACAAAATTTAAGCCAATTCAAAATAATGCATAAAGAATTTCAAGACAACTTGAATGACACGTAGTAGTGTGTATAATCTTTTGCTTTTTCAGTATGCGTCACAGTCAATGCAGCAGTCGGGAGGTGAGGGCTCTTAGGTGCGAACATTAGAACACTTGAAGAGACATTATAGGAGTGCTGAATACACGTAAAGTAAAGAGACATTATAGGAGTGTTGAATACACGTAAAGTAAAGAGACATTAAAGGAGTGCTGAATACACGTAAAGTAAAGAGACATTATAGGAGTGCTGAATACACGTAAAGTAAAGAGACATTATAGGAGTGTTGAATACACGTAAAGTAAAGAGACATTATAGGAGTGCTGAATACACGTAAAGTAAAGAGACATTATAGGAGTGTTGAATACACGTAAAGTAAAGAGACATTATAGGAGTGTTGAATACACGTAAAGTAAATACTTCTGTGTTCGAGTGTATGTTTTTAGATCACGTGGGAGAGTTTCACTTCCAGCACCATTGGAAAGCAGAAATCAGCAATATTTGTATTTCTCTCAGCGAGAGTTGGACTCCATAAACACACCATCAGCATCTTCATAGTTATCAACATCGTTATGAGATGACACTGTGGTGACGTAATAAACTAGAAAGGTAATGAGTTTTTGTCTTTGACTCGCGATTCACATTGTACACTACTACTCTTTTTTTTTAATTCAAGAAGAATTGTGAATCAAAGAGAAAACAAATATGTCAGAAAATATATCAGATAAACAGTAACCGTTTCGTATCGCAGTTTCCGGATAATCAAATGTGTAATCTATGTCGCACGCATAATGCCTCCATAAATTTCTATCTCGAGACGGCCACTTTCTAGACACCTTTGAAATACACATAACATCAATACACATACAAGTCAGTGAAAATGTGAATATATGTTTAACTTGCATATTGCAGAGTCATATTCACAGTTACTCTGACCACACTTGATCATATTTAACAACTTATACGAATTATAATGGTAGACAGAAGCCTTTGATGTTTCATACACAGGGTTTTCCATTTTATTCTAAATAAGACAAGTCGTGTAAAGGTACACGAAGTTTAGTTAGCATCATGCAAGTTTTCGACATTACTTTTCAGATATGTATGTGTGAGAACAAGTTTAGTTAGTATCATGCAAGTTTTCGACATTACTTTTCTGATATGTATGTGTGAGAACAAGTTTAGTTAGTATCATGCAAGTTTTCGACATTACTTTTCAGATATGTATGTGTGAGAACAAGTTTAGTTAGTATCATGCAAGTTTTCGACATTACTTTTCAGATATGTATGTGTGAGAACAAGTTTAGTTAGTATCATGCAAGTTTTCGACATTACTTTTCAGATATGTATGTGTGAGAACAAGTTTAGTTAGTATCATGCAAGTTTTCGACATTACTTTTCAGATATGTATGTGTGAGAACAAGTTTAGTTAGCATCATGCAAGTTTTCGACATTACTTTTCAGATATGTATGTGTGAGAACAAGTTTAGTTAGTATCATGCAAGTTTTCGACATTACTTTTCTGATATGTATGTGTGAGAACAAGTTTAGTTAGTATCATGCAAGTTTTCGACATTACTTTTCTGATATGTATGTGTGAGAACAAGTTTAGTTCTTTAGGTGAAATCTCTTCGCTTGGCGTATTTAGTATAACTTTGTACACGTCATTTCCTGAAAATCCAGTAAACACAAGGAATTGCTAGTCTTCAATTAATTTATGTTTAAAAAAGTGGTCTTGAATTTTAACAAAGACGATTGACAATTACAAACATTACAACATGTTAGACATAAATTTGAAAATTAAAAAATGACAAAGAAATGAGAACAAAAAATAATAATTTTATAAAATAATAGCAGAATGTAAATAAAAGAAATCTTAAATGATAATTAAAGTCAATTTACATAACCTTTCAATGATGGTGGCTTTCACTAGCACATATTTATATGCAGTTTGTAGCAATTTATTGTATATCTTATTTAGATGATGGTCCCATGCACTCCTTCATGGCATCTTGTACAACTCTTCCAAAATAATTCGATGCTCTCGGAAGCACGCTGTAGTGAATCCTTCCGAGCGTCACGTGCACTATCAAAGCACATCATGAGGAATATTCCTGAATCTTCGTGTACGCTACTCATCACATCATGAGGAATGTTCCTGAATCTTAGTGTACACTTCTCAGCACACGTTCAAGAAACTTATGTGAATTCTCGAGACCAAACAAATTTCATATTCCGCACTATTGGCTCTCGAACGGAATCAACTTACAACAAAACGTGTACTTAAAATGTTGATGTCAACTCTTTATAGACACAACAATTTCAGCCATGAGAGTATAGTAGTCACTGCAGTCTGAAGCAGGTACACGATTACAAAACATTTTACAAGCATCAAAGAATCAAAACGTCAAAATGCTAAAATGCCTAAAGGCTTGAACTTCTCTGCCAAAGTGAAATTAAGGGCAGCGCTAAGTTTTATCGCTAAACACCTTTCTCTCTTAGGTATACTCTCAACTTATAAATCCTGCAAAAATAGTCATTAGCCTAATACACACACATCATAAGAAATATAGCATCGATCAAAATTCACAAATATAATGTATAGTGTAATCAAATTAGTGAAAATATAAATATGGTTCAATTAGATAAGCATTCTCCAGTTAAAATCACAAATCATTAGCAAAATCCATTCTTTATTTATCCATCAGGTAACTTACTATAGGGTAATTATCGCCTTTATCACCAGACTTGAGTTATGTCAAAACCAGCGTGATAAGAATATAGAACTTTCTTCAACAAACTAACTTATGGTTCATCCCCATTGGATGAAATTGTTATGAGCAAGTATGAGACTATTAGTCGGAAAAATCTACTCACTCACTTGGAGCTCGTATTGATTGCTTTAGTAATTTCTAGAATATTCTTTACCTGAGTTTTTTATTTTAACTCTGGTACTTACAAACATATTGTCATGCGCAGTACCCAAAGAAACGATATGTTGACATTTAACAAATGATTTAACAAATAAGCTTTGATAGGGACAGGAAAATTTACTCTGCCACCCTATGTAATGGTAGAACTTATACCACTAGTACATTTACATAGACTTGGTAGTAAGATAATATGAGAGAGTAAATTTGCCCCCTCTCTATTTTAAAATTAAATTGTTATATAAATTTCTAAATTGTCAGAGTAACGCGACATTGCACACTCCTTATGGTGTTACTTTGAAAGTGTCTGAGTTTGAAGTAAACAGCCTAAAGAAAGAATATTCTAGATACGCTGACCTAATTGAAACTAATTCAGCAGTTTCTTATTATCCAATGATAATCATTTATGAGAACGATACTAGCGAATGGGCTGAGTTTAGGGAGTTGACTTGCTGTAAAGAATTCTACACCCTATCAACTTTTGAATTTGAAGCAGCAGAAGAAAGTCCAGGTTGACGGTAGTCGTTAGCTTGAGTGGCCAGCTTAACTAACTGATTTAGAGTGAGTGGAATTAGAAACATTTCATGCATTTTACTAATATGTTATACATTTGATTATGTGGAAATGTACTCTGTGGATTAAATTTTATTACTACAAATGTTTGAACGAAACTGCATCCATGTGGTCCATTAATACATGACAATGTTTGATACATTATGTTTATTTTACCATGTGCATGATGGGAGACGCACGCAGGAGAATGGAAACACACAGTACTTGTGCAATCATCAGCACTACCCCCCCCCCCCCCTCCGGTCCTTTTTCTGGTCGGTGTGAACAAGAGAGAAGAAACTGCCACAATGGGCCATTGATATCGAATTTCAAGTCAAAGAACATGGTAACTACAATATATGCCTCGCACCCTTCTGCCTCACAGTCGATAACCAACACGGCGTACAGGAATTCAAATACGCTCACTATTCGTTACAGGAAATCAGGAAGGCTTACGGCAAGCAGTAACAGTACACCGAAACTGGTAATTCATTAAAAACGGGGAAAAGAAAATCCAAAATGTACCGACAACGAGATTCAAACATTTATCAACACGAATGACACGAATAACTCGATACAGACTTTAAAGAACAAAACCAGGCAGGCATTTTCTCAGACACCACATAAAGTGAGTGAGGAAAAGAAAACCCAGTCCCCAATACTACAACGGAGGAGGAGGGGGAAAAACACAGTCGACAACAGAGAAGAAAGAAGGGAAAAAAACACACATAATAGATAACATTAGACCAAAAGCGTCGAAACGAAGGGGAGAAAAATAAAGAGAGAAATACAAACAGAAATTATCCAGAAACAGAATGAAGTTGACGCGGTGTTGGAAGAGGTGACAAAGATACTTGAGGCACCCCTTTTACCTTTACCCGTGACGCCAACCAGACCGTCAACTACGGTGACAACAACAACAGAAGACCCACCTACAACAACAACAGAACAGAACCAAAAAGGAAAAAGACGGCGCCCACCTTAACATGTCCGACAACAGCAACAGCGCCACCAACAGCCACGACGACAGCAAAAACAGCGACACAAATACCACCAACAACAGTGTCGACAATATTAACAATGGCAGTACTATGAACAACTGTACCCGCCATGGGATTACTTTAACCACCGAATGTCCGAACTGATCCAGCTGCCGCTCGACCACTTAATACTGGCCACCAACACCCACCTTTGAACTTCCCAACGGACACCGGGGACAGCCACGACAACAGCAACGACAACGCCACCGGTGAGGAGGACGGGAGGTTGAACAACTCGGACGCAAATACACACTAGGTGCAGATCTGGTATGTTACTAGCTTGGGCTCTGTAACCCTCCCCTCACTTTAACATCAGGAATGGCTACAACACCAACAACTTCACCGCCAGGAACGACAGCAACAAACACAACCCCAGCCCACGAATTACCGGGTTGGAATCCACCTTCGCCGGCCAGATTTGCAACGGACGCACGCAGCAAGGAGGCAACCCCCTTCCTTTCCCCCCTCCCTCAGCGCGAAAGCGGCGGAAGCCGGAATCGTCTCCTATTTTAATAACAAGTGCATGAAAGAGTAAGATCCTGGCGCGCTGTATCAAAGAAAATAGTTCGTGTATTACATAGCTTTCATATACTATCATCCACTATCATTCATCCGGAAACTGCCCTACTTAGCTGCTAATGCGTGTCGTGAAAGAAAGGAGCAGCAGTAAAGACTAAAGTACAAGATACCTCTAAAGGAAAGGCGAGCTCCATGGTCTATTTCACCTAAAATACAGTGTTGTGCCGTCCCCTCCCACTCCCCGCCGAGCAGCACTTTGTGAGGAATGTGGTCTTTATAGAACAACAGTCACCAATAGAAGTAAGCCGATTTTATTTTTTGAAGTGATTTAAACTTTTCTTTATTCACCAGTAATAATTACTGCAAGCCAGAAAGTTATTAATAAATTATGGATTATTAGAAAGCCGTACAAATTCATACACGAATCACTCACACACAACCACCTATACATACATTTTATTTATACAATATGTTCTGATTGCCTAATAACGTTTGAAGTAGAAATGCAGTATGATATATGTTCTGAATGACTATTATTAACTTGTGAAGTAGAAATGCAGTATTAAATATGATCTGAATGACTGTAAATATAAGAAGTTGAAATGCAGTAAGAAATATGTTATGAATGATTATTTGCATGTGAAGGTGAAATGCAGTAAGAAATATGTTATGAATGATTATTTGCGTGTGAAGGTGAAATGCAGTAAGAAATATGTTATGAATGATTATTAGCGTGTGAAGGTGAAATGCAGTATGAAATATGTTATGAATGACTATTATTAACTTGTGAAGGTGAAATGTAGTATGAAATATGTTATGAATGATTATTAGCGTGTGAAGGTGAAATGCAGTATGAAATATGTTATGAATGATTATTAGCGTGTGAAGGTGAAGTGCAGTATGAAATATGCTATGAATGATTATTAACGTGTGAAGAATAAATGAAGATTCAATTGCTAATCAATGTACCTGAAATCCGTCACACTTCCAGTGGTTATTTTCACAGACAATTAAAGGCGACTGGCTGTTTTCACAGTCTTTCATGGGTAGATTTCAATCGTGAATCAAGACACCCTTTCATTAGAAACTATTGAAACATTTTTCTGCGTATATCAATGATCATATTAATTGCATCTGCTCACATTTCATCCAGTCAACAAACCTGTATTAAGTTTTGGCGTGTTCTGTAAATGTAATCGGTTTTGGATGTGAAATCTTTATGGCACAGTTTGATTAC
Source organism: Sinotaia quadrata (assembly GCA_028829895.1). Lineage (NCBI taxonomy): Eukaryota > Metazoa > Mollusca > Gastropoda > Architaenioglossa > Viviparidae > Sinotaia > Sinotaia quadrata. The sequence goes on from CM054179.1 coordinate 142,825,417, forward strand.
GTTAGAACTATGTTTTCCTTTAAAAACCTGACTCCTCAGGTGCTTTATATTATTTCTTGTATTTGATCTCCAGTTCGATAAAAGAATATTGCATTCTTACTGAAACACTGCTGATATTTAAATGGAAGTGAAATAACTTGGACTTTCTGTCTTTTCCCAGACACCTGTAGTTGGATTAATTTAGATAACAAAACTCTCATGTTTTCCGTTTCTTCTTAATTCCTTCCGAAAGGTTCTAGCTAGTCTACAAACAGTACAAAAATATCAGTCAACTTATTGCATTTATTAGTAATATCTTAATTTTATTATTAAAAATTCTAATGCAGGAAGTTCTTGACAGTAATTACCTAACACAGGATTGTAACGATTTATATATGTATTGGTCCAGTTCTGATAATGAGCACGCACTACTATTGAATCTGGCTATGTTCTTAGAGACGTGACTGCCAGAAAGAGGCTTAACCACTGCTGGCTATGTTCTTAGAGACGTGACTGCCAGAAAGAGGCTTAACCACTGCTGTACCTGGCTGTATCGTTAGAGACGTGACTGCCAGAATGAGGCTTAACCACTGAACTTGGCTGTATTGTTCTGGCTACTTTGTTCTCCAGCTGACCGCCATTTTATTTTAGTCCTATCACCAGTTATCCCGTCGACCATCTTGAAGTTCTCCCTACTGGGATCGCAATATGTTTAATCCCGCCATGTCACCAAACACTTTGGAAGAAATATTCTTTATAAAATGAAATTATTTTTGTTTGTACTGCTGCGAAGACTACTAGGAACAATCCTTTAACTATGGATCTAAATTCGGAGACGATTGTATATTCCTTAGCGCCTTACAATGTGTATTAAAACAAGAGATGATTTATTTTTTTCGTTTACTTGGCAACACGACACGGGATAATGTGAAAGACGAGAACACCTTACAATATGTATTAAAACAAGGGATGATTTATTTTTTCGTCTACTTGGACAACTCGACATTTATAGGAAAGTATGGGATAATGTGAAAGATGAGAACACCTTACCGTATATACAAAATGTTATTTTTGGTATGACCGAAATACGGTTTGTCTCGACAGTCTGCATTACAGCGCAGACTAATGTGAGCTGATAAAATTATCGGATCTCACACACTGGAGACTGCGGTGTGACACACGTGTGAAATATATATGTTTCCATCTTCTTCGATTGTCCTGCATCGATGTGAATTGCAATCACTTCTTATGTAGAGGTCTTATTGTGAGGATATTTCATCAAGTCCACTTCTTATCTAGAGGTCTTATTGTGAGGATATTTTATCAAGTCCACTTCTTATGTAGAGGTCTTATTGTGAGGATATTTTATCAAGTCCACTTCTTATGTAGAGGTCTTATTGTGAGGATATTTTATCAAGTCCACTTCTTATGTAGAGGTCTTATTGTGAGGATATTTTATCAAGTCCACTTCTTATGTAGAGGTCTTATTGTGAGGATATTTTATCAAGTCCACTTCTTATGTAGAGGTCTTATTGTGAGGATATTTTATCAAGTCCACTTCTTATGTAGAGGTCTTATTGTGAGGATATTTTATCAAGTCCACTTCGCTTTAAGTGAGTAAAATCATTGTCAGGCGGGATACTTCTTGCAGTCAGTGAAGGTTACAAAATATGAAAGTAAATTTAAATTACATTAATACATATGCAATCACACACATACATTCAAAGTCACACAAACATACACTTGTACATACACATACTCCTCCACACAACTACTCGTATAAAACCACAGAGCGAGCATATATTCATTTGTTTTTAATTCTTATTTTTCCTGAAATAGAGAGTAATTCTACTGGGCTGAAAGCATTCACATTCTTCACTTGTATAGGCAATACATTTGTGACTTACATATTAATTAATACCCTTTAAGCCGTATATGCACATCTTAAAGTGAAATGCACGATATTAATTAAAGTATTGCTTGACAATTTGTGAAGTGAACGTAATATCTTGATCGTATTAAACATGAGATGATATTGATTGAAGAAATTTACTTTTTAAATGTACTCTTCACAGAAAAGACTGTTGCTAATAACGAAGAGGACTGAAAGAAGAAAAAGATTTATTTTATGAAATGGTTTGCAACATTAAATAGCATACAAACGAATAAAAGATCATTTTGAAACTCAAATCGCATTATTTATATTAGAAATGGATATTCACTGAATAGACACCTGTGTTAAAGTTCACGTTACTTGAATGATATTAGAGTGTGCTAGTATGTCAAAATACTTTAAATTAAAATTCATTTGAATTGAATGATACAGAGTGTGTTTACGGATAGAAAGATGAGTTTTAAATTTCACGCTACTTGAATGCAATTACAGTATGTTTGTAGATCCTATGATATCATATAAAAGTTTACTTTACTGGAACGATAATGTAGTGTGCTTGTACACCATAAAATGTGATATAAAGTTCACACTAATTAACATTATATAAAAGATCACAACAGTTGAATGTTAAACTGTAAATATAAAACAATGTGATATAAAAGATCACATTAGTTTAATATTAGACGTTGAGTGTCAAAATATGTGACATAAAAGCTCACTTTACGTGATTTATATTAGTGTGTATTTGTCGGTCAAAAGATGTGACATAAAAGCTCACTTTACGTGATTTATATTAGTGTGTATTTGTCGGTCAAAAGATGTGTATAAATGATCACGTTACTTGAATGATATTAGAGTGATTGTATATCATGTATGACGTGATATAAAACTTACTTTTCTTGAATGATATTAGAGTGTGTTTGTGGACACTATAATGTGAAAAGAATGCTTACTTGAATGATATTAGAGTGTGTTTGTGGACACTATAATGTGAAAAGAATGCTTACTTGAATGATATTAGTGTGTTTGTGGACACTATAATGTGAAAAGAATGCTTACTTGAATGATATTAGTGTGTTTGTGGACACTATAATGTGAAAAGAATGCTTACTTGAATGATATTAGTGTGTTTGTGGACACTATAATGTGAAAAGAATGCTTACTTGAATGATATTAGTGTGTTTGTGGACACTATAATGTGAAAAGAATGCTTACTCGGATGATATTAGAGTGTGTTTGATCGGTGAAGGTGGTTTGGTAATTTACACAGGTAATTTAATTACAGCAGAAAAATGGTTTTAGAATTAAAGATAAATGCTAAAGCATGCAAAGTATTGAAAAGCTATAAATTTCTTTGGAGTTTTAATTAATATACGCCCAGCGAAACGTAAAGAACGAGAGATCACACGCGCAATGTAAATGAGACAGTAAAGATGGTGTAACAGTGTATGAGCACTATGGCAGTGACTGATGTTATCATAATATCTTTCGCATGGTTACTAACTTCAAGGCTGTGTGAAGTAAGCTTCCATAATACGTAAACAAGGTAAGTAGTTACAAACAGGCTGAGCACAAGCGAATCATTAAAGACGGCAAAACAGTTCAGATATGTGGCGACAAGGGCGACAATCCATGTCAATATCATCTTTGCCTGATCACTGATCTCTATGCCATATCGACAATAGGATGCAAAGTGCTCGCAGTTTTTGTAGACCAGGTTGTAACGTGTTGCAGTTCGGCGAAGAAGGAACAGTTGAACAACATTGACGATGTCGTCAGGTGAATAAGGACTAAACGAAACAACAGCCAAAAGTCCTAATGAATATTTATCAATTATTTAAATAGAGGAAACATTTGAGAAAAGTAGTAGCTAAAGACAGACTATATCTATCTATCTATCTATCTATCTATCTATCTATCTGTCTGTCTGTCTGTCTGTCTGTCTGTCTGTCTTTATATCTATACTTCGCACCGTCCATTCATTTATATAACCACCCACCATGACAGATTTATACATAGTAAAAATAACTGCAGCCTTACCTGATGACCAAAATGGACGTAGCCTCACTAGTGATACTGGTGAATACAAACTGTTTTAGGCCCCCTAGTAATACGGGCGAATACAAACGGTACTAATCTCACAGGTGAGACTGGCGAATAAAAATATTATTAGTAGTCTCACTGGTGATAACGGTGAGTACAATATTTGCAGGATCAATAGTGATACTGGTGTGTAGAAATAGTTGTAGCCTCACTAGTGATACTGGTGAATACAAACATAGTTCCATTATAACTAGTCGTAGCCTCATTATAGCATGAGTAGTGATACTGGTGAATACAAACAGGCGTAGCCCCACGAGTAATACTAGTGAATACCAACGGACTAGCCGCACTAGTAATACTGGTATATACAAACAGTTATAAACTCACTGGTGATACTGGTGAATACAAATTGTAGTCGCCTCATTAGTGTTACTGATTAATACAATTAGTCTTAGACTCACTAGTGATACTGCTTATATATATAGTCGTAGCCACAGAAGTGATACTAGTGAATACAAATAATGTTAGGCTCCCTAGTGAGACTACTGAGTAAAAACAGTCGTAGGCAAGCTAGTGATTCTGTTGAGTATAAATAGCTGTATCCTCACTGGAATACAAACAGTCGTAGCCTCAATAGTGATACCGGGGGTACAAATAGTCCTCACCTCATGTGTGAGCATCCTACCAGGACCTTTTGTTATAATTATTAGCTCAAACATATTGCTGAAAACCACGAGCACAAAGGTTCAAACATATTGTTATTAACCACGAACACGATAGCTCAATCATGTTCTGTTGATAACCATTAACACAATAGCTTAACCAGATTGTTGATAACCACTAATTTCAAAGATTAAACATAATGTTGATAACCACTAATTTCAAAGATTAAACATAATGTTGATAACCACGAACACGATGGTTCAAACATATTATTGTTGATAATCACACACAATAATTCAAATATAATGTTGATAACCACGAACACAATAGGTCATCTAATTATTGGATCTTCTTACGTGAATCTCTCGTCTTTTGTGTTGTTGATAAAGGATTGTCTCCCTGTCACAGCTATATGTAACAGTTTTTCCTTTTGTACATAAATCTTTAATAACGACAGTCCAAACAGCTTGAACGGTAGAACTCCTAGCAGAAAGTATAGCATTCTGGTCATGAAATGCCTCCTGACTTCCTGCTCTGGTGACAGGTGTGCAATATAGCCGTCGCCTATGACAAACATCAGTACTAGTAATTAATCACAGGTGATTATAAATCACGAATACAACAACGATAAAAAATATGTATTTTATATTCCATTTTGGTAGAAGAAATTCTTATACATTGTGTATGAAAATATAGTACACTGCATTTAGAAAGAAACTATTATTGTGGTGGAGTAAATTTGCCTAACCCTGTTTCTAAATTTAATAATTATATATTTTTGCCAATGTTAACGTGACTAGACCTAGGGCAGTGCTTCTAAGACAAAGGGATTGATAACGACAAAAATGCTAAGAAAGATACATTGATGATGACTAAAGGCTAAGAAAAAGATGATGATGATGATGATGATGATGATGGCAGAAAGGCTAAGAAAGAGATGATGATGATGATGATGACACAAAGACTAAGAAGGAGATGATGATGATAATGATGATGATGATGATGATAATGATGATGATGATGACATTATACATTAGACATTATTGCATTGTACTGTCACTAGGGCAGATATTATTTCATTATAAAATTACTAGGGTAGGCATTATTTCATTATAAAATCACTAGGGTAGATTTTGTTTCATTATAAAATCACTAGGGTAGGCTAGGCACAATTTCATTGCACTTTCTTTAGAGTAGATATGATTTTCATTGTACAGTCACAGGGTAGAAACTTTTCATTGCAGAGTAAGTAAGGTAGAGATCATTTCATTGGACAGTCACCAAAGTGGAGATTATTTCATTTATAATTGTGTCATAAACTGTTTTGAAGTGCGCATGATTTCTTAGACTTTATAGTAGACTTTTTAGAATGTTAAATATAAATATCTGCATTTGTTTTCTGGAAATAGTGACCCATTTCTCAGGATGTGAGAATGAACGAATAATGTATTCTTGAAGACCATTTCAGTTTAAGCTAGATATTCACTCCATTTCGTTATCTCAGTCTACACATTGATAAAACATACACCTTGTGAATGCAACTCTATCAAACGAATATTTCGAGGACGCTGTCATTTAGATGTGGCACCAAAGATTCACCAGGTAAATATTTGCAATGACTGATGAAATCCCAGTGTTCGATTAGCTCACTAGATCACACTCTCATGTGTTGAAGATCAGTTCATTAAGGGAAATTCATATCTACAAAATGGATTTTTTCTTCATTTTTCTTCATTCTCTTGTGTTTTTTTTATGTAATTATTACCTCAACATCCATTCATCCCACAGACATCTATTACGAATCTCAATTCATAAACTGTTAATATGCATACCAATATACACAGCCCAGTGTGAATACAAGAAGTGCTGGATTTCAATTAAGTCCCCTTTCTTCGGGTTGTCGTCAGATATGTTATCCAGCAGGAGAGGTTGGCGAAGAGGCCTCTGCACCATGTTGTCTTTAAGTAATAGCTTTATGTTTGCTTATCTACAAACATTAGATTATATTTAGAAACTCTAAATCTCAAAGTAACATTAGAATATATAGATCTACAAAGGTTCAAACTAGCATTAGAATATGTAGATCTACAAAGGTTTCAAAATAACATTAAGATATGTAGATCTACAATAGTTTAAAAGTAACACTAGGATATGTGGATCTACAAAAGTTTTAAAATAACATTAGGATATGTAGATCTACAAAAGTTTAAAAGTAACATTAGGATATGTAGACCTACAAAAGTTTAAAAGTAGCATTAGGTTATGATAAAAGTTCAAAACAGCATTAGGATGTCAAGATTTCAAAAGTTTGAAAGAATATGATGAATTCAAGATCTTCAATATTTTGAATCAGGAATAACGTATATAGAATTGTAGAAATTTAAAGTAACGTTCGGGGAAGTCAATACACCTATTATTCTGCATAACAACCAACATTTTCCGTATCTTTCATATGCAAGCAGTTGATTTCTATTTCGATTGTTTCAATTTTAATTCATCCATGCTGAAGGGAGAGAGGATTTGATGTATATATTGAAAGTGAATTCTATGAGAACAACATAAAACTTTATGAACGGGATATACAAATCAGTTGTACCTCGTAGGCAGACATAAGAACGTGTTTCCTGTTGCACGGTGTACTTAACAGCCAATGACTATGTGCAATCTTTTCTAGCGCGACCCCACAGTGCTCTTATGTGACTTGCCTCTGCTTAGTTTAACACATGTATTTGCGTTTAATCTGTTGTGTGTAGGCTTACATACATCCGTCTCTAGAATTACGCGAAAATATTCGCATCTCAGACTATAATGAATCTAGTTGATGAAGTACACAAATAGAACTGCTGCTAAGGATTTTGTTATCTTATACATATTTGTGTTAAACTAGGATGCACACTGCACTTTTCATTGTGTTCTTTTATAGCACAAATGTTTACATGGAATGCATCAGTTGTACATAACGCACTACTAATTACTAATTATGTTTATATTAATGACGTAAAATACATAACGCACTACTAACTACTAATTATGTTTATATTAATGACGTAAAATATATAATGCAGTACTAAGTACTAATCATTTTTATATTAATGACGTAAAAATACATAACGCACTATAAAAATAAACTAATAACTAATAAAATAATCTATATTAATGACGTAAAAGTAAATAATAGAAGACAAATAATAAGCTACTAACCAAGTCTATTTTAATGACTTGTAAAAGTAAATATCCGATGAAGAATAAAGTACAAAGAACTACAAATAGAAAAGATTTGCATCTAGTTGACTAAGCAACATATTTAATCAAAGTGGACTTACGATTCACGTCAATTTTAAATATATTTAAATTTAAGATATTAAAATACTCTATTTGACATCGTTTCTCAAAACGCGGCGATTATTATGAAGACTACTCAGTCACATCAGTTTCTATTTCCAGCTGAGGGACGTCTGTGTCATGGAATAAGTTCGACATTTGTTACTACGCTCAGGAAGGATGAGAATCAAGTGAGCTCTTCCCATTTTTACATATCTCGTGTGCATACACACAATGGCTAGTACTGTCTGACTATCAATCATGAATTCCACTTCCACATCGTTATCATGTGCATACACACAATAGCTAGTACTGTCTGACTATCACTCATGAATTCCACTTCCACATCGTTATCATGTGCATACACACAATAGCTAGTACTGTCTGACTATCACTCATGAATTCCACTTCCACATCGTTATCATGTGCATACACACAATAGCTAGTACTGTCTGACTATCACTCATGAATTCCACTTCCACATCGTTATCATGTGCATACACACAATGGCTAGTACTGTCTGACTATCAATCATGAATTCCACTTCCACATCGTTATCGACAGGACACGGGCTTTGGTTTCATGTCAGAAGTTTCATGTCAGAAGTTTCATGTCAGAAGTTTCATGTCAGAAGTTCGCGAACAATTGTACGAAAATGAAAACTTATTCATCATCAACACGTATACCTTGACCATGTTCACGATGGCAGAATTGGAAGAAAAGAAAAACAATCTGTAGTAATATTGACTCTTAATTTTCTTTACGCAGAACATTCGATTCTCCGAGATTTATTTATTATTTGGTTGAATTATTTATACTATTAGTTTCTTGCAATAACTGTTTATGACATACACATATTTAATATTATGGCGATTATGTTCAAATTATCTGATTAATGATATGGACGTAGTTAATGTATAATAATATTAATCCATACTATTTTAGAACAAAAGATTGGAAGAGTGAAGAATCGTCGTTTAAGGTGAATGCACATTTGATGGCACTGTAATCATTGACACAAGTCGTTTAAGGTGAATGCAGACTTGATGGCACTGTAATCATTGACACAAGTCGTTTAAGTGAATGCAGACTTGATTGCACTGTAATCATTGACACAAGTCGTTTAAGGTGAGTGCAGACTTGAATGCACTGTAATCATTGGCACAAGTCGTTTAAGGTGAATGCATATTTGATGACACTGTAATCATTTACACTTAAGGTGAATGCAGATTTGATGGCACTTTAATCATTGGCACAAGTCGTTTAAGGTGAATGCATATTTGATGACACTGTAATCATTTACACTTAAGGTGAATGCAGATTTGATGGCACTGTAATCATTTACACTTAAGGTGAATGCAGATTTGATGGCACTTTAATCATTGACACAAGTCGTTTAAGGTGAATGCAGACTTGATGGCACTTTAATCATTGACACAAGTTGTTTAAGGTGAATGCATATTTGATGGTACTGTAATTACTGACAAAAGTATAAACGTGCACGAATTCAGAGACAAGCATTTGGTTGTTCATTGACCTTCAGAATGTTCTTTCCAGACATGCTGAATCATATCAAAACTCTTTTCAGGCTTGGAGTTGTACAGATAGAAATATATCGGCATTTTTCCAATTATAGGAACATGGACAGTTTGTCATTTTCTCACTTGCCAATAACCACCCCCATGGGGCTACATGTGAGAGATGTCATGGATATGAGGAAATATTATTTTTGTTTTCTAAGTGTCATTATAGTCTAAATGGTTAATGAAACAGCCAAATTAATTTAAGCATAACGAAGGGTTAAAATAACTATTTTGTCAACAATGTGAAACCTAAGTATGGACATGTTAGCTGAGAAAGAACTAGGTTTGATAGTAGTTCGTGCCAGTGAATGGGAGAGAGTAATTAACTTTCGAGGATGCACGCATTTATCCCTCTGCGGTCAGCAATGCCAGGACAATAAATCATGTTGTGTATGGGGAATATGTGGTAGGCCACTGAGATGCTAATTTTGTCTGTGAGAAAACAGGCTCTGATGTTTGGGATGCAAATTTTTTTTAAAAATCACCACTATAAAATTTGATAGTAAAGTAGTATTTCTAAGGTTAAATATTGTTATTGTGAAGCTGTTGAAATAGAATTGTGAGTTATCTGAAAGTTGAGATTTATTTGTTATAGTTATATGTGTTAGTTTTTTTATACAACCCTTCTTGCTATGACTAGTGTACTCTTGCCAGGTGGCAAAGAGTCACCATAGTAATGTAGTTTTAAAAATAAAATAAAAGTAAGGGTGCTCTTGGAACAGTTTTGTGCTCTGGGTTAGGTAGTTAGCAAGCAAATTGATATGTCATTCACTAGGTGTCAACTTGGAATTCGATACCGTGTTGGATGGGGGGTGATGTGTGCTGGAGGGGGAGGGGTGTATTCTAATCAGCTCAGTGAACAAGAACTTTGAAAGGTGATGACGGAGACAGAAACAATGAGAAACACCAAGAATGTAGAGGTTGGTTGAGGGGTACGAAAGACCTTTTGAGTTTCTCCTGCCTCTGTACAAAAGACTCTACGAAAGCTGGCTAGCAACCAGCTAGAGAACTCTTGGACACTGCAATAGAGTGCCAGATGTCTACCCAGCTGTATTTTAAGGCGTGCCATCAGTGCCGTTAACATATCAAGATGGACCAGTCATATGGACAGTCATCTCGGGTTTTCTAAAGACTCTGTGCAAAGACCGTGGGTGATTGGCTATTTTCCAGGCAGTGGAAGAATAGACTGATTGAAGTTTAGCATCACAGCGCTGGGAGATATTGCAGATAGGCAGTACATGACCATGTGAGGAATGTCACAGTATAACGACAAGGTTGACTGTTAATTAATTAAGTAAAGAAAAGACATGAGAAGAGAAGAAACGAGAAACGTAATGAGATGAGAAGAAATGAGAAACGTTAAGAGAAGAGAAGAAATGAGAAACGTTAAGAGAAGAGAAAAAAATTAGGAATGAAGCGAGACACAATGAGAAAACGTAACAAGAGTTGAGAAATAGGCCTAACGAGAAGGGTAACGAGAGAATAAACAGTAGTAGTGTGGAATAAACAGTAGTAGTGTGGACGGCTGTACTTGGGTAGCGAGAGAATAAACAGTAGTAGTGGGGACGGCTGTACTTGGGTAGCGAGAGAATAAACAGTAGTAGTGGGGACGGCTGTACTTGGGTAGCGAGAGAATAAACAGTAGTAGTGTAGACGGCTGTACTTGGGTAGCGAGAGAATAAACAGTAGTAGTGTGGAATAAACAGTAGTAGTGTGGACGGCTGTACTTGGGTAGCGAGAGAATAAACAGTAGTAGTGGGGACGGCTGTACTTGGGTAGCGAGAGAATAAACAGTAGTAGTGTGGACGGTGTTTTTGTCAAATCCCCCAGCATGAGGAGAAAGTGACAATAAATATGTGAGTAGAAAAATACTAACGAGTGTAGGAATCTCAGAGCACATAAACCTAAAACTTAAAACTAAAGCTTAGAATCCTAATTAAGAATTAAACCTTACATTAAAAAAATAAACTTTAAACTTAAATCTACGATTATCAGTGAAGAACCATCTTAAAACTAGTTTCAAATGTTGATTTGACTATCTTGAAAAGGACTTGCAAGTCGAATGACATTTCCTTTTACATTATTGAACTTTGATTAGGGGCAGTGGCTCCAGAACTTTTAAATACTGTATTCTCTCTCTCTCTCTCTCTCTCTCTCTCTCTCTCTCTCTCTCTCTCTCTCTCTCTCTCTCTCTCTCTCTCTCTCTCTCTCTCTGCCTCTTTATATATCCATCCATCATTCCATCCAAGCATCAATCTATCTATCCATCCAACCATCTATCTTATCTATCTTAATCTATCTTATTTTGTCTATCGATATCTCTATATCTATCTATCTAACTATATATCTATCTATCTATCTATCTAAGATTGTATTGTGAGCGCATTCGTACCAATCCTGTTCCAATACTTTGGAATTCCGACTCATCCAAACTACGAAAGTTTTAATAATTGTTTAAGTGATTTATACAGCTATTTTCTGAATTCTATAGCGTCAGAGGAAATCACAACGTGACATTTCAAACATAGCACGAGACTGTCTTCCTGTATGCTAAGTTGCATTAAGGATGTGATTTCCTTTAACGACAGTTTCGCTCTGTAAGTGAATAGTAGATGCTAAATTTGTTTCACTGACATTTTGTTGTTTCTCTCGTACATTTCATGAGGCGTACATACTATTTTTAGTTCATTTTTGCATCAGTCAAATATTTGTTCACACCTCTTTTGATTGGATTTTACTTCATTAAGCGTATCATCAAGTGAAAGACATTCTCCTGCTGACATATTTCCTGAAAGGACATTTTCCTCCTGATATATTTCGTCAGTTTGAATTAAATGTGAGTCTTTTGAAAAAATTAAATGACTAAACCTTTTTACTTATTTAATAAACGATATATATACTCCTTAACATGACATTATTTTACGCAGTGCTGTATATGTATATATTACATATTATTTTATAATTACTACAGAGCCGTTAAATAATCTGATAACCGAAAGAGATATAAGAATTTAAAGACAAAATTGCATATGATTAATTCTTTAAATCTGTTTGAGAACTATGGTATATAAACCCTAGTGATAGAAACATGGATGCACAAACCAAAAGCAGTCACCGAAACAGAAGAAATCAAAATATTATGGGACATCGAGATAAGAATAAATCGGGTGATTCCTGCACGAAGACTAGACATTGTAGTTCTAAATGAGTCCAACAGAACAGCAACAATCGAATACCACAACCCGATACACTGGCATTGAAGACAATGAAAATTCCACAGCCTCACAACGGTCAATTCCAGTTGACAAACAAACCAGGACCTCTACCAGCATAAATGGTAAAAACAAGTCTGATTAATTATTATGAAAGATCCACAGAAAGGCACAAAGCCAAACAACTATCGTCCAATCACTTTCCTATCAACCACCTGGAAGTTACTATCATAACTGAAAAAATCTAAACAATGAACAAAAGGGTGCTAGACCAGGCAGCAAGAGGAACGAAGGACCAATTGGCAATTGATAAGGCAATAGTTACTGACAGCAAGAAACGAAGAACAAATTTTGCAATGGCATGGATTGACTATCAGAATGCCTATAACTCAGTCCCACATTCATGGATAATTGAAACATTAAAATTGTACAAAGTAGCGTCATCAATACAGAACCTAATTCAGGAGTCAATGAAAAACTGGAAACCACCCTCACATGCAACAACACAAATATTGCAGACATAACAACAGAGGGACTGCAATTCGACATCGGAAAAATCAATGAAAAAGGGATATAAGTATCTTGGGATACTACAGCATCAAGAAAATATGCAGAGAGAAGTGAAGTCCAAAGTTAAGAGAGAATATTTTACCTTTAGCTTAATGACTAGATTTAAGTGTCTGATTTTAGCTTTTATAACAGTACATATTGTAATGTTTAAATTGTATTTAATATAGTAATGTTTATTGAAATCGACCAGGCTAAAGTAATAACATATAAGGAGATTAACAGTGCCTAAAATATTATTCTGCAGGATAAAGTTCAAATTTAAAACAAATGGACGAGCATCGCATCAAAATATATACATTAGAGTTTAGCCAATCACTTACAAATGGAGAATATTTGTTTTAGAGTTTTCGAACTGGTAATAATAGACTTTTATTATGTTGTGTTTGCAAACATTTGAATCGTTTGTTGTTTTGTGTTATGCATACTTCAAATAGTCACGTTCTAGATATGTGCTGATCGTTTCCCTTTACAGTGTATAATGAATATTATAATTTACTACGAATTGTGCTAATCTTTTTCTAACTCATGAAAGGTTAAAGTGTGTTGTAGATTAACTTAGTTGTAACAGTTTTAATATCTTACAGGCACAATCTTCTTGTCAGAACTAATATTCTATTTTATAACGGATACTTTACACGAATTGTCTATCAAAATTAAAAATAAAATGTAGGATTACAGTTCGTAGAAAGTAACAAAAGTTGCACATAAATGACAAATGTAGTAACAGCAGGAATTCAATGAAAGTCGTATCATTCCCTACAATATGATCATGGTATGAAATAAAATACTGTGAAGATGACAAAACAGTAAATGAGTGAATGAAAGTAAATTGCAGAATAAACGTGTTGAGTTAGAGTGGTGTATTTCTTAGAGTGGAGGGTTAAAGACATGGAAGGAAAGAGAGTGAAAGAGAGTTTGTAAATTGCAGAATGAGTCACCATTATGTTCGTATAATTGTCTATCTTAGTGAAAAGCAATCAGAAGGTAAGAACATCAGACCAAATGGAGAAAAGGAGCAGGACTAATTTTGTACTTCTCGAAAAAAGCACATTTGAACAAGTGTTGACAGAAGGAGATCTGATTGAGTTTATTCCAAGGAAATCGAACTTGTCTGAACTCCAATCAAGCTCCGGCCTTGATAACAATTACAATACAAAACGTAAAGAGCTTGACAGTAAGACACAGTCTCACTGGGCAGTCTATGTTGGTGAGTAGAGATTTTGTGTGTACAGTGTTTTTTTCATGTATCGTGTGCGTCAATGACATATATGCATACAGAGAGAGAGAGAGAGAGAGAGAGAGAGAGAGAGAGAGAGAGAGAGAGAGAGAGTGCACCTTACTTACATTCATATGCTTCATTGAATGTTTGTATTGATCACACGGGTCTGTGAAATGAAGCATGACAATAATTTAATCTATCTATCTATCTATCTATCATCTATCTATCTATCATCTATCTATCTATCATCTATCTATCTATCTATCTATCTGTCTATCTATCTATCTATCTATATATATATATGTCTGTCTATCTAACTATCTATCTATCTATCTGTCTGTCTATCTATCTAACTATCTATCTATCTATCTATCTATCTATCTATCTATCTATCTATCTATCTATCTATCTGTCTGTCATTCTATCTATGTGTGATGGAGCAAAGTTGCCCACACATGTTCATGAGATACTTACTTTATTTATACAGATAATATTGATAGTTTCAAACAAGACATCATGCACTGCATGTTAAGAAAAATCTAAATACGTTTTAAACTATGCTACATATTAGACAAGAAAGTCCCGTATTCAAAATTCATCTAACCCTTGATTGACCATCATGTACGGGTTTCTACGTCGATCAAGGATTTTGGGGGTCAAACAATATGTATTGACTAAACAATTATTGGAAACAGGTCGTTACTATAACAAGTCTCACATTTCAAACTAAGGCGGACTTAGATAAACGTATGCAATCCTAAGAACCAGTCTTCAAGGAATTAGTGTAGGTATTATTAATGAATGTATATACCAAACACCAGTCTTCAAGGAATTAGTGTAGGTATTATTAATGAATGTATACACCAAACACCAGTCTTCAAGGAATTAGTGTAGGTATTATTAATGAATGTATACACCAAACACCAGTCTTCAAGGAATTAGTGTAGGTATTATTAATGAATGTATACACCAAACACCAGTCTTCACGGAATTAGTGTAGGTATTATTAATGAATGTATACACCAAACACCAGTCTTCAAGGAATTAGTGTAGGTATTATTAATGAATGTGTATACCAAACACCAGTCTTCAAGGAATTAGTGTAGGTATTATTAATGAATGTGTATACCAAACACCAGTCTTCAAGGAATTAGTGTAGGTATTATTAATGAATGTATACACCAAACACCAGTCTTCAAGGAATTAGTGTAGGTATTATTAATGAATGTGTACACCAAACACCAGTCTTCAAGGAATAAGTGTAGGTATTATTAATGAATGTATATACCAAACACCAGTCTTCAAGGAATTAGTGTAGGTATTATTAATGAATGTGTATACCAAACACCAGTCTTCAAGGAATTAGTGTAGGTATTATTAATGAATGTGTATACCAAACACCAGTCTTCAAGGAATTAGTGTAGGTATTATTAATGAATGTGTACACCAAACACCAGTCTTCAAGGAATTAGTGTAGGTATTATTAATGAATGTATACACCAAACACCAGTCTTCAAGGAATTAGTGTAGGTATTATTAATGAATGTGTATACCAAACACCAGTCTTCAAGGAATTAGTGTAGGTATTATTAATGAATGTATACACCAAACACCAGTCTTCAAGGAGTTAGTGTAGGTATTATTAATGAATGTGTACACCAAACACCAGTCTTCAAGGAATTAGTGTAGGTATTATTAATGAATGTGTATACCAAACACCAGTCTTCAAGGAATTAGTGTAGGTATTATTAATGAATGTATACACCAAACACCAGTCTTCAAGGAATTAGTGTAGGTATTATTAATGAATGTGTATACCAAACACCAGTCTTCAAGGAATTAGTGTAGGTATTATTAATGAATGTATACACCAAACACCAGTCTTCAAGGAATTAGTGTAGGTATTATTAATGAATGTATATATTATCATATCATCTGACACAATATAAACTATTTACTTACTCTGCCTTTAACTACTTCTTTTGTACGTCTTCAAAGAAAACACCAAACACATATTACTAATTATTGTTGGACGTGACAGATGGAAACGCCAGTCAAAGCATTAGTCAAGCTAAATTCTAAAGCCACACAAAATCACTGACGAACATTCGACTAACGTTACCTCCTAAAACAGCACGGCTAAAACTAACTCCTAAAATAACACTACATACGGCTAAAACTAACTTATAAAATAACACTACATACATCTATAACTAACTTATAAAATAACACTACATACAGCTATAACTAACTCCTAAAATAACACTACATACAGCTATAACTAACTCCTAAAATAACACTACATACATCTATAACTAACTCCTAAAATAACACTACATACATCTATAACTAACTACTAAACGTATCCTATTAGAACACCACTGAATCTAATTCTTAAATACAGTGCTATAAAATGCTGCAACATTATGAAAATCACTCACAATGGTGTACTAAACAGTACATTCGTTGTCATTATTGAATACTCGTTTTGTCTCTCTCTGTCTCTCTGTCTTTGTCTCTCTCTGCCTCTCTCTCTCTCCCTTGCTCTCTCTCACACACACACACTCATACACACACACACACACACACACACACACACACACACTCACACACACACACACACACACACACACACACACACACACACACACACACACACACACACACACACACACACTCTCTCTCTCTAACGCTAATTTTTTGATATTTCACACTCACATATGTTCGTTTGTCTCTTAATTTGATTTACAGGTTCCGGTGAGATAATGCACTTAGCAGTAACGGATACGCCTTATTGCGACAAAGTGATAAAAGAGAATTTGAACAACAAAGAAAAGGCGAGAGTGAGGAAGGATTTTCTGTTTCATGTCGCAATGATCCAAGATGCAGATCCATTTTTAAACTTGAAAATGGACACATATTTTTGGTGAGCTTGTCCGACATTGTCTATGACATCATATATGACATATTTTCATGAATTTAAATGTTTGTTTTCGTTAGAAATACATAATTTGAGTCCATCAAAACGTTGTCATAGGCTTATATTTCGTAATGATATAAGCGTTAAATATGTTTCAATTTACTTAGAGCAAGAAAGAGATCGCTGAAGTTTGAAATCGTAAACCAGGCTAGATGTCATATGCAAAGAAAATTACTAATCTTGTATTAGCCTAGTTTAGTCATTGCAGTTCAGATTAGTATTATTTTGCATACAGTGCGATTTAACTGTGCTCTGTGTAAATATGAGAAGATTTACATCGACGCAAATTTTTCATCATAAAACGTCTGTTACCTTGTGTCAGAGAGTCAATCTGTGATCAAATTTATATCGCCTTATTAAACTAATTCAATAAATCTGAGTAATATTGAGGCGTCTGTCGTTTGAAGTTATGCCCCTTGCTATGATGAAATGTCTGTATGCAATATGTCCATCACACAGTATGACATGTCTGTCAGCCGCTAAGATGTTTAAGAAGTAATTCGTGTGCACCTTGTGACATGCCTCACTGTTTGTCTCACTGCTTGTAGAACTGTGATACACATTCAACTGTTTTTGCAGATCGGTGATTATCCAACTTTTTGATTGAGATATTTTCACCTTTTTCCTAAAAGTGACATGTTCCACATTTTTGCCTTATTGTGAATGTTCCGCCTTTTTTGTTTAACTGTGACATGTTCCGTCTTGTTAGTTCCATTATTGTTTCATTGTTTCGCCGAACTTGACGAGGCATTGGTAAGCGAGCAAGTGACACTTGCTAAAACTAAGAGTTTTTTGTTGTGCTGTATTTAACAATATTGAAATGCATTTAGATTAATACGTTTAGTAAAATTGATAATGTTCCTGTAAGAACAGTTTTCATTACAATATTATGTTATTCGTATTTACCAAGGAACCATTAAGACTTAGCTCTCCAATAGACATTTTATTTTGTCCAAAGGAAACATTTAATATTTAAATCAGAAAGAAAGAGTAAGTGATTTACCAGGCTGAATTAGAGATATAGCGATAGATTTATTTGGTTATATGTATACTGCTTTTTGATTTTATGCATTCAGCTAATTTACCTTATTTTGATACGCTTCAGGGAGTTATGATATTTCGATCATATTGCTTCATTGTGAGAGTGTCTTTGTGTAAGATAGTAATAAGGAGATGATATTAATATAAGTGACTTACTTTGGTACTGGCATTATATATTAATATAAAGTGACTATTTTGGTACTGATACGATATATATTAATATAAAGTGACGTACTTTGGTACTGGCATTATATATTATAAAGTGACTCACTTTGGTACTGGCATTATATATTAATATAAAGTGACTATTTTGGTACTGATACGATATATATTAATATAAAGTGACGTACTTTGGTACTGGCATTATATATTATAAAGTGACTCACTTTGGTACTGGCATTATATATTAATATAAAGTGACTTACTTTGGTACTGGAATTATATATTAATATACAGTGACTTAATTCGGTATTCGTATTATATATTAATATACAGTGACTTAATTTGGTACTCGTATTAATAACTGTTTTCGTTATACCAGTAAGACAGTGGTGTTGGGATAAACAGAAGACCAAACATTCCGTAAAATTTGGTGGTGGTCATTCCAAAATGATAACCAGTACAGTATGTGATGTAAAACAGCATGTGTAATTCATTCAGAATTACAATACATAAATTAAGGATACTTTAAAATTTATAATATACCTATTTATACTAAATTTGTTTATCCCTATTTCTAAACTTAATTGTTATATAAACTGTTAAGTGTCAAGGTGACCCAACCTTGGGAACTGCTCTTGCTGGTATTTTAAGTGTCAAAGTTGTAGTAAACAACACAGGTAAAGAATATGCTAGACTTGCTGATGTAATCTAAACCAGTTTTATGTGGATGAGTAGTTTTTATTACCCAATGGTTAAGCTCTACAAGAACGAGATCAGCCGAAAAGTTTACCTATTGTAAAGAATTGTATTTTCAAATAACTTTGAATTGGGAGTGGCAGAATCTGGTCATGAAAGGCATCCGTTAGATTAATGGTGAGTTAACAAACTGATTGAGAGAGAATGGACTTGCGTTTCATGTAGAGATTATTATGTGAGTAGACTATTATTTCTACAAATTGTGATGCGTGTATGTAGTGTTCTAAATACTTGACATTGCTTGTAGTGAAACCGTTCATCGAATTTTTATGTTGTATTTGTTATTCTGTATGAGTCTATCGGGCTAATAAATACTATTGCAGGAATCTGCAAGTTGAGCCTTGAATACACGAAAGAATGAAGTTAAAGACAAATAAATCTGCAAGTTGAGCCTTGAATACACGAAAGAATGAAGTTAAAGACAAATAAACGAGAAACTTATCGTTTGTTCCCTGGTTATATTTTACAGGGAAGAAGTAGTTATTTTTGTTTTATATTTTACAGGGAAGAAGTAGTTATTTTTGTTTTATATTTTACAGGGAAGAAGTAGTTATTTTTGTTTTATATTTTACAGGGAAGAAGTAGTTATTTTTGTTTTATATTTTACAGGGAAGAAGTGGTCATTTTTGTTTTATATTTTACAGGGAAGAAGTAGTCATTTTTGTTTTATATTTTACAGGGAAGAAGTAGTCATTTTTGTTTTATATTTTACAGGGAAGAAGTAGTCATTTTTGTTTTATATTTTACAGGGAAGAAGTAGTCATTTTTGTTTTATATTTTACAGGGAAGAAGTAGTCATTTTTGTTTTATATTTTACAGGGAAGAAGTAGTCATTTTTGTTTTATATTTTACAGGGAAGAAGTAGTCATTTTTGGTTTTACCTGAATCTCCCATTTACTGATTTTATAAACCACTCCGACCTTGGTAGATTCAGTAAAGAAATATATATTCTGTATTATGTGACAATGAAACTATGAAGGCTAAGGCAAGAAAAGGCAGTGACATATTTATATATTCAATCGATGTGGGGCCGTTAGAAAACTCAAAGATTTTGTGCCTTTTGTTTATTTTTAAATGATCAATAATTATATAACCATTTACGATATAAACAACAAATTCAGCAAATATTACAAAAAGACTTAGAATGGTTTGCAAGAAGACCAGATAAACCTACACACAAAGCATACGTTTACTCTGGCAAGTTTTTGTATTAAGCCCTCTTTAAAATTTCACAAAATTACCATTTTCTGCGACTTTGCTCTTTCTTTCTGTCTTTGCAGTGCAGGCACCTCGGAAGAAATAGTCAACGTCGCAACATTCCTGGAGGGTAAAACGCTGCCTCATAGCTTCATTACCAAAGATTGTAAAGATTTCGCCGTCTTCTGTCGGTACGGGGAAATTAGGAGTGGCCTGGAGAAAATCGAAAAGCGCCAGCAGACATCAACAATGTTGATGGGCGTGTCAGGAATTGTTGATATGATTGCTGGAATGCTCGTCAAAGTGTTTTAATCGAGGAATGAATCCTTTCGCAAAAGGGACATTACTCAGTTTACTTCTGAATATGTGTCTTACTGATGCTTAGACAATATGTTATTTTGTTAGTTGCTGCCCTTGGTCTTAGTTAATAGTAAATACAATGTGTTTTTAGTTTTAATGACATAGTACCTGATACGTGGTCTTAGTCAATAGTAAATACAATGTGTTTTTAGTTTTAATGACATAGTACCTGATACGTGGTCTTAGTCAATAGTAAATACAATGTGTTTTTAGTTTTAATGACATAGTACCTGATACGTGGTCGATTCCATTAAGTGTCGACAATACGTTTGCAGTACAATTGAGAACTGCAACACATACTGACCTTTCAGTTGAATAGTTCTTTTTGTTGTTGTCTGTTTGGTGTTTTCTTTTTGTCTGTGTATTGTTTCTTTGTTGTCTCTGTGGTGTTTTCTTATTGTCTGTTTGGTGTTTTCTTCTCTTTCTTTATTTTGTTTCTTTGTTGTCTCTGTTGTGTTTTCTTATTGTCTGTTTGGTGTTTTCTTCTATTTCTTTATTTTGTTTCTTTGTTGTCTCTGTGGTGTTTTCTTATTGTCTGTTTGGTGTTTTCTTCTATTTCTTTATTTTGTTTCTTTGTTGTCTCTGTGGTGTTTTCTTATTGTCTGTTTGGTGTTTTCTTCTATTTCTTTATTTTGTTTCTTTGTTGTCTCTGTGGTGTTTTCTTATTGTCTGTTTGGTGTTTTCTTCTCTTTCTTTATTTTGTTTCTTTGTTGTCTCTGTTGTGTTTTCTTATTGTCTGTTTGGTGTTTTCTTCTCTTTCTTTATTTTGTTTCTTTGTTGTCTCTGTGGTGTTTTCTTATTGTCTGTTTGGTGTTTTCTTCTATTTCTTTATTTTGTTTCTCATTAGAGCATTGTCGTGCTGATCATTTTAATTTGCATGATTAATAGAAATGTCGGCTTTTGAAGAGTTATCTACCTTCCCATCCATATTGATACAAAGAGTGACGTGATAGTTACCTTATTTTATTTTTTTAAGTCATTTCATGGTTTTCTATTGTGAAGCCGAGACTCTTTACAATACTGTAAAAAAAATACACCGATTTGTAAAGGTGAATTTTTAATTCATAAGACACTTGTTGTAACTGAATTAACGATACCAAGCTGGAAACTAAAGAATATTTAACTTTGGAAATTTGATAAATGCTACTTTTATACGTCTGTTTACACACGTATCTTAGTAAAAATAATTGAGGCTTACCTCAGTAGAAATAATTGAGGCTTACCTCAGTAAAAATAATTGAGGCTTACCTCAGTATTCCTCGTGACCGCCTTATCAGTTAGAGATAACTGATTCTCTTCACGAATAAATAATAGATAAAATTAAATACTTTGATTTAGATAGTGACAATGGAATAGTAGTGTTCTTATAGTTATAACAATTTACAACATGAATTATCTAAACAGGTTTCAGATGCGTGCAAAGTGAAAATGAAAATAAAAGCCTATTTCTATATTAACCGTTTCTTTTCGGCATTTAATTGAATAGTTCCAATATTAATAGGAACCGTTATTTTTCGACTATTGCCAAGAAACGCCTGAAAATACTAACTACCATGTCCCACGGCCTTTACAATATATTGTGTAATTTGACAGGAGGGATCATAATGCAGTGCGATAATTCTTCATACATCGAGTTTGAACATTTTAATTAACCATGAATATTAACCATGAGAATTTTAAACAAACACTTTTTGAAAGGAGATTTTATTCACTGGTACTGCTAATCGTCTAGTTGTAAGACTAGTATGAAGAAGCGAAAACCCTCTTTCAAAAATAAATAAAAACACAAATAAGTTTACCATTATGTACATAACACTTCATAAGCTTCAGCTACCATATTTCAATGTAAATCTGTTTTTTCAAGCTGCTACTAATTATTTTGTCATGTAATTTTATGATCGCGGTATTTTCCATTTTGTATATACACTTCATGTCTATGATTTCTAAATGTGATGCAAATTTATAAAAAGTTCCTAGAATATCCTACAAATTGTGTTAATCTATAAATACTTTCTAAATGAATTAAACACGCTTTAAAATGTAAGATTTCTTTTGCGTACTTCTTATATTCGGTTTTATGGAACCCAGTGTATCGTGTTCTTATTTATTAATTGTCTGTCTCGTTGATGATTCGAATGCGAAAAGACGTTTTCTCTTAAATTGATGTAATTGATGTTTTAATTTAAATTGTTTATAATAAACTGAAGCTAGAATAAAGTACACGTTTAACTTACAATAATTCCTATTTATTTGCAAGTGACATTTTCTCTACCCTATCTTCGTGTCTTTTGGTATGCATTAATTATACGAGTACAAACACACACACACACACACACACACACACACACACACACACACACACACACACACACACACACACACACACAAACACACACCACACATATTCGCGCGCGTTGTAGACCGGAATATTGTTGTTGTTAAGCATTACATTATTATTCACAATGTAAGTAATCCAATGCAGAAATATTAAAAATATACTCACAAACTATTGTTAAGTATTACGGTATTATTCACAATGTAAGTAATCGAATGCAGAAACATTAAAAATGTACTCACAAATTATGCGTTATTATTCACAATGTAAGTAATCCAATACAGAAACATTAAAAATATACTCATAAATTATTGTTAAGCATTACAGTATTATTCACAATATAAGTAACCAAATGCAGAAACATTAAAATTATATTCACAAATTATGCGTTATTATTCACAATGTAAGTAATCCAATACAGAAACATTAAAAATATAATCACAAATTATTGTTACGCATTACAGTATTATTCGAAATTGGGCTGGGGGGAGGAGTCAGTGTGAATTATTTGTATGCATAGTTAGTCATTATTAGGATAACGTGCCCAATTGACGCACTATTACACATATTCATCTGTCATTATAATTAATATATAAATCAAGAGAATTAATTTAAGGAGACTGGCAATAGTCTGGCAACAAGTCTGTCATCAGCATAGGTGTTGCATTAAAATTAATAATCTTTAAATCCTCATGCTGAGACAGGGCCTTTAAACAAATGCTGGAATGTAACAGTCAGTACGAAAATATACACTTCATTGTTTCTCTTGATAATCATTCTCTGAATGGTGGCTCAACTAGCTACAAATGGTTTTACGGTACAAAAAATAGTGCACACACGTGCTTGCATCATTTAATCATCTCTATATAATATAGTTATTACTAAACCGACCCATCATCTGCTGGAGAAAAATACATTAGGTCAGTATAACAATCATTATTAAAGATACAGGAACATTTTGCACAATATTTCATCAATAATACAAAGCAACAATTTCTAAGAAGTCAATATATTTACCACTCGCAGAAAATGCGTGTGGCTTGTCTCAGTACGCAAAGATATACCCTTCAAAGCTGGGTATAGTGCGTCTCCTAAACACGGTTTCATTAACTCATTCATTTGAATGAGTCTAGGTCAGCCGACGGATTCACCTACGTCACTATATGAAACACAAGTGTCCAAATATGGGCGTCTCGTGTCCAGTGACCATCTCCCACTCTCATGGTCACCCTCACCGCTTGGTGTATCTTTCCAACTATGCACTGGTGATCAATGAACTTGACCTGTAATGTTTACTACAAGTAGCGTACACGGGCGTGGCAGAATTGTACAACTGGCCACAGGAGAAAAAACACGAAATAAGGAAATAGAAAAATATGATGGCATAATTTTCCTATGATCCTATCATTACACTCATCTAATCCATTATTGTGCCCCACGCTACTATAACCTTTTAACCCAGTTATATTATAACACAGGTCGATGATATTGATAAATAAAGAAATATAATTTATTAATAAATAATTAAATGCACACTATAAGTCAATAGCATCGATAAAATAAAAGCAAAGACATATACAATGAGGACATGCTAAAAGGAATGCAGAAAAAAAAATATTATAATTGACTGCCCAACAGAGTCTCGATAAGGTCTCTCATTATTTGGGAAAGTTCTGATTTCGTCTCTCTGCAGAGGCCTCCAAGGAACAGTTTTCTTAACACACCAACATTATAATGACAGGAACGTAACACATCACAGAGGGAATGAATGAGCAGTGGAAAAGTCACATGACCTGTTACCGAACACTCATCGCTGGCAGTTTGTATCATTGGCAGTAAGGCAGACTCACTCAGCTCACGATGAGTGAGATGAATAGTAGACTTCAGAATGCAGGATGCCTTCAAAATCAAACAAGGCTCGCGAACGGGTTGCAGGAAGGACCCAAAGTTGCAGCAGAATCACAAAGAACAAATGTTTTCAAAGGGTCTTCAAAAGGAAGTCTTCAAAAGCCTTAACAGTAGGCACTGCCAATCCTTTCACAAAGAAAAGCAGTTCATATATATGTACTCAAATTTACTTTAGTGCCCATTGGTTCATTACAGTGGGCCAGTTGACGGCCATTGGGTAACTACATTTGATCAGAAACCATCAATGATTGAGTCTAACAGGTTAATCTCTTGCATCATACACTAATCCATTTTCCATTATAAGATTTGGGGTGGTTCCTGCATTCTCAGGAATTTATGCTATTGAATTTTACTAGGAATGACGAACAGTGTCATTCAGTTTCGATTGTACTCCGGGTAATGCCTAATAATCCGTTTTAAAATAATTCTGTTGTTTTTCTATATTATGTGTGTCTACTTAATATGCAGTGCATGATGCCTACTTTAAACGCTACATATACAATAATATTATTCTCTTTCTTTATTGTCTGCTGTTGGTCGGTGTACAAATTTGCCAGTCGGTGCTAAACGACAAGGACGTGGTATCGCAGTCCCCTCCCCCAATGCATGGATTGAAAGGTACACAAAGTAACTACATTATCACACAATGTTTAGCTACTAGTGCACAACAGGAACGTTTCAAAGGGCCAGTGTAGCCAATCGACCCCACCATGAAGAAGAAGAAGAATATGATAATAATGTGTGAATAATTCACCTTTCACACACGCAAATTGTGTTCGCTCTGTCACACAATCTCCTCAAATGTTGCATTATCATATGTAACTCTCACTGTAACTCCCCACACTATTTACTCATTTCTAGCATGAAATTAATCAACCCTTAGAAGTAACCTATGATTAGCACGAAGTTGATCTTCAAAGGACATTAATTGCCTAGCAATTACTTGATTTTCGACTGAGTTAATTTGCTTTAAACACTTAGGGTGCAATAAAAGTAGCAAACATCCAATAGAAAATGCAATACATGGTATACGTACAAATTTAAATGCTGAAATATGCATTATGTAAATTAGTACAGCTCCATTAAGCGCATTAGTTCGAAAATCAAACGAGATGTCATTCCGATTATTTTTCAAATAAAGTCATAATTCTCGTTACCATTAATGTCTGTATGTGTCATTTACATTTTGGTTCAGTCTTGCAATGAAATGGAATGGAAGTAGCATGAACACAATTAAATCTTTCAAAGAGATGTATCACATATCTCCTGATAGTCGGCGTTAACCTCGTATGAAGCATTCTTGAATTGGGTGCTGTCGTAACGCATGGGCGTCAAGTAATCCGTTGATGGGACGTTTGTTCTCAACCTTGTCTCCAGATCCGTAGACCGGATTGAACGACGCTTAATGTACGTCACAGCATTCAGGGTCTCATCTGTGTTTTCTCTGGCAGCACTATTTAAAGTGAAAAGATAGCGTTAAAACATAATTTTTCTTGTGATAGATAATTACACAGAATCTTAATACTTTACACTATACAAGAATGCATCAGCAAAACATGTAAATTAAAATCCCCATATAAATACTAAATATAAATGACTAAAATGTTCCGACTTAAATGTTGTGCTGTAACAGTTCAGGGCTGTAGCATTCAGGCTATAAATTAAGCATTCAATAAAGTGCTATTGTCTCAAGATTTAAACTAAATTAATGAATTGTATGGTTAATTTTTCATATTTCATACACATTTTACAGCTTTTCTATTTCATACAAGAATTACAGTTTGCTTCATCAGAGAATTAAAACAAATATACGTACATGTCCAGGTGTCCCGCATCTGTGACAAAATTGTACAAAGTTATAATTGTAAGCTAATTAACATGTGTACAAGTAAAAAAATATTTATTAAAGTGTTTTCCAATGTACATATATTGCAATTAAATATTAAAATTTTTAAATAACACTTTTGTGCTTTTGTTTTCCTGTTCTGTACACTCAAATCACATACTACTAACTTGTCAATAGTGTAGTACATTATTACACAGTGTAAAGAAAGTACAAAATAGTTGTAAATATTAACAAGAACTGAAAGACAATTTTAAGTGAGCTGATATTGATAAAAATATTTAAATGAAAGTTAATTAATTTCAAAATCAATCAGCAAAGTAAAATTGTGCAAGACTCATGGAAGATTTCTCGAAAACGACAAACAACGATATTTTTGATTGGTCGCTTTGTATCATGATAACTTCCTCTGCATACAACTCTTATCGGCCTGAATATATTATTTTCCAGTCATTCTTACTAATAAAAAGTCTTATACACCATGTTACATTACTTTCCCATCATTCTGTCTTAGAAATCTAATGCACCATACAATATTACTTTGCAATCATTCTGTCTTGCAAGACTTCTGCTCCATACTATAATACTTTCAGTCATTCTGTCTTACAAGTCTTATGCACTGTACTGTATTACTTTGCAATCATTCTTTCTTGCAAGACTTATGCTCCATACTATAATACCTTCAGTCATTCTGTCTTGCAAGTCTTATGCACAGTTCTATATTACATTGCATTCATTCAGTTTTGCAAGACTTATCCAAAATACTATATTAAATTGCAATCATTCTGTCTAATGAGTCTGAATGAGAGTTATGTTCCCTGGCCTTGCAAAACGCCATTAAAGACGTATTGTAAGCACATGTAAAGAGAATGATTAATTAGTCAGAAATTGATCCGTAATATTAATACCTATATTACACATTTAATGTGAGAAGATATTACAGAAACAAGCATATTCTACACTAACTAAATTAATATGTAATCTTGATTGCAACATAACATATATTTAATTAACAAATACATTTTTTCCTGATTATATAACATATAATACGAATTAATCTCCAAATGTTTATTGTGTTTATATTTGTAATAGGCCGCACTAATCCTATTCCTAAAGAGTTGGTGATAAGTTACAATTAGAAAAGCAGAGCAATTATTTCGGTTAGTTATATTAAAGACGTAACGGATTTAATTGATATGCAAGTACTACTGATTTGACTCACTCACTACATACTACGTAGTTTGACAAGTTTAACTTCATAGATAGTGTTTAAAATTAATTAATATTTTAATTTTAAAAGTGTTGAAAGTAGCCTAACAGTTTAAATATGAAGACAAGTTTAAATACTAAAATCCTATTTACTGAAACATAGTCTTGTAAATATTCTTAATTCTTAATAATGCTTTTAAAGGGTACATTAAAGTCACTGAGATACTACTTAAGTAACATATGTAGCTTATATTAAAATAAAATATTCATCCCAGACTTTTACATATTTAATGTAACTTTCAAACATTTTGTCAATACAGGAAGTGAAAGTACAGCTAAAATAGCAATGAAGTTAAAAATAGAAGATAAAACGAACTAAGAATTATTACCCGGAAATAAAAAATCATAATTTAACTAAATATGTTGATTTTTGCCCAAATATGAGATCTTGCACTGTTAAATTTATCTGCGTCAATATCAGGTTGCCTATACTATCCTACTATCGATTCACTATATTTTCTTAATATAGAACTACTATCCTACTCCTATATTTTCTAATTATAGAAGTGTGATATAACATTAATGAAAGTTATGCTAATATAAAAATAATTTTCAAACCTCTCTCTACTCACTATTTAATTCTACCTCTCTCTTTATCACTCCCATCTCTTTCTCTCTTATTTTCTCTTTCTTCTACCTCTTTCTCTTCTATTTTCCTTTCTTCCCTTCTCTCTCTCTCTCTCTCTCTCTCTCTCTCTCTCTCTCTCTCTCTCTCTCTCTCTCTCTCTCTCTCTCTCTCTCTCCTCTCTTTTATGTTTCCAGAGATATTGCTATAGGTACTGGAATATATGTGTGTGCGAGTGTGTGTGTGTGTGTGTGTGTTTATGTGTGTGTGTGCGAGTGTGTGTGTGTTTGTGTGTGTGTGTGTGTGTTTGTGCGTGTATGTGTATGTGTGGTTCTCAGCATTCTCACTATTTTCCTTTTACCTTTTGACCTCCTCATTATTACGACAATCCGCGCAAGAACTGCCGAGTTGCAAAGTGTAAGACAGAACAAGATCGTTATTGCCAGACTAAATCCCAAAGTCCTGAGGTCGATGTAACCGTCAGATGATTCCACTAAAACGTTCGATTCACCTGCATGAAAATGTAATGTAAATAATACATTATTACTTAAAGAAGGTTTGGGGATCGAAACAATTAGACAAATGGGATGCTTGCAAAGGGGAGAGAAATGCGAATAAAACGTATACTAAAATACCAATGTAAAGCTTTGTAGATTGAAGGGCGATTTAACATCTGTTGTACTTTAAGGATTTCCGGATATGCATCTGAATGAGGAAATTACTAACATGCTTATTTATCAAGGAACTTTAAAATTGATTTGTGCGAGAGGCAAACAATTAATAATTATGATTAGTACTAGTCATTAGTAATACTGACTAGTGCACTAGGCGTGCGGTAACAATAACAAAAAGATAGATAGATAGATAGATAGATAGATAGATAGATAGATAGATAGATAGATAGATAGATAGATAGATAGATAGACGATTACCCGTTACATTCAATGTTATTATCAAATCCTCTGTCATCGAATCAGTCGTCGACCAATACCACGATGTGTTGTCAGATCTGCTAATAATTTTCTCAAAGACGTAGGGCCCATGTTCGTCCAGACACCGGCACTTTATATGTCGGTGAAATGGTGACCCTCTACACGAGTCGTTGAATTGCAAGATTTTACATTGGGGCATGTAGATCAAGTCTATATAATTAAAACGGCTTATTTCGATTTGAAATTTCTCCCAATGGCTGCAATTGTTATTTACTATGCTGAACGTAATTTCAACACTAGTATTTTCATGTGCGTTTAAAATTCCGTCATTAATTTTTGGATTCAAAATAGATATTTCAGCACCTGTTTAAAAAGAGAGATTTAGTGTCTTGTGCTCTTACATCCACTTGTACACAAAATAATATACTATTTAATGTGCGGGCCTGCATACAAACACAAACACCCACCTACCCACAACATTTTCTCCCAAATGCACAACCATATACCACTCGTGCACATGCACAGACATACATAACACGCGCATACACACATTCACATGCAAATAAACACACACACACACACACACACACACACACACACACACACACAAACAAACAACTTCATATAAAAACACCTTACATTGTTTCAAAGCGTTGCTGCCTCGTATTGTTATCCAGTGTATAACAACAAGATAGATACTAAGTTTACACCGTTTGACTACTTCAGTGATCTTGAGGAACATTTCCACGACACACAGTTCAGCAAGTGCTGTAAAGGAAAAGAAGAAATGTCACTTTTAGTTTGACAGTTTCGTTTTCATGTTATCTGACATAATATGAATACTAATTAATCCCTCTAGTTACTGAAACAGGACATGTTATCTGACATAATATGAATAGTAATTAATCCCTCTAGTTACTGAAACAGGACACGTGTACACACTAATACTTTTATTATATGACGAACCTGTTTGACGTACACAACTTTACATCACATCTTGGGGTGGGGGTGGGGGTGGGGATGGGGGGAGGTAAAATGACAATAATGACATTGATTTCATTGTGTGATACATTCAAACTTTTTAAATTCAACATCACACACGTTTTCCTTGTTTGCTTTTCATAAAGGTCAGACGCTATTAGACTGTTAAAATATGTTAACTATTAAATGTATATGTATGTCTGTTGTTACCTTGACTACACGTACTAAGATTATTATTCCCATTAGTCATGATCTTAAATGCTGAAATAATAAAGCTTATCAATGTGTTGAATGTCTAGAGTCAGGTTGACACAAAGTGCTAAGGTCACTTATTAAAAGGAACAATCATATGTTTTCCTTATGACAAAACACAAAACAAATCAAATTAAGTTAATGTCCTTTACGTACAGGAAAGAATTTCGTAAAGGTAAAATAATGTAAAGATCGAGATTATGTTTAATGCTTGATAATTCTGCAGACAATAGGAAACTAAGTTATGAAAATGCTAAAGTGTCCCAAAGGCTAAAGCAATCAAATGTAAACAGTATCATAATATCAAATGAAATCTATACAAATGCATGCAAATACACAGGCCGAGTGGGTTTTGTCTACCCTCTCATTCTTGAAGCTGACGAACAGATAACCATTTTGGCCAGACACTAGTTGCAGACTTCGACCAACAGAAAAATCAGGAATATTCTAGCCAGAGGTGTTTGCTCTGAAATAAGTAGTCATCGAAACATTTCATCATTATCAGACAAATAAAGTTGATATACATCAAAGATCCTACAATAATCTATAAGCCTATTTCATGACCGCCATACTGAAAGGTCACTCAAAGGTCATTTAGGGGCGGTACAACTCATTCTTTCGATCACATCTTAGATCATCAGTCTGGCAAAGAAAATTTTTTATGGTGTCCAAATTAATATTTGAAAACCGTCCGAAAGACAAATCCACAAGAGTTAGCTATGTTCACGGAGCTTGATGTTTCCACGAGAGTTAGCTATGTCCACGGAGCTTGATGTTTCCACGAGAGATAGCTATGTCCACGGAGCTTGATGCTTCAGGGACAACTCCTTAGACGTTAGTGTTTCCAGTGTACCGACCACAACAAGACAAAATGTCGCCATCAAAACAGTGAAGAGAATTTGTAAACCATCAAAGCAGTAAAGAGAATTTGTAAACCATCAAAGCAGTAAAGAGAATTTGTAAACCATCAAAGCAGTAAAGAGAATTTGTAAACCATCAAAGCAGTTTTTACATGGTCTCAGAAATCCGTTGACAGAAGAGAATTTCGTAAAACTTCTCGCATGTTGAGATAGACTAGAGATGTACAATCGAGCGTATAACAAAACATTAGACAAGAATTTCGTAAAATTTCTCGCATTTTGAGATAGACTAGAGATGTACAATCGAGTGAGTTAAAAACATCAGACAAGAATTTCGTAAAACTTCTCGCATGTTGAGATAGACTAGAGATGTACAATCGAGTGAGTTAAAAACATCAGACAAGAATTTCGTAAAACTTCTCGCATTTTGAGATAGACTAGAGATGTACAATCGAGTGAGTTAAAAACATCAGACAAGAATTTCGTAAAAATTCTCGCATGTTGAGATAGACTAGAGATGTACAATCGAGCGTATAACATAACATTAGACAAGTTGTGACAGTTATTGCTACACAATGTCCTGAAAAGTAAAGATTTCTGAAGTCACTGTATGATATCATGAATCGTCACGGCCTAGCATGGACGACAGGCGTAGTTGGACGTGTAGACATGATTACTCCAGCTACACATTTAATTACATGTGTAAAATACCGGATAATGTGTTCACACATTCAATTCCAAAACGCCTACGGGTTATTTAACTGTTTCTAAGCACTAAAATTAGCAGCCTTGTATTTCACTGTGATCACTACTGATGGACAAACATATGTTTGATAATTGTGTGAGCACTAAGGTTGTTGGATGGGGTAACAATGAAAATATATTATTATCTATATACATTCCCAGGGTCGAGCACATCATTTCTGTGAACAGTTTTACAGGAACTCTATGATAACATTTTTATTTCTATGATATATGTTAGTTATTTTTATTATAACTGTCAGTTATTTCTATGATAACTGTCAGTTATTTCTATGATATCTGTCAGTTATTTCTATGATAACTGTATAGTTGTTTCTATGATAATTGTGAGTTGTTTCCATGACAAAAGTGTAAATCGCTTCTATGATAATTGTTACTTTTTCCGAAGATAACTGTTAGTTGTTCCGATGATAACTGTTAGTTATTTCTCTAACTGTACGTTATTTATATAACTGTTAAGTATTTCTATGATAACAGTTAATTTTTTCTATGATAACTGTTAAGTATTTCTATGAAAACTGTTAAGTATTTCTATGAAAACTGTTAAGTATTTCTATGAAAACTGTTAAGTATTTCTATGAAAACTGTTAAGTATTTCTATGAAAACTGTTAAGTATTTCTATGATAACAGTTAATTGTTTCTGATAACAATTATCAATAAATGTATTCTGACTTACTTCCTGCTACTCCCTCGGGCTACATGAACTTAAGAACACAATGGGGTATGTCTTTCCATCCAGCGTTTAATGTACAACAGTACAAAAGCTCGTCTCACCACAATCCTTCATCCAGGTCCCAGCTTAGTCATGTGGTACAGACAATGGCGTAGACAGTCAAACAATGACGATCACAGCAGTTGCAAATAGCAATCTATACATTCTCAGACAAAAAGCACTTAGTAATAATAAATAATTTAATTAAAAATGTAGTAAGAGTTTTAAAGTAATAATCAAGCACATGCCATCAAATGCAATAGTTTCAATTATCATAAGCTTCACAAACAGAAACAATCTTGCATCTTGCGGTAGTTAGTAAAGTCTGACAAGCGTTCAAAAAATATAACATGTCAATCAAATATAAGAAATTTTCTGGTGTATTATTGCAGATTTTAAATTATAGTAATATCCAGATCTATTCACAAATTCCCAAAATTGCACTAGTGTCAAATGACATTCAAACAAGACAAACAAACAAGAAAACGTAAAGGCTTCAATCAACAGCACTCTTTAGATATAGATTTCAGCGATATAAACAACCATCTTAAAACAGCCTGGTAACAATATCAGAAGACTTTACAGATTTACATTTAACTGCTTAATAAAACAAATTCTTTATGTTACTTCTTTATGTTAACAGACTAATAAAACTCTCTCTAAACTCACATCAGCTATTAATCTAACATAATACTGACTAAATTCTACAATGGCTCTTGGTCTAACATGATACTGACTAAATTCTACATTGGCTATTAGTCTAACATAATACTGACTTGCAAAATATCTACATAGGTCATACTTAATTACGTATCAATGTAACACTATACCCCTAAGTCCATTCTTTCTTTATTAGTCAGTTAACGTACCATAAGCTAACGATCGCATTTATGACCGGACTCGAGTTATGTTCAAATCAAAGTGATTAAAATATATACTTCCCTCAATAACAAAATTTAGGTCCATTCCTATTGGATCAAATTGTTATGAACAAGTCTGCGACTATTAGTCAGAAAATTATTTATCCAGTTGGAACTTGATTGGATTACATCAGCAATTTCTAACATATTCTCCATCCGAGTTGTTTGCTCCAACTCTGACAT
This sequence comes from Sinotaia quadrata, assembly GCA_028829895.1. Taxonomy (NCBI): domain Eukaryota; kingdom Metazoa; phylum Mollusca; class Gastropoda; order Architaenioglossa; family Viviparidae; genus Sinotaia; species Sinotaia quadrata. Next base: position 142,859,920 of record CM054179.1, read on the forward strand.
AAATATCATCGCAAGGAATGCCCAAGGTGGGGGTGACGTTAACATTGTCAAGAAATATATAATTATTACGTTTAGAAATAGGGAGAGGCAATTTTACTCCGCCACACTCTGCAATGCTACAGTTTGCTATTTAAAGGAACAAACTTTAGTTAGACAATTCAGGACCTAAAATTTCTTTACGTTAATAAAAATCTAACTAAATACTACATCTGTATTAATCTAGCATAGTACTGACTAAATACTACATCTGTATTAATCTAGCATAGTACTGACTAAATACTACATCTGCTATTAATCTAGCATATGATCGCGGCAAATGATCGCGCATGCACACTTCATTACGTATCACAAAAACAGTATTCACCTCTTGCATCACTTCCCCTGTAGGCTAGGAAAAGAACTAGCATCTAGCAATAAACTCCATTATGCATTAAACGCTATTCAGAAAAACAAACTTAGACAATTCACTACCCTTTAGGAATTTCTATATTAAGTCTAATCACTTAGCCATTGATATACCAAATATAATTCTGTTTCAGCAAGATAGAAACTAACGTTGAGTAAACAAACAACACCTAATTAGCGTTACTACAATTACATCAACACTTCCCCGCTACTATCCCCAGCAGTGGGAAAACTAGCATCTAGCCTTAAACTCTATTATGCTACAAATGTGACTTTAAAGAGCTATCTCATACTATACTACGTCGAAAACATAACAATTACTAACCAGTCTTTAGGCAGGTCAAACTGTGTCACACCAGGTACACAGATGGGAAGATGCGTTCTGGGATTTCTGTGCTTGGCCACAAGATGTCCAGTCACATTGGTTTCCAGTACAGAGTCCAATAGAGAGCTGTAAAAATCCACGCATAAGGAATATTCGAGTCGTTTGGCGTTAAGGAGTATAAGCTAATGTCGCTTCCTGGCGCTGGGAGACAGTTTCGGTTGGGAGACGCCATGTATGACAAGGGAGCGGTGGCCATATAATCATAAATGTTTGCAGTGGACTGGTACTTCCAACTAAGGAATATCATCACTATGTCAGCCACAATAATTACCTAGGCTTGACGATTTCCAGTCTTGGTGTGAACTGACATAATAACAGCTAATCCATAAACAATTAACAATAAAATCGTTGGAAATAGAACGAGGGTAAATGGTGAAGTCCCTGGTCCAAAGACAGTAAGGAATGAGAGAAAGATAAGCATTCTGCACGGCCGTATCATCAAAGGAAACAATATTCACACAACACAGCCACCCGCTTCTCACACAAATGCAAAGACAATAAGGTTAACTAAACAGAACGCAGTCTAATGGCGCATATACAAAATATTCATAAATACATGCAGACAAAAAAAATGCTAAATATGGTCATCACTTACTAAAAACATAAAGTAGTAATGTCATTAATTAATATCAAATATAAAATGATGAGGGAATCATTTTGTCACACAATAACTATTTACAAACTAATCGATTTAATTGGACTTAAACATTATAAATCTTAAATGTTAGTATTTTATTGATTTCCTGCTAAGGCGTACTGCAATGCATCCATTCGTGACCGAAACTTTGTTTATGCCTTAGTGCGAACTTTATGTTCCGGATTCAGAAGTCAAGGACCCCACATTACCATCCTGCATTTAAGTGTAGTGTGTGTGTGTGTGTGTGTGTGTGTGTGTGTGTGTGTGTGTGTGTGTGTGTGTGTGTGTGTGTGTGTGTTTGTGTGTGTGTGTGTGTGTATGTGTGTGTGTGTGTGTGTGTGTGTGTGTGTGTATCTATGTGTGTGGGAGGTAATCAAAATCTGCAAGTTTCTTATATGCAGACCACAAATGGTATTATCACCACATCTGGAAACATTGGACACAAGGCAGCACCTTGCAGAGCACCGTGTGAGACCACTCATCTGTGGAAACCCCAGAGTCATCAGTCGATGAAATCGCACCCCGGAACAACACAACTCTGAACAACTTGGCACAACCCGGCAAAACTCGATACTACTCAGTACAAACTGACACAACTCGGCACAACTTGACACAACTCGACACAAACTGATGCGAGCCAACACAGCTCTAGATTAAAGAAGGCATTCAAGAGCGGCAACGTAAAAGTAATTCAACCCATCAAGCTCACACTTACGACAAGGATAATTACCATGTTTATGGAATTTTTGACAAATGCTTTCTGACTAATTTGGCCAACTCATTGCTTTCAATTCCGATGCCACAAGATTCGTCACCACCTTTCCCTCTAGCAGACTTCCGGCACAGATTAGCTTATCTGAAAGCAAATAAATTATTTTACTGCTACGTAATAACCACAGAGTGTTCCCTGCAAAAATTGTAATTGTTCGGTATAGTGATGTGACTTTTGTTTTCAGTATCAAGTGGAGTTGAATCTAATGGGCAAAGTACATGAAGTGGACTGCCACATACAACTGAAGTGTACCCACTGACATTGATATTACATTGTAAGGACACAATAACATATACAAAATTGTTGAATTCGCTATTTAAGTCTAAAATTTTGTTGCACACTGTAGCACTAATACTGTATCCATTGAAATCAATTCCTCTCAACGAAGCAATCATAACAAACGAACTGAAAAGAATATTTGATTGTGTCACGACCGCCGTTGTTGTGCTTACTGGTTTGTTACTGGCCCCTCTCTCCTCCTCGGTGGGTAGGGGGGGTCAGACCCAGTTGCCGTGATTTGCCAGGATCACATCGAACAGTCAGATGTTGATGTCTATTCTCACACTCAGACACCACGAATAATCTTGTGGGGGATAGGATAACTTTATTCCGAGTGTGGGGTAAAATGTGAAAAGCAGGCGTGTGTGTGTGTGAGCCATCGTGTGTGTGTGAGCAGGCCCCTGTGAGGGACGCACAGAACGAACAGACAAACAACCGCACCAGCATACACTTTCAAAACAAAACGAAGAAAGGAAGCCCAACTCTTGAAAAAGAGTTTTCAAAGAATTTAATTAAAAAGAAAAATGGGCTTAATTTTCACACGGTGTTAGTCATTCACTCTGAAAGGTCTACACCCGACATTCATGGGATGGGGAAAAAAATGAGCGATGGAAAAAAATGAAAGAAATATGATGATGAATAAACTAAACAATAAAATAAAATAAAACCATAAACAGTGGTGACCGTCTCTACTACTGCCAAAATAGAGTGGCACAATACTTTGGGCGTAGCCTGATACAAAACACACTGGCGGTAATGACCGCAAAAATTATCTAATAAATAATTGATTAATAAAGTCAAAATTGAATGTTTGTGAAAAGTATAGTTCGATTCTGATAATATTTATACTCTAACTATCCTACCTAGTAATGCACCTCTAAGAAAAGTTTTCCTACTTACTTTTGTAAAAGCACTGGATTGTCGACGCAGGAACACACAGCACAAATAAAACGAAATAGTCACAATTGCCGACACGCTGACGAACACAAAAAGTTACAGTTACTGACGAAAACACGGCGATGTTTGTCCCACGCTGTCTAGCGCTGAGACACTCGGCTCTCTGCAGTAGAACCCGGGCGGCTGTCCTCGACGACAGTACAAATCTTTAGCTCACGGACAACTGTCTTCTATGACAGCTCCAAAATCCAAAATCTTTAGCTCACGGACAACTGTCTTCTATGACGATTCCAAAACGTGAGTGGCGCAGAATATCCTTGTCTCGACACAATCCTGAAGCCCCGCAGTACCTGTCTATGGTCACTGGTGGTCAGCTATTGTTCAAGGTTCGGACCCACGCAGAGTAATAAGGACAAGCTATTAGGCTGCCACGACGAGTTGAGTGTGACAAAACACACGTCAAACTCTATATTCTGCGTGGAGAATATTCAGATCTTTCCTCCCCGGTTGTGTCGAAGATGGAAAGATTGTCCAGACTCAGTGTAGGCACTATTCAGAGGCCACTACACCTTTTTGTAGTCCAGACTGACGCACACACTGGTTTGAAATAATTCTCCTCGATCCTTTTATACATACATAAACAGTTCTCACAAGCAAGACATACTTGTATTCCTACGCTACAGACGCTAAGAAGGTGCATTACGCTCTAAGAGGTGCAAAACTTCCTAAAACATAGTCCCTAAAGAAGTTTGTAATGAAAATACTAATAAAAACTAAACACGTTTTCCCTAATAAAACATTAGTAAAATCTAAGCACATTTTCCATATATAGTTATCAAACAACTAACACTAATAATTTACCAAATATATATTTTTATAAAAATGTTGGAAAACGAACTTAGCAAACTTGCTAGGTGTACCTAAACAAAGCAAACAAGCTGTCCTGACATTAATTGGAAAACGGACTGCTTTCAGCACCCCTTATTTAACCTATCACCCTGCCCGCAGATGAACCCGCCGAACGTCCCCGTTGGGTCGCGTATGGAGGAAAGGGGAGACAATCGAGGGAGAAAAATAAAGTTTCTGATTACCCCCTCATACCCCCTACCTTTTTTCAGTGACAGATTGTAATAATTAATATTTGGTTTTGCAACTTTTGCCGCTTACGCCAATCGGTCGCAATTCCATTTTTTGTGAAATGTCTTACACTGAACGCTGATGTTCACAAATGATTAAGATAGTATCCTTCTCAACTGAACATTAATGTATACTGGCATATACATAGCTACAGGTATAAACAATACAGCTCTTTGTGTATTTCGATTACTGGTATACACACTAGCTACAAGAATAAATAGCACAGCTCTTTGTGTATTTCAATTATATACACTAAAGCTGTTCTGTTATTCTATTACTGGTATCACGTTAGGTACAAGTATAAATATCACAACTCTTTATGTTCTTCTATTACTGGTATATACACTGGCTACAAGTAGAAACAGCATTGCTCATTGTCTATTACTAGATTGACAGTCTAACGTGGTGGACAAAACAAAATATATGAAGTCTTAATAGAATGTTTTCTCCTTTAGCTTCACTGTTCCAGCAGGTCTAATCGTAAGAGTTGCCCCCCCCCCCCGCATCCTTATAAGTCGAGGACTATTTTTAGTCATCTGCAGTTTTGTAGAATTGATATTTAAGATATAAGATAATTTATAATCAATATTTAAGCTAAAAATGTAATCTTATTCCAATTCAAAGACTAATTTTAGAAATATATGAATATATTTTAATGTTTCATTTATTTCTGAAGACCTCTGAGCAGTGTACGTTAGGGTTTGGTGCTGAAGAAATGTTGCCTATAACTCACGACCGATTAATTATCGCACACAACAGTCATGCACATACATTTTCAAAGTATTTATATGTCCGCAGCGTGAAACGGTTCTGTAATACATGTTCTAGTTGACTGCTGCGTGAATTGTGCTAAAAAATACTTTTTAACAAAAATCTGTACTTTATACTGTTCTATCTTTTCAATGATTAATTTATATTAATCTAGTTGTTTGTCGTTCAATAGTGAATATATATTTACCTAGCTTTATGTCGTATTGTTCCATTAATCTTTTTGTTTCTGGGGAGTAGGGGAGAGGCAGTACCAGCGGAACGTTTTCTGAGTAAGACTTCATATAAAGTACGTACTCTAGGTATCATTTTCTGATTAAGACTCCATATAAAGCAGGTACCTCTAGGTATCATTTTCTAAGACTTCATAAAAGGACGTACTCTGGGTATCATTTTCTGAGTAAGACTTCATATAAAGTACGTACCCTAGGTATCATTTTCTGAGTAAGACTTCATTTAAAGTACGTACTCTAGGTATCATTTTCTGAGTAAGACTTCATTTAAAGTACGTACTCTAGGTATAATTTTCTGAGTAAGACTTCATAAAAGTACGTACCTCTAGGTCCCCTTTTCTGTTCCGAAACAAGAAGATATTTTGAAAATTTGATTCTAAGCTTTAATCGATGGATTTGCTTGTCAGTACAGGCTAAAGGAAATCACCTGTGAGTTTTAAATTGTTTGGTAAGAAATGTATTTGAATATATACGTAAATAGGTGTCCAGTGTCCGGTAAGATTTCTATTTGAATGTATACGTAAATAGGTGTCCAGTGTCCGGTAAGTTTTCTATTTGAATGTATACTTAAATAGGTGTCCAGTGTCCGGTAAGATTTCTATTTGAATGCATACGTAAATAGGTGTTCAGTGTCCGGTAAGAAATGTATTTGAATTTTTTCGTCCGGTAAAATTTCTATTTGAATGTATACGTAAATAGGTGTCCAGTGTCCGGTAAGTTTTCTATTTGAATGTATACTTAAATAGGTGTCCAGTGTCCGGTAAGATTTCTATTTGAATGCATACGTAAATAGGTGTCCTGTGTCCGGAAAGAAAGCATATACTCCTCTAACTGGACAGACATCAGAGGTTATTTGTAATGAAGGCTAAAGGTTTGTTACACATTTATTAATAAAGTTGATAGATTTATTTTTGACATTTGTTAATGACTAATAATTTAATGATGTATTGCCACTTGATTTTATTTTAAAATTAAAGTTTTTCATTTGTATTTTATTTTGTTTGCTAAAGAGATTTTGATTCTGGTGATTGATGACACAAAGGATTTTTCTTCGGATTAGTAGTCGTTTAAAGATTTAAAAAGACTTTACGTCGTGTCCAATTTCACATTAACTAAACTTTTGCGCGTATAATGGAATATTGCTATTAGCATAATGTATGTGTCTTAACTCTAGTGCCGCACTGAGACTGTATTCCGTTCTTTTTCCTCCCACAGTGCTGAGTGCACTTGCAGTAAACCACACTGACTGCATGCACCATCAACTTCCAGTCATCCAGTCGACTATCCTCATCTATTGAAACTAATGTATGTAATCAGAGTGACCCATTAATCCATCACTCCATGCATCTAATACTTATATGCCCCTTTAAAAGGTGAATATAGAGTCTTAATTTGAACATTAACTTGTTTCATTTTTAAGTGTTTATATTTAATGAACTACGTTAACCTTTATGCAAAAAATCTTTATCTTTCCGTGTGTTGACGGTTGTGTATTTTGTCGAAAGTGACACTGTCACTTAATCACTATATGGGGATGTCTTGCAGCTTTGTATTGTTGGCTGAAACATGATTGACACCTCAATACTTCCCTGCTAAACTTGTCTTCATGTCGACTCCTTACAGTACTAATGGTGGAAGAATGATTAGGTTAAAGTTCATCAATTGAACTATTTTCTTAAATACCGCAAACGTATCCTCGACTTTGTTTATGATGACTTTAATTCATTAATCACAGTGATAGAAAAGTAAATTTAAATGGACGGCAACGTTTGGATTGATCTAATTTTAAAATCGAGTTTGAATATTTTAGCAAAAGGTTATAAGTGATTTTACTGATGCACTGATACACTCTTTGTATTCCGTTTTATTTTATAAGACACACTCAGAACTAATACGCAGTTCATGATACTTTATGTGTAGGCTACATTTTAATTGAGAGTATTCGTACTTTTTTAATTTGTTAGCACATTTATAACTGGTCGTGATACTTAGATATATGTGGAGTTAGATTGACTATGTGCAAAACAACATTAAATGATTTTCAATTCTGCTACATAAAACCGTATTTCAACTTTAATTGACACTGGCTCAAGTAATGCTATTAGGACAGGAAGTGAAGAAATGAGAAGACGATATAGGAAGGAAGAGAGGAGCAAAGAACTTGAAAGAGTGAAATGGGAGGAAGTATTTAGAAGAAAGAGAAAGAGAGAGCAGTAGCTGTGGCCGAGTAAATTTGCCTATCCCTATTTCTAAAATTAATTGAAGTTCTCTGGAGAAATCTTCCTCTCTCTCCTCACTTGTTTCTGGAGAAGGCGAGGGGTGGTTGTATGTCGAGTAGATAAAGTGAGTGTCGGTGCGTGTGGTTGGTGATGATCGCTGTGCTGCATGACGGCGTGTCTGGTTGGTGGAGAAAGGTTTTAGTCCGGAAGTCTGTTGACTAAGTCGCTGTTGTAGTTGTCGCTGTTGTTGTTGTGGCGTGGGGGGGGTCTACAAAGCCCAGGCTAGAAACACACCAAGTCTGTACTTAGCGTGTATGTGCGCCCGGGATGTTCACCCCCCCCCCCCCCGTTTCCTGCTTAGTGGTTTGAGTGCTGATGTTGTTGTCCCCGGCGTCCGTAGAGTTGTATATAGATGTGTGCTGGTGGCCAGTATAGGTGGTCTAGTATAAGTTGGATAATATCTGCAATGGGGTGGTTGTAAAAACTCCACTGCATGTACTGATGCTCACTGCACCTTTCCATTGTTGTCGATGTTGTCGGTGGTGGCTGTTGTGGTGGCGTTGTTGTTGTTGTCGTTGCAGTTCCTGTTGGCACTGTGGTTGTTGTCATCTGATGCCTAGTGGAAGACGTCTTCGTTTTGTTTTGCGGCTTTGTCTGTGTGGTTGCTTGGGTCTGTTGTCATCTTCGTCGGCGTGGTTGTTGTAGCGGCCCTTGGTGGTGTCTCTAGTAGTGGTGAGAGTGCAGGAGCAACTCGAGTGTTTGTTAGTTCGGCGATGCTACTGCGACTTCTGTCTGTCTTCTTTAGGAGTTTCAGCTGATTTAGTGCTCCTTTCCCTTTGTCTGTCTTCGTTTTCTTCATGTATGTTTCCTGGTGTGTTTTTTTGGGGTTGTTGTCGTTGTTTGTAGTTTGTGTCTCTCTGCTTCCTGAAGTGGTGGTGGAAGTTTGGCTTGTTTTCCGCTGAGGTGGTCGGGGTTTGTGAAAGCTCGTCTTGCTTCTTTGTCCGTCTTTGTAGAGCGTGTTTTTGTTGTCGGTGGCAGTTTCCAAATAATGCTGGTCTATGCTTCGCCGTTGTGGTTTTTGTCTTCGTTGTTAGGTGTTTTTGTAATACTTGGTGGAGATTCATAGCGCTTATGATAGCTTGCTGGATTGTAGTGTTGTCTTCTACTGTCTTGGTGTTGAAAAGGATCCATAGCAGATGTGAAGATGAAATATATATATATATATATCTTCATTTTCAAGGGTGCGGGTGAAGGGGGTGAGTATTTGTGTGTCCCATCCTCTTTCAGCTGGCCAGTGGATTTCACAGTGGTATTTTTTGTCCAGCTGTCTCCATATAATTCTTGTAGATGGAGTATTTCATCTCTCCTCTCTTGTTCCAGTTGGCTCAGTTTGGACATGCGCTCTGGATGGAGGCAGAGGGGGGGGGGCATCTACTTTTTCTGGTAAAAAAAAAAATTACGCTGTAACTTGACACTCACACCAGGAACATGATATATATCTAAAATGTCCGGGCGGCAAAGGGGACTCCACTAGATAATTCTGGCACAGAGATACTCTTGTTCTAATATAAATATCATTCTAACTATTAAGAGTTTAACTATAAAAATACTACACTAAATACTTTTTTTAAATACAATACTTTCTTACAATATAATTTACAAGAAAAATTATCAAATAAAATAAATAACTATATTCCTGTGCTAGGGAAAATACATGCTCTAAAACATAAATCATAAAAGACACTTAGAAAATAATATAAACTAACTTACAAAATTATATAAATACAAACTACAACCCACTCCGTATTAGAATACATACACATAACTCTAGTTAATAAATGTAGAACATCATAAAAGGACGATTAAGAATGTAACCACTAACACAGTGTTACACGTTACTACCAGCTGAGACATAATACCGCGCAGCGCAGTTCAAACTAGCGGCCGATGACCTACTTTGCTGCCAGGCAAAACAAGCGCTACGCCCACGCACACACAGCTCTGTACACACGTACACCCACCCTTCCACATATAATTGTGTATAATTTCTCGCCTTTCAATGAAAACACTGGAACCAAATACCAGCCTTTCAATTCTCATCTGTAAAGTAACATTTCAAACTATTACATCAGTAAATAGTAATAACATGTAATACTAACTTAGACAAATGGATTTAAATCATAGTATGCAAGGATATTATATTTTATTAACTGTTAATAAAAATTGTTACTATTTATGTCACAACTAACCCAGACGTGTTTATTTTGTCTCTGCTACTTTGCAAAAGCTGTTAACCTGTATTCACTCTATTCTTGTGCGTGCAGCCATTTACATCAAAAGAAAAGAAATGTTCAGAATGGGAAAGTCGTTATCACGTTAATCGGTTTTAATATAATCCCAGCTTAGCTCAGTGTCACTCACGTTTCCTTGATCTCAATTCATCCTGTTTTAACATAAGCTGTTTAGTCAAAACTTATTCTGATCTCAGTGCATCATTGTTAAAATGTATATTTATCTTTGTATACCCATGTTATGACTCACCTTGATCTCACAAAATCCTGTTCTCATGGTACTTTAATCTCAGTTTACCAAACTACCAGTATACATTGATTTTGAGTTTGTCAGTCTCATCTTACTCTGTTTTTCGTGTATTTCGTCTCAACTTGCCCATAGTTGAGTTTACCTCAATCTCAAATTGCCCATAATTGAGTTTACCACAATCTCAAATTGCCCATATTTGAGTTTACCAAAATCTAAAATTGCACATAGTTGAGTTTAACACAATCACAACATGCTCATAGTTGAGTTTTGAGAACATTCCTCCTAATGTGCTTGACAGCTAATGTGAAATGCAGGCTGATTCGCTGTGGTGTGCTTAGTGAGCTCTTTGATAATTCTGATACAAATATGCAATATGCCTACAAGGGACACGTGAGGCCATTGCCTGAATAAGAAAAGCAGTGACTTGTTGCAAACCCGTGATTGTGAACACGTTCAGGTGACAGCTACAAACTTTGAAAAGGTTATATGATTTGACTTTCATTATTTCTCTGAAACCCTACTCTCACTTCCTTTATAATATTCATAAACTTGAATATATATTTATGTTAATAAACTGCTAATGTCTATATGCTACGATAAACTGAATGATTGACCAGCGTTAATAAAACATTGTTGTGAAGTGGTGTAAATGTCATTGTTCTTTGATTATATTCATATGTCTACATTTTATTGTTGAAGTAATACATTTATTGACCTTCTTATACATATTAATAATCATATGTTGGAGCGACAATAGGTGAATATAAATTATTACAAGATGGATTGCCTTCTCCTTTGGTACGAGGTTTTCCACATGCGGAAATATATTGTGATTCTAAATGCTTGATTTTAATTTTGTGGAAGAGAGAAAACATTTACTGCGCCCATATCTCCCAAATGGGATAGACGAATGGTGTCGTCTGGAGAATTATTAGTAACATAAATTAAGCGTCTTATCACTTGTAATTAGTTGTGGATAATTAAATAAGTATAGTAATTATAACTGATAACTAAGGTTACATCAAAGTATCTTTAGAGGAATTAATATTGCTGAGTAAACGTGAATGAAAATAGGAATGCGAAAGAGAAATAGAAGAAAGTACTAATCCAGAATATGCCCCACTGCTTTTCAAATCCTTTGTGTGAGCTAGCAAATAATATCTTGAAATATTTATTTGGAAACTATTTAATATTCACGTATAGGTTAGGCATTACTTAGCTTTTGTTCGAGATTATGAGATAACAATTGAGAGGTGATCTAGTTTCTTTTCTCAAAGGTTGAGGGGTCTCTAGCTTGTCTCTCAATGATTAATGAATGTGATTTAAGTGACTAGTAAACTCTAAAGAAAACGTATACGTCCGATACAAGTTTATCAAACAAGGCATTACAGAGGGAAAATTGAGAACCTCAATTTCATGAGGGGTGTAGTACTTGCAAACTTGCTTTGATTCGTGAGTTGACAATGGCGAATAGCATTTCACACTCCAATGGATTCCTCAGCCGTTTAAGACATCTTGATGGGGAAGCAGCTGTTGCAGACTATAACGTTTCCTGGCAAAATACCAACACCCAATTCTGATCATGTTTACTCTTCTTTCTGACCGATTTTCTAGTACAAAATATAAACCAAAGACACAGGTCTGTGGCACGTGTAAAGCAATTGAAAATTATCATACCAGCCGTTTGCTTGTAAACTAAATAATGGCTAGCTGCATGAAGACAACGGAGAGAAGAGCAAACAGATCCCTCATTTCTAGACCTGTTTTTGAAGGTCAGATATGCCAGATATTGTAATATATTCAAGACGATCACTCACAATACTTCTCGTAGCATTACACAAGACATAAACACATTTGCCACGTCGGAATTAGTTATGTGATATTAATTAATAAATAATAATCACGAGAAGTGAGTGTGCCTCAGAGAGGTGACACAAGTTACTACTCAGAATAAGTTGTGTCATTACCTCAGACAGTGCATACGTATATCGGCATGGAGAGCAAAGACAATTATAACTTGGAAGAGTGATTGATTGACTGATTTTAACTTTCTAATGACTGAATTGATTGCTCGGTGGACTGATTGCAAGTGTTAGTTGTCTTTTGTATAAATTAAACATATAAAACTATTTATGGAATTAAACTCTTGATCTGAAGAAATGTTTTATTAATGCATAATATAATATACAAAATACATAATTAACATGAAGATGTTAAGTTTAGACACACACCCCAAAAATCACAATCAATGTACAATGCACAGTTTGATACTAATTTAGTCAGAGTCTATGATATGAAAATACATATTTAGACCTGAGGTTTATTTTAATTGTTGAATTACGCAATTATGTTTATTTGTGACAAAGAAAAAACATAAGGCATTATATTTCTCTATAACATTTTGTACTTTTAACATTAACTCTATAATTGATTGCAATGAAAATACTTTCTAACTGACGTATATCCTATTGTAATAAATATAATATGATTATTATTTTTGAGTTAATATAACCGCTTTTCCTTTCTTGTTGTAAAAATAAAATAAACTTCAACTTCATTGATTTCCTGATGATTGTTAACATACAAATAAACAAAACTGGTCGCCTCAAGACAAAAGAAAAATTCCAAACCAAGAAAAATATCCAGAAAATATCCTTCATTGTGCTGTGGTGTTATTCGAATGACAGACTCAACCTGCATTCGTGTTCAGACATCTTTTTCAAAAATGCTTAAACTGCGAGGTGGTAAGAATAAAACCTGTTCAATAGGAACTATAAACATTAAATCACAGTATAACTTTGACATATATGATTGTTTTTTGTACAATAGTTCAGGCATAAATCGACAGTTATGTGTTCACTAATAACAAGTAAAGTGTAATGAAAACTGAACGTGTTTATTGTAAAATAATACTAATATATTAATAACTCACAGCTTACAGTAACAATGAGATATCTACTACAGTCACCTAGTAATGTAGTGAGCACTTACAGTCTTTGTAATATTTACTAAAGTAGTCGAATTCACCCTCTTTAATTAAATGTCGAGCCGTCGTGACTTTTGTAGGCTAATAGTTAGATCATTGTTTGCATCTGAATCCGATTAACATTTCATGTATTTGTTGATCGTAGTCATATTGGCATTTCTAGTTTTTTAGGTCCGTATGTTTTTATATGGACATTTCATGCATTTATTTCTGCCGGATCTTATTGACGTTGTTTGAACTAATTTCATCAGAATTTATCCAATATAATGCAAAGTGGCGATCATTACTCATTACTGCAGTATTAAGAAGTACTGAAACTTTTATCCTCATCGATCTATTTTTTAGTACATCTATTTTTAACCAGTTTGTCATAAGTTTATATTTATTCACATTATAGTATTTATCATCGCGTTCCCTATTTCGACAACGTACATATTTTCAGTTTGTGAGTTTGCTCCATGAAGACCATTCACTGTACGTGAAGTGGCAAAGACCATCTTAACATATCGAAAATATTTTTTTACGTTTTCCCGACTTCGATCAACTGAACTGTCGCTGCTAATGCTCTAACGTTAGGTCGTAGATCTAAATACACGTTTGGGTCAGTACTCAAGAGAGTAGTAACATTAATGTATGCACTTGTATTTATGCAGCTAAAACGAGTAGTGCAAAATTATTGATTCAGCAAATTAGTCATCAGCAGTGTCCATATCACTTGACAATCGTACTGTCAGTGTCCAATTAGTGTACAATTATGTAGTCAGTATTGATTGAGTCGACAATGGTACTGTCAATGTCCGATCAGCCGGCAATGGTGTAGTCAATATCCAAACAGTCAGCAATGATGTAGTCAATATCCAATCAGTCAGCAATGGTGTAGTTAACATCCAATCAGTCAGCAATGGTGTAGTCAATATCCAATCAGTCAGCAATGGTGTAGTTAACATCCAATCAGTCAGCAATGGTGTAGTTAATATCCAATCAGTCGACAATAATATGGTCAGTGTCCCCATCATCATCAGACTCCGAATTATTGATGGGCGCGTTCAGTCTGTCTAGAAACTGTCATTCACCCTATTATCCCTAAGGCACTGACGTCTGTAGGGTGTGAAAATGGAGAGAACAGGTTTGGTAATGCACGACCTCATTTAAGATCGGAAGCTTCATTGTTAAGGTCGAGGTAGTCGGGCGGTCGATGGGTTCAGATTCAATATTGGACTACAGGGAGTTGAACGAACCTGTTCCTTCGGTAGCGGAGCGAAGACGTGCTGCTCTCAGTGTTCGTTCTGATGCACATCCAGTGAGATATAGGGAATACATGCCGCTAGACTGACGAATGTACCTGGCGAAATCTTCATCTCCCGATTGCACGTCATCTTCATGCAAGTTTTGGAACACGACTGGTTCCCAACTAAGTACGTTAAGTTCTTCGCCGATCTGGAGAGATTCGCTCTGGTGAGGTCTGGATCGGGTACTACCCCTGAAACTCTGCGGCCTTCGACAACGCCGTGCAAATGACCTTAGCGAAACAGAGAGGAACAGATTTAACAAATGTGAATAGTTAAAATTAATGACTAACAAAAACATATAGCAATATTGAATTACTTATATTTAAAGCAAACGAAAATATTGATCATCCATAAAAAGGATATATATTTATTGTTGAAATTTTTATTGAAACATATATATGGATATATATATATAGATAGATAGATAGATAGATAGATAGATAGATAGATAGATAGATAGATTTATAGATAGATAAATAGATGGATGGATGGTTGGATAGATAGATAGATAGATAGATAGATAGATAGATAGATAGATAGATAGATAGATAGATAGATAGATAGATAGATAGATAGATAGATAGATAGATAGATAGATAGATAGATAGATAGATAGATAGATAGATAGATGGAGAGATAGATGGAGAGATGGAGAGAGAGAGAGAGAGAGAGAGAGAGAGATGGACAGATGTGGCCTTTGTTCATAAATTTAACTAAATGTTGAAAATTTATTTTATTTATTTTTTCCGAAAACTCTTCTTACCTTTGTACAAAACGACCTGAAATGAGAACGTAGAAATTCATTAAATATACCATTATATTTTTGTTACTAGTTTATCGGCAACACTATAAGGCTATACACAAATAATATACTCATTTTTAGATTTACAGCTAAACAATTTTATTTAATCAGAATGAAGACAAAAACCCTATTTGCATCCCGTTTAATGAACCATAACTTTAACAAACATTGCATGTATATTCGGAAGTTTATTTAATTAGTGATGCAAATAAAATCTCTTAAATAAATAATTAATTTTAGTCCAAATGAATTAATAGAAAAATGCATTAGAAACATAAATAACGTGATGGATTCTAGTTTATTCTACTCTTTCCCCAAAAATAATTTGTATGAGTTACCTCTCTTGCGTTTTAGAATGACGACACAAACAACCAGGAGAGCAGCTGTGACAATGGTGATGTTAGTTATCGTCCCCAGGACAATGATGAGGAATGTTAGATTGCACTTTTCAGTACTTGAAATCTGTGAGATCGTTGTTGCTCCTGTTGAAAATCTTGTAATCGTGTGTCCGGTCAACGTTCCGTACGTCTTAGAACCGACAGTTACGAACGGACTTGTTAACTGTGTCCAGCGACTTGGAGTGGCACGTCTTGCTGCACAAATGTTGCAAAGTTTTCATTGAAGAAAACAGCAGTGCAACTTGCTGCACAAATATTGCAAAGTTTTCATTGAAGGAAACAGCATTAGGCAAGAAGGAAAATGAGGAACGATTTACACACTTTTCCTGTTAATTATGATAAAATTTCCTTTGCAAAATAATAATGATTTATAACATTCAACTACACATTTTTAACATTGAATATGTATGCTATGTACGAAAAATATTTATTGTACTATATAGCGGAAGCAAATCGTTTTAACTTGCTATGGATATAACAAGATATATTACGTAATTTATACTTCTTGTTGTCTGTATTGTGTGCATTCTGAGAAGAGAAGGGGCACTATTCTAACATATTAAATATGAGAAACAATAGAAAGAATTACTTTGCCTAAAACTATAACTTTTTATTCAAACAGTTTCACTTTTAGACCTTGTGTATGTTTGGCCAAAGTTTGGCTGCCGGTGTTTGACTAGATGCAACTGAAAACAAGGATATGAAATTTTATCTATTTCACGTCTTCATTATGTACTCTTTCAAATCATATAGTACTAATTATAATGTTCTCTTTGTAATCATATCATATTGATCAGGTATTCTTTCTAATCTGATCATATTGCTTGGCTATATTTTATACAACTATCGATCCGTAACTCATCTAACTGTCGTATTGGTCGGCTATTGACTGGGTACCTTTGCACTGTATCGAGTTCTCTGCTTACTTTTATTTTTGTATTTAGTACTTTATTAATATTGCATGTTGCTCCGTTTGAATGTTATCAAAGTATCATTTGAATTGTGAGTTATTATTGTTATGTGATTGTGTATAATTTCTCGCCTTTCAATGAAAAATGTGGAACCAAATACCAGCCTTTCACATCTCACCTGTGGAGTAAAATTTCAAACTATTACGTCAGTAAATAGTAATAACAAATAATACTAACTTAGACAAATGGATTTAAATCTTAGTATGCTAGGATATAAGATTTTATTAACTTTTAATAAAAACTGTTACTATTTATGTCACAACTAGCCTAGACGTGTTTATTTTGCCTCTGCTAATTTGCAAAAGCCGTTAACCTGCATTCACTACAATCTATTCTTGTGCGTGCAGCATTTTTAAAACAAAAGAAACATTCAAAATGTAAAAGTCGTTCTCAATATAATCAGTTTTAATATAATCCCAGATTAGCTTGGTGTAACCCACTTTTCCTTGATCTCAATTTATCCTGTTTTAACATAAGCTGTTTAGTCAAAACGTATCCTGATCTCAGTTTATCATTGTTACAATGTATGTTTATCATTGTTTACCCATGTTATAACTTACCTTGATCTCACTCATTTATGGTCTCGTGGTACTTTAATCTCAGTTTACCAAACTCCCAGTATACATTGATTTTTGAGTGTGTCAGTCTCATCTTACTCTGTTTTCCGTGTATTATTGTCTTACCTTGCCCATAGTTGAGTTTACCACAATCTCAAATTGCCCATAATGGAGTTTACCTCAATCTAAAATTGCCCATAAATGAGTTTATCACAATCTCAACTTGCCCATAGTTGAGTTTACCACAATTTCAAATTGCCCATAGTTGAGTTTACTACAATCTAAAATTGCCATATTTGAATTTATCGCAAACTTAATTTGACCATATTTTAGTTTACCACAATTACAAATTCACCTGGGTACAATTATATCTAGACTGAAATATAAACAATTTAATTCTAAACATAGTTACCGTATCTTGGCTTATCACGACATGTGAATCTGATCAATTAAATATCTACTAAATATTTTATGTTATATAAATGACGACAGAACTAGTTATACTAGTTATTTCGTTTTATTTTACATGTCTTCTTAAACGGGAATCTTAAGTAGTTGTACAACATTTAGTCGAATTCTCTGTTTAAATTGTTTCTCTAATACAAGCTTCGAACATGATTGGTCATGCATTTCCTGTTAAGTTAAATACAAAAGTTAATGAATGAATATTTACTGTCAATAGATAAGTAAGAAAGAAGATAAAAATAATTAAATAAGTGTATGAGTAATTTTCAACAAAACTCACAATTTATATAGTAATTATATTAGCGTGTTGTTTTGCTTTCTCTCACAATTATTTCAATGAGAAAGAAGGGAGAGAGGAACAGGGAGATTGAGCCAGTCCCAAAAATAAATAAAAAGCAAGCATACATTTCTGAGTAGAGTTGCATTCTCCAAAGTTGTCTGATGGTACGTTCAAATGGAGCAGTCTGCAACTATAGATTCCATTATCCACCAAACTGTTATTAGTAATAACAATAGCCATAGTGTTTGTTATTGTGCCTGCAAGCTGGAACCCAGACGACATCTGACAGTTAGGTTTTCCCGATGACCAGTGGCAAATAACCGCAGTGCCTGTCAATAAAATTTAGTAAAGACAGTCTTATCACTGGCCATAGAATTACTTCTTACAAATTCTAATTCTAAGTTAAAATTCTTGCGTTTGCTTTCGTTATAAAATATTAAATCAGACTTCAACATAATTTTATTTTCCTTGAATGATTGCTGTGAAAGTATGAGTAAGGAAACCGAAGTTATCCTTTACCTACCTTTAAAACACTCGCGGTAAAGTCAGAAATCATAATAAATTAACCTTTACTTACCTATTAAATACCCACGCTACAGTTAGAATAATTTAAACGTTGCATTTTATAATTTCGAAGCCAAAACACATAAGCATATTTATGTATTAATGTAAAAGATACTGACGGTAAATTAAGCGAGAATTACTATAATTGTAAACCCGCTGATGTCGAGAATCAAAACAGTAATGGAATCTGATTTCCTTGAAAGATGAAAGATATGATCAATCCAATAACATGTGCCAACAATTTATTGCACTAATAATGACAATTGTAATAATAGTCAGGAAATTTTAAACAAAACTTACAAACGAGGTGTGGTTCTTTCTGATCCAATATGTTGAGATAGTAAAGCATTGAATCTCATGAAATAATGTTAATATAAAACGACAACCAAAAACTAGCACACTGACATTTGCTTTTAATACAAAAACATCTATAAATGAGTGTGATTTTAAAATGTATCAAATGTATTTTTTTTTGCAATATTATATTTAATTTTAAGAAATATAAAGAAACATGCGGCGCATTCTTATGAATCTTTCAGTTAGACAGTCACTTATGTAAATAATACCCAACACCTCACATCTTTAACGACCAATCATTTTTTGTCACAAAGATAAATCCCTATGGTGTTTCGTCAGGAAATTGTTTCTTGTGAATTTCAGACCCTCGTGCTTCAAAACTCTTTTTCAATACTACATCATTACGAGATTATGTAATTAATAATTAAGTTTGATTGCAAGTCATTTGGTTTATTCAATTAGAGAGAAAACACAGTTAAGTATATGCTTTGATTACTTCTAATGCAAGGGAAGATTTTCCTTATTAATAAAAATTACTAATAATTATAACAAAATATTTCATTAGGTTTCACGCAATAAAATATTATATTATATCAATTTGGTTACTTATAGAATTATATCAGTTTGGTTACTTATAGAATTATATCAATTTGGTTACTTATAGAATTATATCAATTTGGTTACTTATAGAATTATATCAATTTGGTTACTTATAGAATTATAAAATTTGTTACTTATAGAATTATATCAATTTGATTACTTATAGAATTATATCAATTTGGTTACTGATAGAATTATATCAATTTGGTTACTTATAGAATTATATCAATTTGGTTACTTATAGAATTATATCAATTCGGTTACTTATAGAATTATATCAGTTTTTTACTTATAGAATTATATCAATTTGGTTACTGATAGAATTATATCAATTTGGCTACTTAGAATTATATCAATTTGGCTACTTAGAATTATATCAATTTGGTTACTTATAGTCCGTTATTGGAACTTTTTACTGGCGGTAAGTTTGTGGAGTGAATTTTCCGGTGGTATATTCGATGCTAATTACTAACCAACAGGTAGCCTGAAAACACCCTGACTTATCGTAGTAAGTTTAGATATTATTACATCTGCTTAAATGTCACTGCATTGTAATTTTTAACACTTCATTATGTATTAGCCCGTGTTCAGCGTCATGATAAAGCGGAAGATTTGTAAGTTTTTCCGGGGCTACAGTAATAATAAGATTGGTAATTAATTAATTAGTGATTTATGATACGGTTTGCAGCTAAAAAAGTGTTGTCAAACTATGATTTCTTTCTGTGTTCAATTCAGTGTGTGTTTTATGGCATTTTGTTATAAAATAAATGGCTGACTGCGAACTAGGAAGCTCTTATCAAAGGCATTTACAATTTTAGAATGGACGACAAAGAAATTTTGTTAATAATTGTTAGTTTTATACGTTAATGTGTTCCATCGCTACTTTGTTATTTTTTTTAGAAGTAGCTGTTTCCTTGCTTTATTGTTTTGAATGCTTTACTACATTACGTTTTTGCTGCGTTCAAACCTATGTATGAATATGTATGTGTGAATTTGTATTTGTCTGTATTTTGTGAAGCAAGAGTTTGGATATAAATAACTGTGACGATGTGTGACAAATTCTGTGTCATGACCTCGTGACCCAATTGCTCGTTTCAAAATTAAAATTTTGAACGGACCTTTGTTGAAATTCACCCGTGATACATCAGTATCTAGAGGCTTCTAGCAAGGTCGGATTGTTGCATAACTTTAGGCCAGTGTCCAGCACCTTCGAGATCAACAACATACCACGTGAGCGGTCACGTGATGCGTTCAATGCAGTTTCATAAAATATGATCATACACGCGAAATCCCTCACTCACTCCCAGACCGGCAGACGCACAAGACAGCTACAATATTAGCTCCGTCCCGCCGCCTTACCGAGTCGTACGAGAGAAGATGAACCCGCGCTATAGCAGTAAAATCTACTTTTAAGAGGTAACAATAACACGTCTACTTCTTACAATATTTATTGCATTTATTGATTGTATTTTGTAATTGAATTGATGTATGTATTTTGTGCAGCTTAGCGCTATTTTAGCCAAAGCACGTGTTTCGATGTAAAGGGACAAATCTAAAAGTTATTGTATATAAATTATTGTAACTTTTTCTTATCTTTAATTTATATAAATCTTAAATTCCATAGTGCCGCCAGAATGTCTGTGCACGTGGTGAATTCTTCTTTGTAATTCAAATTGTTCTTGCATATAATTTTCGTGTAAAATTGTAAAGCATTCAGGCTTCATTTTGAATTAATCCTTTGTGTGAATTCCAATTTTTAATGCTGTAAATATTTGGGAATTCATACGTTCGTGTAACGTTATATGTAACACACACGTGAACCACAATGTATATTTAAATATAACCATATTTGAATTGTAAACGACACGATAGTCAAAGATTCTAAATTCAGAACCTTTAAACAAAGAAACATGTGCTTGGGTTTTGCGAATATAGACGCAAATAGTTACAGAGCCAAATCCTTTGTTTCAGCCGGGTTCTTATGTTATTCCTCTCTACCTTCGTACTTCTTGAGTCGTACGCCGACTCGGGTGTCTTCATGACCCATACGTGAACTATGCAGAAGTACCTCGTGTTAACTACGGTTAACGATTCGTCGCAAGTACATTAGCGATGCAGTAATTGAGTGGACATTGACTGTTATGCTATGCAGTACTGACGATGAGCCAAAGTGATGTGGACCAGTTCTAACCAGTTGAACCCCACATGCGACCAAGAGTGTAGTTAAGTATATCTACTAGGGTCCAGAATCAAGTGACTATTTGGCAAAACAATTCTCGTTAACAAAAGACAATAACGATTGAGTGGAAAACTAGGAGTAGTTGAATCATAGACGTCGTGCTCGTGATTAATCGTTGCTGTTAATTGTTAAACTTATTAAATCTTATTTCATTTTGTTAAGAACCTCTTTTTGTAGTAATTTGTATGCATATAGACCAAAGTATGAGGATTGGATGGGGGCTGTTTGAGCTAAACGAATGACGTAATGAATGCATATGAATCTAAGAGAGTTTTTAACGATTTCCAATCTAGCTAATGTACGCAAATTATCAGTTTCGTAAATCTGTGATCTAGACTACAAAGATGCATTTTTAATTTAGTCGAATGATGATTTGAGCAACCAGTCTGTTTAGGTTAAACGAGAGGGAATTAATTTAAATAGTAAATTAAAGTTCTATAATTTCCTAAGCAGGGTCTCTAAATAAATACTGGAAACTTAACAATAACCACAAGGCTGTTCAGGGTCTCCGGAGGTTCGTGGAGATGTAAAATATTCTTGGAGGAATATTCTTTTGCTGTATTTGGTGTGGTAGCCGAGTGTATACACAATAGAGAATCGTCGTCGTGCGCGAGTGTGTGTGTGTGTGTGCGTGTGTAGCAACACCAGAAGTATTGTCATAATTTTTTTTCTTTAAGGCAAGACGAAAAGAGTGGATTTATGTTGTGTCTAGAACTGTTAGATAATTATATAAGGAAAACGTGTGGACATTGTGAGTAGAATTTACACAGATATATAAAGTACTACCTATGAAATTCCCTGGATATCAATTATCTGTGAATATTACAAGGAACGTTGTGAACACAACCCGGTGACGTGCCCACACCCAAGAGCTATATCAGCCTGCACCATCACGTATACTCTCTTAAATCTTCTATTATTCAAATATATATTGTTATTGTTATTTCTCTATTTCTCTTTTTCCGTATTTCATTACTTTTGCTCTCTTAAATCTTCTATGAATTAAATATATATTGTTATTGCTATTTCTGTATTTCTCTTTTTCTGTATTTCATTACTTATATTTGTTTATGGGTGTCACATATCTGGTTTTCATTTAACGACCCTGTCCTAATTTAGGCAATAATTATCAATCTTAGTTTATTAGATGATTCCTGACATTAGCGAGAGTGAGACTTGCCTAACCTATCTCCACTCAAATGCCTCAAACTCAGCCTAATTGTTCACGACACTTAGCCAGATAAGTTAGTTGACTTCTTTGCAAAAAAATGTTATCTTCCCTTTGTTTATAGATTAATATGCGTAATGCTTTATTCCTTTATTTCTGGCTCTAGCCCCCAGTTAACAATCATGGTCGATTACATGCACTTATGTAATAACATGGCGAGATAACAATTAAGAGAATTAACAATAAAATTTAATAACGATCAAATTAAATTTCAAAACAAAAAAATGAACAATTCGATTTTAACAAATACAAAGGGATATTGCGCGACCCGGTAAGTCAGTTTACTGTCCACACCATTAGAATCTATTTCTGACTGTCTTTGAACTTAACTTTCTATTACTGTCCAACTGAACACAGTATTTTATTTGTTACTTCAATGTACACTGACATCATGTGATAGCCTTGGCAATCAGTTGCGGTACAAGCAGGGCGGAGGTAAGGACTCAGCAAGTACCCTCACTCGCTCAGCAATTTGTTCTGGGCTACGTGCTCTAGCAAACTGGACTCATCAAAATAGCGTTTAAGCAGTCGAGGTCAGAGTTGTGAGGTAAAACTCGGGACTGGCTGAAATACATAGTTATTTATATTACAGCTTTGTGCGATGATAATGACTTTATGGGTTTTGTGGCAGCAGCGATAATCACTCTTTACAATCTCACTAATTCATAGTTTACATTACATGAAAATTCAAATATATAAAATCTTTACAATATATATTTCCTTCATTACTCTATAGCTGCTCAAAATACAATTTAGCTAGTGGCCACGCAGTGCGTGTTAACTCTCCTGTGTTAACAATTAATGGATGGTAACACAATTACATACACGTGGTGATTCTCTTCACTATTACAAATGTAATATCGCTATGCCACATTAGCATTAAAATTCACAAAAATATTCTACAAACATTTAAAATACGAAATAGAATCAATTCAACAAGAAAAATTCAATTAGAGAGAAAATAAAGTGTAAAACCACTATGTATTTCTTAATCTTGGTCATATATTTTACTACGGTAGGTCGGGTGCAGTGTAGGCATCTGATGTGGCCAACGCATTCAGGTAATTTTATCAATGAATTAAATGGTCAACTAACATCTAAGTGCTAAGTAATTGCCCAGTAAGCAAATGACCATACATGGTTAGTCAGTATCCGGTTTTGGGCATGACATTCACCTGTGATCTAAATTACTTTCCCTGAACGCATAAACAATTCTTTCCATGGCCATTAAGCTTTAATCCTCAATGGAAGTTTCTCAATGGATATGCAAGTTTGGGGGAAAAACCTATTTATAACAGAAACAGTTAATATTACACCAAAAAGTTATCAAGAATACGTAATATGTTTTAATATATCTTCACAATGGGTATGAAAAATATGTAGGAAAATGGGATTTAAAAATAATAATTAGTAATTTCAATATGTCCGTGTAGTAGTGAAGTCTTTGCAGAGTAAGGTGATCCCAAGATAACTACATATCTCATCCACTGCCTTCAAAGTATTTATGTATTATTTTCCTGAATGACACTGTATAAAAACAACCATTGAAATCAAAAGTGTATCTTGTGAAGGGGGCTGTATAGTACCACAAATGAAATTAATTTATAGATTTAAGTGTTCAATAGGAAATATGTTCATAGTAAAACCAATGAGTTAAAATAGTTCTGTATTATTCCTTGACAAAAAACTGCATAGTAAAATTAATGACAATTATATTTCATTTTTATTCCTTGAGAGGAGATTAAATTTCTTGCTAACCGGTATTCAGTCCTGTGCGACGCACGACTTTCAGGTTCTTATTAAGTGTGCTGACGTCTTCACTAAAAGTGCAGGTAAGGATCGAATTTTGATCCCCTTTCTCCAATTTACATTTTGATGTCACAGCTGAAAGAAAACAAAAGAAAGAAAAAAAAATCATTCATGTAAGAAACATCAGTGAGATCCTTTTTTACTTAAGTACGTCGTCAGTTTACGTCAATTAAGCACAGGTATATTTTCAAAACAGGCTCATATTTAAAAATAAAAGTAAGTGTTCGTGCGATATATCTGCTGATTGACTATTTTATTGATTATTTTGAGTATAAATGAATGTAAAGTTTACAATTTTATGATGATATGGATGCACATGATAATGATGGCGATTACTATTATGGCAGAGATGATGATGATGATGATGATGATGATGATGATATGTCAGCAACGAAATAGAATATATCTAAATAATTAATGTACATAATTAAGAAATTAGTAATTTTGGAAACATTTAATGCACTGTCATTGTTATATTTTCAAGTCACAGGAATCATTTTAGAAATATTAATAATAATTTTGAGGTGAAAGATAAAAAATGGCATTGCCTAGCATGCTCATGGTATAACAATATTACCGAATTACATGTCTCTATAAATCATAAGAGATTAACATTTGCAAATTCAGTGAATGAACAAATGTAAAAATCGTGGGATATTTTTTGTCATCTAAGATGTTATAGAGGATATAATGGTAGAGGGCAAATTATACCTGACCTCCTAAACAAAATTTATTTTCATTGTCAAATTAAACTCTTATGATGACCTTTGCACCAGCAATCACAACCAAATTATGTAATTGTATGTGTTACACTGTAAGTGGATTACAGGCAATTAGAAGGTCCGTCATGTTAAAATGAAAATGCTGATCACTATAAGTAGCTTACGCAATACACTCAAACAATAGTGACGGGAGGGGGTGTTCTTCAAGCCTGATGCTCAACTGACAGAGTTCCCATCAATAATTCATAGATGTTCATAAATACCATGAAACTGAATTGGGAAATTATTCACGAGGGAACCCTGCCTAGACTTACAAAGGCTGCACATATTCTATGAATTGAAGATAAGCCCACTACATATTCAGACAAGGCAACACATTGATTTCTTAATATTTGTTAACTGTATTTTGTTAAGAATGTTGTGGTGGGATTCTGTATTTTATTTGTAATTGATTTAATTGTTGCTATTTCTCCTGACGTGATTAAATTAACATGTGCCCAGTAATTCTAATGATTATTGGAAAATGTAATGATAATATGGAATGTAATTTATCTCCACTAAAGAAATGATATTAATTTGACAATTGTAAAATGCTGTGTGAGTTTGAAACATTTTTGCTAATATGATAAATATAATCCACTTGTGTACGACATATTGTTTTATCTAATTTTAACAAGCATGTGCGTGGTTTTAACTATTTTGTATCTTCCATGAAAAATACGAATTGAGTTCAAATGTAATAGGACATCTAATTGTCTATTGCCATTAGGTACGGATTGGTGAACTATAAATTATCGCTCTTGGAAATTATTGTTATTGTTTCAGAGCGGGATTTTTTATTTTAAATCCACTTCTTGGTTACAACGAACTGTTGATGTGGGAATTGCCTGAAGGATTTATCCGATAACTACTAATGGAAGATAACTGGGCATTTGAGATCAGAAATTTGTGTTACAATCCATACAAACATAAAGACAGATTAGGTAGTCCTAATGACCTACGTATAGAATGTATTGATGTATGGATTCACTATTTTGTTAAATTGTTAAATATTATAGTTTTGTATTTTTATTATCATAATAACGAATTTGACTAATTATTAGCAAGAGGAAAACCGAAAAGGAATTATGCTGGGAGTCAGAGCAAAATGTGAATGTTTGTATGCATAATTAGTCATTATGATAATGTGCCCAGTCCACGCAATATTACATAGATTCATCTGTCGCTGTAATTAATATCTAAACTAAGAGAAGGGCGAGTCTGGAAACAGTCTGCCATCATCATATGTGTAACGTTCAAAATTAACAATCTTTAAATCATCGTGCTGAGACACGGTCTCTAAAGAAACACTGATATGTAACAGAGGGCACATAAAATATTTTAATTTATAATGGCCCGAAATGCTTGATTTGATTTTACATTCTTAGAGTTCAAGTAGAAACCGGAGGAAGTTAGTTGATAGTTTATCGAGCTTTTGTTTGCATTTGCGTATCTTGTAAATTATGAACAAACTTTCAGAGATGTAAACAATTCACTTCTACTGAATTGCAGTGTGATTATGTCGAATGCATTAGACTGAATAATTCATAATGACTAACGACTGCGGTATGTAAGTCGAGTACATTAGATGGAATAATTTTATTCATAATGACTAGCGGTTGTGGTATGTAAGTCGAATACATTAGGATGAATAAGTTTATTCATAATGACAATATAAATATTCGAATACATTAGATTGAATAATTCATAATGACACTATAAGTCATACAGAGCAAAGTGAAAAATTTACAATTAACAATGACAAGTGAGTGGGGACGCTGTCACATATGACATGACGTCAAAACTGACTATGTAAGAACCGAGAAGTATTAATTCTAGATTTAAACTTATTTTCTGTCTTTTAAATGGCGGATAGAGATGGTTGTGACAAACAATAATACGTAATTGGTATGTTCATAGCTAGATTAACGGCTTCTTTTTATTTTTTATGTAAACATGATCTTTACCAACTTCCTCATTGATTGGAAAATGTATTACCTTGAGTCACAGTCGGTAAAGTCAGGTACACGACCAGCAGTAGGTTCTGCATTTTCTTCTTCTCGGGCCGGCATTCTCGACTATCTGTTTTACACACTGATATAAAACAAACATTGTACAACGATTATAATTATCAGAGCGAGTTGCTGTAACGACCATACGGTGCTGACTACTGCGACGACCATCAGCGATTATTCGAACAACAATCGTGAGAGTTAACTATTAGTATAATTAATTTGCAGTAATATTTCACTTTAAAATACAGTAGATTACAGTCACTGAAAGATAATTAGTTTTCATTACTATTTCACTTAAAAATACAGTTTACAGTCACTGACAGATAAGAATGAAGAGATATTAAAGAAATGAGTTACTGAAGATCCTTGCTATTCTCTCTCTTTTCTCTCTCTCTGATTTTGTTCTTTGTGAAACAGGCAAAAATATAACGCTGTATCACGTGTGAATTTTATTCAAGATCAACTTAACTATACAAACGTATATAATTATTTCACGAATGCAGAAAACAGTCAGATAAGCACTTACCTGACGGTAAGACGGAATTACATCTGAACCACATGTTTATTTGAAGAACAAAACGATGTTACACATGAGATTCCACAATAACGTACACAAAAATGTACTTCTTATTCTGTACGTTTGTTGTTTGCTATATTTTTTTAATAAATGTTGACAATTCCGTGGCTGGCTCTTCTTGCTACAACTTTGCAAGTAAATTTTAAGAAGACTGTAATATAGATACAGGTGTATTTCCAGTCAAACTATATATGTTCCTTTTAAATATTCCTCGTAATAACGATTTAAAGTATTGTTGTGTGTAATCGAATCAGAGTGATGACACATAAAAATGATTACAAATTATTTCAATACATAAATCTTATTTACGGATATATATATTCCCTGAAAGAATAAATGATTATTTCATTTAAATTTAGCTAACCTTTAGCAAATGATATGCCGAAATTAAATGTCATGAATAGATCTCTCCGTAAGATGATAATATATATTGCAGATATGACATTGAACAAAAGTGTAAAATTAGAAAAGTGCATTAAAACATTAAACCTAACACACGGAAGACTCTACTTTACAAGTCGGGTGTTCTAGAAACAGGAATTAGAAAGTAATTTTTTCAACCGCGAAAAATTTGCATCGATCGTCGAAATAGGTGTTCATTTTCATTGTTGTTTACAACTTTTAACGTTATTTATAGCTGTAACATGTCCTTTTTTCATTTAATGACCCTGTCCTAATTTAGGCACTAGTTATCAATATTAGTTTATTAGATAATTCCTAACATTAGCAACAGCCAGACTTTGCCTATCTTATCCCCCTTCTAATGCCACAATCTCAGCCTAATTGTTTACGGCACTTAGCCGGATAAGTTAGTTGACTTATTTGCTAACAATGTTATCTCCCTTTTATTTATAGATTAATGTGAATAATTCTTTATTCCTTTATTTCTGGCTCAGCCCCCAGCTAGCAAATCATGGTCGATTACAAACTCATATGTAATAACATGGCGATATAACAGTAAGAGACTTAACAATAAAATTTAATAACAATAAAATTAAATTTGAAAACAAGAAAATAAACAATTCGATTTCCACGAATAACAGGGTTATATCGTGCGATCTGGTAGGTCAATTTATTGTCCACACCCTAAAAGTCTGTTTGTTTCCTATAGCATAGCTTTCTCATATTGTCCAGTGAGACATAGTCTGTTGCGGTTCATCCGGTGCACACTGACATCAGGTGACAACCTTGGCAGTCCCTCGCGGTTCAAGCAGGGCTGTGATAAGGACTCATCATGAATGCTTGCTCGCTCAGCAATTTGTTCTGGACTCCATGCTTTTAGCAAGACTGAATTTCCACATCAAGTGCAGCATTTTAGCAATCGAGGTCAGAGTTGTAAGGTAAACTCGAGAGCGGCACTTTTCTTAGTGTTTCTTAGGCATGGTCATGGAAGCCAATCTTCTCTATTTTACCCCTGGAAATGTGGGTGAACTGTACGGCTGGTGTGATGCGTCTATGCGCGCCAACCCATTTGGGTAGTTTTATCAATGGACCTAAGGTCAACTAACAACTTAGCGCAACATCATTGCCTGGTACGCAAATGACTATATATGGGTGGTTAGTATCCGGATTTAAGAGTATCCTTCACCTATGACCTGGTCTATATTCTCTGAAGGTGTAAAGAAGTGTTTTCTGGCCCTGGCCTAAGCTTTACTCCTTAAGGAAGCTTTCACAAGGAGTGTGCAAGGCACGGGAAAACCCGTTAATAAAAAGGAACAATTAATAATAAGAAAATACATAATTTGTTTAATAAATCTTAACAATAGCAAATACCCACAACCACTGTGGAGAAAATAGTATATTAAAATCTTCTATCTTTACTGTTGTTGTTTTTTTCAAAATTGGCCTTGGCCTACTATATAACATTCATGAATATAGCAGTTCAAAATTGGCCTCCTATATAACATAGGTGATAATAGCAGTACACAAATATGATTTATTTTAACAGGTCATTTATTTATTTTACTTATTGTAGTCATCGGTCAGATAGATAGATAGATAGGTAGGTAGGTAGGTAGGTAGATAGATATATAGATAGATGGGTAGATAGATAGATAGATAGATAGATAGATAGATAGATAGATAGATAGATAGATAGATAGATAGATAGATAGATAGATAGATAGATATAGAAAAGGAAATTGAACTTAATGAAATGGAACTTAAATATCTCAGAACGAGATATTTTTAAGTGAACCTCTTTAAGTCAATTACATTCTTTTGCAAAACCTTCTGTCTATGACCCTACAAAAAGAAAGTTCGTAAAAGTAGCAAATTTAAACCCCTTAACAGTTAATCATTATCGACTATCATACCTGACAACATTTACCATATATTTCAACACTAACTGGTTTTAGTTAGTGGGCACACATTTAATTCTACATTATACGATCAGTAACAAAGTCCAAGCACGTGACTAGAATTATTTCTGTATCTTTACAAGGCCTGCTAATGAAATATGTTTTTTTTTAATTTAAAAATTTATATTTAAATTTATAATTAAATACACATTTGAGCTTTTTTAAATTAAAATATATGTGTGACACTTTTTAAGACTTGAAAGAAGTAGCTAGAATTATCGAACTTTGACTTCTTTGTTCTAAAGGATTCTCATTACATGACTGCTCTTCATGCACCAATGAAATAAAGAATGGTTTTAGAGAGTCACTTTGATTCCCCGTTTGGTTCCAGCCCTGTGTTCACTCCTTCTAGATGATTGCACTCTTCATCAGTTGTGCACACGTTCAACATTCTGAAAGCAAATGATTGGTCTTTCGGTCAAAATGCATTTCCTTATTTCTTATCTAGAATAATTTTACTTTTAATTATATGTCAATGAGGAAATATTCATATTAAATAGTGTTATTAAACAGCAAAAATAACACTCTCTTCTATGTCAGTGTTTGTGCAAACTCTATTCCTCTCAATTCATTTTATTGTGTTTCTTTTATGCAAATACATATATTTGTAAAAGTGTTTTCATTTGTCATGTGGTAATCATGATGTTGTATTAAACTGTCTTTAGTTTTAGTGTTTAAGTAGTTTTATAATGACTCTAGTAGTTTACGTGTAATTATTGTTATTATTGTTAAGCTCTTGGAGCTATTAT
This sequence comes from Sinotaia quadrata, assembly GCA_028829895.1. NCBI lineage: Eukaryota > Metazoa > Mollusca > Gastropoda > Architaenioglossa > Viviparidae > Sinotaia > Sinotaia quadrata. The sequence goes on from CM054179.1 coordinate 142,891,140, forward strand.
ACGTTTAAAGTCTTTATTGTCTTTCGGACTCTGCTTACGACTTTTCATCTGTCGGTTGTAAAGATTGGTCTAAGAATCCTACCAGCATTGTAAGAAATCAAAGTTTGATCGGAAGATGCTGTTCCAAAGCGTGTTGTTTTTTTTTTATCGCTATGGCTAGTCGAATGTTTTCTGGGAGTTTATCCAGGTGCCTTTGAAGGTCAGGTGTTATGTTCTCGAGTGCTTCTATTAGTGCGTCGATATGTACTGTTGTCCTGTTGGACTTGCTGACAATTATAATGTCCTGTGTTAGTGCGAGTGTTGTCCTGTTGGACTTGCTGACAATTATAATATCCTGTATTCGTGCGACTGTTTACGCTTGTTTGGAAATTTTCTTTCTCTTTCAATAGCTGCTTCTTGTTGGCACTTCCATTCTTTTTCTGGCGTTTGCATTCCAAACCAGTTCCAACTGGATGAGTAGTATTTTCTGACTAATAATATCACACTTGTTCATAATTATAATACACTCATCCTAATATGGCGGACTGGAAGTTACTTTGTTGAAAAATTATTCTATTCTAATCATTTTCAATTTGAGCAGAACTTTTGTCCAGATATAAAATCGATTGTCAGCTTATGAGAAAACACACTTTTTCCTTTTGATTCAGGCAGCATTGACTTCTGTACTTGCTGGGTCAAATTGGTGTGTGAATCCAGCATTGACATCTATTTATCAGTAAAACGTATTGCTGTATGTTGGTTCCTGTGAATTCCAATATACAACCAGTACAGTGGAAAATGGTGGCTTGAGTTTGTTCTCGAGAATTCATGAACATTATTTTGAATATTCCTCATGGTGTGTTGAGTATTACACACAAATGTTTTTAGTACAGTCCTCCTAATGTGCTTGACAGTTAACGTGAAATGCAGGCTGATTCTCTGTGGTGTGCTTAGTGAGCTCTTTGATAATTCTGGCACAATTATGCAATATGCCTGGAAGGGACATGTGAGGACATTGTCTGAATAAGAAAAGAAGTGACTTGCTGCAAACCGCGTGATTGTGAACACGTTCAGATGACAGCTACAAACTTTGAAAATGTTATATGCATTGACTTTTTTTATTTCTCTGAAACACTACTCTCAGTTCCTTGATAATATTCATACACTAAAATATATATTTTTGTTAATAGACTACTTATACTACGATAAACTGAATGATTGTCCATCGTTAATTAAGCTTTGTTGTGAAGTGATGTAAATGTCATTGCTCTTTAATTATATTCATGTCAATATTCGATTGTGAATTAATACATTTATTGACCTTTTTATACATATTGATAACCATATGTTGGAACGACAGTAGGTGAATGGGGACTCGTTAAATATAGATTACAAGATGGATTGTCTTCTCCTTTGATGCGAAGTTTTAACATACGGAAATATGTTGTGATTGTAAATGATTGTCGTTAATTTTGAGGAAGAGAGAAAACGTTTAAAGCAAGTAAGATAGACGAGTGGTGTCTTCTGGAGAATTATTAATAACATAAATTAAACGTCTTAACTCTTGTAATTAGTTGTGGATAATTAAATAAGAATAATAATTATAACTGAAAACTAAGGTTACATCAAAGTAGCTTTAGAGGAATTAATATTGCTGAGTAAACGTGAATGAAAATAGGAATGTGAAAGAGAAATAGAAGAAAGTACTAAAACAGAATGTGCCCCACTGCTTTTCAAATCCTTTGTGTGATCTAGCAAATAATATCTTGAAATATTTATTTGGAAACCATCTAATATTCACGTATAGGTTAGGCATTGCTTAGCTTTTGTTCGAGAATATGAGATAACAAGAGAGATGTGATCTAGCTTCCATTCTTAAAGTTTGAGGGGTCTCTGGCTTGTCTCTCAATGATTACTCAATGTGACTAGTAAACTCTAAAGAAAGACTTATACGTGCGATACAAGTATATCACACAAGGCATTACAGAGAAAAAATTGAGAACCTCAATTTCTTGAGGGGTGTAGTACATGCAAATTCTCGTTTGCTTTGATTCGTGAGTTGACAATGGCGAAGAGCATTTCACACTCCAATGGATTCCTCAGCCATTTAAGACATATTGTTGGGGAAGCAGCTGTTGCAGACTATAACGTTTCCTGGCAAGTACCAAACACCCATTTCTGCCCATATTTACTCCTCTGTCTGACCGATTTGCAAGTATAAAATATAAGCCAAAGACACAGGTCTGTGGCAAGTGTAAAGCAATTGAAAATTATCATACCAGCCTTTTGCTTGTAAACCAAAAAATTACTAGCTGCATGGAAACAAAGGACAGATGTACAAACAGATCCCTCATTTCTAGACCTGTTTTTGAAGGTCAGATATGCCAGATATTGTAATATATTCAACACGAGCACTCACAATACTTCTCGTAACATTACATAAGACATAAACCCACCATTTGCCACGTCGGAATTAGCTACGTGATATTAATTAATAAATAATAATCACGAGTAGTGAAGGTGTCTCAGAGAGGTGACACAAGTTACTGCTCAAAATAAGTTGTCATTACCTCAGCACAGCGCCTACGTATATCGGCATGGAGAGCAAAGGCAATTAAAACTTGGAAGAGTGATTGATTGACTGATTTTAACTTTCTAATGACTGAATTGATTGACTGATTTTAACTTTCTAATGACTGAATTGATTGCTCGGTGGACTGATTGCAAGTGTTAGTTGTCTTTTGTATAAATTAAACATAAAAAATATATTTATGGAATTAAACTCTTGATCTGAAGAAATGTTTTATTAATGCATAATATAATATACAAAATACCTAATTAACATGAACATGTTAAGTTTAGACACACACAAAAAAATCACCATCATTGTACAATGCACAGTTTGATACTAATTTAGACAGATCTACGATATGAAAATATATATTTAGACCTGAGGTTTTTTTAATTGTTATGTTTTTGTGACAAAGAAAAAAAACAATCGGCATTATATTTCTCTATAACATTTTGTACTTTTAATATTAACTCTATAATGAATTGTAATGAAAATACTTTCTAACTGATGTATATCCTATTGTAATAAATATTATTATTTTTGAGTTAATGTAACCTGTCCTTGCTTGTAAAAATAAAACAAACTTCAACTTCATTGATTTCCTGATGATCGTTAATATACAAATCAACAAAATTGGTCGCCTCAAGAAAAAAATATAAAAAAATCAGTAAAATATAGGCTGAAAATATCCTTCATTGTGCTGTGGTGTTATTCGAATGACAGACTCAACCTGCATTCGTGTTCAGACATCTTTCTCGAAAATGCTTAAATTGCGAGGTGCTAAGAATATAACCTGTTCAATAGGAACTACAAACATTAAATCACAGTATAACGTTAACATACATGATTGTTTTGTTTTTTTTTTGTACAACAGTTGCAGCATTAATCGACAGCTATGTGTAATGAGAACTGAGCGTGTTTATTGAAAACAGATAATAATATATTAATAACTCACAGCTTACAGTAACAATGAGATATGTACTAAAGTCACCTAGTTATGTAGCAAGTACTTACAGTCTTAGAAATATTTAATAAAGTAGTCGAATTCACCATTTTAATAAATGTCGAACCGTCGTGACTGTTCAAAACTTACATTTGTAGACTGATAGTTCCGTCATTGTTTACATCTGAATCCAATTAACATTTCATATTTATGTTGCATCATAATCTTATTGAGATTAAATGTGTTTATTTGCATTATAATCTTATTAACAGTTCATGTATATGTTGCATCATGATCTTATTTACATTTCATGTATATGTTGCATCCTAATCGTATTGAGATGACTTTATGTATTTATTGCATCATAATCATATTAACATTTCAGGCATTTGTTGCATCCTAATCGTATTGGCATTTTTTGTGTTTTATGGCCGTATGTTATTGTGTGGCATTTCTTTCTGGCGAATCTTATTGACATTGCTTAAACTAATTCCATCAGAATTTATCCAATATAATGCAAAGTGGCGATCATTACTCATTACTTCAGTATTAAGAAGTCCTGAAACTTTTATCCTCATCGATCTATTTTGGAGTACATCTTGTTTAAACCAGTTTGTCATAAGTTTAAATTTATTCACATTATAGTATTTATCATAGTATGTCTTATTCCGACAACTTACATATTTTCAGTTTGTGAGTTTGCTCCATGAAGATCATTCACTGTACGTAAAGTGGCAAAGACCATCTTAACATATTGAAAATAATGTTTTACGTTTTCCCGACTTCAATCAACTGAACTGTAGCTGCTAATGCTCAAATATTAGGATATAGATCACAATACACGTTTGGGTCAGTACTCAAGAGAGTAGTAACATTAATGTATGCACTTGTATTTATGGAGCTAAAACAAGTAGATGCAGAATTATTGATTCAGCGAAATATGCATCAGCAGATGTCCATATCACTTGACAATCGTACTGTCAGTGTCCAATCAGTGTACAATTATGTAGAAAGTATCGAATGAGTCGACAATGGTACAGTCAATGCCCGATCAGCCGGCAATGGTGTAGTCAATATCCAGTCAGTCGACAATAATATAGTCAGTGTCCCCATCATCTTGAGACCCCGGATCAGTGCTCTGCGCGTTCAGTCTATCGTTCATATTCTGTCTAGGTCCTGGCGAAACTGTCATTAGCCCTGTTCCCCCTAAGGCACTGACGTCAGTAGTGTGTGAAAATGGAGAGAACAGGTTCGGCAATGCACGACCGGCACCGGTGGCACCAAAGACTATATTCTGCAGGATGAATGCCTGGTACCAGCACCAGAACCATAGTCCGACGTTGTCCCGGGCAGGGGTCAATTGCTTGCCCAGACTGTCGTAATTGTGGACATCTCGTTTTGAATCTGATTCCAGACGCGAATAATCAGGGTGAGAAGTTTTCCCTCGGTCTTCCCTTCCTGAGACTTTCAGATTGTTGTCCTTTGATTGAAGAATTGACATGAGATCAGTTCCTTTCTGATCGGAAGCTTCATTGTTAAGGTCGAGGTAGTCGGGTCGGTAGATGGGTTCAGATTCAATATTGGACAACTGGGAGTTGAAAGAACCTGTTCCTTCGGTAGCGGAGCGAAGACGTGCTGCTCTCTTCAGTGTTCGTTCTGATGCACGTCCAGTGAGATATAGGGAATCCATGCCGCTAGACTGACGAATGTATCTAGCGAAATCTTCATCTCCGGATTGCAAGTCATCTTCATGCAAGTCTTGAAACGCGACTGTTTTCCCACTAAGTACGTTAAGTTCTTCGCCGATATGGAGAGATTCGCTATTGTGAGGTCTGGATCGGGTACTACCCCTGAAACTCTGCGGCCTTCGACAGCGTCGTGCAAGTGACCTTAGCGAAACAGAGAGGAACAGATTTAACAAATATGAATAGTTAAAATTAATGACTAACAAAAACATAGTGCAATATTGCGTTACTTATATTTAAAGAAAACGAAAATACTGATCATCCTCAAAAGGATATATACATTTTCGCTGAACATTTTATTAAAACCTATAGTTATAAATATATGACACAGTATGCGACACCGAAGTGTGTGTATGCGATAGATAGATAGATAGACAGACAGACAGATAGAGAGAGAGAGAGAGAAAGAGAGAGAGAGAGATAGATAGATAGATAGATAGATAGATAGATAGATAGATAGATAGATAGATAGATAGATAGATAGATAGATAGATAGATAGATAGATAGATAGATAGATAGATAGATAGATAGATAGATAGATAGATAGATAGATGTGGCCTTAGTGGATGAATCTAACTAAATGTTGGAAATTTATTTTATTTATTTTTTCCAAAATATATACTTACCTTTCTACCAAACGACCTGAAATGAGAACGTAGAAATTCATTAAATATACCATTATATTTTTGTTATTATTTTATCGGTGACAGTATAAGGCTATAGACAAATAATATACTCACTTTACATTTACAGCTAAACAATGAAATTTAACCAGTATGAAGACAATTCGCATCCCATTTGTTGAAACATAACTTTAACAAACATTGCATGTATATTCGGAAGTTATGTGATGTAACTAATATATCTAAATTAAATTATTAATTTTAGTACAAATAAATTTAAAGAAGAATGCATTTGAAACATAAATAATGTGATGGGTGCTTGTTTATTCTACTGTTTCCCCAATAATAATTTGTATGAGTTACCTCGCTTGCGTTTTAGAATGAAGACACAAACAACGAGGAGAGCAGCTGTGACAATGGTGATGCTAGTTATCGTCCCTAGGACAATGATGATGAGAGATGTTAGATTGTTGTTTTCAGTACTTGAAATCTGTGAGGAGATCGTTGTTGCTCCTTTTGGTGAGCTTGTAATCGTGTGACCGGTCAACCTTTCGTCCGTCTTAGAACCTACAGTTGTTACGACAGGACTTGTTAACTGTGTCCAGCGACTTTGAGTGGCACGAATTGCTGCACAAATGTTGTAAAGTTTTCATTGAAGTAATTATTAGAATATACGAATTAGCCAAGAAGGAATATTTGGAAAGATTTCACACTTTTCATGATTATTATGATAAAAATTTCCTTCCTAATTAATAATGATTTTGAACATTTAACTACACTTTCTAAACTTTGAACATATATACTAATTACAAAAAATAATTCAAAGTATTATATAGAGGAAGCAAATCTTTTTTTTTCTGAATATAGTGATATTACAAGACAGATAACGTAATTTATACTTCTTAGTGCTTGTATTGTGTGCATGCTGAAAAGTGAATGGCGCACTAGTCTATCACACAAAATTTGAGAAACTATAGAAAGAACTACTTTGCCTGAAACTATAACTTTTTATTCAAACAGTTTCACTTTCAGGCCTTGTGTATGTTTGGCCAAAGTGTGGCTGCCGGTGTTTGTCTAGATGCAACTGAAATCAATGATCTGAAACTTTATCTATTTAACGTCTTTATTATGTACTCTTTCAAATCTTATAGTATTGATTATAATATTCTCTTTGTAATCATATTATATTGATCAGGTATTCTTTCTAATCTGATCATATTGATCGGCTATACTTTATAAACCTATCGATCCTATACTCATCTACTCATGTCGTATTGGTCGGCTATTGACAGGGTACCTTTGCAGTACGTATCATAAGATCAAAACCTTTGTTTACTTTTATTTTTATATTTAATATTTTATTAATATTGAATGCTGCTCCGTTTGAATGTTTTCAAAGTATCATTTGAATTTTGAGTTATTATTGTTATGTAATTGTGTATAATTTCTCGCCTTTCAATTAAAACACTAGAACCGAATACCAGCCTATCAAATCTAATCTGTAAAGTAAAATTTCAAACTATTACACCAGTAAATAGTAATAACATTTAATATTAACTTAGATAGATGGATTTAAATCATAGTATGCTAGTATATTAGATTTTATTAACTTTTAATAAAAACTGTTATTATTTATGTCACAACTAGCCCAGACGTGTTTATTTTGTCTCTACTACTTTGCAAAAGCCGTTAACCTGCATTAACTACAATCTATTCTTGTGCGTGCAGCCATTTACATCAAAAGAAAAGAAACATTCAGAATGGGAAAGTCGTTCTCAATTTAATCGGTTTTATTATAATCCCAGCTTAGTTTATCACGTTTCCTTGACCGCAGTTTATCCTGTTTTAACATGATCTGTTTAGTCAAAACTTATCCTAATCTCATGTATCATTGTTACAATGTATGTTTAATCTTTCTTTACACACGTTCCGACTCACCTTTCTCACTCATTTCTGGTCTCATGGTATTTTATCTCAGTTTACCAAACTGCCAGTATACATTGAATTTTAGTTTGTCAGTCTCATCTTACAGTTTTCCGTGTATAATAGTTTCAAACTGCCGATAAGTGAGTTTACCACAATCTCAAATTGTCCATAGTTGAGTTTACCACAATCTTAATTTGACCATATCTGAGTTTACCACAATATCAAATTGACCTGGATACAATTATCTCTAGGCAGAAATAAGAACAATTTAATCCTAAATGTAGTTACCGTATTTTGGCTTATTACGATCTGTCAATCCGACCAATTAAATATATACTAAATATTTGATATATATAAATGACGACAGAAGTAGTTATACCAGTTTCCCAGTTATTTTGTTTTATTTTACATGTCTTCTTAAACGGGGATCTTAAGCGGTAATACAACATTTAGTCGAATTTTCTGTTCAAACACTGTTTCTCTACTGTAAGCTGCGAACATGATTGCATTTTCTGTTAAGTTAAATACGAAAGTAAATGAATGAATACTTACTGTCAATAGATAAGTAAGAAAGAAGATAAAAATAATTAAATAAGTGCATGAGTAATTTTCAGTAAAACTGACAATTTATATAGTAATTTTATTAGCGTGGTTGTTTTGCTTTCTCTCACAAATATAGCCCAAAAAATAAACTAAAAATCAAGCATACATTTCTGAGTAGAGTTGCATTCTCCAAAGTTGTTTGATGGTTCGTTTATCAGTCTGCAACTATAGAATCCATTATCCACCAAACTGCTATTAATAACAACAATAGTCATAGTGTTTGTGATTGTGCCTGCAAGCTGGAACCCGGACGCCACCTGACAGTTTTGAGATTTTCCTGATGACCAGTAGCAAAGAGCCGCAATGACTGTAAATGAAATTTAGTAAAGATAGTCTTATCACTGGCCATAGAATTACTTCTTAAAATTCTAATGACTAAATTAAAATGTTTGCTTTTGCTTTCGTTATAAAATATTAAATCAGACTTCAACATAATTTTATTTTCCTTGAATGATTGCTGTGAAAGTATGAGTAAGGAAACAGAAGTTATCCTTTACCTACCTTTTTAAAACACTCGCGGTAAAGTCAGAAATCAAACTAAATTATCCTTTACTTACCTTGGAAACACTCGCAGTAAAGTCAGAAGTCAAACTAAATTATCCTTTATTTACCATGGAAACACTCCCAGTAAAGTCAGAAATCAAACTAAATTATCCTTTACTTACCTTGGAAACGCAGTAGTCAGAAATCAAACTAAATTTTGTTTTACTTACATTGGAAACACTCGCAGTAAAGTCAGAAATCAAACTAAATTATTCTTTACTTACCTTGGAAACGCAGTAGTCAGAAATCAAACTAAATTTTCTTTTACTTACCTTGGAAACACTCGCAGTAAAGTCAGAAATCAAACTAAACTATTTTTTACTTACCTATTAAACACTCTACGATAAAGGCAGAATAATTTAAACGATTGCATTTTATTATTTCGAAGCAAAACACAAAATCATATTTACATATTTAATGTAAAAGATACAGACGGTAAAGTATGCGGTATTTACTATAAATTGTAAATCTGTTGATGTTAAGAATGAAAACAGTATATGGAGTCTGATTTATTAGTGAGCTGAAAGGTTTGATTAATCCAATTACGTGTGTCAACAATTTATTGCACTAATAATGACAATTGTAGTAGTAATCACGAAAATTAAAATCAAAACTTACAAACAATGTGTGGTTCTTACTGATCAATATTTTGAGACAGTAAAGAATTGAATCTCATGAAATAATATTAAAAAAAACTTAACCGAAATCTAGCACGCTGACTTTTGCTTTTAATACAAAGACACCTATAAATGAGTGTGATTTTAAAATGTCTCAATTGTAATTTGTTTGAAAATATTATATTTAAATTTAAGAAATATAAAGAAATATGCGGCGCATTCTTAGTGAATCTTTTCATTTAGACATTCACTTATTGTTTAAGTAGCAAAGTCACTTTATAATGGGGTGCCTAGGCATCATGACACACCGGGTACGCACGTCTCTCGCGTCACGATATATTTCGAGACGTTACGTATTGCAATACTAAAGATATAACAAAATACGTATTGCAATACTAAAGATATAACAAAATACGTATTGCAATACTACAGATATAACAAAATACGTATTGCAATACTAAAGATATAACAAAATACGTATTGCAATACTAAAGATATAACAAAATACGTATTGCAATACTACAGATATAACAAAATACGTATTGCAATACTACAGATATAACAAAATACGTATTGCAATACTACAGATATAACAAAATACGTATTGCAATACTAAAGATATAACAAAATACGTATTGCAATACTAAAGATATAACAAAATACGTATTTGTCACAATCTGATTTACGTCTGACTGATTATTTTCAGCTTAGCGGTCCCACCTCCCCCCTTCAAACACTCATTAATTGTTCCTATAAAGATATTTATTTTATTTGTATTTTTTTTTTCGTATTTGCTAAAATCGGTTAACCACTGGAACAATAAAACGATATTTGTGAACAACTTTTGCTAATGTGATTCTAAATTAAATTCAATAAAATGTAATGTAACACGAAATGATAGCATGTTTATTATTAAATTTAAGAATTATTTAAATTTTGTATTTGTTATTTTCTGTATCATTCAACGTTTTTCGTGTTAACTTATAGAATTATATTATATCAATTTGGACTCTTATAGTCCGATATTGGAACTTTTTGACTGGCGATAAGTTTGTGGAGTGAACTTTCCAGTGGTATATTCAATACTAATTACTAACCAACAGGTAGCCTAAAAACACCCTGACTTATCATAGTATTTGTTGATATTTTTACATCTTCTTAAATGTCTCTGCAATGTAAATTTTAGCACTTAATTATTTTATGTAGTAGTCTGTGTTCAGCGTCACGATAAAGCCGAAGTTTTGTAAATTGTTTCAGGGCTACAGTAAGAATAAGAATTAATTAGTGACTTCTGATACGGTTTGCATCTAAAATAGTGATGTCAAACTATGATTTCTTTCTGTATTCAATTCAGTGTGTTTTAGGGCATTTTGTTTATGATTGACTAAGGACTAGGAAACTCTTATCAAAGGCATTTACAATTTGAGAATTGACGATAGAGAAATGATGTTTTTAATTGTTAGTTTCATTCATTCCTGTGTCCCGTCTCTATTTTTTTAGAAGTAGCTGTTTCCTTCTTTTATTGTTTTGAATGCTTTACTTCATTACGTGCTACTGCGTCAAACCTATTTGTGAATATGTCTGTATGAATTTGGATTTGTCTGTATTTTGTATTTTGTGAAGCAAAAGTTGGAATATAAAGGGAAGTAACCACAAGGCTGTTCAGGGTCTCCGGAGGTTCGTGGAGATGTAAAATATTCTTGGAGGAATATTCTTTTGCTGTATTTGGTGTGGTAGCCGAGTGTATACACAATAGGGAATCATCGTCGTCGTCGACGACGCGAGTGTGTTTGTTTGTGTGTGTAGCAATAGCAACACGTGCTATCCAGAAGAATTGTAATTATTTTTTTTCTTTAAACAAGAAGAAAAGAGTGGATTTATGTTGTGTCTAAAACTGTTAGATAATTATATAAGGAAAACGTGTGGTCATTGTGAGTAGAATTTACACAGATATATAAAGTACTACCTATGAAATTCCCTGGATATCAATTATATGTGAATATTACAAGGAACGTTATGAACAAACTCCGTGACGTGCTTACACCCAAGAGCTATATCAGCCTGCATCATCTCTTAAACTCTCTTAAATCTTCTATGATTCAAATATATATTGTTATTGTTATTTCTCTAGTTCTCTTTTTCCGTATTTCATTACTTATATTTGTTTATTGGTTGAAAAAATATGTAAGAAAATAGGATTTAAAAATAATTAATTAGTAATTTCAATACGCCCTTGTAGTAACGAAGACTTTATATAGTACGGTGATCCCAAGATAACTACATATCTCTTCCTATGACTTCAAAGTACTTATATATTATTTCATAGAAATGACACTGAAATTAAATCAAAATTATATCTTGCGACGGAAACTGCATAGTACCACCAATGAAATGAAATTCTATTCCATGGGATGTGTGTTCATAGTAAAACCAATGGAGAAAGAACTGCATAGTAAAATCAATGACAATTATATTTCTTTTTTATTCCTTGAGAGAATAAATTTCTTGCTAACTTGTATTCAGTCCTGTGCGACGCACGATTTTCACGTTTCTATTAAGTGTGCTGACATCTTCACTAAAAGTGCAGGTAAGAAAAGAATTGGGAACCCCTTTCTCCAATTTACATTCTGATGTCACAGCTGAAAGAAAACAAAACAAAGAAAAAAATCGCGCGTGTAAGAAATGTCATTGAGATCCTAATTCACTTAAATACGTCATCAGTTCACGTCAATGAAGCCTTGTATATTTTTAATACAGAGGATGCATTTACAAAATAAAAAAAAAATGTTTCCTATAAGTGTTAGTGAGATATATCTGCTGATTGACGATTTTATTGATTATTATGAGTGAAAATTAATGTAAAGGTTACGTTTTAACGATGATATTGTTGCAGACGATAATGATGGCAATTACTATTATGGTGGAGACGATGATGATGATGATGATGATGATGACGATGATGTTTGTGCTGACAACGAAATAGTACTAAATAAATAATTTGCATAATTAAGAAATTAGTATTTTTGGAAACACATTTCGTGCACTGTCATCATTATATTTTCAAGTCATAGTGTACATTTTAGAAATGTAAAAATTGTGGGATATGTTTTATAGTCATCTAAGATGTTATAGAGGGTGATATGGGTCAAGGTCAAATTATGCCTGATCTCCTATCCAAAATTTATTTTCATTGTCATAGTAAGCTAATTTTGATGTTTTCATCTTTTGTATCATACATTCTTTGCACCAGCAATTACAGCCAAATTATGTAATTGTATGAGTTGCACTGTAAGTGGATTACAGGTAATTAGAAGGTCCATCATGTTAAAATTAAAACAATGATCATTGTAAGCAGTTATGCAATATACTTAAACAATGGTGGAGAGGTGGGTTGTTCTTCAAGCCTGATGCTAGAACTACTGAGTTCCCATTAATATTTCATAAATCAGCATAAATACTGTGAAACTAAATTGGGAAATTATTCATGAGGGAACATTGCCTAGACTTACAAAAGCTGCACATATTCTGTGAATTGAAGCCCACTAAATATTCAGACAAGGTAACACATTGATTTCTTAATATTTGTTAACTGTATTTTGTTAAGAATGTTGTACCTGGATTCTGTATTTTATTTGTGGTTGATTGAATTGCAGATATTTCTCCTGACGTTTGGACAGAGAACAGAGTGACCAAATTAACATGTGCCCCATAATTCTAATGATTAATTATTGGAAAATGTAATGACATTGTGGAATGTTATTTTATCTCCACTAAAGAAATTATATTAATTTGACAATTGTAAAATGTTGTTTGAGTTCGAAACATTTTTGCTAATATGATAAATATAATCCAACTGTGTGTGACATTTTTTTATTCGAATTGTAACGCGCGTGTGCGTGGTTTTAACCATATATTATCTTCCCTGTAAAATACGAATTGAGTTCAATTGTAATAGGACACCTAATTGTCTGTTGCCATTACATATGGATTGGCGAACTATAGGTTATAGCTCATGGAAATGATTGTTATTGTTTCAGAGCGGGTTTTTTGTTTGGATTTTAAATCCACTTCTTGGTGACGACGAACTGTTGATGTGTGAATTGCCTGAAGGATTTCTCCGATAACTACTAATGGAAGATAACTGGGCACCTGATATACTCTGAGATCAGAAATTTGTGTTACAATCCATACAAATATTTAAAGACAGAATACGTAGTCCTAATTACCTTCATATTGAATGTATTTATATATGGATTCACTATTTTGTTAAATCGTTAAATATTATTTTTTTATATTTTCTTATCATAATAATGGTTGACTAATTATTAGCACGAGAAAGACCGAAAAGGAATTGGGCTGGGGGGTTAGAGCCAAATGTGAATGTTTTTATGCATACTTAGTCATTATTAGGATAACGTGCCTAATCCACACAATATTACACAGATTCATCTGTCAATGTAATTAATATCTGTGCTAAGAGAATTAATTAAGGAGACTGAAGGATGAGTCTGGCAACCAGTCTGCCATCAGCATAGGAGTAACGTTAAAAATTAATACTTTAAATTCTCCTGCTGAGACAGGGTCTCTAAAAAAAACATTGTTATGATACAGAGGGTATATAAAATATTTTAATTTAAAATGGTCCAAAATGCTTGATTTGATTTTAATTCTTAGAGTTCAAGTAGAAATGGAGGAAGTTAGTTTATAGTTTATCGTGTTTTTGTTTGCATTTACGTATCTTGTAATCTGTCAACAATGCTTCAGAAATGTAAACAATTCGATTCTACTGTTTTACAGTGTGTATATGTCGAATACATTAGCCTGAATAATTCATAATGACTAGTGACTGTGGTATGTAAGTCGAATACATTAGATTGAATAATTCATAATGACAATGCACGTCGTACAGTGTAGACTGACAAATTTGCAGTTAATAATGACAAGCAAATGGAGATCCCGTCACAGACGACATGACATCAAAACTAACTATATAAGAACCGAGAAGTACTGATTCTAGATTTAAAATTATTTTCTGTCTATTAAATGGCGGATAAAGGAGATGATTATGACAAACAATAATAAGTAAGTGGTATGTTCATAACTAGATTAACGGCTTCTTTTTATTTCTTATGTAAACATGATCTTTTCAAACTTGCTGTTGATATGAATATATATTACCTTGAACCACAGTCGGTAAAGTCAGGTACACGGCCAGCAGTAGGTTCCGCATTTTCTTCTTCTCGGGGTCGGCATACTCGACCTTATGTTTTACACTCTGATATAACACAAAGCATTGTACAACGACAATGAGAATCAGTTGTAACGACCATACGGTGATCACTACTGCAACGACCATCAGCGATTATTCGAACAACAATCGTGAGGGTTAACTGTGAGCATACTTAGTGTGCAGTACTGTTTCACTTTAAAATACAGTTTACAGTCAGTGACAGATAAGTAGTTTTCAGTATTGTTTCACTTTAAAATACAGTTTACAGTCACTGACAGATAATTAGATTTCAGTATTGTTCCACTTTAAAATACAGTTTACATTCACTGACAAATAATTATTTTGCAGTACTGTTTCACTTTAAAATACAGTTTACATTCACTGACAAATAATTAGTTTGCAGTACTGTTTCACTTTAAAATACAGTTTACAGTCACTGACAGATAAGTAGTTTTCAGTATTGTTTCACTTTAAAATACAGTTTACAGTCACTGACAGATAATTAGATTTCAGTATTGTTCCACTTTAAAATACAGTTTACAGTCATTGACAGATAAGAATGAAGAGATATTAAAGAAATAAGTTACTGAAGATCCTTGTCCCTCACTCTCTCTTTTCTCTCTTTTACTTATTTTGTACTATGTGAAACATCAGACAAAAATATAATGCAGTTTCACGCGATAATTACGTATTCAATATCAACTGAACAATACATACCTATAAAAATATGTCACGAATACAGAAACCAGTCAGATAATAGGTATGAACATAGGATTATACATGCTAGCAAATCTTCATAAGTGGTAACAATATAAAAATCAAAATGCTCAACTCTCATTAAGAGATAATATTTTCATAAGCACTTACCTGAATGTAACATGGAATTACACATAAAACACATGTTTTGTTTGAAGAGCCAAACGATGTTACACATGTGAGTCCACAATTACGTACGAAAATTGTACTTCCTATTCTGTACGTTTGTTGTTTGTTATTATTTTTTTTTAATAAACGTCGACAATTCCGTGGCTGGCTGTTCTTGCTACAACTATGCAAGTAAATTTTAAGAAAAAAATATTGACACAGGTGTATTTCCAGTCAAACCACATGTGATCCTTCTACATATCCATCCTACTATCTATTCCGCTAGTGTTTGATTTCTGTAATCGAATCAGAGTGATGACTCATAAAAATGATTGCTAATTATTTCAATACATAAATGTTATTTACGGATATATATTCTCTGAAAGAATAAAAGATTATTTCATTTAATTTTAGCTAATCTTTAGCAAAAGATATGCCGAAATTAAATGTCATGAATAGATCTCTCCGCAAGATGATAATATATATCGCAGATGTGGTATTGAACAAAAGTGTAAAATCAGAAAAGTGCATTAAAACATTAAACCTAACACACGGAAGACTCTACATGTCGGGTGTTCTAGAAACAGGAATTAGAAAGTCATTTTTTCAACAGCGAACCATTTGCATCGATCGTCGAAATAGGTTTTTTTTTTCATTGTTGTTTTAAAATTGTTAAGGTTATTTATAGCAAATAAACACAACGACTGAGGAGGAAATAGTACATTAAAAACTGCTGACATTACTGTCTTTTTCAAAATTGGCCTCCCTTCTATATAACATGTGTGAATATAGCAGTTCACCAATATTATTTGTTTTAATAGGTCATTTATTTATTTCACTTCTTGTAGTCATCGGTCAAATAAATAGATAGATAGATAGATAGATAGATCGATCGATCGATAGATAGATAGATAGATAGATAGATAGATAGATAGATAGATAGATAGATAGATAGATAGATAGATAGATAGATAGATAGATAGATAGATAGATAGATAGATAGATAGATAGATAGATAGATAGATAGATAGATAGATACATAATGAAATGGAACTTAAATATCTGAGTACAAGAACAAGTGAAACTCTTTAAGACAATTACATTCTTTTGTAAAACCTTGTCTCTATGACCCTACAAATACAAAGTTCGCAAAAGTAGCAAATTTAAACCCCTTAACAGTTAATCATTATCGACTATCATACCTGACTACATTTAACATATATTTCAACAATAACTGGTTTTAGTTAGTGGGCACACATTTAATTCTACTATCATACCTGACTACATTTACCACATATTTCAACAATTACTGGTTTTAGTTAGTGGACACACATTTAATTCTACATTATATAATCAGTACCAATGTCCAAGCACGTGACGAGAATTATTTCTTTATTTTATCAGGTCAGTTCATGAAATATGTTTTTTTTATTTAATAATTAAATACACGTGAGTTATTTAAATTAAAATATATAAGTGTGAGACGTTTTAGGACTTGAAACAAGTAGCTAAAATTATCGAACTTTGATTTTTGCGCTATAGAGGATTCTCATTACATGGTTGTTATTCCTGCACCAAAGAAAGAAAGGAATAATTGTTTTAGAAGTCACATTATTAATTCCCTGTTTGGTTCCAGCCCTGTCTTCACTCCTTGTAGACGCTTGCACTCTTCATCAGTTGTGCACACGTTCAACATTCTGAAAGCAAATGATTGGTCATTCGGTCAAAATGCATTTCCTTATTTCTTATCTAGAATATTTTTAATTTTAATTATATGTCAATGAGGAAATGTTCATATTAAATAGTGTTCTCAATACACACGTCTTTAAACAGCAAAAGTAACACTCTCTTCTATGTCAATGTTTGTGCAAACTGTATTCCTGTCAATTCATTTTATTGTGTTTCTTTTATGTAAATACATATATTTGTAAAAGTGTTTTCATTTGTCATGTGGTAATCATGATGTTTTATTAAACTGTCCCTTGTGTTTAAGTGTTTAAGTAGTTTTATAATGACTCCATGTAGTTAAACTGTCCTAAGTGTTTAAGTGTTTAAATAGTTTTATAATGACTCCATGTAGTTAAACTGTCCTTAGTGTTTAAGTGTTTAAGTATTTTTATAATGACTCCATGTAGTTTACGTGTAATTATTATTGTTATTATTGTTAAGCTCTTGGAACTATTATACGTTAAAAGTCTTTATTGTCTTTCTTACTCTGCTTGCGACTTTGTCATCTGTCGGTTGTAAAGATTGGTCTAGGAATCCCACCAGTATTCTAAGAAATCAAAGTTTGATCGGAAGATGCTGTTCCAAAGCGTGTTTTATTTTATCGCTTTAGCTAGTCGAAGATTCCTGGGAGTTTATGCAGATGCATTTGAAGGTCAGGTGTTTGTTCCCGAGTGCATCTATTAGTGTATCGATGTGTGCTGTTGTCCGTGTTGGACTTGCTGACAATTATAATGTCCTGTGTTAGTGCGAGTGTTGTCCGTGTTGGACTTGCTGACAATTATAATGTCCTGTGTTAGTGCGAGTGTTTAAGCTTGTTTGGAAGTTTTCTTTCTCTTTCAATGGCTGCTTGTTGGCACATCCATTCTTTTTCTGACGTTTTCATTCCCAATCTGGTTGTTTGCTGCTTCATTCTTCCTTCGGGTACGTTCTGTTCAATCCAGAGACAGATAACCAGACAGTATATGTTCCGTTCTAGCTAGAGTCCTGTGTCCGAACAATATATGCTCTGTTCCAACTAGATACCGATATCCGGATAATATTTGTTCTTTCCATCTAAAGATCAACATCCGGACAGTGTATGTTGTTTTCCGGATAGATAGCGATATTCGGACAGTACATATTCATTCCGATAAACAAAGATAAACATTCCGATAAAATATGTTCTATTCTGGCTAAGGATTGAAATTTGGATCTTAAATGTTCTGCTCTAGCTAGGTACCAACATCAGGATAGTATATGTTCTTTTCTAGCTTTAGAGTAGACCGACGTCAATATATGTTCTATTCCAGATAGAGATCGACATCCGGACAGTATATGTTCCGTTCTAGCTAGAGACCGATATCCGGACAGTATATCGTCTGTATCAGGTAGAGATCAGCATCCGTATGATATATGGTCTGTTCCAGATACAGACCAAAATTCGGATAGTAAATGTTCTGTTCCAGCTACAGACCAAAATTCGGACAATAAATGTTCCGTTCCAGCTAGAGACCAAAATTCGGACAGTAAATGTTCTGTTCCAACCTCAGACCAAAATTCGGACAGTAAAATTTCTGTTCCAGCTACAGACCAAAATTCGGACAATAAATATACTGTTCAAGCTACAGACCAAAATTCGGACAGTAAATGTTACGTTCAAGCTACAGACCAAATTTCCGACAGTAAATGTTATGTTCCAGCTACAGACCAAAATTTGGACAGTAAATGTTCTGTTCCAGCTACAGACCAAAATTCGGACAGTAAATGTTCTGTTCCAGCTACAGACCAAAATCCGGACAGTAAGTGTTTTGTTCCAGCTACAGACCAAAATTCGGGTAGTAAATGTTCTGTTCCAGCAAGAACCGAGACCAGAAGAGTATATGTTTCATTGTATTAATCCCCGTTCGTGCAAAGTCGGCTTTGTAATTCGTTTGAAATCTCAGTGATTACTGCCTTCTGAGATCACGTGTTCACTTATTTGCCTTGCTCACCAGTGAAGAGATAATTTACTTCGACCTTTGAACTTGTCCCTCATACATGTGTCTAAATTTGTCTAGTTGATATTTTATTGGCTTGATGCCCCAAATTGTCCTTGGAGTATTCTTTATTTTTTACTATAGTTGTGGAGGATGATACTTGTATTGTCTCTCACCATTTTACCATCTTACTTGGTCAGTGAAAATTGGTGTAGTCCAGTTTTATTACATCTACCAATGTTTCATGAAATTTATTACGTCTACCAGTGTTTCATGAATTTTATGACATCTACCAGTGTTTCATGAATTTTATTACATCTACCAGTGTTTCATGAATTTTATTACATCTACCAGTGTATTATGAATTGTATTACATCTACCAGTGTTTCATGAATTTTATGACATCTACCAGTGTTTCAATCTTTGCTACTACACCAAAGGTTATTCGATAAAGCAATGACCTCTCCTTCAAAAGCATAATTTTACTTTCCTGAATTATCTCCCAGCATTAATCGACTATGTGCGTTTTATTAAATTGGGGCTTAATGACTTTTCTGACTAATTTTTCATATTATCTTCTAACCTTGACTTTATTTCGGTAGACATATTTAACCTTGACTTTATTTCGGTAGGCATATTTAACCTTGACTTTATTTCGGCCTGCACTTCCTATCTTGTCTGTATATCGACCTTCATATTTAACCTTATTTCAGCCAGCATATTCTTTTCATGTTGAAGTATCCGTGGATGTTGTGTCGTTACTCCACTGCAACATTGTCCGTCTTCCAGTGTAACGAGACATGACAGTCTGTAAATATGATCTTACCTCTCATGTAACGGCCTTCCTATTTTAACATGTCCTCTAAATGTTCCCAGATGCAAATCTTTTGTTTAACTGATCAAGGAATGGATGTCATGTTTAGTTGCACCATACCGTTTGAGATCACTCATGTACAGTCGGTTGATGATTAACTCCTCCCGCCCCCCCCCCCGCCCCTTATTTCATTTAGCATCCTTACCCCGTTTTCCTGATTAAATATCGGGCAGGATATATGGCGTGGCCTTGAAAAGATTCTGCGTGTGATTCAGATTTCAGACATTTTATTCAATTGCCCGTAAGAGGGGTTGGGGCGGTTTCTTGTTTGCCATTGGTACTTGGATAAGATTGTGCTTTATTGGTGACCTTGAATATGAAACTTTCTCGCGCACTTTTACGTAACGTCTGTTGCAGGAGAAATTGTTTCAGGTGTTGTTTGTGTTATATAATTAGGACATTTAGCCTTCAGGTGTTGTTTGTGTTATATAATTAGGACATTTAGCCTTCAGGTGCTGTTTGTGTTATATAATTAGGACATTTAGCCTTCAGGTGCTGTTTGTGTTATATAATTAGGACATTTAGCCTTCAGGTGCTGTTTGTGTTATATAATTAGGACATTTAGCCTTCAGGTGCTGTTTGTGTTATATAATTAGGACATTTAGCCTTCAGGTGCTGTTTGTGTTATATAATTAGGACATTTAGCCTTCAGGTGCTGTTTGTGTTATATAATTAGGACATTTAGCCTTCAGGTGTTGTTTGTGTTATATAATTAGGACATTTAGCCTTCAGGTGCTGTTTGTGTTATATAATTAGGACATTTAGCCTTCAGGAGCTGTTTGTGTTATATAATTAGGACATTTAGCCTTCAGGTGCTGTTTGTGTTATATAATTAGGACATTTAGCCTTCAGGTGCTGTTTGTGTTATATAATTAGGACATTTAGCCTTCAGGTGCTGTTTGTGTTATATAATTAGGACATTTAGCCTTCAGGTGTTGTTTGTGTTATATAATTAGGACATTTAGCCTTCAGGTGCTGTTTGTGTTATATAATTAGGACATTTAGCCTTCAGGTGCTGTTTGTGTTATATAATTAGGACATTTAGCCTTCAGGTGCTGTTTGTGTTATATAATTAGGACATTTAGCCTTCAGGTGCTGTTTGTGTTATATAATTAGGACATTTAGCCTTCAGGTGCTGTTTGTGTTATATAATTAGGACATTTAGCCTTCAGGTGCTGTTTGTGTTATATAATTAGGACATTTAGCCTTCAGGTGCTGTTTGTGTTATATAATTAGGACATTTAGCCTTCAGGTGCTGTTTGTGTTATATAATTAGGACATTTAGCCTTCAGGTGCTGTTTGTGTTATATAATTAGGACATTTAGCCTTCAGGTGTTGTTTGTGTTATATAATTAGGACATTTAGCCTTCAGGTGCTGTTTGTGTTATATAATTAGGACATTTAGCCTTCAGGAGCTGTTTGTGTTATATAATTAGGACATTTAGCCTTCAGGTGCTGTTTGTGTTATATAATTAGGACATTTAGCCTTCAGGTGTTGTTTGTGTTATATAATTAGGACATTTAGCCTTCAGGTGCTGTTTGTGTTATATAATTAGGACATTTAGCCTTCAGGTGTTGTTTGTGTTATATAATTAGGACATTTAGCCTTCAGGTGCTGTTTGTGTTATATAATTAGGACATTTAGCCTTCAGGTGCTGTTTGTGTTATATAATTAGGACATTTAGCCTTCAGGTGCTGTTTGTGTTATATAATTAGGACATTTAGCCTTCAGGTGCTGTTTGTGTTATATAATTAGGACATTTAGCCTTCAGGTGTTGTTTGTGTTATATAATTAGGACATTTAGCCTTCAGGTGTTGTTTGTGTTATATAATTAGGACATTTAGCCTTCAGGTGTTGTTTGTGTTATATAATTAGGACATTTAGCCTTCAGGTGCTGTTTGTGTTATATAATTAGGACATTTAGCCTTCAGGTGCTGTTTGTGTTATATAATTAGGACATTTAGCCTTCAGGTGCTGTTTGTGTTATATAATTAGGACATTTAGCCTTCAGGTGTTGTTTGTGTTATATAATTAGGACATTTAGCCTTCAGGTGCTGTTTGTGTTATATAATTAGGACATTTAGCCTTCAGGAGCTGTTTGTGTTATATAATTAGGACATTTAGCCTTCAGGTGCTGTTTGTGTTATATAATTAGGACATTTAGCCTTCAGGTGCTGTTTGTGTTATATAATTAGGACATTTAGCCTTCAGGTGCTGTTTGTGTTATATAATTAGGACATTTAGCCTTCAGGTGTTGTTTGTGTTATATAATTAGGACATTTAGCCTTCAGGTGCTGTTTGTGTTATATAATTAGGACATTTAGCCTTCAGGTGCTGTTTGTGTTATATAATTAGGACATTTAGCCTTCAGGTGCTGTTTGTGTTATATAATTAGGACATTTAGCCTTCAGGTGCTGTTTGTGTTATATAATTAGGACATTTAGCCTTCAGGTGCTGTTTGTGTTATATAATTAGGACATTTAGCCTTCAGGTGCTGTTTGTGTTATATAATTAGGACATTTAGCCTTCAGGTGCTGTTTGTGTTATATAATTAGGACATTTAGCCTTCAGGTGCTGTTTGTGTTATATAATTAGGACATTTAGCCTTCAGGTGCTGTTTGTGTTATATAATTAGGACATTTAGCCTTCAGGTGTTGTTTGTGTTATATAATTAGGACATTTAGCCTTCAGGTGCTGTTTGTGTTATATAATTAGGACATTTAGCCTTCAGGAGCTGTTTGTGTTATATAATTAGGACATTTAGCCTTCAGGTGCTGTTTGTGTTATATAATTAGGACATTTAGCCTTCAGGTGTTGTTTGTGTTATATAATTAGGACATTTAGCCTTCAGGTGCTGTTTGTGTTATATAATTAGGACATTTAGCCTTCAGGTGTTGTTTGTGTTATATAATTAGGACATTTAGCCTTCAGGTGCTGTTTGTGTTATATAATTAGGACATTTAGCCTTCAGGTGCTGTTTGTGTTATATAATTAGGACATTTAGCCTTCAGGTGCTGTTTGTGTTATATAATTAGGACATTTAGCCTTCAGGTGCTGTTTGTGTTATATAATTAGGACATTTAGCCTTCAGGTGTTGTTTGTGTTATATAATTAGGACATTTAGCCTTCAGGTGTTGTTTGTGTTATATAATTAGGACATTTAGCCTTCAGGTGTTGTTTGTGTTATATAATTAGGACATTTAGCCTTCAGGTGCTGTTTGTGTTATATAATTAGGACATTTAGCCTTCAGGTGCTGTTTGTGTTATATAATTAGGACATTTAGCCTTCAGGTGCTGTTTGTGTTATATAATTAGGACATTTAGCCTTCAGGTGCTGTTTGTGTTATATAATTAGGACATTTAGCCTTCAGGTGTTGTTTGTGTTATATAATTAGGACATTTAGCCTTCAGGTGTTGTTTGTGTTATATAATTAGGACATTTAGCCTTCAGGTGCTGTTTGTGTTATATAATTAGGACATTTAGCCTTCAGGTGCTGTTTGTGTTATATAATTAGGACATTTAGCCTTCAGGTGCTGTTTGTGTTATATAATTAGGACATTTAGCCTTCAGGTGCTGTTTGTGTTATATAATTAGGACATTTAGCCTTCAGGTGCTGTTTGTGTTATATAATTAGGACATTTAGCCTTCAGGTGTTGTTTGTGTTATATAATTAGGACATTTAGCCTTCAGGTGCTGTTTGTGTTATATAATTAGGACATTTAGCCTTACTCCTTTCAATGACGATTTCTGATTTTCCCATCCCCGTTTCTGTTACTAATTTGATTGTATATAGAAATTTCAACCCTGAGGACTTGGCATAAAACTAAGACGATAGGAAGGAAACTTGTGAGATTTGATCGTTGAGCATAATAGGCAATGTCTGTACAATAGCCTAATCTAAGATACTCATTGTAAATATATCTTAGGCATTGGTTTTGTGCCAGTAATTCGCAGGCTTTACTATGCAAACATTTACTTTTATATTAATTTGTTACATAAACATTTAAGTTATTAGTTGAGTTCATGATTGTTATTTAATACATATTAAATCCATACTATAGTGTGCTGCTTGGTAGTTCGGGCATACTGTGTGTCAGTAAAAGTCGGACAGCAAGCTTAGTTCAAAGGTCAATTGATAATATGATAGTATACCATCGTGACTGGTGTATGTAGCAAGAATCTCGCGCATTTAAGTAGATGGATTCCAACCAAAATGACAACGAGGGCAATAGGTAGGAGAGGTTGAGAATGTTGACATACGGACAGAGTTACGTGGATGAAAGAGTAAAAGGTTGGATGCATCAATTCCACTTGTTAATGTATAAGTGTTTATTGTAAGGCTCTTTTATACAAAATTGACAAATGTCGTATTGTTTATTTCTGTATGTCCCACTTTCACAATATACGTTTTTCATTGTAAGGCTTTTTATATAATGTTTGCATGTATTATATGTTTGTATTTATGTGTGGGATTTTATTTTGGGAAATTATTTTCATTTTCCATTAAGGTTATATTGTGTATGAATATCCCATCATGATTATTATCGTATGTGTGTGAGCTGCCATGAAGAATGTATTTTTCTGGTTATCGTTAGAATATCAATGACGAAACAGAAAAGACAAAAATATATGATTGCATAAAATTTTTAAAATTCAGTGAAATAATAGTAAGACTGTTTTTAATAATTTATTTTAATAGGAAAAGCAAATAACAAATGCATTGAATCAATACTCATTTCAAGTATAATTTTTTAGAGTAAAAAGGGAGAGAAAGCAAGACTTAGTTGGACCTCATATAATACACACATTTACACGCGTGTGTGTGTGGGTGTGTGGGTGTGAGAGAGAGAGAGAGAGAGAGTGTGTGTGTGTGTGTGTGTGTGTGTGTGTGTGTGTGTGTGTGTGTGTGTGTGTGTGTGGAAATTTGTATATTATATCATATTTACCTAGAGTCATTCTTTTCACATAGTCTATCTGTTTATGTATGTGAGAGAGATAGTGCGTGCGTGCGTGTGTTTGAGTGTGTATGTGTGAAAAGCATGTATAAAATACTTAATAATACTTAATTATGTCAGAAATTCGTTTAATTGTTTATCACGAAATGAAGCTTCCTTTCTTTACGTTGTTGGACTCACATTATAAACTTTCAGTGTTTTTAAAACAGTTATTATCATTATAAACATTCGGAGTGTTTTTAAAACAGTTATTATCATTATAAACTTTCGGAGTTTTTTTAAAAACAGTTATTATCATTATAAACATTCGGAATGTTTTTAAAACAGTTATTATCATTATAAACATTCGGAGTGTTTTTAAAACAGTTTTTATCATTATAAACATTCGGAGTGTTTTTAAAACAGTTATTATCATTATAAACATTCGGAGTTTTTTAAACAGTTATTATCATTATAGGTGTGCCACCATCTCATTCCAGTGAGCCTATGAGTTCGCGAACAATCAAGGCAAGTTATTAAAACGAAACAAATAAAAAAAGAGAAAAAATTTTTGAATATAATAAATTACAATGATAAATTATAATTACAAGCAATAAGCTTCAAAGTGTAAAATGTAGCAAGTCAATGAGATCACATCTACAATGTTGCATGCGTTCTTTAAATTAAACATACAGTGACAGAAAAAATATAAAATCGAAAGAAAAAATAAATAAAATAAGCTCGATATTTTAAAATGCACGTTTGAATATTTGAGATGTTAGGACTGATTTCAAGTATTCGTGCAGCTAATTTATTATATACACTTTGCAATAATAACAGTTATGAATTGTCTCGCTTAAGAAAGTAAAGAAATATTTATCCACACTCGCACGTTTAAAAAAGCCGCAAAAATAAAGCGGCACTAAAAAAATAAATACATCAGATCATCAAAAGAATATTTTATAAAGTAACATGACGCTTGATGAAGAAAGAAAATTATGAATAACATTAGCTTGTTTCTGTTTAATGAAAGTTTTAAAATATAATTAAAATATATTACACATTTTATTGATGCTGTTTATATTTTCATCACTCGTCATATACAAATTGTTAGTGCCTGTGACCCAATATGCACTTGGCAAACATTGTAATATCTTTAGACATTGAGTTGACTGAGTTACCCTCTCATTGTTATAGTTTAGTAAAAGTTGGTCCTGGCATTTTCTGGTTGAGTTATCCTCTCATTATTATAGTTTAGTAAAAGTTCGTCCTGCCATTTGCTGGTTGAGTTATCCTCTCATTATTATAGCTTAGTAAAAGCTGGTCAGGGCATTTACTGGTTGAGTTATCCTCTCATTATTATAGCTTAATAAAAGTTGGTCCTTGCATTTGCTGGTTGAATTATCCTCTCTTTATTATAGCTTAGTAAAAGCTGGTCCTGGCATTTACTGGTTGAGTTATCCTCTCATTATTATAGCTTAGTAAAAGTTGGTCCTGGCATTTGCTCTAAAGCTATAGCATAAGCAGGTTCGTCTTCTTCTGCTTCAACGGTCTGATTTGTCTCTCGCTTCAATCGATCATAAAGGTGTTTCTCCCTCTTTGTAGATTTGACCAGCCCAGAGTACCCAGGGGTCGAGCTAGGTTCTGTCGGTTTGGACCCCAAATTCTCATACTCGTGACCTTCCTCTGACCTCGTGGCGGGATTCAGAGAGGCATATTGCCCGGCAGGGACTAGATACCCATCATCGCCATTGGGTCGAACCTCGTTTTCGATCTCGACGTACTCCGGCTGCTGCGCCCTGGCCGCTTGCTCGATGGTCACAGCTTCCGGTGGAACTGCGGTTAACCGTTCTGCATGAGATCTGGTGCTATGGGCGTGGGCGGTGGGAGGGCTGGGCCTGGTGTATTCCACAGATTCTGCTTCTTCGCGTATTCTGGCTGTCAGTTCTAAGTCATCCACCTCGTTGTACGAACTAGTTTTACTGCTGCTCTTGTCGCTCTCGGTGCGCGGGGGCGTTGTGGTTTGGTACGGGCTCGTTACACTGAATGTGACACACATACACAAACACACACACACACAAACACACACACACACACACACACACACACACACACACACACACACGCACACGTTGTCTTTCTTAAGCAAAACGATTGTTATCATCGCATATGGGAATGGATTTTAAAGATTATAAAATACTGGTCAATAGGGTGATAATTAGCATATAACATTGTGCTATCAGGTCATCTAATAGTTATTTTTTTTTATTTCTTTGGTCCTGAATGTCTCATGATTGTGGAGAGGATTTTGATGTTAATATATTCTCTAATAACTGTCTCGAAAGCTGTGTATCCTGAACATATTGAAAATTAAATTGCAATTGAAATCGACGCTGAGGATGAAATACTTTTGAAGATTTTGGTGGTGATACTAATGAAGATTATGAAAATGATGACGATAGTCATGGTGATTATTAAGTCAACCACGGCGATTATTTAGATGGTTACCACTTTTACTACTTCATCATCGGCTGCGGAGACGACGACGATGATGATGACGCTTATGACGATGAAAATTATGATGATTGTTAAGTCGACGATGATAGTGACGACGACGACAATGGTGGTGGTGATGATGACTATGATGATGATGATGATGATGATGATGATAACGACGATGACGATGATGGTGGTGGCGGCGGCGGCGGTGGTGATGGTGATGATGACGACGACGATGATGATGAAGGTGGTGGTCGGGGTGGTAATGATGCTGCTGATGATGATGAGGAGGAGGAGGAGGATGAGGAGGAGGTGGATGATGATGATAAATTCTCGCTAGCAAATACATGAGTAATACAGTACACTTCCCTGACTTTTAGTGTAACTTTAACAATGACTCTCACTTCTATTCCCTGACTTTTAGTGTAACTTTAACAATGACTCTCACTACTATTCCCTGACTTTTAGTGTAACTTTAACAATGACTCTCACTTCTATTCCCTGACTTTTAGTGTAACTTTAACAATGACTCTCACTACTATTCCCTGACTTTTAGTGTAACTTTAACAATGACTCTCACGACTCAATACACTACTATTCCCTGACTTTTAGTGTAACTTGAACAATTACTCTCACGACTATTCCCTGACCTTTAGTGTAACTTTAACATTGACTCTCACTACTATTCCCTGACTTTTAGTGTAACTTTAACATTGACTGTCACGACTCAATACACGACTATTCCCTGACTTTTAGTGTAACTTTAACATTGACTCTCACTACTATTCCCTGATTTTTAGTGTAACTTTAACATTGACTGTCACGACTCAATACACGACTATTCCCTGACTTTTAGTGTAACTTTAACATTGACTCTCACTACTATTCCCTGATTTTTGTGTAACTTTAACATTGACTCTCACGACCAATGTTCAACCAAGAAGTAAAATGTGTCCTTGTATCTTCCGTTTTGAAACTGTGTTATTAACACACGCTGTAGAAATATAGGTTAAACATCAGTGATTTTGTAGATTTATCACACAGAAGTCTATTTTACTATCGGAAATATCTGTTTCTAACGTATTTTTTATTTGTAAAGGAAGAAGAAAGTTCAACATGAAAAGATAATCAACACAATTTCAACGAGGATAATATTGTGCTATACAATTGTTAGTGTGTGGTTGTGGTGATAATGATGGTGATCGTGATTAGAACGATGACAGCGACGATTACAACGATTTTACAAATACGACATTTTTAATATTGTTTTTATACTTTAAATATGTATTCAATGGAATATAATACATTAAATATCTTACAAATGGATAGTTAAAAATTTAACCTTTAAACTTGCATTAAAATGGCTCTCATAAAATTTAGTTGCAATATAATTAAAAATTGCACATTTACAGAAATTATCTACCAGAATGCAATATTAATACCAATATTAAATAATAATATAATAATATTAAATAATAATCTGTTAGGATTCATAGGTTTCTGCTTGTGCAAACTGTACTACCCTATTTTAAATTGTTCTCTTCTTGTGTCTGTTTCTATGATATTTACACTAGTTCTGGAACCAGTCTACAGAACATTTGAAATAGGAAAGCGGTGTAAATGTCACGGTATGACGGAACGAGAACAGAACAGTTACATTAGCATTGAAGGATAACTGTGACAAGTGTGTTGTGTAAATAGTGCTTCTAATCTCATAGCCAGACAAAAGAATTATTTTGACATTTTAGAAACAAACAAATAATATATCATGTTTACCTTGTATCAAGGAAATCTAATGAAAGATTATATTGCACTAAAGACAAATTTATGATACATACAGAACGATAGCAAAGATTGTCTTGTACATTTAAGAAGAGTAAACACTGGACTATTTTGTTCTAACTATAGCAAAGACTGATTTTAACACTTGAGCAAATATATACATAATGGGTAATTATATTTATAATGAAAGCAAAGCTGACTTTGGCAATTTTGCATACATATGCATAATGGGCTATTAAATAAAAGCAAGGTTAATTTTGACACTTTAGCAAATAGATAGATATATAGACAGACAGACAGACAGATAGATATGTAATGGGTTATTATATTTATAATTTAAGCAAGGCTCACTCTGACATTTTAGCATGCATAAATACATAATGGGCTATTTTATTTATAATGTAAGCAAGGCTAACTATGACATTTTAGTATTTTAGTAAACATATACATAATGAGTCATTAACTTTATAATTAAAGCAAAGCTAACTTTGCCATTTTAGCATTCATATGCTTAATGAGTCATTAACTTTATAATTAAAGCAAGGCTAACTTTGCCATTTTAGCATTCATATACATAATGGGCTATTATATTTATAATTAAAGCAAGGCTGATTAGGACACTTTAGAATGCATATATACATAATTGGCAATTATATTTATAATGAAACCTAGGCTGACCTTGAAAAATTTAATTTCATGCGCATTAAACGAAGCAATTAAAATTGAAATAAGCGTAACATCTAGCAGAACACAGCCTGGGATTTTGCGTTTACCAATTCATGGAATAAGCACGAACGACAATGACAATTAAAGCACAAATAGATATACTTATTTTTCTCGGTGACTAGCGTGCGTATTTTAATAGAATCAAACCGATATTGCAACGAAAATTAATGGCCATTAAAATCATGGAAAAATAAAAAAAATAATTCATAGAAAACATACCTTCTCCGCCGAACTGCAGAAGAAATTATAATATGATTTATATATTATTATTATTTCAAAAGCAATGTGGTTTCTTATTATTAGTTGCATTTGTATTTAAGTAGCCAGTATTGGGTACAGTTTGTGACATATATAACTCATAATGTTTGCTTTAGAAAGAAAAGAAAAGACTAACCAAACGCATTATTATCCGAATTTGTCTATGTCTATGTATCTCATTATCTTTCAGTCTTTTTAGTTTTACCTCCTCTGTTCATTATATGTAAAGCTGTCGTCTGTCACTAGAGGAGTAACACTCCAACATATTTTCAGTAAGCTTTCCATTGAAACAAAAACGCTCATTAAAAAATGTATACCTTCCTAGGAAACTGTTTAATCATTAATGAATTGCTGTCATCATTTTTAATGTTATCTAGTAATAAGTCTTATGAATGTAATTGTGTAACATTTAAGCCTGCAATATCAACAACAGTCTTTAAAAGGTTACAAATATTCTAGTGATTTCATAATATTGATAGCAGTCACTGACCAATGAAATAAAATTATAGATTTTATCTATTATAACAAGAGAAATTGGATAGCCGTCATTTTCCCAGTCCTCTTAGTTATACAGATATCAGTGTGAATAGCCGTAATTTTTCCAGTCCTCTTAGTTATACAGATATCAGTGTGAATAGCCGTCGTTTTTCCAGTCCTCTTAGTTATACAGATATCAGTGTGAATAGCCGTCATTTTTTCCAGTCCTCTTAGTTATACAGATATCAGTGTGAATAGCCGTCATTTTTCCAGTCCTCTTAGTTATACAGATATCAGTGTGAATAGCCGTCATTTTTCCAGTCCTCTTAGTTATACAGATATCAGTGTGAATAGCCGTCATTTTTCTAGTCCTCTTAGTTATACAGATATCAGCGTGAATAGCCGTCATTTTTCCAGTCCTCTTAGTTATACAGATATCAGTGTGAAAAATCGTCTTTGCAATACCCTTACACTTGTATGAACGGTCGTCTTTGCAATAACTTGGTATTAGTGTGACAGTGGTCTTTGTAATTACCAGACATTACTATGTACAGTCATCTTTGTAATAACTAGGTACATGTTATGAACAGTCATCCTTGTAATAACCAGGTATTAGTATGAACAGTCATCTTGGTAATGTAGATATTAGTGTAAACATTCGTCTTTGTAATAATCATTAGTATATTAGTATGAACAGTCTTCTTTGTCATAACCAGATATTAGTGTGAACAGTCCTCTTTATATTAACCAGATATTAGTGTGAACAGTCGTCTTTATAATAACCAGATATTAGTATGAACAGTCGTCTTCGTCATAACCAGATATTAGTGTGAACAGTCGTCTTTATAATAACCAGATATTAGTGTGAACAGTCGTCTTTATAATAATCAGATATTAGTGTGAACAGTCGTCTTTATAATAACCAGATATTAGTGTGAACAGTCGTCTTTATAATAACCAGATATTAGTGTGAACAGTCGTCTTTATAATAACCAGATATTAGTGTGAACAGTCGTCTTTATAATAACCAGATATTAGTATGAAGAGTCGTCTTCGTCATAACCAGATATTAGTGTGAAGCTTATGCTAACGATGTCATGGAGATATGGAGATACTTTGAGTAACCATGAGGAATAGAAAGAGACAAAGAGTAATAGTAATGAAGGCCATGACGTGAATAATGTGAATGTAATCATAATGACATCAATGATGACTTCGCTATTACAAAAAGACAGGCAGAATCGTAAGGTAAACTACGTGCTGTGTCACATTGGAAAATTGCATGAATCATAATTAAGTGGCAAATCAATGTTAACTAATTATATTATAGAAAATGTGAATCATTACGACGTTGTCATGATACAGAAATAATTAAACCTGCAAGGAAAGATAAGTGTTACATATTGATGAAATTAATTGCATATTAACAACCTTGACTATGCCTAAGTCTGTAGCCAGAAAAAAATAATACTTGTGTTTTAATTCTATTATAATCTGTCACGATCTCCTTAACAACATTCTACCTGTTTTAGTAGTGGAAGATTACTGATTAATTTAGGAACTTTTCTACTAATATCTATTACGAGCCCCCCGATGTACACTCATTATAATACTTTTGTAATATTTCTTGAGCCCCCTTTTCCACATCTACCATTGCGTTACCCTCTAACATCCATCCTGGGTCTATGATCCACTTCAAACATGCTTTCAACAAACAAGAGAGAAACGATAGAATCGAAGAAAAATATTTTAACTGAATAAAATCATAGAGTAACGAATCTATCCACTCAGGTCGAGCGTCCTTCTTCAGTGGCTGGTGAGGCAGTGAGGTGAAATCAGTTGTGAGAAACCTGGAGACTACAGGCCAATTGTTTCCTTGTCTGGGAGGTGTCTTTCCTTTCCTTTTCAAACTGACGTGTCATAACTTTACAGAAGACAATCTCTGCCTTCTTCAAAATATTTTTTTCTTCTGCGACATGACACTCGCCTCAAGGGGAGTCGTGTTCAAGCAAGTCATCAGACACCGCCATCTTCATAAGTCCTTCAGACTCCCGGTCATCTTGAAATTATTTCACTTTG
The DNA here is from genome assembly GCA_028829895.1 of Sinotaia quadrata. NCBI lineage: Eukaryota > Metazoa > Mollusca > Gastropoda > Architaenioglossa > Viviparidae > Sinotaia > Sinotaia quadrata. The sequence continues at coordinate 142,924,100 of CM054179.1, forward strand.
AACGGTATTTTCTGGATGACATAAAAATAAATGGATTGGTATTAAGCGAGTAATATTTATAATAAATTTATTCGCCATAACGCTCACAGGTAAAATATAATTAACAAGAACATTAACAAGATATGTAATTCAAAAATAAAATAATGAATCTTTGCAATACATGATTATGAATGTTGGAAATGAAGGGTTAAGATTGTTTGAAATAAAGAGTTAAGATTTTTTTAAATACATAATTTTGAATGCGGGAAATACAAGTTTATAATTCAAATTAACAAAATCAACATACGTTTGCTCAAAGATGAAGTTTGCTGTTTATTCCAGTTGATGTGACAAGATCAGCTTGGAGTTTCTTTGACAGAACTGCAGTACATCCCACAACACAACCTACACCTGACCTGTTTAAAAGATAGTGAAAATAACAAACTGTGCTTAAACATTACGAGAGAGAGAGAGAGAGAGAGAGAGAGAGAGAGAGAGAGAGAGAGTGGACGGATGGATGGATGAATGGATAGTTGGATGAATGAAATTATTTATCAAGATATACATTATTGTTTACAGTTAAAGAATATAAGAACTCTGTAGTTTAAATTATTGTTTACAGTATAGTAATTATAACACCTTATGACATTAATTAATATTTATATTATGAAAATTGAAAAACTTTTTGAATAGAAGCACTGACATTAATGAAATAAATTAAATTGTGCAGTTTTAAAGAGATAATTATTAACGTGTCTTTCAGTATTGTAGTTTAAACAGAGTAATAATAATTCAATTTTAAACTTGTGATATTTGCTATTGTCCTAGCAAATGTAGACTAGCAAATAGTAAAAAAAAAAATAATGCCATATACAAACATTACGTACTTAGGCGCTATTCGTGTGCTCGCGTACACACACACACAATTTCACCTTTTGACAATAAAAGAAATTAACAGGATAAATTATTACTGCTGCTGTTTAGTTTGATCTACCAATGCACCCATCTGTGCAGTTGAAGGCAGTTTATTTTATTGTGATGAAAAATTCTTCTATTTCTAGCGTATTTAAATAGGAACAGTTCATAAACGCGAAATGGTACCTCTAGAAACTCCAAGGAGTCTTTGCACACGGCTCTTATCATTTTATTTCCTCAACTACCAATTTAAATTCTTAAAGTATTATATACTTACAAAGTCCATAATGAAATATTATATTAATATCTAGATACGCACTAACACACAAATCAAGCATGACATGAAATGTTACAACTCAAACATACCTATTACGATGCCATGTGAAGAGTTGTATGGACATCACGCAACAATTTAAGGAGCCAGTAACAGACTGTTCTCTCGACCACATCTCGTCACTCAAAAGAAAGTTCTCAAAGGCGCGCGGATAATATAACAGTTCCTGCTATTGTTAAATTCGTCCTTCTACTGGATGGCGAGACTTTCACTTTCATTATAATTATTTGTCAAGTAAATAATATATTTTTCAGTCCGCCAAAACAGTTCAGAGGTCCGAACACGTGCGATTTCATATATCGGTATTTATCGTGCTAAACTGTATTTCTGCAACTGACGTCTAATTGAGAGAACTTTTTGAATTGTTTAACCTTAGTTGAAATCTTTCGGGAGATCGATAGATAGTTAGTTAGATAGATAGATAGATAGATAGATAGATAGATAGATAGATAGATAGATAGATAGATGGATGGATGGATGGATGGATGGATGGATGGATGGATGGATGGGTGGGTGGATGGATGGATGGACAGTCAAACAGACAGACAGACTGAGAGAGAGAGAGAGAGAGAGAGAGAGAGAGAGAATTATGGTCATATAGAGTATTAGTTTTCGTAGTCAAATACTATTACTGCTGATCTGTCTATGACTAGGAAGTTAAATGTTAAGAAACAAATTAAAATATTACGAACATTCTTACGAATTGTGTATTAAATCTCATTTTAGTGAAAATTTTGCAAGTCCAGGCAATGTGTTGGAGATTTCACTTATTAACTAATAATAAATGCATGAGTAAATTGCGCAATATCATTGCTTAGCACAAAATTTCTCTGATTGTCTTATCAAATATAAAACATTCGGTTTAAAAATCTCATAAAATGTCGCAAATATAACCTTCATAACTACCCTGGAACTGTATATATACTTATAAAAAGTGTCCTTAATGCGAGAAGTTGTTAATGTGATGCGTGGTAAAATCGAAGTTTGATTTGACGTGTGCTTAATTCGCGGAGTTAAATGTACATCAACTTCAAAAGTAAAATGCCATTCAGATCAATAAAATGGACTATATTATAGTACTACTGTACAAGATGTTACAGTACAATATGGTACAGTGGTTAGCGTAAATTTTTTTTGCTGACGAGAACTGATTGTAAAATTCTGATGTTTTACCTGTGCGTGAAGATTTCGTCCTTTAATTGTGCGTACTGCATGTGGAGACTGACTTCCGGTTAGAATATATTCTAGGTCTACTCCCGAACATCTAGATTCAACAAACACGTAGAGTCAACGTTTAGGATAGCTTGAGTGTTCTACGACTTGTGTCTTTCATTTTAGGTCTAGCGTACAGAGTCAACGTTTATGATCGCTTGAGAGTTCTACGACTTTTGTCTTTCTTTCTAGGTCAAGCGTACAGAGTCAATGTTTAGGATCGTTTGAGTACCCCACGACTTTTTCTTTCTAGGTCAAGCGTACAGAGTCAACGTTTTGGATTGCTTGAGTACCCCACGATTTTTGTCTTTCTTTCTTGGTCTAGCGTACAGTCACCGGAAAGGATCGCTTGAGTGCCCCACGACTTTTGTCTTTCATTTTATGTCTAGCGTACAGTCACCGGAAAGGATCGCTTGAGTGCCCCACGACTTTTGTCTTTCATTTTATGTCTAGCGTACAGTCACCGGAAAGGATCGCTTGAGTGCCCCACGACTTTTGTCTTTCATTTTATGTCTAGCGCATCAGTGATGAGTTCTGTTTCGACGTTTAAACCTCTCTCCTCCTTGTGAAGTTGTTTTGTTGATGTATCATTGTGTTTGTCTCTCTCCTCCTTGTGAAGTTGTTTTGTTGATGTATCATTGTGTTTGTCTCTCTCCTCCTTGTGAAGTTGTTTTGTTGATGTATCATTGTGTTTGTCTCTCTCCTCCTTGTGAAGTTGTTTTGTTGATGTATCATTGTGTTTGTCTCTCTCCTCCTTGAGACGTTGTTTTGTTAATGTATCATTGTGCTTGTCTCTCTCCTCCTTGTGAAGTTATTTTGTTGATGTATCATTGTGTTTGTCTCTCTCCTCCTTGTGAAGTTGTTTTGTTGATGTATCATTGTGTTTGTCTCTCTCCTCCTTGTGAAGTTGTTTTGTTGATGTATCATTGTGTTTGTCTCTCTCCTCCTTGTGAAGTTATTTTGTTGATGTATCATTGTGTTTGTCTCTCTCCTCCTTGTGTAGGTGTTTCATTGATGTATCATTGTGTTTGTCTCACTCCCCATTGTGTGGTTGTTTTGTTGATGTATCAATGTGCTTGTCTCTCTCGCCAATGTGTATTTCTGTTGTTTTTGTTGATGTAACATTGTGTTTGTCTCTCTCGCCAATGTGTATTTCTATTGTTGTGTTTGATGTATCATTCTGTTTGTGTCTCTCTCGTTCATGTGTATTTCTGTTGATTTTGTTGATGTAATTCATAGGATGCATACTACTCATAAAATTGCTTCTAGCTCCAATGTGTATTGTCGTTTGTTTCCTTGCTTTCCTCCATCTTTCTTTCTATGTAATAGTTGTTGTTATTTTCATAAATTTTCTGAGTCACACTGAGTCACACTGGCTCATTAATGCTCAATTGCTTGCTTGCATTAATCGTCCATATTTTATTTGCACCAATTATTTGTGTGACTGGAGGACATGCCATTTTGTTTATATTCTCTTCTAATATATTCTTTACCTCAGTCTGCATGTTTGTTTGCATCTTTGTTTTTTGACTTTTTGAAAGTATATATGTCTCGTTTAATTATTGTCTTATTTCGGCCTGCATATTTGGCCGCCATTTAAGTATCCCCTGACATCGTATTTATCTCCGTCGTTTGTCTGTCCGACGTCAAATTACAGAACTTCTTTGGGTTTTATATTTCGTTTCTGGATTATTTATTCGACATGATCCAATCATAATTTTCAGCCCCAATGTTTTCTTGATCAGAGAAATGATGGTATGTTTATTTGTACCAGAGGACTTGATATCATCCATTCAATTTGTTGAGATTAATTCCTATGATTTCCTTTTGTATGCTAATTCTGACCTTATTTGAAGACTTGTGAGAAGATACAGGGCGTCGTCTTAAATAAGGGTTCTCAACTGGGCAGAATTTTAGGGTTTTAGTTGGGGAGAATTGGGACCACAGAGTCAGATTGCATATTACAATTCAACCTTTTGTTACTGGTTATGATTATTATTATTATTAATCATCCATGACTAATTACAAGTGATGGAGAAATCTTTAATTTATGTTTATTAATAATTCTTCCAGGGGACCTCACTTGCCCCTTACTTGGCAGATTGTATGGGTGTAGTAAAAATCTTCTCTCTTCCACAACAATAAGATAGACGTTTTACTGTAACACAATATTTTCGAAGGTGGAAACTTCTTACTAAAGGAGTAGCAAATATGTCTTTAATTATATTTAATGAGCTTTCATCCACGTACTTTCACTCCAACATATGTTTTATTAATATGTGAAAGAGGCTTAAGAAAATCAACAATAAATTGATTAAATCAACAATCAAATATACATATACACATATACAATGAGAAAGTTATTTGATATGTTATTCAGTCTAATATCCTAACACATAATCCTCCAGTCAAACTAGCATCAACATAAATCACAGGGCTACTCTTGTCATAGAAGAACTGGAGTTATAGAGTTGTATGATAATACTTTGTACATGACCTGTTCAACGAGTTATCCACAACTTTCCTTCACATGCTTTTGTAACAATGTCACATTTTTTGTTCACATTAGAATAGTCAATCTTCCACATGTTCTGCTAAGTACATTGTAGAATGTTCCAACACTGTAGATCTCTCGAGACTAATCTAGGCACACTTTGCGATATAAGCTTCTTGAATAGGCAATAACAGTTAAGAACATAACATAATATAAATTACTTAAGTTTAAAAATAATAACCAAATTTCCTCTGCCACAGTTTTGAATGCACCTTTTGAGTCAGACAGTTATAGAAGGGGGAAATTACATTCTTACTTATGTTCAAAAAGGTGCCTGGGGGCAAACTATGGTTGTGAAGCACTGTCATAAAGATTCTACTCTGTATTGCCATGCCAGCAGTTTTTCTTCCATTGCAAGTGAGGACTGTTTTCAGTTTGTCATTGATACTAAGGTCACATTTTATTTTAATGGTTCGGTTTTGTACAATTACTTTCGTTTATAAATATTGTGAAACTGTTTTATTTGTGTTTCAAATTTTTAGTAGTATTTGTAGTAGTAAATGTAACAGTAGTTGTTGTGGTATTAGTATAATCAAAAATATTTTGACTTATTCTGGTCAATGATGACTTATGTTTTCTTCTCTCCCTTGTTCAAATATGAATGCATGTAGACATTCAATGTATAATAGAAGTGAACTATAAACTTATAAGATTAAAAGTAAAATGTTTAGGAAATTTGATTTCCATGTATTATGGTCAACATCTGTGCAATCAAACGTACTCTAACCGAGTGTGTTACTTATTCATTATTGAGTCTTACATTGGTTTATGATTTATGAACTAGCCATTTTAAGTGCATTTTGAAATAGAGACATTACCTCTGTATTTGATTGTTACGTAAGCCACTCGTATCGATTTATATCATTTTAATAAGTACTTCGCTCTTGGAACAATTGAGCATTTTAAATTTATAAGATGGAGTGCAGGTTGGTGTGTGAGGTATATTGTGGTGTAACTATTGGTTGGTGTGTGAGGTATATTGTGGTGTAACTATTACAAATATCAGAACATTGCAAGAAAAATTGTCAACGTGGTGCAATAACATCACGGGTGGTGTATATATGTGTGTGTGTGTGTGTGTGTGTGTGTGTGTGTGTGTGTGTGTGTGTGTGTGTATGTGTGTGTGTGTGTGTGTCTTTCTGTCTGTCTGTCTGTGTGTGTCTCTGTTTGTGTCTTGTGTGTGTGTCTGTGTGTATGTATGTGTGTGTGTGTCTTTCTGTCTGTCTGTATGTGTCTCTGTTTGTGTCTTGTGTGTCTGTGTGTATTTATGTATGTGTGGGGGGTATGGGGGTGTGTGTGTGTGTGTGTGTGTGTGTGTGTGTGTGTGTGTGTGTGTGTGTGTGTGTGTGTGTGTGTGTGTGTGTATGTTATGTATTAAATTACATGTGTGTGAAAACACTCATTTAAGAAGGGAAGTGAGAAGTTAGCTTAAATTTCTTATCACCACATAGACATGAGGAAACTTCTTTTCATTATATCGGTAATGTCACACCATGTAACTTTGGATTATTCTATGGCAGTTTTTATCATTATGAATATGCCAACATCTGTTTCCTTTGTGTCTCATTCTAGAAGTTCGCGAACTGAGTGAGGCATTGATAAACAGAAAGACCGGAAGAAAATATTAAGTTGTACTGACAATGGATTATGAGGAACGAATGCAACAATTACGTCCTCGTCATAATGTATGTGATGTTCATGTGTGCTCCAAACAGAGATATTGTCAGGGAACTATTAAATCGAAAAAATGTACAAAATATAAAGTGCATTTTTAAATAGAAATGTTTTCTATGTATTAATTCAATAGTCAATACAGAAGCACACACACACACACACACACACACACACACACACATATATAATTATATGAATGTATATAAAGAGTAAGATAGAAAGAGAGAATAGATGAACAGATATATAATTGTCTACGGTGAGTTACTACATGGAAAAAACTATTTCAATACAACATGTGCTGCTTGTCGCAGTTATACCCATGTTGGTATCCATTCACATAACCTATTTCCTTTGCACATGTCAACCTTAGTAGTCTCTTAATTAAGACAATGAGTTTGTTCAGTTACCTTCTCCGCAATCTAGTTCAGTATAGTTGACTTTGACATTTGCTCCACTTCTAAAGCAGAAGAATGTTATTTTTTCTGTTTCATCTATTTCTTTAGACTTTTTGTCTCCCGAATCGATCATACAGATGTTTCTCCTTTTCCGAAGATTTTATCTGTCCCGAGTACCCTATATTCGAGCTAGACTCTGTCGCTCTGGGTCCAAAGCATTCCTATTCATGACCTTCCTCTAACCGTGTCGTGGGATTTAGAGAGGCCTATTGTGCAGCAGGGGTCAAATATCCGTTGTCTGCAAGGGAGTGGGTCGAACTTCGTTTTCTCTCTCGATATACTCGGACTGTTCATGATCAGTTTCCGGTGGATCTCGGTTTTACCTTTGCGTTATATTTCGGGCGCGGGAGTTGCCGGTCTGATGAATTATTTTATGATGTCATGTGTAGTTGCGCGGTGTGGATATACAAGATTTGGAGACTTGGTATAGATGAATGTGGGACACACAGGTTGTGGCTTTCTTAGATAAAAGATCGTTAACCATCAATAAATGAGCTGGGTTTTACATTGGAGCTTATAGAATGTTAGCATTTTTTTATTGAAAAGTTTCATGAAACATTTTTGCAAATCAAGTGCATATTGCAGTTAGTTTCTTTATTTTGGTGAAAATTACCGCACGATGGCAAACTTTGTCATGCTAAGGTCTTGTCTGTTTTATAAATTACCGCACGATGGCAAACTTTGTCATGCTAAGGTCTTGTCTGTTTTATAAATTACCGCACGATGGTAAACTTTGTCATGCAAAGGTCTTGTCTGTTTTATAAATTACCGCACGATGGCAAACTTTGTCATGCTAAGGTCTTGTCCGTTTTATAAATTACGTTTACTGCTCGTCATATTTCTACACCACCCTGCAATTGAACGTCACGCCGTTGATGAGGTCTATGACGGTGATTTTTTGACAATAACTACTACTACTACTTCAACGTCGGATAAAATTATTATAATTGTGGTGGTGGTGATGATGGTTGATATATAATTATCTATTTTATTGATAGCAGGAACTTAATCTTTCGAGAGTATATTTTGAAGCTTGACGTTAACAATCACTACTCGGGCAATGTTCAAAAAAAGAAGTAAAATATGTCCTTGTATCTTCCGTTGTGAATCTGAGCTACAAACACACATTGTTTGGAAAAAAATATGTTAAGTGTCCGTAATTTGTGGACACATCGTACTCCAACTCTGTCTCTTTCACAACTGGAAATTTCAAATTCAAATATTTCCTTTCGATGCCAAGTGACATTCCGAAACGACTGTGTGATGCGTACTTGTTGTTCATTACATATTTCTCATATCTTTCGTTTGCGTACTTGTTGTTCATTACATATTTCTCATATCTTTCGTTTGCGTACTTGTGTTCATTACATATTTCTCATATCTTTCGTTTGCGTGCTTGTGTTCATTACATATTTCTCTTATCTTTCGTTTGCGTGCTTGTGTTCATTACATATTTCTCATATCTTTCGTTTGCGTGCTTGTGTTCATTACATATTTCTCATATCTTTCGTTTGCGTGCTTCGATTAGGTCCATTATTGTTCATGTGTGTGCCTGAAAGAACTTTGTATAAATGGTCATTATATCAGATTACGCTGTTTCTGCGTTTCACATGCTTTAGAGAAGTAAAATAACTGAAGATTTGATTATTGTCGAAATCCTGAGAATAAATAAGATTTAAAATATAATGTGTATCATCATACAGAAGATGAAGGCAGGAGACTATGATGGTTGTGGTAGTGGTGCTGATGAACACGACATCTTCGGCGTGTCAATGATAGCAATGACTAGGGTGTCATTGCCACTCACGTTTTAAAATTAGTATTGTCATTACATGTATTTGATCATCTATCAAGTTTTAAAATTAGTATTGTCATTACATGTATTTGATCATCAATCAAGACAACCCCTATTACAATTTAGTCAAAAGCTTCCATTAAGTTTACATTAAAAGAATTGACTCATGTAACTTAAATACGTTTTAATTAAACTTCCAGAACTTTAACATTCATTATATCTACAAAACTTTTATATTAACATCAGAAAACACTTTCTTTAAAGATAAATTTTTAGCACTCATTTCTTAATCTTAAGGTTAGTGCAAGTTGTTCTGGAATATGTGAACATTTTCACTTCTGCTTCCTGTTTTTTGAAGCATTTCGACCCGATTGGTAAACAGTCAAGGGAACAGTTCAAATGTCGCAAGCTGTGTATAGTGAGCAGCAGAATACAATGAACAAAAAGCAGCTATAGTAGCATAAAAAGATAATGTCATTGTGAGGTGTATATAGTTTCAAATGCCAAAATCACATAAAATAATGAAGCAAATAAATGTCAGCAGAAAATGAAACCAGTGTTATTATAGGCGAAACTGGCAATATTTCTTTATATATTCGTGGAAGTTTATAATCAGACCCCAGGTGAAAAATTTACTCCTTCATAGTAAACTAGACTGCAGTTTTCTGTTTAGGAGCACCACTCGACCCACTCGGTTTGAAGTAGATATGTGGATGTGAATATCCTCTGCAAGAGTTGCCAGTTCGATTTGTTTTAATCGGTCTTCACTCATCAGATTACATATGTGTAATACAAGATCATAGTATTGAAAACGCCATTTCTTTACTCATCAGATTACAGATGTGTAATACAAGATCATAGTATTGAAAACGCCACTTCTTTACTCATCAGATTACAGATGTATAATACAAGATCATTGTATTGAAAAAGACATTTCGTTGGGCACTGGTAGACGACTGTATTGAAAATACCAGTGCTTTTGCACTAGCAGGCAGTTGTATTGAAAACAACACTGCAATGGGCGATGGCCTTGAAAAGACTAACAGAGAGCGGGATCATGATGGATTGCACTTAATGACGCTTCAACCAGTCTAGTTGTAGAGAACACGAATATCGCTTGTCAAGTTTCTTTTCGTTTCTTAAAGTTTACTATGTCTTCAATAATTTGCATAGTTCTTTTCAGCAAAAGACACACACTTCCTTATCCATGGATAATATACTGCGTCTAGTTGAGCTTTTGCGTTTATTTTGGCATATGGATATCACATTATTTTAATTATTTAGTTTATTCTTTATTCTTGTACAGATTGAATAAAACCAAGATAAAACAGTGTAGTTAGCGATCTTTAATTTGTAATTATAAAGTGTTGCAGCCCGTTTGTATCCTTCACCTTCGACATATGCCTTGAAATGTCACGTGATCGTATGAAAATCTGCCACCATTTCACTAAGTGTGCACCCTACAGTGATATACCCCAGAAACCTGAAAAAGGAAATATTTCGTACATATTTATATTTTACTGAAGGCGAGGAATATGAAAGTAAAACTCACTATAATAATTATCATACCTGCTTAGAAATGGGTTAATCAATAATGATATTACTCATCTATACTGGTTCTCACGAATATAATTATACACAGTTTAAGGCACAAAATGTTGATAACAGTCGTTGCCCAAGAGCATTAGCATTTCCCAGTGCGATTTGACACCATAGGTATTTGTCATTGCCCGAGAATATTTAAAGTATCATATTCGATTTGACATTATTGATAACAGTGATTACCTGAAAATTATTTAAAATATCCTATGTGATGTGGCAGTATTGGTAATTGGCATTTCTTGAGGACATTAAAAGCACTCCTGTGACTTGGCAGTATTGGTAAATGACATTTCTTGAGGACATTAAAAGTATTCTTGTGACGTGGCAGTATTGGTAATCTTTAACTTAGAATTTTAAAAGTATTCTTGTGACTTGGCAGTTTTGGTAATTGGCATTTCTTGAGGACATTAAAAGTATTCCTATGACTTGGCAGTATTGGTAATTGACATTTCTTAAGGACATTAAAAGTATTCTTGTGACGTGGCAGTATTGGTAATCTTTAACTTAGAATTTTAAAAGTATTCTTGTGACTTGGCAGTTTTGGTAATTGGCATTTCTTGAGGACATTAAAAGTATTCCTATGACTTGGCAGTATTGGTAATTGACATTTCTTAAGGACATTAAAAGTATTCTTGTGACTTGGCAGTATTGGTAATTGGCATTTCTTGAGGACACTAAAAGTAACCCATGCTCTTTAATACTATTAATAACACTCAGAGAAAAAAAAACGAAATTAAAACAATATATATCTTCACTGGTATAAATGTAAAAATCAGGGTCAAAATCAAACTTGTAAAATAATAATTGATAAATCGTTTGTTTAATGTTATTTAAATTTAGTGTCAAATATCGTTTATGCTAACAATGTTGCCGCGCACACTAGGGCCACTAACTAACAATGATAAATATGTTGATGAGGGAACGATATATATATATATATATATATATATATATATATATAAACTGACATTTCCCAATATGACGTTCTCTAACATCTCCCTATATGACGTTCTCTAACATCTCCCTATATGACGTTCTCTAACATCTTCCTATATCACGTTCTCTAACATCTCCCTATATCACGTTCTCTGACATCTCACGATATTATGCTCACTGACATAAATTAGCAACCTTACACTTTCTACTAAATACAGCGCTTAGCCATTCAAAAGAAAACTGTATTGCCAGGTGTGCTATTTTGTACCAAATACAGCGCTTAGCCATTCAAAAGAAAACTGTATTGCCAGGTGTGCTATTTTGTACTAAATACAGCGCTTAGCCTTTCAAAAGAAAATTGTATTGCCAGGAGTGCTATTTTGTACTAAATACAGCGCTTAGCCATTCAAAAGAAAACTGTATTGCCAGGAGTGTTATTTTGTACTAATGTATATATGTTTCCATATAATATGTATGTATATATATATATCCATGACAGGTAAAAATAAATATGTATAAAGGCAAACATTTATACAAACAAAATTATGCGCGCGCACACACACATACACACACACACATTACATATCCATATCTTTCTACATTTTAGATAGATAGATAGATAGACAGACAGACAGACAGACAGATAGATAGATAGATAGACAGACAGACAGACGGACGGATAGATAGATAGATAGATAGATAGATAGATAGATAGATAGATAGATAGATAGATAGATAGATAGATAGATAGATAGATAGATAGATAGATAGATAGATAGATAGATAGATAGACAGACAGATAGATAGATAGATGCCTCTAACTTTGCATTATTATGAAGGCACAAAAACTATATTATTATATTTATTTCGCACTAATAGTGAAATTATTCATAACATTAGCTCTGTACCCTCGAACACAGTAATAGTGAAATTATTCATAACATTAGCTCTGTACTCTCGAACACAGTAATAGTGAAATTATTCATAACATTAGCTCTGTACTCTCGAACACACGTTAAGTGATATCATCTGTAGAGCTACATCTAAATCTGACGCTTAACATCTTAACAATCTATAAATTCTGTTTCTCTCGAACCCTCACTAATGAAAGTTTAGAGGAGTGCATGTGCACACAATGGAGAACTTGCTATTGTTTAATTCTTTTGTTGGATAACGGACAAATTCGCTTTTATTAATTGTCATTTAGACAATTAATATTATGTCAGAGTGGACAATGTAAGGGTGTGAATGTGTGAGATACAATATATAGATATATATCGTACTACACTCAACACAGTGACTAGTGTGTGAGATACAATATATAGATATAATTATATCGTACTACACTCAACACAGTGACTAGTGCCTCGTGCACAGAACATTTTAATTTGTGTAACCTTTGTTGAAAACTTCCGAATGGATGGATGGATGGATGGATGGATGGACTTAGCAATTGTCTTATATTTTAATCGAATTATGATTCACTTTTTGACGCCAACACCACTTAGTGAATGATTATATTAAAATAGATTAATTAATCATTTTTATCTAATTTCAAGTTTTGAGAATCTTAATTTATGTTATCAATAATCTTCCTGCAGACACCACTCGTCTCTCTCATTTGGCGGATATGCAGGCGTTGTAATCGTTTTATCTCTTCCATAACATTAAGACAGCATTTACCATCACAATGTTTCCGTGGATAGAAAACGTTTTACTAAAGGAGAAGACAAATCCATCTTTAATCTATATTTAGCGAGACCCCATCCACCCAAATTCTTCTACAACAAAAGCTTATCAATTATGTTTAAGAAGGTCAATAAATTAAATCAACAATCAAATACATATTATGATAATACAATGAAAACGATTACTGGACATCAATATTTCCAATGAACCATGTTCAAATAATTTCATTACATCACAGTATATATTCTTGTGGCCACTATAGTGCGTTTGGCCTATATTATGATTATTATTTATGTTCCTTTATCATTTAATAAACATAATCATGTATCAGTGGTTAAATTTAGGATTCGTTTCCAACATGAATTCCCCACTCTGGTCTCTTTTCGCAAGTGGAACTTCCTATTTAAGGAGTAATGTAATTTCACAATATTAAATAACTTTCATTCAAACAATTGACTGACGAACCCCCATTCTCCCACAAACCACTCTAGACACGCCTCAATGGACATGCTAAGAAGGATGTAACAAAATATAAAAGATTTATTGTAATATATATATATATATATATATATATATATATATATATATACATATTGTCTATCTGAGGAACAATCTCTAATCAGAGTTACGATTCTATCACGAGTTTGGAAAAGAGAGAAAGGTAGAGTTAATTAATTGAGCTATTAATCGTCGTAGACAAATACGCGTTACTGCTGTTATATGTCTATAACTGTGGAGTTATAATAATAACAAAGAAATTAATTTACTACTATTAATTATTTCAAGAAGCATGTATGTACGCCTCATTTTAGTGAGAGAAAGCTTCCCTGCTGATCTATGCTTGATCACAGCCATCTAGATCTAGCACCTGACTCTGCACGCCTTCGATTTAATTCCCTTCTAGATCTAGCACCTGTCTCTGCAGGCCTTCGCTCTCATTTCCATCTAGATATTGCACTTGTCTTCTATTATGTGTAGATGAGTGTTTCTACCCCAGAGGATTTGTTGACAATTTTAATTATCTGTCATTGTGCGGGTCTTATGCAATGTGTTTTCTTCTAAAGTTAACTTTATTGTTAACTATTGCTTTAATGACTTCTTCTGTTTTGGCATGTCTATTCTGTCATATAATTGATTATGTAGTTCTCATATACATTTATATGTATACTTCTTCTGTTTTGGTACATCTATTCTGTCTTATAATTGATTATGTAGTTCTCATATACATTTACATGTATACTTCTTCTGTTTTGGTACATCTATTCTGACTTATAATTATAATTGATTATGTAGTTCTCATATACATTTATATGTATACTTCTTCTGTTTTGGTGCATCTCTGTCTTGCAATTGTTTATATAGTTCTCATATACATTTATATGTATACTTCGTCCCTTATTTGTGAAAACAGAATTTTCCAGCTATAGACTAACTACTCTCCTGTTTCACCCAAGGCCATACAGGGTCAACATGCCGGTGGACTCAACAACTTTTGTTTCCGGAAGTTCGAATTGCTCGTCCTCGCGAAGCAGTAAGATGATCTTCTTACACATATTGATAATCACATGTTGGAGAAGAAAATGGGTGGATGGGGGCTCGCTTAATATAGAATAAGATGGATTTGCTTTCTCCTTTAGTAAGACGTTTTCCACCTACGGACATATTATGTCACGGTAAATGTTTGTCTTTAATGTGTGGAAGAGAGAAAACGTTTACAGCGCCCGCATTTCCTCTAAGAGAGAGAGAGAGAGAGAGAGAGAGAGAGAGAGAGAGAGAGAGAGAGAGACGAGAGGTGTCTTCTGGAAAATTATTAGATTCTCATCACTTGTAATTAGTTATGAATGATTAATTATTAATAATAATAATAACCATTAACTAGGTGCTAGTGTCACACAGCTGCTGTTTATTATAGTTTCAATCACGTCTATGTATTCGGTTCAATACTGTTTTCTGGTATTTTCTATTTGCCATTCTTGTTCATAAATTGGTTATGCATAAAAACATCAATCTTATATAGAAATGAGCAAAAAGATAATTGTTCAAAGGCAAATGTGATATTTAGTGTCGTACATTACGGTCATTGCCTGTTCAGTCATACGTTCACCGACCGAGTGTGTTAGTTATTCATTGTAATTTATTTTATTTCCTCAACGTTGGATTTGCATGACTCATGCAGTAACCAGGGCAAGTATGTGTAATATGTCCTCAACGTTGGATTTGCATGACTCATGCAGTAACCAGGGCAAGTATGTGTAATATGTCCTCAACGTTGGATTTCATGACTCATGCAGTAACCAGGGCAAGTATGTGTAATATGTCCTCAACGTTGGATTTCATGACTCATGCAGTAACCAGGGCAAGTATGTGTAATATGTCCTCAACGTTGGATTTCATGACTCATGCAGTAACCAGGGCAAGTATGTGTAATATGTCCTCAACGTTGGATTTCATGACTCATGCAGTAACCAGGGCAAGTATGTGTAATATGTCCTCAACGTTGGATTTCATGACTCATGCAGTAACCAGGGCAAGTATGTGTAATTTGTCCTCAACGTTGGATTTGCATGACTCATGCAGTAACCAGGGCAAGTATGTGTAATTTGTCCTCAACGTTGGATTTGCATGACTCATGCAGTAACCAGGGCAAGTATGTGTAATTTGTCCTCAACGTTGGATTTGCATGACTCATGCAGTAACCAGGGCAAGTATGTGTAATATGTCCTCAACGTTGGATTTCATGACTCATGCAGTAACCAGGGCAAGTATGTGTAATATGTCCTCAACGTTGGATTTCATGACTCATGCAGTAACCAGGGCAAGTATGTGTAATTTGTCCTCAACGTTGGATTTGCATGACTCATGCAGTAACCAGGGCAAGTATGTGTAATTTGTCCTCAACGTTGGATTTCATGACTCATGCAGTAACCAGGGCAAGTATGTGTAATATGTCCTCAACGTTGGATTTCATGACTCATGCAATAACCAGGGCAAGTATGTGTAATATGTCCTCAACGTTGGATTTCATGACTCATGCAGTAACCAGGGCAAGTATGTGTAATTTGTCCTCAACGTTGGATTTCATGACTCATGCAGTAACCAGGGCAAGTATGTGTAATATGTCCTCAACGTAGGATTTCATGATTCATGCAGTAACCAGGGCAAGTATGTGTAATATGTCCTCAACGTTGGATTTCATGACTCATGCAGTAACCAGGGCAAGTATGTGTAATATGTCCTCAACGTTGGATTTCATGACTCATGCAGTAACCAGGGCAAGTATGTGTAATATGTCCTCAACGTTGGATTTCATGATTCATGCAGTAACCAGGGCAAGTATGTGTAATATGTCCTCAACGTTGGATTTCATGACTCATGCAGTAACCAGGGCAAGTATGTGTAATATGTCCTCAACGTTGGATTTCATGACTCATGCAGTAACCAGGGCAAGTATGTGTAATATGTCCTCAACGTTGGATTTCATGACTCATGCAGTAACCAGGGCAAGTATGTGTAATATGTCCTCAACGTTGGATTTCATGACTCATGCAGTAACCAGGGCAAGTATGTGTAATATGTCCTCAACGTTGGATTTCATGACTCATGCAGTAACCAGGGCAAGTATGTGTAATATGGAAGGCGCTTCCGTACAGACTTATTGCGTAAATCACTCTTGACTTCGTTTTCATTTGAGTAAATCCATTGTTATTTGAAAGCTGTTTTATTTTAAATTAAAAAGAAAGAGTGGTAGTTTGGCAGTTAGAGCATATTGTGATGTAACTGCAAAAGTAAGGCAGCACAACATACTTCAATTAAAATTGAGATTGTAAGGACTTTCACAGGAGGTGAATGTAAAAAGCACCTTACGCATTTACTTGATTTCTATAAAGTAACTCACTGAGGTTGAAAAGGAGAGGTTACGGGTGTAACCAGTATTTCACGGTTGTATATTACAAGAATTAAAGGTTGAAAAGGAGAGGTTATTGGTTTAACTAGTATTTGGCGGTTGTATATTACAAGAATTAAAAGTTGAAAAGGAGAGGTTACCGGTTTAAGTAATATTTCAGGGTTGTATATTACAAGAAGTTAAACGACGAAGTAAAGTGGATTCAACAGTAGGAAGCTAAATATAGTAACTCTGAACTTAAACGGCTTATCTTTCTATTAATCTTACTTTATATAACGACTGCATCTTTATTGTGTTTGTATGCATGAGCGTCTTTGAAATATTATGTTAACTATAAGTATTTTATGCTTTTTAATTTTATCCTAATAATGTTGTATTATAATTAGTAAGCTTCCATTCCCTCGCACATACAAGACAGAGATTTTAGAAAAACATAATTGTGTAATAGCACTGAAAGAATATAAAGATGTCATTAATAATTTATTGCAATAAGAGAACAAAAATCAACTACCAAATTGTTTTATTTGCAGACGTGTGTGTTATATCATCATGTTTGTTTTTATCTCTATACATACTGTCCCATACTCTCTTATGTTTTTCTTTTGTTCTTTCATCTATCTATCTATCCGTCCATCCATCGGTCTGTCTGTCTATCTGTCTATCCATCCATCTGTCTGTCTATCTATCTATCTATCTATCTATCTATATGTCTGTCTGTATGTCTGTTTGACAGTCAGTCTATCTACCTACCTATATATATATATATTTATCTATCTATCTATCTATCTGTCTATCTATCTGTCTGTATGTCTATCTATCTATGTATCTATTTATCTATCTATCTTCCTATATATCTGTCGGTCAATGTAAATATAATTGCATGTATACACAGACACACATGTTAAGTCAGGAGTCATATTAAATCTCTTTTTACCACTTACGTGCACGGAAAAAATCGCTTTAGTTACATGGATATATCCACACTTTAACAGTTGGATTATTTGGAAGTAGTTTTTATCATTATGGATGAGCCATCATTTGTTTATAATGAATCTTAATTTGAGTATGCTAACTAAAACAAGCACAGTGCTAAATCAAAAGCACAGACAAAAATATTTTAATAAGTAACAATAATAACGAATGGTGAAGAACAGTAAGCTGTAAAGTTTAGAATAGAGCAATAAAGTTAACAATCAAGTGTACAATATTTCGAGTGTGCTCTGAATAAAAATAGAGACAAGTAATCAAATAAAATATTAATTTGTTTTAAAAATAAGAAACAAAGTTGAACTTTTAAAGTGCATTTTTTCAATAATCGAGATATTAGAACTGCTGTCAATTGTTCATCTGTACATTCCTTGTAATTAGTACAGTCAGTAGTTTTCTCCCTTTAGCAAGTAACGAAATATTTATCCACTCATGCACGTGACAAAAGCAACACAAAAATATAATGATGCTATGGCAATAACTTTTCAAAAAATCAAATGAATACTGTATTAAGTAAACTGACACTCGCTTAACGAAGCAAATTATAAATAACAACAGATTGTTATTACTGTATCGACAATGTTAAGTGCTTTTTATAGATATTTTATAAATTTGAGCGATTTTGTTCGTCACGATTCATATACACAGTGTCAGTAATTGACCTACTGAGTATATGACAGCCATTGAAATTTTTTAAGAAATAATATTGATTTATCATCTGGTTAACCTAGTTAAGATTTGACTGAACTTGAGGTTTTACCGGAACCTTTCTTTACTATTGCAGCACGAGAGGGGTCCTGTTTTCCAGTTTCACCCGTTTGCTTTGTTTCTCTTTTTTCTAATACATCATATAGGTGTTTCTCTCTTTTCGTGGACTTTATCAGTCCCGAGTACTCGGTCGTCGAGCTAGACCCTGTCGGTTTGGGCCCAAACTTTTCGTACTCGTGACCTTCCTCTGACTTCGTTGTGGGACTTAGAGAAGCATATTGCGAAGCAGGGACCAAATAACCGTCGTCGCCATTATGTCGCGTTTCGCTTTCAATCTCGATGTATTCGGGCTGTTCTTCTCTTGCCGCTTGTTCGGTTGGCACCGCTTGCGGCGGACCTCTCTTGGACCTCTGTGCTGTGCTTCTGGTACTTCTGGGGTGGGCGCCAGGAGCGCCGGGTATGGTGTATGTCACGGTGTGGTCTGCACCTTCGTCTATTCTGACTGTCGGGTCTATTTCTCCCGCCTCACTGTAGGAGTTGGTTTTACTGCTACTCTTCTCGCTCTCAGAGCGCGGGGGGGTCGTGCTTTCGTATGGTTTCGTTACACTGAATGCGACACACACAAAGAGTTGTTTTTCTTAGATTCGTTAAATTCGTACACTGGGACTGGGTTTTAAATTACAGTATACAAATACTTTAGCTATCAATCAGTTGGCCATTTTCTTAAAACTTTCTGCACTCAAGCGCATGTGATGTTATGTAATATTCTGATAATGTTTGACTCGAGGCGTTGAGGATTACTGTGTTAATATCTTGTCTAACAATTGTCTAAATTCAAACTGAATCACCTGAAATATTTTTTCCTTGCAAACAAAATGTCGCTAAAGATTAAATGATTATGATAATTGTGAAGGATGCATTGATGATAATGACGGTTATTAAGACGATAATGATGATGATAGTGGTGCTGATGTTTTTTTAGATAATATTTTACTAATTCAATGTCAACGTCTGAGATGGTTTTGATAATTGTGTTTTGCTGGTGGTGGTGGTAGTAGTAGTAGTGGTGGAGGAGGAAGGTAAATACTGCTCTATATTATTGCTATGAGGAAGGTAATCATTCAGCACATTATACTTCCGCGGTTTTGTATTTTCATGTTAGCAATGACTATCACGACCAACGTTCAACAATTAAGTAAAATGTGTCCTTGTATCTTCCGTTCTAAAACTGAGCTACAAACTCAGAACGTTGTTTTTTTGTGAATGTCTGTGGTTCTTGAATCTATCTTGCGACAACTGATGTCGAGTTTACAAATGGAACTGCGTTCAAATTGGAATGTTTCCTTGATATGGAGGGAAGATGAAAGTGTGAAACAATTGTGCCATGAGTACTCATTAACACGAGTACATTCGACATTTATCACAGCTTTCATTTGTCTGCTATTGGTGTGCTCACTGTTGCGCATTGTGTTTGTACTGTGTATCTAAATGACATGTTGCAGTGTACACAGGAGTGCGTGTATATCGGATTTGCTCAGGTGATGATGGTGGTGGTTGTGGTAGTGGTGGTAGTGGTGGTGGTAGTGGTGGTGGTGGTGGTTATAGTGAAGAAGAAGACTAGTTGTTGTTGAGTGATGATTGCCATGAAGACAGTGACAAAGACAATGATGTTTATGACGATATTGTCTTTAAAATGAAAATAATGAAAGCTTCCATTAAGTATATATTAAAATAATTAACTAATTAAATTTAAATACATTTTCATTAATTCATTTCCCTTAGATTTTATGTCTCTCTGTTTTGTACTCTTTAAAATTGCTCACTTCTGTGAAATTTTTGTAAAATATTAATGTATTAGTTAGTAGAATTTATACAACAGGCTATATACAAAGCGATAGCAAATACGGACATAGCAGAAATTGTACAAGAGGCGATTTATTCAAAGTGTTAGCGAACACTGACATGCCATTAGCATTTATACAATTTCAAAGAGACAGCACAGGATGCATGTGGCACTTTAATAGCACTTACTAATTTATTCTAAGCGAAAGCAAAGATTGATTTTGACGCTTTACCCGCATGTACTAAAGAGCAAATATATTCCAAGCAACAGCAAAGATTGACTGACACTTAACTAGTATGCATATAATAAACTCGTATAGTTCGAACAATACCAAATTCTGACTTTGACAGATGCTTAGTGGTACATGCAAGTTACAATGCAAGTAAGATATTAAGAGACGGTTTGATTCGTGCTTAGTAGAATCACATACTAGACTTTTGCTCAAAACTCATAGAGAGCACTTACAGTATTTTTGCCTGTTAAAAGAACAGCTGTCTTGCTAATAAATCATTGAGAGCACTTACAGTATTTTTGCCTGTTAAAAGAACAGCTGTCTTGCTAAGACATCATTGAGAGCACTTACAGTATTTTTGCCTGTTAAAAGAACAGTTGTCTTGCTAAGAAATCATTGAGAGCACTTACAGTAATTTTGCCTGTTAAAGAACAGCTGTCTTGCTAAGACATCATTGAGAGCACTTACAGTATTTTTGCCTTTTAAAAGAACAGCTGTCTTGCTAAGAAATCATTGAGAGCAAATACAGGTTTTATTTGCCTATAGAAAGAACTGCTTGCGTGCTCAGAAACACATACAGTATTTATTTGCCTGTTAAAAGAACTGCTTTCATGCTCAGAAATTATTGAGAACACATACAATATTTATTAGCCTGTTAAAAAACTGTTTGTATACATCAGAAAGCAAGGAGATTTAGCGCAAACAATAACGGAATCTAATTTTCAAAAACTGGAGTAAAGAGACAAAATTACAAATTTGTTCACGCTATTTAACTAATTGCAATACAAAGGTTCAATATTCTTGAGAAAGGCTGTGGTTAAGCCCTGGCTGTTAAAGGGTCAGTACTCGTCAGAAAGACTGTGGTTAAGCCCTACTGTTAAAGGATCAGTATTCTTCAGAAAAGCTGTGGTTAAGCCTTAACTGTTAAAAGGTCTGTATTCTTCAGAAAGACTTTGGTTAAGTCCTACTGTTAAATGATCAGTATTCTTCAGAAAAGCTGTGGTTAAGCCTTAACTGTTAAAAGGTCTGTATTCTTCAGAAAGACTTTGGTTAAGTCCTACTGTTAAATGATCAGTATTCTTCAGAAAAGCTGTGGTTAAGCCTTAACTGTTAAAAGGTCTGTATTCTTCAGAAAAGCTGTGGCTAAACCTTAACTGTTAAAAGGTCGGTATTCGTCAGAAAGACTGTGATTAAGTCCTGACTGTTAGAGGGTCAGTATTCTTCAGAAAGACTGTGGTTAAGTCCTGACTGTTAGAGGGTCAGCATTCTTCAGAAAGACTGTGGTTAAGTCCTGACTGTTAGAGGGTCAGCATTCTTCAGAAAGACTGTGGTTAAGTCCTGACTGTTAGAGGGTCAGCATTCTTCAGAAAGACTGTGGTTAAGTCCTGACTGTTAAAGGGTAACATGATGTGTACGTGGTGAGTCTAAAGTTTTGCTTTTAGTCTGTGCTGTGCTTCGTAAAGGTTTATTACTAAAAGAAGTGAATATTATCTTAATAAACACTACTGCCAATTTTGAGAAAACATTGGAGATTTGGTCATAGTATTAGCAATAATGACAGTTACATTTGAAAGCATGCTCAAAACAAGCAGAAATCAGAATGCTAGCGTTAAAATAAAACTGGCAGGAGAAAGCAAAGTCATTGGCCATTAAATACATAAAAGTAAAACAAAAATAATTCAAAACACGTACCTTTTCCGCCGAACTATTGAAAAATAAATAATATGATTTTACTATTATTATTTCAAGAACAATCTGATTCCTTCATAACATTGACTTCTTTTTTTTAATTAAGGCATTCAGGATAGATACTTTTAACTGATGTATAGATGAACATTTTGCTTACCATGGGGTAACTTTGTAATAATGAATTATATCAAATATGAGTAATTAGTTACGATACAAGGCATCTACAAGTGCCGGTGCAGAGTATGGGTCACTGGTTATATATGTATATCTGCAACTGTTACGCTGATATACTACAACCCCGCCAAGTTGGCTCCGGCCCCATTCAGTTTTCGCTGAGAATGGATGTTTATGAATAGATAGATATATGACGATTATAAATAGACAAACAGAGAATAAGACGTAATCATTAAATTATCACTTCAAAGAATAACAACAAGAAATTTAAAGAAAAGTTAACAAGATTTAGAAAAATAAGTAACAGTTTTCATCTTAGTGCCCTTTAAGTTCTAGCCACACTGTAGTCACTTTGACCACAACTTATCTTGATGGTTGAGTGACGTACACACTCTGGTAGACTCTGGTAGTACATGACATCACATCAGGAATAGATTCCAAATCTCACACATTAAAACTAAAAACAAACGCCAAAAGCCTGAAAAACAAGCAATTGCAGAGTCTAAGTGTCCAGTTAATTGCTCTGTTAATAAATACTAAGTTTGGCATAAGCCTCTGAAAGAAAGAAATGTTAACATGTTCAAATAAAACATAGCATATAACATCATAATAAAACCTAACCATTCATACAATACAAAGACGCTTTTACCTTATCCAGCAAAGGGTTTTACTGCTCCAATACAACCCAGTATAGGGAGGACCCAGTTTCATATGCTCACCCAAAGTGACGATTGAAGAAATGAGTAACAAATAAATTTTTCTATCACTTTTATTACCCTTGGAATCACACCTGTGTCTGTTAGACACGCCTTCGATCTGGCCAATTTTACGAGCTAATACGATTACGTCATTCATAAGAACTCCTGACCACACGAACCGAAGCAGCAACAACGCTTCCCATTGTATACCCAAAAACACACACACGCGCGCAGCAAATTAATCTCTTGCTACGCTTATCGGCCATTGATCACGCAAATTTAAACAACAAACACCTATCTGACGCAAGTACTAAAGACCATGCAAACTCATTCTTCAGGACCTCACTGCCGAAACAAGCATGATGCAATGTCATTCAAATTAGAAATGGATTCAATTTAAATTGCAACGTGAAAATGTATAATAAAATATATAAAATTCCCCATCATATAACAAAGAGAAGTACTACGTGTTGTTAATCAATATAAATGTTTTGTTAATTATTCTGCCTTTACGCATTATACATAAGTATGTTTAATCATTTATCTATAAACATATCACAGAGGTTACAATTTCTCTATAGATAGACAGACAGACAGACAGATAGGTAGATACACAGACGGATAGATAGATAGATAGATAGATAGATAGATAGATAGATAGATAGATAGATAGATAGATAGATAGATAGATAGATAGATAGATAGATAGATAGATAGATAGATAGATAGATAGATAGATAGATATGCGTATGTGTCATGATGGCATATCTATCTATATTTCTGTCTCTATGAAATAGTTTGCAATATTTCAAGAATTATATAAGGCTTTCTTACCTCTTCTCTTCTGCACTATCACTATGACTACAATTATGACAGCTATGAGAACGACTATAGCGCACACTGACCCTATGATTGGGCTGATGTCTAAACCTGTGTCATCAGGACTGGAAGCTTTTAAAAAAAAACAATAAACAGAAACACGTTTACAATAATTCTTCTTCAAATATATTTTCAGAAGGATTAGAGAGAGAGAGAGAGAGACAGACAGACAGACAGACAGACAGATAGACAGATAGATAGATAGACAGATAGATGGATAGATGGATGGATGGATTGTTGGATGGATGGGTGGGTGGATGGATGGATGGATGGATTGTTGGATGGATGGATGAATTGTTGGATGGATTGTTGGATGGATGGATAGATAGATAGATAGATAGATATAGATAGACAGACAGACAGATAGATAGATAGATAGATAGATAGATAGATAGATAGATAGATAGATAGATAGATAGATAGATAGATAGATAGATAGATAGACAGACAGATAGATAGATATGTAGGTAGATAGGTAGATAGACAGATAGAGAGAGAGAGAATTCAGTTGATGACGATATGTAAAGATAAAATGAAAGATTGATGGTTTCATGGATAGATCGACTGAATATATCCTAAAATAATTTTTAAAATGGATGATTTAGGAGAAATCAACTTTATGGTCTGTTTCTTAATTAAAATTACGTGAATCAAACCTTTCTTTATTTGTCAGACTTTACAAAATTTTAATCAACTATTTTATTAAAAAGAAAAATAAAGTATACTATTTTTCAATTATTTCTAACTTTTCTCCTTATAGTATTGTCAACTGTCTTGAACTATTGTCAACTAGAGTCCTCCCTCCTCTGAACGTTCACTGACCCTTTATGACTTTTAAGGGAAAAATAAAGTCATGATGGACTTAATGTTACTTCAAACAGTTTAATTGTAGAAGACATGAATATCGCATGTTATTTTTTCTTTTCCTAAAGTTTACATTTTTATTTCAGATAATTTGCACAAATATTTGAATAAAAGTTAAATTATTTGATAGAAGTTAAATTATTTGATAGCCATAAAATATTACAGAGTCTATCGAACGAATTCGCTGTAGTCATATAAATTTGGCAAATTATTTGGACATAGCTGCGTTTATTTAATTATTACTTCATATTTTTGAAAAGGATAGACAAAATTAATATTAAAAATCTGAGAACTTTAATCTACTTTGATTGTTACTGAGCCTCATGAGTGCGTTAAAAGGTCACGTGATGCTAATGAAGATCTGCCCTCTTTCATTACCAGCGCCCCCTACAGGGGTATATCCCAGTAACTCTTTAAAATAAAATCATATGACTCGAAAACGTGTGAATCTAAACAGTATAAAAAATATATGTATGCCTTGCTAAGAAATGGGTTAATTATTTATGAACATTATTGTCGCTAATTCATACCTATAACAGGTAGAATGGACAGTATTATAGACATTTCAGGTACAAAATGCTAATAACAGTCATTTTCTGCGAACAATAAAAGTAGCCTAAGTGATGTGACAGTGTTGAAACACTCATTGTCTGCGAACATTGAACGTAACTTCAGTCATTTGACAGTATTGGTAAACGACAGACTAAATTTTGACAGTATTGGTAAACGACAGACTAAATTTTGACAGTATTGGTAAACGACAGACTAAATTTTGACAGTATTGGTAAACGACAGACTAAATGCGAAAAGTATGTCTTGTGGTAACAATGTTCATTAAAAATCAAGATAATAGAAATGATAATTGATTATAACAATCTTATTTTTACTTGATTTATCAATGCTGATTTTAGTATGAAATAGATTTTTAACTTTAAACTTTATTGATTCCAATAGGGACACTGAGTTTAAATGAGAAATTGATGAAGAAAAATAGTAAAGTCATGAAGATTATAATATCAGTAGTGAGAATGTAATGAGAATGTTAATTTCGCTATCTGTAATAAACTGACAGATGCAACCTTGATTACCTAATGCTACATGGTGATAATGATATCGCATTAAAAAAATTGCATGAATATTAATTAAAAGTACAATCATTTAAATCATTTAACTATACATATTTACATATGCAGATGAACGATTATGATGTATTTATGAAAATAATATTAATTAAACATGCAATGAATATATTTATTCTACAATTTTTGCAATTAGTTTTAGTCTTACGGGCGTAGCTAGGGTGGCTAAGTCTGAACAAATAATAAAATGAATTAATCATGCAATGAAGATATTTATACTACATATTTTTGCAATTAATTTTAGTCTTACGAGCGTAGCTAGGGTGGCTAAGTCTGAACAAATAATAATATGTGTCTTTTATAACAATAGCTAGGGTGGCTAAGTCTGGACAAATAATAATATTCGTCTTTTATAACAATAGCTAGGGTGGCTAAGTCTGGACAAATAATAATATTCGTCTTTTATAACTATAGCTAGGGTGGCTAAGTCTGGACAAATAATAATATTCGTCTTTTATAACAATAGCTAGGGTGGCTAAGTCTGGACAAATAATAATATTCGTCTTTTATAACTATAGCTAGGGTGGCTAAGTCTGGACAAATAATAATATTCGTCTTTTAATTTCTATTTTATAACTTGTCACGATCTTTTCGTAACGTACTCTTCATTTATCAGTAGACTGTTACTGATTACTTTGAACTTTTAAAATTATTATCTGCTACGAGCCCCCGGTATACCACTTATTACACTGTTTTGTAGTATTTCTTGTGCCTGTCTATTTCACTCATATGATTATTTCATTTTATATTCTGTAATACGACCACCCCTACCACCACCTATCACCCACTGTCACCGATCATGTGCCTATGTTCTACTCAAGCATACAGCCCAGACTTTCCACATACAAGAGAAAAACGACGTAATCAGAGGAAAATGTTTTAACTGAAATAATACATCAAGAGAGTAACTAATCCTTCCAGTGAGTTTGTCTGTTCGTCATCAGTGACTGGTGAGGCAGTGAGGTGAAATCACTTGTGAGAAACCTGAAGACTACAGGACCATTGCTTCCTTGTCTGTGAGTTATCTACCCCCATCCTCCCCTTTGCTGTTCAGATTGGTGTGTCATAAACAAAACCTATTTTCTGCGCCAACTTCCTTGTCAAATAATAATCCCGCCTTCTTCCCAAAGACTGTTTCTTCTGCATGACAAGCGCCTGAAAGGAAATCGTATTCAAATTATGTATCTGATACGGCCAGCTTCGAAAGCGCATTGACTCATCCGTCCTCCTTGCAAATCTTCAAGTTTGCGCCGCATTGTCTGGAGAACATAAAAATAACAGGTCAGGTCATGCAGCAAGCAATGATCGTTAATAAAATTATTCTCCAGGTCTCTATTGGAGAAAGTGTTTGGTACACGAATAATGACATGGCATGTAATTTTAAAAACACAATATGTCAGAGGTGGAAAAAATCAACAGTTGTTTAAAATGGCAGTTTTCACAAAGTGATTATGATTCCATTAAAACAGAACCATGAACAGAGCCAATGTATTTTGCTCAAAGTCTGACGTGTGCTGGTTATACCAGTGCACGTGAGTGAGTCCAGGCTGGCATGGGATTTCATTTGCAGACACCCACATCACAAAGGTCATCTTGCCTGTTTGAAAGTTAATAAAAACATTTCTTTATGCTCTCTTTTATCTATATGACAGATAGAGAGACAGATAGACAGACAGACAGACAGATAGATAGATAGATAGATAGATAGATAGATAGATAGATAGATAGATAGATAGATAGATAGATAGATAGATAGATAGATAGATAGATAGATAGATAGATAGATAGATAGATAGATAGATAGATGGATGTACTTGGATGTATATGACAAGTATTTATATTGTATCTAGCAAGATATAAAGTATACCTTTGATCAAACCAAATAAATTTAAGATATTTTTAAGATTTGTAAGTTAGTTTTTTCTCTCAATCTCTCTCTCTCTCTCTCTCTCTCTCTCTCTCTCTCTCTCTCTCTCTCTCTCTCTCTCTCTCTCTCTCACACACACACACACACACACACACACACACACACTGACACTGCGTAGTTATTTTCAAAAGTTAGAATGAATGTGAAAGGATGTTTATGTCAAATCATTAGAATTTTTTAATTCTTAAATTATTCTTTAAAGTGTCAATAATTCTTCCTTAGACCTGATAGAATACCAACATTAACGGATTAAATAGCACATGTTTAAAGTGATAAATGAAAGAGTGTCGTTCAATATTAGTTTAAACAGTTAAATTCAAACTTCAATATCTTTTAAATGTATGATATTTTACTGTTGCTCTAGCATAACTAAGGTTGCAAATAATAATGCCGGAAACATGCTGACAGTTAGATTTCCTGTTAAGTACACATTATTTCATTTTAAATACAAGCTGATTGCATTATAAGTACAAGTTACATCATTTAAATTAATATTAGTTCCTGGTTGATGTTTTCAATTGATATTGGTTATGGAAAGCCAACATTAAAAAAAATAGTTCTGAGAATTTTATCACTGGCATGTGGCAACACGGATATTTAGGGATGTAGCAATTAAAATTCACACACACACACACACACACACACACACACACACACACACACACACACACACACACACACACACACACACACACACTCACGTACGCACGCACGCACACTCATGTGGAAAAATTAATCTTATGAATTTTTAAGTGTTTTAGTCATTCAGATCAATCTTGTTAATATTTAGTTCGATATGCACGGTATTACCTTTGTTGTAGTGGTACATTTCTGGATGGGGAGATTTCTATATTTAAGATGAAAAGGTTTCAAGAGCACAATTGTAATTGTAAGTGTTCATTAAAATCTATGTTTACTGTTCTTAAGATATCATTTCAGTAAATAAAAATACTTGATAAAATATACGCTTCTTATGAAATCCATGGTCGTATGTCATATGTGAAAGTCTATCTATCTATCTATCTATCTATCCATCCATCCATCTATCTATCTATCTATCTATGACTTTATGTGAAAACAATTCAAATATCTGACTGAATACGTGTAAAACTCATTATCGTTCTATACATGTTCATTAATATCTCCTTATACCACATTCACTGACATCTCCCTACACCACATTCACTGACATCTCCTTATACCACATTCACTGACATCTCCCTACACCACATTTACTGACATCTCTTTATACCACATTTACTGACATCTCTTTATACCACATTCCTTGACATCTCCTTATACCACATTCATTGAAATATCCTTATACCACATTCATTGACATCTCCCTATACCACATTCACTCTCATCTCCCTACACCCAATTCACTGACATCTCCCTATATCATGTTCACCGACACGAATTAGTAGCCTAATAGACAATAAACAAATAAAACGTGTATTGATTTAAATGAAAACTATATACCTAAATGTGTATTATGCAGTATGATGGGGGGGGGTTTGGGGGGTTGTGGATGTTGGCATGTGAGTGCATCTTTAAATACATAGTTGTGTGCATGTGTATATGTGTATGAATATTTTACGTGTTGTATGTGCATGTATGTATGTATGTATGTATATTCGTATTTATGTATGGCTGAAGGAAATATGAATGCAAACATTACACGTGTCTATTTATTAAGCACTAACACATGCAATTATACATATACAACACGCGTACTAGCAAAAGTCATCGAACATTCATCATACGATACCGTCTGTAGAGCTGGAGCCAGTGCAGTGTCTTACAGCATTTCACGAGCCAGTGCAGTGTCTTACAGCATGTCACGAGCCAGTGCAGTGTCTTACAGCATGTCACGAGCCAGTGCAGTGTCTTACAGCATGTCACGAGCCAGTGCAGTGTCTTACAGCATGTCACGAGCCAGTGCAGTGTCTTACAGCATGTCACGAGCTAAACGAGTCTCCTCTCTCGACTCCACTGCCCGACACAAATGAAATGACAGAGAGGAGCGCAAGAACATATAAGGAGTTCCCGCTTTTTAATTCCTTCCTCGAGTGGGTGACGACACTTTCGCTTTCATTATTTGGCTTCCGACTGGCGCAGAGGTAAAGATTTCAGAGGTGCCATACTTAAGATTATATTTTTTTGTCCACCCTATTTCTGATACAACACTAACACTTAGATGAACATTTTCTCAAGGAGATAGATAGATAAATAGATAGATAGATAGATAGATGGATGGATGGATGGATGGATAGATAGATAGATAGATAGATAGATAGATAGATAGATAGATAGATAGATAGATAGATAGATAGATAGATAGATAGATAGATAGATAGATAGATAGATAGATAGATAGATAGATAGATAGATAGATAGATAGATAGATAGATAGATAGATAGATAGGTAGATAGATCAATGTATTGATTGTTGAATGGATGGGTAATCTATTTTGAGTATATCTTTGCACATTGGAATCAGCATTCTATATTAGCATACGGTTATTAAAGCAAAGTGACAACCTATTTAAATCACATATTGTGACTAAATCCGTTTTTGATGTTGGACATGTGCACATTCTAACGATAACAGCTATTGAATCATCGAAGATAATCAAGACAATCCATTGGCAAATGGAAATTACGACATATATGTTAATCACAAGCAAGCCAATTATTATCTTGCAAGTCATAACTCCTTACACAGCGTTTGTGAACAACAGTAAGTTAAAATTAATAAAGACTGGGTTATGTCAGCATTTCGGCTTGAATTCCCTGGTCTGTACAAGATACGTTGACATTCAACAAGCAAAGTAGATTTATTTCCTTGTATGTTTCACTACTTTCAACTAAATGGCGCTTACTTATAGGCACACTCATGCACGCATAAACACACACACGCACGCACGTACGCACCCACGCACGCACAAACACATACTTTAATTTGTAGTTTGAAAATCGACGACATTCACTAGAAACAAAACATAATTTATATCTAAGAGCCAGGAACTAGAACCGGAACTCTCACTCACCGCAATCCATAAAGTTAAGTGTATAGGCTCTGTGTGTATGTGTGTGTGTGTGTGTGTGTGTGTGTGTGTGTGTGTGTGTGTGTGTGTGTGTGTGTGTAAGGTGGGTATATGTGTATAACTGTGTTTGAGACAGACAGACAGAGATACATTACATTTTCTGGTCTCGAGGTCAAAGGGCAATCCATGCTAGTGTTATGAAGTGGGCAGTGTACAGAGCTATAAATAAATAGAATGGCAGTTGGAGCTAATGGACGGTCTAGCAATGCCATCATTTTGGCGAGTTACACTTTGGAGTAGAAATATGGCTTTTAGCAAATAACTTAGAGATTAAAATGCAATTTTTTTAGAACTTGAAACACTTATTATTTTCCATGTAAGGAGACGTTTAAGGATGAGGATGTTAATTAAATTATAACCACGTGTATTTATTGCCATAGATAATTTTGTTTCGAGTTTATTTAATTTGCAGAATTGACAGTGCTAGGATGGGAAAGTTATGAAAGAATGAAAATAAAATGTTATGATGTTGATATTATGTATATATTAATGTTGGTCATATGACGACTTCTTTAGCTTTGATTGTTATTGTATCTTGTTGTTAGTGCACTGTATTGCTTGAAATTAAGTTGTAAGTGTAATATTTGACACAACGCCACCCTAGTTGTTATTATTATTATTATTATTCAGCCTTTATGCACGACGTCTGTTAGACTATTGATGGTGAACCAAGGTCTAGGAATCGTACTAAGATTCTGGTATATCCAAGGTTTTACGGTCAACGTAGGCTCTTCCGATGATCGCTGTTTTGAGTACTGGGGCAAATCGGTGGTTTCCAGGGAGTTTATTCGGGAGACTTCTATTTCAATTCCCCACGGCTCCTATTACTACAGTTACCATTTCTGCTTTAACATTCCACAGTCTCTGAATTTCTAATCTGATTCTAATCAAACATTACCCTCACACAATATTTCCATATATGGACACCTTCTTACCAAAGGTGAAGATAAATCCGTTTTTATTCTTCAGCAAGCCCCCATCCACCCGCGATCTCTCCATCATATGCTTATCAATATGTGCAAGAAGGTCAATAAATTTACCAATAAACATATTAATCAACAATCTAATATTCATATGAAGAATGTACAGTTCCTTCAACAGTATTTATTAGCCCGATACATGCACAATAGTGAGCATGGAGCATGCAGATAAAAAGCATGCCTCGACAGATTATGTCACAAGACATACGGACTTTGCTTTACATGACTATTATTACTGGCTATACTTCACATGACCATTATTATGGACTTTGCTTTACATGACTGTTATTATGGGCTGGGCTTCATATAACTATTATTACTGTCTTGACTTCACATGACTATTATTAGGAGCGTGACTTCCTGTGACTATCAATAATGAGCCTGGCCGAACAAGACCATTACATTATTCAGGACCTGATATATATTGCTATTAGTTCTGAAAAAAAATGCAGTGGGCTTGCCTTTACATAACTGCTTTTAGATGTATACTATAGAATTCAGAGTTATGTGTTTTTAAATGATTTGTATTAATGGCGAAACAATAAATAATAAATAATAAAATTATTTTGTCTTCAAAACATCCCTGACATTGTTAATAAGAGCTATACATAAAGTGTGGTTGGACATTTAATAACTAATGGCAAATGTGAAACATTAAGTAACTAAAGGCAAATAAAGGACGTTAAGTGACTAATGGCAAATTGTGGAATATTAAGTGACTAATAGCAAGTGTGGAACATTAAATGATTAATGGCAAATTGTGGAATGTTAAATGTCTAAAAACAAATGTGGTACGTTAAGTGACTAATGACAAATTGTTGAATGTTAAGTGACTAATAGCAAATGTGGAATATTAAGTGATAACATTAAGTGACTAATGGCAAATGTGGAGTATTAAATGATAACATTAAGTGACTAATGGCAAATATAGAACAGTATGTAGTTAATGGCAAATGTGGAACATTAAGCGAATAATTGCAAATGTGAAACAAAAAAAGTAATGAATTATGGCAACTGTGGAACATAAAATGACTAATGGCAAATGTGGACCAGTAAATGATTAAACGCCACAAGAAGTATATGTACCTGCAGAGGAAACTGCATTGCTCATTATTTTCCTAAGGCACGACTGCTGGGCGAAAGAGCTATTGCATTCAAAACACAGTTGAACAAAACGTCAAGAACTGTGTGTGTGTGTGTGTGTGTGTGTGTGTGTGTGTGTGTGTGTGTGTGTGTGTGTGTGTGTGTGTGTGAGTGTGTGTGTGCAAAATAAACATCATTGGAGAAATATATCGAAAAGAAGATTATAATAAATCTCTTTGAGTATCCTAGGCTGATGGGTGTGCCTTTAGAGCTTTTCCGATGCGTGAAGAGTGCAAGGTCTGGGCGAGTCGTTTGGTGGTTATAATACCGGAAAGGTTTAAATTTGTGACTTTTTTACAAATCTTAAAAGATTAGACTTCACAGTACGATTAGAAAAAATGTATATATTTTTTAATTGTAAATCAATAATACTGGAAATTTAATATGAGCATATAATATTAAATAAATAAACATTATTATATGACGATAGTACCGTGTTTTAGTAATCTTGTTTTCTTGTGGACTAAAGATATTTAAGCTGTCAAAACGCACAGATCACAGAAGAAGAAAACAAAAACAAAGGTGAATGCACGCTACAGATAGACAGATAAACGACCAAACAAATGTGCGTGTGAGAGTGCTTTATGACTACATGAATATGTCTTACTCAGGTATTACCTTTCTGCATTTTGTTTATATTAATTATTATAAGATTTTATATTAACTATTATATGTAAAGCATGCAAACACCAATACGCACAAAATACGCAAATAGATAGATAGATAGATAGATAGATAGATAGATAGATAGATAGATAGATAGATAGATAGATAGATAGATAGATAGATAGATAGATAGATAGATAGATAGATAGATAGATAGATAGATAGATAGATAGATAGATAGATAGATGTTACATGTCCAGTTTTTATTTAAAGACCCTGCTTAGGAATTTTACAGAACTTTAATTTAATTAGATAAATTAATTTCTCCTCTTTCCTTAGACAGACTGGTTGCTCAAATTATCTTTCGTCTCATATGAAAATGCGCCTTTGTAGTACAGACAAACAGATTCACGAACAGACAACTTGTGTACAATAGCCGGTTTGGAAACTGTTAACACTCTCTTAAATCTTTATGCATTCAAAATGTTACATTTAGCTCAGTCGATCCCCCATCCAAACCACGATTAGGTCTATATGCATAAAAATCACTACGAAAGAGGTATTAACAATAAAAGAATTTAATAGTTAATATTTAACAATAACAATCAATTACGAAGACACAGCTTCAGATCTAAACTAAGGCAAGTTCAATCTGCTTGAAAGTTAATGTTCGAGAAAGTTATTTTTGCCAGCACATTCGATGGATTCAGAGTTCGGGTTAGTTACTTATCTGTTTTTAGGAGTCTTGATGAACATGTGGTCTAAGGTCAGTTCGATCCTTCCACATATCAAGCGATGCTTGCACTGTACGATCCGTAGCTTCCAATAACTTGTCGTCTCTCGACTTGTTACACTAGGATTTCGTCATGGCAGAACACCATCAACAAAGGCGGTACGGAATTTTAACGTCGTCCGTCCAAGGTTGAATAAAGGAACACACACCCAACGTGATGCGAAGGTGGCAATAATACGTAGAACGTATTATAATGCAGAGAAGAACCCGTTCTGAAATAAGAGTGTAGTTTCTATGAGCGATTTGCATTTACATTTGCAAATCATCCAAGCACGTGACTGATACAATGTGCTTAGTTTTAAATCTTCGACTATCGTGTCTTTTACAATATATTTATATTCATAAAAGATACAATATAATTCACATGTGTGTTATTTTAACATTACATGAATGTATGAATTTCCAAACATTTACTTCATCAAAAATGGAATTCATACAAGGAGAACAAAATATAATTCAAATTAAATATGAGCACCTTACGAATTAACAATGAAATTACATGCAAGAGAATCATTTGAATTACATAGAAATTCGCAATGTGCACAGACGTTCTGCAGCACAAGAGAATTAAGGTTTATACAAATTAAAGTCAAAAGGTTACAATTAATTTACATACAATGAAATCTTTAGGCTTTAGTCATTCTATCGAATCACGTATGCTCGGAGGAGAATTGTAGTAATTCGCACAATATACATACATAAATTCATATACAAAAATACAAATAGTAAAATGCAATATCATTGTAAGAAGTAGACATGTTACCTTCTTAAAGTAGAATTACTGCACAAGACACGGGTTCCTATGTTCCTTTCCGACTCAGCAAGATATTCGGCGACTAAGGTGCTCGAGAGCTGGTGTGTCGGCCGGTTTGCGTTATGAGTAAAAAATATTACCGCGTTAAGAGTATTTATTGTAGTGCATGAATGCATCACGTGACTAGATCAAGAGGTATGTTTGTTGATTCGAACTTTCTCGACTGTTGTCTAAAGTTACATAACAAGGGATGAACTCACTATTGTTTTTCCTCAAGCTGGTGCACGACGGGAGGGTTCTAACAAAGGAATTCAATTTGAATATGATATTCGAGTTTCGAATGTGGGTCAGAAGTTCGTGACACAGAATCTGGTCAGAGTCTGTCACAAGATGGATGGATGGAAAGATGGAAAGATGGATGGATGGATGGATGGATAGATAGATAGATAGATAGATAGATAGATAGATAGATAGATAGATAGATAGATAGATAGATAGATAGATAGATAGATAGATAGATAGATATTTGCACATCTGAAATAGAAGGCAGATCGATAAGTAAACATTCAGATATATATTGTATTGATTAGTGATGAACATGCAGATATGCATATACCATGTAGGGCGGGAGAAAGAAATGGTTGGACATCTCTACAACGTATTTAATTTTATTTCTTAACTTTGAATCCATAATTCATTACAGAAATATAAATCATAACCGAAAATATGAATTAATCACAATCTCTTAGCATCAATTTCTTGCGAGGAAGCAAGAAAGAAAAACTATACCACTTTCATGTAATTTGTCCATATGCCGGCATCACGCTGAGGAACAGTTTCAATCCATCATCACCAAAGAAATGCGATGAAGTATATTTGTACATGATTTCCACTTATTCCTCAAGAGATCTCAAATTATTCATCGAGACAATGCTCAGTGCAACGTGATATTGATCTGTACTCTGCATACTTATTAATCATTTCAAAACGAAATTAACCGTCACCTCCCTCTTTAATAACCTTCACCTCCCTCTTTAATAACCGCTTTTTCAATATATTCACTACTTAATCAAGCATACATTCTCTTCATTGTCTTTTCAATGACAGACCTCAACCCAAAAGTTTGATCAAACTCATCCATATGAACATTAAGTATGTCGTTTGCACTCTTCTGGCACTCAACGCACTATTAAAAGTTAAATCTAATTCAGATCAGCGTTCTTTCTCAAATAAGGTCGTACGGTATAAAGTCCCTTTAGGGTTCAGAATTATGCAAGTTACTGTACTTGCGTGGTTTTCGTCTGTTGTAATGGATGTTTTTATTATAGTATACTATTGTGTACTTTGCCAAACATATATGCCTGTCTATATATCTATCCATCTATC
The DNA here is from genome assembly GCA_028829895.1 of Sinotaia quadrata. Taxonomy (NCBI): domain Eukaryota; kingdom Metazoa; phylum Mollusca; class Gastropoda; order Architaenioglossa; family Viviparidae; genus Sinotaia; species Sinotaia quadrata. The sequence goes on from CM054179.1 coordinate 142,961,061, forward strand.
TATCCTTCTATCTATTTATCTATCTATCTATCTATCCTTCTATCTGTTTATCTATCTACCTACCTATCTATCTATCTATCTATCTATCTATCTATCTATCTATCTATCTGTCTATCCATCTATCTATCCTTCTATCTATTTATCTATCCATGTGTATCTGTGTTCGTGTATGTCTGTATACGGGGGTTTGTTTATATCTAAGAGCATGTATATACCTAAAGTTTCCAATGTGTACTTGTCTCTAAATCTAATCGTGTGTTCGTGTCTGTGTGGGCGTGTATCTGTCTGCATCTATGAGAGTCTGTATCTGCCAGTCTCTGTCTTTGCGAGTGTATATTTGTCAGTCTCTGTATATGCATGTGTCTGCCTCTCTAGCTGACCACGTGTGTGCCGGTCTCTTGAATTGTGTGTCGTTTGCTTTCTAAATGTGTTACTGTCTCTGTTAAGTCCGTGTATGCTTGTGTCTGTTTGGTTGTCTCTATGCGTCTCTGTCCAAGTGCGCTTCTAAAGATGTGTGTGTCTTTCTCTCTTTAATGTGTCTCTAGTTCTCTGTCTTTATTCGTCTCTCACTTTTGTCTCAGTCAGTAACTAGAAGTAATATCATTGATGCTCGCATTATGCATGAAAAGAGCAATCGGCCAGTTTTCAGCAAGTTTCGTGAAAAATGTGGGAAGTGTATTTCTCGTATGACACATAAGCCACACTTAAGCAGGAAATGCATGTAACCTTTGAATACGTCAGGAAATAAGTACGTGATACTGGCTGTATGTTTAATGTAGTGAGCCCTAAATGCGGCCTAAAGCTCTCAACTTCCAAATCCCTCAGGAAGAATTAGGTTGTCACTGATTCTGGTGTAGTCTTTCTAGTGGGGCCTAACATCAAGTAACTCATTTCTGTCTGTTGAAAAGAAATGCTTATAATTTGTGGTTTTGTTGCTGTGTTGTTGTCCTCTGATTATTTGATTGCTTGGATTTGTCGGTTTGTTAGTTCATAGTCTGGTAGCAAACCTTTTTCTTTGATTGGATGAATGGTCACTTGGTTGGCTGCTTGTAAGGGTACTTGTAATAGTTGGATCTACGATGTACGGTATGCACGCAGGTTATAATGGTTGATATGTTCATTTCGAAATTCGCTCGATTAATAAACAATATATAAAATGTTTTAATTATCTGGATATTCAAAATAATTATTTTATAACTAAATCATTCTTGACGAAGAGAGTCTTGCCGATGATTCAGACTCTCTCCCTCCCTCCCTCCTTCCCTCTCTCTATCTCTCACACACACACTCACAAACACACACACACAGACATACACACGCGCGCGCGCGCGCACATACACATCCAGTCTCTCGAATTAGAAATTCTTAAATCGCCACTGATTGTTTGATTGCTTGCTTGCTTGTTTCGTCAGCCGTTTGTAACCTGTGTATCATAATTTTGAGTGCGTATATTTTTTATGTGTGTAAATGTTAGAATGTCAAATATCTTACTCCACTGTTCGCCGTAAAAGAGTCTTAATTATGCTAAGAATGTGATCCTGCTAACTGCTCGCTTCAAAGTGTGCGTTTATGATAATAATGACTGTTATCTTGCTCCACTGCTCTCTGCAACGTTTGCGTTCATATTGATTTTGACTGTTATCTTGCTCCAATGCTCTCTGTAAAGTGTGCGTTCAAGATGCTAAACGTGTGATCTTGCTCCACTCCTAACACTAATGTGTGCGTTCATAAATGTTACGACTGTGATCTTGCACCACAAATCGCTGTAAAATATGAGTTCATGATACTATGACTTTGTTCTTGCTCCATTGCTCGCTGTAAAATATGAGTTCATGATACTATGACTTTATTCTTGCTCCACTGCTCGCTGTAAAATATGAGTTCATGATACTATGACTTTGTTCTTGCTCCACTGCTCGCTGTAATGTAGGCGCTTGTGATGCTTAGAATGTGACCTTGCTCCACTGCTTGCTACAGATTGTGTATTCATGATACAACTGTCTGTTATCTTGCTCTTCTGCTCGATGCTACGTGTGCGTTCATGATACTAAAGTTTGATCTTGCTCCACTGCTAGATATAAAGTGTGCATTCATGATGCTAAGTATGTTATCTTGCTCCAATGATCGCTGTAACGTGTGCTTTCGTGAATCTACGTTTGTGATCTTGCTCCATCTGTCGCTGTAAAGTGTGCTCACACGACGTTAAGTATTTTAATCTTGCTGCACTCCTCGCTGTTATTTGTGCATTCATGATGCTAAGAATGTGATACTGCTCCACAGCTCGCTGTAAAGTGTGAATTCATGATGCTATGACTTTGTTCTTGCTCCACCGCTCGCTGTAAAGTGTGAATTCATGATGCTATGACTTTGTTCTTGCTCCACTGCTCGCTATAAAGTAGGCGCTTATGATGCTAAGAATGTGATTTTGCTCCAATGATGCTGTAAAGTGTGCTTTCGTTATACAAATGTTGTGATCCTGCTCCAATGCTCGGTGTACAATGATCGTTCATGATGCTAAGACTGTGCTCTGCTCTCTGTAAAGTGTGCGTTCAAGATGCTAAGACTGTGCTCTGCTCTCTGTAAAGTGTGCGTTCAAGATGCTAAGACTGTGCTCTGCTCTCTGTAAAGTGTGCGTTCAAGATGCTAAGACTGTGCTCTGCTCTCTGTAAAGTGTGCGTTCAAGATGCTCAGTGTGCGATCTTGTGTCCTGGGATCGATGTCAATTGTGAATTGATGACGTTATAACTTTGATCTTGCTGCAGTCCTCGCTTCAGTGTGCTACGAATGTGATTTGCTCCACTGCTCGCTGTAACGTGTCTGTTCATGATGTTATGACTATGTTCCTGTTGCAGTTCATGCGGTAAAGTGGGCGTCCATTATGGTGAAATTTGCCTATTGAACGTTTCCAATATTTAATTTCTCGACATGCCTCACAATGGGGCTTGTATAGGAACGGTTTACTCCTCCAACATTCTCTTTGCCGTTTTGTGATATTTGTTGTGTGAATTATGATTTCTTGCGAATATGGAATATGTGTGATTGTATGTGTGTGGGTGCTGGTTTTATATACATAATACATTTAACAGAGTCGAAAGACTACATGGATAGAGATGATTGCGACAGACACTAACACCATTGTAAGGGGAATAACTGCGATGATTGAAAAGCACGACCAACATTACTGTTTATCCACCTGTGCCGTTGTTCGTGCATTACATATTAAATAAAATATCCTACTATTCCTTTACCGGGCGGACATATTTCATTTTATGAAAAATATTTATTAAAAAATAATTTGATTTTTTGTGAAACGCACATAAATTGTTCAATAGACGAATTATTATATGTTCAGTATTATATATCAACTACAGGTACTACACTTAAATCTATCAATAAATATAATGATAACTTTCAAACAAGAATTGCCAGGACACTCATGTATATTACCTGAAACGAAATAAAAGAAACTATTTTTATAAGTGTTCATTCGCTGTGATTCAAATTAGTGCAATCGATTGCTGATATTTAACAATCCTGATATTCAAACAAAAATTTTTACAATTAATATTTCCATATTTCATGCAGAATAATTCTCGAAAATATTTTTATATTAACCATTAATTCCTAACATTGCTGGGCAACTCAGAAGTAACTGATAACATGCTTCGAAATAAGTAATTACTTACATTGCTTGGTAACTGACAAATAAGAGTAATTACTTAAACTGACTAATAGAGTAATTACTTACATTGTTTGATAACTGAAAAATAAGAGCAATTACTTATATTGCTTGGTAACTGACATACGAGTACTTGCATTAATGTTGCTGGATTACTGTTGCTTTTTTCCTGAAAGGTACATTTTATTGGGGTGGGGTATTAACTTTCATCTCGCACCTGCGAATAATGAAGGGATTTTTTTTCTAGAGGAGATCTGAAGCCACCTGATTCAAATACGTTGTAAAATCTTTTTTTTTGTTTTCAGTTACACAAAATGCAAAGTAAGGAATGTAATCGCAAAATTATGAAACAGTTAATGTGACAATATCTAAAATGATTAAAGCATACCTTTCGTACAGGTTAAGGTGTGAGATTATTAATTTGCAATGCATTGCCTGGAATAGTGTAATATAGTGCCAGAGAAGAATGGATGGACAAACAGATGGATTGAAAGTGAATGGATTGGTGGATGTACGAATGAGAATGAATGAAAGGCGAAAGGTAAGTCAATAAGTCAGTAAGGTGAGGAATTTGTGATTGATCGATTACGTAGGTGACGAACTATACGTGACACCTGCTCAGGTGGGTAGACGAGCAAATGTGTAACTAATAGAGTGTGATTTGGATCACATGTGTAACTAATAGTGTGATTCGGATCACGTGTAACTAACAGAGTGTGATTTGGATCACGTGCGTAACTAATAGAATGTGATCTGGATAGCTAGATAGGTTGGTAGATGTGCAAATATGTAGCTAATAGAGTGTTACTTGCATAGCTAGATAAGTGTGTAGATGTGCACACGTGAAGTAATAGAGTGTGATCTGGATAGCTAGATAGGTGGGTAAATGTGCAAATGCGAAACTAACAGAGTGTGATTTGGATAGCTAGGTGGATAAGAAGGGGAAGAAAACATGATTATTGTTGCATGTGTAGGTGGGTGTGTATATGTGTGACTGAATTATGTGTTAGCCGGGTGAATATCCGGGTGGATTAATGGAATATATCAGTAGAATAATAATGTAGGTATTAGGAACACCATAATAAGAAGATTATATTTAACTTAGTGTGCAAATAGGAATATTAAAAATTATCTCATTCACAAGATGTTTTCGAAGAAATAATTTTCCTGAAAATAATAATTTCTATAGCTTAATATCAATATTTTCTAGAGTTTGTTGACTGTACAGCAACATCTCTCTGCAACATTGTCAGTCTTGTCAATGGGAGATAAGTACGTTCATGAAAAGCTCAACTAGGCAGTATTGTCAGTCTTGTCGATGGGAGATAAGTACGTTCATAAAAAGCTCAACTAGGCAGTATTGTCAGTCTTGTCAATGGGAGATAAGTACGTTCATAAAAAGCTCAACTAGGCAGTATTGTCAGTCTTGTCAATGGGAGATAAGTACGTTCATAAAAAGCTCAACTAGGCAGTATAACTATATTCAACTCATTTGAACACAAGCAAACTGCTGAGGAGAAGTCCGAATCGACTTAAAATCATTCGAGCTAAGATATACAAGCTGGGTTCAAACCATAGTCCACTGCAACAGATGATCTTTCAGTAGACACATTGCAATGAAGGATTTGTTAATGACGCTGACTTGTTACGGAAAAGCGTCCTCTCGCGACATCTTTCATGTGCGTTTATATGGCAAGGTTCGTCTAATGAATACCAAGTTCTCAGTGTTTATATGGCAAGGTTCGTCTAATGAATACCAAGGTCCCAGTTTTTATCGCAAGGTTCGTCTAATGAATACCAAGTTATCAGTGTATATTGCAAGGTTCGTCTAATGAATACCAAGTTCCCAGTTTTTATAACAAGGTCCGTTTAATGAATACCAAGTTCCAAGATTGTATTGCAAGGTTCGTCTAATGAATACCAAGGTCCCAGTTTTTATCGCAAGGTTCCTCTAATGAACACCAAGTTTCCAGATTGTATTGCAAGGTTCCTCTAATGAACACCAAGTTTCCAGATTGTATTGCAAGGTTCATCTAATGAACTCCAAGTTCACAGTTTTTATAGCAAGGTTCGTCAAATGAATACCAAGTATCAGTTTTTATAACAATATTCGTCTATTGAATACCAAATTCCCAGATTAGAAACACATCCTTCCTTTTCTAGGTTTTAATTTTTTAATTATGTAAACCTGCAGTTGTCGCCCTTACTTAGTTAACTGGCGACAAAAATGAGAACAAGCACATACAATCATTTCCTTCATTTTCCTTTGACCGTAATTATGATTAAATAAAGTATTGCATTTTAGTAGGTGTGTTTGTGTGTAAGAGAACGAGTATGCTAGACTTCTCACCATTCATCTCAATGAAAATAATGATATTTGTTGATTGACTGTTCTGTTTGCTACGAACTCTTCAGTCAGTCTTCACCAAATTGTGTGGTTCGGCTCAAAGACTTTTTGTTCATTACCTGGTCTTCGGTTTCCTGATTCAACATTTGAACAAGAATTTCGAAAACCGCACTTCAGTTTTTCGCAGCATATCATTTTTGTAACAGCAAAAAAAAACATCAAATGTTCAGTATATCATACAAATAATTTTCCTAATTATGCCAACAATAAACATATAATTTTGATAATTTGGTTCTTAAGGTTTTATTAAGTGTTTAATTGATATATAAAAAGTATTAAATATGTGTGTTTTTATTTACAAATGCAAATAGAAAGTTGCGATGAGTCTACGATTCAGTAAAGGAACGAACGAGCGAATGGAGAAAGAACAAATTTTAAAAGTAAAACAATATTTCTTTTTGATTTCAAAAGCACTGAAGAAAACAGTCAAGAAAAATAGAAACTATACTTATTAGTCAAGACAAATAGAAACTATACTTATTTCTAAATGTACAGAATCTATTTAATTGTACACAGCAAATACCTACCTACCTAATCTTATTCTTCTTCACCTTAACTTCTTTGTCCCACAGGAATTGCATGAAAACTTTTCATCTGTTACTACCTACCTATGCAAATATTTTCTTTTATTCCAGACGAGTTCTATTACCATGGGGTTAACCTGGCAAATGGTACGTTTGCTGTATATATAGTCATTTTGGCCTTGCGCATTGCTGCGTGTTGTAGCACTACAAGTCAGGCAATCAAGATACTACGTCAAGTCTTTCTCCCTCTTCATAACCGTCGTTTCTTGTTCTCCCCTCAATCGATAAAAACCATGACGACCAATAAACAAACTCTCAGCCATTGTTATTGTTCTGGTTTACTGCCTCATGTTCTTGAAAAAAATATAAACTCTTTTTATATTCTGTTTTTCTGTATCACAGTCATTAAAATTCTTTGTTAGACGTAAATGGTCCAGGACCTATGATGCTGTTTGTCCCGTTAAAGGCAATAAATAACCAGCATTCTTATCCAATAGAAAATGTCGACGTAAGAGAGGCTGAACTCTAAGTGGCAGCATTGATCGATTGATATCAGCACTTCTAACGTAATTGACTTCCTGCTTGGGCCCAGGCAACAAGCCTAAAGGGTCTGGCAGTAGGGGTGCAATTTGGGATATCCGATGGAGGAATGAGTGGTTGAGAGTTACTTACAACACAACACTTTATTATTTCAAGCACTTGGCTGTTTTTAATGTTTGCTTTTGTAGAGTGGACACTTTGATTGGCAGATGTCATACGGCTTAGGAAGGCAAAATAATACCTCAGTTGAGTGGATCTGACTGGTTAGATCTGTAAAACCTTGCGGTAGCCTAGATACTCCGCCCAGGTACATCTAAAAATTATATTCCGGCTTAGTGCTTTGTGAACGGTTACTACAGCCGGACAAATGTAACTTTACACCTCCTGTCATTTCAAAACTAACCCTTGTGAACGGTTAGAGTTTAGGATCTGATGAGTTAATAGTATAATCATTGTCAATAATCGAATTCTACTGTTTAAACAAAGGGGAGGGGGGAGAAGACGTTATTTTATTAAGATTTGTATAATTTATTTTTGGATTTTTAATGTTTATTCTTCTATAATTAATAGTTGTATGAAGCATTCATTTTGTGCTTGTAAGTTACTTTATTGTGAAGTAACAGTCATGGCACAGTCAGAACCAGTTACAATCATTTTACTTCCATTCATATTGTGAAGTAACAGTCATGGCACAGTCAGAACCAGTTACAATGATTTTACTTCCATTCATATTGTGAAGTAACAGTCATGGCACAGTCAGAACCAGTTACAATGATTTTACTTCCATTCATATTGTGAAGTAACAGTCATGGCACAGTCAGAACCAGTTACAATGATTTTACTTCCATTCATATTGTGAAGTAACAGTCATGGCACAGTCAGAAGCAGTCACAATGATTTTACTTCAATTCATATTTTGAAGTAACAGTCATGGCACATTCAAGACCAGTCACAATGATTATACTTCTATTCATATAAATGGCTAAAGACCCGCAAGGGAAATATTATTTTTGAAAAACAGAATGTTTGCTGATTCAGACAAAAGGTGACACAGGCATTGTCATTAATCATAAAACCCACATCAAATTTTTAACCTAACCCCCTTCAGTACTGATGCCATTGACACTTGACAATTCCGCGTGCAGAGTGTGTTACAGCAAATAATATTAATGTATACATATGTCTTGATAGGTCTTGATGTGACTTCGTATATGCTGATATATTGATATGCTATATCGATACAATTAGCAGGTTTGGGGTCGTCTCAATATTAATGTTCCAATATATCCTGCTTAATATCGTTATTTACATACTCCGGTTATTTACCTACCCCGAACTTAAACGTAACGACACACAGGCTCTAGCAATGTAAAGCTTGGAAAAATAATACAAATAGTTTATTAAAAAGCAAATGTAAAATTACAAATGGAATCTGATTATGACTAGGTATAATATTCCCTCAGTTCGTTTTCCTTCATTCAGGTTCACAGATGTAATTTAAATGAAAGAAGCAAACAGTATCTTACTTCTAATTGACCAGTACACTGCGATCGATAATCAAGCTCAGACAAAAATGAATTTTTCACACAGGTTTGTCGTCTCAGTAAATTGTTCACAGAGGCATGTCATCTCGGTAAATATGATAAATTGTTAACAAAGGCATGTCTTGTCAGTAAACCTGATAAATTGTTCACAAGGAAAATCATCTACAAAGTAGGCACACGTAAATAAATTTAATTATAGAAGGAAAATCGGAAGGATGGTTGCACGTAATGGAAAAAGCAGTTTGTGACGAAGTGAATTTGCCTCTTGCTAATTTTTAAATGTATGTTAAATAAATTTTCAAAGTAACCCGAAACTGGTTTATGATTGTATTTTTGAAAATTTATGAGCTGAAGTAAACACACTTGACAACATTCTAAAAACTGCTGATGTAATGCAAACCATCCCAACTGCATGAGTTGTTATGATTTACGAGACCAGCTAATGGGTTGAGATTAAAAAGTTTATCTGCTTTAGAGAATTCTATTCTCTGATCACTTGAATTTGAAGTTGCAAGAAGTCCAGTCATGAAAGGCAGCCATCAGCTTGATGGTGAGTTTGCTTACTGGTTGAGAGAGAATGGACTTTGAAATTTTTCGTGTATGTTTGCCATTGATATGTTATACTTGCATTTTAAATAGACATGTTTTATGTGAGTAGAATATTATTTCTACAAATGTTTGAACTAAGATGGTCATATATTGTATGCTAAACACTTGACATTATTTCTAATGAATTCACTCATTGAAACTGTTATGCTGTTTTTATTATGATGTGTGTGTGTATATCAGGCTAATAAATAATGTTGCAGGAAACTGTAAGTTGAGATTGTGTGACCATAAATGTTTACTTTAATGCTGTGGAAGAGAGACAACATTTACAGCGCCCTTATATCTGCCAAGTGAGAGAGACGAGTGGTGTCTGCTGGAGGGTTATTAATAAAATAAATTAAGATTCTCATCACCTGTAATACTTTTTGAATGATTAATTAATTATTAATAATAATATCCATTAACTAGTGGTGTTGGTATCAGACAGTTGCATATAATGTAGGAGAGAATTTTCGGTCTTCTGGGTTCTGTACAGTGTTAACACTACACTTCTTATAGTCACGTGCGATGTTTGGTGAGGAAACAGGTGAGGCTTCAGATGGATGGGTCCTGAAAATGTTTGTGAAAGAGCTAGTCAGAGATCAATTTGTATGACACGCAATCTGAAAGCTAGTACACTATTTATTTCCACGGTTTCTCAAGTCCTTGCAAATAATAGTGTCCCTCAAATTTCACTTGCAAATTTCATGTGTGTCCGGGATTACACGAAACACATAAAGAAACCAAACTGATTTATTTAATTAGATTTAAATGCATTTCTATCTCATTGTTTGCACAATATTAGATTTATATGTCTTTCTTCCTTACGGCTTGTATACTATTAGATTTATATTTCTTTCTGTCTCATAGCTTGTGTAATATTAGATTTATACGTATTTATATCTCATGGCTTGAAATCTATTAGATTTATGTGTCTCTCTATAACATGGTTTGTACACTATTAGATTTATATGTCTTCCTGTAGTGTGGCTTGTATGCTATTAGATTTATATGTCTTCCTATATTATGGCTTGTATACAATTAGATTTATATGTAGTTATATCTCATGGCCTGAATACTACTAGTTTTATGTATTTCTAATCGATGGCAGGAAAGTATATGCCAATGCAACTTCTGTGATCTGTTTAATTAAGAGGCACACACAGCCAATAAAACGTTCCTTTGCATGACATAATAAAACTGGGCCCCACCCAAACATCAATGGTGTATGTCATGTGTGTCTATGTAACATCTTGACACGACGTATTACTGGCACATGTCACAACGAGCTTTTCTTGGAGATACATCGAAACAAGCCAAACCCGACTTCACTCACTCCATCCTGTGTGTCTCTACGCATTAGCTCGTTCATCACTTCTAAAACGGCGTTTGTGGCACTATTCATCACCCCCCTCCAATCCATTCACCCCAATCTCAAGTAATATCGGCCACGGCTAAACGCACGTCAAAAGAATTCAACAATAACACCTGCAAACAAGATCTTTTCACCCAGACGATCCGCACAAGAAAAGGATAGGTGCTTTAACACCCGAGAAAAGGATACGTTCTTTTTCACCCGAGTATCTTTCGGAAAAGTTGTAAAGTTTTCTAACAAGAAAAGGATATGTGCTTTCGCACCCGAGTGTCTTTCGAGTAAGGTGTAAAGTTTCCTAACAAGCATTCTGTACCATATTCATCATCTTCACTTCTTATTTTTATCTCGTCAACATGCACATTTGTGTTTGATTTGCATAGCAGCATATACATTGTGCTTCGCTAGGACAATATATTTCTTTAGTATTTTCTGTAATTACATACGTATGCATTTTTAGTACTACATCTATTTCGTATTGTCTGTTTTGTTGTTTTCTTCCAAGTTTCTTTGTCTGTCATGGGCTTGTTATAATCCACTCATCTTTACTGCTTCTCTCAGTGTCTCATCTGTGTTGTTATTCCAGTAGTAGTCCCTCAGGCCTATAACTTCTCCTTCAATGTCATCTTTGATAAACCTCCTATTTTACGAGATACAAATTACTCGATCTCTTCTTTTCTCGAATTCCCACAGGTACTTAACTTCTTCTGTTTTACTTTTAGTGACTGTTTCTGGTTGGTGCATCCATGATCTTTCGGGGGGGGGGGGGGGGGGTTACTCGATAGTTCTCAAATAGCTATCTATGTATGATATTTGCCACTTTGTTTTGTCTTTAGTGTATTTGCATGTTACCGAGAGTGGTAAATATGTATATAATAAATTGATTTTTCTGAAATTATTGTTATATACTATTGATTGGAATGTTGTGTAGAATGTTTACATAATCTTATTAATGAATCTAAATTATTGTTTGAAACTAACGCACTTTTCTTTCAGAAGTTCTGTAGCATTAGCAATAAGTCGTGTTTGTTTAAGTGACAAAACTGAGATAAGTGTATATTGTGTGCCATGCTTTTTACTGTAAAATCAATTTGTAAATTGATGTAACTGTTTAACGTGCATTTAATGTAAACTACTCATTGGTTATAGTTGTAGCTATTGCAGTTTATGTAAATGTGGAATTGGAATATTATTGTCACATTTGTTAATGCTTCTCCGTGACGAGAACTTGCTAAATTATAAGTTAGTGTAAATCTAACATTTGATCATGTAAAATTGTAAGAACCATATATTACTTTCTCGCTGTCACTTCAAAGACCTTAACACTGTTTTGTAATTATTGATTGCTACAAAAGAAGTAAGATTATTCTTGCAATTGTCGGGTGATTTTCTGCTGAATTTAGATCTTGTGTTCACTCTGAACCGCACACCATCCTACCCGAGCTGACAGGCATCAGAGGTGCAATTGAAACAGGTGAAGGATCAAATCTAACCTTACTCATAATATTGTTCTAACCTTACTCATAATCTTGCTCTAACCTTTCTCATAATCCTGTTCTAACCTTATAAAAATAATCATGTTTTAACCTTACTCATAATATTGTTCTAACCTTACTCATAAAAATAATCTTGTTTTAATCTTACTCATAATCTTTCTCTAACCGTACTCATAATCTTGTTCTAACCTTACTCATAATCTTGTTCTTACCTTACTATAATCTTGTTCTTACCTTACTCATAATCTTGTTCTAGCCTTACTCAATCTTGTTCTAACCTTACTCATAATCTTGTTCATACCTTACTCATAAACTTGTTCTTACCTTACTCATAATCTTGTTCTTATCCTTACTCATAATCTTGTTCTAGCCTTACTCATAATCTTGTTCTAATCTTACTCATAATCTTGTTCTAACCTTACTCATAAAAATAATCTTGTTTTAACTTTACTCATAATCTTGCTCTAACCTTACTCATAATCTTGTTCTTATCTTACTCAAAATCTTGTTCTAACTGTACTCATAATCTTGTTCTTACTCCTAATCTTGCTCGAGTCCGAACACAATTTGACATCTGTACCCGATTTATTTATTTGATTATGGTGTACAGTTAATAAAGAATATTTACACGGAATATTACAGTACCCGGGAGCATCCTGTGTGTCACTATTTACTGTCTATAACATTTGAATTAACAAAAATATTTTTCACAATTCATTTCCACTTTACAGTAAAATATTATGAACGAATATTTTCATTATTTATTTGCATATAATAGTAGATACAGCAATAACGTATACGCAAGATTTAAAGTATGATAAAGAATTACACTTTATTTCAATTTCTAGGACCCAGATTCCAAAGATATTTATGCGTTTTATTTATTATATCATTTAAGAACGGATACAAGGGTGCATACACAATTTATTTGACGTATCCTGTCAATTAAGAGAGGATATATACATGACGTACTACGTCACAGTCTTTTATATATCGCCTGTATAAATCATTACTACGTCACAGTCTTTTATATATCGCCTGTATAAATCATCACTACGGTTTCACGCTTTCCAAGTATCAAGATAAAACAGGTGGTATTTATGGACTGTATTGAAAGTGTAATGACCTGAGTAACAGGATAACAGTAATTTTACTATTTATTTTGTGCAGTATGACACAAATTACAAGAAATATTAATTATATATCTGAAGTATTACGTTGCAGGATATATTTAAACAAAATTTGCCAAATTTATTGGAAGTATCTCGACATTGCTTGCAAAAAAATCGAATGTATACAAGATTCTAAAATCACATCACCTTACCTGCAATTTAAAGTATTCACAACCCACCCCCAAAACACACTACCTTACCTGCAATTTAAAGTATTCACAACCCACCCCCAAAACACACTACCTTACCTGTAATTTAAAGTATTCACAACCCACCCCCAAAACACGAGGATATTCAGATGCAAACGCTCTACGAGATAAGCAGCGTTTAGATGTCTACGGGTTTACATTCCGGGTCTGCAATATTTTACTGTCTAATTTAATGTATTTTAGCCCCACCCCCTGCTGCCTCGCATTCTAACGAAACAAATATGTAGTGATGATTCAGTCAGGCAAAAAGTCGGACATGCTGAATGTCAACCACTAAAAATCGCTGTAGAATTTAAACCACACACACACACACCTTATGTCGAAGATTTTCATTGGTTACAAGTACCATTTTCGACTGTTTATTTACTGCCTTTAACGTGAGTAGCAGCACCATACACCTTTGACCAAATATAAGTCTTACAAGGTATTTTAATAATCACGATACAAAAATCAATTTGCACAACAGAGTTTTCAAGAACGTGAGGCACTGAGCAAGACCTCCAAAATGACTGAGAGTTTGTCTACCCGATCGTCATGGTTCTTATCGATTGTGGATAGAAAAAGAGAACATGGGTATAAAGAGAGAAGAAGGGTAGAAGTAGGGATTCTTGATTGCCTGACTTTTTGTGCCTTAGAAAGCAGCAGTGCGCATGACCAAATTGACTGTACAGCAAAGGTGTCATTTTGCAAAGTTAATCTTAGTGGTCACAGATCTCGTCTCGGGAATAAATAACTATTTCCACAGGTAGGTAGATTGATTTATAAAATTTATAAAATTAAATATAATCCTCATTTTGAAACGTGTATGTTTTCTATCGTCTCATTATTAATTTTTAATCTGTATGAAACTTTAAATAATATTGCTTTAATTTTTTCTTTCTACTTTCTCTTCATATTTTCTTCCTTTCGTTCGTTAGTCTATTTTTTCAAAACTTTCTTAGTCATCTTAACAGTCTAGTGGAATATTTAATTCAAAAAACACAAATTTAATATTTCTCTCTGCATTCATTAAAACCGTCAAATAAATAAAACAACTAAATCATTTGTTCTTTACTTGCAAAATTATTTAAAAAAACACACTAGATCTGGTGCATTGATTTAGTCTTTGCTGATCATCATGCTACAAACGTTTATCTATACAAGACTGAAATTTATTTATACAAATTCCTTCAGCCTGATGACTCGGCAGAAAGTAGGTTATATACATTCTTCTAGTAGAGCCACACCACAACTTGACTATGACTGATTTAAGACTTTATTGCAAGCAGAACATTGACCCTGTAAATAACCCCATTTTTAGTTAGACATTCACGCAGCATACAGAGAAACAGAACAGATATAAATTAGAAACTTCTATTGATATTCACACTTTCAAATATATGTTACTACTGACCGAGACAAAATAAAAATGATGTATTTTATTGAAGTGAGCTAGCAAAGATATCAATTGGGACATAGTGTTAGGAAAAATAATATAATTTTAAAACAAAACATCGTCGACAGTTAACAAAATTTGTTACTTTTTAAACATTTTGAAGTCTTTGTTCTTAAGTCATATTCATGATAAGAAATATTTTTGTTGCTTTCATCTTCTACTGTGCGTCTATATATGCTTGTGCGTGTAATTCCTAACTTTAATTTGGGTTTACAGCACTAGATCTCAAAGACCTAAAATCTAATGATAATAAGTCGATTCACTCTCACTTGACAACACTAGATCTTAAAGACCCTAAATCTAATGATGAAGTTGATTCACTCACTCGGCAACACTAGATCTCAAAGACCCTAAATCTATGATGAAGAGGATTCACTCTCACTTGACAGCACTTGATTTCCAGGACAAATAATTAGTTTAACACCATCGGAGAATTATACACGTTAAAATCTAATATTAACAAAATGAAAGTGAGGAAAAAAACACATTATATACTTTGCTTAAAATCCTTCCTATTTCATTCAACAAAACTTTCCAGTAAAATATTTTATAAGACTATACTTGCAAAATCCCAACAATTCTGCACCTGATGACGAATTTTGCATCTACTTAGTAGGTAATGAAATGTCATCACTAATGAGATTTAACGATTCCGTCCTCCGTGCTACAGATTTAGCTGTGTCGGCACAACTATAGTCTAAAATAACAGTTCAACAGCACCCATCTCGAAATTTGTATCCTTCTAAATGCTAGTACTCGTAATGTAGTCATCAAACTCGTACTCTTTTCATCAAACTCGTACTCTTAGTTTGTCATCAATCTCGCATGCTTTGTCATCAAACTGGTAATGTAGTCTTCAAACGCACACTAAATGTTGTCATCAGTTACTTGTAGTGTTTCATAAAACACGTACTCTTAGTGTTGTCATCAAACTCGTACTCTTAGTTTTGTCATGAAACTCTTACTATTAGTGGTGTCATCAAGATCCCTCTCTTATTAGTGTTATCACTCTCGTACTCTTATGTAGTCATCAAACATGTACTCTTAGAGCTGTCTAGTTCCTACTCTTAGTGTACTCATCAAACTCGTAATCTTAGTGTTGTCATCACACACGAACTCTAAGTTTTTAAAAAATTATTCTTAGTGCTGCCATCAAACTCGTACTCTTAATGTAGTCATCAGAACTCCTACTCTAAGCGTAGTCATCAAACATGTACTCTTAGTGCTGTCATCAAGTTTGTACTTTTAGTGTTGTCATCATACTCATACACTTCGTGTTCACATCAAGTTTGTAATGTTAGTTTTGTCATCAAATTCGTACACTTAGAGTTCTCAACAAACTCGTACACTTAATCTTGTCATCAAACTCCTACTATTAGTACTGTCATCAATCTCGGACTATTAGTGTAGTCTTCGTGCTCCTAATCCGAGTGTAGTCATGAAATTCGCATTCTTAGTATAGTCATCAATCTCATACTGTTAGCGTTGTCATCAAACTCGTACTCTTAGTTTTGTCATCAAACTCGCAATATTAGTGTTTTCATCAAACAATTACTCTTAGTGTTGTCATCAAACAGTTATTATTAGTGCTACATCAAACTCGTACTCTTAGTGTTCTCATCAAAATAGTACTCTTAGAGTTTTGATCAAACTCGTACTCTTAATGTTGCCATCGTGTTCGCACTCTTAGTGCTGTCATCAAACTCGTACTGTTAGTGTTGCATCGTGTTCGCACTCTTAGTGCTGTCATCAAACTCGTACTGTTAGTGCAGTTCGTATTTCTAGTGTTGTCGTCGAACTCATACCAATATATATATATACATCCATAATACTACCATGTATATATGTACTTATTGAGCTATTTTGTGTGCGTGTATATGCGCGTTCATGAGTGTATATTTTTATATAATAAAGTATAATGTTGTGTTTATATAATAGTAACACTAACTGTAGTGAAGTTCAAATTGGAAAATACACAAAAGAAACAGCATGAAGAGACATAAATCACGTAATGTGACGAGCACCCGGAATGTTTTTCTGATCTCCTATTCATCTCCCCCCACCCCTCCAAACCACTCACCTCCATCTCCGCGTAAAATTGGCCACGACCAAATGCACATCACATGAATTCAACCATAACATTTCCAAACAGGATCTTTCCACCCGGACGACCCGCACTTGAAAGAAAGGATACGTGCGTTTACACACGAGTGTCTTTCGAGAAAGTACTGTTTCCTAACAAGCCTTCTGTACTCTTTTCATCATCTTTACTTCTTTATTCTTATCTCGACCACAGCAACATATACATTGTTCTTCGCTAGGACATTATATTCATTTAGTATTTACATGCATATGGACTTTTTAGTACTAGTAACCTATCAAGCGCGTGGAGATTTGCTGAAAGCAATAGGGTCTGTAATAATATTTTAGTACTAGTAAGCAGAGATAGATAGATAGATAGATAGATAGATAGATAGATAGATAGATAGATAGATAGATAGATAGATAGATAGATAGATAGATAGAGATAGATAGATAGAGAGAGAGAGAGAGAGAGAGAGAGAGAGAGAAAGAGAGATTATATGACACCAGCGCCACTTAGTTAGTGGATATGATTATTATTAATTTATTAATAATTCAAAACTAACTACAGGTGATGGCAGATTTGTGGGTGCTCTAAACGTTTTTCTCTCCCACAACATAAATCAACATTTACTGTCACACAATGTTTCCATGAGTGAAAAACATCTTACTAAAGGAGAAGACAAATCAGTCTTTAATCTATATTTTGCGAGCCCCATCCATCCACTTTCTTCTCCAACATAAGGTTATCAATATGCATAAAAATGTCTATAAATTTAACAATAAATTTATTAAATCAACAATCAAATATGTATGACAAATACAATGAAATAGATTACTTGACATCAATATTTTCACAAACCCATATTCACATAATTTTATATTTACACAGTCTATATTCTAAAAATACAATTCAAAAATAGAGTCAATACAAATCACAGGATAGCCTTTTCAGAGAATAGATATGGAGTTATTAGAGATGAGCAATAATAGTTTTACATAAACTTGTTTAACTGCTGTCTCCATAGTCCTTCAGTATACTTTTGCAACAAAGACAAGTGTTATTGTCTGCAGTTATTATGTCAGCTCCATACATGTAACTTGCACATGAAAAATACCGTTCTGCTACTTAGAGTTAACCTGGGTGCTTCTTTTCGCCGTGCCAACTCCTTCAAATAGAACAAGAAATGTAGTGATGTCCAACAACTTCTCTATACTAGAAATGCTTCAGGTAGACAACAAATCTTGCCATCTCACATCAGGTGAGTGTAGTGTGTTCTTACACTTACACACCGCTTTATGCCTTTTTCATGGTCTTATTGACTTACAAACAGTAAACAAAGAGGTTCAAATCAAACATTGAAATGAAAATAGCAAAGACTACTTGTCTCTGCAAATATAACCAGATAGCAATGCTAAGTCTCCAGTTTATCACTTTATAACTCCTTTTTTACATTCCAGTCTCAACTTATAGTTTTCTGCAATTGTAGTATTAGCCCAATACACACACACACACACACACACACACACACACACACACACACACACACACACACACACACAGCATAATAAATACAGCATGTCAAAACAATGTCAAGTGTCAAACTACATGTAAGCAGCTTAGTTCAAACATTTGTAGATAAAAAAGTCAACTCACATAGTACATCTCTACGCAAAACACAAGTGTAACATCAATAGCGAAAATGCATGAAATATTTCTAAGTCCATTCTATCTCAATCAGTCAGTAAACTCATCACCAAACTAATGGCTGCCTTTGAAAACTGGACTTCTTCTTTGCCACTTCAAATCCAAAGTGATTAAACAATAGAATTCTCTACAGCGAGTAAATTTTTTAATCTCAGTCCATTGGCTGGTCTCGTTCTCGTAAATTCTAATCGCTGGATAATAAAACTACTCACTAGTTTGCATTACATCAGCAATTCTAGCATATTCTTGCCTCGAGCATTTACTTAACTTTCAAAAATACCATCATAAGAAATGCCTAGACCGGGTTACTCTGACAATTTAATATTTTATATAATGAAAAATTTTTTTAAATAGCAAGCGGCAAATTTTCTCCCCCATAGATTATATAACTTTGAAAAATTGATTCATGGTGTCAATGACAAAATAAAAAATCTTTCTAGTTTTAATAGAACACCAGTATTTTGAGGAGCATTAACTCATTTAATAATAATCTTTATAGTTCATTGCTGAGAACAGAATAAAAGCCTCTGCTTTGTAAATCTCAGTTATTTTAAATTTTGTTTAATCGACTGTCTGCAACACATTTCAAAGTTGCAGAAACGGCTGGTCACCTGAAATATTTCAAGCGTATTAGAATAAATATTAGTGACAGTGCCATTAAGCAGGAGTGAATGCGTCACTCTTGTCCATACTGTAAATCACCATTTTATCCTTGTACACTCAGTACGTGACCTTTATATACTTAGTATGGGGAGCAATTAAACCTTTATACACTTAGTATGGGGTCACGCGACCTTTATACACTTAGTATGGTGATCAAGTGACCTTTACCCTTTGTATAGGGAATTCGTGACCTTTATACACTCGGTATGGGGATCACGTAATCTTTATACAATTAGTATGGGGAACACGTGACATTTATTCGCTTAATAAAACGAATGCAGTGAATAATTCTACTTTTAAATTCGGATCGTGCCTCATCATCTATCTTAAATAATGTTAACATAAAATTAATTTTAAGCATTTTGTTTCAGTAGATATACACTTAATTTCCCTTTAGTTTAGTTCGATGTAAGTTTGCTAAAATAAAAATTGAAAAGGATAATGATTCCTGTATACATCGTGGTAAAACTTCGGTACACGTGTATATCTTCTTGTACTGTCATTCATATCGTCACTGGACTACATCCACTTGTACAGTGTCATTCATATCGTCACTGGAATACATCCACTTCTACTGTGTCATGCATGTCGGTAATGGACTATTGTACTGTGTCATGCATATCGAAACTATTGTACTATGTCATCAGTACCGTAAAAAGAGCGAGGCGAGTGAAGCACATGCCTCGGGCGCACAAATCTGAAGGAGTGCAGAAAAGGGAAAAAGATCTGTTTACAAAGATTTATATTTTATGAAAAATTACACTCAGAAAGGATCCTGCTTCGCATGTTTTTACTTCTCCACGGGCAAAATATGGCAACGTATGTCGACGTGCCGTAAAACACAGATACTCATTACACACCCTTACTTCTCGAAACTGCGGGCGGCCAAGTGAGCTACTATCGTATTTTGTCCTTACTTTCTGCCACTTCTTCGACCTTGTCACTGATAAATTTGTGCGAACAATACTAGAAACTGTAATATAATTGACTGCAGAGAGTCTGTAAACTATTGTCCTACACAATACTGTACAGAGATAAATTTGTGCGAACAATACTAGAAACTGTAATATAATTGACTAGAGTCTGTAAACTATTGTCCTACACAATACTGTACAGAGATAAATTTGTGCGAACAATACTAGAAACTGTAATATAATTGACTACTGAGAGTCTGTAAACTATTGTCCTACACAATACTGTACAGAGATAACGTCAGTGCGTAGGTCTGACAGACGCTATCTGCTTGGTGACTACTGTCATTCGTAGGTCTGACAGACGCTATCTGCTTGGTGACTACTGTCATTCGTAGGTCTGACAGACGCTATCTGCTTGGTGACTACTGTCATTCGTAGGTCTGACAGACGCTATCTGCTTGGTGACTACTGTCATTCGTAGGTCTGACAGACGCTATCTGCTTGGTGACTACTGTCATTCGTAGGTTTATATTTCAAGTGAAAGAGTCAATACACGTTTAGATTAATTTTAATAGTTTGATATATTTATTTTCGTATTTCAATTTTTATTATAATATTTAACAAGAACCTGCATTATGAATTCTAAACGTCCAAGTGTGGCAGATTATTGTAAAGGACGAAAACTTGAATTCTGGAATATTCTTTAATCTATTGGAACTTATTAGTCATTACGATGTTCAACTTTAACAAGCGTATCATATCTTACAAAAACAAATGTTCAGTAAGTTATTTTTCACCGTCTGTACAAAAATAAATTTACTGGCTTACCAGGAAATAAAGTTTGTCATGAAATTCTATCCAACGTAAAAATGGCTAAATATTATTCTATACACTTGGACTGCACGCCAGACATATCTCATCGAGAGCAAATGTTCCAGATTGTGAGATATGTGAGAAGCGATAGCGGAATTGTTTCTTTACAAGAAAGTTTTTTAGACTTCATTGAAACCAAAGAAAATTCTGGAAGTGGATTAGCCGAAGAAATAATAACAAAACTCGAAAATGGTAAGCTTGATCTTCAAAATGCGAGAGGCCAAGCTATGGTAATGGCGCAAACATGGCAGGTATGTATAAAAGGCGTCAAGCTGTCATTTTGAAAAAAGCAAATTAGCGAAATGTATAGCATGTTCAGCCCATTGTCTAAATTTAGTTGGTGTACGTGCAGTCATGGTTTCATTCTTTGCCACTGTACAAAAGGTAGACACGTTTTGTTTTCATTCAACTAGTCAGTCTCTGGGATATTTTGATGGATATATTAAAAGTATCAGTAAAAGGTCATGGTCATCAAGAGCTAATGGATATGTTAAAAGTATCACTAAAAGGTCATGGTCATCAAGAGCTAGTGGATATATTAAAAGTATCGCTAAAAGGTCATGGTCATCAAGAGCTAGTGGATATATTAAAAGTATCACTAAAAGGTCATGGTCATCAAGAGCTAGTGGATATATTAAAAGTATCGCTAAAAGGTCATGGTCATCAAGAGCTAATGGATATATTAAAAGAATCACTAAAAGGTCACGGAGATGCTAGAAGGTTATCAAGAGCTAATGGAGATATTAAAGGTATCACTAAAAGGTCACAAAGATACTAGATGGTCTTCAAGAGCTAAAGCAGTTGAAGGCTAACATTCTCAGATTAAAGAAGTGACTAATGCTCTAAAAATGTCGCTGTTGCATCCAAATGTCCAGAAGCAATTTCAACAGCTAGCATCCTTCTGAAAAGAATTAACAATGAAATCTTGTGCATGTTATACACAAGGCGCAATATCCTAACTCATATTGACAGAGTGAATAAAACCTTGCAAGCAAAACTGTTTCTCAGGCGTCTAAAATGATCAACGGATTGCAAAATATTTTTTTAAAGAGATGCATGATAGTAACAGTAATGTGGTCAATATTTTTACAGAATGTAGACAAAAGGCTGAGAGTGTAGAAATGCCAGCAAAATATTTTTATCTAAAAAGCGAAAGGTAAAATGGCAGCAACTTTCTGACTATAAATCTGAAGACGAATTATCAACTTTCTGACTATGAATCTGAAGACGAATTATCAACTTTCTGACTCTGAATCTGAAGACGAATTATCAAGTTTATCTGATGAGCAATCTTTCAACGTACAATTGAAAATCATATTTGACATCACAATGGTTGAGCTAAATATGGAGCTAAAAAGCTTTGCATCAGATATTTTCTGATTTTGATTTTCTGTTAGATGATTTGCTATTAAAATGGATACTCCTAGTGTTCAAAAGGAAGCTATGGCTTTAAGTCTCAAATATGACAGCGATTTGAATGCCTTTAAAATTTCGTCAGAGATTCAGAGTTTTAAACATCAGGCTTTGGTGTTATTTCCAAATGTGTCTCTCGCAACTAGTTTGGATCTTGTCTAGTTACTTCATGAATATAATTTGGCCGAACCTTATTCTAATTTAGAAATTGCTTTAAGATAAATGTCGTGGTCGTCTGTTTTCCGAGTGTATTATATTTTAATCTAACGTTTAGACATTTCAAGTGCATTTCAAGTGCATATATATATATATAACCCTATCTTCAGACTTCAGACCAAACATGCTTAAAAACCAGCCTTATGTCGATCCACAGCATTAGGCAGACAAATATGTGGTCTGCCTAAGGCTTGTACTATTTATTTGTATAAATAAAACCTCATTTTGCCACTTTTCTCCCTTTCTTTTATCTTTATTGTAGTTACCTTTGACATATTTCATATTTCAATCGTTTTTTCTGTGAATTCAAGTGTGGTTTTGAAGGTTGTATATATACACTGAGGTCAATATATATATATATAACCCTATTCCCAGACTTAAGCGGACCAAATAAGCTTAAAAACCAGACTTATGTCGACCTACAGCAATAGGCAGACCGCCTCTTGGTCTGCCTAAGTTTCAGATTGTTCATTCTTATAAATAAAGCTTAATTTTGCCATTTTTCTCTCATAGTTTTATCTTTGTTGTTATTATCTTTGACATAAACCACTAAATTTCATATTTTAATAGTTTTTCCTGTGAGTTTTCATCGAAATTCGGGTGCGATTTTGAAGGTTGTATACTTCGGGCATTATTGATATGCTTAAAATCCAGAGTTATGTAGACCGTTGAAAAAGTGGTTGTAACTATGTAGTTTGCGTGTATACTATATACTTCCTAAATCTCATCGTTTAGAAAAGAATGTCTTTCATCGATATAACTGATTAATTTTACTAAATTCAGTTTATTTCTACATTTAATTAAGCGTGAGGTTAGAGTACCCTGTTGACAACGATTTTATGGTCACACTACGTACCTAATTAAACACAATATGGAAGTGAAAAGAATGCTCTGGAAAGGTAAAACTGAAACCGGCTGATATAATGTGTATATTAAAGTCATAATAATCAAATTAGAATCTCCATACACTTTAAAATAATTTTAAAACATATTTTTTGTAACTCGACTCGAACACGTTAAATTGGATTGCTTCCCTTTTCCTGTATCACTGTTTAAGGCCCCAAAATGTATATTTTTATTTTCTACAAACTGGCTTAAATTAACGATTCAAGTGGCCTTTCTCTAGGTCAAGAAATTACTTTTACATCTATTATAAACAAATAGAATGCCGCTTTTGTGGTTTAAAGATTAGAATATTGCTTAAACTCGCTCAATCGAAGAACTGATTTTTTTCAAAATGGCGGCTTACGATTGTCTAGTACTGTAAGTGTAAGTAGGTTGCACAGAAACTATAAACTAAAATAAAGGCTAAAGGCTTACTTAAATTTGATATTAATAATGATATTTAATTTCTCAAAGGAAAAAGCTACACAGTTTAAGAAGCATTATTTAAGTATTTTATTCTGAACTCGATCTCAATGTACAATGACAGCCTATATTAGTTATGCATGTAAACAACAAAGAGCAAATTAATTGTTTGGTTTAAATTTTAACAATTATTGTATTTCCAAAAACGAATAAACTGTTACATTAAAAAGTCTGCTTAGAAATCAGTAGAGGATTATTTGCATAATTTTCAGAGTTTATTTTCTTGAAATCACCATTAGCTATATAGATTTTGCAAAATTATTGATTAAATAAGTTGTGGAAATATATTAGATTTTATAAATCAACATCATATGAACAATAGAATTAAATGTAACATTAACTATTTATTTTTATTTTTTTATATGTCTATCTAATTATTACTCTTGTAATACAAGTTATTTCCATTTAAAGAATTGTGAAAGCACTAGAAGTAAAACTACTATTCAAAACAAAATTAAACCATGTGATACTTTGAAATATTTTTCAGATTTATACATAATATATTAATATTAGTATAATTGTAACACTGCAGATTTCATTAAGTCAGACCCATTTGGTACTCTGAAATCTTGTTTACAGCAGATGACATTTTTCCTAGTGGATATTACTTGCCTCTGAAATACACTCCCAACTGGTATTTATTTGGAAAAAATAATTAATTTCTATGCAACACTTTTATTAAATATTGACTTTTCCAAGGAGGATTGTGAGAGACTTGTGTAATATTCAAAATTCCTTTCAAGATAATATGTTCTTACCAACAAGAATAGCTATCCCACTTCTTTGTAATTAATTCTAATTTATACATGCATGTTTGTAAATCAATTTCTGCATCATAATAATACATTCCACCATTCATTTAACTGTGTACTGATGGATTTGACTTGTTATACATTGTCATAAATTTATAAATATCATTCAGCTTGTAAAATGCACTACTCAGTTGTTAAGCTCTCTAATTTATAGATGTATGTTGTAAATCCATTTCTGCACCATAATAATACATTCCATCATTCATTTTACTGTGAAATGATGGATTTGATTATTATACTAAATTATAGATATGTAAATATCATTCAGCTTGTAAGATGCACTACTCAGTTATTAAGCTCTTATATATTTCCAGGTCTTGAAAAAACACACTCTGCTATGTTTATAGCAGGAGTGCAATTATTACTGCTATGTAAATATAATAATTTCTAACAGTAGTAATAATACTGAAGTCCAAGAAACTGAAGAAAGATATGTCAATAGAAAAACTGAATATTTACTGTTTCCATTTAACAAAACTGTTTGAATAGTGATAGTGATAGTTAACATGTTCATAATGTATAACTGAAAGTTACAGGGCAATATTATATACAGTTAATACAGCTTATATAGCTACAAAATGATCATGGATTAGGAAAGTTGTTAAAAAATAATAGAACATACTACCAGACATATAATAGATAACCTGAAATAAGACAACTACCTTATATTCAGTTATTCAGTTAATAGTTAAATACACTAATAAAAAAAATAAAACATAAATAATAAGATTGTTGCATTGTATGAAGCAAATAAAGTAGCACTAAAGTGACAAATCCATTATGTTTTCAGCTTGTGTTGTATACAACACTTTAGACTCTCACTCACTGATCCACTATTAAAAATCACTAATCTTGTGAATACATATGAAATATTTTCTTAATAATAGAACTGACTCAGATTGGATTATGAGACTATTAAAAATATGTAATGTTGCAAATACATATGAAATATTTTCTTAATAGTAGAACTGACACATATTGGATTATGAGACTATTATTAGGCTAGTGACTTTAATGAGGGATGAGGTACAGATATAATGTATTTTAATGTAAAGGATATCCAGCAATATACAAATAAATAATAATTTAATTTGGAATATATTTTAGTGTTCCAGAATGTCAGTTCTAAGATATGAATTGATTATAAGAAATTGATAATAATAATAGTATATTACAAAATTTCACACTAAACAACAAAATTCACTAGCAAAAATGCCAAGTTCAGCATTTCAAATCTTACATATGCACATTGGATAAACTAAAAGATACATGAGAGCTATTAATAATATATGCCTACATGAGAAATTAAAACAATAATTATCATTTTAAAGTGGCTGTATCTCTACTGGTCACAAAGAAACTTTTTAAATCTTATATTTTTTAATTTGCTCTATGGATCACTATGCTATAATTGATTTATACATTTATGAAAACTAAATGTTTTCTTTATATTAGCTGCAAAAACTAGTACTGTATTAATATAACTTATGTATATACATATATATTTATTTCAAATGTAATTTAGAGTAAGGGTGTGCAGCAAGTATTATTTCATCCAAAAGTAAAAAGAAAAATTTCAATTCGGTTCAAGTTTAGGATGATTGGAAACACAACTGTGTACAGAGATGCAATGAATATTTCTTTACTTCTTCAAATCCTTTACAACTATGAACAATAACTGTATTAGTCTCAAGACTGTGTATTTACAGTAGCTGATGCAATAGAGTAACTTATGTGGAAACTATAGTTAGATTTAATTTCACTACAAAAAGAAATGACAATGTGTGCTATTTTTTGCAGTCCATAACGTTATTCAAAACTGTGTGGTAGTATTTAAAGTAATATTTATACTGGTAGTTTAAAAGTGAAATAGAAAAGATATAGAGCATTGTGAATGAAATGAAAATTGATTTATTTTTATAGATAAATAAAATACTTCTCCTTGTGGTTTTTGACTCGCACAAAAATGAAAGAAAAATAGAATACTCCTTTCTATCTTTTTTCTCTTAGCCAAATTATTTGACTATCAACTTTTAGCACTGTCATATAGGTGCTACGAACTTTCTTGTGTCAGTTTTGCACGAATAGTAATTAAAAGTTTTCAGTCGAATTGCACTGCCCCTTTTGTCACGTGGAGAGCTAATTCCCTCAACTCTGTCGTGGTGGAGATAATGGGCTTTCTTTTGTCAACTCAAAGAGACCATCCTATTGTTCGTATCTTAACGGTTTATAGTGGGTTTTCCAAACACCCTGACCCCTGTCGTCTTCCTAACAGCCAGGCGGCTTATATCAAAAGTTAATCCTTCCTCCTCGCCTACACTCGTACACGTGAGAACAACAGTACCTATCTTTACTACTGACTGGCGATTGTTGTGCAAACATTTTTTTCTTCTTAGCAGTGTTAGTGAATGGCTACGCATTCTTTCGTACTTCCATCAAATCAACACTGCACACATTTATGTACACAAAGGTGTGTACGGTAGACCCAACAGCTCCATACACAATTGTGTTTAAAAACAAGGGGGTCATTATACGTAATATCGAAGGAGAGAAGTTATATGACATATATCTAGATGCAAAGTGTTACTCGATGCTATTTTTACTGCAATATTTAAGTTATTAAAACACAAAATTTAACAGAAACAAAATCTAAATCAGGAATAAAAGATATATTCTAAAATTTATATTCGTTTTTTTTATTTACAGCTAATCCTAACCCTAACATTTCTCTTAAAAAAAAACACCAAAACTATCTCTAAAATTCCCTAACCATATTTTTTCTCTAACCTAAAACAAGAGAGTTGTGTATTGAGTCGCTTCTAATCAACGGTGAGCAATGAGCGGGAAAATATCAGGAAAAAAGTCACAGGAAAAAAAAAAAGTCATAGGAAATAAAATCACAAGAAAAAAGTTACAGGAAATAAATTCACAATATAAAGTCAAAAGTGTCAGAGTGTATATGTTATAATACTTATTAACAGTAAGTGAAGCAGGAAAAGGCAAGGAGGTTAACAGCTCGCTCAAAATGTGTGTGATTCAAGTGTATTTTATATACCGTATAAAAGCTTTGTAATACATACATTTAGTTAATTAATTTTCAGTGTAAGTCGGTATGCTTGCTTATTATTGAGTGAATAACAGTAAATGGAAGTAAGCGATGGCTCATTAGGATCCTCGTTCGATTCTCGCTCGTTGAGGGTAAATGTGTGTGTGTGTGTGTGTGTGTGTGTGTGTGTGTGTGTGTGTGTGTGTGTGTGTGTGTACGTACTTGCGAAGTTTCAGTTCTGCGGTAAATTGCTTTATATGCAAGTTGCTGGAGTCCTTTCAAGTCTTCTATAAATGTTTCAAACTTGTTCTACCAAAATTGATCAGAGGCTCCCACTTTATACAGTTTATCAGCTATTAATTATTCACTGTGTTAAATTTGTAACCAGAAAACGTTAGTTTGCCTTCACTCGTGCGTATAATCCAGCTAATCAAACGTAGGCATGACATTTTAAGGAGTGTGGCATCTTGGAAGAGCAAAGAGCACTTACTTCGCGATCAATCGATTCACCGCACTCCCTCAAAGGACTATGTGCTCTGTGTACATAGAAGCCTACATAACTTTTTCTTGTTTTCAGTGTTTCAAGCCGTAAGTAAGAAGGAAATACGCAATGTAATAACCAAACTGAAACTGAAACAAGCAAACTGAAACTTACTTAAAATCATGTGAAATATTGAAACTCGATTTGACAGTTATTTCAAAACTTTAATTAAACTAGTTTATTTGATATTAGGAAAAATATTAAAAGTTTAAACTAGTTTCATATATCATCAAATAATAAGAAAGCTTCAATTAATAAACATTTCTATATGTGCCTTTGTACTTAGTAAGAAGAAGTGGCAGGAGAATGACCTGCTGTTTATTAGTCATATGCTTGAATCATGAATCTATTTTTATTAATGCTATCATCCTTTTAGTTCATTCATATGTAATGCTTGTCTGTAAATGAGGTCGTGTGGTTTGCGTGGAATGTGTACACGTTAATAAAACAAACAGATAGAGAGAAACAGAGTAGTAATTTACTAGATTATATTGTAATAATTCAGTGAATACACAAATGCGTTCATTTTTAAAGACACAAATGACATATTATCTTGCTAATCAGTATTGGCATACAGCTTAATTTTCGCCAAACATTTTTATCTATCTCTCTATTGATTTGACGTTAAATTGCTCGTAACATTGAGTAAGCAGATGCATTTCGATACGTGAAGAAAAAAAAATTTAAATGTGTAGTTTGTTTGTTTCCATTCTATTGGTTATTTTTTCTTTTCTTAAGGAAGATTAAATCAGCAAACATTTTTTTGTTTATAAAGTGAGTATGGAATGTCGTCTTTGTATTTAATAAAAAATGGCAAGAGAATGACCTTACAATAACTTTAGTATAATATTTTAACTTTATGCGCCCAATTATGAAAAAAACTACATTGTCTTCTTCTGCTTTGGTTTACAGAGTGACCAATAATATTTTAAAGATATCAAACGTAATACTAATTTACACCATCTCTGTTATAGAAAAATAAATATGGAAATACAGAATCTGAAATCAGTGAAACACGACTATAAAGAATAGAGTAAGCGATATCTTTTATTCAAATAAAAGTGATCATTGCTTAGAGAAACCTCTTAAAGCGTTCTAAAAGGAAATAAGCATTATTTAAACTTTTATTATGTTAATTAAGTAATTGATTTAATTAAAGAATATTAAGGCACTCTGATAGGTTAATTGTCTTCTTTTGTTGATTCTGATTCTGACAAAATGGAGCAATATTACAAATACCTCTTTGAACAAATAAAATGTTTCTGCGTGTGCTGAACCCGAATCTGAAGTTAGTTTTATTAAATTCCTCGTACTATTCCGCATAATTAGAAAAATAAAATTTTCGCAAAAAAAATCATAATTCGAGAAATATGAAATATTATCATTTCAAAATAAGCCACGCGTATTTCTGCAAAATCCTGCAAAGGCTGTCAAAATTTCAGCGACTTTAGTAGAAAACGCGATTTGGCGCCAAAATTTCTTTGTCTCAAAAAATCGACTTTACCTACTAATAATGCAAGGCGCTAACTGAAGTCGACATTTTGACAAAAGCTGAATTTCTACAAAACTAATTGTCAGAAAAGGACTAAAATTGGTAGGCATGAAACTAAATCCTTTGTGACTCGGAATGTAAAATAAAAAGTCTGATATTCCAAAGAACTCTACAGAAAAACCCGTTCCTGCAACCCTTCTGCAAAAATTGAGTTTTCTTGATTTTTCGAAGCGTTCGTCTTTTTATCTGACGAACGCTTTACTCTACATGCATTAAATTCAGGTACCTAATGCACAACCATGGGTCTTATGACTTCTATTTATTGAGTATTTTTAGAGTAATCCATGTCGGAAATAATTAGGTTCAAACTACTTAAAATGGCCCATTTCCCGCTTCGGCTCGTTCGGATGGCCACAGTCACCTGTAATGTTACTCCTCAGCTCCGTTCTCAGGGATGATTTCGAAAGAGGAATCTATGGGCTACGTCCAGAAGTTAAGTGTATGATTGTATGTCTATAACTGCGCGCACCACAATAGGGTAATCACGATGACCAAACTTTGCAAATCGGCCAAAGGTGCGAAAATATCCAAACGTCAATTCTGACAAATTGGCGCAATATTACAAATACCTCTTTGAACAAATAAACTGTATCCGCGTGTGCTGAACCCGAATCTGAAGTTAGTTTTATTAAATTCCTCGTACTTTAAGAGAAATGCGCATAATTAGAAAAATAAAATTTTCACAAAAAAATTCATATTTCGAGAAATATGAAATATTATCGTTTCAAAATAAGCCACGAGTCTTCCTGTATTATCCTGCAAAATCTATCAAAATTTCAGCGACTTTAGTAGAAAACGCGATTTGGCGCCAAAATTTCTTTGTCTCAAAAAATCGACTTTACCTACTAATAATGCAAGGCGCTAACTGAAGTCGACATTTTGACAAAAGCTGAATTTCTACAAAACTAATTGTCAGAAAAGGACTAAAATTGGTAGGCATGAAACTAAATCCTTTGTGACTCGGAATGTAAAATAAAAAGTCTGATATTCCAAAGAACTCTACAGAAAAACCCGTTCCTGCAACCCTTCTGCAAAAATTGAGTTTTCTTGATTTTTCGAAGCGTTCGTCTTTTTATCTGACGAACGCTTTACTCTACATGCATTAAATTCAGGTACCTAATGCACAACCATGGGTCTTATGACTTCTATTTATTGAGTATTTTTAGAGTAATCCATGTCGGAAATAATTAGGTTCAAACTACTTAAAATGGCCCATTTCCCGCTTCGGCTCGTTCGGATGGCCACAGTCACCTGTAATGTTACTCCTCAGCTCCGTTCTCAGGGATGATTTCGAAAGAGGAATCTATGGGCTACGTCCAGAAGTTAAGTGTATGATTGTATGTCTATAACTGCGCGCACCACAATAGGGTAATCACGATGACCAAACTTTGCAAATCGGCCAAAGGTGCGAAAATATCCAAACGTCAATTCTGACAAATTGGCGCAATATTACAAATACCTCTTTGAACAAATAAACTGTATCCGCGTGTGCTGAACCCGAATCTGAAGTTAGTTTTATTAAATTCCTCGTACTTTAAGAGAAATGCGCATAATTAGAAAAATAAAATTTTCACAAAAAAATTCATATTTCGAGAAATATGAAATATTATCGTTTCAAAATAAGCCACGAGTCTTCCTGTATTATCCTGCAAAATCTATCAAAATTTCAGCGACTTTAGTAGAAAACGCGATTTGGCGCCAAAATTTCTTTGTCTCAAAAAATCGACTTTACCTACTAATAATGCAAGGCGCTAACTGAAGTCGACATTTTGACAAAAGCTGAATTTCTACAAAACTAATTGTCAGAAAAGGACTAAAATTGGTAGGCATGAAACTAAATCCTTTGTGACTCGGAATGTAAAATAAAAAGTCTGATATTCCAAAGAACTCTACAGAAAAACCCGTTCCTGCAACCCTTCTGCAAAAATTGAGTTTTCTTGATTTTTCGAAGCGTTCGTCTTTTTATCTGACGAACGCTTTACTCTACATGCATTAAATTCAGGTACCTAATGCACAACCATGGGTCTTATGACTTCTATTTATTGAGTATTTTTAGAGTAATCCATGTCGGAAATAATTAGGTTCAAACTACTTAAAATGGCCCATTTCCCGCTTCGGCTCGTTCGGATGGCCACAGTCACCTGTAATGTTACTCCTCAGCTCCGTTCTCAGGGATGATTTCGAAAGAGGAATCTATGGGCTACGTCCAGAAGTTAAGTGTATGATTGTATGTCTATAACTGCGCGCACCACAATAGGGTAATCACGATGACCAAACTTTGCAAATCGGCCAAAGGTGCGAAAATATCCAAACGTCAATTCTGACAAATTGGCGCAATATTACAAATACCTCTTTGAACAAATAAACTGTATCCGCGTGTGCTGAACCCGAATCTGAAGTTAGTTTTATTAAATTCCTCGTACTTTAAGAGAAATGCGCATAATTAGAAAAATAAAATTTTCACAAAAAAATTCATATTTCGAGAAATATGAAATATTATCGTTTCAAAATAAGCCACGAGTCTTCCTGTATTATCCTGCAAAATCTATCAAAATTTCAGCGACTTTAGTAGAAAACGCGATTTGGCGCCAAAATTTCTTTGTCTCAAAAAATCGACTTTACCTACTAATAATGCAAGGCGCTAACTGAAGTCGACATTTTGACAAAAGCTGAATTTCTACAAAACTAATTGTCAGAAAAGGACTAAAATTGGTAGGCATGAAACTAAATCCTTTGTGACTCGGAATGTAAAATAAAAAGTCTGATATTCCAAAGAACTCTACAGAAAAACCCGTTCCTGCAACCCTTCTGCAAAAATTGAGTTTTCTTGATTTTTCGAAGCGTACGTCTTTTTATCTGACGAACGCTTTACTCTACATGCATTAAATTCAGGTACCTAATGCACAACCATGGGTCTTATGACTTCTATTTATTGAGTATTTTTAGAGTAATCCATGTCGGAAATAATTAGGTTCAAACTACTTAAAATGGCCCATTTCCCGCTTCGGCTCGTTCGGATGGCCGTGGTCACCTGTAATTCTACTCCTCTAATTGTTAGAAAAGGACTAAAATTGGTAGGCATGAAGCAAAATAATTTGTGACTCTGAATATAAAATAAAAAGTCGGATATTCGCAATATCTCTTGAGATAATAAAATTCGTGCACCTGACCCCCAAATTTCTTTTTTTCAATTTTTTATTTGCTTGACTTTATATCTGTAAATAGAATTTTATACATATTTTTAATATAAAAAGACACTATCAAACAACTGAAATAGTTACTCTGATTTAGAAAGCAATATTAATCAGTTCATGCATAAAGAATATTTATTGACCCTAATTAGAAAGTCGTTTTTATCAGTCAATGATCAATCCTGCTATTTTTTTGTGTGTGAAATATATTTTAAACAACAAAATCCATCTGAATCCATCAAATTCAATATATGGTTGCAATAAAGTTATTGCATTGAGATAATTATAATGAATTTACAACCTCGTAATTTTACTCCTCAGCTCCGTTCTCAGGGATGATTTCGAAAGAGGAATCTACGGACTACGTCCAGAAGTTAAGTGTATAATTGTATGTCCATAACTGCGCGCGCAACAATACGGTAATCATGATGACCCAATTTCGCAAATCGGCCCAAAGTGCGTGTCAGGCGAAAACAAAACTTAGCCCGGCATCACTCCATAAACATTAAAAATTTAAAATAGTAAAATATAGATACACAAGGGGTATAGGAACAATAGCACAAAATACACATTCAAATCATTCAACCAAGACACAAATTACAAGACTGACCAACCACTCCAAGACATTAGCAGGATGTTAGAGTTATACAAGACTGACCACACATGGCTAGGGCACAGGAAATGGTTAGGGATCCAAGGGTCACTTGTAGCTAACTGATAGACTCACACTGAGCTATGGGCTAGGGTACAGGAAGCGGTCAGGGGATCAAAGGGCCACTCTTAGCTAACGGTAGAGGGAGGGGTTAGTTTTTAATTCATATTTAAATAACTGCAAATCAGAAAAAGGACACACCTGGTGGATCGCAGGAGAAATAATTCCTGAGTCATAAGGAAATGTGGAAATTCATATAACTTTAGAACTTCCCGACGGATCAACATCCTTGTACCCCACCCACCACAAAAAATTACAAACAAACACACACACACACATATACACACACTCACACACACGCGCGCGCACACACACACACACACACACACACACACACACACACACACACACACACACACACACTCACAAACAAAATAAAAACATCTTTTACTCCGAACGAGAATTACACCATGATACTCTTGGGGGAGAGGTTATTAATTTCTGCACAATCACTTACTTCCATTTCCTGTTATTCAGTCTATAATATACGTGTTTATGGACACAATCATAACAACATATCTGAGTATGAATAAAATATATTATTAAATGTGTGAATTATAATATGAATTATTATATGTACACGATATACAAATCGCACGCACGCCTTTTTTCCCGTGACTTTTTTTCCTGTGACTTTTTCCGCTCACCCTTAGATTGGACTAGATCGTATGACGTTATTTTTATTACTGATTTTCTGTAAGTGACATTCTGGCATAGCGAACTCTAAATAATATTACTGCAGCTATTTGGTATAAATTTGCGACTTCATTATTAGTAGTATAGATATCTCGATTTGAGTAGCTCTTTTTAATAGACTATTTCATCATCACCATTTCATTGCTGAAAAAGAAATGTCCATGAAAAACTAATATACAAGCCTCGACTTTAATTCTAAAGATGCAGATATTAAGTTTATATGAGCATTTTAAGTGTGAGACCATCTTTTAAGAGACAATGACTTGATAAATAGAGAAGCGAAACGGTGTAGTTAATTTGAACTGTGGGAGCACGACCGTACCACTGTAGAACATTAATTTTATATGTGAGTTTTGTAAAAGAGAATTTTTTTAGCCATGGATATTATTGACAATAATAAGAGCGGTTCAAAATTTGTGTTTAGCCCGACAAGAAACTCTGAATATAGAGCCATACTTTCTTTGAGGAGTCGTTTGGAACATTCGCCTTAATCATGAATATTTTATCAGAAACAAAATATCAAACACTAAAATCATTCATAAATCATCCTAGCAAACGCATAATGGTAACCATAAGTAAATGAAAATTGTTTTAAATCTTAGAATCTTCAGGTGTTCAATAGCACATAATAACTTAATTATGCAGATATAGAAACCTCATAAATTTACCAGGTATGTTTTGCTAATGTTGTTGAGTGTATTTGAAAATACTGTACTATTTTATTGTATTTTTTAAACAAGGCTCTCATTGCTTTACTTATTTTAAAAGCAGGGTTTTTTTGTTTGATAACTATGATTGGTAACTGTGAGTATATTATGTCATGAAGTAAGCTCACTTCGAATGAACTATACTATTAAAAATATGAATGAATTATAATTTTATTTGACTGATGAAACTTGAAAATGCAGATGTATACGAATATAAGACTTAGTTTATAGTAAGGTGTCCGTGTTGTTTATGAACGGACGCGTAGTTCCTGTCAGTAAGTGAATGCAAAAGCATGCCTGGGGGGGAATGACGATTGGGGATTATTCGCGTGGCGTGCTGTTCTTCAAGCTGCATTGCCTAACTGTACATCAAAGTTATACAAAGTACCGCCAGCGAGAAACCTCCCTCCAAGCTCACTAAGTCTCTTCTTTACTGAAAGTTGATTTCACTCACACCAAGGAAGGGTTGTTTAGCCAGCGTCTTTTGTCTAAGGATTTTAAGTGGTACACAAGGCGTGAAAGTGATGTTGGAAAAATACGACAACAGAATGAATCTCTGCATGAATGCATTCCAATTCTGAGAGCGAGTAGTCCACGCTATCTATCTATCTATCTATCTATCTATCTATCTATCTATCTATCTATCTATCTATCTATCTATCTATCTATCTATCTATCTATCTATCTATCTATCTATCTATTCTTATCATTAACGTTATATATTTGTCTCCTATCAATGTCAAAATCCCCTCTCTATCTGCCTGCCCGTCCGTCCACCCGTCTATCTGTTTCTTTCCTTTTCTTTTCTATCCATCCATCCACCCGTCTGTCTGTCTGTTTGTCTATCTATCTATCTTTCTGCCTATTTGTCTGTCGATCTGTACGTGCATCTGTCTTTCGATGGAACTGTCTACTCTCACATCCAAATTCTATCCATCTATTTATCTTACTAGTTACCAATCTACCTATCCATATATACTCGTCTATCTGATTGTTTTTATATTATTCGTACTGGTTGTCGCTTTGTTTGAATGTAGGATCTCAGCGAGTCTAGCTAGTACGTTATACGCAATTCGCTAGCGTTGCTTTCTATAAAAGCAGGATGATTTTAAAAATAATAATATTGTTAAGCAGAATCAACAAATCAAAATAATTAACCTATCAGAGTGCCTTTATTTTCTTTAATTAAATCAATTACTTAATTAACATAATAAAAATTTAAATAATGCTTATTTCCTTTTAGAATCCTTTAAGAGGTTTCTCTAAGCAATGATCACTTTTATTTGTATAAAAGATATCGCTTACTCTATTCTTTTTAGTCGTGTTTCACTGTGTTCAGATTCTGTATTTCCATATTTATTTTTCTAAAACAGAGATGGTGTAAATTAGTATTACGTTTGATATCTTTAAAATATTATTGGTCACTCCATAAACCAAAGCAGAAGAAGACAATGTTGTTTTTTCATAATTGGGCGCATAAAGTTAAAATGTTATCTAAAATTATTGTAAGGTCATTCTCTTGACTTTTTTTAATTAAAAAATTCCATACTCACTTTAGAAACAAAAAAATGTTTGCCGATTTAATCTTCCTTAAAAAAGAAAAAATAACCAATAGAATGGAAACAAACAAACTATACATTTTTTAAATGAATTTCTTCACGTATCGAAATGCATCTGCTTACTCACTGTTAGGAGCAATTTAACGTCAAATCAATAGAGAGATAGATAAAAATGTTTGGCGACAATTAAGCTGTATGCCAATACTAATTAGCAAGATAATATGGCATTTGTGTCATGATGAACGCATTTGTATATTCACTGAATTATTATTACAATATAATCTAGTAAATTACTACTCTCTTTCACTCTCTTTCATTTTTCTCTATCTGTTTGTTTTATTAACGTGTACACATTCCACGCAAACCACACGACCTCATTTACAGACAAGCATTACATATGAATGAACTAAAAGGATGATAGCATTAATAAAAATAGATTCAAGATTCAAGCATATGACTAATAAACTGCAGGTCATTCTCTTGCCACTTCTTACTAAATACAAAGGCACATATAGAAATATGTATTAATTGAAGCTTTCTTATTATTTCAGGATATATGAAACAAGTTTAAACTTTTAATATTTTTCCTAAAATCAAATAAACTAGTTTAATTAAAGTTTTGAAATAACTGTCAAATCGAGTTTCAATATTTCACATGATTTTAAGAAGTTTCAGTTTGCTTGTTTGTTTCAGTTTCAGTTTGGTTATTACATTGCGTATTTCCTTCTTACTTACGGCTTGAAACACTGAAAACAAGAAAAAGTTATGTAGGCTTCTATGTACACAGAGCACATAGTCCTTTGAGGGAGTGCGGTGAATCGATTGATCGCGAAGTAAGTGCTCTTTGCTCTTCCAAGATGCCACACTCCTTAAAATGTCA
Organism: Sinotaia quadrata; assembly: GCA_028829895.1. NCBI lineage: Eukaryota > Metazoa > Mollusca > Gastropoda > Architaenioglossa > Viviparidae > Sinotaia > Sinotaia quadrata. The sequence goes on from CM054179.1 coordinate 142,998,960, forward strand.
TGCCTACGTTTGATTAGCTGGACTATACGCACGAGTGAAGGCAAACTAACAATGTTTTCTGGTTACAAATTTAACATAGTGAATAATTAATAGCTGATAAACTGTATAAAGTGGGAGCCTCTGATCAATTTTGGTAGAACAAGTTTGAAACATTTATAGAAGACTTGAAAGGACTCCAGTAACTTTTACAGTCGTCAGAGCCAAACTTGCATATAAAGCAATGTACCGCAGAACCGAATCTTCGCAAGTACGTACACACACACACACACACACACACACACACACACACACACACACACACACACACACACACACACACACACACACACACACACACACATTTAATCCCGAGGAAGAATCGAACCGCAATCCAACTGAGCTGCCGCTTACATCCTTTTACTGTTATTCAGTAAATAATGAGCATATATATGGACTTACAAATAAAATTAATACAAACAGAACTAAATATATGATTTAGAATGCATTTATACGGTATATAAAATACACGCTCCTGCACACCAAAGACAAAAGCATATATTATTAATGTTTTTCACCACGAACGGTATTTGAACCACGCACATCTTCAGCGAGCTGTTAATCTCCGTGACATTTCGTCCTTCACTTACAGTTAATAAACAGTATAACACATACATACTGACTTACGACTTTATATTAAACATATATTGTGTCTTTATTTCCTGTGACTTTTTTCCTTGTGACTTTATTTCCTAAGACTTCATTCTGTGACTTTTCCCCACTACAAATGCAATAACACACTGGCCCTAGTTTTTTTCCTCTATATAAAACTTGATTTGATTGATTGAATGTTGGGGGGGCGCTTCCGGCTTCCGCCGCTTTTGCTCTGGGTGGAGGGGTTGTGGGGGAAAGGGAGGGGTGGTTTACCCCCCTGGCTATGTCAACCTAGTTTTTATCTATTATTTCCAAATGGTCAGCTGTCCGCAAAGTTGTTTTTACTGTTTACTCATTACCTCATGTCTGGCCCGTCAAAATTTTCTAGGTCTCTGAGCTCTTGTTGTTCGGGTAATTATTATTATTAATTATTTTTTTTAAAAAAAACAAACAATATATCCAACACCCTTCTTGTCTTTTCCTTACTTTCCCCCCTTTTGTCACGTGGAGAGTTAATTTTCCTCAACTCTGTCATAGAGGAGATAATGGGCTTTCTTTTGTCAACTCAAAGAGACCATCCCTATTGTTCTCATCTTAACGGTTTATAGTGGGTTTCCAAACACCCCGGACCCCTGTCTCCTTCCTAACAGCCAGGCGGCTTATATCAAAAGTTAATCCTTCCTCCTCGTCTACACTCGTACACGTGAGAACAACAGTACCGCTCTTTACTACTGACTGGCGATTGTTGTGCAATCAGTCGGAAGTCCTGCTATTTTTCTTAGCAATGTTACTCTTAGTGAATGGCTACGCATTCCTTCGTACTTCCACCAAATCAACACTGCAGGCATTTATGTACACAAAGGTGTGTACGGTAGACCCAACAGCTCCATACACAATTGTCGTGTTTGAAAAACAAAGGGGTCATTATACGTATATCGAAGGACAGAAGTTATATGACATACATTTAGATACAAAGTGTTACTCGATGCTATTTTTACTGCAATATTTAAGTCATTAAAACACAAAATTTAGCAGAAACAAAACCTAAATCAGGAATACAAGTAAAAAAGTTTTAGAATATATTTATATTTGTTTTTTTTTTTATTTACAGCTAATCCTAACCCTAACATTTCTCTAAAAACAACAAAAACAAAACTGTCTCTAAAATTCCCTCATATTTTTTCTCTAACCTAAAACAAGAGAGTTGTGTATGGAGTCGCTTCTTATCAACGGTGAGCGGAAAAAATGTCACTGGAAAAAAGTCACAGGAAAAAAGTCATAGGAAATAAAATCACAAGGAAAAAGTTACAGGAAATAAATTCACAATATAAAGTCATAAGTGTCAGAGTGTATATCTTATAATACTTATTAACAGTGAGTGAAGCAGGAAAAGGCAAGGAGGTTAACTGCTCGTTCAATATGTGCGTGATTCAAGTGTATTTTATATACCGTATAAATGCTTTGTAATACATACATTTAGTTCTGTTTTAATTAATTTTCATTGTAAGTCGGTATGCATGCTTATTATTGAGTGAATAACAGTAAATGGAATTAAGCGACGGCTCATTAGGATCGTGGTTCGATTCTCGCTCTGGGGTAAATGTGTGTGTGTGTGTGTGTGTGTGTGTGTGTGTGTGTGTGTGTGTGTGTGTGTGTGTGTGTGTGTGTGTGTGACTTGTATATCGGAACATATTATAATTCACGCATTTAATTATATGATTTTTTCATACTTAGTTATATTGTTATGCTTGAAGTCCATAAACAAGTAAATTATAGATAGAATAACAGTGAATGGAAATAAGTGATTGTGCAGAAACTAACCTCTCGCCCAAGAAGATCGTGGTGTGATTCTCTCTCTGAATTAAAGATGTTTTGTTGTGTGTGTGTGTGTGTGTGTGTGTGTGTGTGAGAGAGAGAGAGAGAGAGAGAGAGAGAGAGAGAGAGAGAGAGAGAGAGAGAGAGACTGTGTGTATGTGTGTGATTGTAATTTAAAAGAATCTGCCTCTAATCTCTCCGACACAACTCACATAGTAAATAAGATTTAAACTATAGCTCTATGTGTAACCCAATACTACAAGTGTAATTCCAAGAAACGCCAAAGAACTACGCTAAAACAAAATAAGACACCAATGCAATCATATGGTTATAGCATTCAATGCAATATAAACATGTTAGATAGTTGTATGGTAGGTGAGTTTTATTAATATTGCATGTCACCGTTCAAATTTATAGTTACTATATCTTACAGATATGCCGACCGTTTTGATCAATTAGTACTATATATTTCAACTTTATAATCGCCCACTAGTACAAGAACAATAGAACACTATCAATAATACGGCTAACACAGTTCAATTTTCTTTTATCTCGATCGAGAAATAATTTCCAGAAGTGAAAAGAATCTGACGTATTTACATAAAATGAAACTAAATAAAAATGTATCAATGAAATCATGTTTCAAGCAGTCATATCACACTAAACATCTGTTGGTAATGTTTGTTAGGTGATATTTTAAAGAACATTTTATTCACAGTTACCAGCCGTATGTATTAAACAAGTAAAGAGTTGTCGAACAATGCACGTCAGATTGAAGTTTCTAAAAAAAAAAAAAAGGAATACATTGGTTTTGCGAGCTGCATGCTTGGTATACATAAATTCATCGAAGCACAATTATGAACCGCTCTTATTACTGTCAGTAATATCCACTGCTAAAGTTTAAGTCATATTTACTATGTAAGTTGTGTCGGAGAGATAAGAGGCACATTCTTTTAATTTACAGTCACACACATACACACACACACACACACACTCGCGCGCGCGAGCACACTCAAACATACGTACACAAACAAAAACAAAATAAAACATATTTTACTCTGAGCGAGAATCACAACCACGATCCTCTTGGGAGATATGTTAATCTGCGCAATCGCTAACTGTCATTTATTGTTATTCAGTCAATAATATACGTGTTTATGGACTACAGGCATAAAACATGACTATGTATGAATAAATCATTTTATTAAAATTGTGAATTATAATATGGATTATAATATGTATACGACGGACAAATCACACACACATACACACACACACACACACACACACACACACACACACACACACACACACACACACATTTAATCCCGAGGGAGAATCGAACCGCGATCCAACAGAGCCGCCGCTTACTTCCTTTTACTGTTATTCAGTAAATAATGAACATATATATGGACTTACAAATAAAATTAATACAAACAGAACTAAATGTATGATTTAGAATGCATTTATACGGTATATAAAATACACGCACGTGCACACCAAAGACAATAGCGGACATACACGCATACATTATAATTATTAACGTTTTTTCACCCCGAACTGTATTTGAACCACGCACATCTTCAGCGAGCTGTTAACCTCCGTGACATTTCGTCCTTCACTTACAGTTAATAAACAGTATAACACAATCACACTGACTTACGACTTTATATTAAACATATATTGTGACTTTACTTCCGGTGACATTTTTCATTGTGACTTTATTTCCTAAGACTTCATTCTGTGAAAACGTGAATATGTTTCAAATGGGCAAGTTATGGTGTGTGTGTGTGTGTGTGTGTGTGTGTGTGTGTGTGTGTGTGTGTGTGTGTGTGTGTGTGTGTGTGTGTGTGTGTGTGTGTAAGAGAGAGAGAGAGAGAGAGAGAGAGAGAGAGAGAACAAAAAGACAGAGACAGAAAAGAAATTAACAAGAGAAGAGAGAATCTAATCTCTTTGATTATCTAAGTTTCTGTGTCAACAATCACCTAAGGTAGCAAGTCTAGCTGGCGGTACTTTGTATAACTTTGATGTAGAGTTAGGCACACTCAGGCCTACGCTCGCGAAAGTGGCGGAAGCCGGAAGCGCCCCCCCCCTACACTCAATCAATCAATCAATCAGTCCTACTCTCTGCTTTGTCCGAGTACCTTCTGTTCACGCTTCACAGCGTCTTGAACAGCACGCCAACGCGAAAGACCAATAATCTTAATCCCTAATCCCTAAAGGCATGCTTTACAGTTCACATCCTTATGCGTTCACTTGCTAACAGGAACTACGCGTCCGTTCATAAACAACACAGACAACTTAATATAACTAAGTCTATATTCGTATATATCTGCATTTTCAAGTTTCATCAGTCAAATAAAATTATAATTCATTCATATTTTTAATAGTATTATAATTCAATAAAAACAATAAACTGTTTCCCGAGTGGTACCACTCACGCTGATGATCCCTTGATAGTTAAAAATCGGAAAGAGAAAACGATATACCAGAGTTTGGGCTTAAACTCAACAATTAAACTCCATGCTATTATTTCTCTTCCTTTCAAACTATACATCCTTTTGTTATCCAGTCCGCAGTACCAAGCAATACCTACCAATAAAATTCAGGCGTTTTCAGTCCTAGGGATTTGGCATTGATTGATTGATGGTTGAATGCACAGTGAACCTTTGTTCCATCCAAACCACACCTTTCTTTTTAATTGTTACCACGATCTATCTGTTCTCTCTCTAAAAGTCTCATCTGAGTCTGTGGGAAAGGGTGAGATAAAGGAGTTTAAATTAGTCATCATGTTTCGCTCTGAATAGGGAGGGCATTAAATGAATGTAAAAAAAGAGAAAATGACTGAGTAGACCCGAACTTATCAGACTTTATTTCCAGTCTTTCGAAGATCAGCGGTTTTCATCATTCAGTTCTCACACTTAAAAAAAAAAAAAAGATAAAGGATCTGTGACTGTACTTATTTCTGAAACAGAAAGCATGTACACTGCAGATCGATGTTTTTCAGCTAATCTCTGCAGTACTGTCTACAAAATAAGGTAAGAGATCATTTATTTTGATTACTTTATCATTTACATGTTAGCTTTCTTAATAGAGAGAAATAGTCGGTGGCACTGATTGATGGCAAGAGCAAATACTTCTGTTCTTTTCTTCATCTTTTACGAGGCGGAGGGGTATCAATTTTATGTGCAATTATGTCAGGCAGTGAGTAACCAACGGAGACATTCTTCGCTCTTTAATTGCCAGGCTTGCACGAGCTTTAGTAAACGTAACTGTTTTAGTAAACTAACCATTTTGTTTGTCCTATTTGATGGACTAGATACAAAGCCTAGAACCTTATCTGGGGATGGGGTAAGAATCACACTATCCATCCTGGCACGAATCGAACTCAGCCCCTGAATTAAGCAAGAATTGCTGTGCCTTTGCGGTTGTTCTTCAGTTCAATAATATTGCTTCAGACACTAATTAAGTCCTTCAATTTATGACAGAGTATTTCTTAAATAGAAATTTTAATTCAAAATCCACTTCATTTTATAAGTTTTAACAGAATGGATCTTGAGGAGTCCATTCTACATTACTCAATTTTTATTTTAGACTTGCGACTTTACTGTTTTATAGTGCAAGAGCACTGGACAGTTTCTATCTATGGACAGTATAATTTACGTGTTCATTCGGCCTTCACCCATAAACAAGTGTCGCCCCAAGCCTTATCGTTCTAAATTATAATCGTACTTAAAGACAGCTCTTTATAGTTATAATTTAATTCATCACCGCTGTTACATAAATAAATCTAAGTACAGTGAAATATCGCTATAAGGCGATAATTGGGGTCCATAAAATCGGATTGCATTAATAGTGGGCTTTTTACAATATTTGACTTTTTTCTGTGAACATATACGTCTATTCATGTCTAATGTAAAAGGTTGGGTTATTATGGGACGAATATTAAATGGAATGCATTATTAAGATATATTCAAAATAATGGACGGATATAATATCTATAGGTTTTTACTTTGCGTTAAATAGTTTTACTAATTTTTATTTGTTTGTACGATAATACACATTGTCCCATAATACCCCGAGTGACGTAATATCACGAATTAGGTTACACTGTATTACAACACCGCCAAGCCCAGCCAACATGTTTGCGGCTTTAGTTCTTTGATGTTTATTAAATTGTGAAAATATTTTATCAACCACCGCATTGTCTACTGTTTGGTTTGTGCAACAATTGTATAATAATTAATTAAATATAATCACTAAACTACTTACTGGCCTTACTCATGGATCAGTAATAAGTAACATATCCGATAATGTTTATTTTGGAATAACACTTCAAGAACCTGGTGAAATCCTTACATTTCGGATCGTTTTATATTAAACGTAATATGCGAACTCTTCCCCAAAATGATAATACACTTTTTACACACTATGTTTCTTTAGTTTATTGAAAATAATTTTAAATAAAGAAACATGTACATTATTTATTAGAGTATAATATATGCTTATCTGCATAGCACTGGTTTTAAGCAAATATTGTCCACGTACCTCTAGTTGCATTAAACATTAATTTTCCAAACTCATCACTAAATTACATTTACTGATTTAGTGTCTCGTATAACATGAATTTGAATCTAAATCTTGTATTAAATAGTGATAAATTAAAGAAGCATTACTTTATTTATTTGAGTGACATGTATGCGGTCTGCATGTTGCTGGTTTTTAAGCACTTAATGTCCACCAAAGGATGGTTTTAAAGCATAAACCTTTTACTTTCCAATTTTAATACCAAATTAAATTTGGGACTTTTCAACATACTTTAAAAATTTGAACAATTTATTAAATAGTGATACAATAATGTTAAATAAAGAAACTTAGCTTTATTTATTAGAATGACATATACATGTCTGCGTATTGCTGGTTTTTAAGCAAATAATGTCTGCGTATTGCTGGTTTTTAAGCAAATAATGTCTACGTAAGGCTGATTTTTAAGCATACACTTATTTTTCACAAATTCAACACTAAATAGAAACTGTGGTCCTTTAAAATGATTTTGCATTTGAATCCTGCATTAAATAGAAATAAATTTAAGAAACGTTGCTTTATTTATTACAATAATGTTTAAGTTGCCTGCATATTGCTGCATTGCTGGTTTCAAAGTTTGCATTGTACAAGTAAGGGTGTTTTATAAGCATAACACTTTTACTTTCCAACTTTAATACCAAATTAAATTTGGGGTCCTTAAACATGATTCTGAGTTTGAATCTTTTTTTAAATGGTGAGAAATTAATAGTAAATATAGAAAAAATATAGAAAAATCAAGTTATTTCCAAAATTAACTTACAGGTATGATTACTTTTTTAATTTTTTAATAGCAAATTATGCTCACATAAGGTTGTTTTTAAAAGAAAAAAGCTTTTATTTTTGTAAGTCAACACTATATTGATTTTGTGGTCCTTTAATTTAATTTTGACTTTAAACCTGTATGAAATAGTGATAAATTAAGGAAACCTTGCTTTCCTTTATTTATTTGAGTAACATATATGTTGTCTGCATATTGCTGGTATGTAAGCACATAATGTCCACCTAAGGCTGTTTTTAAAACATTTACTTTCCAATTTTAATACCAAATTAAATTTTGGACCTTTTAACATGCTTTTAAATTTGAACAATTTATTAAATAATGAGACAATGGCATTAAATAATGAAATATAGCTTCATTTATTAGAATGACATATATGTCCACATATTGCTGGTTTTTAAGCAAATGATGTCTGCTTAAGGCTGGTTTTTAAGCAAATGATGTCTGCTTAAGGCTGGTTTTTAAGCAAATGATGTCTACTTAAGGCTGGTTTTTAAGCAAATGATGTCTACGTAAGGCTGGTTTTTAAGTATAAACATATATTTTTCCAAACTCAAGATTTAATTGAGTTTGGAGTCCTTTAACATGATTCTAAATGTATATCCTGATTTAAATAGTAATAAATCAATATAAAAACTCAACAATATATTTTTATTCATACCAAATTGTGGACTTTTAGATTATAAAATGAGATACATCTATACAAATATCTATTAAAGCAAATGTATTCTTCTACTTTTGATTTATATTTATAACCTATACATTTATTTATGCAGAGTCATGGTTTTTAAAAAGATTCATTTGTTTACAACTATAAAATTGACCATTTTAACTAAGTGTCCACATAATGCTGGTTTTTAAGTACGAGTCCCATAATGCTGGTTTTTAAGTGTATGTGTTTGTCTACATAATGCTGGTTTTAGGGTTATAGGAATTAGGCAGACCACAAAACATGTATATTTTTTGTTATTTGATATTTTTTCTTCAAATTAAGTACGTTTGCTATTAGTGATGTCTAAAAGCAGAATGTGAAAAAAAAATGTTAATTTTATTATTATTATGGGATATACACTGTGTCCACCTAATGCTGGTTTTTAAGCATGGTCTACCTAACGCTGGAAATAGGGTTATATATATATATATATATATATATATATATGAACGATTGCATTTTAAATTCTTGATATAAATCGCTTTTAGAAAAGTATTGACTCAATCTATTTGTAACCCACTGGTGTGCTAATTTCATGCATTTTCAAGGACCCAGTAAAAGAGATGTACAAATCCATACCATTATCATGAGAATAAAAGAATAATTACATCATCTGCATATATTTGTTAAAATTATCAAAGACATCAAGATTTCTAATTATTAACATTGAATTTCTTGTTAGGTTTGTTAAAATTATCAAAGACATCAAGATTTCTAATTATTAACATTGAATTTCTTGTTAGGTTTGTTAAAATTATCAAAGACATCAAGATTTCTAATTATTAACATTGAATTTCTTGTTGGGTTTGTTAAAATTATCAAAGACATCAAGATTTCTAATTATTAACATTGAATTTCTTGTTAGGTTTGTTAAAATTATCAAAGACATCAAGATTTCTAATTATTAACATTGAATTTCTTGTTAGGTTTGTTAAAATTATCAAAGACATCAAGATTTCTAATTATTAACATTGAATTTCTTGTTAGGTTTGTTAAAATTATCAAAGACATCAAGATTTCTAATTATTAACATTGAATTTCTTGTTGGGTTTGTTAAAATTATCAAAGACATCAAGATTTCTAATTATTAACATTGAATTTCTTGTTAGGTTTGTTAAAATTATCAAAGACATCAAGATTTCTAATAATAACATTGAATTTCTTGTTAGGTTTGTTAAAATAATAAAAGACATCAAGATTTCTAATTATTAACATTGAATTTCTTGTTAGGTTTGTTAAAATTATCAAAGACATCAAGATTTCTAATTATTAACATTGAATTTCTTGTTAGGTTTGTTAAAATTATCAAAGACATCAAGATTTCTAATTATTAACATTGAATTTCTTGTTGGGTTTGTTAAAATTATCAAAGACATCAAGATTTCTAATTATTAACATTGAATTTCTTGTTAGGTTTGTTAAAATTATCAAAGACATCAAGATTTCTAATAATAACATTGAATTTCTTGTTAGGTTTGTTAAAATAATAAAAGACATCAAGATTTCTAATTATTAACGTTGAATTTCTTGTTAGGTTTGTTAAAATTATCAAAGACATCAAGATTTCTAATTATTAACATTGAATTTCTTGTTAGGTTTGTTAAAATTATCAAAGACATCAAGATTTCTAATTATTAACATTGAATTTCTTGTTAGGTTTGTTAAAATTATCAAAGACATCAAGATTTCTATTTATTAACATTGAATTTCTGGTTGGGTTTGTTAAAATTATCAAAGACATCAAGATTTCTAATTATTAACATTGAATTTCTTGTTGGGTTTGTTAAAATTATCAAAGACATCAAGATTTCTAATTATTAACATTGAATTTCTTGTTAGGTTTGTTAAAATTATCAAAGACATCAAGATTTCTAATAATAACATTGAATTTCTTGTTAGGTTTGTTTTTATCAAAGACATCAAGATTTCTAATATTAACATTGAATTTCTTGTTAGGTTTCAGTATTCACACCGTCATGTCTGGACGTCTGTCGTTGTGCCATTATCGCAGGTATTGTTTATTACATCATCAATGTGTGTAATATGTGTGTGTGTTTGTGTGTTTAATTTGTCATCAATGTGTGTAATATGTGTGTGTGTGTGTTTGTGTGTTTAATTTGTCATCAATGCGGTAAAATGTTGTATGTGTTTAATGTATCAATGGAGATAAATAGCTAGTGTATCTATTTAATACGTCATCAATGAGATAAATAGCTAGTGATTGCTTTTAATACGTCATCAATGAGGTAAAATTTGTTTGCATGTCTAGTACGTCATCAACGCAGGTAAAACAGTTTATGTTTAGAATGCGTCATCAACTGCGGGAAAATATTTAGCGTACATGTTGAATATGTTATCAACCATGGTGACATTTTGAATGTTTAGTCTGTGTTATATAGAAGTTATTTCCACACACGTACATTTAAGTCAACATTTCACAACTTTAATCACAGATTTAAAATATTGCAACTTTAGAAGAAATATATGAACAAAAAGTAAAATATACGTATTTTTTAAAATATATATATATGATGAATGTTAGCAATAATTACACATAAAGTATACAAAGTCAATAAGCACATAAGAAATCAAAAGATAATATAGCAAAGCAAAATGAATTAAACACATATGGAATAACTTACCAAAGAGGAATATAAATCAATTTGCATATTTACACTCTTTGCACAAAGCACTGATGCAGAATACACAGCTATTTTTGCTGAGAAAAAAGTGGACTAACAGACTTCGGCGATGATATACAAATAAACAAAGCAGAGATTGAAACGTACAAATATGGAATTATTATCTTATTAATATCAACTCATAGCGTTACAGTTAGAACCCTGGATATTTCTCCTCAATAAATATCATTTCTAATTTTTTCTTTTCCTTTTACTGGAAACAATATGATAACGACACTTTAAAGTGTGTCACATAATGTTTTATGTAGCCCATACTCACCCCTCCTCAAAAAATAGACTACTCGCAAACCTAGCTTCTAGAAATGGTGACCATTATCCCCAGGCTGGAATCATTCCTGATTATTCCAGACACTTACTCTAAACTAACCATTCAAAGTGCAGCTGAACTCTGCAAAACAAACATACTAGAAACTCACCTAATATTCATTAGTCAAATGCAGCTGACCATTGAGGCAACTCATATTTTGGATCCCATCCTTAATAACTTATAATCGTATTATTACCCCTTATTGCCAGTTATCAACACAGCAGGAAATCATCCTTTGTATATACTACTGCCGAAGGTATGTAGTTTTGCATGACCACATGAGTGTCTGCTACAACACTAACTGGGACCCTAGACGACATATCTGGCAATCCTAAAGTTATTTATTTATAAAATAAACAACCCCACATCTTTAGTCAAGATACAATCGAATTCACAAACTTTAATCAAAGTACTACTTATATAGTTCACTCAGAAACATTCAGTGTTCTCGTACAAACTCATTTATAGTTCACTCAGAAACATTCAGTGTTCTCGTACAAACTCATTTATAGTTCACTCAGAAACATTCAGTGTTCTCTTACAAACTCATTTATAGTTTACTCAGAAACATTCAGTGTTCTCTTACAAACTCATTTATAGTTTACTCAGAAACATTCAGTGTTCTCGTACAAACTCATTTATAGTTCACTCAGGTGGATGAATCAAATAACTACTACAGTGCTATGGAACTCAAAATAAACATCCTCTTATAACACCACATGGTCGTGGTTATGAACAATTATAAACTCTAATTGCAACTATTGAATATTTCGCTGTATGTAATCATGCTGTAATATGTTATTTCTTGTTGAATACACTTATTGTTGATAGTTAGACCACTCATGTTAGCATGGCTCACTTACATGTTGAATGTTGATGTCTTTCACCTGTATTTACTGACTATCCTGGCTGTAGGTATCCGGGAACTCGAGCTATTTTCTAGAACTATCACTTTTCTATTCTACATTATCTATCACTCTTCTATTCTACATTATCTATCATTCATCTTCTAACGACGTGTGGCCAGCCAGAAAGTGTGTTTGGGGAGATTAGCCTAGGCTTCCGGACGGCCAGGGGTGGTGGAGAAATGACATGTTGCCCATCTCCCAACAGAATGTCACAAATCGTAAATATTGTTTTCTTAAAACTCTTATCAATCAATTTTAAATTAAACCCTGTATCCAATTAAAAACAAACAATCGAATAAATATATTTTTAGAAAAGTGTCTGCACTTATAAAATAAGTTAATAAAAAAACAGCTATTCCAGCTGATTTTATTCAACAGCTTTAAAATATTCGAATCATGTGATCCTGACAGCGTGCGCGTGACGTCATTTGAGCGGCATAAAGCTGGGGGAAAGGGGGGATTCTTGCTTCCTTGTTTATGTGTCATTTCTTTAGAGTGGTTCTCATCTTTCGGTATATATACATATATATTTTTCTTTGCCAGAGAAATGAGATTTGTAGCAAATCCAATATTGAAAGAAGGTAGTGTTCTCGATCAATCAATAAATTTACAACACTACACACGATAAATAAACTTACATTACACACAGTAAATAAACTTACAACATTACACACAGTAACTAAATTTACAACATTACACAGAGTAAATAAACTTACAACATTACACACAGTAAATAAACTTACAACATTACACACAATAAATAAACTTACAACAATACACACGATGAATCAATGAATACAGTATGGTTCACATATACTCTTGTTATCTCTTTGGCATTATACATTGTTGTTATTACTTCACTTCACCCGATCTGTTCTTATCTCGAAGTCCCACAGTATTTTGACTTCTTCTGTTTCGGTGACTGCTTCTGGTTGGTGCATCCATGCTCTTTCTGGGGTTTTTATGCCATACTTCTCACACAGATTTCTATGTATGTGTTTTGCCACTTCATTGTGTCGTTTGGTGTATTCTGTTCCAGCCAGAACCTGACATCCAGATAGTATGTGCTCTGTTGTCTCATCCATGGATTTGCAGAGTCTACATTAGGAATCATTTGAAATTTTCATGATTTTCGTTTTGTGTGATTTGTGATTAAGGGTTAAGTACCCATGTTATATTTACCGAAATGTTCTTCTTTTAGAGAGAGGTAGTTAATTTGTTTCTTTCTTCTCCTACTGACGTACACTTGTTAATAAATTGTTCGACTGTTATAAAATCCCCATAGGTAGACAGGCTAATTGTTCGACTGTTATAAGATCCCCATAGGTAGACAGGCTAATTGTTCGACTGTTATAAGATCCCCATAGGTAGACAGATTATTTGTTCGACTGTTATAAGATCCCCATAGGTATAGACAGGTTATTTGGTTGTCTTCTACATTGACCATGATTTAAATTTAACAATACAGAATTTTATAAGTTTGTTAACAACTCTGTGCAATTTTTGTACTTACAAATTCACTTTCAACTCTCCCATGCATTGCAAATGGGGATTCTAGCCATGTGTTGTTTTATGTTTGAAGTCTCAACGAGAATAAATTTTTACAGGATTCCTTCCATAGTATCAAGTTCTAAATCACTCTCATGGGTCAAGGTTAGTACTGAGTAGTCATTGGTCAACTTGCAGATTTCACCAACTCTGACTGTCCTCAAATCATAGCCTTGCCCAACCCTCTAAAACCTGTTTAAGCCTATGGGGCCCTGTCAGGGATAACATACTATTCGTACTCTCTCAGCCAGTATCAACATGTTAATCCACTTTTTTGAATGCAATATAATGCAATGCTCCTTAAAACATTTTCTCTAAATGCAATATAATGCAATGCTCCTTAAAACTTTTTTTCTCTGAACGCAATATAATGCAATGCTCCTTAAACATTTACTCAACACGCACAACTTACTCTTCACCTATACAATACTCTTATTTGGAAATAATTATTAATGAAAAAAATTCACAAATATTACGAAATTAATACATGCTATATAATAATTAATACGTTCATATTAAAAGCTCTATTTGCTCTGAAAATATTTATCAAAATAACAGTCTCAAATAAACGCAAAAATGATGGAGTAAGAATAGAAATACTATATTAACACCTTCAAAGGGAGACAACATATCAGAAATAAGATCCATAAATGAAGGAAGAGACGTAACGTTATAATGATCTAAACTAAATTAGAATAATTGAATAATGCTAAATTAAAAAGATAACCGTTCAAAGCATTAAATTGCCTGTGAAGAAGAATAAAATGGTAACGATTAATAATGAGAGTAAAAAAAATATTAAGAAATGTCAGAATCCATTCTTATTCAAAGTACGTTTATAAGGCAAGAGTAATAATTTCACAAATCAAAATTACGAAAGAGATGGCAATAAAATAGTTTCAGGTGGGACATGGTCTCTGTTTCAAGACACCCGGTATATGTATATAAATACTGCATGTGTTTAGAGACATTATATACAAACATGGAAAGATAAAGCAACATATTTTTTTAAACTATAAGAGATTTAAACTATAAAATTATTCTAAATATTTTTTATCAAACGAAGAATAGAAGAGAATTTTTATAAGAAACAGAAAATAGAGGAGACACATAAGATAATCATGCACAATCCCTGGAAAGTGAATGGCTAAAACTGTATGGTCACATCTTTACTAAAGAGAATAATTCACTAATGAACTTTTCATCTGTCTATCTATCTATCTATCTATCTATCTATCTATCTATCTTTCTTTCTTTTTATATATCAATCTATCTATTTGTCTGTCGATCGATCGATCAATCTGTCAGCCTAGCTATCTTTCTACATGTATGTCTGTATGACCTTTTCTAAAAACTTCCTAAATTGAAAGAGAAATATAATATCTACACTAATATAGAACAAAAAGCCAACCATTTCTCGTATTGTTTTCAATGTATATCTGTGCAGGTTTCAGCGCTGTATACGGCATGTCGTCATTCTTCTCTTGATCATGGTATCTCTCAACTTGGCGTTTTTATCAGTGTCGTCGATGTCTTTGACATATTTCCTCTCAAATTTGTTTTCCAGACCTTGGAATATGGTAGTTGTCATGCAGAAATACCAAGACAAAATGCCTGGAATTTCAGACAAATTAAATGCCGATGGCGGGAATCCCAGAGATTTTGACACCCAGGAAAGCATGAGATCCAAACATTTTGATCAGGATTGGCAGTATGAGTTTGTTGACCTTCCTGTCATTTCCGGTTTTGGTTTAAAATCTATAAATCATACCAAAAAGTCTTTGCAGTCCCAGGCAAGAAATATAGCTAGATTTAAAGATATTTCTCAAAGAAAGATTTTATCCCAGCGATTAAAATTTGCAGACATAACGGGCTCAGAAAACACAATGCCCGATTACTTCGCACGGTACCTCTGGCCTCCACGCAGTAAACTACAACAGAAAGCGACTTTACAGAGCAAAATTATTTTTTATTACAACATTCCATCCTGGGTCAAAGTTGGCAAAAACTTTGCCGGATGTTTTGTTGACGCATGTGCACTGACCACGGACGAAAAACTGCTGAGTAAGGCGGATGCTGTAATGGTACACGCTGTCCGATTGACTGAGCACGACAAACCTCCGGCCAGGAGTCCCGGGCAAATCTGGATCGCTTACGGCCTCGAACCACCATCCCATTACTACTCAGGGTATACAGCCCCAGCATGGCGTGACGTCTTCAACTGGACAATGACGTACAGGCGTGACTCGGACATCTTCTATCCTTACAGCTCGCTAAAACTAGCTCCAGAATCCAAGGGAAAGAACTACACCGACATCGCTTTGAAAAAATCCCGGTCAGCCGCGTGGATCGTCAGCAACTGCCACACCGACAGTCGCAGAGATGTGTACGTTCAGCAGATGCAGAAGCACGGATTCTCCGTGGATGTTTACGGTCGGTGTGGTCCTCACAGGTGTGAACGAAATTCCAGTGTTTGCCAGGTCAAACTGAACACTGCTTACCGTTTTTACCTTTCCTTCGAAAACTCCTTTTGTCACGATTACGTCACGGAGAAACTGTTCAAGATCTACGATAATACGGATGCGATTCCGATCGTTCGGGGTGGACTAGAATACAAAAAGTATTTTCCACCCGGAACATTCATCGACACCGCTGATTTCAAGTCCCCGGCTGAGTTGGTTTCATTCCTCAAAAGTCTGGAATCAAACACTTTGGTGTACGCAACCATGTTGAAGAAAAAAGACCGCTACAGATCTGTGTGGCCTCATGGGGTCATGTGTAACCTTTGCGAGATGCTACACTCCAAGATAGAAAAGAAATCTTATCCGGATTTTCCCAGATGGCTGAACGACGGCATGTGCTGGGATCCAACGGATATTTACTCGGAGTGATAACCAGATTTTTTTGCCAAACCGAAAGTTAAAATGGGTTGCTTATTTTTTTACAAGTATGTTTTGTAATAACAACGTTGTTTTAGTCGTTAAAATAGTTTAAGTTATTCTGAACTTGATATATGAATGATCTATATTCATTTAAATGTTTAAATATTTTGTAATGTTTTCAAATTGTCATCTTATTTTAGACTTTTTCTTTTAGCTCCTTAAATAAATTTTTAAAAAGCACTTCTATTTTCTGTCAATTTTTCAACTTAGAAAAATAATTAAACGCTTTCATTGTGCGTATGTGTATGCATGCAGATTGCAATTTAGAATAAATAAATAAACGTTCAAACAACACAGATAGTAATGAATTTTTAGAAATTAGAAAATAAACATGCAGATAAACAACATTAAGCAGTAATTAATTTTTATAAATTAAAAATTAAACATGCAGAAAAACAACTTTAAATATTAGTAATAGTTTCTTTGAAAATATTGAAATGCTTAAGTTTTTTTGTGTGATGTCACAAATGCTACTGATTTAGGAAAAGCCTTATTTAATACCATGTAAATAAGTCCTAGATGACTACGCTGATGTCAACAGCAATCTCCATTCAATCAATAGTGAAATAGTACATTCTCTCTAATGTCAACAGCAATCTCCATTCAATCAATAGTCACTCAACTCCAAGGTATATATAAATATTTCCATAAAACATTCTATGAATTATTTTCTCCAGATTGCAGCAGGAGGGAAACTTGGCAAACTTTCACAAAGGCAGAAAATTTGAGTAGGTGGATATGCATTCATCTCAAAGCATATAATTTAAAACCGCAAAACTATAGCCTCGCCCTACTGTTTACCAGCCTATGTGGAAAATGTTGGGAAGTTCTCTCGCATCTGACTCACCCCTTCCCCCGCCAATACTAGACATGGTCAACCCCATCAAAAGTGCACAATTTCCTCAGGATACTAGTTGCCTCAGAGACTGAGGCGTAGTCCTAAGTATCGTTGCCCCGAGTGTCTTCTTTAGCATTCCTGCAACAGTTGCCCCGAGTGTCTTCTTTAGCATTCCTGCAACAGTTGCCCCGAGTGTCTTCTTTAGCATTCCTGCAACAATTGCCCCTAGTGTCTTCTTTAGCATTCCTGCAACAGTTGCCCCTAGTGTCTTCTTTAGCATTCCTGCAACAGTTGCCCCTAGTGTCTTCTTTAGCATTCCTGCAACAGTTGCAACGAAACGGAATTGATACAGTCTCTCTAACGCTCCTTCCCAATTTGAAGCAGATTGAAGCACAAGAACTTTTCCGTTTGTTTTACTCCAGTGACTGGTTCCAGTCCGAATGTCTGCAGTGACGCAATGCGCATACCTGACAGAAGTTAACGCTTACCATTAAACAGACATTTTGTCGCATTCCGATGCCTGTATTTTAACTACAATATTCACGCTTATAGAAGCCCACACCCGCCCTGCTTCTACTTCTACCCTTCTCCCCCCCCCCCACTCACAACATAATCTGAGACAGATCCACACCCGTCGCGATGTGCATTCATCAATTACTAATGCCCACCCTTCAGGTAATTTAATGCATTGAAATGAAAGTACAGTTGCAACATAAATCGAGTCTCAGATTATGGCAGTCCCGACTAATGGCAAGCCCATCTCACCGACCCCCCGCCGATATTCGAAAAAGCCCATAAGACCATTCTATTTCCCCATGTGTGAATTTACTTGCAGAAATCACTAGATCTGTCCTTTATTCAAAGAAGAAATGAAAATAATGTGGGACTTTCGATGACTACTTTCGGCTGGTGCATCCTTGCTCTTTCCGGGGTTTTTACTCCATAGTTCTCAACCGATTTCTATGTAGGATTTTTGCCAATCGTTGTGTTTTTTGGTGTATGCTGTCCCAGCCAGAAACTGACATCCAGACAGTATATGTTCTGCTGATTCCTTTATGTACTTTTTAGAGTCTGCACTTGGAATCATTAGAGATCATTGGAGAAATGATCTTTGTTTTGTGTGATTTCGTGTTTAGTGCTTAATCCTGTGAAGCTGTTACTTCTGTTTCTGCTTTCAATATGTCTCTTTCAACCATCTGTTTGTTGATTGTTTTGTTGATATTTCATCAGCCAGTCTCGCTTTCTGGCCAGGAGAGGTTTGGGCTCCAAGTATTTGCTAATGTCTGTTTCGCTGTTTTCTTCCATGTTTCTTTGTGTGTTTGTGGGGGTGGGTATAATCCATTCATCTTTACTGCTTTTATCAGTGGCTCGTCTATGTTATTGTTCCATATGTAGTCCACAAGCCCTCCCACCCCTTTCTAGTGGTGAAAGTAAAGATCAGTCAGTAATACTTATAAAAGTCGAAGAAAAAATACTGCTTGCTAGTTAGTTATAAAATTTAAGACCTAGCCATGGTACCAATGGAGGACAAACTGTGTTCAAATGCTAGATAATTAATAGCGAACTGAACGTCTTTCTAATTGTGAATCGACACAAGTGTAGGACGATAGTTATTTAAGGGCAGAACGTCAGCTAATGGAAACCACGTTCTCTTGTTTTATGTACACGAGGTCGTTAAAAATAAACATTAATCGTTTATAGATTTATAACTTTGTCTTGGGGAGGGGGGAATAAAATATGTCATTCAAATAAGATATACTCTCAGTAGTTTTATTTTTGGATAGCAGACTATACCACATGTACTAATTGCTCATACTAGTACTTATCTATCAACTACATTTGTACAAAACGAATACACACTTTCAAATAATAATGAAAACAGCAACTATTATTTCAAGAAAACGTTTATATTGTGACAGAACAGTGCTACAAGAATATATCTCTATAAAATTATACTCTATTAAATGCAGAGACGTTTCTTTCAATTGCAAGCTCTTAATGTAAACAGTTAATTTATATAATTTATTATATTTGTAGTAATCATTTATGTCTACGAAAAATTAATGACATTGACATTCTGAGCACAGATGACACTTCTCTTGAATAAAACAATAAAGTTATCAATAAAATAATACTTGTCTACTTTCTGTTAATTTTAAACGGTTTAATAACCTCTACAGACAGTGTGGAGATGACAAGTGACAAACACATGAGACATATTTATTACTAAAGTGATTTGTGTCCTGGTGAATCAGATTAACAAACACACGGGACGTATTTTTTAAAGTAACTGGTGTATTGGTAAACCCGAGTGACAAACTCACGATACATATTTATTATTAAATTGAGTGTTGTTCCAGATAAATCCGAGTCACAAAATCACGAGACATATTTATTATTAAATTGAGTGTTGTCCAGCTAAATCCGAGTCACAAACTCACGAGACATATTTATTATTAAATTGAGTGTTGTCCAGTTAAATCCGAGTGACAAACTCACGAGACATATTTATTACTTTAGTGGCTGGTTCCAGGTAAATGCGAATAGTTCAAATCAGAATATATGATGAAAGTATCTGAACATTTCACTGTTCAAGATCGAGCTGGGTGCATTTCTACTAAGCAAATTCAGTTCAGTATTACTGACAGCTAAAGATTTTAATTGCGTTACAGCCAGTAATGTAGTGTTTAATATGAAATTATTAGTCACGTGATTTGGGCACAATCATAGTGCAAAACAGTGACTGTCTATTTGTGTACCTCAAACGGACGGATGCTTACGATACATTCAGGTGCAGATTAGTGACTGCCTGTACGTGTACCTCAAACGGACGGTGCTTAGTGTATATTCGGGTGCAGATTAGTGACTGTGTGTACGTGTACCTCAAACGGACGGTACTTAGTGTACATTCAGGTGCAGATTAGTGACTGCCTGTACGTGTACCTCAAACGGACGGATGCTTAGTGTACATTCAGGTGCAGATTAGTGACTGCCTGTACGTGTACCTCAAACGGACGGTGTTTAGGGTACATTCAGGTGCAGATTAGTGACTGCCTGAAGGAGTACCTCGAACGGATATTCAGGGTACGTTAGGATACAGAGCAGAGACTGCCATTCTTTAACTTGTTCGTAGATTCCAACCATTTGAAATCGAGAATTAAGACAGCGAATACCTTTCAAAATTCCTTCACCATGAAATGGCTCACAAAATGCTCTTCTCTGCTAAAACCTCAAAAAGAGCATGGCTTTAAATCATAATCATATTAAATAGTTTGCTTTGGTTCGCAGACAGCACATCAGTAGCATGGCAGTTTCAGTCAGGGAAGCCACGTGACGTTGACACATGACCAATAGAGATGTTCGGAAGAGTTTTCAGTCTTTCTTAAATAAAAAATAAATATTAAATGGATAATTGGTCATTACGCACATTTAATGCAAATAGTTTTTTAATAGGGCCTACTGTTTACAAGTGTACTCTAAATCAGTGTTTCCCAATGTGTGCTCACAGGGGTGCTGAGGGAAATATACCTAACCGCACTAACAAGAACGCAATTGGTAGGTCTTTTTCTAATTCGGGGTACCGTGGACAGAAAGTTCTGCTACACTAAGGGTGCCATGAACAGAGAAAGTCTAGGATCCACTGCTCTAACCATTCAGCAATGACTTAAGATATTACAAGAAAGCAATGAGAGAAATGTATGTCATGAAAGCCGATATTTAAAAAGTGGATAGCATAAAGTCACTATTAAGAAAAGTAAAAGTAGTAAAGTCAATACTAAGATAGGTAAAGATAGTTTAAGTCAATATCAAGAGAAGTAAAAATAGTTCAAGTCAGTATTAAGAGAAATACACGTGGCTAAAGTCAATATTGAGAGAAATGCTGCTTAATTTTATACTTAGATATGTAATGTAATTAAAATAATTAAATATTGATATAATAAATAAACA
Source organism: Sinotaia quadrata (assembly GCA_028829895.1). NCBI lineage: Eukaryota > Metazoa > Mollusca > Gastropoda > Architaenioglossa > Viviparidae > Sinotaia > Sinotaia quadrata. Next base: position 143,020,672 of record CM054179.1, read on the forward strand.
GACCATATGAAAACCATAGAGTACTATAAATAAATTTAGAATTAGGGTGAAAGACAATGAAGTTGGTTGGAAGCACAAAACGTCTTTCTCGAATCAAACAATATGGACATGGTTATAATTTCCGAGGCATCGCAGATCTGTTGACTCTTAACCGTCCAACTTGGCAATTTACGACTGGTCATCTGAAACATGTTTTGCGTTTCAGAAATGGAATCAATAGCAATTTACATAAACCCTGATGATTCTAGAGCGGTATGAGTAATTACAATTTCAAGAAATTTCAGGGTCTTGAGTTAGCACTTAAACGTTTTAAACGTGACAGAAAACATTTAGTCCTTTGTTTCTATACGACAAAATGAAGAATTAATAATTTTTTTCTATGTCAGTCGAAAGCATAAAACTTTGCCCGGCCTCATGTCAATAAACATTTTAAAATAAGAATAACGAGACAAAAAAATCTAGATGCACAAGATGTATAGGAAAGTCTACTACATGCACGCACGTTTGACGTAGTTATCCAAAGACCCCAAGATACTAACGGGATGTTTGCTAGAATACAGGACATAGGTGGGGGGGAGGGGTTTATCAGTTAGATTCATCCCTTTAATCTAAACCGGGCCATGATCCATGGTCAACTGGAAATACGTGCCTGAAGAATAGTGAGGTACACGCCATACGGACAAGCAAAGTTCACACATGAATGAGAAGAGAGAAGGACTAATATTACCAGGACCACTGGAAACGCTAGAAAGGCACGAATACGTAGGAAATCGGAGATACCTTTGTCATCATAAACAAGCATAGGCATAGAAAGAGGTAGTTTCAAAGCAAAAAAATTACGGGATGAAAAAATGTATTTAGAGAAACACAAAAATCTCTTTTCACTCAGCTTAGAACAAACCTTACTCATGTAAGAAGGGCGAGTCCCGGCATTTAGCCCGGTATATCAAAAGAAAATTGTTTGAATGAAAAGTCTAGGAAGACTCAACAGGATTACTAAAATTTGAAGGGAAGAATTAATTTATACTCCAACAAAATTACCTTTCGATTCTTGGATTTCGCTGAACGAGAAAGAATCACCCGACCACCTGATCAGCTAATCAGTGGGTACCTAACGATGGTCGAGCGAGACTTTGCCGTGCGTGCGAAGTCATGAGGGGCAGAGCTTTGTACGAGCTGCCGCCATAAAGAATTTTTGTGTTTGAGCTGTCATCTAACCTTGTGATGAATCCTCGCTTTGGACCTTCTAAGCCAAGTGTCCAAAGCAGTGGTTCCCAAGCTTTTCAAGTAGAGGGCCAAATCTACTATTTTCGGTACTTAAGCGGGGAAGAACATTATAAAATTATAAATATTTATAAAATAATAAAAGTCGTGTAATATCATTCTTAATTTTCATTATCAATTTTAAATAAGTTTCGAAAACTGCTATAAGTAATTAGTTTACAATTGTAACTGTTCTTCACAACCAGTTATTGAAGTTCAGATGCCAGTTTATCAATATCTGAACCAGTTACTGAAGTTCAGATGCCAGTTTATCAATATCTGAACCAGTTACTGAAGTTCAGATGCCAGTTTATCAATATCTGAACCAGTTACTGAAGTTCAGATGTCAGTTTATCAATATCTGGGCACAAAGTGTCGTGCCCAAAATCATAAGTGCATACAGTTTATTGTCAGTGAGTCTGGAACGTTTCTTGTTTGTGAATTACCGAATGCAGATCGAGCATTAATGAGTATTCCAGTTATTATTTATTCAATATATTTTAAATTATTAAAATACATTATATTAATAATTAAATATTGAGGCCTCGTGGGCAACTTAGAAAGAGCTGGCGGGCCACAATTTGCCTGCAGGCCATAATTTGGCAACCTCTGATCCAAAGCATTGAAAAGAAGTGCGCATTAAATTTAAAGAAAAGTGCAATTCTACAGAGAAGGGGAAAGATTTAGAAAGAACTGGGACATTCAATAACTTTGGGGCTAGAATAAAACTAAGGTGGCTATTAATTCTCTGAATTAGCTAGGAAGACATGATTTGTAACTTGCCATTGGTTTTACTTTATTAATTGGGTTTTTTTTCTTTTCCTTGATCATTTTATATAAAGTTTCTTGTTAAATTTTCATCCATTGTTGTTTCACTTTCCTTATCATTTTCATCTAGTTTGACATCCATAAGTATAATCATCACATCTGTCTAATATCTGTCTTGAGTCTATCCTTGTCTGTCTTATCTGTGAGGAAAGGGAGCTACAGGGAGTGACAACCTCGTGTCCTCTCATAGATATTAATTATTTTCTACGGGTGCCAACAGTCTAAAATGCTGAAGAGATGGGGAGGGGGGGAAGCACACTCCGCGGGATCCATATTGTACTGTGTACATTTTACGATCTTTAAAATGCGGATTTTAAACTTGTTCTCAAGAACTACTCAAACGTAACAATAAAGCACGCTTTGAATAAACTTCACCTTATATATTTTCCTTGTGGTTTCATGATCTTTGACCTTTATTTTTTGTTTTTCTTTCAGTTGAGTAGTGGTGTATTTGAATTTTCATGTATAACTTTCTAACACGTAAACAAGTCTGTTGCATCAGTTAAGCTCAATTGCTTAACGGAAATCTTCTCCTAAATTATATAGACAGTAGAAATGATTAATAAGTTGAACGATTAAGAATTATGGAAAATATGTACTATAATTCAGCATAATTTGCTTAATATATTCTGACACTGAATTGTCGGACAGAGGGCGTAAAGGAATATTTTTTCCACAATATGGCTTTAACTTGCCATATTCCCCTAGCTCCTTTTGGCCAGTGGTAGCTGAGCAGTATCCAGCCATTGGTCAGTCAAAATTGGCTAGCTCATTAACTGTCCTCCCAGGATGGCTTAGCAACACTGTTAATCCGGTTATCCCTAACAAGATTTGGTAGCTGGACTTACTCATATTACCTCAAGCAACTTCTAGTTGTCTGTTTGGGGAAATTTCACTTTTCACCTACGTATTATCCTTAATGTACAGTGCATTGTGTCTGCCTTTAAAGTCCCACTACAGTGACTACACGTATTATCCTTAATGTACAGTGCATTGTGTCTGCCTTTAAAGTCCCACTACAGTGACTACACGTATTATCTTTAATGTACAGTGTATTGTGTCTGCCTAGTCCCACTACACCTATTATCCTTAATGTACAGTGCATTGTGTCTGCCTTTAAAGTCCCACTACACGTATTATCCTTAATGTACAGTGCATTGTGTCTGCCTTTAAAGTCCCACTACACGTATTATCCTTAATGTACAGTGCATTGTGTCTGCCTTTAAAGTCCCACTACACGTATTATCCTTAATGTACAGTGCATTGTGTCTGCCTTTAAAGTCCCACTACACGTATTATCCTTAATGTACAGTGTATTGTGTCTGCCTAGTCCCACTACACCTATTATCCTTAATGTACAGAGCATTGTGTCTGCCTTTAAAGTCCCACTACACAAATATCAGTAGCATGAATAAAGTGCGGCACAATTCTATCATAAACTATATCATAAACAAAATTATAGAAATAAATGACAAATAAAGGAGGGAGTGAAAAAAAATTGTTACTGTAAGATTGGTTTTCTGGATGATGCATTTGCAAGTGGGAAAATAAAGTGTTATAATTTTCTGAATAAGGTCAGTGTGTTTGTGTATGTGTGTTGTCGGGGGGGGGGGGATATTATATTTTTAAAGTTTCGTAGATAAGGTCACTCTCTATGTAAAATGTGGTCTTACTATTTTTTTTTGTTTCTGTGTGTGTGTGTGTGTGTGTGTGTGTGTGTGTGTGTGTGTGTGTGTGTTTGTGTGTGTGTGTGTGTGTGTGTGTGTGTGTGTGTGTGTGTGTGTGTGTGTGTGAATGCTACATTGCTCATTTTCTTGGACAAAATAATTATATGCAGCCAAATATAATTTTACTGTTTCTGGATAAATTAATGTTATGTAGCCAAATTTAATTTTTTTTAGTTCCTGAACAATGATTGTATGAAACCGAATATAATGTTACTGTTCCTGGACAAAGTAATTGTATGTAGCCAAATATCACGTTATAGCTTTTGGACAAATTCAATTGATTTAAGGTTAGGTTTGTGGTGGAAGTGTGTTTTGTGACTTTCATAGCTAAAACATCCCATAGCGAAGAAAGGCAACTCTTGTTTTACTAAAAGACCAAAAGAGATACAGTGAGAACAAGAATAACGACACATTCAACTACAGCAGAAGTCATGAATTGCAGGAAGAATTACTTTACACAGTATATTTTATCTTTCTTTTTTAACAAAGGGATTTACTTGAAATAAGATCAATAAATTCTATATGTAAACACATTAAGTTTGTTTGCCCATTTTGCCAAAAATTGTTTGACAGTCTTTTCGTTTATAGTCACTCCTTCAAATTCTTCCGACGTGTGAAAAGAGAATCATAGTACCCTCGTTCCATACCATCAAGTCTGATTTGAAGTGCTTGGTAAACTTAGAATTCATTTCAGATTGTACACTGAATAGCTCGTTCCTAAGGTGGACAGTTTCCAAATACAGTATATCAACGCAGTGCTTACGGGCGCATTAGCGACATCTGGTGTTACATGCGTAAATAAAAGTCGTGGAATGTAGTGTAGATACGTGTCGTGTGATGGGGAACTCTCCAACATACTTTTTTTATATAAATGTTCATATTTTGATCTATAATTTTTATGAGATAACTTTTATATAAATGTTCATATTTTGATCTATAATTTTTATGATAACTTTTATATAAATTTTCATATTTTGATCTATAATTTTTATGAGATAACTTTTATATAAATGTTCATATTTTGATCTATAATTTTTATGAGATAACTTTTATATAAATGTTCATATTTTGATCTATAATTTTTATGAGATAACTTTTATATAAATTTTCATATTTTGATCTATAATTTTTAAATCAGATGCTATTTGTGATTTGTATGATTTAAAAATGTTACAGAAAGTTTATTCTTGGAAGTGAAGTCCAGAATGGACAAAGTGAAGGGAAAAATTAATCTGTTTAATGAGTAGTAGCCACAGGGTAGGGATGTTATTGTCTAGTAGAACACTGGACCCTGACCTCTAAGCAATAGCATATCATATTAAATATTAGATCTGGAATCTTGGTTTTGGCCTTGGTTAGATGTTATTAAGTTCTTATGCTGATATAATCGTGAACTTGTTTTTGGATATATCATATAAGTGCAGACAGAATTAAGGTTGGAAAGTGTGAGAAAGTCATGGATTTGAATGTGATTGGATTGGGAGTGCATATGGGTAGGGATGGGTGTGATTTCAAGAGTAATAAAACCACGATAGAAATTCTATTCCTCACTATTTGCAAAATGACGCTTGGGTGAGTGTTGAGACTGAGTCCCTCCCTAGCAAGGGTTGTATATGGAACAAGAGACGATCCTTGGCTAGATAAGGGCTTTTGTCTGTTTGTCTCTGTGAGGCTCTATTAAACAAATTATGTATTTGTGATAAACATTTTCCTTATTATTAAATCATTTCTTGTATTAACGGCTTTTCCCTGGCCGTGCATATTTATTGAGATTTCCATCAAAGGATTAAAGCTTAGGCTGATGAAATACCTCTTTACGTGTTCAGGGAATATAGGCCAGGTCACAGGTGAAGGACACTGAAAACAGGATACTAACCACCCATATATGGTTATTTGCATTCCATGCAATGACATAGCACTAAGTTGTTAATTGACCTCTCCTCCATTGATATAACTGCCTGAATGAATTGAGTCGGGTTAGACGCACCAACCGTAACACAACGATAAGAGTACCCACATGCCAAGGGTGAAGCTACATCCCTTAAGACCACGCCTAAGATACACATATTGGTAATATACTTGGTTTTTCTACTATCATATCTTCTTTCTTGTGGAATTGATATACCATGTATTTTGTATTGTAAATGTGCGTAGAATATTCTTGTGAATTTTAATGCTGCTAATGTTAATATATTTTCCTTTCAGAGAGCTAAGTGGCATTAGCGATATTACATTTGTAATGTGGTGGAAAACACTACGTGTATGTAGTCAGTTTTCCAATGATTGTTATCACAGAAGAGCTAACATGCACTGCGTGGATCACTAGCTAAATTATATTATGATCAATACATCATGTTGTAAATATTTTATACATTTGAACTTTCATGTAATGTATACTATGAATTAGTGGGATTGTAAAGAGTGATTATCGCTGCCACCACAAAGCCCATAGAATCGCTATTACCATACGATGCTGTAACATAATAACTATGTATTTCAGTCAGTCTTGAGTTTAACTTTCAACTAGTGCCACCTGCTAATGCTGAGCTCAGTGCAGGGAATCATTGTCTTTCAGACAAGGACCCTGGAGCAACCTGCAGAGTGACTGAGCATCTGTTCTAAAGTCATTGTCGCCGTCTATGCCCGAGACCGCCTGGACTGCCACGTGACGTCAGTGTCACGTCGAAATAAACAACAGTGTGATCAACTGTTCAATAACACTTAAGTTAAGTTCCGAAACTGATCAAGAACAAACTTTGATTGTGTGGTAAATTAATTGACTATTGGGCCGCAGGATAATGCTCTACATATGAGTCGTGGTCGAATTGTTCATTTCTTGTTTTCTAATTTGGTTATTAATTAATTGTTATTAAATTTATTATTATCTCAACCATTGTTACATAATTGTTTGTAGCACGACTGTAGGATCCGGTTGATTGGGGCTAGAGCCATAATAAAGAATCATGAATATTAAGCTATAAATAAAGGGGAGATAACATTATCAATCAGAATGAGTCAACTAATTTATCTGGCTAAGTGTCGTGAATAATTGGCCGATATTGTGGCATTTGAGTATAGATAAGTTAGGCAGTCCGGCTGTCGCTAATGTTATGAATTATCCAATAAACCAGTATTGATAACTAGAACCTAAATTAGGACAGGGTCGTTAAACAATAACCGGACATGTGACAGTCTCCTTCCTGGTTCATTTTCTATTTTATTCTGAAATCTACAATGAGGGCTTTGGGTGCCTGATTCTGATGTTGTTTATGCCATGTCCTATGGAGTGTCTACCAGCATGATGTACCTCATGCCAGTACATTGAAGATGAAGTTAAATCCTCATTGTGACAGTGACTACAGTGCAGTTTGAACTTAATCAGACTTTTTAATCCCAAAATCGCCATATCGCTAGAAAATAGGGCATATTGTATTCTGCTGATTCTTTAAATAATTAATGTTAAACTTTTTTATTAATTGTTCAGTCTTGCATGTCTGTTAATGAAACATAAATTCTTTGTTTGTGCTTTATCATAACTTATGGCGATAGTCTCAAAATTATGTTTTGTTCCCTGTCCATCTCTATATCTATTTATGTACCAATTGTATAAAATATATTCCTCAGATTTTGACGGAGTGGGGGCCGTGAGTCGAATTGATGTCGGCGCACTCACATTATCAGCGTAACAGTTGCAGTTAAGCATATATAACCAGTGGCCTATACCCTGCATCGGCACTTATATATGTTTTGTATCATAACTAAATCATAGTATTGATATGATTCATTATTACATAGTCTCCTCAGAGTAGAGCGGTGACACTGTGCTGTTCTATTCACCCTCTCGTCTCCCTTTAGGTTTTGTAAAATCATTCGGAACAAAAATGATTTTGTGGATGTGATATACGAAGAAGAAATTATTTCACATTTCCCAAATATGAAGAAAATTATATCTGACAATGACAATGACACGCATGCACGCACGCGCACACACACACACACACGCACGCACGCGCACACACACACACACACACACACACACACACACACACACACACACACACACACACACACACACACACACACACACACACACACACATAGATACTTAGCTGCATGAAACAAAATTGTAATAATCAATACACAAATTTTATGAACAATCTTTATAAATGAATACTCAATCATGTCATATAATTTAATAAATCAATACTACAAGAAACAGACGGTAATCTTATACAATTTAATAAATCAATATAAATAAATAAGAGTCATTTAGAACAATGTTTATAAATCAATTTGAATGAATAAGAGTCATTTAGAACAATGCTTATAATTCAATATATATCAATACACAATCATCTCAAGCAAATGATTGTGGCCGTGCGGTGAGAGGGGGACTTGTCCATCATATTAGCCGCATAGGGGTGGGTGATATGATGGGGGACACCAGATCAATTATCTTTGGATATTATTTTTCTATTGGTTTTCTTCCACAGACCCTCTCCTGGGCTGTGTGTGTGGTGTGTGTGTGTGTGTGTGTGTGTGTGTGTGTGTGTGTGTGTGTGTGTGTGCACGCGCGCGCGCGCGAGAGAGAGAGAGAGAGAGAGAGAGCGTGTACCTTATGTCAGCTTCACTCCCAGCTTGCTGGCGGACAAAGAGACAAAGCCAGCAAGTGTCTAGGGTAAAGAGGGAGAGATGGCAGAATGTCACTGCGTTTCAAAATGTAAATCAGAAGACCTTGAAGAGTGCAGTGATCTCGTCATCTAGATTTTAGGTGCAATAATTGGAATGTATTAGAAAGCCCCACTGTGTACATTCACTATGCATTGTCCTTTGCAAGAAAACAAACTTATTATGCTTTGTGCAGTTCTCTTTCAGGTAACTATAAGGAGATAACAGAACAAGTGTCTAATACAAAACACTGTGCAGTCCACTAATAAACCAATTGAACATTGTGCAGTCCACTAATAAACAAAGTGAACATTGTGCAGCCCAATAATAAACCAAGGAAACGTTGTGCAACCCACTAATAAACCAAGTAAACAGCGTGCAGTCCATTATTAAACCAAGTGAACTTTGTGCAGTCCACTAATAAAACAAGTGAACATTGTGCAATCCACTAATAAATCAAGTGAACATTGTGCAACCCAAATATAAACCAAGTGAACATTGTGCAATCCCCTAATAAACCAAGTGAACATTGTGCAGTTCAAAAATAACAAAGTGAACATTGTGCAGCCTAATAATAATCCAAGGAAAGGTTGTGCAACACACTAATAAACCAAGTGAACATTGTGCAATCCACTAATAAACCAAGTGAACATTGTGCAGTTCAAAAATAACAAAGTGAACATCGTGCAGCCTAATAATAATCCAAGGAAAGGTTGTGCAACACACTAATAAACCAAGTGAACAGTGTGCAATCCATTAATAAACCAAGTGAACTTTGTGCAGTCCATTAATAAACCAAGTGAACATTGTGCAACCCAGTAATAAACCAAGTGAACATTGTGTAACCCAGTACTAAACCAAGTTATTTGGGTTTAATTTAGTAGCTCGTTAACGTTTACGGCAACTCATTTTTACTCAGTGCAAGGGAGACCACTCTATAACGTTTCTCCAAGATGGTGAATGTTCTAAAGGGTGTTTTAGTGGAGTGCGATCCAGCGATGAAACAACTTTTACTGCATCTTGATGAGACCAATGAATTCGGCAGAAAGTTTGTAATTCAAGATCTTGATGATACACATCTTTTTATTTCATCTGATATTCTTGACATTCTGCGAGAACGAATTGACGATATTATGGACAAATTGTCTTTCCCACTGGCTGAAAAATAAAAATAAAAAGTGTTCATTGGTTCGAGAATTATCGCAGTAAGTTTGAATATATTAGGTTGTTAATTATTATATATTTCGAGCAGATTTTTTAATGCTTGTAAAAGTAATATTATTACGTTTTCTGTTTTTAAAGTCTGATTCAATAATAATATTGCGAAATAAATTCAAGCATTTTTTTTGCTTTTTCAATCATTTCTGTCTTCATCCTATTGATTATCCATAGTAATACTTAGTATTTTTTACAGAATATTTGGAATAATTTTGTTAAACACTTTTTTTTTAAATTGTATTAAAGCTGGATAAAAGTACGACCACTTTACGCATTTCTTGAACTTTACAACAAGCAATGGAAATTGAATCAAACAGTTCTGAGAGTATATCTTTGCCATGGAAATGGCGACCTGTTAGAAGGCGCATGCTGCCTGGTTGTGAACTCTTTGCTGAAGGTGATAAAGCACTACATACTGTTCGTAAATTTATTCCTCTGGAAGATGAAACATTTGGTAGTGAAAGTTCTCAAAGGTAAGCGTGCAGTACATTTGTTAGTGTTTTGTGTGTTTTAATTAAATGGCACTATATTCCTTTTGTATATTTAATCCGTAAAATAAAATAGTTTAAAAGCACACATTGTGAGCAAATCAGCAAATTTCCTTTTTAGAATGAGGTGGGAGTAATTGACCATTTATTCAAATTATGAAGCACACTAAATTCCTCTAATTTATTCAGTGACATATATGATATATCTACTGTATAGTGTATGTTCTGTTGACACTCTTTGGCTTTTGTAGAAAGTCTGCATGTTAAAATGATGTTTGGTTACAGATGGTAAATTATCACTGAATGAACTGAAAAGTGCTACAGACAAAATTTCAGTTACTTTTTTTTACAGAATCATTGGTTTAATCACAAATTATTTTAATGTAGGCCTACTTGTAGTTGTAGTTTGTCCTGTTATGCTTTTCATGTTTTTCAAGTACAGTGTACATTTAAGAACGATTGTGGTTACTAAGACTACTTTGGAAACCTATTAATTAATTCAGAAACAAATACAAAGGAAATTTATGCTTACCACAACATTTATACCTTTTGCTGTGACTGTTTAATATATATATAACATTTCATTAGTTTCCATCCATGATTTTTAGGGCTGCCATTTAATAAACCCCATCCTGTTCACAAGCTGATGTCAAATGCTTCCAATACATATTCATATTGTTAGTAATAGTACAGTAGTACTAGTAGTGATACTAATTAGACTCATTTGTTTTGTAGCTCACACTAATGACCAAATAATTTAAGTAGGAATTAATTTACAATTCATTTAATATTTTAAACTGGTAAATTCCATGAAGGGAAAATTATTGAAATGTGTCAGGCCTTGCACAGTAATCTAACCATTTTACAGCACATATGCCTTCCAAATAAGGATAAAGAAGGAATCATAACTGATGAATTTTTAAAATATTTTGCTCTGGAATACTAATTTTACTTTTCAGTAAAATTTGATTTTAGACTACTATAAGTACTAAATTATCATTTTCTATTGCATTTTTATTTTTTTACCTTGCTAAATTATAAATTTATATAGAAATTAGAATGTCTTAATATATAGAGAGAATATTTTTAATTGCTAATTTATCTTGGCAAATGATATAATTTGGATCACAATATTCATTTATGATTGTCACACTCACTGTACATACACTGGTTGTTATCATTTTATGATTTTACTTTTTTAGGCATTTTAGAAAATATACATACATCCTACACATTAGTTCTAATTTTAGGGTGCACCTATGTGAATGAAATCATTATTATTATCAATTATTATCAATTATGGATTATTTGACATTCAATACCCATACAATTTAACTGCTTAAGCCATTGTGTGGAACTTTTGGGCCTTGCACTGTTGCAGGTAAGTGAAGGAGAAACAGTTCAGACTTGAATTACTAATATGCATATATATTTTGTGATTCAAGATTCCTAACCTTACCTTAATCATGACCCTGATTCTGCCTATTAAATAGATATATCTTGACTTGTAAACTCATTATAAATATAACTTAGTTTTTAAGCAGTAGAGTAAGAGGTTAAAGTTAAGAGTTGGTTAAATTTTGTTTCTGTTTGTACCTTGATTCCATACATGCTATCTCCTTAAAAAGTTAAATAGCAAACAGTGTTTTTAAAAAAAATCTCATCTCTTATTCTCTCACAAATGGGAGAGTAAATAGGTAGTCCCAATGGCAATGTTTTGCAGGAATTTATTATTTTTGAAGTGTTGGTATCATTATGAATTTAAAATGTTTTATCATAATACTCCCTACACAATGCATTCTGCTAATTAGTCTTTGTTTTGTAGGAAATTGCTTCATTTTTGTCTCTTCATTCTAATTTATTCATAATTTAAGTATAATCTGTTCTTCTTGTCTTTTTTTTTTTTTTTGCCTCTTGTAGCAAAGAGTCCTTTCATTGTGGCATTGTTGGCTGTTCTCACACATTTTCATCTTTGCTCGGGTATGACCATATTTATCTCTTTCCATAATTAACCAGACTTTTTTGTCTTTGTCATTCTTCTGTGGTCTGCTAGTGCTACCATTGAGTAGGTAATTTTTCTTTGTTAGAGTAGCTATGAATATACATACCTATTCCTTTCTTCCTGGAATTTTTATCTAATTTTTGTTGTGTATGTGCATATGTATGAAAGAGACCACCCCTTGATTTATTTCCACGATAACTGTAGAGATACTATTAGTATTACAGTATTAGCCCTGACCTTTATTGCATATACATAATTTGTGACTAATAATATTGCAGTGTATCATAATAATCTGAAATTTTAAAAACATCTTCCATTTTCATTTAAACTTAAAGATAACATTTATCATTGTTGTTGTTATTATTATTATTATTATTATTATATAATTTCAAAATGTTCATCATAAAGACATGTAAGGTTATATCAAAAGCTAGGTTTATTTGTATTCATTTTTTTTTTAATGACTATAAATAATACAATATGACAGTAAATAATGACATTTTTAAAACTAAAATGAACAGTTGCTTAGATTGTTTTCTGTTTATATTATTATAGTATTGTTGTTTGAGGAGGGGATGTCTATTTTGAAAATGCTTCATTCACAGAAACTGAGAAAGGAGTTGTGCTTTTATTTATTTTTTTAAAGAAAATAAATGATAGTCAAAAGAACTATACAATTATTATGTTGTAAAATGTTTTATCAATAGGAAGTCTTAAAACTTGCATATTGCACATTTTAAAGACACATGAAAAAAAATGTGTTTGGTCAAATTTTTGTGCTTTTATATTTTTTTTCCCAAACCAATAATAATTAATAATCAAAACTCCTATTAAGTTGGAACGGTACTCCTCTTACCTCATGCTCATGGTAAACACTAAAACAGTTCTGAAATCAATATAAATGGAATTGCTTATTTTATTTTAAAATATTTTTTCTGATTAAAAAAAAATTCTGGTAAAATTTTAATTTCTAAGTTTTCAACAGAAACATGCTTTTTACAGATTTCAAAGTTCATTAACATCAACATTTTTCTTTCCTTATGCTTTTATGTGAGCATCAGGCCCTGTTGTATGCTTTTACATGTAAAATAATTAGATTAATCCACCCTATTTTTTGCACTTCATTTAACAATGAGTATATATTAAATTAATATTAAAATATTATTAAGCTTATTAAGTTTATTAAATTTTTACATTTAAATTTTAGTAATAATGTGCTTCTTAACTGTGTGTTTATGTGTGTGAGCATATATAAAATATCTGTACCCTGTAAACATCTGTGTACATGCATTTACTTATTTGCATTAATGTCCAGTCAACAATATATAGGCAATTTAATGGTGATTGTGTTAAGAATTAATTAAATTAGAATATTGACTAATCATTTAACTGCAAGTTTTAGGGAACTTTTGCAGTTATGAAAACCACTACAACAGTGTGCATCGTCATGTGTGTGCATCATGTAAACGCATTTTTCCTTCATCATTTCTGTTGGACATCCATATTGAGGAAAATCATGACCCACTATTTGCAATCCTTGCTGCCAAGCAAGCTATGGTCAGTGCTTATTTTTATGTACATTTCGGTTCTTTTTATTCTTTGTTGTTATTCTTTCTTTTTCTGATCCATCTGTCATTTGTTTTAGACATAACATGTACTGTAAAAGTTGTTAAGATTTTCTTTGAAGCTATAGTACATTAAACCAACATGCTAGGTCATTTTATTTTGGAACAATTTTAGGAAGAAATGAGATTTATAAATAAAAAATAGAGTTTATTTTATGATGGTTGATAATTTTTATGAAGTTGTAGTTTTCTACCCCATTTTAAATAAATATGTATCCAGAATAAGTTAATAATTTATGTTAATAAAGAAAATATATTTGTTGTAATGAGATAATTATATTGCTTATTTTAAAATATTTTTATCTGATAAAAAAATAAAATATCTATATTTTACTTACTTTCTTAGTTTTCAGCAGAAACATATGCTTTTCATATATTTCAAATGCCTGTAGGTGTAACATCAGCATTTTTATAATTTTTATCTTTTCTTATTTTGTACGTATGCAAAAGACCCTCTTTTTTTTTCTTTTTTTTTTTTTTTTGTAGATTTTAACCTGTAAAACAATTAAATTTAATCCACTTTATTTTTTTTGCACTTCATGTCACAAAATGGTACTTGCCCAGAGAATGAGCTATATATATACTACAGTGAAATTAGCCAAACACATTCTCTGAAAGTTGTCAAACACAATACTTATAATAAATGCATTTCATTATTAAGATTTATAATTATTTAATACAGTACATCTTTCTTGGAAAAGAAACAAAAATCAGAAAAATTATTTATTGTTTTAAATTCTTATAGAGGTGCATGTATAAATAAATACCTGAACTTCACGTATTACCCCTTATTATTACTTTAGCTTACACTGCACTGTAGTGCATTTCTGAAAATGTATTCTTTTATAGAGAAACATATTACTCTTAATATGCTTGAACATTGTACCAACTATTTAAAGTTCAAATTTTCACATAGTTCACAGATTGACAGTGATAACTGTTTTAAGTTGTTTTGATGTTTTATACTGTTTTTTTAGTTTCATAATTTAAAGTAATGTTATATATTAATATTATGCATCAGTGAAATGACGTACAAAATGAACAAGAGCAAAATGAAAAGTAATGCATAAATCCCTTGCTGCATTGCTATATCAGATAGGTTATAGCCCCTTGCATACCCCAAGTGGGCATATCCCATCAAAATGTTTTAAGATGTAGTCACTAAATAGCACTCGTGTTATAGAACCCTCAACAATTCCAATCACATGCTCACAGTTTGTGAGTGGAAAAATATTTGCGAGCTCAGAAAATAAAATGTATCCTTTCATAAATAGATACTTTTTCATTGTGATTTTCTATCTACTTTTTAAGAAAATAATTACTGGCAATCAGCTTGACTAACATATCAGGTTAGATGTGAGGTGTGATTGCCAGGAACATAGAATTTAAATAGCAATAACAATGTATTTATACATCTTGAAAGCTTGCCAAGTGCAGTTGAAGGGTGGCATATTTGGTGCATAGATACACACTCCTTTCAGTATATTGTTAACTGTGAATCTGTATCAAAATAACCTAACAGTTCAGATCAGTTTGGATTCTGAAGTAGGTTGTTGGAGTCAAAGTCCTGGAGTCAGTTGGTTTTTTTAATAGTCAGAATCGATAGAAATGACCTGACACTGACTCCAAATTTTTACTAGACTTGAGGCTAAGGCAGATTCACATTTGAATAAGAGAGAGTAAAAAAAAAATACTTAAAAAAATTTGAAATAGCATATCAAAGTAGTTGTTTATTATTAATTTAGTAAATTTTAAGCAACAGAATTAAAAAGTACTTTGTGAAGTTATTAAAATGGTGAGCTATAAACAAAAAAATATTCTGTATAAACTAGAAGTTCATATGAAAGGTATACAAGAGAAAGATGAGATGATAGCCATGTCACTACATGATTGCATTCAATCACCTTCATCAACAGTAACCATGAAGATTTTGAAAAAATATCTAGACATAGAAGATTGGTCAAAATGTTGGCACCTAAATATGGAAAGTTTTGGGAAAAGAGAAACTCCATCATATCAAACTAAATTCAAAATAAGTTTATACCAAGGACTGACAGAGGTTGAGAAATTTAACCATACCCTGAATTGAGCGCTAAAAATCAATACCTGCTACCCAAGCTTATTTAAGATGCCTCTTTGACTATTACAGCATTGCCACTGAGTCAAATTACTGTGGAATGTGTATTTTCTGCCTCAAAAACTTCAAATCCTATTTGAGAGCATCGGTGAAGCTGGACCTATTAGAAGCATTCTTTTAAAAGAACCAATTCACTTTAGATAAACAATATCATATTAAATATATTTTGATGGTTTTTTTGTTAGTATACTGTACGATGGAAAAATTGTTTAAAATGAAATCTACGAAAGCCACTTCATTTATTTACACCTATACAATATGATATTATTAATAAACTACAGCCAGAGTAAGACTAATAAAATTTCAGGAATTGGAGTCTGACATTTTTTGACCGACTCAGCAGGGAAAACCCAGCTACTGTCACTAAAATTATAATAATTTGATAATCCAGGGAGGTATGTAGTTCAAAAATGTATAGTTAGAAAAAACTATCTGACATAATTTTTTTTAAAATAAACATGAGATTCTGAACTTAATAAATTATAAAAACCCACTTTGGAATTTTTTCCACTTTAGCGCTACAGCCATTTGTAGTCGTTTACTCCCCTTTGATAGTCCAGGGAGGTATGTACTTAAAAAATGTATAGTGAAACAACTATCTGGATGGGTTTTTTTTTTTAAATAAACATAAGATTCTGAACTTTAATTAATTATAAAAATCCCACTTTTGAATTTTTTTCACTTTAGATGGGTTTTCCCAGACAGCATCACATTTTACCTAGATTTTAGGGTTGTGTTATTTGCACTTTTATTGCATTCTCTCAATGTATTATACTGTAAAATAATGGCATATTTAGACAAAGATTCTTATAATTCTACAGTATCGCTGTTTGGTGCAAAGCTGCACAGAAAAATGTATCTGCCCTGAAAAGCGTCGTGATCATCTTATAACTGTGCACAAATTCCCCACTCACTTCAGATTTCACAGGGACAGGCATAGGTGAGTGATATTGCTATATATACAGTAATTTCATTGTGAAAATACAGGGACAGGCTTAGGTGAGTGATATTTTTCTTAGCACAAATAGCAGTGATGATGTGACATGCCTGAAGCTGTATCTTGACAAGGACTTCCAACCATCTTGATTTTCTCAATGACATCAAGCTTACCCTTAGCCAAACAAGAGACCTTTTCTCGTTTCTTCTTTTCTTAAAATTAAAATTATCAAGAAATATTAAATATACTAACAGTAAAAAAATCCCCAAAATTCAGTAGAGAACTGCACACCTTAATTAATCTACTGCTGTTAATAATTAAATAATGTGAAGACAAAACTATATGCTGTTCATCAGCCATTTTTCATTTTGTAAAAGAAAATATACAGAATTATTACGTTTGCTCAAATTCAAATTACTAAATAGGTAACTGTACCACTTAATGATTCTGCTGATTTTAATAATTTAATGTATTATGAAAATCCTTATATTAACTTATTCTTCATGTATATATCACCACAGGAATTAAAAGAACGTGAAAACAAAGAAAAGGCAAAAGCTTAACATAAATTTTACAAATTAAGAGGAAAACATTAGGTTCAAATTCATAACAAAAGAGGTAACAAATATTTTTAAAATATGTATATAAAATCATGCACTAAATAAAATATCTTAGCATTATTGTATATCCAGCACTTGAAATAAACATTTCATAGACCCAAGTGTTTCATTTGTTTACTATTTTTGCATCTAGAGTTATCTTTTCTTGTCTGAATTATTGTTGTTTTAAAACTATTTTTCTAAATAATGAAATTACCATCATGACTAAAATTAATTCAATAAATAAAATAATATTTTATATTATATCATATAAATATGATCTACGACTTCATAATTTTGTTGCAAGAAAGTGTAACAAATTTTTGCAAGAGAGTGATGCACCTACTGATCTATTTTCAAACTACAGAATTGTATATTAATGACAAAATTAATAATTCTGAAAGTAGAGATATGTCTCAGAAAAAATGGCCTACCATTTGAAAGTTATTGAAATTCCGCAACAACAAAGAATGATTTTTTTTTTCCACTAATTTGTGATAAATATTTCATCTAAAAATATATTGTTTGTGAACTTTTAAAAATTATTTGGTTATGCACATCAAACAAAAGTGAAAAAAGTATGAGTGCTGAGAGTTATCTGACCTCAATTTAATGTATCAATCAGATTATGAGTTAAAAAACTTGGAAGCCCCACTTTTTTCTTAAAAAATGGTACCTGAAAGCATGAATTTTACTTTTCGGCTGCAACATGACATTTGACCCATTTTTGTTGCAGCCCTAAGGTACTTTCATCATAATTTTATAGATACTATAATAAAACTTATTAAAAGAACAACACTGTTCGAAAGACGAAACATTTATCTTTATTTTCAAATAAAAATGGTTATTTGAGGTATCAAGGAAACAGCTCTATTGTAAATTTTACCAAATTTATGAGTTCTTGCCCATAAAACAATGGCATTGGGATTGCCTAATAACATTTATGAAAGTTGCTGGTTATTTAAACTTTGCCAGATGTTTAGAAATGTTGACATTAAGTGGCTTCTTTACATTGAAGTTTCACATAGCTCTGTGTGTTTTAAACCTGAGCTAATAAGGGTAGAAAAATCTGTGAATTACATTCAGGAATATAAACATAATGATTAGGCATATTATATATTAAAAAGTTATATTTAAATAGATACTTTGTTTATTACTTATTATTATCTTTGCAGCATAATGATTCAGGCCATTTTATGTTTAGTTGAGAAAAATAGAGCTTCTAGAGCACAAAAATAGAGATTCCTGATAATTTTGTTAATAAGGTTTCCACATTGCAAAGTTATAATTTTCTCCCCTATTTAAATAAATGTGTATCCAAATTAAGTTAATAGTTTAGGTTAATAAAGAAAATATATTTGTAGTAATGAGATAATTATATTGCTTTCTTTTTTCCCTGTAAAATATATCTCAATGTTACTTTCTAAGGTTTCAACAGAAACATATGCTTTTCTGGTATTTCAAACTCCTATAACAGCAACATTTTTATAATTTTTATCTTTTCTCATGCTTTTAGGCCCAGTGAACATTAGGCGCTGGTGTAGACTTTAACTTGTAAAATAATTACATTTAACCAACTTTAATTTTTTGCACTTCATGTCACACTAGCTCAAAGAATGAGCCAATATGCTACTATTAATTTACTGTGGTAACCTGTTGATGACAGTATATGGTGCCTATTATATATTTAAGTACTATTGATTTACTATGGTATCCCATTAATGACAGTATATTATCTTGCACACATAAACTTGTTTTGTCAAACTTTTTTCAGAAAGAAAAAAAACTCTTCTACTTGCTGTGGTTCGTTGGATCTTGACAACAGTCCAAAATGCAGTAAGGCAGAAAAAACTGAAAAACTGACAGAAGATATCAAACAGTCTATTGCACTAACAGATGAAAATACAAGCCTTGCTTTTGACATGAGTGATAAAGAAAATGTTCAGGCATCTGTTTCCAAGGAAACAAGCAAAGAACATGATACAACTCCGCTGGCACACATGGACATAACTGAGTCTGGGGGAATCACTGATGACGCCAACTGTAAACGCGTGTTTGTTTGCAAGTGAGCATATAGATTGCTTGTCATTGTTATTGTACTTGAATTGTATTGTTATTGTATTTGACTCCTTACTAATAAAAAGAAATTTACTGTGCTACTTTTTTTTAATTCAGTGACACTTGTTCCCATCCCACCTGTATTCCTTTTCCCCTGTACACTAGTGACAGTTTTGAGGCATGTATTTGAAGACTGTCCAGCTGTCAGTCATACCTTGCCTCCTTGACCTGGCTAAGTTAGAAATTATTTGACTGTTTCCAGGCTTCCTGGTTTGTACCGATCTCTGGAAAGTTCTGGATTTGATGTATAAAAACCAGCTCTGCTGATAATGGGTCCATTCTTGGAAAGGGGCAATATAGATACATTATCACTAGATCTAACTTGAGTTGATGAAAGATACTCTTATTAATATTTTTTTTAAAAGACTGTTTCTCTGTTGTTGTTGTTTTTTAAATTTAAATATTTGTAAATAATTTTTGTTATGTCTCTAGTTAAACTCAGGATAGAATTCTGTTTTTCAAACAAGGTTGATGTATACAAGGGTTTAAAACTGTTCTACTGTCTGATACTTGGTGTAAATTTTTCATAATCTAAACCGGTATCTTTTATATAAATTCTGACCATAGCTGCCTTTGTTTAAATGCTGTTATTGTATTAATTTAATTTAGAAGTTTCACTATGTTATTTTTTCAATATTCTATTTTTTTTGCATACAGTTGTTTGATTCATTTATCTGTGAACTGCTCATATGAAATGAGTATAGGATTTTGACATTTAAGTTATTGTCATACTTAAATTATAAATCAAATTTTATTTTGGAATACTATTTAAGTTATAATTATTTTATGCATTAGGTTATGCAGCTGTGCACTCCATCTTAGTTCAGCCAAGCAACTTTATCTTGCTTGACAGTAGTGTTTTTGTATTCTAATCAGTATTAGAGGCTGATCAACATCCATGTATTTTGAAACCCCAATTACTGTTCATTGCTTGTTTTGCTAGATTTGGACAATTGATTCTTCAATTTCATTCATGGCTTTATCACCATTGCCATCACCTGGGTCAAAGTCCATTCCCATTCTTTTTCAATTACTGTTGTGCAACCAACCATCATTTTCTGCATTGTCTGAAACAAAACATTCCATAATTGACTCATTGCCTTCTATATTCACTATTCAGTATATTTCCTGATATACAGGGGAATTTAATAGGCCAGCAACTTTCTTTTCTATGTTAATTCCTTAACTTATGCATTGTAAGTAAAAGCTGGTACAGTTGGTAATGATCCTAGTAACTAAGCTGTGTACATTCAGAACTCAATTTCATTTTGGCTAGATTTGAAGCAAGAGAAGCAGGATTGTGATTTTTTTTTAAAATTCAAATCCTTGTTGCTAAGGTGCTACAATTTAAGAGCTTTACAAACATGTTCAGCACTGTGGGATTCTTTATAGGTTACTAAAGCTATACTGGTCAAAGGTATATAGTTTCCTTCATATAATTGCACTTTATGTTTGGGTTATGTCACTAAAACAATTTTCACCAGTTAACTTCACACAAATATTTGTAGCAATTTTCACATAGCAGCTGCTTACCTATAATGATGGGGTCCTGCTTTGGTGTGATGACTTCTGCCAAACAAAATTTTATCATTCTGAATGCTTACAAACCAAGGGATTTTGTAGTTCTTTGAGATCATAAATTTGATAATTTATGAGTGTTGATTTTACAGTGTGAAAAAAGTATTGAAGCTTTTAAGTTGTATAAATGTTTGCTTCACTTGCATATTAGCAAAGACCTGCCATATTAACATGAAGAATGTAATGGGTTATATATCTTAGGTGACTTGTGATGCCAGGAAAATCCTTTTTCATGTATTGGGACTTCTGAATTAATCATATTTATAGTCATTGAAAATTTCTTGTTGATTTAATTAAAATGAGCTGTGTAAGTGGTATCTAAAAAGCATCAATTTGAGCATTTTTTATTGAATTTATATTCTTTTTATATTGTTTTTTTAGTCTCCTCACCTCCAGTTTGTATCCTATTCTTTTACTGTTTACTCAAGAAAGCATGACTCCACAGTATTTCTAGAACTAGAAATATATGATTTAAGCAATCATGGGCAGCATTTCTACAAAATGTGTTTGTTTTATTTAGAAATGTGCCAACTTTACCACTGTCATGGGTGGTAAGGACAATGATGATGTACAATATTACTGCAAAAGAGACAGAATTGTAAACATTTACTAAGTGATCATTTGGGTTTTGATGCATTATACATTATAGCACCATGCAGTGTATGCCATAATATTAAGAAATTTTACTGGTTCATATTTGTGTTAGACTGTCAGTCTAATTCAAATATAATTTTTAAACAATAATAGGAAAGAGTAACATGTCAGAAATAAAGTTTATATTTAGTACATTTAATATTTTACAGTGATCATGCTTACCTCCCTTCATTCTGTATTGATCTTAAGGGTCAGCAACTCCAAACAAGAAGAGTAGCTTCTTAGCAACATTCTAAATGAAGACCATTTAACAAGCAAAAGAATTAGTACTGAAATTTTGCAGTGATCATGCTTACCTCCCTTCATTCTGTGCCTATCTTAAGTGTCCATATTTCTTAACAAACGCAAGGAGTTTAGTGTGATAGTTGTGTTGCCCAGTGAAGACTATCTGACAAACTATCACCCTAAATGTCTAGAAGTGTCGTTTAAGCAATAATTCAAAAAATTGAATAATGCTATACTTAACTGATTACATCCTGTATTATTCCAGCATAATTTTAAAATACAGATATGATAGCAAGCTACAAGATGTAAAATTGTTTTCTATCAGGAAATTTATTTTAATTATTTTATCTTTTCAGAGTACCCCACAACTTTTCATTTGGCCACGGTGTTAGTCGTGGATTTCAGCGCTCTGCAGGAAACAAAAAGAATAAGGGAAAGCATTGGCATCAGAAGTTCTCTGCTACTGCAGGCAGCACAAATATTGACATTGAAACTGTGGACATGAAAGACATGACTGAAGCACTTAATGACCTCACCACACAAAAGTGAAGACATTAAAATTATATGATTTGATAAATTGCCAAATAAATACTTGACTAAAAAACTTGTCACTGAAATGATCTGGATACTTTAAGTGGTTATAGTAGATAGATGGATAAGATTTAGTAATAATTATAATTACTAGTAAAATAACTAGAATTTAGATTTGGGCTAACTGCTGTATGTTTCATCTTAACAAATAGACAAAATACACTTGTATAAATTTTTGGAAAGAGAAAGAAAAGAAATAGGTATTTTATTTGTTGATTTTTAAATTGTTAATGTTAAAATTTCTGTTTTAAGTTTTGCATGCCATTATTATTATTATTGTAAAATGTTTGCTTTATTCAGTCTTTTGGACACTAAATCTATCTTGAGGGAGTTGATAATATTAATTGAATTCATTACAAAAAAATATTATTAAAATTGTATGTCAAGCTTTTTAGAAAAATTACATTGAACAGTTATAATTTGAAATAAAGCTTTTTCCATAAAGTATGATTAAAACTATGTATATTGTTGTCTTTCCTTATTTAAAAATGGTCAGCAAATACATTTCTCTCTTTAAAAAATTGTTTCACATACAAAAGAGAAAATAAAATTGCAAATAACTTGTATAATATTACATCAGCAATTTCTAGCATATTCTCAAATCAGGTTGTTTACTTCCAACTCTCACACTTACATAAATACCATCATTTGGAGTGCCCATGGCCGGGTCACTTCGACAATTTAACAACTTATATAAAAATTAAGTTTAAAAAATACAAATTGACTCCACCTCACTATTTACTAAACCCCTGTGTAGAGGATGTCACTATAGCCAGGCTATTGTACTACACTCCTGTGCAGAGGGTGTCACTATGGCCAGGCTATTGTACTACACTCCTGTGCAGAGGGTGTCACTATGGCCAGGCTATTGTACTACACTCCTGTGCAGAGGGTGTCTCTATGCCAGGCTATTTTACTACACAGCTCTTTAGTGAATTCTCCATTCAATCAATTTTGTGTACAATATGTTTTACAGCTGCATAACTGGCTAAATTCACTACATATTCAACACAGTGTATCTGTTTTGTTTGTGCAACTTCACAATTTAGTTCATATACAACACAATGCAACTCTCTTTTTTGTAAGTTCACAACTTAATTTGTGTATAACAGTATAACTCATTTCTGCAACCTTGCAAATGTACTTCATGCAAAACGCACAATGTATAGGACACACACTGTGGCCCCACACACACACACACAAGACATCACCCAGCAGGCTTTGCAGTGGAATCCCCAGGGAAAGAGACGGGTCGGTCGCCCTAAGACCACCGGAGATGATCCTGCGAAGAAGAAATGAAGAACTGCAACGTGCCGTGGGGTGAACTGAAGAAGGCTGCCCAGAATCGTATGCGAAAGAAAGCTGTTGTTGAGGCCCTTTGTTCCACGGGGAATCCAAGGAGGTAAGTCAATAAGCAATGTAGCTCTTTTCGCAACTTCACAAATTCAGATAATGTACACTATTACTCAAATAGTGCTCAGGTCAATGCAGTTACAGAGTAATGCTAAAAGGTAAATTCTGTTACAGAGTGGAGCTTAAAGGTAAATTATGTTACAGAGTAATGCTAAAAGGTAAATTATATTACAGAGTGGAGCTTAAAGGTAAATTATGTTACAGAGTGGAGCTTAAAGGTAAATTATGTTACAGAGTGGAGCTTAAAGGTAAATTATGTTACAGAGTGGAGCTTAAGGGCAAATAGTATAGAATAAGTTTCACATAGTGGATTTAGACAAATTATAGATATTAGTCAGTCATGTTCTTTGTAGAAACAAAAGTTAATTACATTTTTGTCACAGTTCCATATTTCAACAATCAATAACTGACACTACATTTTGATGAATGTATGTGTCTTTATTGATTAAAACACCAACATTCTTTATGTTGCATGCTTAAGTCATAGTTAATGTTCTAAGTTCACCAGAGTAGAATAAAAGACTATATTGTTTCTTTTTATTAGTTTAACTGAAATGGGTCTTATATTTCCACTAGAATTAAATAAATTCAAACAAAAATATTGAGTCGTTTATGCACATTTATGTTTTTTTAAATGGAAAATAGAAGCTTACTCCCAGACTTCTTGGCTTTTGAAGAAAGAAGATAACAGACATGTTCAAGAAAGGAGATAATTACTAAGACACTTGGCTTTTTAAAGAAAGGGGCAAGAGATAAGCTTGGTAAGCAAAAGGCTAACTTTAAAATCCAGTTTCAGTCGTCTGAGCAAAATGAACAATTATATTCTTACAAATGCATGGTTTCTTGAGAAATATTTTGTTAGCAGAAATGTATTATTTTATTACAGGAAATGAAGAAGTATTGTGTAGTAGAAGATGTGTATTTTTATTACGGTAAGTGGAGAAATGCTGCTGGATTGGTTTCTGTTGTAATGTTCCTTTGTTTATTTCAGTCATGGGTAACACCAACAGGGATGCTGACAATAGAGGAAAACAAAACAGCGAAAAAGACAATGAAAATAGCTGCGCCACAATCAAATAACACAACCCTGAAATACAAAAATGATATTTTAATAGACCCAAGTCCTCCCCCCCAAAAAACAATCTCAGCCCTTCTCCACCCTAAGAGTGAAATCGACAAAAACGAGCCGTTAATGAGGCAGTAGTCCAGGGTGCAAGGATAACAATTAACACTAATTTATATTCACAGTTTTGGTTTTATAATACACAATATTTACAAATGATTTGAGTGTCTGCAAAGGTGCTCTTCAGTTTACCCGGACACGCTAACGCATTGTGGTAAGTTCTCACGGACAGATTCTCATGAGCAAGTGTATTGTGAAGTACTACAACAGATAGGAGGCCTTCATGGTCTCCTCAAACCCAGGAGAACAATGGACAAGTGGATGGTCGAGACCCTGGGCGCGAGAGGTATTAAATTTCCGACAATAAGCGTGAAGGGACAACGGTCGGCTGAAGACATGTCAGTCACTGTAATAGATAACAGGACAATGAGTTCCACTGGTTTGTGTGCACTTCGCTTAGCAGCACGGCCAGTCCAGGTTGATAGTGTATAGTGTCAAACCGTTTATAATTTCATCTATCATGCGAATTCATTACATGTAAATTAATATATATTACATTCGTTTGGTCACTACTCGTTTTGTATGACTAGATGCTACCCTTTTCATAATTGCATTGTTTACTTTACACTCTGTAAAAGGCAGCGTGACGCTAAGTAGAAATGAAAGAAAATGTTAACTAGCGTAAAACAAAGCTTGCTGAAGAGTGTGACGGTGTTAGGTTTACTTGTTCTCTGTAACAGTATATTTACGAAATAAACTGGGCATGCGCAGAGACGCGGCTCGCAGTGGCTTACCCGCGTTGGCTTACGTTATAATCTGAATGAGAGAACCCGTAACATGGTGACAGAAGTAAAGTCTAAGATGGCTGAGAACGACGAGGTTCAAAAACACCAAGTGATGACACCGCCTTGAAGGTTTGTAGGTGCAAGTCTAACTCCGCTGCCTAAATTAAAATGACGCGACAAGAGAAAGCCTGGAAAGCGCGTGGCAGGAATGGAGGCGACAATGGAAAAATTACGAAGTAGCGGCACGACTAAACAGTGAAGAGACACAGTACCGAACAGCAGTGTTTCTTGCAGTCATTGGCTAAACAGTGAAGAGACACAGTACCGAACGGCAGTGTTTGTTACAGTCATTGGAGAGGTGGCAGCGGAGCAGTTCGAAAAGTTCAGGTTTGACACTGAAAAGAAACGAATGACATTGATTTGGTAATCGAGAAGTTCGAACAGTATTTCATTGTACAGACAATGATATTGATTCGGTAATCGAGAAGTTCGAACAGTATTTCAGTGTACAGACAATGATATTGATTCGGTAATCGAGAAGTTCGAACAGTATTTCATTGTACAGACAATGATATTGATTCGGTAAAGGAGACGTTCGAACAGTATTTGAAGGTACAGAAGTCAGACCATTAAGAGAGAGAATAATAAAAATCAGAAAAAGTACATGTTACGATTTCAAATCTTGATAGGAAAACAAAGCTGATTCTAGGGCTCAAAGCAGCAGGGAAAAAAAATGCAACTTTTGAGAGTAGTGAGAGAAAACATTGCAGTTATTGGGTAAAAAGGGAGAAACTGCTCCTAGGCAATGGCCCGTTGCATTTAGAGAGAAAGTCAAAGCACAGCTTTATCGTTTGTTAATGCTCGGGGTGATCATGAAAGTCGATTGTCCGACCAACTGAATCACCAGCATCGTGGTTACGATCAAACTGAATGGTTCCATCCACCTTTGTCTTGATCCGAAGATGATCAACAGGACGTTGAAGCAAAATAATTATCCGATGAAGACGATCAATGATGTTCTCGAAGAGTTCAAAGGAACAAAGTTTTATTTATTTTTTTTAATGGAAAATCAATTGGAGGAATGGTTTGGGGCAGGTCATTCTAGATGAAGAAAGCAACATGTTGACAACCTTTGATGCAAGTTTTGGAAGTTTCGGTTGAAATGAATGCCATTTGGGGCGTCTCTTGCATCAGAAGAGTTCCAGAGGAGAGTAGATGCCGCGCTAGAAGGTCCTAATGGTGTTGTGGCAGTTCGTGATGATGTAATAATCTGAGGCAAGTGTGAGACTGACGAGGAAGCAGCTGCAGATCATGATACAAAGTTGCGAATATTGCTACAGAGATGTCAAGAGATGTCAAGAGAAGGAGATCAAGCTGAATAGTGTCAAGGTAGAACTGAAGCAGAAAGAGGTTTCATATCTGGATCATGTCATTACCAGTGATGGAGTCAAAGCAGACCTGAAGAAGACAGATGCTATCAAGAATTTCAAGCAGCCCGAAGACAAAGCAGTGGTGCAACGTCTGTTAGGGATGATTGGCTACTTACAGAAATTCGCTCCAAGATCGACTGAGAAAGTAATACTGCTCAGAGAGTTAGTGAAGAAAAACGTTCATTTCCCATGGAAAGTTTGTGTCCATGGTTAGGCGTTGGAAGATATCAAGAAAACGCTTTTGGAACCGCCCATTTTGCTTTTTTTTTTTCGATGCCAAAGAGAAGATAACTCTGTAGTCTGATGCATCATGGCACATCTTTGTTGGTGGATGGACAACCAGTTCTTATTGTATCCAGAACGCTCACACAAACAGAGGGAAATTATGAGCAAATACAGAAAGAGATGCTGGCGATAGTTTTTGCACTTGAACGTTTTGAACGTTGTGTTTGGGGTCGACATATTGAAGTGTGTTGTTGTTAGGTTAATAAGCATTAATTAAGTATTTAAGTGAAAGAGTCTATATTCATGTTGTTTGTTAAGTTTCGTGTGAGTTTTAAAGGAATGTGCGAGTGAGAAGATATTGAGAAAGTGAAAGACACATGTAAAGAGAAAACATAACGAAAAGAGACACTGGAAAGTGAAGATAGAAATAGAAAGGAGAATTCAGATTTAGAAAACCAAACGCTATGTTGTTTTGAATTAAAGTTATTTAATAAAAATGCAAATGCGAGAGAGGGGAATGTGACGGTATTGGGTTTACGTGTACTCTGTAACAGGATGTTTACGAGAATAAATTGGGCATGCGCAGAGACACAGCTCGCAATGGCTTACCCGCGTTGGCTTACAATTTTACATGATAATCTGTATGAGAGAACTCGTAACAAAGGGGACATGATCCTTCCTCGATATGCATTTCTAATTACCGCAAACCATACTGTTGGAACTCTCAAATATCAAATTAGATTTTCCGATATATTATATGCGGTTGCTGTAGGTCACAAACGTCTTTCGATCGGTTCAGAGGTTTAAAACTACATCAATATTTTTATTTTTTAAAAATAAATAGATCATATTATTATTTGATAAACTGCTTACTTTTAAGGGCTTTACTGGTTACTCACGCTCTTTTTACTTTTATAACTGATTTCCAAATTTTTTAAACCATCTCGGAAGATTTACAAGGCCGATAACCAGTATTTACTTATAATGTGTGCCTCACCAATGTAACCTTTTCATTTTACAGTGTGATAGCTGTTCTAAGGGAGAGAAATAAGATACTGATAGGAAACAAGAAGTGCTAGTTGTCTACCTTTAACTTTAAGTGCAGCTGTGGGTTTTTTAGGTCGTTCCAAATTTGGCAGAAAAAATCATTAACAGCTATACGCCACGGAAGTACACACCATTGATACAGAGATACTCATTTAGGTACAGCCAGTACACACACACACACACACACACACACTACTCACATATATGCGCACTGTCATACAAGCTGACCTAATTACACCATCAATAAAAATAATAAACCATTCATAACAAAGATACTTAAACCGTTTTACACAAATATACACACCATTCATGCAAAGATGCGCACACAAAACACATTTACATATAGCACACACCGTTTAAATACATTTAAATGTAGCACAAACCATTCAAAAATTTAAATATAACACACACCATTCAAACATTTACATATAGCAAACTTTATTTAATCATTTACACACAGCAAACTTCATTCAAACATTTACATACAGCAAACTTCATTCAACATTTAAAAATAGCACATACATTTCCTACATTTACATATAGCATACTTCATTGAGACATTTACAAATAGCACTCCATTCAACACATTATTTTACATGTAGCACACTTCATTCAAACACATTTACATTTAGCAAACTTCATTCAAACATATTTACATGTAGCACACTTCATTCAAACATATTAACATGTAGCAAACTTCATTCAAACATAGTTACATACAGCCTACACCATTCAAACATATTTACATGTAGCAAACTTCATTCAAACATAGTTACATACAGCCTACACCATTCAAACACATTTACATGTAGCAAACTTCATTCAAACATAGTTACATACAGCCTACATCATTCAAACACATTTACATGTAGCCTACACCATTCAAACACATTTACATGTAGTCTACACCATTCAAACACATTTACATGTAGTCTACACCATTCAAACACATTTACATGTAGCCTACATCACTTACGCAGCATTCACTAATCGTATAATAACGACGACGATTTTAAAGACTTGTAAGTTGTACAAACTCTAAGCACTTAACAAAAACTAAACATAGAACGCCCGAGATCCTTTTAAAATATGCAGTATTTTCACCTCTCTTTAACTGAATGCACACTTTTTGCAACATCGCAGCGTCAACTGTCTTTAAACAAGTTATACAAGCAACGTGTTCACAATAGAAGTAGAGATAGTTGTATACAAGTTACATGTTCACAATAGAATGAAGAGATAGCTGTATACAAGCAACATGTTCACAATTGAATTTAGATATAGCTGTATACAAGTAACACTTTCACAATTGAATGTAAGGATAGTTGTATACAAGCAACATGTTCACAATTCAATATACAGAGAGCTATATACATGCAACATGTTCACAATTGAAAGTAGAGATAGTTGTATGCAAGTAACATTGAATGTGGTGATAGCTGTATGCAAGCAACGTGTTCACAATTGAGTGTAGAGATAGCTGTATAGAAGTAACTAGTAACATGCTCACACTTGAATGTAGAGATAGCTGTATAGAAGTAAAATGTTCACCATTTAATATAGAGATAGCTGTATACAAGTAACATGTTTACCATTAATGTAGAGATAGATGTATACAAGAAATATGTTCAACATTCTTTGTAGAGATAACTGTAAACAAGTAATTTTCACTATTTATTGTAGAGATAGCTCTATACAAACATGTTCACCATTAAATATAAAGATAGATCTATACAAGTAACTGTTCACCATTCAATGTAGAGATAGAAATATACAAACAACATGTTCACCTGTTCACCATTAATGTAGAGATGGTTGTATAAATATCATGTTCACTATTCAATAGAGAGAACTTAGCTGTATGCATATAACATGTTCACAATCCAATGTAGAGATATCTTAGCCGTAGAAAGAAACATGTTCGCTATTATATGTACAGATAAATGTATACACCTAAGATGTTCACCATTAAATGTATAGATTACTTAGCTGAATATAAATAAAATGTTCACCATTCAATGTATCGATATATTAGCTGTAAATAAATGTAACATGTTCACCATTCAATGTAGAGATATTTTAGTTGTATACAAATAACATGGTAACATCTTCACAATTCAATATAGAGAAAACTGTACAAATAACATATTCACTATTCAATGTAGAAATAGCTGTATAAAAGTCACATGCTCATCATTCAATATAGAAATTTTTAGCTGTATACAAGTAACATGTTCACCAAAGTAGAGATAACTGTATACAAGCAACATTTTCACCATTAAATTAGAGAGCCTTAGCTGTATACAAATAGCATGTTCACTATCCAATGTAGAGATAAATGTATACAATAGGATATTTACCTTTCAATCTAGATATATATTTACTGTATATAAGTAACATGTTCATCATTCAGTGTAGAGATATCTTAATTGTATACAACTTGGTTAACTTTGGCTCAAACCCACCCGTCATTTGACAAATAGGTTTAAGAACAAAATAGACTAAAATGTGAGAGGTCATTCAATTTACACTTTTTTAAGAAAACGGAAATAAAACAACTTAACAATAATGATAGAGGTAGAAACAAGTTTACTTTCTCATTACTAAATGGACAGTGGCAACTGACTCTTTGTCACTTTCAATATGCGTCATTAACATAAGACAATTCTTCTAACGACGTCACACTTTTGACGTGCGGAATAGACATCATATTCATAGACGAAAGGGTCAAGGATAAAGGATGGAGTTATAATCAACAACAATGTGAGACGTGGCGAGATTATAAAGAAAGAAATAATATACTCCACGTTACCTGAAGCAGAAGACTGATGACGTAGTTTTGCCGCAGATCAAGTGACAGTAGAATATGTCAAATACAGTGCTGGTACAGAATTCATACGGCAGCACAAAATAAAAAGATGAAATCGACCCCATCCACCACCCAAATCCGGGACTGATTATACAGAAACAAGACCTTCTCTCTCCGAGTGGAGACTGATGTCACATTGGCACTTGGGTAACCAGATTTCAACTAGCAGTAAGCAGACACCAAGCTAGCAACCACTGTATGTGTACAACAGTGTTAAGTCGAACGGGGAATAGAGTGGAACAATAAGCAAAATAGAGTGGAACAAAATGGAACAATATGTGAAACATAATGGAACTAGAACCAGTGTCGGTCCCTAGTCGTTCCCCATCTTGACTTCACTGCAAAATTATCTGTTAGCGTTAAATATTAAATGTTAGCATTAAATATTAAATGTTAGCATTAAATATTAAATGTTAGCGTTAAATATTAAATGTTAGCGTTAAATATTAAATGTTAGCGTTAAATATTAAATGTTAGCGTTAAAAATTATCTGTTAGCATTAAATATTAGCGCATCTCAAGTTCTGATGTTACTCTTAGCAGCCATATATTTTAGAAATACTGAAATACATTGATATGCCTTGAGGTACACTGGAATATACTGAAGTACACTGGAATACATTGAAATACGCTCAAATACACTAGGAAAAAAAATTATTATACAATAAAATAACAAAATGCCTTTTCAGAAAAGAAAATCGTCTCATATTTCGACCACTGAATAATACCTTATATCGATTTTCTAACAACCAACCACACACGTCTTTCTAAAACGTCAATTAATCTACCAGTTTTGTCAGGAGGCAAACAGTTTTAACAAATTCAATAGAAATTCTCTTTGCCAACTATTGGTCAAACTTGGGTCC
The DNA here is from genome assembly GCA_028829895.1 of Sinotaia quadrata. NCBI lineage: Eukaryota > Metazoa > Mollusca > Gastropoda > Architaenioglossa > Viviparidae > Sinotaia > Sinotaia quadrata. The sequence goes on from CM054179.1 coordinate 143,053,087, forward strand.
AGTGATGCTGGAATTTACTTTCAATCCACATCTTCCTTCTAAAATAACGGTTTATGCTATTAAATGACCCTTTAATAAAGGCTGACCTAGTGGCCATGCCCTAGTCACGTGATTTAGTTTACAGATTACCTAACCTATGACAGTCATAATCCTGCTTAGTTCATCTGTCAGCTGTTAATCTGCCTGATTATCTCTCTTGTGATGAAAATCTGCTTCTTGCGTGTGTCATGGTGCTTCCAAACAAACATCTACTGGCTGTGATTCTCAAAGAACATACAGTTCAGCCGTCCTTACAATTCACGTGACAGAGAACGGTCATCTATTAAACCACAGAAAGAATCTAAAGCATTATACAGCTTTTAATTTTTGTCAGATTTGAACCAAACCCACGTCTCTGACTTTCAAAACGGTTCAAAGTTAGCTGAGTGTTGTTTAACAGAACAAAAGTTGAATATTATTTTTTTAAAATAAACAATAGTTTAGTATTTTCAAAGAAACAGTTTAAAAGTTATCCATAATATGAATATGCATATAATATTGTTAAATAAATAATGGATAATTTTAAAGAGTGGCTTTCTTCACAAAATCTACTTCAACACAAAACGAAACATAAGAAAATGGGGAATCCATATCAAATATGACAATATGTAATAAATAAGTGTTTTCATAAACAAATAAAAAAACTGTATAGAACATTCTGAATTAGGAATGACACAGAAAAGACTTTATCTACTCACCATTCCTATACAGTTACACATCAGTCATACATAACTATATATATATATCATTTATACTAATATATTACCATTCTTTTAGTTACACACCAGTCTTGCTTACATAAACACACATTAGTATTCAGTTATATGCAAAGTCATGCATATCTTCAAACACTATTCATACGTCTGTGCAGAGTTACAGCTTTATCAACTACACACCAGTCATACATAACTACGCACATCATCAGCACACATTATACAATTATGCATAGTTACACACTTTTCTGAAACAAATGCCCGCCAGTCGTGCATTTATACAAATACCATTCGTGGTGGAGTAAATTTGCCTACCCCTATTTCTAAACTTAATTGTTATATAAAATGTCCCTGCTTGTACTGTTATTTGAAGTGTCAAAGTTGGAAATAAACAACTCAGGTAAATAATGTGCTAGACTTGCTGATGTAATCTAAGAAAGAAAGGAAGGAAGGAAGGTTGAAAGAAAGAGAGAAAGAAAGAAAGAAAGAAAGAAAGAAAGAAAGAAAGAAAGAAAGAAAGAAAGAAAGAAAGACGGAGATGCACAAAGAAAAACAATCGGGACGAGAAAGACAGATAAAGAATGGAAGAGAGAAAAGATAGAACTATCAAGATACAATAAGAAGAAAGAGGTTTTTATTTTAATATATATATAATTTTTACATTTTGTTTGGAGGATAAGAAACAGAGGAGGAAAGAAAGGTGGCTTAAATGAGAGAGGGAAAAAGAGATAGGCTAGTAAAACAGAAAGAGAGAGAAATGAGAGAGGTTGGTAGAAAGAAACAGTGAGAGAGAGAGAAAAAGGGAGAGACTGATACAAAGAAATGGGAATGGGGGTAGGGAAAGAAAAAGACTGGGAAAAAAAGCAGAGAGGAGGGAGGTAAGGAGAGATTGGAAGAAGGAAGTAGTTAAATAAAGAGAGAAGAATGGCTAAAAAGAAATAGTTTTTTTAAAAAAAGTAAACAAAAGTTAGAAAGAGACATAATTTTGTTTAAAACAGAGAGAGAGAGAGAGAGGAAAAAAGAAAAAGAACAATGAATGGAAAGAAACAGACAAGGGGATGGGAGGAAAGAGAGGAATAAAAAAATATAGTGGAGCGGGAGAGAGATGGATTGAAAGAAACAGAGAGTAAGGGGAGAGAAAAAGAGAGAGAGAGAGAGAAAGCAACAGAGATGAAGAAGAAAGCGAAAGAGGGGATGAGAGACAGAAGGTGGAACAGAAGATGAAAGAAAGAGGTGAGAAGAAAGAGAAAGAGTTCTGAATATTTTTCAATATGAAGTGCACTTTACATTATTTTTCTTGTATTTAGACTGAACACCAGTTTGTAATTTTCTTTTTTACTGTGCATAATGTTCGTGCCTTCTTACTTGTCACTTAAATTATTACAAGTCAGAAGGTATTTGCAGACCCCATCAGATTGATAATATTAATCCGCTTAACAAATAGTTGTCATAGAAACAAGTACTGAATTGTAGGTTAAAAAGCAGACAGACTTTGTAAGATTTTTTAAAATACAAACTGTTCCATTTCAGCCCACGAGCCGTGCGATAGTGTAGTGCATACTCAAATTTGGAATTTATCGACTAGTAAGATTTCACATACGTCATTTTCTTCTACTTCACATTTTGTTCTTATTCGGTGGGTTCTTTTTTTAATAATCAGATTATTTTTAAACACTTAACTGGTGCAAGAACTCTTCAAGTTTTTTTTTTCCGACTTGATTATATAATCACGAAATAACAAAACCTTTCTTCGTTTAGAAATTCTCATTACAGTTATTTTTCATGATTTTGATGAAGTACAGACCTAGCAAGGGTCTATGACATATGACCTTCAAACGAAAAGAAATAACACCTCTGTGTTTTAAGATGAAGCCTATGACATTAGTAGATAATTAAGAAAAAAAAACAACTTTAATTTTCTTTTACAATGAAGTCTGTAATGTTTGTAGACTACCAGAAACAGCAATTTGCTTGCAAACGAGGTCGGTAACGTAACTAGACTACTAGAAACAGCAATGTACTAGCAAATGAAATCTATAACATTACTAGACTACTAGAATCAGCAATCTACTAGCAAATGAAATCTATAACATTACTAGACTACTAGAAACAGCAATGTACTAGCAAATGAAATCTATAACATTACTAGACTACTAGAAACAGCAATGTACTAGCAAATGAAATCTATAACATTACTAGACTACTAGAAACAGCAATGTACTAGCAAATGAAATCTATATTACTAGACTACTAGAATCAGCAGTCTACTAGCAAATGAAATCTATAACATTACTAGACTACTAGAAACAGCAATGTACTAGCAAATGAAATCTATAACATTACTAGACTACTAGAAACAGCAATGTACTAGCAAATGAAATCTATAACATTACTAGACTACTAGAAACAGCAATGTACTAGTAAATGAAATTTATAACATTACTAGACTACTAGAACAGCTATTTACTTGCAAATAAACTCTATAACATTACCAGATAACTAGAAACAGCATTGTGATTACAAATGACGTCTTTAACATTACTAGAGTACTAGAAACAGCAATTTACTTGCAAATGAAGTCTTTAGCACTACTAGACAACTAGACATAGCAATGTGCTTTCGAATGAGGTCTACATTACTAGACAACTAGATATAGCAATGTGCTTTCGAATGAGGTCTACATTACTAGACAACTACACGTAGCAATGTGCTTTCGAATGAGGTCTACATTACTAGACAACTAGATATAGCAATGTGCTTTCGAATGAGGTCTACATTACTAGACAACTAGATATAGCAATGTGCTTTCGAATGAGGTCTACATTACTAGACAACTACACGTAGCAATGTGCTTTCGAATGAGGTCTACATTAGTAGACAACTACACGTAGAAATGTGCTTTCGAATGAGGTCTACATTAGTAGACAACTACACGTAGCAATGTGCTTTCGAATGAGGTCTACATTAGTAGACAACTACACGTAGAAATGTGCTTTCGAATGAGGTCTACATTACTAGACAACTAGATATAGCAATATGCTTTCGAATGAGGTCTACATAGGTAGATTGGTCGAAACAACTGTACTTTGTAATAATGCATAGCATTAATAGTCTGCTAGAAATAACTGTGTTTTGAAATGAAGCCTATAACATTGGTACACTACTAGAAATAGATAGATAGATAGATAGATAGATAGATAGATAGATAGATAGATAGATAGATAGATAGATAGATAGATAGATAGATAGATAGATAGATAGATAGATAGACGGACAGACGGACAGATAGATAGAGATGGACAGACAGATAGATAGATAGATAGATAGATAGATAGATAGATAGATAGATAGATAGATAGATAGATAGACTTTCAGAAAGTCTTGTACTCTAACATCCTGCCTACCGTTGCACTTGTTCCCGTCAGGGCGGGTCTCTGTGCTAGAAATGCGTGGGCGACTGTATGTGGCGCTCCGAGACAAGTTAACCTAGGGTGCCTAGTAATGAGCAGCGAGGAGCAGAGTTAACTTTCCCTGATTCTCATAACCTCACTCCAGGAGTCCTTCCAATGCAGGTTGCTTATATCTCTTGAGTTACATGCTGATGAGGATAATGATATAGACGATGAAGTTGTTTCCTTTATAAAGAAACGCTAATTAGCACAGTTAAAAATCTAACTGAAATCGTGCAAATATCATTAGTACATACACAGGTTTACAAATGCATAAAAACTTTAACGCTTGTGTCAATGGCACGCTAAAGGCAAAATAGCAATTAGCACTAAATTGGTAAAGTTCTACAACTAACACAACTTTCACTTATGCGATTGCCTAACGGCTGTGTTATTCATTCGAGATGCGTTTTTAACGACTGTTATTCGCTGGAAATGTGTTCTTAAATCTGTGTCACTCACTAGAGATGTGTTATTAAGGCTGTGTCGTTCACTAGAGACATGTTCTTAAGGCTGTGTCATTCACTAGAGTTGTGTTATTAAGGCTGTCATTCACTAGAGTTGTGTTACTAAGGCTGTGTCATTCACTAGAGACGTGTTATTAAGGCTGTGTCATTCATTAGAGACGTGTTATTAAGGCTGTTATTCACTAGAGACGTATTATTAAGGCTGTTAGTCACTAGAGACGTGTTATTAAGGCTGTTATTCACTAGAGACGTGTTATTAAGGCTGTCATTCACTAGAGACGTGTTATTAAGGCTGTTATTCACTAGAGACGTGTTATTAAGGCTGTTATTCACTAGAGACGTGTTATTAAGGCTGTCATTCACTAGAGACGTGTTATTAAGGCTGTTATTCACAAGAAGTGTCACAATCTCGCGTGGTTGATAATGAATACCGCCTGTATAATGTAGAGATGTTCAGTTGAATCTCAGATGCAGATGACGTAGAGATGTAATGTTGAATGTAGACTCCGGTAATATATGTCAGTACAGCAACGTAGAACAGTACGGTTGAATGTGGACTTGGGTGACGTAGAACAGTACGGTTGAATGTACACCTTGGTGACGTAGAACAGTACAGTTGAATGTGGACTCCAATGACGTAATACTGTATGTTATGCCTATGCTGTCAAGTAACTTAGGAGGAAAAGAAATTGTATGCTTTAAATATGTATTGATATAACTTAACAAGACTATTATATTACTGTAACTTTACAAGACTATGCATTAAATCGGTTTAAACCAACACAAATGATATTGATGATTTACAAGACTATATGTGACATATGGCCAGGTGAGCGGCGCAAGCTGAAGTTAGAGACACAATGGGTGAAGTCGGTTTTGGCCTTCTCTGGTGTATCTCCAAGAAAAACTCCTGTCACATGTGCCAGTAATACGTCGTTTCAGGATATTACATAGACACACAATGACATACAACCATTGATGTTTGGATGGGGCCCAATTTTATTATGTCATTGCAAAGGAACGTTTTATTGGCTGTGTATGCGGATGAGCAAGTATCATAAAAGTGAATAAACGGACGAACAGACGGAGGGTACGAAACAACAAAAATACAAATTCTTTCACCTCTCTCAAAAAACTGTGAATAACAAGTTTGTTTGAAAATGTTAAATCAGGTCGTTTATTTCCTGATTCAGGGCACTACTCTTTCACACAGTGATTAGTCAAACATTCAACTTTCCAATGTCATACACTCTGTTAGAAATAAAGGGGAGATGAAAATGATAAATTTCAAAAATATAAAATAAAAGTTAATTACACAATTCTTATGCGGTAAATGGCACCGTTTTCAACAATGATAATTAGGCATGAATTATAACATTATCCTAGAGTTCATATTACACAAATGATACAGTGGCAATTAATTTTAACAAAAATAGATTTAATGTTCGTATTCTTAAGAGTTCTAGATGCACGTTTGCCTTTCTATCAATTACTCACTTAGTAATGTCAAAAGTTCTGAGGGAGGTGACGGAATCTCACATGTTACTCATAAGGTGTAATAAACATCCTTTTAAAGCCATTGTAGATAAGGGAAATAAATACCATTTTAAAGCCATTTTAGATAAGGGAAATAAACATCCTTTTAAAGACATTGTAGATAAGGGAAATAAGCATCATTTTAAAGACATTGTAGATAAGGGAAAAACATCCTTTTAAAGACATTGTAGATAAGGAAATAAACATCCTTTTAAAGCCTTTATAGAATACGGGAACTAAACATCCATGAGAGCAATAAACATCCTTTTATAGTCATTATGAGCGAGAGGAATAAACATTTGCTTGTACCTAACATAGAAGAAGGAGATCATCTTTTTAAAGCCATTGTAAGCGAGAGAAATAAACATTTGGTTATACCCAACACAGAAGAAAGAAATCATATTTTTACAGCCGTTATCCACGAGGAAGATAAGCATAATTTTATAGCAAGTATAGGTGTGAAAGAAATGGATATTATTTTTTTTTCTAATTAACATTTTTTGTATTACATTAGAACTCTCTGGCTGCATGTGTTTGTTATCTCCCGTTCTTTATTATCCACTAATCATAATTTAAAATGGAGACTAGAAGACTGTATTACACTGCTTACATAGTAATAACAATCGATATCTTTGCTATTCTTTGATTACATAAATAGAATTTAACACTTTGCTAGTTTCCGAGTGTTTTCTTTCTTGTTTTGTTTGGGTTTTAAAACAAATACAGAAAGAAACTGTAGTAATCAACATTAAAAAATATACGTTTTATAATAACAAATGTTTGACGGTGATTGCATTTCAAATATTAATTCTCATAACCTCACTCCATAACTTACTCCTTCCAATCCCACATTATTTAATTACTCATTCCAATCCCACAACGCTCTGGTGTTTTGTAATTGCTGTGGACATACATTACTGCATACTTTGTATGAAGGCGCAACTAAGGTAAGACAAAAATTAATCTTTGAAAAGTCTGAATAAAGTTAAAATACTTACCTATTGTTTGTCGATCTTTCTGCTGCCGAAGTAAATTTGTAGATAGGATAGACAGACAGACAAACCGACAGATAGATAGATAGACAGAAAGGCAGATAGATAGATAGACAAACTGCAAATGTATTCTAATATAGCATTACATGTATATTTAAAAAATAAAGCTTGACACATATTTCTAAGATAGATAGATAGACAGATAGATAGATAGATAGATAGATAGATAGATAGATAGATAGATAGATAGATAGATAGATAGATAGATAGATAGATAGATAGATAGATAGATAGATAGATTTAGATCCTGTATAAACATACATTCAGTGTTCATTGACACCACAAAGATTTCTCACCTTACACGTGTACTTATGAGCGTTCAAACATTTAATGAGTTTGAGAACGCGTTTTTAGTAGTATTTTAATGAACTGTTTATTATTCATTGATTCCCTGCTTGTTTATTTATGATCACAATGAATAAAGAACGCAGAAAGGTGGTGGTGGTGGTGGTGGTGGTGGTGGTAGAGTTAAGCTGAAAGTGGCTGTTGCAAAATTGTAGCAGCGCCGCGAAACGGTGTGATGTGAGGTCAAAGGTCGATTACCAAGTGTTGTTCCACAGAGCTCCCCTTTAGTAATTTTATCCCATTGGCTTCAATTATTTCATCAAGCAACGTAGTTAACCGCTTGGGGAGAGAAAACGACTTAATGAGGCCTAGGTCAGGAAAGAAAATGAGAGAGAATGAGAGAAATTGCTTTACATTTATTCTGTGTGCTAATTGGAAAGCGAGGGGAACACTACATGAAGGTCGCATTCCGGTTAATTGCTGATGGTAGGATTGCGTAAGAAATGGTACCTTGAAAAAATGCATGACTGCGAAAGCTTTATAAGAGGTTTCGAATTATTTAATGCAATTAAATGAGGTTGTTTGGGGTTTTGTGTGTATTTTTAGCTAGATCAGGTGGGTTCTTTTGCCGTTTCTACTGATTGAAAGACTAAAACATAAACACAAGCAGTCGATTGCTTTCTAGTACTGTTTTCTGTGGTTATCTTCAATCTGGATTTTTCGTATCTGTCTTAAATTTAAAAATGTTTTCTCTAACTGTCCTAAGCTCTAATTGTTGACTTAAATCTGATTCTATAACGGTCTTCTATCTAACATTTTTATAACTGTCCGAAATCTGTTGTTTGTTTGTTTTTTTTTGCCTTTTTAAAATTTAATTGTTATCTTTGGTTTTAACCTGTTTCTCTGTGACTATTTAAATTCTCATTATTTTCTTTAACATGTCTGAAATCTGTTTTCTGTTACAATCGCGAAATAATTTCCTGAAGTACCTTAAAACTAATTGTTTTCTATAGCTGTCTTAAATCTTGAATCTAATTAATGGTTTATTTTAATCACCTTAAGTCTGTTAAAAGAGTTCTTTAACCACTTAAATCTATTAACAGAGTTCTTTAACAACTTAAATCTATTAATAGAGTTCTCTAACCAACTTAAACCTATAAATATATTTCTTTAATCAAATTAAATCTATTAATAGAGTTCTTTAACCACACTAAATCTATTCTTAGAGTTCTTTATCCACCTTAAGTCTATTAATAGTATTTTTAACCACCTTAAATCTATTATTAGAGTTCGTTAATCACCTTAAATCTATTAATAGATTTCTTTAACCATCTTAAATCTATTAATAGTTCTTTAACCACCTTATATCTATTAATAGTTCTTTAACCACCTTATATCTATTACTAGTGATCTTTAACCATATTTAACCACTAAAACCGTTGCTAAGTATATTATTAGTGTTCTTTAACCATCTTAAGTATGTTACTAGATTTTGTAATAGTTTAAGTCCAGTTAATAATAGTTTTAACTATCATAAGTCTTAATTGTTCTCAATACCGTGAAGCCTTTCACGTCTTACTTATTTGATTAACCACTTAAGTTTTTCTAAATTACAAAACTAAGTCTTGTTTATTTTATTAAAAACTACTTAATGTTTACTGCTTATTTTAATTCCCTAAGTTTTATTTATTTTTAAATTATCTGTTAATGATTTCTTGAACTTCTTAATTTTACAGATTTGTTTAATTACAAGATATTTAGTGAGGGTTTTTTTTATATATATAAGAAGTACCCTTAGCGTTATTGATTTCTTAGTACTAAGATTTCCTGATTGTATTTTTTAACTACCCAGGTCATATTGATGTCTATAATCATCCCAGTCGTGTTGATGCCTTTAACTAATGAAATTTCTAAGTTTTCTCAACTACCTTAAGTCTGTCGCTTTTAACTACTTATGACAGAGTAGATAACTACCTTAAGTCTGTCATTTTTAACTACTTATGACAGAGAAGATAACTACCTTAAGTCTGTCGCTTTTAACTACTTATGACAGAGTAGATAACTACCTTAAGTCTGTCATTTTTAACTACTTATGACAGAGAAGATAACTACCTTGTCTGTCATTTTTAACTACTTATGACAGAGTAGATAACTACCTTAAGTCTGTTATTTTTAACTACTTATTACAAACTACCTTAAATCTTTCATTTTTAACTACTTATGACAGTAGATAACTACCTTAAGTCTGTCATTTTTAACTACTTATGACAGAGAAGATAACTACCTTAAGTCAGTTATTTTAACTACTTATGACAGAGTAGATAACTACCTTAAGTCTGTCATTTTTAACTACTTATGGCAGAGTAGATAACTACCTTTCATTTGCTTCTTACCTTACTTCTGTTTCTTCTAAATGTCTTACTTCTGTTTCTTCCAAATGTCTTACATCTGTTTCTTCTAAATGTCTTACTTGTGTTTCTTCTAAATGCCTTACATCTGCTTCTTGTAACAACATTACGTCTGTTTCTTTTCATTAAATAACGTCTGTTTCATTTATCGACCTTACATCTGTTTCTTTTAACTATCTCAAGTCTGTTTCCCTTAACTACATTACGCATGTTTCCTGTAACTACATTACGTGTTTCCTGTAACTACATTATGTTCAAATCCTTTAACTACAATACGTCTGTTTAATGTAACTATATTACGTGTGTTTTCTGTAACTACATTACGTCTTTTTCCTGTAACTACTTTACATCTGTTTCCTCTAACTATATTACGAGTGTTTCCGGTAACCGCATTACGTGTGTGTTTCCTTTAGTTATATTACATCTGTTCCTGTAACGACATTATGTTCGTATCTTTTAACTACATTACGTCTGTGTTTCCTTTAGTTATATTACATCTGTTCCTGTAACGACATTATGTTCGTATCCTTTAACTACATTACGTCTGCTTCCTATAACTAAATTATGTTTGTATCCTTTAACTACCTTACGCCTGTTTCTTTTATTTACTTTTAAGTCTGCTTTATTTGTTTGGGAGTATTTTAAGTCTGTAGATTTAAGTCCCACATCAAAAGTGTGCAGAGAGAAAACTTTTTTGTTGTTTCATTTCTTTCGTATTTTATTCAGCACGTAAAATGTTGAAAATTATACGGCTCGCCTTTGTTGAAATCCGTCCAAGCCAGAAGCTACTAAACAACATTGGAAACCCGCGAAACTTAAAAAGAAACACTTCCCAGTTTCGCGAAAACTATCTTTTTTTTTTTTTAATAACTGCTTTAATTAGTCTACGTCTAACGTCACAAAAATGTTTGAGACAGCTTTTATTTTTGCTTTTGACCAATACTGTGTTGTACAAAAAGTATTTACATGAAACATTTTTATACATACGCAAAAGTTCTTGAGTTGGAAAAGTTTATAATTTTCAACTTCAGCAGATGGTGAGTTACAAGTTGCAGAAAGGCAAACTGAAGGAGGAAGTCGTGTACTATTTTAAAGATTTTATTTTGTGTTTGCCAGTGAACTCAGGGAATTCATTTTGCTTTTTCCTTGTCGTATTATGCACGTTTTATAGTGTTTCTGCTTGTAGTGTTTTGTTTGTTGATTTTTTGCATATAGGTGGGGGTTTTTTTGTTTGCTAATGTATTTCCTGGTTGATGTTTTTGTTTCTTAATGATTGCGTTCTTATGTTTTTGTTTGATGTCTTGCTTGTTGATGTTACCACGTACGTTGGTGAATTTTGCTTGTTAGTGCTTTTGTTCGATGGCTGTTCGATTTGTTAATGTTCCTCTTTTAGCTGATTTTGTTTGGTTTTTGTTTGTTTAGATTGATTAGTACCAGTCCTAATGATTGATTAGTACCAGTCCTTAGTGATTGATTAGTACCAGTCCTAATGATTGATTAGTACCAGTCCTTAGTGAATGATTAGTACCAGTCCTAATGATTGATTAGTACCAGTCCTTAGTGATTGATTAGTACCAGTCCTAATGATTGATTAGTACCAGTCCTTAGTGATTGATTAGTATCAGTCCTTTTCCAACCTACCCATAAGTTGCCAATCAGTCCTTACTGTCCTGTGTCTGTGTCTTCGAGTCTCAGATCTTACCTTGTCCAACACATGCGTAAGGCTCGGTTGTCTCCCTTCTTTTTTCCGACGAGATCCTTCAGTAACTTAGCTTTGCGCTCATTCACCCAGGTCATCCAGTAAAAATCCATACCTTATAGTGACATACTGCTCCATTAGATGCGCTATTTACACTTTGCATAACTTGACACACATACGGTCTCACGCACTCGAACATAGTACTGTGACACTAATAAAAAGCCATTAATGAAATTAGTATTCAGATTAATAGTAATTAATATATTAGACTGAAAATATTCTACTCCCCCTAGAATTTTTGTCACAGACAAATATCGAGTTATACTGACATACATGCCCAACATATAAAGCCTATTTACATGGTCCAGTATCAGAAAGTGCCCGATACTTAAGGTTTATTTACATGGTCCAATACCGCAGTGTGCCCCATACTTAAGGTTTATTTACATGGTCCAATACCGCAGTGTGCCCCATACTTAAGGTTTATTTACATGGTCCAATACCGCAGTGTGCCCGATACCGCAGTGTGCCCCATACTTAAGGTTTATTTACATGGTCCAATACCGCAGTGTGCCCCATACTTAAGGTTTATTTACATGGTCCAATACCGCAGTGTGCCCCATACTTAAGGTTTATTTACATGGTCCAATACCGCAGTGTGCCCCATACTTAAGGTTTATTTACATGGTCCAATACCGCAGTGTGCCCGACATTTAAGGTTTATTTACATGGTCTATTGTCACAGGCTGTGTAGGGTGTTGCGTGATAAGATTTTAGTACTTTGATGTCTCCTGCACCCAAGCCAGTGCACTCAGCTATCTTGAAAATGATGTCATTCGTTTCGGCTCAATCGTGGAACGCAAATTTACACTTCGCATTATATGCTACTCTAACACACACACACACACACACACACACACACACACACACACACACACACACACACACACACACACACACACACACACACACATTAAGTCATTAACGTCAACTAATTAACCTGAACTCTACAACAAATAAAACCAAAATACTTCACTGACCGTTTTACTTATTTACCTGTTTGTTTTGTTCAATTCGTAGTGTGTTCGTACATATGTTAGGTTTTCTTTGTTCTTTGCAGTTTTGGGTTGGATATTTTTTTGTTATTGCTTTTAGGGAGTGGGGGTGTGGTATTATTTATTTGTTTATTTATATTTGTGGCAATATGCTTTCTTAAACATATGAGCGACACTTACTCAGAAAAGAACTGTATTCATTCGTCATCATTATAAATGCAATCACTAGTCACGTGACGTCTTCCCTCGTCAGCACCCACCTTATTTATAGCAAAATGTCGCCAGGTTACGGGCGCTACCATTGTTTCTGTCGTATACCGCCAGAAACGTAAGAACGTGTCATTGTTTGCAAGCTGGAAACAACACAAGTTTTCTTAACAGATGGGTTATTGGAACATGCCTGTCGAACGAACACTGTGTTGAACTAGATTTTACTGTGGTGGATTGAAAATTGGTTTAGCGCATAGAGCTGTCCTAGAGTAAAGAACTAGTTTAATTCAAAGAATTGTCTTAGCGCAAAAAATTGGTAGAATTGGTTTTGCTCAAGGAACTAGTAAAAATAGTTTAGCACAAAATACTGGTAGAACTAGTTTAGTGCAAAGAACTAATAGAATTGGATTAGCGCAAAGAACTGGTTTAGAACAAAGGATTGGTAAAATTGGTTTAGCGCAAAGATTTGGCAGAATTTACCTAGCGCAAAGAACTGATTTAACACAAAGAACTGGCTTAAAACAAAGAACAGATTTAACTCTAAGAAACGGCTTAAAGCAAAGAACAGATTTAACGCTAAGAAACGGCTTAACGCAAAGAACTGGCTTAAAACAAAGAACTGATTTAACGCAAAGAACTGGCTTAAAGCAAAGAACTGGAATAAAGCAAAGAATCGGCTTAACGCAAGGAACTGATTGAACGAAAAGAACTTCTTAAGTGGGAAGTGCTCTGAAGCCATAGATTTCAGCATCTTTCACTTCCGCTTCACCTCAAAAGGTGCTGTTTTATTTATTACACTTCAAACTCTTGAAACCACTGATGTGTATGACGGGTGCACCGCCGACACGTGCGCTAGGGACCACGTGACCGGGCTCGGAAGTTTAGTGGGCTGCACACGTGCACAACGCGCGCGCTCGCGTGTCAAGTGTTTTCTCAGTGCACTAACCATGGCAAACGGGTGAATATGGTGAAGACGCATGTCAGTTTTACAGAGAAGTTTCAGCTATCTGCCCCTCCCCCCACTTCCATACACCCACCACCCATTTTTATTTCCCTTTCTGGTTAAGAACTTCTCGCAGCATGCAGAGAAGCAGTGTTTGGAGCCACTACAGTCATTGTGATGGGAGGTTAACCTCTATGACGACTGTTTTTGTGTGCTGGAGACCTGCTAATCGTGTTGCGAGTGACGTGTTCATTTTATCCTAGTCACATATTATTTTTAATAAATAAAAGGGTTTTTTTTAAATTGATTCTTTTCAACTGATAGTGTAGTGATTCAAATCAATTTCATGATGTATTTATAAATCTGACATCATTTCATTGTGTATGACTGGCATGTGAAGGAAATTAATGCTGCTCACAGTCAAACGACGTGCTCTTTTCTGCTATCAAATCTCGGATGTATTCCATCAAGTTCCAGAGGAACGACAAACTGACAAGTCATACTGATCACTTGAACGCAAATATAATCTTCACACTTAGGTTATCTTCCACAATCAATTAACATCAGTGGCATTCCCATCAAAGCCTGTCAGTCACTGAGAAATCTTGGTGCCATGATCGGCAGTACTCTCTCACGCCATCAACACGTCATCATTAACGTCAGTGCAAGCTCTCTTCACGTCTTTCTAAGTGAACGTCACAAAAATCTCTCATGTATTCATTGCTGCTGTCAAGGTTTCGTTCGCACGCAGCAGGAACTTAGTTATAACAGTTACTCGGATCACCTTAAGAGCTCTTTGAATTTGCCAGACTACTCCTCTTTCCACTCCCTACACTAGCTGCCTGTTCACTCCACTCCCTAGACTGGCTGCCTGTTCACACCACTCCCTACACTGACTCCCTGTTCACTCCCTACACTAGCTGCCTGTTCACGCCACTCCCTACACTGCCTGCCTGTTCACACCACTCCCTACACTGCCTGCCTGTTCACACCACTCCCTACACTGACTCTCTGTTCACTCCCTACACTAGCTGCCTGTTCACGCCACTCCCTAGACTGGCTGCCTGTTCACACCACTCCCTACACTGACTCCCTGTTCACTCCCTACACTAGCTGCCTGTTCACGCCACTCCCTAGACTGGCTGCCTGTTCACACCACTCCCTACACTGACTCCCTGTTCACTCCCTACACTAGCTGCCTGTTCACGCCACTCCCTAGACTGGCTGCCTGTTCACACCACTCCCTACACTGACTCCCTGTTCACTCCCTACACTAGCTGCCTGTTCACGCCACTCCCTAGACTGGCTGCCTGTTCACACCACTCCCTACACTGACTCCCTGTTCACTCCCTACACTGACGGCCTGTTCTGTACATTATCCAGCATAATGTGGTCTTGTTCTTCTGTTCCTATTTATCACTGCGTTATGCCGTACACTTTGTAATATATAGTCATTAGTTGTCCATTACACTATGTATGTTTATTTTGTACTGAAAACCGCTTCGAACTTTTATCGAAAAATAAATATTAAACCTATGTATTTTAACACACACTTATTCTTCGTTTTGCTGTTAACTTAGATATTATTGGTATTATGTCTCTGGATAGAATATCAAGACCAAGACCAAGTATTTATTTTTGCTATTGAGTATTATTGGTATTATGTCTCTGGATATTCTGAGTAAAGACCAAATATTTATTTTTGCTATTAACTTGAGTATTATTGGTATTATGTCTCTGAATATTCTGAGTAAGGACCATACATTTAGTTTGCATTACATTTGATTTGTTCCAGAATGCTCTTCATTCTTGTAATCTGGAAAAATGGTGAAGCATTTATATCCTATGTATTTGCATGATTTAGCTATGTTTGGCTATTAAAGTTGTAACAATACTGCTATATTAATGGTGCTTTTATCCGATGTGTAATAATGTAGGCCCATTATGATTACTGTCTAGGATGAATGATTTAATGTGTAAGAGGTAAATAATAATGTATACAAAATTCTGATATATGTGATACATTTCTGTTTTGCCATTTAAGGTGGAAATTAATTCAAATTAATTTAATTAATTATTTTCATTGGATATTTTTTGGAGACAAAAAGAGTTTTCATTGTGGCCATGAAAACGTCTGTACGGTTTTTGAACATGCAGTCTGGGGTTGTATGTCTAGAGGGAAAATAATTAATTAACTACAATAAAGCTTATATTTGTATTACTCTATATGTAGGATATATAAAATCATGACATATCTTTCCCACTTGTTAAAAGCTCGTAATTAGATAAGTTTATTACCAGGGGCGAGTAGAGAGAAGTTATATTTTATGTTTTGTATTGTACCTTTCAAAACTCAGAACATGTTCTGAACATGGAGAGAATGAGGAATTTATTTAAAGCTGATCCGTGACACATTTGAAACTTTGAAGAAGAGTTATTAATTTATTTTATTTTATTTTTATTTCTACTGTAAATTTTGTTGATGCTTACAATATTTGTGCATGTGTAAAAAATACTTTAACGTCCTCATTTTTTAGACGTTTTGCATGATGCATTAATATATGACAACGTTATGCAGGGAACATTAACATATATAATGTTTTGTTTGGTGCATTAATATATGGCAATGTTTTGCATTGAGCATTAACATATGAAAACAGTTTGCATTGAAAATTAATATATAGTCATGTTTAATATTGTGATGGAAGAACCATGGGCAAATTATGCTCTTTGCGTTTTATTAATTATTTCTTTCTCTATATTAATCATCTGTAATTGATAGTTACAGCGGTCAAGTCACGTGGCCGATTATGCAATCTGCCGCACACGCATACGCTACACGTAGTAAAGGATTGAGGTCAAGTTCATTGATCACGTGTACGTTATACGTAGTAAAGGAATGAGGTCAAGTTCATTGATCACGCATACGTTAAGGATTGAGGTCAAATTAATTCATCACACTTGGATAGTGGAAGGGGGAAGGGGGAACAGTAAGGGTGGGTGAATGTTGACAATATGGACATTTGCGTTCCGCACAATGACGTATGAGAACCTGTAGGTTGACCCAGAGTCTTTCATATATATATATGTTTGTGCTAATGAAACGACAACATTTTCTAAAGAAAATATGATACAAACAGAAACCGACAACCGACACTCAGACGGAATCAGAAGTCGTCACTGCACCCAATGAGCTCACCAGGGCGCCAAGTGCTCCCCTACTTTCACCTCTACCAGAAACCCTACCATGAGCAACAGCAACGACAACTACACCAACAAACATATCAACAGAAGGCAATGCAACAACAACAACAAAACAATGGAAAAAATGGAAAAGACAATGCCCTCCACAACTCATCAGATGACAATAACAGAATCAGCAGCCACAAGAGCAACAGAAACTGCGACAACAGCAACGCCAAAAGAACAACCTCCGCCGACAACGACGACACACCCCGGGCGCTTGTTCACGTTAAGTACAAATTTGATGACCAACTAGCCTGGGCTCTGTAAAACACCCACAAACCTACTCTCTCTCTCTCTTTCTCTCTCTCTCTCTCACACACACACACACACACACACACACACACACACACACCAAGAAGGGCGACAATTACATCCGTAGACATTAATCTACAGATATACCGAATTAAAGCCCGACCTTGCCGACCAGACCAGCCAAGAAAGACAAACAAGCTACTGCACACACAAAGACTACACCCAACTACAAACATCAGAAACAGGAATCAAGCACCAGACAACTTTAAACAACCACAAATCACTACTTGCAGCAAAGACTACACTCAACTACAGCCATCAGAAACAGGAATCAAGCACCAGACAACCTTAAACAACAACCACAAACCGCTACTCTTCAACCACCGACCAAGAAATGACACACGCACAAAAAGCACCACCACCGACTCCCCCCCCCCTCTCCTGGAATCAGTAAAGAGAGGAAGTCCACCAGAGGAATTCCAAGGCCGAAGATAAAAAGCCTAACGCCCCCTCTGATGTGAAAGTGAGCGTCACAACAACAACAACACGCTTAGGGAGACGGCACCGCACCCACCCCGTTTGGAAGGGTTAAACTCCCCGTAGATGTAAAGAAGGTTTTGCATATTCCCGCGAGTGGTAAATATTTTGACTTTTCAGAAATTATTGTTACATATTATTGATGTTAATGTTGTGTAGAATGTTCATGTATTTTTATTAATGATTGTTGTATAAAACTAACGCATATCTCTTCCAGAGAAGGTTGTGTGGCGCTAGTAATAATTCATGACGTATGTATAGATGATGAAATGGAACTAAGCACGTGTTGTGTGCTATGCTTTATGTATTATAAAACCATTTGTAGTAAGTGAAGCTAAATGGGAGACTGAGATGATTATGCTATGCAAATTAATGTTAACCATTCATTGGTTATCTTGCATCAGGTGAGATTCATATAAATGTGGAAATGGAAATATTATTGTTTTATTTGTAACTATTCCCCCCATGAGGAGATTTTGTAAAATATAAGTTAGCATGTAGCTAACGTTTAATGATGTGGAGTTGTAAGAGTCGTCTATTGCTGTCACCACAAAGCCCTTGACGATGTTCGTATTTATCAGCAGCTATAGAGAGATACGTTGTTATTTCAGTTAGACTACTTTCATTGTTCATCTTATGTCTTGACTTTCTGAATTGATCTTCGTATTCCTCTGGAAATGCACTCCTTAATTCTGTCGCGAGCTGACAGCCATCAACGTGACGTCATCGACAAGGGCGTAGGTACTGCACTGGGAATAACGTCCACAAACTCATCTCTATTCAAAAACTGAGTGCTGAGTGCTGAGTGCTGAGTGTTGAACACAATAATCTATAATAGACCAGACAAACATTCTGGATTTACTTGATAAAGTCGGGACAGTATATCGATAGTCTCGGTTGACCTGTATTTAATTGTTTTCGTTTTATTATTATTATCAAATCTTCTTGCTCTTGTTATCTTAAGCCCACAATTTGGTTAATTTGGTTATCTTAAGCCCACAATTTGGTTAATTTGTCAGTGTGACCGAGAAGAGTTGGCTGTGGTTCACAAGCCAGAGATTCAAGTCGTAATTAATCCAAGGGGGAGATACTGTTGCCAACTCAAGGTCAGCTAATTTGTCTGTGGCTGTTAGAGGAATACTGTCCCAAGAATGGTCTGGCATAGAGACTGAAGGATAAATTAGGTCGCCTGGCTGTTCTCAATATTAGAGCCAATATAATAACTTTGATGATTAATAATTTGACTTTGATACTGTGACAGGGTCATTAAATATAACCGGGCATGTGACATATATTGCCTTAATGTATGACAGTGTTTGCATGGAACATTAATATAAGAAAACATTTTGCATGGAAGGAAATATAAAAGAATGTTTAATATATTGCATTAATGTATGTCTATGACAATGTTTTGCATGGAACAATATATAAAAGCACTTTGCATGGAACATTAATACATTATCATGTGCAGTGTACTGCATTAATATATGACAATGTTTTGCATGGAACATTTAATAATGTTAATATAGTGCAATGCTATGTGAATGTTTTGCATGGAACACTAATATATAATAATGTTTAGTTTCAACATGAGTCTTATACGTACACAAGATTACATAATATTAAATATTTAACACTTGTTTACATAATAGCATTGACATGATGTCATTACACATCATGTAATTTTATTTTACATGATCAATTTACAGCACGATTTCTTCTTTATTTCTTTAACTTTAGTTCAGGTTTTACATATTTGTATTTCATGGTACACTTTTTAAAAGTTTGAAGTTTTTTTGTTCTACAAGTGTGACCAATTACGGACTTCAGTGCCCCTCGTTTGCGACTCCTACTGCCATAGCTGTAGAGTGGAGACATAAAAGGGCGATAAGTGGATACCACATTCCACTGTCATGACTTCGGTGAACACACAGCCTTCCAACTTAACGCGGCAATGACGGAACCTTTATTGCATTCATGTCATCTTCTGGCAGGTCAGAACGTCCCGCCCTGATCCACAAACCATTAGGAAGAATAAAGCTATTGTTTGTTCTACACGTCTCCTTATTCAAGGGATGGGTCCGTAATTTCCTTCCACGTCAGTCATTCTGTACGACACATTTAAGAGCACGTGACGAACTCATGATGACAGCATTCTATGTGTTACGTCATGTCTGACATTCCTCTCTGCTAGGTTTATTTTTTATATCGCGTTTGTCTCTGGATTACCATTACGTGACTAGGAATGGCCAAAATGTTAGCATTATTTAAAAACCTTTCATGCTATCCAACGTTAAGTTATGTGACGTCATATGAAATTGTATTAAGTTTAAAGACTTTCGAAATGGTACACGGCTCTCTCTCTCTCTCTCTCTCTCTCTCTCTCTCTCTCTCTCTCTCTCTCTCTCACTCACACACACACACACACACACACACACACACACACACACACAGCTGAATGTTAAGATGAAAGATGTTAACATTTTTTTGATACACGTGTTTAGCTACACGTAACTGTGATGTATAAATGATACGATAGATAACGTAGATACGATACAAACCCACAGCACACGAAAAGCGACTTGTCATTCCAAATCATCACAATTTTAAAATAAAATCGGACAGAACTTCAACACATCTCCTAATCCACGCATTTTAATCGACGATGATGATGATGACGACGACGACGACAATGTTGACGATAGTGGTGGTAATGAAATTCGATAGTTCCTTTTCTGATATATCGCGCAAACTCAGTTTCTTTCGTGCTAAACACAATCAATATTTCCCTGAAATATTTTTTGTTAAAAGCATTAAATTACAGGATTATTGAGTCTGCAATTGCTTGTTCCTTTTAAGTTGTTATGCCAAATACATTTTGAAAGGACTGAAAGAATTCATGTTGTAGAGATAATCTACGCTAGAGGTCATAAATGTTTAGAGAAGTCAAGCACAACTAATGATTACTACGATAAAGTTTATAAATAGCATGTGATAATTCATTACAACAGATATATAAAATTTGCTAAAAATTCACTTATTGACATATTTTATTATTTATTTAAATGTTATTTTGTGCTGATAAAAAGTGTCTTTCTTTTATTTGAAAGTTTTAGTTTAATGGAAAACTCGAAAACAATTTAAAATTCATTTTGAAGTTGAAATTATTGAAGAAAGTTATCGCCCATTGCTCAAGGTTTATATGCTAGATCGAGGCCTTCTAATTAAGTCTATCTCTACTTAAGAGTTAAGGGATGCCCGTTAAAATCCAGAACTTTTGAACTTTTGAAATATTAATTAATACGAATAAATAGTTGTTTTGTACAACTATTGTCTTATGTAAATAGATCTATAAATGATTGATGTAAATTTGATATTCAAATGGCTTGGGTAAATGTTTCAGTCACCAATTGAAATGTGTAATCAGGGTTTCATTTGTAAACGTGTCAATCAGATGTCTTGTATAAACGTGTCCAGATGCCCTATTTAAATGTCATTCATATATAAGAGTAAAATGGAGAATCCTCCCACATATTTTTAATATACATTTTTATATTTTGATCTATATTTTTCTTAATGAGATGCTATTTTTTATTTGTATAATTTGGAAATGTAAAAGGTTTATTTCTCAAGTGAATGTCCAGAATGGACAGGGTGGAAGGGGAGATAAGCTGAGAGAGTGCATGTAGATTGTAGAGGAATGACTTAGGACATAGTGTCAGCTCACAATGTTGATTTGAAGAAGGATAATGAAAATCTTAGCGTCACTCAAAAACGATGATTTGAAGAAGTTATGACGCAAATCGTAGCGTCACTTGCCAATGATGATTTGAAGATCAGGTTGTCGCATTTCAGATCTCCGTGTATGGGTGGACTGTGGGTTTTGGCTGAAGCCATCAATGATACTGCCGCTGATTTCTCTGGTCTCCATGTAGATGGCCAAGACCCCAATCAGTGCTGTCACCTACTTTCGTCAAGTGAAATATTGCCCTTTATGAACCTGTTGTATTCGTGCAAAATTTCCATTCTCTTCAATATCTCGAATCTTCTTCCTATATCTTCTGACAAACACTGCATTCTTGATGTTCCTAGTTTAACTACTGACAAAGTCTGATGTTTCAAAGTTTGACGTTTTGTGGATAGAAATGTTTCTTTGTCACCAATGTTGAATGTCATTCTGCATGATCTTTGCCATGCAGTGGGTACCTATCTCAAAGTCTTTCCATAGTTTGCGCTGTCTGATGTTTTGACTCTATCATCTAGCCTTTCCGTTCCCCCTTTATACTTTTTCTGAGAAATCATGTTTTTGTGCAAATGTCACAACTGGCAGGAGAGTCATTCAGGTGTGCATTGGATTTATTGTCAGACGGTAAATGGGGGAGAGAGTGCTCTTGTGTGTGAGACATTTATATGTGTCAAAATAGGCATCTTTTTTTTAGGGCATGTGTCTTGTGTCTAGTCATTCATATGCCTTGCATGAATTCATCAAATGTTTTTCTTGCAAGGGGTCAAATCTCTAATCTGACTTACAGCGCTATAGTGCAAGGGGTCAAATCTCTATTCTGACTTACAGCGCTATAGTGCAAGGGGTCAAATCTCTATTCTGATTTACAGCGCTATAGTGCAAGGGGTCAAATGTCTAATCTGACTTACAGCGCTATAGTGCATGAAATGACGGCTTCTTTATTTAGAGAAACACCAATGAAAATGTGTGACTGTTTTCAGTCACAAAAATTAATGACAATGCACTTTTCATCTCGGCTCATTTCATTTGGAAAATCATTTAATTTCAGTTGTTTCCTTTATAAGAAATCAATTGTGCTGAGTAATTCTCGCTAATAAAATATTATTATTGCTTTATTTATACAGCTTAATTATTTTTGCACGATTAAGCACACTTTTATATCAACATGTGTGCGTGCGTATGTATACTGGTGTAGTGTGTCTGTGTGATGTGTGTGTGTGTGTGTGTGTGTGTGTGCGCATTTGTACTCGGATAATAAGTGAAAATACAAGCAATTGAATATTGCGCATGCGTGAAAAAATACATTCGTAAAGGCATCAATCAAAAATTTGTCAACTCACCCTTATTAGCTTGTTTGTGTTGAATTGTGAGTGCATGTTTTATTTAATTTTAACCACATAAATGCACATATAAAGGAGGGAGGGTATGGGGTTAAACTGCTCTTGGTATCAGTATATGTCGTAGTACAATATTTATCATGCGAAAAGAGATGAAGGCTTAAGTAATTTCATTAATAGTATCATTAGTAGTACGAGAATTTATCATTGAAAAAAGATGAAGGCATAAGTAATTTCATTAATAGTATCATTAGTAGTACGAGAATTTATCATTGAAAAAAGATGAAGGCTTAAGTAATTTCATTAATAGTATCATTAGTAGTACGAGAATTTATCAGTGTACCTACATCAAATGTAAACGAAATAGCTTTGTTAAAGTGGCGGCGAACTGCTTTAAATTTAAAATGCTTTATATATTTACATGCGTGCAAGTCCGACTTAACCATTATCTCCCTTTGCTGAACTAAAGTCTCTGAGAGTGGGTCCTCACAATGACAAAGAGAGGGGTGGATTATAAATCTCTGAAAGTGGGTCCTCGTACTGGCGAAGATAGGGAGGAAGTGTAAATCACTGAGAGTGGGTCCCCTAACGCATGTTCATGTAGAATGGGGTGGGTGGGTGGGAGGTTACAAATGACTAGAAGCTGTGGATCCACACTTTTGTAGAGGGGAAGGATTAAAAGTAATTAAGAGTGGCCTAATCATGCTGACGTAAACTGGGAGCCATTACAGACTAAAGAATAAGAGAAAATGAGGAGAAAGTGAGTCAGAGAGAGAGAGATGATGTGCATAGAAAGAAAGGTAAATGAAGAGACTAGAGAGAAAGAAAGAAAGAGAGTGACGAGAGGAAAAGAGATATTAAGAGTGTCTGAAAGAGCCAATAAGGAAAGAGAGAGACAGACAGAGGTTACGAAGTGAGTGTGGTTGTACTTAGTTTGTCTGTAACAGTAATATTGAGCTACAAAGTGTCACCGTCTAGATGTGGTTCGAGTCCAACTCGGAGTGAAGAGTTTGTAGATGACTGTTAATCTTCTTCATTCCACGTCAGTGTGGAGACCCATAGCCCACTCCACGTCAGTGTGAAGACCCCATAGCCCACTCTACGTCAGTGTGAAGACCCCATAGCCCACTCTACGTCAGTGTGAAGACCCCATAGCCCACTCTACGTCAGTGTGAAGACCCCATAGCCCACTCTACGTCAGTGTGGAGACCCATAGCCCACTCCACGTCACTGTGGAGACCCCATAGCCCACTCTACGTCAGTGTGAAGACCCCAATACTTTGACTTTTAATCTCTCGTTATCTTCTTCAGTGGGAGGACCCACTTTTAGTGACTTTTAATCCATCCACCCACCCATTCTACCAGCATCACTATAGGTGACCTTTGATCCCTTTCTATCTTCGTCAGTGTCTTGGACCCACTCTTCTTCCTTGAGTTTCTCAAAATTGTTTTCCAATTAACATGTAAAATATTTTAAATAAGAATGGTCACGTTGCTGCGACTATTCTTCTGAAGCTCCTTTTATTAATTAGCAGTCATTTTTATATGTATTGGTAATACAAACACTTTATTTTACTCATTTTATATCAGTTCCTTGTTTGCTATTATTAATGGATAGGGCCTAATTGTGTTATATTTTAAAGAGTCTACTATCAATATTTATCATCAATTGTTACGTGTCCAGCACAATTTGTTCATGGACATAACCTAAGACAATAAAATATTAACCTTCGATCTCTTAATTTCTCCCTTTCCCTCTTTCTCATTTTCTCTCTCTTCCTCTTAATCTCTCTCTCAGTCTCTCTCCCTTTCTCTCTCTCAATGCTGACTTCATACTTGCCACTGAAGAATCGAACCCATTAGTTCTTTTATTTAAAGATGGAAATTATTATTTTGGTCAAGTTTTATTGTATTTGTTGCCATTAATTAACTTTTTATAACCTCTTTCTTATCATCATAGATATGTGGAAAGCTGACGAGTGGGAAAATGCTGGCCTAATCACGCTGCCCTTTGCTAGAAACGTCATCACTACCAATAGGCTATTAAGAGTACGTCAGCCAATGAAAATAACTGTAACTTGCATTCATCGTTGTACTGAGCCTTCTCATTATAACTGACTGCTTAGGGGCGTGCACCTAATAGGAATGGGAGTATTATCATTTCAAATGGTCTTATTCTACACCGTAATATAAATTTCAGTAACTACAACATTTCTGTAGGTCAAGTATTTTGCATTTTTATCACAATCTCTGACGTAGGCCTACGGGTTTTTTTCCCTGACCTAATGTGCAAATTAGTAGGATTGAATTAAATCATCTAGCGCTGGAGTTAACATCTGACCCAATTTCTCCCTATAGCTGGGGTAGAGGGTTACTTGATAGGACACAGGTGACTGATTTGATGCGTGAGTCATGCTGATTAACCGCAAAATCAACTAACGCCGTCAGCTGACCTCAGTTGACATTAAGCAGAAATAAATCAACACTCGGTGTCTAGTTTCGCAAAATATTGCTCATTTGTTTATTTCGCAAATCTTTTACGGGATTAGCTGACGTCAGAAGTTGCCTCGCGATGAACTGGGATTCCTTGACACTAGAAATGCAGAGGGCAAGCTTATAATTAAGCATCGAACCTCGCTACCTGGACAATTAATTATGCAGAAAATTTCCCCTGCCCAAACTATATTCACAGAGGACCAAAGCTTTTACTCATCCCTATCACTATACCTATCTTTTCTAGACCTAAAGCACTGCAATCAATGCTTTCGAAACAGACGAACGAAAGTTTTTGAAGTAGATATAAAACTTGCAAAAGAAAGCAAAATGGCGGACCCGTCCTGGCTGCACGCACATTTCTTTCTCACTGTGCGTCACTTGGCGAACGCGGAAATAGGCCACGAAACAAGAGGGACCCAAATTTAGCATCTACCCAAGGCAACGCGGCGCCTACTTACATGAATGAACCCAATTTCGCGCACCACCCGTTTCACCAAAACAGGCCAGGGGTTAAAGGTCACATAACAGGACATACTGGGTAACGGGAGATTGTGCATGATTTCCAATGCAGGCGAAGTGTAAGCGTGCTTCAGTAACACTCTGTTTGTCAAGGTGACCTTAACACGGTCTTCCTAGTTTTCGAAGGAAGAGTAGTGGTGTGTCTGCTTGGGATTAGTGTAAGCGTGACGTAGGTAAAACCAGGTTTCACTTATTGCAGGTACAGATTTGATCGTAGCATACGCGCGTGTGCATATATTTTGTCCGAAGCCTCCTGTAATCCTCAGACTTGTAGAGTCTGCCAGAGAGAGAGAGAGAAAGAAAAAGATTCACTCCTAATTATTGTGAGCTTTTCCAGCAATATATGTTCATACCAAGTGAATTACATAACTGGTTTTTCAACAAAATAACCCCAATGAAATGTGTTATGTTTGCTCTTGCCTGTCGTAATAACGTTGTTGAATGGGTGTGTGTGTGTGTGTAAAGTGAGGCGGTACAATGGAAAGTCAAAAATAAATACTGGAAGCCAGTACAGTTGTTTGTTTTTTTTAACTACTAACAAATTACTCTCTAATCTCTAGATTGTCTAGAACTTTGATTTGCCAGGAACTGCACAATCACCAAAATTAGTAAATAAAGGAATATATGCAAACGAAATTATTAATAAATTAACAATAAATAAATTGATATCAAAATAATGTTTTGCTATCTTTGAATATTTTCTACAATGTAAGAATTACTGTAACTAGGATATTTTTCTATTCTAGTGAGGTCATTTTTATTTCAGTCGTATCTTGTCTGCTCAACGGCAAAATGTTCTCTCATACAGATCACTCATTTGAGTATATATATATATATTCATATAAAATATTTAATAAACAACCCAGAATGAAATTAAAGTCATCTTTTCATCACACTGAATAATTAGTCTCGAATATTACAATCTTACATGGAAAATATGATCGAGAGTTGCGTACCTTGAATCAGAGCGATCACATAGCAACATTAATGTTCAAGAGGGAAAAGGGTGTCGCTGTTTCTTGGAACGGTTCACTGGGTATAACAGCATAAAGGGCAAACAGTTTTTAACTTTGATAGTCTCAGTCTGCCGTGTGGAAAATTAAAATTAAAAAGGAAGTATGCAATAATTATCATATTTTTTTATATTTTATTCTTTATTTACAAATTTCGTCTGTAAAATTAGCAAGCGTTCAAAGTGGAGATTCAATAAAAATAAATTATTTTCACTCATTACTCCCATCACTCTCACACACGTACACAACTGCATGCAGACACACACACACACACACACACACACACACACATAAACACACACATACACACACATTTTGCCTTGCTATACGGGGTGTTAAGTACATTTTAGTACGTGATATGCCTTTTGAGTTGGATTTTTCCAGCTGAGATTCCAATTTCTAGACTTCATCAGTACTGAAACACCCCACTTTAAGGTCTTTCAGCAGAAGTGAAAGGCATCGCAGGCTAGTGATGTGCAGATCAAAAGGCTAGATTCCGGATTCGGCCATTTTATTGGAATCGAAAGGTCGACGTGGGGACGCAAGGAAATAGGCATGACGTGACAAGAAATTGGAAATAAAAGCTGACAACCGTTTTATCTCTGACTTTGATTCTGATTGTGGTGAAAATACAGGCCTCCAACACAGTTCAATGAAGAAGCCATCAGGACGCGATCAAGAGCCGCAGGCTGCAGTGTTTAATAGTGGAGGAGAAGATAGCCATTGCCTCTTCAATGTTTGGGATATAAGAGTGCTGTCCCTCTCAGTATAGTGCGTTAATGAAACACAACTTATTGTACTGCTTTGTATTATGTGGTGCGTTAATGAAGTACAATTTATTGTACTGCCTCGTATTGTGTAGTGCGTTAGTGAAGCACAATTTATTGTACTGCCTTTTATTGTGTAGTGCGTTAGTGAAACAATTTATTGTACTGCCAATTATTGTGTGGTGCGTTAATGAAGCACAATTTATTGTACTGCCTTGTATTGTGTAGTGCGTTAATGAAACACAATTTATTGTACTGCCTTTTATTGTGTGGTGCGTTAATGAAACACAATTTATTGTACTGCCTTTTATTGTGTGGTGCGTTAATGAAACACAATTTATTGTACTGTACCGTCTTGTATTGCATATTCAATCTCTCCCTCCGAAATCTTTTTTTAGAAAAAGGTAAAGCGTAGGTTCCTATATCGTTTACTCTGCTTTCTTTTTATTTCTTTGCGTGCCCATTTGTTATTGTCAAATCAGTTTTCGTGTCAGAAGAGCCACAAATTTGATGAATTATATATAACATTTACGTATTCTAAATATAGAGCATATGTAGTGACTTCATTGAATTAACTTAAAGCTGCTTATACCTTTCAAGCACTGTTTTTTTTAATGTTGTGTTTTCCCTCTGTGTTCGACAGCTTTGCACACTGCACATGATATAAACAACACAGACGTATTCAGTTGTCGACCTTCGAGGAAAACGTATCTGGGATAATATTTACCGCCAACATGCCCGCCCATTAGGACTTTGAGCTAATTTGTAATATTTGTTAAAGAAATTAGTTCTCTTAATTATGAAAAGTTAAAATGACATTTGATTTATGTTAGTACGTTAATTATCTTTCTGCCTGGCACCATAACCACACACACACACACACACACACACACACACACACACACACACACACACACACACACACACACACACACACACCTATACACACACACCTGTTTTCCACCCAGAATCAACAGAATTCAACTTCCACTGAAAGAAAGAAAAAGCGGGGAATAGGTAGATAATGATGGAGTTAAGGAAAGCAAAAGGAGAGAAAGAAGAGTAAGCGGGGAATAGGTAGATAATGATGGAGTTAAGGAAAGCAAAAGGAGAGAAAGAAGAGTAAGAGGGGAAAAGGTAGATAATGATGGAGTTAAGGAAAGCAAAAGGAGAGAAAGAAGAGTAAGAGGGGAAAAGGAAGTAGAGGGGAGGCGAGGGAGGAGAGCGAAGATAATTGATAAATAGCAAACTACGTGCTCAAGAGAAAAACGTTTGAGTCGTCATGACAACAGAATCAGTGCCTGCTAAAACTGCTGAGCACTGGAAATCAGAATGACACAGATAAGTGCAAAATGGCTGCCAGACAATTAAGCTAGGAAATTTATAGTCAGAGGGTAATTAACGCTATATTTTCGCTACTGTTTTTGACATAGAACTGCTTACGTTCACTAATTCAAGAAGTCAATGACTCATTATGACTACTCCAGCCCGTTTTAAAATGTAAGTGGTCTCCCTTGGATTTATAAATAAAATAGTATGTTTGTCATATCTCCCAAAAATACAACAAACACGATAAGTTTATAGACATAAACACCACGACATAACCAACACAGAAATGTATGCGCCATTATGATTATTATTAAAATGATACTTTAAAAATAATTATTTATCACTCCGGTATTAGTAAAATGGTAATATTTGTAACTTTTGGTATTAATAACGTGACAAGGGGCTGTTGTACTGAATGTCCAGCATAGCAGTTGGGACATCGGTATAACGTTGTGGGACCCAAGTCCCTTCAGAACTGTCCATGGCAGATAAGTTACTAAGACGAACGGTCCCACGCAAGCTCTGGACAACACAATTATCACCAACTCCACTTAGGTTATTGCGATAATGGTGATTTTGTGTGTTTGTGTGTGTGTGTGTGCAATTATGTGCCACACTAGTTTATTGTTATAATGGTGATACTGTACAATTATTTGCCACTTTGGTTATTGTCATAATGGTAATATGGTACAATTATGTACCACTTTGGTTATTGTTATAATGGTGATATAGTACAATTATGTTCCACTTTGGTATTAATTCAAATATTATCGTAGAATTAAGTTACCCTTTCATCACTACTCAGAATCTGACACAAAACTGATGCGCGCTATTATTTTGGATAAAAGTTTGATTTAAGTTCAAGGGACATTACCCACTCATTCAATTACGGGATTTTGGAAATATTTGTCATTAGGGTTTTAAGCAGTTTTAGGAACAGACTACTTTTGGAATGCCATTGTGCTCCTAGAGAGAATTGGATACTGAGACACGTCAAGTGATGATTGCACTGGTCCTCATAACGACGAGAGTCTGATGCGAGCCTGGAAGGAAAAGATTTTCCAAGACCCTGAAAAAATGATGGATTGATAATGATGATGGTATGATAATGATGCTATGATAATGATGCTATGATAATGATGGTGGTATGATAAGGATGATGGGTGTGATGATGATGGTAAATGAATCATGCTATGATAATGATGATGGTGAAAATGATGCATTGATAATGGTGGTGATATGATAATGATGACGATGGTGGTGGTAGTGGTGTGATAGTGAATGACTGTGAGTGTGATAAGGTGGTGGAGGTACAACTGGTGCAGGTGGTAATGTTGTTAGTAATGATGAGGTCATTGAGCGATTATTGGCATTACTGCACTGACTGAAATCAACAGCAGTAGTACATAGTATTTATAATTTCTTCACAAATACTGGTGGATGCGAAGGTGGGGAGGGAGGTGGGAGTTACAGTTCATAGAATTCGTCTATCTGACACCTAAACTACCCGTAAACAGCGAAATTAAAAAAACACCACACATATTAAACACAAAGGAAAAGGATCTTCTGCGCTTAAAATAAATTCATGGCACTTAAACATTTGTTATGACAGAAGGTGTTGCTGGCTATAAGGTGTTTGTTGAGAGGAAGACTGAGTACAGGTGTCCTTTGAGAGTGAGGCTGGGTATAGGTGTCCTTTGAGAGTGAGGCTGGGTATAGGGGTCCTTTGAGAGTGAGGCTGGGTATAGACGTACAGAGATAGAGAAAGGTTGGTATAGAGGTACAGATAGAGAGAGAGACTGGGTATAGGGTTAGAGAGAGAGAGTGGCTGGGTATAGAGGTACAGAGAGAGAGAGTGAGGCTGGGTATAGGGGTTCAGAGAAAGAGTGGCTGGGTACAGAGGTATAGACAGAGTGGCTGGGTATAGAGGTACAGAGAGAGAGAGAGAGGCTGGGTATAGGGGTAGGGAGAGTGAGGCTGGGTATAGAGGTACAGAGAGAGAGAGAGAGAGAGAGCGGTTGGGCATAAGACAATGATGGCAGTGCGCAAAGAAACACTCTAAACATGAAGTAATCCAGTCTTACCTGTCGGGTAGTCCTACCCCTTCCCCTTATAGCCATCACTATAGCTAAGCTTTAGATCCTCCTCCTTCCCTAGGATCTCTAGATATGTTCCCCCTCTCCACCTTCTTTTATGTGTCGTAAAGTTACTTCTCTTTAAACGGCCTCCTTGAGTTAACTGTCAGTGTGTGAGTGAGTGAACGAATAATGACAGATAGGAATGACGGAAGAAAGAAATGAGAGATGGAGAAAGTGGCTTAAGGAAATTAATACTGAAAACTGCTCGGCCTGGAGGTAAATAGAGCATAACGAGGTGTATCGAATGAAGTGGCATTAAAAGACGACATAATGGGATGTACATAATGACGCCAGCGTAAGAGAGGAAACAAAACAAGCGAGAAGCAGAGGAACTGCGTAAAACGGACCCTTTTATTTCATTCACCGACTGTCAATTGTCCGCATTAAATTTCGTGTCGCCTTTTCAAAGTGACCTTCATTATATTTTGTGGTTTGGCATAATACCGTTGACTTCTCGCATGTTTTCGTTCCTCACGAGAGGTTTGCCTCCCAGCATGCACTTTTATTCAATTCTGTATCGTGTTTCTTACCGTCGTGTGCGTTTCGTTTTATAGGAAATGGCGCTTCTATTATTTTGCTGCCACAGATCAAGTGTCTGATCAAAATGGAGTGGGGGCCACTAGAAGGAAAAATTATAATAATGCATGCAGAGAAGATGTCGAAAAACTAGTTTAGTTTTATCGTAAGTGATGAATGACTCACTTGCGCTTTTATATATCAACAAACAAATCTAATTTAATGCCATCGTAAATTGTCTTCAAATCCCCTGTGTTTACCGTCTGGATCTATTAAGCAGCAATACCATGTTCATAAGCTACTCCAATTCTGGAGTGAACAGTAAGCCGCAAAATACTGCAATTCGAGACGAGAACTGATTCCCACATAAAAATAAAGACGAAACAATAATAATGATGAGATATCCTTTTCTTAACAGACAGTTTCTGAGTGGTAAATACTGAAAACATCGTGCCCATTGGAGAGTCCTGTGCTACAGTAGGCCAGTATTGCACACGGGGCCGCATTAATCCCCACCACCATTCTAAAGATTCTCTATGGACGTCCTTCGTACATGATCTCTGTACTTGTTGACCTGATCTGTGGTTCGCCGACATATTGTTGAAAATCGACTAAGTTTATTTTCGTGGTCTAGATATTAGACCAGAGTGATCTCCATCAAACAAAGATATTTTAGAAAACAAATAAGAATTAGTTCTTTAAAACTTCATGTTAAAGAGTGTATGGTTGTATTCTTGTGGATTTTAAATATATGAAATCGTTGATGTTTTAGCGATAAATTTTAACCTTTAGAATTCAAGAAATTAAGCTCTCAAAACAAATTAGCCTAAGAGTCTAGAAATGGTCTCAAAATAAACAAGTCTAAGAGTCTAGAAATGGTCTCAAAATAATTTAGCCTAAGAGTCTAGAAATGGTCTCAAAACAAACAAGTCTAAGAGTCTAGAAATGGTCTCAAAATAAACAAGTCTAAGAGTCTAGAAATGGTCTCAAAACAAACAAGTCTAAGAGTCTAGAAATGGTCTCAAAACAAACAAGTCTAACAGTCTAGAAATGGTCTCAAAACAAACAAGTCCTAGAGTCTAGAAATGGTCTCAAAACAAACAAGTCTAAGAGTCTAGAAATGGTCTCAAAATAGAACGTACATCGGAACAAAATGCGCTCAGCTAGGACATATTTTAGTGGTTGGTTTTATGTAGTATGGAATAGCACGAAGCACCATGCAAACAATCTTTCTACTTTTGTCAAGTGCAAACTTTCTTCTCGGTGAAGGTGTGGCTGTACAACCATTCTATTATCACCTTTAATCGCAAGAATTTCGGCTTTAGAATCTTGGATTCTTTTGCAGACACATGTGTGTTGTAATCGACAGTATATTTAAAATCTATTTGTTCTTTTGAACTTTGCATAAAGTTAATCAAAGCAAGTGCTGATTTAATTCCCCCCCCCCCAACTGACCTAAATTCCTCTACTCTTAGTCCTTGTTGACGTAGTAAACAATTTGTTATTAAGTGCTGTTATTTTGATAGTGTAAGTCAACCGACCGTTGCGACCAAGAATAATAACTCTTGTTGCTGTTCCAAACTACCGCTTCAACTCAGAACCCACGTGACAATCCCGGGAACGACGCATCGCGTGTGGGGTGGTGTGTGTGTGTGGGGGGGACATGTCATGGGTTGAAAACATATATTCAATATCAAATTTAACTGATTTTCTTGTACTTACGCTTCAAACACGAGAGTCTTGTGCTGACGTCTTTCACCTTGGCCAAGAATCACATCACCCATATTAAAGTGACTGAGGCACACACACCACACACACACACACACACACACACACACACACACACACACACACACACACACATCACCAATTGTGTCGTCACCACTCTCTCTTACCGCAAAGGCCCATGAGGTAGGGCACATCCAAAATCTTGTAAACACATTCCTTTTCCATTCGATTACATATTAATGTATCCATTGGGACTAAGACTGGGTTTGTTTACGAAGCCCGGGTCATCTCATGTGTGTGTGGTTCAGCAAAGCTGCTCTTAGTTTCTACTCGGCTTTCACTATAGAACAACTGTCTTAGAGACTCTTACAAAAACAAAATTGTTTTAACACTACTTATTCTTGCTATCTTAAATTCTCATGTTGAGACCCACATCTTAGTAAACACAGTTTTTAAACAACTGCTCAGTGACTTATCCTTTCCCCATAACTAGATTTTGTATAAGTTCATTCATAATTGTGAATAAGTTCATTCATAATTGTGTATAAGTTCATTCATAATTGTGTATAAGTTCATTCATAATTTCGCGGTTTGAAAAGAACAAATAATTATCGTGGTCTAAAATTTGGCAGTCTGAAAATGAACTGTTATGGCTGCTCACATTTCGTAAATTTAAACATTGTTCCAGTATTACTTCTTTATTCACATTACATTCTGAGAAAAATGGCCTCCTAGAGAAAAATGGCCTGCTTAAAATGAATAGCCTGACTGAGAAAAATGGCCTCATAGAGAAAAATAGCCTGCTTAAAATGAATAGCATGACTGAGAAAAATGGCCTCCTAGAGAAAAATAGCCTGCTTAAAATGAATAGCCTGATTAAGAAAAATTGCCCCCTTAAGAAAAATATGTACTTGAAATAAATAGCCAGTTTGAGAAATGGGGCTTGCTTGAGAAAAATGGTCTGATTAAAAAAATCACACAGCCTAGTCTATATACTTTATCAAACACAGCATCACAGTATCTAAAATACGATTTTTTGCGAAATTTACCCAAACTGGCAACATATGCCTTTAAGTTAAAACTGTAAGACGATACCAAAACTCCCGGTAAATTTGCAAAACTGACATTGTAAAACGGGGCCTCAATAGCATGCGAACATCATAAAAACAAAAAAAGAAAAAAAGGATAAAGCAATCATGATGTGTACGTTCAAGTTGTTAAGGCAAGCTAAAAAAATCCAGGTAAGTTTCAAAATATAATAAACCTAATCGGTTGCTAGAAAAATTCTGCCGCTAGTGATTAAGAAGAAAATTAATTCCTTAAAGCTCAGAACTCTTTTCGGTTTCCTGGAAGTCTTATCTATAAATGACTTCGCTTATAAAAAGATCTTCTTTCACTGACAAAAATGAACTAACCTGTACTTATGTAGAATCGCACAAAGACTTAACTTTAAATGCCAGCATTTTATCAGAAAGAATGAATCAAGTTTTAAAATAAAATGAACTACCGGAAAAAATAAATCAAGTTCTAAAATAAAATTAGCTATCAGAAAGAATGAATCAAGTTTTAAAATAAAATCAGAATTTCAGTATCTAAGACTTGGAAACAGTTTCACTGTGAAATTTTGCTCCGTAATTTTTTTCTGAAATTGTGGAATCCAGGTTACATGTCTGACCGACTGACCTAGATCATTGAATTAAGTCAAGTGAAATGTTTGAAGTGACGGAAATCTCTCTCTCTTTTTCTCTCTGATTCCAATCACGTGACCAGAATGACTTACATTGGTGTTTGAACTAAATCAAGTGAAATGTGTAACGGGCTGGAAATAAGGAATGTACGCATTACTCGCTTGGAATGACCGAAATCTTGGCGAAACTAAAAATGTCACAAAAGATTGACCTAGATTTCAAGGAGTATTTGTCGTTGGAAATAACAGCCACCCCTTTATTCAATAAATCTTAGTAACGTGAAGTAAGAAAAGCATTTGATTAAAATGTGGTTGTAAATCTCAATGAAACTCACGTGCAATGATAACTTTGATATATTCCACTGTATTAACCTCAACATGCAAAAATAACTTTAATATATTCTAATTTATAAATCCCAACTTATAACTTTGATATATTCCACTGTATTAACCTCAACATGCAAAAATAACTTTAATATATTCTAATTTATAAATCCCAACTTATAACTTTGATATTTTCCACTGTATTAAACTCACGTGCAAAAGTAACTGAGATACATTCCTATTTATTAGTCTTATCGTGCAATGATCTTATATATAAATACATATACATAGATAGATAGATAGATAAATTAGATTAGATAGATAGATAGATAGATAATAGATAGATTAGATAGATAGATAGATTAATTTCAATGTGTAACATAGTAATATTCAATATATTAATAAATAACTTGCAATGATAGCTTATTACACATATAATCGTGTATTAATCTCAACATGCAATGATAGATCGCATATATTTAAGTTCATTAATCTCTACGATACATTAGGTAATTTCCAGTTTATTATAGAATACCACATAACATGTTAAAATGCAACGTTTATTACTGAATTACAGAATTGATCTGTCACAAAGTGTGATAAGTTTGCGACAATTAAAAATAAATTGTACATGAATGACTAAAGAGAACACACTTAAACACTGATTTAGCATTGATCTGAAAGCATGGTTCCTTGAGCTGGGATATAAAAATGCTTGTGATGGTGCGAGGGATGGCCTCCTAACGTTTCATTCATCTTCAGATTCTCAGGGTCTCAAGTCACTGTTAAACATGTCAGGGTCTCAAGTCACTGTTAAACATGTCAGGGTCTCAAGTCACTGTTAAACATGTCAGGGTCTCAAGTCACTGTTAAACATGTCAGGGTCTCAAGTCACTGTTAAACACGTCAGGGTCTCAAGACACTGTTAAACATGTCAGGGTCTCAAGACACTGTTAAACATGTCAGGGTCTCAAGACACTGTTAAACATGTCAGGGTCTCAAGACACTGTTAGACATATCAGGGTCTCAAGACACTGTTAGACATGACAGGGTCTCAAAATACTGTTAGACAGGTCAATGTCTCAAGACACTGTTAGACATGTCATGGTCTCAAGACATTTTTAGACATGACAGGGTTTCAAGACACTGTTAGATATTTCAGGGTCTCAAGACACTGTTAAACATGACAGGGTCTCAAGACACTGTTAGACAGGTCATGGTCTCAAGACACTGTTAGACAGGTAATGGTCTCAAGACACTGAGACATGACAGGGAGTGTTTATCCCTAGTTGATTGTCCTTTTTTCCTTGTTTGATGTGTTTTTGACATCTGTGTGTTTACTGGTTGGTGGTTACATGTACATGTACTAGTGTTTTTTTCTCTAAACACTGCCCTGTCTTCATTTTCCCCTAAATTCTTTGATTTTTTTAAACGGATTGCACGATTTCCTAGAAGTCTATGTGATATCGTGTTTCACATAACGAACGTACTGCTATAACGAATTGTGTTCGTTATGCGAGGTACTACTGTACAATCTTTAACATTTGATGTAATACACAAGCACTTTAATACTGTTCCTTAGAATGTAATACAACAGGCAAGCAGTTATTTATTAACATGTAGTATAATAAACAAGCAGTTATTTATTGACATGTAATACAATAGGCATGTATTTTAATTTATTAACATGTAGAACAATAGACAAGGAGTTTATTTTATTAAAATGTAGTTTAAAGAACAAGCAGTTATTTACTAACATATGGTACAATTTGTGAACATGTGGTCCCATAGATAAGTACTTATTTCTTAATATGTAGTACAATAGTTCTTTAACATATGGTACAATTCGTGAACATGTAGTCCCATAGATACG
The DNA here is from genome assembly GCA_028829895.1 of Sinotaia quadrata. Lineage (NCBI taxonomy): Eukaryota > Metazoa > Mollusca > Gastropoda > Architaenioglossa > Viviparidae > Sinotaia > Sinotaia quadrata. Next base: position 143,090,450 of record CM054179.1, read on the forward strand.
TACCTATTTCTTAACATGTAGTACTATTTAAAAACAATTTTTGCAAAACATTTGGTACAATAGACAAATATATATTCATTAGAATTGAGTACTGAGAGAGGTTATTTTTAATATTTTTAATAGATGTGCCTCTTACATTTTGAAAATTATATTATCTTTCGTCTGTAATATATTGTATCTCTCAACTGTGGTCAAGGATCAGAAGAGAAGTCTTCACATACCCCTATTCATCCCTGTTAGCCTAAGTATTACAGATAAATTTAATGTGTTAGCACTGATCTGAATATATCCCAGTGTTAGCCTAAGTATTACAGGTAAATATAATGTGTTAGCACTGATCTGAATATATCCCAGTGTTAGCCTTACTATTTGAGGTAAATAACAAGTGTTAGCACTGATCTGAATATATCTGAATAAAACTAGTATGTTCAAAGGTATCTTATGTTTGACTAATTAATTATTATATAATGCCCCCCCCCCCCCCAAGACCTTTTGTTTCCAAAATCATGAGGAAATTGTGGGTGTTACTATGAAACGCTATTAATTAATAATATAAATTTGTTGACACCACACAACACAATTTAGCATTTACACAAACACAAATAACAATAGGCAACACACAAACCAGATAAGAAATTTATGTGGCATTATATGCACAAAATCCTGGAAAATTACACATACAATAGAATAATATTTATTCTGATATGTTGGATACAGAAGGCACAGATCATATTAGTACTTATTGGACAGAATTGTAACAGCAGTTAGCACAAAAAATACAAAGACTTATTAGATGAGACAGCAATTGACAATAGATATTGCATAATTAGCACTGTAAATAGAGATTTATTAGATGAGAGAGAATTTGATAATAGACATTGCAGAATCAGTGCAATAAACAAAAGTAGATGGAACAGCATTTGACAACAGACAATGCAAAATTAGCACAATAAACAAAGAGTTATGGGACATAATTTGACAATGGACATTGCAGAATTAGTGCAATAAATACGGACTTGTTAGATGGAACAGCATTTGATAACAGACGTTGCAGAATTAGTGCAATAAACGCAGACTTATTAGATTGGACGGCCTATGACAATAGACAATGCAGAATTAGCAGTATGCAAGAGTATGTCACAACATCCACCTTACACATGACAGGGAAATAGAAGAGTGTCACCAGTAGTCATGGTAACATGTCTAACGTAAGACAGATTAAAAGGCATGAAGATATATAGACCATTTGAGAAAAACAAAGAATAAACAAGCACATGCAGAATGAAATAAACTCACCTGTAGCCACAATGCTTTTGAAAAACAACACAGCTATTCATGTTTGAAGACAGATATATTAAGCTAGGTCAGCTATTTATCTGGAAAATTGGCCACGTAGAATTTTCTGAGAGTGTGCAAGAAAGGGACGTGCTTGTTTCAAATTGCTCATACAGAAATACATTATTATTTATTTTCTTCACTTTTAAGAAATGGGACACTGCAGTTTTCAGTGACAGCTGAAAGCTATAAGACTGATGATTTAGTCCTGAAGACATAATGTCTCGTACAGATAACTACATGCAGCAGCTTGTTGCAATGAATAACGTCTAGTAATGCAGCCGAGAACACTTTGACCTTGACAAGTAAACACATTACTTATATTTACTTATCTTGCTTATGGACTGGGGAACACTTTGACCATGGCAAGTAAACACATTACTTATATATTTACTTATCTTGCTTATGGACTGGGGAACACTTTGACCATGGCAAGTAAACACATTACTTATATATTTACTTATCTTGCTTATGGACTGGTGGAAGAATGTGGCTGACAAGAGAGACTGTGCTTAGCTGCCATTGAAACTTAGATCTAACCCTGAGACAAGCATCTGAACATAGGAACTATTGGCTTGATTCCACTAAACCTGAAGCATTCGTTTGTTTACGTTGGCTATCCCTTTTTTTTTGTCTTTCTAAACCGGTACACTATTTTATCAGACTGTTATCTTTGTGTCATCTTTATTTACAGTGCGTCATCTGAGAGTCTGAATTTGACATTATGCACAGTGTGTCATCAAGCAAAGTTTCATTACAGTAATCAGAAGTGATGTGTGATTTGTGCGCCTGAAGTTTTATTATCTTTATTCGTTAATGTTAGTAATTTCTTCTGAAACGGACAAACACTTTACCAGCATCTACTTTGACCAAAGCACATGTCCTTTCTAATTATTTACACTTTGATAGATAAATACTCTTTACTAGTAAACTTTTCACGACTTGGTATATTCCAAGTAAACGTATTGTTTTTACCCACCCAGAAGTTAAAGAGTTTTATTAATGCTAGTATTCAGACCTCAGGTGAAACAGCTCTTTCAAATCACAAGAGATGGGTCCCCCCTCTGTCAAGTAGCCTAATCTCATTAGGTGAACCCGATTTTACACTTCATCAGATGTTTTGTGTGTCATCTCGTCACATTCTATCACCTTTCTCGTAGCCTCTCACGAGAGATAAAATTATTTTTAACCAATCTCATTAATCTGTCTTGATACAAAGTCTGCTCAATTTCTCCTTCCAGTTGTTCCTTGTCAAAATGTTGGAAATGCTGGCTGGTCAGTCATTAAGAACAACTTTCCGTTCATCTGACAAACTTGGTTCTATCTTTGTATCACGGTATGCCTCAGTCTGTGGCAGTAGACAGCGTGGAAATGTGCTCAGTTCTTAGCAATCTCCATCACCAGAATCACCATCGGTGTTTTCAGTCAATATAGTTGCCATTGTCAGCATCAGCGGTCTCACATTCTCCAGACTTGCAGAGTAAGCTTGCGTGAAACAATTTGACCTCATTTTCGTGCTTGAATTGGAAAGTTCTACGCCCCAACAGATCAATGATTTCAAGCTGACCTTTCCAAGTCGTCTGAATCATGCGATTCAATTTCTACAAAATTAGAATATGTTCACCGAAATAAAGTCATGTCTTCTTGTATTTCATATCATAATACTTTGCTTGAGTTGTCTGAGCACGTTTCTGGTTGTCATTGGGCTACATCAGTGGTACTAATGTGTTGCTATTATCAGATGGTCCGCGCATGCGTTATTTAGTATGCATGTAGTTGGAAAAGTGGTCTTTGGATGTAAAAAGTTTGGGAACTACTGGGCTAAATAACAAATGTTTTCTGATTGGTTCTGCAAGTCAATAAAATACTAGTATGTCACTTTCACTTTATCATTAATAGCACCATCATCTATTTGTTTAAGAATTTTCACTGGCCCTGAAGATATTCACGCAGATTTAAAATGCAAAACTCTCTGTAGAATTTCTATATGCATAAAAAGACATAAAGGTATACATCTACCCCTATCAAATAGTCTCCCTTCAAACAGGTTCTATTATGTGATTGCCATGGAAACAAAAAGACCATTGAACTGAAGACGGTGTTTGTGATAGCAAATGTGCAAGAAGACAAAACACTTGATTACATTCTTCTATTTCGTATTTTACACACCTTGATGTGTATGTGATAGCAGTGTGTTTTACACACCTTGATGTGTCAAAAATCTACTCGTACAACACTACGTGGCCAAATGTCAAACAATTGTTTTGCATGTGTCTTGATAACGTACAGGATTGCACACTCTCTGGCTATCTCACTACATAATCAATTACTGTCAAGATAAATCGATTTCCGTGTACTGATGCAGGTTAAATTAAACCAATCAAATCCATAGTTATACGCTTGAATGGCGTGTCAATCAATATCAAAGCCATAAGAGGAACTGGTCTGACGCTATCTGTCAGGAGTATTTTCTGACAAGTGATGCATGACAAGCAAAACCTGAAAGGCTCAGTGATGACCTGAGCTATAGTTGTCTTCACATCCGTATCCTCAAATCTCAAGAGCTAGCTTTAAGACATCTTTTCTGACAGATTCAGGAATGGGTAATTACTAAACTACGTCTTCATTAAGCCGTAAATGACCTTTAACTTATCTTCATTTAGCTTTAGGTCATTGCATCTTGTTGCATTAGTGTTTCAGGTAAAAGATTTTATTTTTTTATCATATCTTTTTCTTTCTTTTTCTGCCTCAGCAAACTCTCCTAATTTAAATTGTTCATTTCCAAGTTTAGTTGTTTCTTTCATTTTCTCCTCTTTAATGAAAGCAATGCAATCTTCACATGCAAATGTTAGACTAGCACCTACTTCTTTGCTTTTGTCTCATGATCCATTTTAATACTTATGCAATCATGAAATCTGGTCAAGGGGAAGTACCCTTATTTACTCTTAAACCAGAAACAATCTAGCACTTATCATAATGCAAGTACATGTGTCTGTATGATACTTAATCTCTACAACTTATCATCTTATTATACAACTGTCTGAAATTGTTTGACAGCATATACGTTGTCAAAACATCTGTTTATGTGTTCACTCTATATAGGTTGTCAAAACAACAGTTTATGTGTTCACTCTATATGTATCCTTGCACCCTCAAGTGGACACTCGAATCAGCTGTGCTTTATGCAACTACAAACACAATGCAACTCTGTGGAAAATCTATGCACTAACTGTGCAACGCTGTGCAAACCATACAGCAATGCAAAATTATACACCAACTGCGCAAACTATACAGCAATGCAAAACTATAGAGCAACTGCGCAAACTATACAGAATGCAAAACTATACACCACCTTGGCAAATTATACAGCAATGCAAAACTATACACCAACTGCGCAAACTATACAGCAATGCAACACTTTTCAGCAAGTGTGCAAATTATGCAGCGACGTATGCATAACTTAAACCAAACTATGGCCTTGTCGACTTATGTAAGGACCAGATACAATGGACGTACACTGCTTCACACCATAACTTATCACTGAAGACGCCTCCCCACCTCTCTCCACCTGCCAACAAACTTATGAGATTACTCTCCCCCTGACAGGTGAAGTGGAGGCCGCTGTTATTTCAGAGATCCAGCATCTACATTTACATGACTGAAAGTAAAGTGTTTTGTGATATGATTAATTTTAATTTCTTCTAGATTGGCGTCCTCCTACTTCCCCAGCCTGGCAATCAATCAAACTTACAAAACGATAAATAAATAAGTACTTATTTAATCTAGAATGAAATTGGTAATCATCTAAACGAGTGTAAGAGTGGTTCACACACCACACTACAGTAACTACAGGTGTCATCAGTTATTTGTTTAGCTTCAAATTTCCAGATGCACTGGTCCACAATGTGATCGCACTTGCCCACCACTAGATTGCACATGCCCTCGATCACTGAAAGAATAACACATCTGTATCGAGTCAAGAGTAGACAGTCCTCTGGACAATTGTTTTTGCTTCTAAGCTAAACAAACCTGTCTACGTTGCTCCTAAAATAATAGCCAGGAACTAGTCGTTGGAACATTCCCAAAACAATATTAAAGTTTACTGCATTATTAACCAACTGCACAAGTCAGATTTCGAGCGAAAGGCAAAGTTGATAATAAGTAATAGCACAGTTTAACAACTCAAAACAACTCAACACTATATATGGTATCAGTTTAACAACTCAAATCAACTCAACAGTATACATGGTATCAGTTCAACAACTCAAAACACCTCAACAGTATATGTGGTAACAGTTTAACAACTCAACTCAACAGTGTATATGGTAACAGTTTAACAACTCAAAACAACTCAACAGTGTATATGGTAACAGTTTAACAACTCAAAACAACTCAACAGTATATGTGGTAACAGTTTCATAATGCAAAGAGGACTAAGGAGGTCATTAAGTACTTGACATCTTTTAGTTCTTTTACTAATAACTATCACATAAACGCAACGAATTCAACCAAAATATTATGTCTCACAGGACAAAATAAAGGTCATGGAAATGGTCAATGTTCACTAATTTCCACATATATAGGCAAAAGATTATGTCACATATATTTTAGTTCTGTAAACCTCTGAGTCACTGTTACAAATAACAAATTAAATCATTCATTGTTCACACTGATCATTAATTTTTTTCCATCCATGAAATTATTTAGTTTCCAATTAAAAAAGAAGAAACATCTATTACGACTTATGCTTTGATTGGGTAAACAAAGTAATATACGTACATTGATGTGGTTACGCAGGTCTTGATTGGGTAAACAAAAAGAAAGTAATATATATACATTGATGTGGTTACGCAGGTTTCCATTGGGTAAACCTACAGATAGTAACTAATATACATTGATGTGACTATCACATTACGAAGGATTTTATTGGGCAAGCAAAGGATTAGTGATAAGGAGACATTAATATGGTTATCAAATGGTTAAATGAGAGAATTATGTAGGCTTTCATCGAGTAAACATAAAGATAGAGTCGTAGACAAATTGATGTGGTTATAAAGCAATTACATTATGTAATTACACATGGATACTACTGAAATACACAGGAAAATAGCAATTGTCATTCAATAAAATGTGCAGTTCCTTTCTTTTTAGTTTGTCTTTGAATATGAATGTGTGTCTTTAGACTATATAAATAGTGTGGCAGAATAAATTTGCCTATCTCTATTTCTAGATTTAATTGCTATATAAATAGACCCGACCTTCAGCACTCCTTAATATGGTATTTTTGCAAGTGTCAGAATTGGAGTAAACAAGTCGAGTTGAGAATATGCTAGAAATTGTTGTTGCAATCCAAACCAGTTTCAGTTGGATGAGTAGTGTTTTTTATTATCCAATGGTTAAGATTTAAGAGAATGAGACCAACCTATGGGCTGATATAAAAATTTATCTCCTGTAGAGAATTATATTGTCTAATCACTTGAATTGGAGTGGCAAGAAGTCCTGTTAGCTTAATGGTGAGTTAACTGACTGATTTTGAGAGAATAGACTTAAAAATATTTTGTGCATTTTTGCTATTGATATGTTATAGTTGCATTTTATGTAGAGATGTATTATTTGAGTAAACTATTAATTCTACAAATTGTGAACTATGATGCTTGAGTGTTGTGTGATATACACTTGACATTATCTCTAGTGAACCTATTCATAAATTGATATTCTGTATTTATTATGCTGTGTTCATGTATCAGGCTAATAAATACTGTTGCAGGAAACTCTAAGTTGAGACTTGAATGTTAGAGATAATAGAGTTAAAGATAATAAACTGGAAACTTAACATTTGTTCCCTGATTATATTTTACAGGGAAAAAGCATTTCATTGTTTTACTGAATCTCCTGGTTTACTGATTATAAACTGCTATGACTGTGGTAGATGTGAGAAGTATATACAGCAGTGTTAAGTGTAAGGAATACACTGCACTCCATTGATGTATGGTGGCAAAGTATGCTGATTACATCGTGCAATAGCGGCTAGTCAGTATTCTACAACATGAAGAGGAAACCATATGGAATTGACTGTAATAATATAAACAATAAACTTCTGACAAAAGCATTCGAAGGACTACTGAGACAGTGCCTAAATCAGGTTATGTACAAACTATTATCACTTATCTCTAATAAATCCATCTCTGTTCTATGGTAAGAACTATCCTGTGATTTGTATTGACACTAATCTATTGAATTGTGTTTTAGGATATAGGACTGTATAGGTATTAAAATTATTTGAATGTAGTTTCAGGAAATATTGATGTCAAGTAATCTTTTTTCATTGTATTTGTTGATTTAATAAATTTATTGTTACTTTTATTGACCTTCTTAAACATACCAATAATCTTATGTTAGAGAGGGGGAGAGGGGCTCGCTAAATATAGTTTAAAAGACAGATTTATCTTCTCCTTTAGTAAGAAGTTTTCCTATCTATGGAATATTGTCTGACAGTAAATGTTTGTCTTTAATGTTGTTGAAGAGAGAAAACATTTACAGTGGCCCCATTTCTGCCATGCAAGAGAAACAAGTGGTGTCTGCTGGAGAAGTATTAATAACATAAATTAAGATTCTCATCATTTGTAATTAGTTATGGATGATTATTATTATTAACCATTAACTAGGATGCATCGGCATTACAAATAGTATTTGTAAACATTTGTTGGTTGAGTTGTTTTTGTTAGTTCTGTGGGAGGAATACATTCTATTGCTACCTAAACCCATATCTCCCTTCTCTGGTCAGCGTCTAGAGGATGGAATGAGGGAATTTGCGACAGTATTTGGCTTAAGAGACAAACACATATTACTTACCATTTACACAATAGAAATGGATTATTTCATAACTTCTGTTTTGTGTTTCTTTGTTTACAATTTACTGCTATTTTTAGCTCATAATACAAGGTCATACTCAGCAGGCGACATAGCACTCACCGGACAAAGACACACTGCACTATATCTGGCGATCTAGGCCGCTCAACTTTCAAGAATCACAGGGGTCCAAAGTCAAGCTGATTATTCGGAATTCACTGGTCGACACATTCTCTTTCTTGTTGCGAGCGACCTGTTTATAAGTGCAGGGAAAACACTAAGCAAAATGAATGCTATTTATTTCATAGGTGAAGACATGTTACGTATTATTTGACACATTACACGTATACTGCTTAGCACGTGTACAATAGGCCAGCGTTGGCTGGCAGGACAAGGATACCTGGATGGGACACGTTTAACAAGAATAGTCAGTAATGATGTTAAATAAAAAATCATGCGCAACAGATATAGACGCATATTTGGCATTATTAAAATGAGCAATTTACGTAGCATTTGCAACAAAATAATAGCTTTAGATTTTAGAAGGATGCTAGGATTTCAAAAGATAGATAGATAGATAGATAGATAGATAGATAGATTCCCTTGGAAGCACAAGTGTTCTGACGAGAACAGGTTACTGTATAAATCTGTCTTGCATGGCACGTGAGGACAAGCATGAATGGAGACGCGGCGTGGGGTCAGAGGTCAACTGCTCTGCACAGTTCTGCAATCTGGAGCTCATTAGTAGCGCTAGGGGTTCTATCTGGTTTTCTCTATTTTAAAAAAACAAAATTTGTGTGCGCGCGTGGGTGGATTCGTATGTGCGCGCACGCATATGCGCGTGTGTACATACAGCAGTGTCGTGTGCAATTTTTTTTTTTAAAAAAACAAGGGGAGTGGGGGGTGCGGAGAAGAGAGTATGTTTACAGCTGTGCCGAAGAAGCAATTACGGTAAGTGCGTCACAGACGTGTGAAACTGGAAAAGATGTTCTCTCCCTCTGAGCGTAATTCACCGCAGGGATTTTTAGTTTTATTTAGTTCTCTTTAGTGTGGTGCGCACGCCAGGCAGGATAAGATACAACAACGTCAGAGATTGAGGTCAGGGACGCGTTCAGTTAGGATTATTACGTATTCGATAAACGTTTTACAAATTTCAAGAGTACATAGTTCATGCGTGTCTTAGGATTGCACTGATCTTCGAATATATCCGAATGGTTTTAGAGTATAGTGCATATGGTTAAACTAACTGGACGTAATTAAATCACTTATTTTAAAGTAATTACTATGTATATAAGCGTATGTTGATAATGAATGGGTGGTCCTCATTACCTAAAATAAGATTTATTGTCAAAGGTATATTTAAATATAAATATAGATATTGATAAGTCACTTACCTTCTGATTCAATTAATCTAATAATAAACTAACAATCATAATAATAATGGCAATGATAATAATAATCTATACTTATCAGCAGGGATGGTGGTATGCCAAATGACGGAACAGAAAAAATAAAGATTAAAAGATCAAAAAGTACCAGGATCTTAGGTTATATCTTTGAAATCCGAAGACTACTGAATATCCGAGCGGAAGTTTCACCACTTGCAAGCACAGGACAACATAACACTTGAACTGGAAATTTCTTTGAATAATAAAACAATCAGAAGACCACAGACTTGCCCCATAGTTGAAATATTCACTCTTCCGTAGTGCCCACAACGTCTATAAAATCTTGGATATCCCAGAATCCTGTTAACGATTCTGATACCAAATATCACTACTAATTCAAATCCGATAACGGAAGTCGTGAGAAGAGCCAGTATTAAATACATACATTGTCCACACGTGGGCATACAGGTCACAAGCTGGCTGACACAAGCTGGCTGACACAAGTGTCAACAAGAAGTGCGTCCGTCAAAGTACAGTAATGACGTCAGAATGCAAAATACGTGGGCTGCTAAAGGATAAGAAAAACTCGAACGTTTCTGCTTATAGGTCTCTCATTGGCGCACAATATATTCGTGTACAACACCTACGACACAATTGAAACTCAGGGGGGGGAAAAAAAAGTTTTCAACCCAAAGCACTTCTCTGCAAAAGAAAACACGATCAAAAGTTGTCTACCGTAAACAATAGTAATGTATTGACGTTCAAGGCGGAAGTAGATGTCGATGTGGTAGAACAATGTGGAGAGCAAACACTTCGAAACTTTTACTAACGATGGTTTTGATTGTGGATTGAGAAAGGGGAGACAAGAAAGCAAATAAGCAGCAATTACCATAAACATATAATGTAACTCATTTTCATAACAATTAATTAATTCACACGTCCGTTTTGTGGCGACAGCGCCTCTAGCGGCGACCAGAGGGTAAGATGAGAAATGAATGGCACGCAGCACGAGAATTATCTGTCGGCGTTGCTTTTGTTTTCTGTAGATGACGTCATCATTGCATATGCACAACTAAGGAGTGGTTGAAAATCGATTGAACACAAGGCTGGGTTCGAATCCATGCACATGCGGTTGGTGCTTTTATTTCACTGCTACCAAGTTCCTAATGATGATGAATGTGAAGGTGTGCAAGAAGGTCTAAGACTCTAAGTGTTATTATAAATTATAAAATAATTAATTAAAGGCAAGTAAACGACTCCCAGTGCAGATACTTAAGTTAACTGAACAAACATAACATATTCGTCTTCCTAAAAGACCAAAAGTCAAGCGACAAGAAGTGTCAAAATTAAACACTTTAAAAAAAAATCTGAAGGATGTGGAGAACTAGCATTTTTCCAATGAAATTGATGACAAATAGCAGGTGTAGACAGAAACTTATTCTTGGTGAAATGAAAGATGTTTAGACAGCGTCTTGTTAAATTTTTGTTTTTTGAGGGGCAAATCAAATATCAAGGTGTTTCACTGCAAGCTGACGAACAATTAAAGCACATTCACTAAGATAAATTATAGGCCTACATTGGGCAACTTCTAGGTGGTTTAAATTTAACTCAAAATGTTAAAAAAAATTGACCCAAAACTCAAAGCCAAAAGTCGTAGTCAGGAAATGTAGATTTAACTCAAAAAAGAAGAAAAATGAGCCAGAACTCAAAGCCAAAAGACGCAGTCAGGAAATGTAGATTTAACTCAAAAAGTAAGAAAAATGAGCCAGAACTCAAAGCCAAAAGACGTAGTCAGGAAATGTAGATTTAACTTAAAGTCAAAATACAGGGGGAAATTTAGCTCTGGGAGGACTAAGTTATCTGAAATACCTAGATTTAACCCATATACTCTATTTAAATCGTGCAAACTATGTAAAATAGATATATCTCATAGATCTAAGTCGAACGTAATAATAAAAATAGATTTAATCCTTAGAAACTGTCTTTGCATAAAAGGTTGTGTAAAAGAAATAGACTTAACCCTTAGACACGAAATCTGCATACCAAGAGAAATAGATTTAACACTTGCCAGCTTAAGCCAAATCAAGTTGTCCATAAAAGTACTAAGAGTTCTAAGCAATACCCTTGACTAGAAGAGTTGTCCATAAAAGTTAAATATAACCTAAGAGTACTAAGTGAATACCCTTGACTAGAAGAGTTGTCCATAAAAGTTAAATATAACCTAAGAGTACTAAGTGAATACCCTTGACTAGAAGAGTTAACTGGGAACGCTAGGTTTCAAGTCTTTAGCTAATAGGTTAAATTTGGAGAGTACTAAATCAAATATATTATGATAAGATTTAGATTTAAACAACAGAATGCTAAATCAAATTTCCTTGTGTGTACAATATATATGTAAACGTGGAGAATGTGTGTGTGTGTGTGTGTGTGTGTGTGTGTGTGTGTGTGTGTGTGTGTGTGTGTGTGTGTGCTTGTGTGTGTATGGGTGTGTGTGAGAGAGTTGTAAAACAATGAGTCTTTGTTATTATTTTTAAATGGGGCTATCTTTATTTCTTTGCCCTGAGGGGGTGGGCGGGGTCATGTGTTTTGAAACACATTCCTACTAATTACTGTTAAAAATAATTTTAATAAAAGTTGACTGGCAAAATTAATTACGTACTTTGTAAGTCACCTCGTCATTCTCACCATCAAGAAACCAGACAGATCCGGCTTGCGAATGCCACACTATACTTATCTGAGTGACGTCACTACTCAGTGACGTCACGATTACTTGTTATGCACTTTGCATGAGTGGCTTTTTGTATAGCACATAACGTGAGTGCTGTTAATACTTTCCGTTATACACTTAGCTTAGTGACATCACGACGACTTGTTACGCTTTTAATGTAGTGGTACCATGGTAACCTGTTATGCTCTTAACGTAGTGGCACCATGGCAACCTGTTACGCTCTTAACGTAGTGGCACCATGGCAACCTGTTACGCCCTTAACGTTGTGGCACCTTGGCAACCTGTTACGCGCTTAACGCAGTGGTACCATAGCAACCTGTTACGCTCTTAACGTAGTGGCACCATGGCAACCTGTTACGCTCTTAACGTAGTGACATCCCGACGACTTGTTACGCTCTTAACGTAGTGGCACCATAGCAACCTGTTACGCTCTTAACGTTGTGGCACCATGGCAATCTGTTACGCTCTTAACGTAGTGGTACCATCACGACCTTTTACGCTCTTAACGTAGTGACATCACGACGACCTGAGTATGACGTAAAAGACTGTATGAAGTGTTGCTACAGAGAAGACAATATCACACCATAAAACACTAAAGTGGAGCAAAATTAAATTATTTTCAGTTGAATAGTCCGATACATAACTATGATAAGATTTGCGTGTAAATGGCAAACCACTTGAATATAATGGTATTTGGCATGGACCTAGAATCATAGACTGATTTGGCTCTAAATCGGTGATGTGCGAAAGGATGAATCGACTACAAATGACTTCCGAAAGAATGATATCACAATAAATGACTTTCAAAAAAAAAAGATATCACAATAAATGACTTTTAAAAAAAAGATATCACAATAAATGACTTTCAAAAGAATGATATCACAATAAATGACTTTGAAAAAAAAAGATATCACAATAAATTACTTTCAAAAAAAAAGATATCACAATAAATGGCTTTCAAAAGAATGATATCACAATAAATGACTTTCAAAAAAAAGATATCACAATAAATGACTTTCAAAAGAATGATATCACAATAAATGACTTTCAAAAAAAAAGATATCACAATAAATGACTTTCAAAAGAATGATGTCACAATAAATGACTTTTAAAAAATCCATAGGTAAAATGTCTTTCAAAAATTTATATCACAATGAATGTCAAACAAAATCAAAGCAAGATGCAAGGTAAATGGCGTGCCACTAGAAGAAACAAATACAAAAGTCCTATCAAAAGAACTATAAGACCAGATTAATACACTAGAAGAAACAAAGACAAAAGTCATATCAAAAGAACTATAAGACCAGATTAATACACTGGATTAGCTTGTAAACAAATACAAAAGTCATATCAAAAGAACTATAAGACCAGATTAATAGACTGGATTAGCTTGTAAACAAATACAAAAGTCATATCAAAAGAACTATAAGACCAGATTAATAGACTGGATTAGCTTGTAAACAAATACAAAAGTCATATCAAAAGAACTATAAGACCAGATTAATAGACTGGATTAGCTTGTAAACAAATACAAAAGTCATATCAAAAGAACTATAAGACCAGATTAATAGACTGGATTAGCTTGTAAACAAATACAAAAGTCATATCAAAAGAACTATAAGACCAGATTAATAGACTGGATTAGCTTGTAAACAAATACAAAAGTCATATCAAAAGAACTATAAGACCAGATTAATAGACTGGATTAGCTTGTAAAGGACGTCGCGAGAGAAAGAATTTACTTTTAAAATAGCATGGAAGTAGATTGCTAGATTCACTTAACTGTCTACGATGCGTATAGATTGCTAGATTCACATAACTGTCTACGATGCGTATAGATTGCTAGATTCACATAACTGTCTACGATGCGTATAGATTGCTAGATTCACATAACTGTCTACGATGCGTATAGATTGCTAGACTCACATAACTGTCTATGATACGCCAGAAAAAAGTAGTACTTCTGTAAAAGACATATCGCTAGAATGATTTTGTGAATGACATGCCAAAAGAATTATCCTATTGTAAAGGGCATACCTGGGAGTATAAAAGACTTAACAAAAATGTATATAACTCCAACAACATGCTCTAAGATTAATATGACAGTAAATGACATGCCGAAAGAGTTATTTATAAGTCTTAATTGCACGCCAAAATACGGTACTGCTGTAAATGGCATGCCATTAGAATGGTGCAAATGTGAATGACATGGAACTGGGTCACAGGCTAATCTGACCAACGTTTAACTGATGTGCGAAAAAACGATACGACCCTAAATGACACGCTATAAGACTGATACAACTGTAAACGATAAACAAATACAACGAATATAAATGACACGCCATAAGACTGATACAACTGTAAACGACAAATACAACGAATATAAATGACACGCCATAAGACTGATACAACTGTAAACGACAAATACAACGAATATAAATGACACGCCATAAGACTGATACAACTGTAAACGATAAACAAATACAACGAATATAAATGACACGCCATAAGACTGATACAACTGTAAACGACAAACAAATACAACGAATATAAATGACACGCCATAAGACTGATACAACTGTAAACGACAAACAAATACAACGAATATAAATGACACGCCATAAGACTGATACAACTGTAAACGACAAAAAAATACAACGAATATGAATGGTACGCCATAAGACTGATACAACTGAGGTTGTAACATAAACAAAAAATTAAAAACTGAAGTCAAATAATCCACAAAAGACATCAACTCTGCAGGCAACTTCACCCCCTCCCTCTCTTACTACTTTATAACTTGAATTTTTTTTTTTAATCTTTAAAAATAATAGATAAAAGAAGTTTTTCTTTCCCAGTCTGTTAATATTAATATTTTAACTTTTACAATTTTTATAAATTTAATTTTGTCTGCTTGCGTGTGTCAATGTGTGTGTCTAGATCTAAAGTGTCAGCATGAGTACGTTAGCACTTGTTTGCGACTGTGTGCATGCTGTGAGAGCGAAATGATGTGTGTGTGTGTGTGCGTGAGTGTGTGTGGGTGCATGCGTGTGTGCAAAAAACAGTCTTATAGTTTATTTATGTCGTTGCCATGCCAACTGGAATGATTTTCTTTTTTAAAGTAACAAACAAGCAAAATTTTAGTGAATAACACGATAATAAAAGAATAAGCAGAAGAACAACAAAAATTTTTGTTTCAGTTCAGTCTGACTTGTTCCTTTAAGTGGTTGTATTGTAGTTAAAAACTGAAATAAGGTGGGGGGGGGGGAAGAGAGGGAATGGGGGGAAAACAGGGGGCAGTGGCAGCAGCACTCTTAAAACTTTTCAACAAGGAGCTATTTTTAGTCTCAATGCCATTCATCAAAACCAGTTGTGCTGGCGGCTTGATGCCCCGCCCTGCCCCCCGTCCCCTTTCTGGTGGCCTGCCTACAGTCCTATTTAATACAATAGCTTCGTTCTCAAAAATATCAAGTGAAGTGTAGTTGACGCTATGCTTGTTTTGTTCAGCAGTGTGTTTAGTGTGATTTCCGTGACGTACATTTATTTGACAGTAGAACACTTTAGGACGTTTAGTGTGATTTCGGTGACGTACATTTACTTGACAGTAGAACACTTCAGTACGTTTAGTGTGAATTCGGTGACGTACAATTACGTGAGAACAGAAAACGTCAGTCTATTTTGTGTGATTACCTTGATGTATAGCTTCTTGTTAATAGAGCAATTCTATACGTCTAGTGTGATTACCGTGACGGGTAGCTGTTTGAGAATAGATCACCTCAGCGTTTAGTTTACACTCTTCTGGCTGATTTAGTGCGCTAATCTCGAGTATAGCCTAGTGCTGACAGATTCAATCCATTGTCAGTATTGTTGACAGACTCTACAGTTACAAGAAATATGTTAATATATCTATCAGGCCAGAAGTTACAAGAAATATGTTAATATTGCTGACAGGCCTTACATTTTTGCTTTTACAAAATATATTAGAATTGCCTATAGGCCTGAAATTACAAGAAATATGTTAGTACTGTTGAGAGATCTTACATGTTTGCCTTTACAATATGTGTTAGAATTGCTGGCAGGCCTGAAGTTACAAGAAATATCTTAGTATTGTTGACAGGCCTTAAGTTACAAGACATATATTAGTTTTGCTGACAGACCTGAAGTTACAATATGCTTGTGTTGCTAAGTCCATTGATGTGGAAGACAATATTAAGTACCGTCTAATGAAATATGCAAATGCTATTGACAGTCTGAATGTTATTATTTCTGCTAATAAGGGCGGGTATGATTGGGAGTAACTCAGCGTACTAATGGTGCTCTCTTACGACCAGGATTAGCCGCACTAATGTTGCTCTTTTGCGACCATGGAAAAGATTAATCACAACTAATGTTGCTCTTTTGCGACCTTTGAAATGATTAATCAAACGAATGTTGCTCTCATGCGACCGTAGAAAAAATTAGCCCTACTAATGGCGCTCTCTCACGACCATAAAAATGATTAGCCACACTTAAATATTGCTAAAATTCAATACATACTACTAGTAGTGATAGATAAAGTTAAATTTGATTTGTGTGCATGTGTGCATGTACTTGAATGTGTGTGCAATTTTCTTTCAACCATTTTACATTTCTTTAAAGAATTAAAACAATGATTAAAATATAATGACTGGAATTAAAGTTCTATGAATGTTTACGTCAATCTGAGCACATAAAGTTGAAATATACATCCATTTCATTTACTGTTACGCGGGCCATTTAAATTCTAATTTTTTGCGTTAGAATATTTTCGTGCTTGGGTTTCCGAACATGACGTAATTATCCCTTTTCCAGTGCACACGTGAAAGTGGTGTAGACAACCGTATAATTTATGCAGAATCAGTATGTTTTGGAGCCTATATGCATGTGAGTGTGATAGCGTATGTTTGTGTACGTCTGGTTTGAGTGTTTGTCAATATGTGTTCGTGTTAGAACTTGTTTGACCGTACGTCAGTATGTGTTTGTGGGAGTACTTGTACATGTATATGTGTGTCTGTGTCTACTTGTGTGAGCATTTTTATATGTGCTTATGTATTTGTGTGTGTGTGTTAGTGTCTATTTTAGTGAGCACTTGTTTCCGTATGTATGTGTGTCAGTGTCTATTTGTGCGAATACTTGTATAAATGAGTGTGACAGTTGATATTTGTGAAAGCATGTGCGTTTCTGTGCGTATGACATTAAAGGGAGTACTTTGTATCGTGTGTGTATGTGTGTGTGTGTGTGTGTGTGTGTGTGTGTGATTTGTCTTTGTATGAGTACTTGTATGTGTGTATGAGTGTGTGTTTGAGCTCAGTCTGTGTGAATTGTATGTGTGTATATGTGTTGAAGTTTTCTTGTATTTTGTATCTTGTATAAGGTGCAAGACAAAAAATTAAAGCAGAATAACCATCCGCCAAGCATCACGCATAACTGAGTGTAATGCTCCAAATACGTCAGGTAATTAAACACAGTGTGGAAAAAAAAAATAGTACATTTACCTAAGAACGCCACAAACTATAATCAGACACTAATTTCCAAGTGCTCTTAATTTCAAAACGAGGCTTTTCGTAGTGCGCATGTCCATCAGAGGAAGGCGGAGTCAGTCGGTGCAATGAAACAGCGCCTGTTTACGTTGTAGAGAATATTTTTTTTAATTCACGCTCCACGCTGTCATATTGCACTCTACTCATCATTATACTGAGTTCTGCTATAAATAACTTTACACGTCCTGACGCTATTCTTTTTTTTTTTTTAATTATTTTATTTTTTTCACATTTGTCTTTCCACACGATAAGTTGACAAAACAAAGCGAAGCTGACAAATCAAGGAATGCTTAACACGCAAGTTCCAAGTCGTTAATAAAACATTAACTCCGTTCTTGCGTATCCCGGGAAGGAGAAAGTATTTAGAATAGCAGTTCTAGAAAGACGCCATGACATTCTTCAGGCTCCAATCAAGGGGCGCAATCCATTCCAGGTAACTGTAATGGGCAAATGAGTGTTGCCCCTAAGACTTGGTCTTGTCAATGAGAGTACCGAGAGACGGCGCCTAGGAAGCCGGAGAATGCCTGGCATTGAGCTCGACCATGCCAAGTAAATAGTAATCGAGACGGAACTGTTCTTCGAGAGCCGTTGTATTCGCACGGTTACAGATCAGAAAGCTTGGATTTCTTCACATGAAATAATTTAGTGTTGATGTAACCAACTTTTCCTTGTGAAAAGTTTTCTCGTTAATCCTTCGCGAGAACACTCTGTAGGGCAATCAGGGTTATATTTAAATTGCCTGTATTGATTGGATTATCCAAAACAAGAATAGAAAATTCACTGTCCACATAATTACTTTCCTAAATGTACACCCAATACAGAAATTTTGAAACACAAACTTACACACTCAAAAAAGCATACTTACCTACCAATAAGCACACAAACACGCGACACATTTAACAAACAAACAAACAAACAAGTATTCACATAGGAATAGAATTACTCACATGCATGTACAAACAAGCACTCAAAATATCTTCATACACAAGCAAGTAAACACACTGACATACAATTACTTACACAAATACTCTGACACACATGTACGCGCACTCACACGAACACAAATTGTTCATTTATTACATACAAGTAATTACACAGACATACTAACACATAATTACACAAACACACTGACACACATACAAGTAATCACACAAACACAAGGACACATATACAAGTACTCACACAAACATACTGACGCACATATACAAGTACTCACACAAACACACTGACGCGCATGTACAAGTACTAAGACAAACACACTGACACACAAATACAAGTACTTACACAAACACACTGACACGCATATACAAGTACTCACACGAACACACTGATACATATATACAACTAATCACAAAAACACACTGACACCTATATACATGCACACACATAAACACACTGACAGACATATACAAGCACTCACACAAACACACTGACGCATATACAAGTATTCACACAAGCATACTGACACACATATACAAGCACTCACACAAACACACTAACGTAAATACAAGCACCCACACAAACACACTGACGCATACAAGCACTCACACAAACGCATATAGAAGTATTCATACAAAATTAAATACCCACACTCGGTGCCTAGTGCACTCTTGTAAGGAAATACACTTATCACCCACATGGTTACACATTCACACAATTATCACTGTAATAAATTAATCAAAATCAACCAGTTTTGTTATAAATTTTTTAAGTTAATCAAATTTAACCAGCTGTTTTATTTTAAGCATAATAAATTAATCAAAGGCAACTAATTGTGTTTTAATCACAAATTAATCAAAGGCAACAAGTTCAAGTATAATAAGTTACTCAAAATTAGCGAATTGTATTCAGTCATGTGACAATTTAGACATTGTGTTGAGTAACAGACCTGTGACGTTAACACAGTAAAGTCCAAAATTCTGCAAAGAGATTTTTCATGTGACAATTTAGACATTGTGTTGAGTAACAGACCTGTGACGTTAACACAGTAAAGTCCAAAATTCTGCAAAGAGATTTTTTTTCTTCTGACACTTCGTACATGGCCTGACTTGTCACGTGATGTTTGTGGCGATGCTTCGAATGCATTAAAAAAAATTTAGTTGTCACTAAAGTAATATGCAAAATGGGTAAAGTACTCAGAAGGTTAGATACTTTTGTAAGTGCGTTTATTTGTCCACAAGTCGATGCAGAACAGTGCAAATGTACGTCACAGAACTTTTGAAAAAATTTAAATTTGTAAAATTTTCTTACAGATTCTAGTTTTAGAAGGTTTAGTAGTGTGTAAAAATTGATTAGGTTCTATTATTGCGATGTTAATGACATTTAAATATTTATTTAGGTGTAATGTTAATGACATTAAATATGTTTATTTACGAGATGGTAATGATATTGAAAATGTTTATTTACGCGTGATGTTAACAACATTTATAATAAGTTACTTGTGATATTATTAAGTTACTTTCAGTTTGCTGCGATGCCACTAACATTAAAAATGGTCAGTAACTTGTGATATTAATGATATTTAAGTTCATTCACTAGTGCTGTCAATGCCATTATTTTAACTCGTTATTACTGCTATGAAATTATTTTCAATTAAATGATTTTGAAATTCATATTTGCTACTTCTGATTTATAAAATCTTCTTTTTCAGTCTGGTGAATTTTTTAATTTTTTTTAATACACTAACTTGTATGTTCATTCCTATTGTTTTTGGTATTCATCAGTACTCCATACTCCACTACTTGTATGGTCCTTCCTATTGTTTTCCTATTGTTGTTCATTCCTATAGTTTGTTATTCATCAGAAATCCGTACTCCATTTCATGTTTGAGAATGACATTTCTGGTAGTAAATTGTACTTTTGGACAATCGTAATGGGTCTATATATGTGTATTAATTAATCGCAGAAAATTATATTGACAAAATACTCAAATAAAACAAAATCATAAAACAACATAAAACACACACACACACACACACACACACACAACATTAAGAAAAAGACACGTGAATGCATATAATACAAAATAAAATGAAATTGATCTACTTTATAAATCGGACAAAAAGTACAAGAAATCAAAAAGAAACAAATGAAATAAAATAAAACAATACAACAAAATTTGAAACAAATGAAATAAAATAAAACAATACAACAAAATTTGAAACAAATGAAATAAAATTAAACAATACAACATTTGAAACAAATGAAATGAAATAAAACAATACAACAAAGTTTGAAACAGAAAGGAATGATACACAAAAAATGTAGTTTTTAAAAGAACAACAACTAATAACTAGAAAGAAATTAAATTATATTTTCTCTGAAAATGTAATCATATTTGAAATCATAGCAAAAACATTAAAATATATATATTTTTACTTATTATTCCAATAATTGTAAGTGGCTTTTACAGGAAAGTTAAGCTTATACAGCCTACTGTTTGTAAAAATTTAATTTGTTTGTCACCTTATCGTTCAGTGTGCAAGTTTGACCTCCTGTGTGTAGACATTTAACTGCTCTCATCACTTTCTGTAGTGTGCAAGTTTGGCCTACTGTGTGTAGGCATTATACTTACTCTCATCACATTCTGTAGTGTGCAAGTTTGGCCTACTGTGTGTAGGCATTATACTTACTCTCATCACATTCTGTAGTGTGCAAGTTTGGCCTACTGTGTGTAGGCATTATACTTACTCTCATCACATCCTGTAGTGTGCAATTTTGGCCTACTGTGTGTAGGCATTATACTTACTCTCATCACATTCTGTAGTGTACAAGTCTGACCTACTGTGTGTAGACATTTAACTTGTTCGTCATCGCATTCTGTAGTGTACAAGTCTGACCGACTGTGTGTAGACATTTAATTTGTTCAGTCATCGCATTGTGTAGTGTGGAAATTTTAAAAGAATTGTATAGGAAAACTCAGTGTTTAATGATTAGTTTATATTGGACAATTCAGTGTTTAATGATTAGTTTATATAGGAAAACTCAGCTTTTTTTTTTTTATTAGTTTACATACAGTGTTTGCTCTTAACTGGATTAGTTCACGTTATTAAGTTTTAATTTTCCTTTGAACAAGTTCTCATTTGTCATTAATAGACTGTACACAAACATGATTACTGTTCTATCTCCTAGTTAAGTGAACATTGATTTATGTGTTCAATGGCTGTTTGTTCGGTTAATTTTATTCAATTAATTTGGTTTTGTTTAGTACTTACGTTTTTCTCACGATAGATGGTTTGTCTAATCCCAGATTGAATACTATATTTTAATCCTTGATTGAAGACTATAGTTTAATCCTTGATTGAATACTATAGTTTAATCCTTGATTGAACACTATAGTTTAACCCTTGATTGAATACTATAGTTTAATCCTTGATTGAATACTATAGTTTAATCCTTGATTGAATGCTTTAGTCTAAGTCTTGATTGAATGCTAAAGTATAAACCTTCATTAAATACTATAGTCTAATCCTAGATTGAATACTATAGTTTAATCCTTGCTTGAATGCTTTAATGCAATTTTTGATTGAATAGTACAGTCTGGTCCTTGAGTGAATACTGTAGTCTAATCCTATGAACACTATAGACTAATCCTTGATTGAAAGCTATAGTCTAATACTAGTGTGAATGCAAAAAGTCTACTGTTAGTATGAAAGCTATAGTCTAATACTAGTATGAATGCAAAAATGTCTAATGTTAGTAAGAATGCTATAGTGAGTATAGTCTAATACTATAAGGAAAGCGATAAGCTAAACTGAATTATTTAATGCTAATCTGAATAGTAGTGTCTACTGCTAATATGAATTGTAAAGTCTAATACTAGAATGAATGCTATAGTTTAAAGTAGGGTAACCTCTATAGTTTAATGCTAGGTTGAATGCTGTAGTGTAATCCTTGGTTGAATGATGTAGTGTAATGCTAGGTTGAACGATGTAGTGTAATGCAAGGTTGAATGTTAGAGTGTGATGCTAGGTTGAACGATGTAGTGTTATGCTAGTATGAATGTTGAACGCTATAGTGTAATGCTAGGTGGAATGCTAGAGTGTAATGCTAGGTTGAATGATATAGTGTAATGCTAGTATGAATGTTGAACGCTGTAGTGTAATGCTAGTATGAATGTTGAACGCTGTAGTGTAATGCTAGGTTGAATGCTGTAGTGTAATGCTAGTATGAATGTTGAACGCTGTAGTGTAATGCTAGGTTGAACGCTGTAGTGTAATGCTAATATGAATGTTGAACGCTGTAGTGTAATGCTAGGTTGAATGCTGTAGTGTAATGCTAGTATGAATGTTGAACGCTATAGTGGAAGGCTAGGTGGAAGGCTAGAGCTCAGTGCATACATCAGTGGAAGAATATTCATTCTACTGAAGAAATCGGGCTACTGGAAAATATCATTTCCCAGGATTCCATCAAGAAATTATGGAGCAGTATAAAGCCGAAACAAACCAGCAGAGAGCAGAGTGTTATTTATCTGTAAGAGTGGGCATTTGACAAGATGGTGAAGGAAACAAACATTAAAAACCTAGCATTTTATTACAGCTATACTGAAATTCACTTCCAATATAATTTGTCTCTTATAGAAGAAGGCTGTGGAGTTGAAATTATTATCTTTGATGCAAAGAATATATTCTCCCCTTAATGCAATGTGATAGACACTTGACATCTATAGATGGAACTCGAAAAGTCTTCGAGTCAACGTTTTGACGATGCCTGGCGCAAATGGAGCTACAACTTAGTGGCATTAATAGTAGAGGGGTATTCGCTCTTTAGTGAAAGACTCTGAGCTTCTACACTTTTATACCTCCGTGTTGTTGTGTCTGTCTTTCGTTCAAATTGTCCACACATTAAAAGTAAGATTTTGCATACATAATTTTAAAAAACCGCATAGACTGCTTGTCAGAAAAATATAATTATTAAGCAGCATGTAATGCGTTCACTGGTAAAGGGGAGATAAACGAGTCATCACCATACACTGTATAATTTCCAAGGGAGATAATCATCAATTAAATAAAACTGTGTAACTTTATGGGGAGGTAATCAGCTATTCAGTAGCAACATCTCAATGGCGACTTTGTCAAGAAGGAAGAAAAAAAATGAAATTAGTCGGTTACGTTTGAGTACAGAATAATTGAAAAATTTATTCCATGCATTTTGGCGAGAATGGCGGGAACAACTACAGTACGTCATTGTTCTGTTGCAAATGAATTCACTTCGCGTACCCGAACGTGTTCTGGATGCGGGCAATACACACAAGTGTCAGGAGTGCTCCGGGGCAGCTGTGTACACGGCAGTATGATACCGTGACATTTGGCGGGCTGCTGTTTGGAGAAGAACGGCAATATGGATGTCAGTGGGAAGAAGAGAGGGAAGGAGGGGGAGGGATGGAGGGAGCGAAGGACCGGGAGAAGCCCTCAATGAGGGGAGGAAAGAAATTTAGCTGAGGATGAAATTGGCGTTGACGCGGATGCAGTGATAATTTTAGTGGCTGGCACTTTGCGCATTGCTGCATGCACCCTCCCGGCCCTTTGCCTGAGTGCCAGACCCCCACCCTCTCTGTCTCTATCTCTGTCTCTCTCTGAATCTATCTCTCAGCTAGAGAGGAAAATTAGCGCCAAGCGGTCACTAGAGCCCTCGTTCATCTACAAGGGCAAGCCGACCAGATATAGGTTAAAAACTGAAAAGGAATGAAATTGTCAAGCAAGTCGTATATATATTGCACGAATTAAGGAACAGTCGACTATAATTACGAAGAAAACAATCAAACCGACTGAGAAATCCACCATCGTTAGATGCAAAATTACGTACACCTTCCTATACCTTTCTGTAAGGACGTAATTTGTTTCTGTTATCATCCGGGTCTTTAAATAATTGCGCAGTTGAGGATTAGGCAAAAAGCGTCTTTCTTGTACTTGATGTCAGAATATATAGTGAATCTCATCTAGCTTCCAGCATAACTTACACTGAGCATCTTGATGCCAGATCAAAATTACGATGCAAAGCGAAATGTACAGGTAGAGATCGATAATAATAAAACTCAACCTGATCTATACGGATTATCGGCTTTAGAAAGGTATATTGAAGCTCGATGATAATAATAAAACTCAACCTGATCCATACGGAATATCGGCTTTAGAACGCTACGGAGATGATGTTAACCGGTTTTATTAAGTCAATGCATTAATTTTTATGGTAATTAAATTTAAAAGAGCTTTAATTATCTCCTAATCACTAAGTAAAGACAATTGTTACTACTATATTATTCGAATACAGTATTGCTAAACAATTTGCTGTTACTGTTTGTTACAAATTTTTAACGTAAAGTCACTGTAGGTTACACTATTAATTAATATTTAGACCCATTAAATAAAATATATTTTTAATGTACTGGTCTAACACAAACAATAGCAATAAACAAAGATGCAAAAGCTTTTAATGTGAAATAAGGGATCCTTCAATAAATAGCTCAGTGTTGGTCATATAGTATAGTACAAAAAATAATATGCATCAATGTTGTAAGCTAGTATAGTACAGAGAATAATATGTATCAGTTTTGTCATGTAGCATAGTACAGAAAATAATATATATAAGAAAAAATTGAAATAAATAAAATTTCAATATATAATTCAGATGTCATAATAATGGATTTAAGCGTGTGATGGAGAATTTTCAGTAAAGAGTTACTGATATTTCGCTCTATCTTTATTCCAGACAGATCAAGTAATTTTTTTTCTCGAAAACCAGCCATACAAAAAAATTACACAGTCATTATACTTAAAATACTCTTTGTGCCACACAAAAATACATAGTCATTAATAATTTACAGTAACACTTTATACCACACAGAAATGATTTAGTCATTAATACTTTACGAAAGCACTTAATACCACACGGAAATGACATTGTCATTAATACTTTACAAAAGCACTTTATACCACATGGAAATAACAGTCATTATAAATACAGAAAAACAAGTAATGAGGCAATGCCAACACTTGATACCACGCAAAATAGCATAGTCATTAATACTTTAATAAAACACTTTATACCACAGAGAAATGATATAGTCATTAATACATTATAATAGCACTTGATACCAAATAGAAATGAAATGGACATTAATACTTTAACACAAATCACACTAAATCAGTAGAATACACGCTAAATGTATGTTCATTTACCACATCCAGTGCTAGTAAACCAGAGGACTGAAATTTACTTGACGTTTGATTACGTGATCATCTTGTGAATAGCTAAGACTAATTCTTGTTTACTACCATGTCTATTGGAGTAAAATGAGAGGAGTCAAATGATCACTGATCAGAGAAGACGAAGGAGAAGTAGTAAAAGTAGTAGTATAATAAGGAGCAGTAGTAGTAATAATAATTAATAAAGATTGTTGTAGTATTGGTAATCAAGCAGAAGTAGAAGTGCTAGCAGCAGTAGAAGTAGTAATAGTTGCAGTCAATGTATCAGTTATCCTAACTACTGCTTAGTGTGACTTGTAAGTAAACAACAGCGATTTTATTTTGGTGTTAAATAGAAAACTTTGACAAATCTATTTTCTAATTTGCCTTCTATAAAATGTCAGCCCAACATAAAGGCAAGGAAATTTGTCCACCATAAAATTAAGCTTGTCCGCTATAAAATATGTTCGTTCCACTGTTTACAATATAAAAAATTCCATTAAAATTCACATGTCTCCAATGTAAAACACATTAATGTTCATTATTAATTATTTTGTACAGCTTTGCTCCTCCTAAAAATACGCTTTGTGCATTATATAACATGTTTTACACGACATTTTGCTAAACAACAGAAAAAACGTAAGTAATTACCTGATTTATTCTACAGATGTAAGTTATGTGTTAGCCAGTTGTCGCTAGCCAGTTGTGGCAAACCTCTTGTCGCCCGCCCACCTGTCTGGCCACCGTTTTACCCACCATTGAAACTGTCGTGCCCACTATAAGGATTCGCTGCTCACATTAAAATACGTTAACTCACACCAAAATAAGTAAAATATGTTTACTCACACTAAAGTTATTCAAAATACGTTTGGTTAAGAGTGACCACGAGATAGTCCGTAAATGGATCTCTTGTATTGTTTTCCATCTCTGTGTATAATGCATTCTTTTCAGCAAGTGGGAGGTGTGTCCTTTTCACTTGGCCAGCTTTACTCTCGAATAAGTGGGATTTTTTGGAGAGACTGCTAAAGCGTCCTTTACCTTCGAGCACGTGGGACTTTGTTTATTTCACATGGTCAGCTTTACATTGCATTGTTGGTTCAAATTACTCATTAAAATACCGACGGTCAAGATAATTTGCTAGAATTTTCACTGTCATTGTGGATGTTTTTCACAGAGCCAGCTTTGTGTTGCATTTGTCAGTTTGGGCAACTGCGCTCTGTCACACTATCTAAATAACAAATTATCTATCTTCCTATCTCTCCATCTATCTATCTTATCACTGTTTCATAAGGTGACGTTCAAATTCCTCTTGCTTTGCTGTTTAGAAATGAATACGTAACTGTAAATGATCTCTCTCTTTCTCTTTCTCTCTATCTCACTCACACACACACACACAGACACACACACATACACACACACACACACAAACACACACACACACACACACACACACACACACACATTCAGACTATAAAAATCTATAAAAGAGTATTGTGTTTAATTGATCAAATACTTCACTTTATACTGATATGATATGATCGGTCTCTTTCTCGCTCTCTCCTCGCTCTCTCTCTCTCTCTCTTTCTCTCACACACACACACACACAGAAAGAAATGTATTCACACGTACAGACTCTGTGCAGGTGTTCCTTTGATTAAATGCTTCAATTTATTCTGCTATAATACAAGAATTGCGAGCCGCATCTTCATTTGTGTACTTGATAATTTCTGTTGTGGTGATGATGGTACACGTTCATAGGAATGGGAATAAGAAATAAGTAACTTGGTAAATAGTGCGTGAAAATGTCATTTTACATACAATATAAGTACACGTTCATAGGAATGGGAATAAGAAATAAGTAACTTGGTAAATAGTGCGTGAAAATGTCATTTTACATACAATACAAGTACATTTTTGCAGGCTATTTAGCAAGGAAGGAAGGGAGTGGCAAACACTCCAGTTAACAAATAATTATGTTTCATTCGTATCATCTTATGACTGTCTTTGGGAAGAGGTTGAGAACTCTACTATTTGTTAATTGTGTTTAACTACATACCTTCATGTGTGAATGTGTTTATCTATATACCTTTATGTTTAAATATGTTATCTGTATACCTTTATGTTTAAATATGTTTATCTATATACCTTTATGTTTAAATATGTTTATCTATATACCTGTATGTGTGAATGTGCAAGTGTTGAATACATGTGTGTGTGAGAGAGAGTGTGTTTTTGCATGCCTGAGTGCTTGTGTGTGTGTGTGTGTGTGTGTGTGTGTGTGTGTGTGTGTGTGTGTGTGTGTGTGTGTGTGACGAGAGAGAGGGAGAGAGGCAGAGAGCAAGAGTGAGGCAGAGAATAATTTCCTTGAGTACTTCCCGATTTAACCTTTACAGTATAACCTGCTTGGCACAGTGGGAAAGCTGTGTTTTGATGAAATTGGTAAACATTGACTTGAACATAATTTTAATAACAAACACAGAACAATAAAGAAGAAATTACTGAGGAACAATAAACAAAGAACAATTAAGGCAGAATAGTAAAGAAGAACAATTAACAGAACAATTAAGGCAGACCAATAAAGAAGAACAGTAAGCAATATAGACGATATGACAGAACAAACTAATGAACATCTACTTTCTGCGTGAGGGCATTGTCCACTGACGTGAGGTGTACAATTAACTGACCCCACTAGTGAGTGATCACAGTTCTCTCTCATCCGGGCACTCATGGACACTTCACAAAGACAGCACATAAAAGACGAGTGAAAAGGGACAAAATACGTTCACTCTTGTCTTCTAAATAACAAAGGGAAAGAAATTACCTCACTTTTTTCAAGGTAACCCTTTGCAAGTGCATAATGAATGCTTAACGAATATTTCTTTCTCACCATGCGCGCGCGCTCGATGTTGTGTGTGTGTGTGTGTGTGTGTGTGTGTGTGTGAGAGAGAGAGAGAGAGAGAGAGAGAGAGAGAGAGAGAGAGAGAAAGAGAGGGGGTAATGTATGATTATGTGCGTTTTGGTCCTCTCCTCTGCCACCATTTCCATTCAGCTCAGCAAGGTCCTCAGTCAGTTGTAACATGCGTTTTACCCCTCCTTACCTCCTCACCGCTTCCTCCCTAAAGGGCACATTTCGCCAATTAGAACATCCGGCTAGCAGTCAAGTGTCTATATCGCAGTGAACATCAGCAAAAATGACGCCATTTTTCCCTCCCATGGGCACTAAGGGGCAGAGACTCGTAGTGTCCTGAGGTTGAACGAATTATTTTTACCGTGCTTTTTAGAAAACCAATTCACCTGGGCAGAATACTGCTTCATGGGGCATATCTCTCAACATTGCCAACGTTTGTCATTCGTTGTGCAGAGTTTAATGCAGTCAATGAATTGTGCAAATCGTCGGATTAGCTCTTTTCTGAAACCGAAGATCGCTGCACTCTGGAATTGTGCAAAGGTACGTTGGCATAATGGGGAGTACTTCCTTGCAACAGTTCTTCCTGATCGAATTCAAAACTCACTCAAAGGGTTCCCACCAAGCAAGGAAGACAAAAGAAAGATCGTAACACTATTCCTTTCTCATATCATTACAGTTTCGCATGAAGCATTTGCAGAGCAGTAACAAGGCGTCATCAGTTAACTGGCGGTAGAATACCGAACTAAATATTTGCATAATACGTGACAAGACATCACTAGTTAAATGACGGTAGAAAATGGAACCAAAGATTTGCATAACACGTGACAAGATGTCACTAGTTAACTGATAATATAAAATGGAACCAAAGATTTGCAAAACACGTGACTAAGTATGGTCTCATAACCCAGTCGGACACTAACTCGAGTTGCTTACTCTTTATTGCGTGCATTGTGATTGTCACGTGACAGTCCGCGCCCTTTTTACAGTCAGTTGAATAGGCGCACTGTGCAAAATGTCTCTAAGAAATAAATTAATATCTCTATAATATGAGTTTGCTGGTATTAAAGTTTAAATTTCAAAAGTCACTTAAGCTTACTGCGTCAACACATTTCATTTTAATGATAATAAGATTTGGGCTGCACACTTATTAGGGGAATCTAGTCATGCTGAGTTTCAAACACACACACACACACACACACACACACATACACGCACGCACTCACGCACACACATACATTCCCAACATATTCTACTATCCTAAAACAAACTTCTTATCAGTGGCTTTACTTCAAACAATTCAAAAATTCACCCCACCCCACAACCACGCCACACTGAGTGCTTAGCGTATGCATGTGTCGGTGTGTTTTAGACCGAGACTGTAACTTGTTAGCGGTGGACATTTGAAATGATGGTGATAACTGCTGTATGGTACCATATCGCTTATTTTATCTTCCTCGTCATTTGGAATCGCGTAAACATTCGATTCACTTAATGTATATTTTAGACTTACACTCAACTCCAAACAATTACTGCTATGTTACCAGTGATCGTTTCTTTCTAACTTGTTCGCGAACCTCATACGCTAACATTTATTATCAATTTCTGCTGAGTCATGCTGTTTTTCGTTTTCTTTCTTTCCTCCCCGCACCCCCACCCCACTCTTCCTCTGTTCCCGTTTTCCCTTCATCTATCATTTTATTGTGACTGGCTTATCATCGCTGCTTAGAAGGCAAAAGTGTAGTTAATGCGCGTGAAAAGAATTTAAAAAAAAAAAAGTCCTGCAAACTTTGACGCTGTACATTTTATTACGTCCCTTGTTTTTCCAGTCTGTTTATGTCTGCTTGTCTGTTTCTGTTTGCTGGGCTTTCTGTTTGCCTCTCTGTTTCTGTTTATTTTTTGTGGACCCATCTGTTCCTGTTCGCTTGTCTGTTCTTGTTTGTCTGCGTGTGTTTTGTTTTTGTGTTGCTGATTGCCTGTTTGTTTCTCTCAGCCTGATTGTTCCGGCTTGCCTATCTGTTTCTCTTAGTCTTTTTCTGTTTGTCTTTCTGTTTTGTTGTTTACCTGTATGTTTCTATTATTCTGTTTCTGCTTGGCTTTGTGTTTTATTGTTTGCCTGTCTAATTTTGTCTGCCCGCCTTTCTTCTGGATTTTTAAAAAGACCGTTAGACTCATACTGTTGATTTTGTATTTGTGTCTAGCTTTATACCCATTTGCGTTAATTTGCTCTTCTGTCGGATTTTATTTTTCTAGTGTGTCTGCATTTAAGTGTCTGTGTTTATTTTTGTCAACTGTACACTATGTTTCTGTCTGTGTTTATTTTTGTCAACTGTACACTATGTTTCTGTCTGTGTATTTTATTTTTAAGCCTTTCACTTATTAGTTTTCTAAATCTGTCTCCTTTCTCTGGCCTGGCTCCTTTCTTAAGTCTTTCTCCTTTCTCTTGCCTGGCTCCTTTCTTAAGTCTGTCTCCTTTCTCTGGCCTGGTTCCTTTCTTAAGTCTTTCTCCTTTCTCTGGCCTGGCTCCTTTCTTAAGTCTGTCTCCTTTCTCTGGCCTGGCTCCTTTCTAAAGTCCTTTGTCTAGCCTGGCCCCTTTCTTAAGTCTTCCTTTGTCTAGTCTGGCTCCTTTCTTAAGTCTGTCTGGCCCCTTTCTTAAGTCTGTCTCCTTTGTCTAGCCTGGATCCTTTCTTAAGTTTGTCTCCTTTTTCTACTCTGGCTCCTTTCTTAAATCTGTCTCCTTTCTGTAGTCTGGCTCCTTTCTTAAGTCCGTCTCCTTTGTCTAGTCTGGCTCCTTTCTTAAGTCTGGCTCCTTTGTCTAGCCTGGCCCCTTTCTTAAGTTTGTATCCTTTGTCTAGCCTAGATCCTTTCTTAAGTGTCTCCTTTGTCTAGTCTGGCTCCATTCTTAGTCTGTCTCCTTGTCTAGCCTGGCCCCTTTTTTAAGTCTGTTTCGTTTAATTACCTTGGCCCCTTTCTTATGTCTGTCTTCTTTGTCTAGTCTGGCTCCTTTCTTGTCTGTTTGGCTCCTTTCTTAAGTCTGTCTTCTTTGTCTAGTCTGGCTCCTAAGTCTGTCTGGCTTCTTTCTTAAGTCTGGCTCCTTTCTTAAGTCTGTCTGGCTACTTTCTTAAGTCTGGCTCCTTTGTCTAGTCTGGCTCCTTTCTTAAATCTGTCTGCTTTGTCTAGTCTCTCTGCTTGTAAGTACCTCGTTCAGTTTGCCTTCATTTCTATTGATTTTTTCAAAAGTCTCTCCTCATTGCGTATCAGGTTTTTTTTGTTTGCGTGTCTTACTGTCTGTTTTCCTTTGTCTGCCTTTCAGTTCGATGTGTTCAAGTGTTTCTATTTCGGTTTGGGTTTATTTTGTATCTTTTTGTTTGTTTGTTCTGTCTATCTGTCTGTTTTATTTGACTGTCTCTTTCTGTCTTCGCCTTTCTATTGGATGTTTAAGAGTCTTTCTGCTTCTGTTTGACTCTCTCTCTCTCTCTCTCTCTCTCTCTCTCTCTCTCTCTCTCTCTGTTTGTCTAATGGATGTTTTAAAAATATGTCTAATTTCTTTGACACTTTTTCTGTCTTTACCTTTATATTGGATGCTTTAAATAGTCTGTCTACATCTGTTTGACTGTATGCTGCTGTCTCTTTGCCATTCTGTTGTATATGCTTTGTGTTTGTTTGTTTGTTTGTTTGTTTCTTATGTTTTTGTCTGGTTTTGTATTTACTTTTGTTTGTTCGCTTTTCTATTGGAATTTTAAAATTTGTCTGCTTTTGACTGTGCTTCGATTTATTTTAAAGTCTTGCACTGTCTTACTGTCTGGTCTTTGATTTCCTGTCTTTTAATTTATTAGATTGCAATATGTCTGCTGCTTTTTCCTGTGATTTGGTGTATCTGTTTCACTTTGCCTCCCTTCAATTAAATATCTGAGAGTCTGTTTTATTTGCCGGTTTTATTGGTGACTTTTACTTTCTTTTTTTTTTTGTCCGCCTTTCTACTGGATAATTTAAAAGTTGTATGCTTTCGTCTGTCAGTTCTTGTTTGCTTGTCTGTATTTGTTTGCTTTGTAATCGTTTTTTTAAAGCCTTTGTTTTTGTCTATACGTTTCCATTTTGTTTATCTCGCTCTTTCTGTTCAGGTACTGTTTCAATTTGAAAGACTTTATGCTAAATTTTTGTTGGCATATATGTTTGTTAGTGTTTTCCTCTGTTTGTCTGGGGTTTTCTTTGTCTTTTACTAAAGTCTTTCCCCTGATTGCAGTGTTTACTTGCGTGCCTTTCTATAAATAGCTTCTGTTATAAATTAAAATCGTTTGATTTTGTTCGTCTTCTCTTTCTGTGTGTCTTCCTTTCAAGAGAATATTTTAAAAGTATGTATGCTTCTGAATGTCTAGGAGAGAAGGGTTGTTTGTTCACGTTTGTGATTTATATTCTGCTTCGTTATCACTCTATCGTTTATATGTCTTTCTCTATTTTTTTGCTTTCCTATTGGGTTTTTAAAAGTCTGTTTGAGTCTGAGAGTGTTTCTTTTTGTCTTTTTCTTTTCCTGTATGTATGTTACTGTTACTGTTTGTTATTCTCTGTTTGCTTGTTTGTATTGTCTGTTTGCTTGTTTGTATTGTCTGTTTCCTTGTTTGTATTGTCTATTTCAATGTATCTAGGTTTATTTTATGTGTTTACTGTTGTTTAAATGTCGTTTCTGCTTGTCTGTTTGGTTTATTTTGTGACTTTCTAATTTCCCTGATTGACTGCCTTGTGTGACTGTTTCTATTTGTCAAGTTTACTTTTCCTGCGTGTTTTGACTACTTGTCTGTTTTTGTGAGTTTCTGTTTCGGCCGTCTGTTTCTGATTTTGTTTGTTTCAATTTACTTGAATGCATTTGCATTCTCTCTCTCCTCTCTCTCTCTCTCTCTCTCTCACACACACACACACACACACACACACACACACAACGTACACATATACACACTCACTTCCACACACAGACAAGCATGCATGTTCATTAATCCATGTAAAATATTAAAATATATTCCATAATGTAAAAATAGCTGATTAAATTCGGCTGGTCACTTTTTTTATACAGTAGGACTAATAAACTCAACAGTTGAATAACAAACAACCGAAAAAGATATTCGTACTTGTGGTCGCAGTGCATTTAGGAGAATCAGTTTAAACTATAAGTTAAACATCCGTCTCATTATAATAAGTGTCTTTCTCACTCGCTAGCTCCCCCGTCTTTACAAAGAAATATGCATCTTGCTTTTTTATTTTCAGGGTCATGACCCGGAAAGGAAAAGTGGTGCGGGGGAGGATGTACGTATCCCATTACTCATCCAAACCTCGCCTCCACAACTCAACTCTCAGTTCTCAACTCACCCCACCCCACCCACAGCATCTGCCCCAAACTCTTAGCCCCTCAAGTCTTCTACTCTCACAGCCTTACCCTTCACCTCACCATTATGCCAGTTGAGAGAAAGTGGCAGAGAAACAAGACAGAGCGAGGGAGACAGAGCCAAAAACAGAAAAAGTGAGAGAGAGGGTAAGGAACTGGGGTCAAAGGGATTTATAAACTGAAAAAGAGAGAGAGAGAGAGAGAGAGAGAGAGAGAGAGAGCAAATAAAGTAAGAAAAGAAAAAAGAAACAGATGGCAAGAGCAAGAGAGAGGGAAAGGAAGGAAGGAAGGAAGGAAGGAAGAGAGAGTGAGAGAGAGAAAGAAAGAAAGAAAGAAAGAGACCCAAGGAGATAGAGACGGATAGAAACAGAGAGAGACAGACAGACAACAGACAGACAGACAGAGACAGACAGACAGACAGAGAGAAAGTGAGAGTAAAGAAATTATAAGAGAGAGAGAAAGTGAGAGTAAAGAAATGATAAGAGAAAAAGTTCACGAGAGAGACAAGAACGGTTATAAATGGACGGGAAAATATGAAGGTACCGTCTTAAGACTTCTTGCACAAGACAAACTGTAATAGCAGTGTGTGCATAGAAGACTTCCAGTCTAAGGACGAACGAGTCTGAAGACACTAAAGCAAGATAAACGGTTTTCACCGAATGTGACAGAAGCAGAATGCGGTACTTATTAAAGTTAATGCACTATTTTAACTCCAGAAAAGTGAAAGAATGAATTAACGGTGTTTAAAAAAAAGAACAAAATGGTTAAGTGTGTTTGCCGTTTATCTGCTCCTTTTCAAAATGACAACTTCAACCTACTTTTTAAAAGTCTATCTTGCTTTCGCTCTCTCGCATGCAGGCACTATGCAAATGCAAACTGGCAAACGCACATAGCAAGAATAAAAATATATTTAAGTCGGATATTACGATAAAGTGATATGACTCTATTTTACCTGGAAATTATTCCACGCTCTTTAGGAAATGCAGAAAGAAATGCATACAGTCAGAAAGAAAGGTTGAAAGAAAGAAAGAAAGAAAGAAAGAAAGAAAGAAAGAAAGAAAGAAAGAAAGAAAGAAAGAAAGAAAGAAAGAAAGAAAGAAATTCACGTTTGCCAAATCCAAGCAGTTCTGATTGTTGCATCAGAGACAAAAGCCACGTGATTGGCCACTTGACCACCGACTGCCTACTTATTTCACTCGGTGAGCTCAACGGTAGCCAACGGAAGCACCTTTATGCGCCCTGACAACTACATTAATTTTTTTTATATATATAAAAAAGACTCGACTAGCAGGTTGGAGACTCAAACTCGACGCAACGGTTGAGGGGTTGGCGCCGGTCCTCCCCGCTGCAGCTTGAAGCAAAACACTGTGGCAAAGCAGGCAATCAGATGGAAAATGTTAAAGCAATATTGCAATAGAAAAGACAAACGCGCATTCGACTTTTTTTCTACTTACTTTGCTTATTACATGTTTGTGGAGGTGAGGGTCGCTGAGGGGAGGTAAGATGGGAGATAAGGGGAAGCGACTACAGCCGGAGAAACAAAGAAGGGGGTAGGGATGTAAGTTGTGGAGGACGACGCTGGGGAGGGGTAACGGATGACTGGTGTTGTAGATGGTAGGTAGCATGAATGAAATGGAAAGGGAAGGCAATGCGCATTTGCTGCCGTGGTGCCAGAAAGCATAATATGATCAGTAGAAGGCGGGTTCTAGGGAGGAAATTGAAGGAAGACAAGTTGTGATTGAAATGAACAGACGAGAAGCTAGCGCCCCTGAAAACACCACTGAAAGAAAAAGAGAAAATTGTTTCTCACTGCTGTGCGTTAATGCAGCAGAAATGAAAGATATAAATTACACAAACTACACGTCAGCATCTGGACTTGCAGTGGTTCACATTTGAGAGTAAAGTTGTCGCTATCATTGACGTAATAATTCACATTTTTAGTACAACGGGCAAAACTGGAACTTGTCAAATGTATATTATGGGAATGCGTTGTTTTTTTCTTATTAAAAAAGAAATACTTGACAGCAGAATCAAGATATATTTAGTTTCGAAAATAGTTTTGACGACTTAGTTTTAGAGTATATATTTACTTTTTAACTCATGTAAGTTTGAAAATTTAGTATTGAGGAACATAGTTTTGGTAATTTAGTTTTGAGTATATATTTACTTTTTAACTCATGTAAGTTTGAAAATTTAGTATTGAGGAACATAGTTTTGGTAATTTAATTTTGAGTATATATTTAGTTTTGAAAATATATAATTTTGACAGTTTAGTTTTGAGTATATATTTAATTTTGACAATTTAGTTTTGAGTATATATTTAGTTTTGAAAATATATAATTTTGAGAATTTAGTTTTGAAAATATATAATTTTGAGAATTTAGTTTTGAGTATATATTCTAGTTTTAAAAGCATAAAGTTTAACATTTATTTTGTGGAGTATATTTAATTTTGTAAAATTGCTTTTTAGTTTAGAGAAAAAAAATATTTTTGAAAATTTTGATTTAAGTATATTTAGTTTTAAAAGCTATGATTTTAGCTTTGTGCATATATTTAAATTTGTAGACAATTCTTTTTAGTTTTGAGAATATATTAGTTTCGAAAATTTTGTTTAAATATGTATTTAGTACACTTGTTTAGATTGGAGAATATAGTTAGTTTTTGACTATATAGAGTTTAGAAAACAGTCTGAATAGTTAGTTTTAATATATGTTGTTTGTGTTATATTTTTAGTTTAAAGCGTATGCCTAGTTTTGAATATATATTTAGATTTTGGCGTATGCCTAATTTTGAGTATATATATTTTTAGTTTTTAGCGTAGTATATATTTAGTTTTTAGTGTATTCCTAGTTTTGAATATATATTTAGTTTTTAGCGTATGCACAGTTGTGAGTATATATTTAGATTTTAGCGTATGCCTAATTTTGAGTATATATTTAGTTTTTAGCGTAGTATATATTTAGTTTTTAGCGTATGCCTGGTTTTGAGTATATATTTAGTTTTTCGTGTATGTCTTGTTTTAAGTATATATTTAGCTTTTAGTGTACGCCTGGATTTGAGTATTTATTTAGTTTTTAGCGTGTGCCCAGTTTTGAGTATATATCTAGTTTTTACCGTATGCCCAGTTTTGAGTATTTATTTAGCTTTTATTTTATGCCTGGTTCTGAGTATATATTTAGTTTTTTAGCGTATGTCTGGTTTTGAGTATATATTCAGTTTCGAAAGTCTAAAACATTACAAGAGAACTACAAATATAATTATAAATTATTGCACATGTTTTAATTGCCATTTGAAATTTTTTTTTAATAAACCTGAATTTAAAAGAAACTAATTAAAGAAATGTATGATAGTTTTCTATAATAACTTATGTCTATTCATTGCAAAATATTTTATTGTGTATGCTTCCCTGAATTTAGTTGGTTTTTTTAATACTGAAATAGTTTTTTCCTTTTCGCTCTGAATAAGCTTCCAACTGGATCATTATTAAATATACTCATAAAAGTGTATTTTTTTAAATGCCCACTCGGAAGTGTATTTTGCTTTAAATGCCCACACAGAAGTGTGCTTTATTTTAATTCCTTCACAAAGTGTATTTTAAGTGCACACAGAGAAGTGTGTACTTTATTTTAAAAGTCCACATAGAAATAAATTTTATTTTAAATGCCAACAGAGAAATAGGTATTTTGTATTAAATGCCCGCATAGAAGAATGCGTTGCTTTAAATGCCCACTCGCAAAGGTATTTTGTTTCAAATGCCCACATTAGTGCTTTTTGCTTGAAATGCCCACACGATTGCATATAGAATGAAATGCCCACACGATTGCATATTACTTGAAATGCCCACACGAGTGTACATTGCTTGAAATGCCCACATTAGTGTATATTGATTGAAATGCCAACACAGGTGTATATTGTTTGAAATGCCCAAACTGCAGTTATACTCAAGACAGCCTTTTGCCCAGAGGCTAGATTGCTTTTTGCTTTGTTCCATTTTGTTTGCTGGCCCTAAATTTGTTGACTAGATTGTATTGTTTATTTCCATTTTAATCCTGAATATATGTATTTTAAATTAAATTAGTATTATTTATTTCCAGCTTAATCCCAAATAATTTAAATTAAATTAGTACACACCAATTGAAAAGAAATAGGTAGTGAATTATAAAAATGGTCAGAAATAAGCGTAGTTGTTGTTGTCTTCCAGTTAGGGCACTGTTCTTATTTGAAAGGATTGAGGTTTTTTTCTCACTTCTTATGGTCTTACAGTCTTTGGGGCACGACAGGGAGGACATATGCCATATGCTCAACAGCTCATATGTGGCATAGATAGATAGATAGATAGATAGATAGATAGATAGATAGATAGATAGATAGATAGATAGATAGATAGATAGATAGATAGATAGATAGATAGATAGATAGATAGATAGATAGATAGATAGATAGCAACAATGTACAAGAGCCAAAAATAGGGAAGACAGAGACAATGAGAGACCGAGAGACACAAGGATAGTCAGAGATGTGCGAACAACTAAGCAAGCCTGGAAGGCGGGTGACTGCCCAAATGGTGGTATGAGATATAGCCGGTGCCAGTTTGTTTTTCTTAATGAATTTTAATTGGCATGGCCTCTTTGATATTCTTTCTTGGTCTGATTTCCAGGGCCCATGTGATCTTTACCGTGGACAGACCAATGACTACTAGTAGTCGCGTCACGTTGGCGCTGAGTTTGGCCTGCATCTCTTGACCTGTTTGGTATGGGCGGGTAAAGGTCACAAGTCATTCTGCAGTCAGTAAGGTCACAGATATATTCCAGCGAATCACTTACACTTAAATTAACAGCAGGCTCAGCTTTAAAATGTGCTGAGAAATTAAAGTTCGTCCAACTCGATAGGACGCCCTTTTTGGTGATGCAGTCTGATTCAGCCAAGTGTTTTCTGCAAACAAACTGTTTGTCCTTTGCGTCATTTGCCGACAAGATGACAGCAGAATGCATAAAAATACAGCTTCTCTACCTGTTGTCATATTACTGTATTGCTTTTGTTTACAAAGCATATTTGTGTCTCTAATAATCTGCCTAAACGTGTACCTGTTGTTACAGAATATATCTTTGCGTTTATTTCTTTCTTTCTTCCTTCCTTCCTTCCTTCCTACCTTCCTTCCTTCCTTCCTTTCTTTGTCTTTCTTTCTTTCTTCCTTTGTTTTTCTTTCTTTCTTTCTTTCTTTCTTTGTTTTTCTTTCTTTTTTTCTTTCTTCCTTCCTTCCTTTTCTTCCTTTCTTTCTTTGTTTTTCTTTCTTTGTTTTTCTTTCTTTCTTTCTTTCTTTCTTTCTTCCTTCCTTCCTTCCTTTCTTTCTTTGTTTTTTTTTCTTTGTTTTTCTTTCTTTGTTTTTCTTTCTTTGTTTGTTTTTCTTTCTTTCTTTCATTCTTTCTTTCTTTCTTTCTTCCTTC
Organism: Sinotaia quadrata; assembly: GCA_028829895.1. Classification (NCBI taxonomy): domain Eukaryota; kingdom Metazoa; phylum Mollusca; class Gastropoda; order Architaenioglossa; family Viviparidae; genus Sinotaia; species Sinotaia quadrata. The sequence continues at coordinate 143,130,214 of CM054179.1, forward strand.
CTTTCTTTCTTTGTTTTTCTTTCTTTTTTCTTTCTTCCTTCCTTCCTTTTCTTCCTTTCTTTCTTTGTTTTTCTTTCTTTCTTTCTTTCTTTTTGCAACCTAGCTTAAATAATATGCATATATTGAGTGTGATATTAATTATGTATTGTAATGGTACAATGTAGATGTGCAAGGAATAGTAATTTTTACTAATTCCTGTCCATTGTGTAAGAAATGTGGCAAGAGGTTCTTTAGTAAAATATAAAAGCTAGGACAAACTTTATTAACGAACAGTAGAGGGTTAAATATTATTTGTAATAAGAAGAATCTTAAACTTAAAGGTCAAATTTACAGAGTAGATATTTTTGTGAATGAGTTTCTTCAGTCTATCGAGCTGATAATCGTTTGAACATTTTGGGTGTGGAGAGAGATAAATTCATTACCTTTCTTTCTGGTAATTGTCAGTGTCAGGGCAGCATGTATGAATGAGATAAATTCGAAAGAGTTTCTTTCTGGAACTTGTTAACACCATAATTGATTGAGAGCTGGTCTTTGTTCAAGCACCTATTAGTGCTAATGGCTGTCAGTTTGTTAAGGTGATGAGAGTCAGCCTTCAGTTGGCAGCAGTAGGAAAAGCGAGTATACATAAGAAAAGGAATCCAGGTGTGAATGTTGTTGACCTTTCAATCAGATCATGATTAACTGAAAGTTTTACTCTCAGGGACAAGTTTACCAAATGGCTGTGACTTAACTGGTAGAAGTTAATTATAGTCTTCATTATGAAACGTGTAAACTGATTAAAGAAAAACGTGTTTGAGTGAAAGAGCATTTTTGAAATTAAGTGTTTTAGATTTAAAATTATTATTTTATATGGAATCATATTGTTGTGGTAAATGTGATGACTTTGCTCTTTTACAACTGACTTTTAATAACTTGGATTTTTAAAATCTTTCTGTGTGTTATCTTACTGAATGTAATCATTTTACAACTGACTTTTAATAACTTGGATTTTTAACATCTTTCAATGTGTTATCTTACTGAACGTAAGGATTTTTGCTGGACAGGGGGTGGGTCATTATAAATATAACAGTTAATCAGGTCCATGACAATAACTGAAAAAAAGGTCATAATGCAGTATATCTGTTACAACCCCCCCCCCCCCTTCGTGGTTTTATCAAGTTAGTGTCATTTACTGTAATGGACCCTGCATACGGGATTGCTGTCGTAAATTAGTTTTATGCTGTTTTGTAATTTGTATGCCCTTTTGTAATTATTTTTATAGGGGGTACATTTATAAATGTTTGAAATTTTCTATGCTGCATTGTTGTTACCTTGTGTGTGCGTATGTATAAATAAATAAAACTTTATATCTTGTACTGAAAACACGCATAAATAAATAATTGTAGACTTTTTCATGATCCACCAAAGTTAGCTGACATAAAGAACAGTTTCAATATAATATTACCTGGTAGTGATCCGATATTTAGAACAGCATTTACAGTCTTCAAAACGAACTAATAGGTAAATTGTAACGGAAATCTAATAGGTAAATTGTAAAGGAAATCTTATAGGTAAATTGTAAAGGAAGTCTTATAGTTAAATTGTAAAGGAAATCTTATAGGTAAATTGTAAAGGAAATCTTATAGGTAAATTGGCGGATGTTAGAACTGCCAAGCCGCCAGTCAGCGTAACAGCCACCCCAGCAAATCTAAACTCTGTTATACAGGGGACACTAAGCAAAATCATTTTATCAGAACATGCTTGCTTCCTCGTGATTTCAAAATTCTTTCTACCACCATTAGTACATTTCTATACAGCTTTCTTCTATCTTTCAGTTTACAAGTATTTGCGTTTTTCTTTTAACTGTTGTATTTGTGGGTTTTTTTAATGTCAGGTTGGGTTTTGAGGGTCTCATACTGTGAAGTAAAACTAGTATAGTATGGCCTATTAGTTTACTGTGAAGTAAAACTAGTATAGTATGGGCCTAATAGTTTACTGTGAAGTAAAACTAGAATAGTATGGCCTATTCTCACACTGTGAAGTAAAACTAGAATAGTATGGGCCTAATAGTTTACTGTGAAGTAAAACTAGAATAGTATGGGCCTATTAGTTAGTTTACTGTGAAGTAAAACTAGCAGTATAGTGTCTTGTTAGTTTATTGTGAAGTAAAATTAGTACAGCAGTAAGGGACCTGTTAGGCTGTTGTGAAATAAAAACTAATAGTATATGGTCTGTTGTGTTAATGTAAAATTCGTACAGTAAGGGGTCTATTAGGCTGTAGTGAAGTAAAACTAATAGTTTAGGGTCTAATGGGCTAATGTAAAATTGGTATAGTACGGGTATGCTTGGATATTGCTAAATTAAAACTTCTACTGTAAGGGTCCATTAGGCTACTGTAAAAGTCAAATTACTATCGCACTATCAATTACTAAGTTGCAGAGGACTACTACAGGGTAGTGCATCATTAAAGGAGTTGATAGATACTATGTTTTTATTTTTGCATTTTCTCACAAGACTGTGGCTGTTAATATACTTCTTCTTATCACTTTTTTTTTTGTGTGTCTTAAGTGAAAGATTGCTAACTGACACATTGGATGGCTTTATTTATTTCATCGGAGTTTTATGGGACTGTGTGTGTGTGTGTGTGTGTGTGTGTGTGTGTGTGTGTGTGTGTGTGTGTTGGTGTGTGTTGGTGTGTGTGTGTGTGTGTGTGTGTGTGTGTGTTGGTGTGTGTGCAAGTTATGTTTACGTAAATGCGGGCTTGTGCTTGTGTCAGCATTTTTCCATTGCCCCTCTGTTGTTTTTTTTTCTTCTTTTTTTTTTGGTTGTGATCATAAACTTGAATAACATTCAACACTTAAGGAGTTTTATGAACCTGTTATGTGGGCACAATGCTTCTCGCATAACAATCACGAGAAAGACAACACGTGTGCATTCACCTAGCATAAATGCCAAGTTATTTAATTTTTCCTTCAGAATATTTTGGGAGAGGATCAAAACTGTCGTTTACATGAATTCCATTATTTTTCTAATTATAGATCAATACAATATTTTATGTATTTTTCACAAGCGTGACAAGAATGACATGTAATTTTGTGGGCGGGGCGTGATTTTTGACTAAGATCGATTGAGCGCGATATTAATCAGTGATTAATGTCAAAGTATTATTGACACTAACATACTGTTGTCTTTGTGAGTAAGTGAATTCTTTTTTCCCTCTCCTATTGCAAGAAAACTGCCACCCAGGTAATGTATTGCAGACAATATCCAACCAGGTAATAATGTCCACGGGCAGAAAACCAAAAAGGATTGAGTTATATTGGTCCTTGCTCGCCGTGCGTGACGGATTTGCAATGTTACTAGTCCCTATTGAGAGCTAGTGTTGCTAGTCTGTAGTGTGAACTTGTGTTCTAGTCTGTAGTTTCAATTGTACTAGACTGCATTGAGAACTGATGCTACATGTTTGTTGTGAGAACTAGCGTTACTAGCATGTATTGAGAACTGGTGTTACATGTCTGTATTGAGACTAGTGTTACTTGTCTGTAGTTGAACTAGTTTTACTTGTCTGTATTCATAATTAGGTCACTAGTCTGCAATACAGACTAGTGACACATGTTCACACTACAGACACATAACACTAGTTATTAACACGGACAAGTTGCACAAGTTCACACTACCAGACAAGTAACACTATTTCTCAACACAGACAAGTGACACTAATTCTCAGACAAGTAGCACTACTCAACACAGACAAGTAGCACTACTCAACACAGACAAGTAACACTACTCAACACAGACAAGTAACACTAATTCTCAACACAGACAAGTAGCACTACTCAACACAGACAAGTAGCACTACTCAATTCTCAACACAGACAAGTAACACTACTCAACACAGACAAATAACACTATTTTTCAACACAGTCAAGTAACACTACTCAACACAGACAAGTAACACTAATTCTCAACACAGACTAGTAACACTAGTTCACACTACAGACAAGTAATACTAGTTCACACATACATGTCAAACTAGATCTCAATACGGACAAGTAACACTAATTCTCAACACAGAAAAATATCCTAGTATGTATTGAGAACTAGTGCTTCAAGTATAAACTAGTGTTCTTGTCTGTAGTGTGAACTAGTGTTCATGTCTGTATTTTGTGTTAGTGTTACTAGTGTGCAGTGTGAACTATTGTACTTTTATGTATTGAGATTTAGTGTTACTAGTCTGTATTGAGAACTAATGTTACTTCTCTGTAGTGTGAACTAGTGCTACATATTTGTAGTGTGAACAAGTGTTACTTCTCTGTATTGACAAAAAGTGTTACTAGTCTTTATTCCCAACTAGTGTTACTTGTCTGTATTTTGAACTAGTATTACTTGTCTGTATTGGGAACTTGTCTGTACTGAGAACTAATGTTACTAGTGTTACTTGTCTGTATTGGGAACTTGTCTGTACTGAGAACTAATGTTACTAGTGTTACTTGTCTGTATTGGGAACTTGTCTGTACTGAGAACTAATGTTACTAGTGTTACTTGTCTGTATTGGGAACTTGTCTGTACTGAGAACTAATGTTACTAGTGTTACTTGTCTGTATTGGGAACTTGTCTGTACTGAGAACTAATGTTACTAGTGTTACTTGTCTGTATTGGGAACTTGTCTGTACTGAGAACTAATGTTACTTGTGTTACTTGTCTGTATTGTGAACTTGTCTGTACTGAGAACTAATGTTACTTGTGTTACTTGTCTGTATTGTGAACTAGTGTTTCTTGTCGAAGCAAGAAATTAGTGAGAGAATAAAAAAGAAGCAGTATTAATTTTACTAAAAAAATAAAATTAATATTATATATATGTGTGTAATTGTGCGTAGGTGAAGCAAATTAATACCTGGAACAGTACATCAGATTAATAATCCTTGGCTTGAAAATTCTGTGCAAAAAAAAAAAAACGCGAATATGAAAACTAATTAAAGTAAAAGATTAAAATACATTTTTATTTTTAGCTTGTCACGCTGGTGAGGACGGTAAAAGCATGACCAAGCCTTGGCGTTTGGAATGAATGGAGATAACAGCACGTGTCAAACAAGGCCTTGGCGTTTGGAATGATTGAACATAACAGCACGTGTCAAACAAGGCCTTGGCGTTTGGAATAAATGGAGATAACAGTACCTGTCAAACGGCCATGGCGTTTGGAACGAATGGCATGTGTCAAACAAGGCCTTGGCGTTTGGAATGAATGGAGATAACAGCACGTGTCAAACAAAGGAATACAAAATGTAAAATATTAAATTAATAAGGAATATATATGTATGTATAAGTTGATATATGAATGGGTGTATGCATTTAAACATACGAGCATACACGTAAACATCCACACATTATTATGTTCTCAAATCAGTTTACGTGTGTTGATGGATAGTGCAATGGCTCACCACACAGCAATAAGTTCGTTAAAAACAAACAACACACAGTAATGAAGTTTGTGCTAATACTCACAACATTGAAGCTATCATGTTTACATATAAGACTAAACCATTTTTTTGTGTGTGTGTGGTTAAAACTACAGTTATGGCCGAGCTACACAATAACAGAACACTAAAATATAAGCAATAATATAATCCTTAAATTTTAACGTACGTGAACACGAGAGAGAGTTAACGTTGATAAGGAGAGCTAGTGAGCGAGATGAGAGAGATAGAGAGAACGACGAATCAACATTGTTAAGAAAAGAAAGAAGAAAAGTGCAATGTTGACAAAAGTAAAGATAGAAAACATTAAAGAGTTATTAAGAAAAGAAAGAAGAAAAGTGCAATGTTGACAAAAGTAAAAGATAGAAAATATTAAAGCGTTGTTAAGGAAAAATACGAAATATAATCGGTTTTGAAAAAGTAGAGAAAAGAGAGTCAGGATGAAAACCTGGGAGAGATATGGAGAGAGATGGGATAAGGAAAACGTTGAAAAGGATATGAAAAGGAAAACTTAAATTTGAAAAGATTAGAGAGAAATAATTCAGCCATAAATAAGTATATAGAGGAGAAAAACACCTTGATAAGATGTGTGTGTGTGTGTGTGTGTGTGTGTGTGTGTGTGTGTGTGTGTGTGTGTGTGTGTGTGTGTGTGTGTGTGTGTGTGTTTGGCTGGTGGGTAGGGAGGGATAAGATGTGGGGAATATTTGTATCTAAAAATAAAGAGGGGATAAGCGCAACTTTCAGGAAAGTCGAGAAGAAAAATTCGTTATTGATAATGGTAGACAGATGCGAAACAATGTGGGGACAAAAGAAGACATGGCGTTGCAATAATAATGAAAGAAAAACAAAGCTGATAATTTCAAAAAAATGAGAAACTCAACATCGACAGATGAAAAATAGAAGAAACACAAATGTTGCCAAAAGGCGGGAGATCCACATGATTGACAGCGAAAGACAGAAATGAAAAACGCAACCTCAACAAGAGTAGGAAAAAATAGAAACAACATTGACAAAAAGTATAGATAGAAGAAATACAACACTGACAATAATAATGAAAGAAATGCACAGGTGACGAAAAAAATAGAGGAGAAAACCAAGGTTAACTAGTGTATAGAGAAGAGAAAAACAATTTTGTCAATTGTAGAGAGAAGAGAAAAACAATGTTGACAATTGTAGAGAGAAGAGAAAAACAATGTTGACAACTGTAGAGAGAAGAGAAAAACAGTGTTGTCAAATGTAGAGAAAAGAGAAAGACAATGTTGTCAATTGTAGAGAGAAGAGAAAACCAAGGTTGACAAACGAAAAGCAATTTTACAAGTGTAGAAACAAAAACAATTTTGGTAAGTGTAGAAAGAGTACAAAAACAATTTTGGTAAGTGTAGAGAGGACAGAAAAACAATGTTGACGAGTGTAGAGAGAAAAGAAAAAGTCAATTACACGCGTTAGTAAAACAATTTAGCTAGCAACTTGGTGACAGAGACAGTCAGCAAGACTTAAAGACATTCCTAGTGTCAAAGAAAAGTAGGAACAAAATGAAAAGAAGAAAATTTATTTTTACAATGAGTACTGTCGCCGAATGTAGACAATTTCTTTCCAGATGGAAAGTTTGGTAAATAGCAGACGTTTTTTTGGTAAATAGCAGACGTTTTTTTGGGTAAATAGCAGACGTTTTTTTGGTAAATAGCAGACGTTCTTTTGGGTAAATAGCAGACGTTTTTTTGGTAAATAGCAGACGTTTTTTGGGGTAAATAGCAGACTTTTTTTTGGGGTAAATAGCAGACGTTTTTTTGGGTAAATAGCAGACTTTTTTTTGGTAAATAGCAGACGTTTTTTTGGGTTGACTCAGAGATTTGGTCACATTGTCATGACAACCGTAATTAGGAAAAACAGGTCGTGAAGATTAGCGTAGGTGACATCTACCGAACCTTTCTGGTGATATACACGATATGTTGAGCCTTACGATAAAGGTGAAATATGAATATACTTATAAATACCTCACAGACTTTCTGGTGATATACACGATAAATGTTGAGCCTTACGATAAAGGTGAAATATGAATATACTTATAAATACCTCACAGACTTTCTGGTGATATACACGATATGTTGAGCCTTACGATAAAGGTGAAATATGAATATACTTATAAATACTTCACAGACTTTCTGGTGATATACACGATATGTTGAGCCGTACGATAAAGGTGAAATATGAATATACTTATAAATACCTCACAGACTTTCTGGTGATATACACGATATGTTGAGCCTTACGATAAAGGTGAAATACGAATATACTTATAAATACCTCACAGACTTAGTCGAAGAACAGTCTGACTCTCTCAAATACACACACACACACACACACACACACACACACACACACACACACACACATACAAAAATACATAAATGATATCGATCACAAATACACACACACACACACACGAAAATACATAAATGATAGCGATCACAAGTACACACACACACAAATACATAAATGATTGCGATCACAAGTACACACACATACAAAAATACATAAATGATAGCGATCACAAGTACACACACATACAAAAATACATAAATGATATCGAACACAAATGCACATAAAGTTAACGTTCACGCCTAGAGCAATGTTGAATAACTAGTTACGCAATTTCGTTTGTTTAGAAGTTGATTATTGGTTGATATAGTCGTTGATTAGTGGTTGATATAGTCGTTGATTAGTGGTTGATATAGTTGATTAGTGGTTGATATAGTCGTTGATTAATGGTTGATATAGTCGTTGATTAGTGGTTGATATAGTTGTTGATTAGTGGTTGATATAGTAGTTGATTAGTGGTTGATATAGTCGTTGATTAGTGGTTGATATAGTCGTTGATTAGTGGTTGATATAGTTGATTAGTGCTTGATATAGTCGTTGATTAGTGCTTGATATAGTCGTTAATTAGTAGTAGGTTAGTAGGTCGCTTTATTTGGGCACATGCATGATTTCTAATACGTGGCCTTTTCGTCTACTGATCGAATTAACATTGCCGAACTACTGAAAATACCTAATCTAATTGTGTTAAAGAAATAGGCCATCCGAACGGAACCAGTAAATTAGGTTAGGGATAGTCAAAGATTAGGCTCAGGAAGCTTTCATTCTCCACTGATATAGGTCAGACTTGGTGAAAGCTGATCAAATTAAACTTTACTTCTCAGTAGGGACTACAGTCTCAGAAGTGAACTGGCCTGCGAACATATATGTTTAGAGTGCTTTTTACTTGGAATAATCGAATGCTTTGCTGTACCAGTTCCATTTAATATTTTCAGACTTTGAAATCAAAGTAGTCCAGTAAATGTCTCCAGAATTAGTAATTATGTCAATCTGTTTCGTATTTTTTTTTCTTACTGGTGAGTATTGTAAGACCCCAACGCGAACAAATTGAACAATCTATCACTTTGTTGATGGTTATAATCATGCCGATGTCATTGATTTCTTCAATATTTTGGGCAAATAGACATCGCACATTCTGCCGAATTTTCATTTGGTCAATCTATTGTACACCGACGAAAGCGTCATACGATTTGTTGGGTGTTTGTGGGAGTTTCTAAAGGCTCGTTTCTGTAGTATGTACAGTCCATTGGGATTGTAAGCATTTTATTGACAGGAAATCGTCTGGGAAGCAATCATAAATTTATATAAAATTTACGCCTCTTTAATAAACATAAATTAAATAATTTTAAGGAAATTAGCAGTAGAAACATGTTTTGAAACTTGGTCGTGCCGAGCTTACACAATTACTCATTAACTACGTTTCCCAAATTTTGCTTTTGTTATCATTATTTTTTTCTATCGCCTTATTTTTTATAACCCTGTCAGTTTTTGTGCTTGAAATGAAATAGACAGGTAAACTTTCTCGCGTCGCTGCACCTGTATCAACAGGTGCAAGAATCAGTCTATACCGATTTCATCACGTGAGTCACTGGTTGAAGACATCATCTGTATTCTAAAGGGCAGACAATTATTTTCGCATGAACAGACATGCAGTTGTCGTTCTTTTCTGTCGACAGCACATATGTAATCTAATCCAGTTCATTTATTTTTTTCTTCTTTGTTTCAAAATTATGAATGCTTTAGCAAAATTTTAGTATTGCTTTACCTTCCTCCCTCCATTCCCTGTCTAAACACAGGTGTCATCATTGATGCGTAACGTGACAATTAAAAATTTTATTTAGCAAAACTATGCAATAAAAATCTTGACGTTTCATTCTTTTATACAATTCAGACAGTTTAATGTGTATTTGGGGAGAGAAAAAAACAGTCGGTTCTGGAAAAAAAATATTACAACAATAAACTTTTGAATTAGGATTTCAACAGCCACAACATAAAAATAGACGGACAATCCAAGGAAATTAAAAATACTCAAGCATATATATGAGCGACCGTTTAAGTTTTCGTTCACGACTTTATATCACAAATTCAAGATTTTTTATTGGCTGATTTTATGAGAAAGTCAAGCTATTCTGATTGGTTTATTTTATATATTAAATTCATTTTGTAATCGAATTTATAATACCATAAAATCGTGAATAAAAAAAAACAACAACCTGCGATAGACAAAAATGTCTGATATCATAATAGCAAACTATAAGAATGAGGAAGAATTTATAACATAAGTGAATTTCTGGCAATGTAAAATCGACCAATCAGATAGTTTAATATATTATATAATAAAATTGACATAATACATCATACAGTCTCAAATAAAAAGATTAACGGATCCTCGTAAGCTCACGGCACTGATGCAAATCCAAATTTTTTTTTTATTTTTTTTTTTGAAAGTGAACAAATGTAGTTTGTCGATTGGTATTATGTTTGAATAAAGTATTATTGTATTTAAGTAGGTATTATGTTTGAATAAAGAATTATTGCATTTAAGAGGTATTATGTTTGAATAAAGTATTATTGTATTTAAGTAGGTATTAAGTTTGAATAAAGAATTATTGTATTTAAGTAGGTATTATGGTATTATGTTTGAATAAAGAATTATTGTATTTAAGTAGGTATTATATTTGAATAAAGTATTATTGTCTTTAAGTAGGTATTAAGTTTGAATAGAGAATTATTGTATTTAAGTAGGTATTATGTTTGAATAGAGAATTATTGTATTTAAGTAGGTATTATGTTTGAATAGAGAATTATTGTATTTAAGGAGGTGTTAAGTTTGAATAAAGAATTATTGTATTTAAGTAGGTATTAAGTTTGAATAAAGAATTATTGTATTTAAGTAGGTATTATGTTTGAATAGAGAATGAATAAAGAATTATTGTATTTAAATAGGTATTATGTTTGAATAGAGAATTATTGTATTTAAGTAGGTATGAAGTTTGAATAAAGAATTATTGTATTTAAGTAGGTATTATGTTTGAATAAAGAATTATTGTATTTAAGTAGGTATTAAGTTTGAATAGTAATTGTATTTAAGTAGGTATTTCTGGTTGCGCGAGGTCGAACATGGAGTCTGTGATGTATGTCTCTGTACATTCGTGAGTGTGTGTGTGTGTGTGTGTGTGTGTGTGTGTGTGTGTGTGTGTGTGTGTGTGTGTGTGTTATAATATGTGAGTGTGTTGTGTATGTGTGTTTGTGTCTCTGTTTTAAATAATGTAATAGACACACTAGAGTGAAAAAAACTCTGCTATGCGGTAATTTAATACACAATTGATAAAACGCAATAATAGTGTAATGTAGTGGTGAAATAAATAGTAATTACATATTTATAAGTTCTATGATGAAAATTGGATTTGCTTTAGTTATTTTAACATAGATGTGTACTTTCTTTCAATGCATGTATTATTACTATGGGTTTGCTGGTTATTTTGATGAATGATACGGTATATTATACAGTCGATGGGTTGCTGGTTATTTTGATGAATGATACGGTATATTATACAGTCGATGGGTTGCTGGTTAATTGATGAATGATACGGTATATTATACACTCGATGGTTTACGACCACATTCTGTGGTATGTCGAGAATTAAGCTTTTCGTTTGTTTTCTCTATTCGATCGAGATCAGTGGCACCGGAAGTGAGAGCCCATCATTTGGCTCAGGACTCACAACCATTCCCGTTGGCTCAGGACTCCACCGATCCGTTGGCTCACTTTGGACAAGCTAGCAGGACAACATAATTTGCCATGTTCAATCTTTGCAGTGAGCAGCTGTGACAACTCTGACGTCAATACTTAACTCCACAAAGGCTACTACGGTATTAGGCTAAAAAATTTACAAAACGTCGCCCACCTGACCTACTGAGTAAGCTTCAGTATAATATAGTCCGTAAAGGACTTTTCACCACGCAAGCAGTGATCACTGTCTGGCGAGTTGCCAAATTTTTTTCCTTGTTCAGTATTTCCGCTTTCCTCTTCGTACGTGTGTCTAAGTTGTCAAGCTATATAAGACTTACAAGACTTACAATCTCGGGTTTCCGCACTCTCTTTGATGTGTGCTGCCGCCATTTTTGAAGGCAGGAGATCTAATATGGAGTTTACAGCTTCAAAGTCGGACACAGGGTTAAAAACGTCAACAAGCGGCTCGGGTTTAAACTCTATGACTAACATGTTCAAGGGACACTACACGTTATTAAAACTTAGAGATTAATTCCCTTGTGGAGAGATGAGGTGGCAGGTGGGAATTTTGATTTAATCTGTTGATTAAACATCAGTAACTATGTTTTTAAAAAATAGTAACTATGTTTTAAAAAATATGTGCAAGGTAAACTTTGAGAAAAACTAAAAACGAATCTTAATCAAATTAACTGCTCTCGTTTTAAAACTGTAATAATAATTAATTGCTTAATGAAACTTTATAATAAATGAGTTATAGAAACTTTAAGCATGTTGAAGTGATTACACATCGGTACATGATGTCTTATACAATATATATATATATAAACACATAAGTAGTACACTATTTACACATAGTAGTAGTCATACATATAGAAGTAGTATACTAGGTCTTAAACAAACTATTTATACATAGTAGTACATAGTAGTAGTTTTATACAAACTATTTACACATAGTAGTAGTCTTATACAAACTGTTTATACATAGAAGTAGTATACAAGGTCTTATAAAAAAAACTATTTATACATAGAAGTAGTACATTACGTCTTATACAAACTATTTACGCATAGAAGTAGAACACAAGGTCTTATTAAAAAAAACTATTTATACACAGAAGTAGTACATTACGTCTTATACAAACTGTTTACGCATAGAAGTAGTATACAAGGTCTTATAAAAAAAACTATACATAGAAGTACTACATTACGTCTTATACAAACTATTTATACATAGAAGTAGTACATTAGGTCTTATACAAACTATTTATACATAGAAGTGGTACATTATGTCTTATACAAACTGTTTATACATAGAAGTAGTACATTACGTTTTATACAAAATATTTATACATAGAAGTAGTACATTAGGTCATATACAACTATTTATACATAGAAGTGGTACATTGTGTCTTATACAAACTGTTTATACACAAAAGGAGACAAAAAGAAATATTTACACAGCAAAATGAATCCTTACGCAAACTGACAATAAATAACTGTATAAATTCTGTTTCCTAATTTTTTAATATTTTTTAAAAATTTTGTCTTGTACTCAACGCTGGTTTATGTGGTCTGCTAGATGTCATATAGATATCACATGAACTAAACACGAAACGAAAGCATAGAAACACATCTTAGGAGATCTCTCACATACAGGTACAACAGATACTAAAATAGCAAACAAATTAGCAAACAAAACCCATCTATCTCCTAAGGAAATACAGCCCAGCTTTACACCAACACAGAATGATCACAGCAGAGATGTTAGACAAAATAAAATCATGAACAAAACCAGGGAAACAATAATTCAGAGTGTTAAACAAAAAAAAAAACATGCACATAACCAGAGAAACAAAACTGCAGTGTTAAACAAACAAAAAACATGCACATAACCAGAGAAACAAAACTGCAGAGTGTTAAACAAACAAAAAACATGCACATAACCAGGGAAACAAAACTGCAGAGTGTTAAACAAACAAAAAAAATTGCACAAAACCAGGGAAACAATATTGCAGTGAAGTAAGAGGTAGAAAGTTTGGCAAATGACTAATCGCCAAATCAAAATATCTAAAAGGCATCAGAAAACATCAATTATTAATTTCCAAAGTAACACTAGTAGACAAGACACCATTGTAGTTAGAGGCCCAACGTGGGGCATAAAAAAGAATTTAAATATATGGTAAAGAATGTAAAATGTGTGGTAAAGAATGTGGCATACATCGTAAAGAATGCATCATAAAGAATATGACATGCATGATAAAGAATGGGACATGCATGGCAAAGAATGTGACATGCATGGTAAAGAATGCATCGTAAAGAATGTCACATGCATATTAAAGAATGTGGCGTGCTTGGTTAAGAATGTGAAATGCATGATAAAAAATGTGACATGCATGATAAAGAATGTGATATGCATGGTAAATAATGTGACATACATAGTAAACAATGTGACATTCATGGTAAAGAATGTGACATGCATGGCAAAGAATGTGACATATTGGTAAAGAATGTGACGTATTAACCGTGTATTTAGTGGCGAATACTTAAACATAATGGCGATATTAAATCCCTCAAATGTAAAAATGGTAGCATAAGTAAACTAATTAGAAAACCTTTCGATAAGCAGCCTTTCATCAAAGGTATATAATATACAAATAGAAGTACAACAATTCAAAAAATAAACAATTGAATAATTAAACAAATAAAAGTACAACAATTCAAGAAATAAACAATTCAATATTTAAACAAATAAAAGTACAAAAATTCAAGAAATAAACAATTCAAACAAATAAAAGTACAACAATTCAAGAAATAAACAACACAATAATTAAACAAATAAAAGTACAACAATTCAAGAAATAAACAACACAATAATTAAACAAATAGAACAACAGATAATAAATATAAACCACAAAGAAACAATAAAACACATGATAAAGGCAAAGTGAAGCACGGGTAGTTGGTGCAGTTATTTCCAACACACGCCCGAGTGCGATGGTGTGGGCGGTCGGGGTGGGAGGAGGGGAGGGGAGGTACAACATCCAGTGGCAGATACAGTTGATTTGCGAGGACAACTTGGTTCGATTCGGACTGGGATTGAGATACAGGGCTTACTCCAATGCTCGTCTGATATGTTCTGGAAAAGGGAAGAGAGAAATAACACAAAGGGCGAAATACTCTTGCAGAGATCCCAGTAAGGTCCCACTATACCACAGTCCCTCGCTCCTGCGCGAAATTAGCTTCGGGTGGAAGTGCTCCCACTAACTAATCAATAAATCAATTAACGTTAATGTCACACTTGAAAAACTTCCTTTTATTTATTTTAGCACTGTTTCTATGCATCATTAGAATACTTATTCCTGCTTCTATGTGCTATTAAAATATTTATTTCTGTTTCTATGTGTCATTAGAATATTAATCACTGTTTCTATGTACCATTAGAATATTTAGCACTCTTTCTATGGTCTATTAGAATATGTAATACTGTTTCTATGTACCATTAGAATATTTAGCACTATTTCTAAGTACCAGAATATATAGCATTATTTCTATGCACCATTAGAATATGTATTACTGTTTCTATGTACATTAGAATATTTAGCACTGTTTCTATGGTCCATTAGTATCATAATTAATTGACACTGGTGTTATTCCTGTGGGATTCAATAGTGTAAGTTACACTAAATGCTTGAGTCTTGTTATGGATAAACGGCTTCTCACACAATGCAAGCATTCCTGAGATACTAGCCAATTAGGGTTGGCCAATGGCTGCATGCTGGACAGTTGTGGCTGACCAATTGCCATCTGCTGGTCAACTGTAATTGACCAATGGGTGCTGAGTGAATGCAGATGGAAACCCATGTTGTACAAATTTATCCATTTTACAATCACTGTCCTAGGAACCCCACATGCAGTAAGACATGTTTAGTAATTTCTCTGTCAGTCTCTACCCGGGAGACACTTGGAAAGGCCTCACCATGAGTAAACCAAAGAGTTATAAGTCTAAAATTGTAATTCCCATGCTTCCTTTTCAGCTGAATAGAATGTACATTTTATGTCTTTCTTTCAGCTGAGAGACAATGTATTTTAATTTTCATATATACCTTGTGTGCTGTTTTAATTCTAAGATATCTTTTTTTTTATCTTACTCATTAAAAATGCTATGCAATTAATGTTGGTTGATTTACTTGTAATTAGCATGTTAGTCTAATTGAAACTTTGTAGCGAGTCTGACAATGAATTCAGATCTCTGTAAAATAATGTATATGATTCAGAAACCTTTTCATCATAACTTTGATTTGTAAAATGTTGTTTATAACTTTGGGATTTTACTATTTCCATTGTTTGGTCTGTACCTCTACTTCATTGCTGAAAAAATGTAAATGTAACTTTGTGTCATTGATGCTGCATAACTGTATCTAGAAAAATATAAATGTAACTTTGCATTGTTGATACCTGCTAACTGTATCTTGAAAAAATATAAATGTAACTTTGCATCGTTGATACTGCATAACTGTTTCTGGAAAACTATGTAACCCGTGAGGGGAGAAGTAGCTGAATTCGTGGTGAACTAGATAATTGCATTCAGTAATTGTAAAATATTGCTTGAAGAATTATTAAGGAAAGAGATGGTCAGTATCTGTCCTTCCAAATTCTACTGAAGAATTATTGCTGTTTCTCTAAAGACCATTGGCAGATTCCCTTTGGTACTTTACATCTTCCTTTGGCACCCTTGCATCTGTCTTTGACATGGTTTATACTTTTAAACTGGACACAGCAGTGCCTTTGTTTTGCAAGTCTGAAAGCCAGCCAGTGTGCATTGTTTTGCAAGTCTGAAAGCCAGCCTGTGTGCATTGTTTTGCAAGTCTGAAAGCCAGCCAGTGAAGGCATGACATCATCTACTACAGTAGGAAAAAAACAGAGAGAGAGACAAGCTTAATTCAGGACAAGGCGACCTCTTTCATTACACTATTAGACTTCCTCTATCTTTCATGTTTACTGAAAGTCAGATGATTGAACTAACTTTTTTAATAGATACTGTTGTTGATTCCAGGAACACTATTATAAACAGTTAATAAGAGCCTTTTCAGGCCTGACATTATAATGAATTATCCATAAATATATGTCTGTTTGTGCATTTTGTATGTCTTCTTGTATATGTCATTATTTGTATTTGATCAATGTTGAATTGCTTTGTAGTGTTTAATTAACTACATTGTTAATAAATTCTTTTTCGTTGTTGTCAACACCATTGGCCTTGCATTATAACTTAAGTTAAAAGGTTAGAGGAGGGGGGGGGGCTTAATAATTAATAATACGGATATAGACTTTTCAGAGGGTGTCCATTACTCTTTTGGACGTGTGCCAGAAAGTCCAGAATGGAGGGGGGGATAAGCTGGGTGAGTGAGTGTGCATAGAGTAGTAGTCACAAGCCTTTAGAATACATTTAAACTGTGATTCTTTTTCCGAGCCACTGCTAATTACATCACTGCGGTGTCTATCGTGTGATTTCCAGCGTACGACATACCTTACCGTGCGAGATCTAGTGTACGACATACCTTACTGTGCGAGATCTAGTGTACGACATACCTTACCGTGCGAGATCTAATGTACGACATACCTTACCGTGCGAGATCTAATGTACGACATACCTTACTGTGCGAGATCTAGTGTACGACATACCTTACCGTGCGAGATCTAATGTACGACATACCTTACCGTGCGAGATCTAATGTACGACATACCTTACCGTGCGAGATCTAATGTACGACATATTCCTTACCGTGTCAGATCTAGTGTATGACATATTCCTTACCGTGCCAGATCTAGTGTATGACATATTCCTTACCGTGTCAGATCTAGTGTATGACATATTCCTTACCGTGCCAGATCTAGTGTATGACATATTCCTTACCGTGCCAGATCTAGTGTATGACATATTCCTTACCGTGCCAGATCTAGTGTATGACATATTCCTTACCGTGCCAGATCTAGTGTATGACATATTCCTTACCGTGCCAGATCTAGCGAACGACATACCTTTTCGGCTTATCGTGTGAAGGTACAAACTAACTACCAACCCGGTGTAACTCTCTTCCCGCATTGCCGTATAGTGATACCAGAATCACCCACAACGTACAAGAGATAAGATTACATAGCGAGCTATTTATAGAACAGATTGTGTGCATTCGTACGATAACTCTGTACCTGCTGAGTCCATGAACTAAACTTTAATGGAGAGATATAAATCTAAAAGCAGGCACAGAACAATTTTAGAACAGGATTTTCATCTTTTTATTATTTAATTGGCTTAATCACCATATTTATTTCCATTTTCAGATAGATAGATAGATTATGGACAGTGGGAAGACGGTGCATCTTTAAATAAAGATCTAACGCACGTAAGAAGTGAATTATAACAAATTTTAAAAGTTCATGACAATAGCACATCAGCCTATAAACATTTTCGTTATTTTCTTCTTGCAATTTTGAGGGGTTCTCATTTCAGTACCGAAAAATGAATAACATGGCGTATAACTTCAAAGAGAAAACTAAATTAAATACTTAGGTTTACAACGGTAATTTTCTTTAGATCATTGCTCGTCTTCCGCACGCAGTCACGTGACGTCGTTATCGTTACGTGTATTTACAGGCTCGTCCTGCTCGTTACCGAACTCGTCTTTAGAAATAAAGACCCGTGTCACGTGGTCAGAAAACGAAGAGAAGCGCCGCACCGGTCTCTGTTAGCCGAGACTGGCCGAACCGGAAACAAGTACGAAGGCTACTTGAAACTGCAAAGAACTCGAGCGCATGCTAAATCACGGATGTATCCTGCATGTTGTAATCAAGTCTGCTGAATTGGACATCGCTAAAGGGGAATGACTCTTGAAAATGTCTGGTCGATTTTATAAATTTGCAAAAGGAGAGACGCGAACATAGGTCTTGAGAAAGAGGCGACGCAAAGTGTGTAAGCATTTCATGCATAATAGAGTTATCTGCTCAGAACATCCTTTCCTTTTCTTTCATATCAGATCCGCTTGGGTTACAAAGACGAAGACCTCTATCACCACGCCGGGTTTCCAGGCACCGGTGGATTTGAAAATAAGTAGGAAGTGTCACGTGATGCAAGAAACACGACGCGCACTACATCAGTATTCTTTTGACACCCACCGCCCTCTTTTTAATAATAGGGATAAACGGGGTAGAAATATACTGCACGGCGTCTTTGATTAAGTCGTCATTCGATGTTCTGGTTCACATATCTGGTTCCAGTCTGCAGATCTGCGATATGAGATCGTAATTATAAGATTGGTAAGTGATGCAGAACCAAGACAACTAGTGTGCCTGAGGTCAAATCCGAGAATTGTTTGTCTTTTAAAATAATTTATTTTATTTCTATGATTTCATGACAGTCGTTCACTCGCGCTCTCGCTCAAGAACATCAGTTTCCAGGTCATCATCATGCAACGGCAATACATTTCTATCTCGAGCTTACAGACCCACGTCAACCGTAAAGATTATATTCATCTATCTAAAGTCAGGATTTACAGGCCCACGTCAACCGTAAAGAGCTTATTCATCTATCTAAAGTCAGGATTTACAGACCCACGTCAACCGTAAAGAGCTTATTCATCTATCTAAAGTCAGGATTTACAGACCCAGTCAACCGTATATTCATCTAAAGTCAGGATTTAAAATGACAATTAGAAGAAGTGTCTCTGTTACTGTCACTAAAGTAAACTGTTAAGAAATGTAACGGGCACACGAGAGTTTTATTAGCAACAATCAAAATCAGTAGAAATACCTTTATTATTTAAGCTGTATGATTTAATCCTAAACATTAGTAGACAACTGGAAATGTCACCAGTTTAGGACCTCTCAGCAACTGTTACTGACTGTTACTCTTTACAAAGCGTTGATTTACATTATTCTTTCCTTTAACCCCACACCACTGCTAATTTCCTTTACCAATTAAAGACAAAGTACACACGAAATTATACAACCACACCGGAAGTTAACCGTACGTAAAGAACGATAATTCGATGTGATTGATATGGAATTGAACGTCGTCTATCCAAAGTACATTGTGTATTTTATTTCGAAATACTACATAAACGGGTTTGCGGTTAATCTTTAAAGAACAGTAACTGTTCGGCACCATGAAAGATAGAAGTTATCTGTTTGATCAGTAGTAGTGGCCAGTGCTAATTAAACGTTTGCTGGTCTTGATCGGAAAAGAGTGCGGGCGGATTAATCCCAACGGCACACTTTCTTCTTCCAGCGGCAGCTCGAGTTGAAGTGGTCTGCTACTTTTTGTTTGCGTCGGCGACACTTTAGAAATCTTGAAAGTGCAACACATCACGCTCTGCGGAAAACAAGTCCGACTCCCCACCACCACCACCCACCCCACCAAACAGCGCTATGGTAATTAGTAATAGTCTTGTGTCCTTCTCAAACATGGTTATAGCCAGTTGAAGACAACTCAAAATGCTAATGATGCCGACAAAACTGTATTGACACAGCTATGTTTGTCATAATCCATTTTGCGTAAGGAACGTGTGTGTGTGTGTGTGTGTGTGTGTGATGGATTTCATTTTCAGAGTGGGACTAACAATGTCGTGTTTTTGTTGGTGTACACTTGAGTAGTAGTAGTTTGTATGTTGGGGGTGGGGGGCGACGTGAACGTACGATTATGAGAGAGAGTATAAATGAGTGTGCGCACTTGTGCTTGTCTCTATGTGCACATGTTTTATTTGAATTATTTATGTCCTCTGACTGATGTCACTGAAGACCGCAAACAGCCAGGGAAAGTGTACGTTGTAGAAGGGAGATAAGTGCTGTTAGTAGGAATATTAAAGATTGGAACAATGAGTGATAGACAGGTTTTCTAGGTACCCATAGTTTATTACAGATATTTTTTACTTGCACGATGAAAGCACACATGGTTCCTTGTAGCGTCACTGTCGACGGACTAATCATTCTGAGCAAGAGTGCGGTTAAAGAGAGACTGTATGTTTTCTATCCCGCATAGGGATCGAACCTCGATCGGTTGAGCAAGAGGCCAGTGTCCTACCTTCTGTTCTACCACCTGTCTATGCATGTGTATGTGGGATTATGTGTGTATGCTCTGTGAGTGTGTGTGTGTGTGTCTGTGTGATGTGTGTTTTAAAAGGAAGAGGGCTTACGGCAAGACAAAGAAAATTGGATTTGGAAAACAAAATTACTTGTTTGCCGAAGATTATATTCCTTTAATCACTAACAAAATTTTCGTTTAACCCCCAAAGTGAACGGTTTGATAACCCGTAAATCCCTAAAGAAAAACCACCTTTGATCCCAAAATTATAATCCCCCAAAATGAATGATATGATCACAGTACCACTAATCTATCATCTGCCAAAATAGACCTAGCCTTAAGCCTTGATCAAAAGCTTTCTTGTCTGTGTCCTCTGTGCTTTCATCAACAACGTCCTCTTATAATTCTTTCAAGAGACGCTCAGGGGTGAATCAAATGAAGAAGAGGTCACTGTCAGGAGAGATTTCGCCCAGAGCTTATGTGTGTAGTTAAAGATCTCCATGCAAATGTTATTCTCTTGGGTGAGCTTCTGTGTGTAGGGGCACAAGTAAATTCGGTGAGAAGTGGGGTTGCCTAATCACTAATGTAGACATTACTTGGAATGTCTATTCACTAATGTAGACATGTACTGGGATTGCCTAATCACTAATGTAAACATTACATGGATTGTCTAATCACTAATGTAGACATGTACTGGGATTGCCTAATCACTAATGTAGACATGTAGTGGGATTGCCTAATCACTAATGTAGACATGTTGTGGGACTGCCTTCACACGAATGTAGACATGGACTGGGACTGTCTACTCACTAATTTTGACAAAGGATTGCCCACTCACTAACGTTGACAGACTGGGATTGTCTAGTCACTAAAGTTAACAAATTGGCATTGTCTATTCTCTAACGTTGACAGACTGGGATTGTCTATTCACTAATGTTGACAGACTGGGATTGTCTACTGGCTAATGCTGACAGGCGGACTGCATACTCACTAATTCAATAATGTTGACAAACTAGGTTTGCTCGTGCACACACACGTTCACACATACTCATACAAACACTCATGCTCACATACACACTCATGCACACATACATCTATGCTCAAACACACACACACACACACACACACACACACACACACACACACACACACACTCCTGCACAAACAACTCATGGACACGCACGCGCGCGTTTCCAGTTTGTAGGCGCACTGGTCTGAAAGCAAACATTGTTTTTTGAAACGTCACGACTTGGTGTAGGCAGCGTGTTTATCGAGAACAGAATGCTAAATTTAAATGTTTCTAGTTACCGTTTCTCCGTTTTTCTTCCAAGGATGACGAACACTTGTCTAGACTCAAACATATAAAACTGCTTCCGACTAGACGTCACATCTATCCCAAGCATCCCCACTGCACCGGAAGCTGAGTGTGTGCTGCACATGCGCAGTGTTGGTATGATAAGGACGAACAAATTATCCAGAGGAGGAAAGGAAGTTGCACCCACATCAGCTTATAAAACATGGACCGAATACGAATGGGCTCCATCATAATCATATCTATATATTTACTCAGGCACTTTGGTGTGTTTGTTCTTGCTTTATACATGTGTTCAGCATGTTAAACAGACCGTGGTGAAGTTTATTCAGGTACAGCGATAAATATGGCACGGTCTATTTATGTATAGCATTTCATAAAGATTGTAACAAGGTCTGTTCCTGTGCAGTGTGTTTAACACGTGGTACCGAAGTCTATTCGTTACAGAATAACAGTCTATCGCAGCATGTATACTTTTGATCGGCACTGAGACATATCTTATAGCAGTCTATTCATGGCCAGCGTTACAAGTTAAACACACCATGTTGCAGTCTATTCGTGACCAGCGTTACAAGTTAAAAACACCGTGTTGCACTCTATTCGTGACCAGAGTTACAAGTTAAACACATCATGTTGTAATGTTTCGTGTGCAGCGTTACAAGTTAAATACACCATGTTGTAGTGTATTCGTGGCCAGCGTTACAAGTTAAACACACCGTGCAGTCTATTCGTGGCTAGCGTTACAAGTGAAACGGACCGCGTTGAAGTCTATTCATGACCAGCGTTATAAGTTAAACAGACCGTTTACTATTCTAGTCATGATCAACGTAATACAAGTTGTATCGAAGTCTCATAATGTAATACATTAAATTATACACAACAGCATACAATAGTAAGTAACTGTACAAATTAAGATAATGCATTTCCAGTTTCATTTTCTATAAAAGTGTGTGTTGTAGTTTTCCTCTTTAATTATCAGATTCTGCTAAAGGTTTTAAGTTATAGAAAAAAATAATTGAAGTTCTGAGATATAAAAAAATAATTATCTGTTAATGACGTACGGTGAAATATATACCTCCTGGCAAACTGATTAGCATACAGATTGTTAAGTTCGTGTGCATATTATATCTGATCTCTGTATTATTTTACTGTGTGAATAAATTGTCAGCGCATTTTATGATTGTGTGAAACAGAATGTGGGTTAAACAGATGAAAATTAACTGACACTTTGTAAGTGACTAGAATGAAACTTCCTTATATCTGAATATCAGTGTGTTAGTTTATGTACTAAATTAAATTATGTACTTGCTCAGGCCATTAGTAATAGGTATGTCGTGCTTATTCTTACCAAGCATTTGTTGATGATTTATAAGAGAAGAAAGCAGAAGAATAAAGATAAAGGTTACTTGAGGTTGGGTAACGAAAGTATGTCTCCTACTTGTATTATTTTATAACTCTTTATCGTGGTTATTTCATGTTGTGTTTCATAGGTAGCCAAGCGATGGTCGCCCAGAAGTGTCTTCGCATTATTTGATGATTCATGGTCACTGGTTAGTTCATGTTCTATTTCATATTTATTTGTCGATACAGATACTCATAGCATCAGATTGGTATTGTACAACAGGCATTTGTACAACAGGTATTGTACAACAGGCATTTGTACTTCTTTTGCAGTGGAAAATTATCTTTAATTTTGGCTGAAAAATCAGTACAACACGAATTAAATTGCTTTAGATAAATGTAACAATGTGTAAACTTTGGAATACACAAAGCACTGTTCAAAAAATCATTATAAATAAATGTACACTGAAAAATTCTCTTAAGCAGTATTTAGATGTGAACTTTACAATGAGTGAAAATAATTTCGTGACAAATGAAATCTTTCCAAAGTTAACAAATGTGGGTATTCGTAGAATATTTTTTCTTGTAAATGAAATTTACAGCAAGTAAATTAGAATCATTGTTCCTGAGTTACATAATTATAAAGCTTTACATAATTATAAAGCTCCCCATCATATGAAAACAAAGAAAAGTGGCAAACCAAATGGTACTGAGAAATGGAGGCAGATCAAACACAAAATAGCGTGCAGTAAATGACGTCAAAAGCAAAGTACTGAGAAATGGAGGCAGATCACACACAAAATAGCGTGCAGTAAATGACGTCAAAAGCAAAGAAAAGTACTGAGAAATGGAGGCAGATCAAACACAAAATAGCGTGCAGTAAATGACGTCAAAAGCAAAGAAAAGTACTGAGAAATGGAGGCAGATCACACACAAAATAGTGTGCAGTAAATGACGTCAAAAAAAGAAATATTTTATTTGTCTTTTATCTACTTATAACTTTTTTTCTGCACATTTTGTGTGAAAACCTAACATAGGTCAAACAAACACAACATTCAAGAAATGACGTCATAAACAACAGAGATAGATCAAACAAGAAAGAAATTCAAAATATGAAGTAAAAAGTAATAAAACATCACACAAATTAGAACATACATGAAAAGATATCTCAAGAACAGGGACAATAGGAATTGACATCATAAATAACGAACAGAAATAGATTCAACAAACAAAACCAAGCAGAAATAAAAATGAAATCATAAATAAACGAAACAGATCGAACAAAATCGAGAAAACAACAAATGATATCATCAATAACAAAAGAGATATATCAAACAAATAAAGAATAATAAATTATTTTTAAAACGCCACAATCCCAAAATAAAATAATCAAATGCGTGTTAAAATTTATAACTTCTTAAAAGTACGTACAAAATTCAAAATAGATCATTGAAAGATATGACATAAAGTTAAAAGAAAATAAACAATTTAGCAGAACACAAGAACATTAAAAAAAGATATATCGAAATAAATGGATAGAATGGGAAGGGAAAAAACAGTACCCACAGTGTTTTATAAAGCAACTAAATGAAAACAGCACGATATTAGGCGACAAATAACTAATGCGAGAGATTAAACACCGCCCAGCACCACCAACCCTCGTTCTCTAAATTAAAAAAAAAAATTTAATTATATTATAGGAAAAGATAATATGCGACTCAACAGTGACGTCATTAAGGTACTGGATAAATTAAGGTCCAAATTTGCACAGCGAAAAGGACAATTTGTCACCCGAATGCAAAGCATAGAAAAAACGGTTTCAATAACTCACACACACACACACACACAGACACAGACACGGTAAAGGAGAAAATGTGACACACCGTGGAACAATTAGGAAGTGTCGTACATAAGGAACGGCACTCAATGAAAGAGGAATCTTTTAACTGTAATTAATTAACAGTGTACTTTTGAGGTCTGTTGTTTCAAAGGAATCTTTTAACTGTAATTAATTAACAGTGTACTTTTGAGGTCTATTGTTTCAAAGGGATCTTTTAACTGTAATTAATTAACAGGGTATTTTTTAGGTCTACTGTTTCAAAGGGATATTTTCTCACTGCATTGTTTTCAAAAGGGTATCTTTTTAGACCATTCACTGCTCAACTAGCAAAGATATAAATAGCAATGAGTAGAGAGGCTAATGTATACAGCACTGGAATGATTGAGCGGAGATGTATTGTTTTATTTTCTTGTATGTCTGACAGTTTAAATTTAAATTTTTCTTTTGAGTAAATTTTAGGTCAAGTGGTTTACTCCATACTTAATATTAAATGTTTTAAATATAGTTTGTTGGATATTCTTAATTATATCTTTGGGTGCCTTATTTAGTTTAAGAAAGTCTCGTTGTATGTTATATCATTTCCATTCGCTCAGTGACAATTTTATAGTGCAAAACACTTTTTATAAATGCACCCCAACTGTTACTTCTCTATTTTTTAACTGTACGTCATTAACTGTACGTCATTAACTGTAACGCAATCGGATGGCAGAACTTAGGATAAATTATCGTGACACTATCAAGCAACGTTATCTCGATTGTGACATGTAACGTTGGAGTCGAGTGACATAGCTTTTGACTGTTGACGATGTGCTGAAGTCAAAGATCGCGTCGAAGACACCGATGTCCTCATTTAGAAACCACACGACCGAAATCTCAGAGCATGTGTCTTCCGCTGACATTAGATTTTAAACGATGACACGCAAAGGAAAAAAAAAATAATAAAGGAGAGTGGGTGGGAAGAGATAACATGAGGGGAAAAAAAAGAAAGAAATCCACACTAATATTTAGCCTGACATTTATCACAGGTATTAATTTTTGTACCGTCTGCTTCCAATTGTTGGTTCCGTCGCAGACACCCTGGCGAGGAGCTGCAAGACCGGTGCCCTCATTTTCGGGGTACTGCCCTAATTCTGCCAGACGGCGAATGTCCCACCACCACCCTACCCCGAAATAAACAAACTGAAACTTACAACTAAACACGCTAGATATCCTCCTATACAATGAATTAAACAATGCGTTCCCTCCAAACCACAGTGTCCTAAATACAACGAACAGTATCTCCATGGAGACCAGTCGCGTTGCCCAAGGCAACACGGTAAGCGAAAATAATTCTCTTTCCCTGGATGATGAGAACAGTATGTCACAGTCTGATAAAATTGTCCGACTTCGTGACCCACTTGCCTTGTTTACTTCAAATTCGAATATTTGAAACCCTTGGCCCTTTGTTCCAAGCTTCCTTTTTCTAGGTGCTTCTAGAACAGGTCAAGATGTTATGTAACTTTAGGACCATTGTCCAGTTCTCGAACCAACCACATGCTTTGCGAACAGTCACGTGATACGCAATATACCTTTCTATATATGTACCCACACGCTTCCGCTCCCTCACTTCGAGCACATTTTAGCTAATTCCATCAGCTTACTCGGGTCGTGAGAGGCAGCCGGCGCCATAGAGAATCAAGGTACCCTTCGACTTCTCTCAAAGGTATCATTTTATTTAATAGTATTTGCCTATGTATTGTTTAAGTATGTATTTGTGCTATGTATTATATGATTTCCATATACACTTGAGCATGGTTCAGAGAAATAGCTGAAAACCTATATGTTACGGAATATAAATTTATTGTAACCATTTTTCCATTTCTGTACTTTAATTTATATTGTTTTAATTCACTAAGAGCCAGAATGCTGCGCTCGATATGAATTCTTCATGTAATTCAATTATTGCGTGTAATTTAAATTGTAAATTGTGAAGCGCTCTGTCGGCTTGAATTACCCCTTGTATGAACATTAATTTAACGTTGTATCTATTTTATTGCTTCATACGTCATGACTGTTAAATGGAACACATGTGAGACGATTATATTTTTTCTAAAATTTAATTGTAAGCGACGCGAGGTCGAAACTCTTTGTTCAGCGCATTTAATTGAGCCATGCCTAGGTAGGACCTGTTAGGTTGAGAATTATATCCAAACACGTTGCATCCACAGGTCGGCTCATGGTTCATGTTTCACCATGCCTCACCTGCATTAGCTTATTGGTGTAAGCGTGTCGAAATCCACTCTGAGGGCCATGCTGCAAAAATTCCAGTTCCTAGCCACTAACAAAGGGACATCATTCCTTATGCACCACGTGTGTCGTTAAAGGGGGACTGAGGGAACGAACCGGCATGATTGAGTGTTGAGACCAAGGATACAAGAATAGAGCTAAGTGCAAGATCAAGTGTACAGATCTCAAAGGAACACTTTTCTGGCAATTTAGATTGACAAAAATCAGGCATAGGCGCGTAAAGACAGAGTGAAGACTATTCGCGTTGCATTCGATTTATTGTTAATTTGTTTAAACTTTATTAAATCTTATTTTCTTTGTTAATACCTCTTAGTAGTTGATTTCTATGCACAATAGACCAATTAGATTAATTCTTAGATTTGAATGGGGGCGGATGAGCAGAAAGATTGATGACGAGTGCATATTAATTTAGAGGGACTTAACTGTTTTCAAATCTAGCTAAAAGTTCGCAGTTTATTAGTCTGTAAATTTGTCGTCTGAACTACAAGACGCACTTTTAATTAGTCAGATAATAAATTGAGCAACCAGTCTGCGTAGAATATGAGGGGAAGAATTAATTATATTTAAAGTCTTTTAATTATTCTAAGCAGGGTCTTTAAATAAATACTGGAAACGTAACAAGTGTGGGTCGTCGCGGGATTGATATGTATTAAATTGTAAATTGTAACATTTTTATACATAGGGCGCATCATAACCTAGAAACGAACGAACGAACAGAATTGCCAATTGTTCTTTTGATTTTTGTATCACTGATTTTCTTTGCTTTTGTTGTGACATGTGCATGTATTCTTTTGCAGAGTAGCGTGCATGTTAGTTAATGTTGATATATTTAAGCGTAGTTAAATATGTCATGTTAGCTATTGAATGATTTATTTAGTATTGTGTTACTGAGTACTTCATTGTGAGGAGTCGAAGGTTATACCGCCAGCTAGGAGAGTTATCGGTAGTAACAGACTTCGGACTATTATATTTAGGGTGCTAGATATAATGTGTAATGTTGTATGGTAGGAGCCGTGACATTACGAAAGTCTTGGAACAGCGGACACTGTGACAAGCAGGTGAAACGTGTAAGAGTTAACGCGTAATTTATTTCGGAAGGTGTTCTGAGTAAATTAAATAATTTTTGTAAGGTTGTAGCCTAAAAGTTATTTTCGGGATAAGCGGAGTTATCGCCGACGGTTAAAACACACAATTCACGAGATACATTCTTATTGTAGCCAGCGCGCTAAGACAGTAAAATGGATCGCAAACAGGTTATCGAAGACCTGAAAGAAGCCGGTATCATGATAGGATACCAGGGTGACGAACTGACTAGCTACATCAAAACTGAGCTAGAGAAAGCGGACAAAGAAAGGCAAGAGATAGAAAGAGAAGAACGTATTGCTAATCGCGAACTGAAGAAGTTAGAAGCTGAAAAACTAGCCGAAACTGAAGCTAAACGCATCGCAGCTGACGCAGAAGCTAAAAGGTTAGAAGCTGAAAGATTAGCCGACATCGAAACAAAACGTATCGCAGCGGACACAGAAGCTAAACGCATCGCAGCAGACGCGGAAATAAAACGGTTAGAATGGGAAGTAAAGAAACTAGAAGTTACCAATCCAAACCGTGATCGCAGAAGCAGTGGTGATTCGCGTTCTAGCGATGGAAATAATCACAGTAGAATTGAAAATATCATTCCAAAGATAAATATGGTCCCATTTGATGAGAACAAAGATCAAATAGACGCGTATTTGAAAACGTTTGAAAAGTTAGCCAGAGCAACAAACATTCCAGCGGAACATTGGGCGATAAATTTATCGGGGTTATTGCAGGGCAGTGCGAAAAACGAGTTCAATAAGCTTAGCGATTCTGAGTCAGATAATTACGACACAGTCAAGGCCGCATTATTGAAACGTTACAAACTCACAGCAGATACATACCGACGTAAGTTTAAACAGGCCACTAAAGCCAGTTCAGAGACGCACGCACAGTACATACGACGCGTAGCTGACTTGTTCCAAAGATGGATAGATCTAGCCGAAACTCCACAGACGTACGCAGGTCTTAGGGATGAAATGATAAAGGACCACATTCTCGGGTCATACAAATCCGATCTACTGATTCACTTAGCAATAAGGGAAAAATCTACGCTAGAGGAGATAGGCAACGCCGCCGATCGCTTTGATGACGCACATTCTCAATTCTCGAACGCACACGCGAACAACAAGTCTCGACCGAACGAACCGCAGACTCGAAAGGATAAGAAAAATGACGGGAAGGCACCTAATGAGCGTGATGATAAAACATCTAAACCCGACACTAAAAACAAGTCCGACAAACAGAAAGATAAAAAGAATCTTGCATGTTACACTTGTGGTGATAGTGGCCATTTTTCACGAA
Organism: Sinotaia quadrata; assembly: GCA_028829895.1. Lineage (NCBI taxonomy): Eukaryota > Metazoa > Mollusca > Gastropoda > Architaenioglossa > Viviparidae > Sinotaia > Sinotaia quadrata. The sequence continues at coordinate 143,160,004 of CM054179.1, forward strand.
CATGTCCTGAAAAGAAAACAGCTAAAGTTTACGCAGTAGAAAGTCATACACCTAAAACAGAAAAGTCGAATCGAACACCAGTACAGGCAAACGGTCACGATACAATCGCTTTGCTTGATACAGGGTGTGAGCTAGACGCTATTGTAAATGCATCATTAGTTAACCGTACCGACTACACAGGGGAGACAATCTCTGTCACCTTTGCAAACGGCGAACAAGACATTTTACCAGTAGCTGAAGTCTCGATTGTTTCAGACTTTGTAGAAGGAACAGTCAAAGCGGCAGTTATGGAAAACTCACCGCATGACGTGATCCTTGGTTGCAAGTATGTTTTGCCGTGCAAAAAACAAACTTCAACCGAACCACCACTGGTTAACGCTGTAACCAGAGCAGCGAGTAGTAAAGACAAATCTGTAACTGCACCGATGTCTGCCGCACCAGCCGTAGATAAAGCAACAGTTAGCGAGATTAAAATATTACAAGCTGAGGACGAAACACTAGACAAGTTACGCAGACAAGCTGTACTTGTTAGTGACGTCAACACTGACGATTCGAATAAGAAAGCGTGCATTATTCTGAAAAAGGGTTTATTGTACCGCTATTCGAAAGTGGGAGACGAATTTCGGAAACAATTAGTCGTTCCACAAACCAAACGAAATGACGTATTACGATTAGGTCATGAGAGTCTTTTTGGTGCACACATGGGTGTACAAAAAACAACTAGTCGTATTACAAGTGAGTTTTATTGGCCGGACATCACTGCCGATATCCGTAGATTCGTGTTAAGTTGCGACACATGCCAGAGAACACAGTCTAAAAATTCAATCAGACCCGCACCGTTAGGAGAGCCTGAACTGATCAGTGAACCCTACAAGCGCGTAGCATTGGATTTGATTGGGCCTATAATACCCACATCAACGAGAGGTAATCGATACGTGCTGACCACTATTGATTACGCAACAAGATTCGCCGACGCAGTACCATTGAAAAATATTGATACTGAAACTGTCGCCGAAGCCCTTTTCGGTCTTTGGAGTCGTGTTGGAATTCCTACTGAAATTTTGACGGATCAGGGGAGTCAATTCATAGGCAACGTAATGAAGGAAGTAAATCGTTTACTTTCCATCAAACATCTTACTTGCACACCATACCACCCCCAGGCAAATGGTCTGATTGAAAAATACAATGGGACATTAAAAACAGCACTTAAAAAGCTCGCCACAGATAAACCGAAAGACTGGGACAGATACATCCCTGCCCTACTATTTGCATATAGGGAGGTGCCACAATCTTCCACCGGGTTTTCACCATTTGAGCTACTTTACGGACGTACTGTACGCGGACCGATGATGATTTTGAAGGCACTTTGGACTGATGAAAAGACAGATGACGAAGTTAAAACAACTTACACATACGTCACTGACTTAAGAAACCGTCTTGAAACTATAGGCAAGATAGCACGGGAAAACTTGACGATAGCTCAGTCTAGACAGGCAGAATATTACAATAAGCACACCAAACCTAGAGAATTTGAAGTTAATGACAAAGTGTTACTGTTGCTTCCTGAAGCACATAACAAACTTCAGATGAAATGGAAGGGGCCCTTTGTAGTTACCGCCAAGCTAGGGGGACTGAACTATAAGGTGCAGACAGGAAAGAGAGAGAAAATCTTTCATGTTAACCTACTCAAAAAGTACATAAGCCGTGAGGATCAAACCACTCAAGCTGATTTTGTCGTAGCGACGATAGTTACAGAAGACGAGGGGGATACTGATTGCGTCACTGGTACTTTACCAAACTGTCCTCTACAGACGGACGAAACTGTCAAAGACGTTAGGGTAAATGAAGCCTTGACAGAAAGACAGAAAAAAGAAGTGAATGAATTGCTTAATGAGTTCTCATCTACTCTGACAGACAAACCAGGGTTGACAGACTTAATAGAATTTTCACTGAAGCTGACTGACAACAAACCGATACGTTTGAAGCCGTATCCGTTGCCACACGCCAAGATAGATGACGTTAGACGTGAGATTAAGACTATGCTAGATCTAGGGGTCATAGAGAAGACTGACAGTGCCTACGGATCACCCATCGTGTTGATTAAAAAACGTGATAACTCGTTCCGTTTTTGCGTAGACTACCGCAAACTCAATCAAGTGACAGAGTTTTGCGCCGAACCTCTTCCTGATCCGGATCTCATCTTCACTAAGCTAGCTAACGCTCATTACTATACCAAAATAGATTTGTCACGCGGTTTTTGGCAAATCAAGGTCAAGGACACTGATCGACACATATTAGCTTTCACTACACCAGTAGGAAACTACACATGGAAAGTTATGCCTTTCGGAGTTTCAAACGCTCCAAGCATTTTTTCTAAAATGATGCGGTCATTGTTAGAACCACTGTACGGACGTGGAGTTGAGAACTTCATGGATGATTTAATTCTAGGCACCCAGACATGGGAGGAGCACTTAACACTCTTACGAGATGTGCTAGCCAGATTAAAGCAAGCCAACCTCACTGCCCGCCCTACGAAGTGTGAAATAGCACAATTCTCCTTAGACTTCTTGGGACACAAGTTGAGTCATGGAACTATGTCGCCAAGTGAAGCTAAGATAGCACAACTTAAGGACACTTCACAACCGCTAACAAAAACACAAGTTAGAAGTTTTCTTGGTCTTGCTAACTACTACAGAAAATTCGTACCAGATTTTAGTGCCATTGCATGTCCTCTGACTGACTTGACACGTAAGAATATGCCTACAAAAGTAGTGTGGACTGATGCATGCCAAAACGCTTTTGACACACTGAAATCTAGACTGACTTCAGATTTAGTTGTTAAACTGCCAGATCTGACAAAACCATTCTTGTTAAGGACTGATGCTAGCAACACAGGATTAGGAGCAGTGTTATTACAAGAACACAATGACACCAAACACCCAGTTGCATATGCAAGCCGTAAACTCACAACTACTGAACAGAAATATTCCACCAGTGAAAAGGAATGTCTTGCGATAGTTTGGGCCATAAAAAAGTTCGAAAACTATTTGTACGGAAAAACCTTTGTCATTGAGTGCGATCACCAGCCGTTGGCCTTTCTCGGGCAGGCGCAATTTACGAACAGCCGTTTAATGCGTTGGTCTTTGTTTCTGACACAGTATGACGCAAATATTCATTACATCAAAGGGTCTTTGAATGTTGGCGCAGATTACATGAGTCGTGCTTGATGCCATCAAGTGCCGGTACTGATAGAATGTTGTTTAATCAATTAACTGAACCCTACGGATTCCTTCCTGTAAATATGAAATATAGTTGCACACTTTATTTCTAGGAATGTCGAAATTTTTTTTTTGTGTAAATTTTTCTTCATTGTGGACTTCTACATTTTATCATACATAATTTGTAGGAGGCATTTTATCTTTGGCAAGATAAACGCCTCAAAAGCAAGGGGGTGTCACAGTCTGATAAAATTGTCCGACTTCGTGACCCACTTGCCTTGTTTACTTCAAATTCGAATATTTGAAACCCTTGGCCCTTTGTTCCAAGCTTCCTTTTTCTAGGTGCTTCTAGAACAGGTCAAGATGTTATGTAACTTTAGGACCATTGTCCAGTTCTCGAACCAACCACATGCTTTGCGAACAGTCACGTGATACGCAATATACCTTTCTATATATGTACCCACACGCTTCCGCTCCCTCACTTCGAGCACATTTTAGCTAATTCCATCAGCTTACTCGGGTCGTGAGAGGCAGCCGGCGCCATAGAGAATCAAGGTACCCTTCGACTTCTCTCAAAGGTATCATTTTATTTAATAGTATTTGCCTATGTATTGTTTAAGTATGTATTTGTGCTATGTATTATATGATTTCCATATACACTTGAGCATGGTTCAGAGAAATAGCTGAAAACCTATATGTTACGGAATATAAATTTATTGTAACCATTTTTCCATTTCTGTACTTTAATTTATATTGTTTTAATTCACTAAGAGCCAGAATGCTGCGCTCGATATGAATTCTTCATGTAATTCAATTATTGCGTGTAATTTAAATTGTAAATTGTGAAGCGCTCTGTCGGCTTGAATTACCCCTTGTATGAACATTAATTTAACGTTGTATCTATTTTATTGCTTCATACGTCATGACTGTTAAATGGAACACATGTGAGACGATTATATTTTTTCTAAAATTTAATTGTAAGCGACGCGAGGTCGAAACTCTTTGTTCAGCGCATTTAATTGAGCCATGCCTAGGTAGGACCTGTTAGGTTGAGAATTATATCCAAACACGTTGCATCCACAGGTCGGCTCATGGTTCATGTTTCACCATGCCTCACCTGCATTAGCTTATTGGTGTAAGCGTGTCGAAATCCACTCTGAGGGCCATGCTGCAAAAATTCCAGTTCCTAGCCACTAACAAAGGGACATCATTCCTTATGCACCACGTGTGTCGTTAAAGGGGGACTGAGGGAACGAACCGGCATGATTGAGTGTTGAGACCAAGGATACAAGAATAGAGCTAAGTGCAAGATCAAGTGTACAGATCTCAAAGGAACACTTTTCTGGCAATTTAGATTGACAAAAATCAGGCATAGGCGCGTAAAGACAGAGTGAAGACTATTCGCGTTGCATTCGATTTATTGTTAATTTGTTTAAACTTTATTAAATCTTATTTTCTTTGTTAATACCTCTTAGTAGTTGATTTCTATGCACAATAGACCAATTAGATTAATTCTTAGATTTGAATGGGGGCGGATGAGCAGAAAGATTGATGACGAGTGCATATTAATTTAGAGGGACTTAACTGTTTTCAAATCTAGCTAAAAGTTCGCAGTTTATTAGTCTGTAAATTTGTCGTCTGAACTACAAGACGCACTTTTAATTAGTCAGATAATAAATTGAGCAACCAGTCTGCGTAGAATATGAGGGGAAGAATTAATTATATTTAAAGTCTTTTAATTATTCTAAGCAGGGTCTTTAAATAAATACTGGAAACGTAACACAGTACTGAAATAATATTGCTAATGAAGTACCTGACTCGGGATACAGAAAAGGGAAAAAACAACAGCTGTGGCTTGAAGTAAATGTTAAGGGGATGCGGAGGAAGCATGCCTTGTAGCAGTTTTTGGATCATAAATCATCCGCCGACCGACGGTTGCAGATGAAGATATGTCCTCGCGGCCACATTTGAAATACCTAAGAGTAAGAGTTTTGCGAAATGAAGATTACGTTAATCAAATTAACATTTGAACCACGTGATTGTAGTAGTAGCCAACGTGAGTACAGTGCTGATCGCTTGAATCCTAAGTCCCAGGGTCACTGCAGGGGCTGGACGTTGTTTTCATTACATGATCAGTGGACAGGGTTCCAGTTACTTTCGTGGGCTTATGTGTGAAGCAGGAACAGTGTAGTGTGTGATGAACACTAAATCTAGCGGTGACGTAATAAAGTCACTGCCTAGGACTCTACGTCACTAATCTAGTTAAAATGGAGGGCAATAACTTTGAAACCTTTTAATTATATACTTTCTGAGATCAGTAATACTTTCGGACTTTGTTTATTTTTTTAATACAAGACCTAGACATAAAGGTTCAGTTTATCTTTGCATAGACATAAGCAGTCACATAAACATGCAAGTATAATCAAATTCATGGATAGCATTCATCACAGAATGAGAGTGGAGTTTCATAGAAATAACTGAAGTTAAAGTACATACCCTTTTCAAAGATTGGGGGGTGACACTGGCACGTGTTCACAATCACATGGTTTGCAACAAGTCTTTCTTATTGAGGCTACGGTCCCACATGCCCCTCCTAAGCATGTTACATAACTGTTCCAGAATCTTTGATGCACTCACAAAGCACACCTTGAAAAATCATCTAGAATTTCACATGCACTATCAAGCACATCAGGAGGAATTTTTATTTTTTCTACTGACTCACTATGAGGAATGTTCAAAATAATCTTCGTAAATTCTCAAGAACAAACTCAGACCACAAATCTCCACCATATTGGCTCTCAAATGGAATTCACAGGAATCAACTTAACAGGAATGTTTGCTCCTACGTTTGATGATAATGCTGGATTCTCACACCAATGTAATCTGGTAGAGTACAGTAGTCACTGTTGCCTGAAGCAAAAGGAAAAACACTTGCTCTTCTCTGCAAAAGTCAAATTAAGTCAGCACTAAATTTCAGGCATGTTCATCTAAAACTCCTTCTCTCTTACAAACATTTGCAACTTTCAAAACTTGCAACAATTTTGTTAGGTCACTACACACACACAACATAATGCTGGATTCTCACACCAATGTAATCTGGTAGAGTACAGTAGTCACTGTTGCCTGAAGCAAAAGGAAAAACACTTGCTCTTCTCTGCAAAAGTCAAATTAAGTCAGCACTAAATTTCAGGCATGTTCATCTAAAACTCCTTCTCTCTTACAAACATTTGCAACTTTCAAAACTTGCAACAATTTTGTTAGGTCACTACACACACACAACATAAGAAATATAGCATCGAACAAAATTCACAGTTATAAAGTCCAATATAAGGATATTAGTGAATATAGAAATAATGGTTCAATTACATAAGCACTCTTTAATTCAAATCATAGATCAATAGCAAACACGTATGAAATATTTATAGTCCATTCTTTCTTTATCTGTCAGTTCACTTACAAAGTTATAAAAAGTTAAACTTTTTAAGAAAAGTCACATTGTTTCACATTAAAATTGTTTTATTCCTATGTATTCCTCATTGTTGTATTAAGACAAATTATTAATGCAAACAAAGTCTTGTGTATGGCGAAGTGTAAGATATGTAATACCTTCTTGATTTGCCATATAAAGTGGCATTTATCTGATTCGTATTAATGTGACATTTGTTTGTCCAATTCGTATTAAGGTGGCACTCTTGTTTACTAATTCGTATTAAAGTGGCACTCTTGTTTACTAATTCGTATTAAAATGGAACTCTTTCTCGAGAGTGACAAGCTGCCGTTTGTTGTTTTATTTTAAATTTCTCTTTAAAAAATCTGCATATGTTCAAATCTTGACGTCACAGGAAAAAAAGAATCTGGTTTGGAAGGCAATCAAAAGTGTAAGTGATTTTATCAGTCTTGAATCATGATCCTCCCCTCCCTCCCTCCCCTTCTCGCACTACAATAAGCAGACACTGTTTCAGTAATCCTACCCACAAAGCTATATATTTGTCGTGTACGTATGCGTGTGTTTAGGCATGTGTTTTTCTATTATATACGTGTGAACATGTGTGTGTGTGTGTGTGTGTGTGTGAGGTGTATCTAAACGTGTTCGCGCGCGCCGTGTGTGTGTGTGTGTGTGTGTGTGTGTGTGTGTGTGTGTGTGTGTGTGTGTGTGTTAGCCAGGGAAGGGGAGGATGGGGTAAGTATGGCAGAAACTAAACTCAAAGTGTTTTTCAAAAATTTCTCGTGCGTTTCTCGACCGTATCCTGTAATCAGTATTACACACACCTAGGTTCAGAGGCATTGAAAAGTGCCGCGTGCTGTCTCTGATCTTCTGCAGCAAGTATTTTTCCTCTGTGAGAACGTTGTCATAGCTTCACTTAGCTGTCTTTCTGAAAGAAGGGGACGCTTCCGGCTTTCGCCCTGGGAGGAGGGGGGTTAATGAAGGGGGAAGAGGTTTCGGCCTGTCGGCTACGTCATCTTTGTAGTAGGAATTTTAAAAGCATCTTGCAGTGTCGCTGTGCGCTGATCCGTTGCAAACATGTCTGGCCGGCAAAGGCAGACTCTAGCCCGGTATTCCTTGGGATAAAGTTGCGGTGGACATTGTTGCTATCGTTCTGTATGTTGAAGTGGGAGGGCGGGTGGGAGAGAGTCTTATACAGCCGAGGCTAGTAACACACCAAGTATTTATCTATTTATCCCGTGCACCCGGGATTTTCAACCCCCTTGCCGCCTTACTGGTGGTGTTGTCATCTCTGTCGCTGATGTTGTCGTTGTTACCTGTGTCCGTTGGGATGCGCAAAAAAAAAAAAATGGGCACTAGCGGCTAGTACATATGGTCGAGCAGCAGTTTTATCATGTCCGCAAAAGGGTGATTGAAAAATTTCCATACTGCTGCTCATATTATTGACGTTGTTGTTGCCGACGCTGTTGTTGGAAGTATCTGCGTCGTTATTGTGGCTGCTGTTGTTGTTGCCGTTGTTGTTGTGGCAGCTGTTGTTGTTGCTGTCTTTTCTTTCCATCTCGTTTTATTGTTGGAGTATGGACTTCTGCTGTTGATGAAGTTGAAGTTGTTGCTGTCGTCGATGGTCTTGGTGGTCTCTCTGGTAATGGTGAGAACGGTGGGGCTTCAAGCACCTTACAAACTCTTTCATTACGGTATCCACTTCGGTCTCAGTCTGCTTGTCAGATTTCTTTGTGATGTCCGTTAATGTGTGCATTATTTTTTTTCTTTCATTTCCGTCTCGCTCGTCTGGGTGTTGGCGAATTTGATGTGTTCTTTTTCCTGTTTTCTTCTATTTTAGTTGTAGTTGTAGTCTGTGTTCTTTGTCCTCCTCCATAATGGATATTGTCTGGGTTTTGTTCTCTTCAGTCTTAATGAATGGTGTTTGGGAGAAAGCCTGCTGTCTTTCCTGTTGTTCAGTCTGGGGGCGTTTACTTTTGTTGTTGGAATTTACCACATGATGGTTGTTTGTGTTTGGGCGTTTACCATTGAGGTGCTTGTTTTAGAGAATTTCGGAGAGCTATCTGGTGAAGTCAATAGCTTACTTAATATATCATCTGGGTCTTCAGCACCGGACTCGAATAATGTCAGGAGTAATTCGGAAAGAAGTCCGTCAAGTTGTTTGTTTCTTGACAATTTCGTAGATAAGAGGCGATTTGCGACATATCTCCAAGCTATGACTAGTCTAAAGGGAAATTTAAAATGTCCACAACGTTAGATTCTCTTTCTTTTCCCCACTCGGACAGTCGCGGAAGTGCTGCAGGCCTTTTTCTCATACAGAGGACTGACGATCTGGTGACTCTTTAGTCCATGGTTTTAATAATCTCGGTTAGCCCGCTGGTGACTCTTTAGTCCATGGTTTTAATAATCTCGGTTAGCCCGCTGGTAACTCTTTAGTCCGTGGTTTTAATAATCTCGATCAGCCCGCTGGTGACTCTTTAGTCCATGGTTTTAATAATCTCGGTTAGCCCGCTGGTGACTCTTTAGTCCACGGTTTTAATAATCTCGGTTAGCCCGCTGGATTAAAAAGCTGGAGTGAAGTGTGTACGTTCACTCTGAGTGAGCGAGCTGTTGTCACTTGGAAATTTGCTTTTTGTTCTGTTTTTCTCTCATGTACCTGAAGAACGATATGTGCTAATCAAGTGAGACGAGCTAGACCAGGGGTCGGGAACCTTTTTGTCTGAGAGAGCCATGGACACAACATATTTTGAAAAGTAATTCTATGAGAGCCATACATTATGTTTAAAACTAAAAATTCAAGTAAATGTGTAATTTTGTGTAATTTTCACACTAAAAGTACACTAATTATGTCTCTAATTCTTTTTAATAACATTATTATGCTGTTGCTAATCAATAATGAGAATTTCTTCCCATTAATGCGACTTCTGGTGCTGCATGGCTTTGCTGATGGCTTTGTAGTCTGGTTGATACGTGGTGAGGTTAAGCTTCATGCAGGCGTTGAGACTTCCATCCGTTAAACGTGATCGCAGGTTGGTCTTAATGTTCTTTAGATGTGAGAAAGACTGCTCGCATGCATACGTAGAGCCAAACATTGTCAGTACAGCAATACTCACACGCTGCAGTGTATGGTATGTGACGGGAAGCGCGTTCCAAGTTTTGACAATCAGCTGGTCTGCGTGTTGAAGATTTTTAATTTCTGCCCACTTGTGTTGGCTCGCCAACTCTGCTTGCTGTCGTGCAAGTCTTTCCAAATCTTCATTCAGTGACTTGAACTTATTCACCCACATGTCTGAGGCCTTCAGGTCAGCAGCTTGGAGCTCAAAATCTCTGACGGAGACACCGGGGATGCAACTCAGGTCAGTGCTGTCCACTGCACACTCGTGTGGATGGGTGATGAACTTAAAAAGACGGGTGTGCTCGCGAAATTCTCCAAAGCGCGCTTTAAATGACTGCAGGAGATTAGACGTGAAGCCTGCTAGCTGCTGAAGATTAAGATGTTGAGCAGGGTCACTTGATGTGCACATATCTTTGAACTCTCCCAGTTTTTCAAAGTGTAGTAAACAACCTGTTTCAATGTCGGTGATGAAGAGTTCTAGCTTGTTTTCAAATGCAAACACTGCTTGTTGCAGGGATAAGATTGTGTTTCCAACGCCTTGCATTTTCACATTGAGCTGATTTAGATGTTCAGTCATGTCTACGAGATAATAGAACTTCAGAAGCCACTCAGTGTCAGATAACTCGGGATGCTCGACATTCTTCATTTCAAGAAAAGTCCGGATTTCGCTCAGACAAGCCGCAAATCGGCTGAGCACCTTCCCCCTTGACAACCAACGCACGTTGCTGTGCAGAAGCAGACCAGGATAATTATTCCCAACCTCATCAAGCAGTGTTTTGAACTGGCGATCATTTAATGCTCGGGCAACAATAAAGTTGACTACCCGAACCACCAGTGACATCACCTCACCAAGCTGTTCGCCACACATCTGAGCACAAAGCGCCTCTTGATGGAGGATGCAATGAAAGCTTATGATGCGTCTGTTTTCATGCTCACAAAGAAGAGCGACAAATCCTCTGCTTTTCCCAACCATGCACGGAGCACCATCAGTGCACACCGAAACAAGTTTATTCATCGGTAGATTTTTTTCTTTAGCGAACTCAGTGAAAGACTCGAACAAATCCTGCCCTCTTGTTGTGCCTTTCATAGACAACACAGCAAGACATTCCTCATGTAGTGTATCACCGACAACATACCTTGCAACCACGCTGAACTGGGATAAATTACTGACGTCTGTTGACTCATCCAAAGCGAGAGAAAAAAACGGTGCCGCATTTATGTCCTTGACTTGCATTGCCTCAATTTGATTTGACATCATGATGCTACGATCGTGAACAGTTCTTGCCGACAGAGGCATGTCTTTTATCCGTTTAATTATTTTGTCCTTATCCGAAAAGTCATCAAAAAGTTCATTGGCAACATCAAGCATGAATGCTTTGGCATACTCCCCATCTGTGAATGGCTTTCCGTTTCTCACAATAGCTAAAGCGCCAGCAAAGCTAGCCGAATTCAAGTCACCTTGTTGGGTCCAAACACGGATTTGATGCTGACTAGCTTGCACTCTTGATAGCAGTTCTTGACATGCTTTCTTCCTGCTGTCTCCCGCAGGATATTTCGATGCAAATGTAGAATGGCGTGTCTCGAAGTGTCGCTTTACATTTGACCGTTTCATAGATGCAATTTTATCACTGCATATTAGACACACTGCAGAACCCGTTCTCTCCACAAAGGCAAATTCCTCTGTCCATTCCTGCTGAAAAGTACGATACTCATCGTTTTTCTTTCTTTTAGCCATCTTGTCAAAAGGGTTTCTAAAATTAGTTAGCTGACCACGCGATTTAAACGAAACTTTCTGATCTGACGACAATCTGTTGTGCGGACCCTTTTGCACATACACACATCGGCCGCTATTTTCGAAAGCTATATATGGCAGCCCCAGTTGAACAATGTCAGATATAGACACAATGACATGTATTTTTGTCACTTTTCCATAGAAATCCACGCTTTTAGTAAGGTTGGACTTCCACCAAGGAACAGCTAGCAGTTGAAGTCTGAGTTATAAAGTGAATCAGGAACCGGCTGCAATGCATAGTTAATCATGTTTCAGACTCGTGTGACAATAATGATTTATATGGGCCTAATAACAGCAGTGTTAATCATTCTTTACAATTTCCACTAACTTACAATTTACATTATGTGAAAATCCAAACATCTAAAATTCTAAATCTTTACAATATATTTCTCCATTAATCCAAAGTTGCTAGTAATACGATTTAACTAATGAATACGTGGCGGGTTTTGACTCTCCCGTGATAACAATTAATCAACGGTAGTTCAATTACATACACGTGGTGTCCTCACCACTACTATAAATGTAATATCGCTGTGCCACTTAGCTTTGTAGAAAATATATTATCAATCAGCAATAAAATGCACAAGAAAATTCTACATACATTCACAATACAAAATATATAGAATTAATTCAACTCAACACAGAGAAATCAAGATATTACCACTATGTTGTGTTCTGATATTTCTCCATTAATCCAAAGTTGCTAGTTATACAATTTAACTAATGAATACGTGGCGGGTTTTGACTCTCCCGTAATAACAATTAATCAACGGTAGTTCAATTGCATACACATGGTGTCTTCACCACTTCTACAAATGTAATATCACTGTTACATGCCAGCATTTATTTAAAGACCCTGCTCCAGAATTAAGATTTAGATTAATTAAATTTCAGGATTTAGATTAATTAAATCTCCTCGCTTATTCTGAAACAGGCTGGCTGCCCAGATTTATCCTTCAGTCTGACTAAATTTAACCTCGTAGTTAGGACACGAAATTCAGTGACAGATAAACCTGTGTGACTTCACATTCAATAGTTTGAATATAATAATGAAAATACAATCAACATCACGCTCATGCGTGTTACAATTAAAATGCGACATTGCTTACGCAAGAGAATTTAAATCATTCAAAGAAAACATTTAGATTTTAGATTTTAGAAAGTGAATATGAATTAAAATCACGCACATACGCGTTACAAGTATAAACGCGATTATACACATTGTTTACAAACTTTACATCAAGGACTCTTTACATAAAAAGAATCATATGAACGTGCACCAACGTTCTGTGGTTACAATTCCGTTAATTTAGCATTATAAACCATTGTCTCACAATTCGACAATTACTGTAAAGAATGTAATGTTTCTAGTTTAGCCATACTGTTACCAAGCCACGTGTCTAGAGAAGGTTGCAGTAAAGATATAATTTCTACATTAACAATCTCGCACATTCACACAATGATAACTTAAATAAAATGCAAGTTATAATTTAAGAAATCGATGTGTTTACCTTGTTCAATACACAAAGGTTATCAACACAGCGGGTTAGGCTTATTGGCTGATTGACTCGCGGAATAATTTGTGCCACCGGACAACGTTCCAAAGCGGTTGTTCCTCGCAGAGTACCGATTAACATTCAAACCTGGTTTATAAAGACTCGTGAATTCGGACAGAGAACCGTTATGTACGCACATAGCGCTTGGGTGGTCCAGCTGTGCGTGCAATGTCCATAGAAAGGGTCAGCCATGCCGCGCGCTGACACGGTCGTAAACCACGGACCCTAAAAGTGTCAGCTATCGGAGACTGGCAAGTCCGAGGAAGTAAGTATAATTTGCCCCGACCCTATTACAATCGCTGTGCCACTTAGCTTTGTAGAAAATATATTATCAATCAGCAATAAAATGCACAAGAAAATTCTACATACATTCACAATACAAAATATATAGAATTAATTCAACTCAACACAGAGAAATCAAGATATTACCACTATGTTGTGTTCTGATAGATCCGGTCCTAGTAATGAATGGACGCTCTAATTTTATCCATGTAAATCGAGTGCAATGCAGGTGTGCGTCTAACATGGCCCGTTCATTCAGGGGTCTATAATGAATGAAAGTAGAGGTCAATTCACAACTTAGCGCTACGTCACATTATCTGAAAACAAGTGACCGTACATGGATAGTTAGTATCCAACTTTTGATGCGACCTTCACCTCTGGTTTTAGCCTGTTTCTCTGAAGGAGTAAACAAGGTATTTCATCAGTCTCTAAGCCTAATTACTAACGGATGTCTCTTTATGGAGGCGTAAGACTGGGAAAACTCAGTTGTTTTTTTTATAATCGAACATTTGTCTGAGAGCCAGTTGCAGCCATCAATAGAGCCACATATGGCTCGCGAGCCATAGGTTCCCGACCCCTGCTAGACCGTATGTGTGGCAGCCAAGACGGCCCGCCAACATTAGCAGCAACTCGCCATCTTTTCGTGCACACGGCGGGACCAAAAGATGCGACGCAACGTTTCGATAATTCATGTCCATCCCGCTAGAGGGCAAAAGATGGAGATTTATGGAGCACACTATACCATTTAGTGTAATGCCTGTAGATAACTCAAACGGGGTGAGAAGAAGCAGATGTGTGTACAGACTGTATGCCTGCTTTTCGGCCAGCGCAGGGGTTCTAACTGTGTCAAGAACACGTGCCTTATTGGGTTCAACTCCCTCTGACCTCGACCCCACTGCCATTATGTTTACTTACCACAGCGCAGGCGTGAGCGTGCAGCGCGTGGCTGCACGTGCTGGCTGGGGCTTTCTTGAGGTGAAGGCCCGTACGTGTCACGCTCGTTCGGTCGCGGTCGATTTTCTTTTTTCTATAGGATTCTTTTAATGTGTTTAATTTTTAAGTGTTCCCCCACAGGTGCGTGGAGTGTTACTACAGCGGGGGTGGAATATTATGAATTTACTACGACCGTTGGACCCTTAAACGTGCAGTTTCATTATTCATTGACTTTTACTTCTTTTTAGGCTGGGGGGAGGGGGCGTTACTAAGACGGGTCCTTGATTAAAAGGAAATAAATTTCCTGCTATTTTCTCGAGTTTTCTTGGTGTGTGTGATTTCATTTAAAAAACGTATTTTTTTTGGGGGGGGAGAGGTGTTTGTAAAACTGGTTTATGTCATTACTGATGTTTAACTGCTTGTTGGTGGTGTTTCTGTATTTTTAAATGACAAACAGAGTATTTAGTTCTTTCCCGATCATTTCACATCAGAATACGTGTTCTGTGTAGTGTGTGAGAGAGTGTTTTGCGTGTGTGTCTGTTGTGTGTGAGAAAGTTTGTGTGTGTGTGTGTGTGTGTGTGTGTGTGTGTGTGTGTGTGTGTGTGTGTGTGTGTGTGTGTGTACTGTGTACTGTGTGCGCTTTGTTACAATCTAAAAGATTCGGACACGACTAGACTGGAAGGTGTTTTCCTTGTATAACTTATCATAGAATTAGAACAACAATCTCTCTCACACGCCATACACATACAATGCTCTTTCGCATGCACACACAATACTCTCCTCACACCGCACACAACACTCGCTCATACACACACAAAACACACTCATACACACTCACAATTCACTCTCTCACTCATACACACACTTTCACTCATACTACATATTATCTCTCAAACACACACACACACACACCACACACATTAAGCACGCCTTCACTCACACACACAATACACACTTTTATACACCCAGTATTTAGACATTTTTGTAAAAATACGGAAAAAAATAACAACGAAACAAAATGAAAGCACTTGTCAAAGGACAATATACAATGTCAAATGTGAGGTTATTTTTACGACCCTGTTACAATATTAATTTATTATTAGATCATTAATTTATGATTCTACCTTTAATACTAACAACAGCCCCAAGGCTGAACTTTTTCTTTCAGCAACTATATTGAATGCTTGAGTTTTGTTAGGCAATTACCGTTCTATACAACATCAAGTAAATTAGATGACGTTACATTTTAGGATCAATGACGTTGTCTCTCGCTCTTAATTAATTAGCAATCATATGTCTATGTTTGGCGAGGCCCCCAGCCGATACCAATTAATGGTCATTTCCAAAAATGACTTAATATCAAAATGAAGTTAACAAATGAAAAACAATTTCAAGATACAAATAATTATGAGCGAACGTGTATTACTCCCCCACCCCACCCCCGTCAATTCCTATCAGTTCAAGAATGAGTTGACCAAATTACAGATTGTCATTGTGATATGGTTTGAGGTTTGAGTTCTTAACTCTTTCTCCACAGTGACAAACAACAGTAACTTGTGCTGCTGAAATCTACTATGGTGTATTGTTACAGTGATAGTGTAGGAGGAGGGAAAGACGAGACAATTAAGTGTTGATTAATTACTCCCCTGCCTGGTTAGTGTAGTCTTATGGTAAACACGTAATAATTAATATCTAGCTCTAAGCCCCCCCCCCCCCCCCGCGATTCCTGTGGTGAATGCAGTCCCTCTAACTAATACACACATGACATAACGGAACAATGAAGAGAAAGTCAAGAATCATGGGTGTTTTTTAAAAATTAATGAAAAGAATATAAAAAGAAAACCAGTGAGTAAATGTTCTGTTTAAAATAAACAGATGGCCCTCATAGCGTCATCACAATTAGTGAGGAGTTCTGACTAAAATAAAATACGGCCCCATAGCATCATCACAATTAGTGAGGAGTTCTGACTAAAATAAAATACGGCACCATAGCATCATCACAATTCGTGAGGAGTTCTGACTAAAATAAAATACGGCACCATAGCATCATCACAATTCGTGAGGAGTTCTGACTAAAATAAAATACGGCACCATAGCATCATCACAATTCGTGAGGAGTTCTGACTAAAATAAAATACGGCCCCATAGCGTCATCACAATTAGTGAGAAGTTCTAGTGCACATTGTATGGTGAGGCTAATGTAATGCAGTGCAAAATAATGCAATGCAATGACTTGTAACACAATATCGTTCGAGAGATTTTGTTTTAACTTAAATTTCCATTCAGATGATCAAGAGTAACCTGTCACATTGTCTTGAAACAGCATCAGCATGTTGTCTCTGGTCTGTACGTATGTATGAAGCATGGTTTGACGTCTTTCTTGATGTGTCACATTGTCTTGAAACAGCATCAGCATGTTGTCTCTGGTCTGTATGTATGTATGAAGCATGGTTTGACGTCTTTCTTGATGTGTCACATTGTCTTGAAACAGCATCAGCATGTTGTCTCTGGTCTGTATGTATGCAGCATGGTTTGACGTCTTTCTTGATGCAGACCATGGAATCTGTAGATGTAGCAGTTGAGATGAGCAACCTTTCCTTCAGATGGGTCAACAATGCATAGACGCATCAGTTATGTGGACAGTCTTGTTCTTGGACTTCTCAGGCCACAACACAGTGCCAGGCTGAAGATAAATAATAATGTTTTTCATTATATATCTTGCTTATATCTGAACAACCAATCAGCATCACTTGCACTATTTCAGACAATTTGGAGAGATGAGAAAAAGCTGGACAGACTAGATCTCACACACTCTTGCTCAAACCTTAATTACTATTTATTAATCAAATGATATATATAACCAGTAGCCTGTATATAACCAAACAACCTGTGGAATAAAGGAAAGAATAGTTAAATAATAATAGATTAGAGAAACTAACTACTAACCTCTGCTGGCAATAGCTCACTGAATTATAAAATTCAGGGATCCCACAAACAGGTCTACAGATTTATAATTATTGTCTGGAAAATTTACTTGGGGAGGTAACTTCATTCTCTATAGGAGATGCTCAGTGTGGGTCCAAAAGGCAATCTAAAGTCGGGTTTCTCTAGCATGCCTATTTACGTGTTCTGGCAGCTGTTGACCATATTTTAATTGATTTTGGTTGACACTTCTTTGCATCCAGTCAAAGCATACACTGGCCAAGAGACAGTCCTCTCTTACTCATGCTAAGATTTTGTGTAAACTTCTAGTGGCCTGAGTGAGCAGCAAGCTTGACTAGGAATTACATAACTAGCTGGGTCTAATTAAAGTGTCAGGGCTTTAAGTTTTTTTGATCAAATCGAGCTTCAGATCAAGGTGATGATAGAAGGACCCAGCTGAACAGAAAATAACATTTTCATTTGTAGGTGGCGTAATTATTATGATACATATTAGGTATGCGGCAAACGTGGGGTAATAATACAACTCTTACAATAGCACTACTCCATTAGTATGCACACTAAATTACATTTCCTATAAAATCATATTACTTAAATCAAAATCACTGTACACAATAGCCTATAGTACCCAGCAGTGCCCACTTTACTATTACTTAAATCAAAATCACTGTACACAATAGACTATAGTACCCAGCAGTGCCCACTTTACTATTACTTAAAACAAAATCACTGTACACAATAGCCTATAGTACCCAGCAGTGCCCACTTTACTATTACTTAAATCAAAATCACTGTACACAATAGACTATAGTACAATCAGTGCCCACTTTCCTATTTACATTTCCAATGGCTTTACAATCCCCGAGCTCTTGAAAAGTTGGCAGAAACATTTCAAGTGGCCTTCTGGGTAAACAGTAGAAGTGAAAATGTCTCGTCAAGCCAGAGTGCCAGTGCTCGGCAAAGCTTAGAACATCACGCCCGTGAAATGTTTTCTGGTGAGTCTTAGCACTTTAACCTTTGAACTTCTGTCGGTGAATCTCGCCATTTTAAATTCTGAAGTGTTCCTTGTAAGCATCATTTCACGCTACAAACTTGCATTTCAAAAGTTCAATTTGTTGGGTGACTCTCTCAATTTCGTCTTAGCCTGTCTAGTGACTGTCAATTTCGTCTTCTCATCTTGTCTGGTGACTCAACACTTTAGATTCCGTGGGGTATGTCTGGTGAATTTCATCCTTTCAACCTATGAGCTTGCACTGCGTCCTCTGAACTTGTCTAATGAAATTAAACATTTCGTCCTCTGAACTTGTCTAATGAAATTAAACATTTCGTCCTCTGAACTTGTCTAATGAAATTAAACATTTCGTCCTCTAAACTTGTCTAATGAAATTAAACATTTCGTCCTCTGAACTTGTCTAATGAAATTAAACATTTCGTCCTCTAAACTTGTCTAATGAAATTAAACATTTCGTACTCTGAGCGTGCCTGGTGAATTTTCTCAGTGCTTCAGCATTTCTTGAGAAGCTCAAAACATTAATTATTGAAGTGTCTGGTAAATTTCAGACAGAGAGATAACCCACATCAAAGACTTATTGTAATATCCCGAAGAACTTCTAGTTAAAATGTTCAAAGGATATTATCAGTTCAAGCCTTTTTTTTTAATAAGAGAGCTTTCTTACCCAGAAGGACTTGCGAGAATCATAACTTTAAAAACCACATTCCAAGATAACAGTGTTGAACACAGTAAACACCACATTATGTCATATAGCAACATTTGGCTTTGAAGAAAGACATATTAGTAACAGTCAACTCATGAGCACCAATTTATTGCAGTATTGAGCAATGTCGACTGTTCCCACTCATTAATACAGTAAACAATGTTCATCAATGAAGAAAGCCAAATGGCAAGATAACAACATCCAACATCGTAGAATCCCCTTACTATAAGTTAGCAACATTCAAGTGAGTCCTACTACCAGTTAAGAACATTCATCACTGTAGATCCTCCTACTATAACTTAGCAACATTCACCAGTGTAGTGAGCCATACTGCAGGTTAACAACATTAACTGTAGAAAGCCCTATTGCTAGTTAACATCATTAATTGTAGAAAGCCCTCTTGCTAGTTAAAAACAATAATTGTAGAAAGCCCTATTGCTAGTTAACAACAATAATTGTAGAAAGCCCTATTGCTAGTTAACAACAATAATTGTAGAAAGCCCTATTGCTAGTTAACAACAATAATTGTAGAAAGCCCTATTGCTAGTTAACAGCATTAATTGTAGAAAGCCCTATTGCTAGTTAACAACAATAATTGTAGAAAGCCATATTACTAGTTAACAACAATAATTGTAGAAAACCCTATTGCTACTTACCGATAATCCATACTAATGAAAGTTGTTTTGCTAGTTAAGTGACGTTAAAGAATGAAGGAAACCGTTTTGCATGATAGCAACATTTAACACTGTAGTGAGCCCTAGAGCAAGTTAGCAACATTAAATACTGTAAAAGTCCTACTCAAGTTAGCAACATTCAACACTGTAGTGAGTCCTACAGCAAGTTAGCAACATTCAACACTGTAGTGAGTCCTACAGCAAGTTAGCAACATTCCACACTGTAGTGAGCCCTACAGCAAGTTATAACATTCAACACTCTAGTGAGCCCTACAGCAAGCTAGCAACATTCAACACTGTAGTGAGCCCTACAACAAGTTAGCAACATTCAACACTGTAGTGAGCCCTACAGCAAGTTAGCAACATTAAATACTGTAAACGTCCTACTGCAAGTTAGCAACATTAAATTAGAAGTAGTCGACTACTGCTATGTTCTGTTTCTGGATCTAGCTACTGTTAAGCCAGCGGGCAGAGCCGTAAATGACTGGCGCTAAATGCCTGTTCTCGACAGTTCTGACTGCAACCGTGCATCTGCCTGTGTTTTGACTTTTGTTATTTACAGCAGCCCTAGATAATATACCGGAACCCATTCTTCAACACTAAGGTCAGAATAACACATAAGAAAAGCCATAATTTCTACTGACTAGCCCTATTATTATTGCCTTAGTTTTGACTAAGATTAAAGATACCGTTACCACGAGAAGAATGCTTCGATATAGCAATTATATTTTTTAACGAGTATGTATATATACTTGGTTTTTTTAAAATTTGTTTTCAGCTATTTACTCACCAGAATGTTACTACCCAAAGTTTTCAAAATTGCTCCCCCCCCACCTCCAGTGAACGTTGTGAGACAAAGCGACACCTATATCCGCATGGACATTAATGTTACTATTGTGATTGATGTAAAAAATTTTGGGGGCGCAACTCTTGTTTGTGTTGTCGATACAAGGTTTTAATATTCGAGCTTTAATATTTACATCTGATGAACAGATAATTTCTTCGTGAAAGTGGAGCTTTGTTGCTATGTGTTTTGCATAAAAAATGTACTCATTTGAGTAATACGTAAACATGTACTCATTTGTGTTATACATAATAATGTACTAATTTGAGTAATACGTAAAATGTACTCATTTGAGTAATACATAAATATACACTCGAATAAGTGAGATGTAAATACATGTTCCAGCAATTAATACGTATGTGTCAAATGAGTGAAATGTAAGTATATACTGAAATGAGTGAAAACTAAATATAATATTCAAATGAGTGGCCTACATTAGTAAGCAATGCACTCTTAAGACTTTTTAACCAATTCATGACATGTGCTGTGGCCCAGTCTGTAAAACATTGTAAATGACGTGGATCTTTGGTTGTGGATTGTAACGTCACAGTAATTTTACCGTCATATCACCGATAACAGACAGTGCGAGATAAATAGATCCCACTCAAAAGCAGTGGTTAACAGGGCACACTCAGAAACACTGGTTACAATTGTGAATTTTATTCGAAAGAGACCCACAAAATTGTCTCTTTTTTCCGCAGTCGGGAAAGTTGTTGATCTATAACAGTAAGTCAAATTTGGGAGGGGGAAAGTTTTGCTATATATAAGTCAATATCAGAAGGAAAAGTTGTGGATCTATAGCAGTAAGTCAAATTTGGGAGGGGGAAAGTTTTGATATATATATATAAGTCAATATCAGAAGGAAAAGTTGTGGATCTATAGCTGTAAGTCAGTTTCAGGTTGGAGGGAAGTTAAGCAGAGTTAAAATGCAAATTCCTCAAGTTAATCGACTGTTTTCATTACTGAAGAAAGCTATGTTGAATGTGTGACAGGCTATTTTGTAATGACCAGAGGGTGTCTTTATCTTTGAGAATATTACCATCACTCCACATTTATGAAGAATACACACGTCTTAATTTGCAGGCAACCATAGAGTAACCTCCCATACCCTTTCCAGAGCAAACCCCAGTGTTGTAACTAAATACTAGAGAATAACTCTAACCTAGCAAACGTTCAACGAGCAGGGGAACACCCTCTTCAAAAGCTTATTAGTTATTACACCACCATCACCACTCCTGACCTTTTAACCCAGTTAAAACAATAGGTCGAGGGTGATAAACAAAGAAATAAAAAGTATTAATGATACAAATTAACTACACACTGCACAGCAATTTGACATTGATCAAATACAAATAAATAAATATACAACAAATACATACAAGATACATGGAGTAAAACACACACACACACACACACACACACACACACACACACACACACACACACACACACACCTATATATATTAAATTCTCATTACAGTTCAGACTTCAAAATTCATTTGATAATTGTCTATTGATAAAGTTTTTGAAATATCTCTAGCCCTCTCTAGAGGCCCCTAGAGTGAACAATGTTACTTCTGTCAAATTACATTCAGACAACACAGATAATGCCCATCACCAGAGAATAAGGACAGTTCAAAGTTTGTTTACAAACAAACGGGTCACAAGACCTTGTATGCTCTTCACTTGCAGTGCATGATGTCAGAGGCGAAGCTCACATGCAGCACACACATTTGGCAAGTTGAAACAGACTTCAATGCAAGAGTCCTCAACAAGCTGCAAATGGAAAACCTCACAGACTCATTTACAAGAGGTGCCATGGAACCAAAATCAAGATCAGAGAACCAAAACACTTTCTCATGAAAAACAGTTTTTGTGCATGTGAGCACCTTGATTAGCTTTTCATCTGCCCATATCTTTTTCTTAACCCTCTTCAGAATTAATTTAGTGGTTATAAAATTCTGCCATGACTGAGCAGCATTTCTCCTTTTACTACACCTATAATTAACCACAAAACTTTACTGCATGGTTCTCTTATCAATTAAATATTTTACTACACTTATAAATAAACGCAAAACTATACTGCATGTTTGAATTATCAATTAAGTATTTTACTACTCCTGTAAATAAACTCAAAATTATATTGCATGTTTCTCTTGCAAATTTTGTACATATTATTTATTACAGATCAACATGACTGAACAAAGTGGTATTTCTTCATGCTAGAAGAAATCTCTACATCACCACAAGAACAATTTCACAGGGGTTTAGACTTGCCATGTAATTGCTTCAAGTTCCCAATTATGGTTTACACATGTTAGTTACAAAAAAAACCCAGCTAATTGTAAATCACATAGTGTTTCCCCCAAATAAATAAGTAAAAGGAATATCTCAGAATTAGTAAACAGCACACAAGCTCATAGATAAAAATTAAAAATACATTATTACTCAGCTGGAAGAAAAACATCCAAATTACATTTCTGTTTAACTGAAAGGAAGCTTTACAAATGATAAAATTTACAACTCTACTCTTGAGTGACATTGACCACACACATATGCGTCACAAGTGGAGACTTTGAAGGGAAAGAAAAAAACTACGTCTTTCATAAATACCTTGAGACAAGGGGGTATTTCAACATGTCATTTTGCTATTGGTCTGCTACCATTGCCAGTAGGCAGCCATTGGTTAGTCCTAATTGGCTAGCTTCTCAGAACTGCTTGCATCATTCGATAAGTCATTTATCTAGAGGAAGATTTAAAAAGTGGAATAGCGCATTCAATGGAACTTTGACTATTGAATTCTACGAGGACTGATACCAGTGCCATTTAATTTTAATATTGTTTCAGGCAATGTCTTTAACCAAACCAAAACTAACCAAGATGAGTGGAATGAATGTAGCAAACACAACCATTGTATATAATTGCTTCTATCACAGTTATCCAAACTAAGATGATTTATATTACTAACCAAACCGAAACTAACCGAAATATATGCACTAGGCTTATGTTTAGTTTCGAATACGAACTCAAGGTTATAAAGATAAGGCTGAGTTTTTCAACACAGTGCTATTACACATTCTGGCTCGTGCTTGGCATGGTTAAAGTCTTCTAAGTTTTTGATTGAAAGTCCGAGTGCCAAAGTTAAATATTTATCACAGCAATACGCTAAGAGTTCGAGGACAATAATAATAATATAGTTATAATAATCAGTACTACCAAGCAATGGCCAAATTGAAAATAGAGAATAAAATTATGATAGACATGACTTGAATTAATGCCAACAGGTGAGGTTTGCCTCAAGCCACAAGACGAAGGGTGGTTTGTTCCACACAGGATCCTTCATAATCCTAGTGAAGTGAACAGGATTTTATCAGTCGCTCGCTAAATCACGATATGCTTCTAGATAGCTGCAGTTTCTGGTAAACAAAATGAAAATTGACCGCCTGTCGATTTCAGGCCAACCACTCGTACAGGGTAAATTATCGTTAAAATATCTGAGAGTAGATTATCGTTAAGATATCTAAGAGTAGATTATCGTTAAGATATCTATTCGAATAAAATTCTTCGAAACTTGAGTTGGAAAGTCAGAATCTCTCAAGTTGAAATCTTAGAAGTCATAGTGGTCATATCACTGAAATGTATTGTGGAAATGACTTAATATTTTGTTCGGTTGAATTTAGTCTTACCGTCACGCAGTTCCGATTAACGCTTGTCATTGACATTCGTGCAAACTTGACATAATATTTTGTTCAGTTGAAGTTTGTTTTACTGTCACGCAGTTCCGAATAAAACTTTCATAGACATTCGTGTAAACTTGACTTATTTATGCAATTAGGAACGATTAACTAATAAAAAAAACATCATTAAAATTTTCAGAATCCGAAGGGAGAAAGATATCACTAATTCCATTCATTCCACAAACTTGTCTGTTGTACTTGTCTAGTGTATCTACTTGGAAACCAGTTATCCATACTTGTCTATTATATCTGCTTGGACACCCGTTATTCATACTTGTCTATTATATCTACTTGGACACCCGTTATTCATACTTGTCTATATCTACTTGGACACCCGTTATTCATACTTGTCTATTATATCTACTTGGACACCCGTTATTCATACTTGTCTATATCTACTTGGACACCCGTTATTCATACTTGTCTATTGTATCTGCTTGGAAACCAGTTATTCCTACTGACGTAATATATCTACTTGGAAACCAGATATTCATACTTGTCTATTATATCTTCTTGGAAACCCGTTATTCATACTTGTCTTTTTTATCTAGCTGGAAATCAGTTATTCACACCGGTCTGTTATACCTACTTGGAAACCAGTTATTTATACTTGCTGGTCCATTAAAACCAATGAATTTGCTTCTGATGGAAAACAAAACATTTTCTGGAGTTAGGAGCTTCAAAATCCCCACTTACCCACTGGTCGAATGTGTAAATCGAATGATATACATATCGGAAGAAAGTATGAATTTAATATGAAGTTATATATCATTCGATATATATATAACTTCATAGTAAATTCATATTTTCTTCCGGACCGTTTTATTTAAGTGCAGTGTTTGAGAGATAAGCTCAGCCACAACAATCCCCCCCATCACCTACCTTACGTAACAATGCAGGTATAGTAATCGATAGCTTTATTTACCTTCAGAATGACCAAAGGTATTGTGACTTACTGTCACCAACCCATCAGCTATCGATTCACATCTCAAGGCAATCTGAAAGACTCCCCTGACTCGTAACGTCTTCATGAAGAACATCAACTATCGACTATTGACTCACATCTTAAAGCAATCTGAAAGACTCCCCTGACTCGTAACGTCTTCATGAAGAACATCAACTATCGACTATTGACTCACATCTTAAGGCAATCCGAAAGACTCCCCTGACTCGTAACGTCTTCATGAAGAACATCAACTATCGACTATTGACTCACATCTTAAAGCAATCTGAAAGACTCCCCTGACTCGTAACGTCTTCATGAAGAACATCAACTATCGACTATTGACTCACATCTTAAGGCAATCCGAAAGACTCCCCTGACTCGTAACGTCTTCATGAAGAACATCAACTATCGACTATTGACTCACATCTTAAGGCAATCCGAAAGACTCCCCTGACTCGTAACGTCTTCATGAAGAACATCAACTATCGACTATTGACTCACATCTTAAGGCAATCCGAAAGACTCCCCTGACTCGTAACGTCTTCATGAAGAACATCAACTATCGACTATTGACTCACATCTTAAGGCAATCTGAAAGACTACCCTGACTCGTAACGTCTTCATGAAGAACATCAACTATCGACTATTGACTCACATCTTAAGGCAATCTGAAAGACTACCCTGACTCGTAACGTCTTCATGAAGAACATCAACTATCGACTCACATCTTAAGGCAATCTGAAAGACTACCCTGACTCGTAACGTCTTCATGAAGAACATCAACTATCGACTCACATCTTAAGGCAATCTGAAAGACTACCCTGACTCGTAACGTCTTCATGAAGAATATCTAATGTTTTTAAGTTTCTGGCTGCCTGAAACCTAATATCGTTTCCGTTTAACACCGGAGTGGACTGGATGATATTCGCAAATGCAATTTAAATGCTCAGTAAAGAGAATACGTAAGCGATTTTCCAAGGAACAAGTGCAAGTTAAATGCTCAGTAAAGAGCATAGCGATTTTTAAAGGAACAAAGTTTCAAAGTTTGGCACAGGGTATAAACAAACCAAAGGCTTTAAAGTTATATATGTGTGTGTGTGTGTGTGTGTGTGTGTGTGTGTGTGTGTGTGTGTGTGTGTGTGAATTTGACTACTGATATCTCTGCTAGGGTAAACAGAATAAGTGCCAAACTTTTAATCATGCATTGTTGTGAAGTAATGTAAATGCCAACAATCTTTTGATTATATTCATATAATCATGTGTATTTGATTGTTGATTTATTAAATGTATTGTTAAATTTATCAATCTTCTTGCACATAAAAGTTGTAAGAGACTGGCTTAATAGTATCAGAAGTCATCACTGCATTAGTATTATTGTCTATGTTGACCCCACCACTTAGGTCGTTGGCCAAAATTAAATGACTCCAGAAAGGACGCTAAAAGTCAGTTATCTTCACTTGCAAGTCATTGGTAATTACGTCATATAATAATCGCTACGTTATGTTTATTTGTTGGAACAGCCACTACATCGTGACTCTGAATGAGTGAAAGGTGAAAGTTCAACCAGTCTATGGCGAACAATTGCATTTTTTATATCCACAACTCCTCTTAAAGTTCAGCACGCTGCATTTCGTACGTTATCTTCAAAAACACTGTCATTTATTGCTTATCACGACTTCCATCACTTGGCGATGACTAGCGGCTCAAAGTATATGAGGCAGACCTAAACGCTTGATGGAACAAAGACTAATGGGGCATTTCTAACCAACCATCTGACCCCAAGATAAGTCGACACTCACCTCGGACTCAGATGAGTTTGGGAAGCTTTCACTCGTGACGCAATAATGATTGAGAGTTTTTTCTGACTTGATGGTTGTGATTAAAAACCTGTAGGCTTTCCTCCTGCTGGTTTATTTACCTTCTCTCTTTAATCCGTTTTTTATACATGTAAAAAAAAAAATATTCTTTTATTAAAATTATCATTTATTAATTCACATATGTTTGCGTGTGGATGTGTGTGTGTGTGTGTGTGTGTGTGTGTGTGTGTGTGTGTGTGTGTGTGTCCTTGAATCAGATATTATTATTGTTGACGAGTTTCTGGCATTATCTTTTTTCTACAACACTTCTCAATTTATCGCTCTTGTTTGTTTTTATTCTCATCAGTTCTTGTCAGATCATAAGTCTTATCCTTTGTCTACAGCTGTCATCAAAGTCGGCGAACCAATCTTTGCCAAGATATCTCCTTAAGACGTCGGTTTAATTTGATTCTATTCACGTCATCAGTCATTTTCTGTCTACGGGTCTCTTCAGGTCACTGACCTTTAATTTGCATACACTTTCTTTGGGCTAATGCAAATAAATATTTCCCACAGTTCTCTCCTAGAAACATCTATTCTTTAGTCATCTTTCGTATCTTTGTCAATGGCTCTCATCAGTCTAAATCCTTGTCAACAACTTTCCTCAAATAAAAACATCTTCACATTGTCTACATATTATCTTTGTCAATGGCTCTCATCAGTCTAATCCTTGTCTACAACTTTCCTCAAATAAAAACATCTTCACATTATCTACATAATATTTTACAATCATTGGTTCAGCTTTGGAATAGCTCTCAAGTCATCAGATTTTCGTCTATAATTGTCTTCAGGTTATCGTTCTAATCTTTGTGCTCAATTCTCTTTATGTCATCACCCTTATCTCTGTTCATACACTCCATTAGTCATCAGCTTTACCTGTGCCCACATCACTCTGTAAGTCATCAGTTATCTTGTTTTCAGTTCTCATCAGGTAAAAAGTCTTATTAATATCTACATATAAAGAGATCGATTTAACTTCCCAAAGGTCTCCTCAAGTTAAAATATGTTCACGTATTATAAAGAAATCAATGTAACTTTTCAAAGGTTTCCAAGTCAAAGGTTTTATCACTCTTTTCATATATCAAATAATCGATCTAACCATTTCCCCGCAGATCTTCTCAAATCATAAGTCATATTATTGTCTACATATATATATATATATAATGCAATCTCTAACCTTTTTCTCAAGTAACAAGTCTCAGTATTTTCTATATATGTATACAGCAATCGATCTAACCTTTTCCACAGCTCTCCTCCAGTCACCAGTATTGTCTTTATCCACAGCTCTCCTCAAGTTATAGTCAAAAGTCTTATTTTTGTCTTCCATCCCCATTTTTTCTTACTGATCCTCACGTCAGAAGTCCTATTTTTGTCTTCAACACTTCTCACGTCAAATGTGTTTTCGCTTGCATTCTTCTCCAAAGATCAGAAATATCGTTACCTAACGCTCTTACTAAGTCATTCTGTCTATAGCTTCCCTTAAGTTATTCTTGTTTGCCGCTTCCCTTAAATCATTATCTAGAGCTTCTTTAAATCAAAGGCATTATCTTAGTCTACAGCTCCCTTTAAGTCACAGGTATTATCTTTTCTACAGCTCACTTCAAGTCATATGCATCATCTTAGTCTTCAGCTCCCTTTAAGTCAGGCATTATCTTTGTCGACAGCTCCCTTTAAGTCATAAGCATTATCTTTGTGTACAGCTCCCTTTAAGTCATAGGCATTATCTTTGTCTACAGTTCCCTTTAAGTTATAACATTAACTAGTAAACAGCCCCCTTTAAGTCATGGGCATTAACTTTGTCTACAGCTCCCTTTAAGTTATAACATTAACTAGTAAACAGCCCCCCCCCCCTTTAAGTCATGGGCATTATCTTTGTCTACAGTTCCCTTTAAGTTATAACATTAACTAGTAAACAGCCCCCTTTAAGTCATAGGCATTAACTTAGTCTGCAGCTTTGCATTATTTTTGCCTACACCTAACCTTTAGTCATACCTTACTGAGTCATCTGCTTTGCCATTCTGTCGTGGACCTTCTCAGCTCGGACGCTCTCTCTCAAAACAAACATCACTGTTTTTCAATTTGCGCGAGAACCTATTTCATCAACCATCGTCGCGGTGTGGCGAAGACATCTAGATCTACGACAGATATTATGGGACAAAACAGCCAGATTGCCAAAAATCGCAAAGAATCCTCAGCCAATAAACAAAGTATAACACATCTAGTAATCCTATATATGAAAAGAGAGATTTAACTTTAAGGGACATGAAAAGGATAATTTATAAATTACAGGTATACATTATAAATTAAAGACTGAAAAAGTATAACTACACTCCCGCTTGTGTGGTATAATTTCCTTTTTGTTGTTTTTCCATCAAACTACTGTCTCTCCACCTGAACTTACTGATACATTCACTAAACTTTCACACACGTTGGTGTAATCAGTTTCAGTTCACGAGTAAGATTCTGATAACTTTGACTGACGTATGTCACGACCCACATACACAATCTCGTCCGGAGCGTGGCGTCCGTGTGCACTGCTCTGGCACACCGGCACACAGATCGCAGGGCCTGGGTGTCAGTGCGTTTCTTCCATGGCCTCAACAAACAGACCGCCGGTAGACACTGGACTGTTTGTCTGTCAGATTTGTTCTTACTGTTTGTTTACCAGTTTGTTTATTTGTTCTTACTGTTTGTTTGCCAGTTTCTTTTTCATCTTGTTGACTGTGCATGTTGCGACCACTCAGTGCTCGCGGACTTGGCGTACACTTTGTACAGTCTTGCCGAGTACACAGCGTTGTCATGGTCATCTTTTTCATCGAAATAGAATTTGTATGTTTGTATGAATTACCAGTGCTGTTGTTACTGTAAGATTTTTGTGGTTTATAGGCTTTTTACTATAAGGTTCGTATGTTGTTTGAATTTTAGTTTTAAACAATTGTTGTTGTTACTGTAAAGATTTGTATGTTGTTTGGCTATTAGTTTAAAACAATTTTTGTTGTTGTTACTGTAAGGTTTGTATGTTGTTTAGCTATTAGTTTAAAACAAAAACAATTTTTGTTGTTGTTACTGTAAAGATTTGTATGTTGTTTGGCTATTAGTTTAAAACAATTTTTGTTGTTGTTATTGTAAGGTTTGTATGTTGTTTGGCATTTAGTTTACAGATGATGTAGGAATTTGTACTTTAATGCAAAACTTTCTCTGTTTTTCTTTATTTGCGTTTGTCAAGTGGAGGTAATCTTAATACCCTGATACAGCATTAATTATCAGAATTATCAATTATGTCTAATAACAGCCTAACTGACGCTTTCAGCCACTATATTGAATCCTACCACTTAAGTTTTGTGGGACACGTCATTCATATTAATTGTTATTGATGCTGCCTTCTAGGATCAGTGACATTATCTCCCCTCTTTACTTAGTAGTCATTTATCCCATACCGCTCACCTCCAGTCAATCCCATTTACGGTCATTCCAAACTAATGAAGATAACAATAGGAACAAATAAAGAAAAATAATTTTGAAATACAAATAAATACCAACGGGCACGTTTTGCTGTAGCCCACTCCCACGAAACTTTTGGTTCAAGAATGAGTTTACAAAATCAGATTGTCATTGAGGAATGGCTTCGCTGTGTGTGAGTACTTAATGCATTGCGACAGAATGGGAAAATCTATTATTCTATTTGTTATGTTTATCCTGACTTTCAAATTTCAATATAATGGGGAAATCTATAATCCTATTTGTTATTGGCTTCCTGAATTTTGAATTTCAATATAATGGGGAAATCTATAATCC
The DNA here is from genome assembly GCA_028829895.1 of Sinotaia quadrata. Classification (NCBI taxonomy): domain Eukaryota; kingdom Metazoa; phylum Mollusca; class Gastropoda; order Architaenioglossa; family Viviparidae; genus Sinotaia; species Sinotaia quadrata. The sequence goes on from CM054179.1 coordinate 143,190,852, forward strand.
TATTTGTTATTCGCTTCCTGAATTTTGAATTTCACTATAATGGGGAGATCTATAATCCTCTTTGTTATTCGCTTCCTGAATTTTGAATTTCACTATAATGGGGAAATCTATAATCCTATTTGTTATTCGCTTCCTGAATTTTGAATTTCACTATAATGGGGAAATCTATAATCCTATTTGTTATTCGCTTCCTGAATTTTGAATTTCACTATAATGGGGAAATCTATAATCCTATTTGTTATTCGCTTCCTGGATTTTGAATTTCAACAATATGGGAAAATGTATAGTGTTATTTGTTGTGCACCTCCTGACTTTACAGTTTGACATAATGAAATCTACAATACTATCTGCAATACGCATCCATAAATTTCAATTTCAGTATAATGGGACAATTTTTTAAAATCCTATCTGTAATGAGCATCCTGATTTGAATTTCAGCATAATGGAAACATTTGTAATACGTATCACAACTTTTTGCCCATTTCATTCATGTATTGGAATTACGTATCATAACTTTTTGCCCATTTCATTCATGTATTGGAATTTACGTATTCGTATTACTGACGTGTTGGATTTATGCTTTTGCCTAATATTACTGACGTGTGTAGAATTAGAGCTTTACTCAGATCTTTACAATAATGACGTAATCGTAATTGAACATAACAAAACCTGCCATTTATTTCCTCCCTTCCATCCCCACTCTGTCCTCACCTCTTCTCTTTCCCTCACCCTCTCCCCACATACACCTCCCCAGTCTAGGTTTGCTTTGTCTTACACACCAAGGACTACAAAACCACAAATCAACAAACACAATATTAATTCACTATCTGTTACAGATGAAAAAGGACGCCTCGCAGACACAAATGTGCGAAGATACACACAAAAAAAGCAACTTGTAAAGTATTACATAAGTAGATAAATATTTTTGTAATCATAAAAACAAAAAAGAAGCAAATTTCGAAACACAACCTCATGAGAGAGTTGGTGTCACGCGTATCTAATATAAATGTCTGGAACTCCCTGAACCATATCCTGAGAAATACATACGTATAAATAATGTATGTACGAAAGATAGAGGGAGTGGGGACGAAAAAAAAGAGATTATAGAAAGAATAGTGTAAACATGATGCAGAAATTTGAATTGTAAAATCGAAACCTCCCCTCCCCTTCTCTCTTTCATATACTATTTATTCTTCTTTACCCTATCACTTTTTCTGTGCGTCTCTGTGTGTATTGGTTTTTGATGTTGTTTATTCTCCCTTTTTCAGTCTGTCTGTCTGTCTGTCTCTGTCTCTGTCTCTCTCTCTCTCTCTCTCTGCTGCCTTCCTTTTGCCATGATTTAGAAGCATAGACACACGATGTATGTAAGATAAAGGCCCGTCAGTACAGCGACCTTATCTTCTCTCTCTCTCTACACACACACTCACACATAACCTACAGAAAAACCCACAATATATAACTCACAGAGATACACACACACACACACACACACACACACACACACACACACACACACATATAGTTTCAGTTTTACAAACGCATAGAAATGGAAATGAACAAACAGGCAAAAAGGCATGACGAAGACAACAAGAGACGAAGAAAAAAATAATTATCCCCGTATGTTTATTATACTTCTCAGCTAGAGAGAAAGACAGACAGAGAATAGTGACGAAGGGAGAGTGAGGAGAAAGAGAGGGGGACACGAAAGGGGGAGGAGAGAGGGATGGTGGCCTGAGCAATATCTGCCAGGTCCTCTATCTTACATCTATCTATAACTCTCTGCTCCCAAACCACGGAGATAAACACAGCAAGACTGACAATGCTAAACACCCCTTCAGCTCGCCAATATTTGCACTTAGTCATTTAAATTAACGTTCAGTTCACGTACATGGTGTTCTTCATTCCTGTATGCAAGCAGTGTGCATACATCTAATACTAGCAAACAATACAGAATTTAAAAAAAACCAACTTCAAGATTAAAATAGAAGTATTTTAACACTGGGTTATGTTGTATGAAACTAATTTAATAACCTCTGACTCCTATTGAATAAAATTAGTATTTTGATCTTGCAGAGAGATTAAGGACAAGGACGCGATTTAGAGATTTCCTTAAAATAGATATGATATTTATCTTGCAGTACCTTAGGGTAAGGAATGTATATAGACATAAAGCAATATACCTTACTTACTTCAGAAATGCAGACATTTTTACCTAAGTGCATCCCCCCTCCTTCCCTTTGTCCTTTTAAGAGAGACTTTATTTTCATAAAGCCTTATCTGGGTTACAATTGAAAAAAAGAAACAGTGACTTGAATAAAATAGTTATGAACTAATCATAAAAGTGCATACGTTCACCAGAGCGTGTCTTTTTACAGCATGATTGACATGCAGTCTCTGGGTGTATTTCAGGTCTCGCACAAAGTCCGAGATAGTTCGTGATCTCGTTGCTTGTTGAACTAAATAACGCTTGCATGGAAATCATTGAGGAGGTAGTGCTGGAAATCATTGAGGAGGTAGTGCATATTCATTTCTTCCTCAGACATTGGTTGGGTTCCTGAATGGTTGCAAATTTCAAGTCTTGAATAACTGTGGACCTGACGTATTGATAGTTGAGAATTGTTCAAGAGATGATAGTAAACTAATTTACCATAAGCCTACACTTTATTTCCACAGAGATTTCGAAGTGCGTTCATCAGGTGGTTGTACATTTCTAATAGGGGAACACAATTTCCCTCCAGCGACAGAATATTTCTTTTATCTTGAAAGTACCTCACTCCTCCCTGTAAAAGTAACCGTTACTTACCCAGAAGAGTTGTCGTTGATTGATGTGAGTTTCATTTCGTTTAATACTGCTTGCACTAGTCAGTCCAACACTACCTCACCAGGTGGATGAGCGTGTCAGTTAACTCCCTTCTCATACTCAAACACCACCTGCACCAACACCACCGCCACCTGTTTGGATGATTTAAAAATATGTCATGGATGTCTAGGTACAAGGTCAATTTAAGTCACAAGATTGCGAGCTTGTCAGAGAGGTACTCTTAAGTACTGCACATACTTACCTGGTATGCATACCTACCTGGTTGTGTATAAGCATACCTACCTTGTTGTGTATAAGCATACCTACCTGGTTGTGTATAAGCATACCTACCTGGTTGTGTATAAACATACCTACCTGGTTGTGTATACCTACCTGGTTCAGCATCACACACACACATCTAACTAGGTGAGTATGCACTCATCTGGCTGGGTTAGTATGCACACATTTACTTGGGTTAAGTATGCATACACCTAACTGGTTGTGTATGAACTCTCAACTATACATACTCCTAATTGGGTGAGTGTGCATATACCTAACTGGTTGAGTATACACGCACCTACCTGGGTGAGTATGCATACACCTAATTTGTTTAGTACTGCACACACATATACCAAATTGAGTACCACATATACCTAAGTGATTGACTACTGCACACACCTAACTGGTTGAGTATGCTGCCACGGAACTGTTTGAGCAGGCACACCTGAAAGGTTGAGTATTGCACAACTCATTGTTTTGAGCTCTACACACCTTAATGCTTGTATACTATGCATGCAACGGATTGAGTAATATAGTTTGGCTATTCATTGTGCCATCTCCTCCCACCTTCAGATGCTTAATCATGTTAATCTTAAACAGTAACCCACAATAGTAAGAGCTATACTATAGTCAGCCGCTGTTCTGTTTCTGAATAAAGTTTTTATCAAGAAGTTTGTGTTTCAATTTTTGTTTCACACGCATTACTGATGTGAGTGTGTATCTCCCAGCCTGAAAATATTCTGCTCCATATTTTCTACTACGAAAGAAAAAGAAAGAAATTGATACATGGGTTCTTGAACTCTTCCTTAATACCACAGATAAGTGATTTTGAAACTCGAGTCATTTGTAAACTTTTTGTTGCACTGATAGCATATCTATCTTTAGCAAAATGTCGGTGGCTTGAGTTCTTCATTTCTCTTCGCTCGACGTTAGGTAGGAGTATGTTGATTAAACGTAAAACATCTGAGAACAACACAAACTTAAAACAACGCAAAGTTTTAGAACAACACAAAGTTAGAACAACATAGTGTTAGAACAACACAAAATGAGAACAACACAAAGTTAGAACGGCATAGTGTTAGAACAATACAAAATGAGAACAACACAAAGTTAGAACGACACAATGCTAGAACAACACAAAATGAGAACAACACAAAGTTAGAACGACACAGTATTAGAACAAGTCAAAATTAGAACAACACAAAGTTAGAGCGACATAGTGCTAGAACAACACAAACTTAGAACAACACAAAGTTAGAACGACACAATGCTAGAACAACACAAACTTAGAACAACACAAAGTTAGAACGACACAGTATTAGAACAAGTCAAAATTAGAACAACACAAAGTTAGAACGACACAATGCTAGAACAACACAAACTTAGAACAATATAAAGCTAGAACGACACAGTGTTATAACAACACAAAGTTGGAACGATAGTTTCGAAAAGCACAAACGTAGAACAAACAACACAGAGTTAGACCTACACAGTTTAAAACATCAAAATTAGAACAACACAAACATAGAACGACACAGTTTTAGAACAATGTAAACTTAAAACAACACATAGTACCACCCAATTTCGGAACACATTATTAAAAATACAAGTTTAAATCAGTATAATACACTTAACAGTTTAAAATGCATCAGTATATCACACTCCTTAAGATTCAGTACCACCGATTTATTATGCCAAAGTCTTGGCACCACTCATGTTAAGAACAACACATAATGAGTACATTATTGGTCTGCATGATTTAAAACCACTATATTCAGAACGGAGACAGAACCGCACATATGGTATAACACTGATTTAGAATACCGACTTAAGACCACACAGATTTAGAATATGTGTGCACGCGCGCGTGGGTGCACGAATGTGGTTATGTGTGTGTGTGTGTGTGTGTGTGTGTGTGTGTGTGTGTGTCTATCTGATGAACGAAACGGTGCTTTTAATTAGCAGCTAAAAAGGACATGACGATTACCTTAGATGATAAGAGTTGATATAAACAACACAACGATTTTAATATATATAGTGAAGAAACACTTTTTCTACGAAATAAATTTAACAAACCTTTGCAGTCTCTACTTGCCCTTAACGTGAGCATAGATCATGACGAAAGCAGGTGCTTGTTAGTCTTAAGTTCACAACAGTTACTGTAGATCTACATAGTAGCCGTTTCTTTTCATGGGTGAAGATTTCACTGAAGACAGCATTTATGGAAAGTCTTCTCGTACCTGATTGCTGGCTAATGAGATGGGACAAGCAGCAGTCTTGAAAAGAACTTCTTCTCGTGCCTGATTGCTGGCTAATGAGATGGGACAAGCAGCAGTCTTGAAAAGAACTTCTTCTCGTGCATGATTGCTGGCTAATGAGATGGGACAAACAGCAGTCTTGAAAAGAACTTCTTCTCGTGCCTGATTGCTGGCTAATGAGATGGGACAAGCAGCAGTCTTGAAAAGAACTTCTTCTCGTGCATGATTGCTGGCTAATATGTGACAAACAGCTTGAAAAGAACGTCTTCTCACGCATGGTTGCTGGCTGACTATACGCGACAGACAGAAGTCTAGGGGAAAAAAGTCTTCTCGCCAGGATTGCTGGCTAACGAGAGGTGACAGGAGTCTTGGAAAGAACGCCTTCTCGTGCAGGATTACTGGCTAATGACAGTTGGCAGGCAGGAGTCTTGAAAGAATATATTCTCACAAGGATTACTGGCTACTGGTGACAGACAGGAGTCTTGAATAGAATGTATAAAAGTTTTTCACTATCTTTCAAGCATAAGTTATCTATTATGATATGATGCAATACACTACTTCTCTTGTAGCAAACTTAATACACTTTTCACTAAATGGTATTCACATATACGACTACAACTTATCCACTTGATAATTGCAGCACAACGTTATAGAGCACAGCGTTATAGAGCACAGCGTTATAGAGCACAACGTTATAGAACACAACGTTATAGAACACAACGTTATAGAGCACAGCGTTATAGAGTACAACGATTCAATGTAAACTCCATAGTATACTCTATTCTTTTCAACAGTATATTAATTAACAATTCTACCTCCTTATAGAATGTGCCCAAACAGTTATACACTATCTTTCAGTATATAAAATACACTAACGCATGATATCAAGCACAGGTAAAATATACTTTGCTACTAGTTAGCAAATCATGAATCAGAAAATCAATGCATCCATACACTAACTAGCCATGAACACTTCAAAACATTTCAAAGGAAATCATATCAAAAGATTTCAAAGGCAAGCATATCTAATCATTTCAAAGGAAACATATCAAAACATTTCAAAACATTTCAAAGGAAAACATATCAAAACATTTCAAAACATTTCAAAGGAAAACATTTCAAAACATTTCAAAGAAAAACATTTCAAAACATTTCAAAGGAAAACATTTCAAAACATTTCAAAGGAAAACATTCAAAACATTTCAAAGGAAAACAGATCAAAGCATTTCAAAACATTTCAAAGGAAAACATATCAAAACATTTCAAAACATTTCAAAGGAAAACATTTCAAAACATTTCAAAGGAAAACAGATCAAAACATTTCAAATGAAAAAAGAAGCGCATGCGTATGAACAGCTCAAAATAGACATCATCTCATTGTTAGTGCTATGGTCTTCTATGAGCTCTTTGTCTAAATTATATTTTAGCCAGTCATTACAATGTGCAAAAATGTCATACAGAGCCATGATGTCACCACTCGGTATAGCCAGGTGTGGCTCTTACATTCACACAAATATATACAGTTACTGAAGTAATAAAAATATCTAGGAACAAATCCATAATTTGCAATGTCATAAACATGCTAGCTAAGAAGACAAATGTAAACAATTATTCAGTTTCAGCAATCTTAATGAAAATTACTTAAGATTTAATTAACAGCAAAAAATCCACGAGTAACAAAAATTTATCAACGGAAAGATGTATTAAAGCCTTTCTGTTAACCGAATTTAAATAGTTTTTATTGTGTAGGCACGAGAGATGTATATATATATATCGCTTTCTGTTAGTTATGTGACTCTATATCTTTGTGTAGGTTAACCATAAGTTATATTTATGTAATGGTTAACAAACAGAAACATACTTTGTCGCATAATTAGATAATAGTACTGCAAACAAGGGCAGGTAAATCCTTCTGCCTCCAATCAGCTAACATATCAGAAGAATGGGTCTAGAGCTGATCTTCACTACAACAGAGCATTGACCCAATTTAAGAAAAGACACGACACGTGACGAAGCAACACAACAACGAGGGTAGAGCTAATGAAATTTCAAATTATCTAAACTGATACACGGTCAAAGATCTGGGGAAAATATTTCCTTACTTCTTTTGCGTGGAGTGGTTGGGTGGGGTGGGGGGTGGGGGAAGAGGAACAGTAAATTCTAAAAAGTAATTCTACGGCAAAAGGATTAAAGACTGTTAAGAGATGATATAATAATCTTTTATTTCATTAGCACCAGATGATGACTGGCCCTTGTAGTAAGAATAGACGGTAGAGAAGGGTGAGAAAATTAGAGGGTATTAATTATAATTAAAAATGCAGAAAAAGACATAAGAATTTGTAGGTGGGTTAGCACAAGTTTCAACATTTTGGTGGAAGATTATAACGGGATAAAAGAAGTCCTTCCTGTTCTTTTCATCGTGAGAATCTCAAAGAACCTGCCACTAAGATATTCGTATTCTCTCCCCTTTCGATGCTCACAATGAATATATATTCTGAGATTTTTTCTGTTTGCTTTTTGGACACTTTTTTATAGGCTGATTAATAGGATATTTTCTTGTCTAATGTCTGACTTTTTTTGTCTGATTGCTAACGCGTTTCTTCAAAAGAAAATCTGATCAACGAGTGTTTGATTGATGGAGATTCTTTCTAGTTTCATTGTATGAGACTTTTCCTTGTCTCAGTGTTGAAGTTTTCCCTTGTCTGATTTCGAGAACTTTCCTGGCTGGACTCTTCAATCATTCTCTTGTTTTGACTCTCCAGTAATTTCCTGTTTGACTCTTCATTCATTTTCTTGTTTGACTCTTCAATCATTCCATCGATTTGATTAAATCTTGTGCTCTTTAGCGACTTCCCCTTGCCAGACTTTCGTGTATTTTTTGTTTGATATGTTTGAGATTTATTTAAGTCTGATTATGATCTTCCATTGTCAGAAATGGATTGACCATTTTAAACTAAGATTTGTTTATATCACTGAGATTTATTTTGGCTGAGATCCCTGCTGGGACTGAGATCTGAAATGTTGTTTTAAATGATAAATATTCTTCATGGCTGAGAGATCTTGTCTACTACGACTAAGATTTGCTTTCTGAGGCTGAAATCGATGTGACAGTTACATTAATTAATGATCAATCTCATTGACTAAATAATAAAAATACAAATTTTTCTAGATGTAATTACACTACTTCTTTTTCTTTACCCGTTTCGTATAGATGACGTCATCTCTGCCTTCTCTCCTTACCCATTTCTTACATCTCTCTCACGGTACTCATTCGCTCAGTCACTGCTTCATACAATGTCCGGTTGTTGTTTTTTATTGTTTCCATGGTAAAAAAGAAATATTTACATGCCCCGAATCAAAATCTGCGATTTCTATTTCTTTTTTCTTTTTGCAATTAAATTTTTTCCTGTCAAAATAAATTTTAATCTATAAACGGTGGAGGCGCCCTCGGCAGCTAGAAACTTAAGTGGTCTCCCCTTGTCAGTGACGGGCACTCACGGGCTGATGTTACTCCAGATACCAGTACCTCTTAACAACGTGTTGATAAGCGCAAATCTCTCCTGTGTCAAATCACTCCTGTGTCACTCCGAAACACTCCTGTGTCACTCAAGCAACACTCCGCCTCCAGGGTGAACTGCGCGAGAGACAACAGCAAAATCACGACATGCCTTTCACAATGTTGCACGTCGCTGTCAGCCAGTCACCGATAATCACATGGGGCTCACACACACACACACACACACACACACACACACAAACACACGCACGCACGCACGCACGCACGCACGCACACACACATACACACACGCACACACATAAATATGCTCACATACACATACATATAAACGCACGCACACACTCACAATTGCACATACACACACACACACACAAGCACACACACACACACACACGCACACATGTTTCTCAATTATCAGCATTCTCATACAGTCAAGTTCAGCAACGAACCACGTCACGTTTTTGAAAAAAATCCCTAACCACTGCTCGATGAAACGCCAGGGGAATCCTACAACCACGTCACACATTACCCGTCGTCAGTGGCATCTGGTCGTTGTCAGCTTAGTTAAGTCGGGTGAGGGCAAAACAGACTTGATCGTCTTCACTGAAAACTTAACGTATTCTGCCAACTAACAGTTCAATATTATTACCTCGACACAGTCAAGCATTATCCATGACAACGTTGCGTCCTCATTTAACTGCAGCTTCACTCAGCAACAACAGCGACATCGCTATAACCACCATACTCTGCTAAGCACATTTGAGGCGAAAAGCTGTGCACACATTTAAACACAATGTGAGCACGACCATAAAAACCATTTAAATTATTTTATCATCTAACCATCACTTAATGCCACTGTTAAATCGGAGACCAAATAAAAACCCACTAAAACGCCGCTATATTCTCACGGTTCTCAGGCACCTCTGTTAAGTAGAATAACTACAGTTCTAATATACTTAAAGACAAAGTGAAATGGAATCTAGGTCAAACATAGTTTATTAACTAGATTTGCCCCCCCCCCCTCCATTACCAAGATACACGATCCCCAAGTCCTTGGGGTAAAAGCAAGCAGAAGTGACGTCAGACAAGGGTTCAAATGGCCGCCAATGTAATTTTCTCTGGCAGTTCATGTACGTTTGATTCAGTTCGAACTGATGACAGCAAAAGTTCAACGGTTAGTTGAACCATTTGTAACGATGTTAGAGATACCAAGGAAACAATGGATGATAAGTTATTATTTTAATATAGTCAGCATACCACATAGCGTTTCTTTGTTTAATTGTAGTCAACGTTAAGATTATAGACATATACTATTATTAAAATGAATGACGAAATCATTTTTTAAAATGTTACTATTAGTGATACTATTAAAGTTCTATACCAACAGTTAGAGAATAGCAGTATGTTTAACCATGTTTTATTTTTCAAACAACGCGTTTACCGCAAGACAAATATGTCGGACAGCGCATGCGGATTGTAGATCCACATCGTGACGTCATATGTTATGTTACTATGGTGAGAAGTCAGTCTCGCAAATGAACGAGAGCTCTGATTTCTTTCAGAAATATTGACTTTCAATACCAAAATAAATGCATTTATACAAATCTCTGAACGTTTAAATTTTGCCGTCTTGATTCTAAGAATAGGCATTACACATTTCATAGGGATTTATTCCAATCTGTGGCTGACCTAGATTCTATTTCACATGGTCTTTAAACTAATGGTTCTCAGACACCTCTGCTAATTACAGTTCTAGCATACTTAAACTAATGGTTCTCAGACCCTTTTGTTAAGTCAGATAACTACACTTCTTGGATTCTTAACCTAATAGTTCTCAGACCGCCTGTGTTTAGTCGGATAACTAAATTAGGACATAACTGGAACTAACGGTCCCCAGAGAGCCTGTGTTTAGTTGGATAACTCAATTTAACTTAAACTAATGGTTCTCAGTTAGCCCTTTTAAACTGGGGTAGATATGAGTGATAAAGTTAATTTTCAGTTTCGTCTGTCCTTTGTTATGCGAGATTACAACAATCAAAACACTGTTAAGCACCTCAAACTACTCAACTATCTCGATATATCTCGAGTAAGAATTTAAGACACCTTTCTGTGGACAAACTCAAGATGTATCTTTTAGTAGACACACTCAAGCTAAAATACCTTTTCGTAGATAGACTTAAGATAAACATCTTTTTTGTGGACAAACGGATCTTAAGATACATCTTTGTGGACACACTCATGACACACCATTCTGTGGACACACTCAAGACGCACCTTTGTGTTGACACACTCAATTAAGACACAACGCTGTGAGGACACGCTTAAGAGCACCATTTTGCGGACATTTTCAAGTTAAGACACCTTTTGTGGATAGATTCAAGATACGTCTTCTTGTGGACACATTCAAGTTATGACACATTTCTATGAGGACTCACTCGATTTAAGACACACCATCCTTTGGAGAATGAGGAGGGATCAAAACCTGAAATATTGTCCAGGTTTGCGATGACAATAACAGCAATGGCAAGGCTGAAGACAGTTTGGAAAGACAGAAATATCTCAGTCAGCTCAAAGATCAGATTGATGCGCTTCTTGGTTGTATCTGTTTTTATATGCCTGTGAGTCATGGACCCTCATAGTGGATCTCGAAAGGAGGATACAAGCTACTGAAATGAGATGCTTTCGAAGATTGCTTTGGCATTTCGTATAGAGATCATGTCACGGATGAGGAAATGGAAAATAGAATTAGGCAAGCCATTGGGCCTTATGAAGAGCTATTGGCCACTGTGAAAAAACGCAAAAGGAAATGGTATGGGCATGTCACACGATCAACAGGGTTTGCCAAGACAACCATATAAGGTACAGTGCAAGGAGGGCGAAAGAAGAGGACGACAGAGGAAAAGATGGGAAGATAACATCTCAGAGTGGACAGGACTGAAATTGAGCAATACGGTAAGATTAGCAGAGAACACAATGGAATGGAGGAAACTGGTTGTCAGGTCATCAGTGGTGTCCCAACGGTCAAGACTACGGGATAGATAAATAGATGGATAGAGAACGCACCTTTGTGAGGACATACTTAAGACACACCCTTTTGTAGACACGCTTAATACCCAACGTTTTATGGACTCATTCAAGCTATCACACCTTACTGTACACATACTCAAGTTAAAATACATCAGACACACTCAAGTCTTAAAAGGAGTTGTGACTACTCAAGTTAAAACACATCTTTTAACAAGCTCGGACACTCTTAAGTCTTAAAAGGAATTGTGACTACTCAAGTTAAGACACCTTTTTGTGGACGCACTTAAGTTAAAAATGAAATGTGACCACTCAAGTTAAGACATCTTTTTGTGGATGCACTTAAGCTAAAAAAGAAATATGACCACTCAAGTTTAAGACACCTTTTTGTTGACACTCTCAAGCCTACACACCCCGTCTTAAATTCCTAATTAGTCCTATTTCACAGGGTTAAACTGCTGGCGCTCTCAGCAGTTTTCCTTGTTCCCAGAGGACAGAAGACTATAGACCCCTCTGGTCTAATAACTATCTGACTAAGACTAAATATATAAGTAACATTTAACTCGAACTGCCCATAATTGTCGATAGCATACATCACTTGTGAGACCAACAACTTTCGGCATCATTTGCAGGAATCTTTTACTCAGGTGGTGGCAGTGAAAATGTAGTGTCAATGGTCTGCGTTCACTGTCAGTCCAGTGGATAGGGAGGGATATTTATGTTCGCTTCTCTCCATCTATACTCTGCACGCTCTTTACCTCTAAATGATGATAACACATCTACACACACGGATTCTATAAATAACTTCGGCGCTATCGACCATTACATGGCTATCTGAAAGGCACTGTAACCACAGATACACATTTCATATGCCACGCGTTCAGATATTTGACTTCTGTGACAGCTATATAGCGCTGTGTGTGCGATTTAAACACCAGAATCTCTGCAACACAGCGGTCTAACAGTTCAGAAGGCTTTAACTAAACGACCAGTCGCAAAGATACTGATACGAATGGTGTAATTTAAAACGCTCTGACTGGGATAAATAAATGTCGTCCGCAATAATTTTAAAGTGCGTGCGTGCGTGTTTTAAACAAACTAATAAACATGAGCAGTTAAGGCGTGCTTGCGTGCAGATTTAGTGGGTTGTTGGTTATTACACCTTTATTTTGTCAGATTTAAATTCGAGCCATTCCGAGATTAATCTTCGCCTGAACAGTGGATAAATCTGTCTGAATTGGGTGAAATTGTGGCTGAACCGAGCGAATTTATGTCTGAGCTGTGAGTGAATTTGTGTCTGAGCCGAGTGAAGTTGCGTCTGAGCCGAGTGAATGTGTGTCTGAGCTATGAGTGAAGTTGTGTCTGAGTTGTGAGTGAAGTCTCTGAGCTGTGAGTGAAGTTGTGTCTAAGTCGTGACTGATTTTATTTGAGCCGTAAGTGAATTGTGTCTGAGAATTGAGTGAATTTGTATCTAGATACAAAGTGAATTCGGGGGAGTTTGAGCATTGAGAGAATTTCATCCGAGCCACAAATGACTACGTTCGGACTGAGTGTGTGTATGAGCAACCACTGAGTTTCAATGTCAGTAATGATAAGAATGGAAACAAACACATACACAAGTGCTCTTTGCCACTTCACTAGAGTTCACAATACAGAGAGAGAGAGAGAGAGAGAGAGAGAGAGAGAGAGAGAGAGAGAGAGAGAGAGAGAGAGAGAGAGAGAGAGAGAGAGAGAGAGAGAGAGAGAGAGAGAGGAAGAAAACAAAACGTGACAAATAGCAGAAAAGACATTTTGGAGTTGGATTAAAACTAAAGAAAATGCACCACCAAACATAATGCAAAATGGCAAAAATCATCAAGGCATACAACAGCAATAATAATTCTTTCCGATCTAACTTATTTACCTCTACTAAAAATGTTTCATTAAGTCTTGTCTTTAGGCCATCTCCAGAGTTCACTAAGCGTGACTACATTTCACCAACACTATCATGTCACACATTTAAGTCGTGATCACACTTCAGTAACACCACTATTATCTGCTGGTAGGATATATAGATTGCTAAAAGGTAATCATCATTGCCCTCTGTACTCTCATATGACTATAGTGTTGCTGAAATGTAGATTATTGAGTCTTTACTACATTTCAGCAACACTATAGTACATGATCACATGACAGTAGGGTATGACTACCCTTTAGCAACTGCTGTATAGTCTGTAAGAAGTTTTCATTACGTTCTGTTAGAATGTTTCAACAATACAATATACGTATGGTTCTATATAATATTTGAGAATATTCTAATTATATCTCAGCAGTATTAAAAATGATAATACACTTTCAGTACACCAGATTTACACTTCAACAGCAATAAAAATTATAATCCTATATGAATTTCAGTCTCGGTTGACTTTCAACAGTACGATAATTTGTCGGTATCGTAAATACGTTTCACTTTACAGTATCTTTGGACTTGCGTATGTGTGCTTAATTCAAGGTCTGTTTTGCTGACTAAGCACTAAAGAAATATTACCCTTGTGACGGTCTCTTAGATCGACATTACATGCCCATACTTTCACAGCATTTCACATCCTTCTAGAGACAGCCTCCCTAGATCGACACTGCGTGCCCATACTTTCACAGCATTTCACACCCTTCTAGAGACAGCCTCCCTAGATTGATACTGACTGCCCATACTTTCACAACATTTCACACCCTTCTAGAGACAGCCTCCCTAGATTGATACTGACTGCCCATACTTTCACAACATTTCACACCCTTCTAGAGAGAGTCTCCTTAAGTTATATATCCCAACCTTTCACTCACTGTGACTGTCTCCTTTGTGATGTTTCGTGACTCCATTTAACATTGCATTTGTGCCAGTTTCCCTACTATAATGTATCTTGACCTTACGTGCACACAATGTGGTGTCCATCCTGTGACCCAGTCTCCCATTGTGATTTGTCGAGAGCAGAATCCCATTTCATTTTGCATTATTCTAGCGAATCTCCCAGAGGGATGTGTCGTTAGCTTACTCCCACACTTCTTCACATCACTCTTGTGACAGTCACCATAGAGCACATGTCAGCTGATAACTTGTGACTATCACCATAGAGCACATGTCAGCTGACAACTTGTGACCATCACCATAGAGCACATGTCAGCTGACAACTTGTGACCATCACCATAGAGCACATGTCAGCTGATAACTTGTGACTATCACCATAGAGCACATCTCAGCTGATAACTTGTGACTATCACCATAGAGCACATGTCAGCTGACAACTTGTGACCATCACCATAGAGCACATGTCAGCTGACAACTTGTGACCATCACCATAGAGCACATGTCAGCTGACAACTTGTGACCATCACCATAGAGCACATGTCAGCTGACAACTTGTGACCATCACCATAGAGCACATGTCTGCTGACAACTTGTGACCATCACCATAGAGCACATGTCAGCTCATAACTTGTGACCATCACCATAGAGCACATGTCAGCTGACAACTTGTGACCATCACCATAGAGCACATGTCAGCTCATAACTTGTGACCATCACCATAGAGCACATGTCAGCTGACAACTTGTGACCATCACCATAGAGCACATGTCAGCTCATAACTTGTGCTCGAATTCGGGAGCAAACTCGCTCAGTAATAACAGTTGTGGCAAACTCGTTCTGTAATAACAATTGTGGCAGACTGGCTAAACAATGACGAATTTTGGGCGACGTGCATTCTTAATTATTACGTTTCGGATGTCAAAAAAAAAAAAAAAAAAAAAAAAGAAACAAAAATGAAGTAGCAACATGCAGTAAAAGGAAATAGTTCAGCTATCAGCCTGCCTGCCAAAGGACAGTGTCCAGCTATCATCTATCAGTTATAGAAAAAATGAGCTAAAAGAGAGTGTACAACCACCAGCTGTAACAACCAGTCAGTTAAAGAAAAGTATGCAATTATCAGTCAAAAAATATGCCAGTTAACTGCAGAAAAGTGTCTAGCCATCAATTAAAACGTGATGTCCTTTTATTCTATTGGAATTGTCCAATCAGCTAAGGGAAGGAGTCCAATCAGTTAATTATCCAGTCCACTAAAGAAAAATATTCAGTCAGTTGAAAAGTGTCTGGTCAGTTAAAGAAGTGTTCCATCAGGTAAAGAAAAGTGTCCTTTCAATTAAATGAAAGTGTCCTGCCAGCAAAACAATGTCCAATTAGATAAAGAAGTGTTGAATCAGTTAAAGAAAAGTGTCCAGTTCAGCTTGAGGAGAGTGTCCTATCAGTTAAAGGAAAGGGTCCACACAGCAAAATGGTTTCCAGTCAGCGAAAGAGAAATGTCCTATTAGATAAAGAAGTGGAATGGAAAGCGTCCAATCAGTTACAGCTACAGAAAAATGTCCAGTTACCAGTCTGTTGTGTTTTGATTTTTAGTTTTCTTAATTTTTCTGAAATTCAATCTTCTTTTGCAGTTAAATATAAGTTATTACATATTATATAAACTCTGTTACGAGAGACGTATTTGGGCGTTAGACAGACGTACTTGGATTGCGACTAATGTACTTAGCCAGATTACGATTAATTGTTACGTCATTGGGAAAAAAATCACATACATGACGTAGTTTGGTGATAAACAGGTACGACTTCTTTGAAATGTATACGTCGTTTTATGAAGACTTTGACTGACAACAATTCCGTGTCCCCTTCCCCTCTCCTTCAAAAGGTGTCAGTTGACCGCCTCCGCCTCTCCTCCTCCAAAACACCCCATCACCACCACCACCACCAAACCACCATCGAGAGTGTGTCAGTTAACAGGCCGTTGTCCTATTTGAGTCAACACTCCGGGGTCCACCAGGTACACGGTTGTCTAAATAACGGCCAGTGACGCAAGTCGGTTTAGCTTTTGGTCAGAGAAATTGTAGAGCCTTTGGGTTCGAAATTCTGAGATCAGGTTTGCTTTGCCTATCCTGCACTTGAAACACAGAACACGACTCTAAGATTCCTACGGCTTCTGCGTTTGGATGAGATTCTCCCCCACTCCCACACACAACCCCCATCCACCTCCATTCTCATCTGTCACGACCAGTCAAGTTGACGACACTGAACTGTTCTTAAAGGCGCAGTGTGCATGAGGTGAGTGCAGTCCCACATAATTTCAAAACACTTAATTGATTAATTAATTTATTAAAACGTGGAACACTCTTATGTTCCAAAAACAAAAGAAGAAACATATCATCATTAATTCTCGTGAGTGAGGATAATAGAGGTGCTCACCGGAAATTTTCCAGACTGTCAACAACAACAACAACAAAGTACTATAAACATGCGCATAACCTCTTTCTTGAAAATTAATTTTATATTTATCTGCTTTATTTTAGCGATTCCGTGCATATCTAATGATAATGCTATGTGGATATGTACATATTACTTCCAAAGCAACTAGAGGCATCGATTTACATCTTCTAAGATATATATATATATTTAATTTCTGAAAGATATATTAAAATCCGTAAGGATCTCGCTTAAATAAGCTCAAAATCCATAGCAAATTTTAGTTTGTTTTTCACGTGGAACCATGTCAGCTGTCACTGTAGTTTTACATAAGAACCTCACTGCTTTAACAGTCACGTCCCCACC
Source organism: Sinotaia quadrata (assembly GCA_028829895.1). Lineage (NCBI taxonomy): Eukaryota > Metazoa > Mollusca > Gastropoda > Architaenioglossa > Viviparidae > Sinotaia > Sinotaia quadrata. The sequence goes on from CM054179.1 coordinate 143,208,359, forward strand.
CACACCTTCATCTCTTCTCGTTTGTTCACCAGATGTCACTTCTGACTGTACTCTGATCTATTTGGCCATGACCACGCCCAAAATTGTAACAATTTTCAGTCATGCTTATGGTATCCGTATTTAAATTGTGGTAATGGAGACAAATCACAGTTCGTCTACGTCATTTAAATGGCGGTCATTGTAGTGTTTTGGTTAGATCTCTAGGATTTGAGAACTGGAGCAAAGCTGGGATGTTTTACTAGAATGAAAGAGCTAGAGTCAGATCAACACAACCAAAGAAATAGTTTCTAGCTGTCTAATATCAATGAAAAGGCTAGAGTGAGATATAAATATTTAAACAGAACAAACAAAATTGTTTCTAGTTACTTCACCACAAAGAAAGGGCTAGAGCTAAATCTAAATACTTAAACAGAGCAGTGCTGTTTCTAGTTGCTTAATCTCAATGAAAAGGCTAAAGCCAAACCTAAGTACTTCTAAAAACAGAACAAACAACATTGTTTCTAGTTACTTCACCACGATGAAACATAACCAAATCTAAAGAAAATAATGCAAGCAAAACTGGTTCCAGTTACTTAACATTTCATTCTAGTAATTTCCGCCAGAATGAAACAACAATGTTCACGCGTAATCTACTTCTTTACAAACAAAAAAACCCCTCTAATTTTTGCAGTTACTACTAAGAGTCAGAAAGGAGAAAGCTATATCATAGAGTGATTCTCAGGAGGTATAAATTTAAAAGCCAATCACCTGATTTAATGTTTGTTGACAATGACTTGATTGCCTCCCTTGCATGTCAGCAGTGTGTATCATGTGTTGCAATGAAATGCAGAGTTGCTTTGCAATTTGACATGCGTGTATCAGCACTTGACATGAAGACAGCTGGATGGTAAAAGTACAACATGAACTGTATTGTAGCAAGACTGGTAAAGTGACAACGAAGACTTCGAGTGAAGGATTTTGTGCAGAGTACAGAATGCAGACTGGAAGACTGAAGACTGGAGAATAAAGGCTTTGAGGACTAAACAGAAAAGCCAATACACAGGTGTTAGTCATTCTGCATAGGTAATTAATCAGACCACCCACCCACCCCTCTCTCAGACACACTCACACACATATTGTACCAGTGAACTTTCGTGACTAATACATTGTTCAGATACATAGAAAACGTGTAGAAATGTAATCAATGCGTTTCCACAAGAAAATAATGCAAATACAATTAGAGTCTTCTACATGGAGCTGAAATGAAAATTCTAAGTATTACAAGTACAACACTTCATCTAAGGAAGTTTCTCCACTCCTGAAAATAGATAAAGCAATTATACAAACTTAACTAAACAATTCTAATTACAACAGTTTAAATATGGCTCTCAGAGTATAACAATTCAATTTTAACATAAAAATGCAAAAAATGCAAATAAGAGTTTCAGTGTATGAAAAAGTCAACTCTATAATTTTCTAAGTGCACACAAAAGTTTAGTTACAAATATTAATTTTTACAGACTTACAAAAGTGTACTGTTCACCATTCAAAGCCTGATAAAAACAGGATTTGGTTTTAACAGTGGCTAGTCTGAAATTTTGGGCCAATGCATATTTGCTTGCATGGTCGTACCCGGAATAAAAGATTCTTTGCATGTATGGTCCAGGTAAAGCCCCAAGACATGCTCTCATTTCTTGAGTGGAGACACCTGTCCACTTGAAGAGACATCGATCAGTCTAACAGCTCTTGAAATTTCTTGTGGACAATTTTGATCAACTCAAAGCCAGCATTTTCATGCTTCAGTTAATTATAAACTTCAGTTTGCACAAAAATAGTGATGGCCAAAAGAAATGGCTGCAGGCGATTGGTATCTACTTATGCATGACTGAGGACCTATATAATTTACTTCTGATGACCATTCTATGTAGTGCCAATCATATAAATATCGCCAGACTGGGCTGCCCAACTCGTAACTAACAATTATTACTAGTTTAACAGGTGTTTTGTAACCTATTTTAGCAGATGGGTCAGAAAGAAATCTAAAAAAAACAAAACACGAATGTGACAGGTACTTAATTAAAATTGGAAGGTTAAATAATTAATAAAAATATAATAATTAATTATTACTTAGGTCATTTGCATTTTATTTGTTACAGGATCAATAATGCAAAATTAATTTGATAGGTATAAAGACCCTCCCAAAATAAAAGGATTATATAGCTGCTTACTGTAAGGTTCCCCAATTAAGACAAAAATTAACAAATGTAGTTCGAGATATTTTACACCAAAATGGGAAAACAAAAAGTTGAAGTCTGTCCCTAACAGCAAATTAGTAATCCTAGAGTGAAGGTATCTGAATCTGTTCTAATTTTAAACATCATGTCAATAATCCTAGTGTGGAGTTACCTGAAGCTGCTCCAGTTTAAAATTAGTAATCCTAGTGTGAAAGTGCCTGAAGCTGCTCCAGTTTAACTTAAATCAGTAATCCTAGTGTTAAGTTACCTAAAAATGCCCCAGTTTAAAACATCAAATATGTGTAAAGTTATCTGTAAATGCCCCACTTTTAAACATCAAATTAGTAATCCTAGTGTTAAGTTACCTAAAAATGCCCCAGTTTAAAACATCAAATATGTGTAATCTGTAAATGCCCCACTTTTAAACATCAAATTAGTAATCCTAGTGTTAAGTTACCTAAAAATGCCCCAGTTTTAAACATTAAATTAGTGTGAAGTTATCTGTAAATGCCCCAGTTTTAAACATCAAATTAGTGTGAAGTTATTTGTAAATGCCTTAGTTTTAAACATCAAATTAGTAATCCTAGTGTGAAGTTACCTGAAAATGCCCCAGTTTTATTGCATATGATATAAGACGTAAGAGGCAGTTTGACAGACAGGCTTTGTCGTTTCGACGGATTAAGTTTATTTCAGTTAAGACACGTGAGCAGGTGCTGTCAGATGACCTTCATGGTTGACTAAGAATTAAAAAACGATCATGCGAGTGCAGGAGAAAACAAATTTTCAGGTCAGTACTGTCGTCATGAAACGAACGTGGAAAGAGTGGACATTTGCAAAGATTTTATTAATCTTATGATTTTTATTATCCATGCTTACGTGACGAAAGTTTCAAACCTGAATGCTCTCTATGTACTCCTAAGCAGTGAACCTCTCTAATACAGCAACACCAATTTCTCTCTTGAACATACATGTTGCTATTGTGACTGATACAGCAACACCAATTTCTTTCTTGAACATACATGTTGCTATTGTGACTGATATAGCAACACCAATTTCTGTCTTGAACATACATGTTGCTATTGTGACTGATACAGCAACACCAATTTCTGTCTTGAACATACATGTTGCTAATGCTACTGTTGCGATTTTGAGTTTGCAACTATGGATAAGGTTAACAGTGAAAGGTTTTACTATTCCAGTTTTTCTATTCAGTTTGATGAAAATTTCCACTTCAACCCAGATTGTTTAGCAAACACTTTAGGTACTCTACTCAGTGACCAGTATGGGGGCATTTCGCCTTTAAGATATAAAACTTGTAAAATGGGAGTGTATGTATGTGCGATATTTTTACTTTGTACTGTAAACATCGGCTTTAGGCGAGTTACTGGCTCAAACTAAAAGAAAAATCTCCGAAGACTACTCTAGACATAACATGTTTAGAAGGGTAAAAATAGAACAGAAAGATGATCGCACAGAATTACAATCTTTTAAAATACAAGTCTCTAAATGTATTCATTTCGAAAGTAGACCATTTAATTTCAGTGACAATTGCTGGTAACCGTTACAAAATGACACAACGATACTGCAACTACTACTGCTACTACTACTACTGTTACTACTAAATACTAAAAAAAAAAAAAAAAGGTAATATAAATTAATATTCCACAGGCACCCCAAATCTTTCTAGTCGTTGTACCACAAATTTGAATGGTGCCATTGTTGAATTTATTTGGTTATTAAATTGAAAACAGGGTTTGCTAACTGAACGAGATTAGTGTTTAACATAGTCTGCAAATGTGGCACACAGGGTGCGCCAACTGAACGAGACCAGTGTTAGACTAGTCTACAAATGTGTGGCCCACACGGCACGCCAGCTCTATAAATGTTGGCCCACATGGCACGCCAGCTGAACGAGGCCAGTGTTAGACTAGTCTGCAAATGTGTGGCCCACATGGCACGCCAGCAGAACGAGGCCAGTGTTAGACTAGGCTGCGAATGTGTGGCCCTCAAGGTACGCCAGCGGAATGAGGCCAGTGTTCAACTAGTATGCAAATGTGTGGCCCACACGGCACGCCAGCTTGAACGAATCCAGTATTAAACTAGTCTGTAAATGTGTGGCCCGCAAGGTACACCAACTGAACGAAGCCAGTGTTAAAGTAGTCTGCAAATATGTGGCCCGCAAGGTACGCCAACTGAACGAAGCCAGTGTTAAACTAGCCTGCAAATGTATGGCCCACAGATTACACTATTAACTAGGCCGATGAACCTGTTTATAAATGTTATACTAACAAGGTGTGCAAAATAAAGCTATTATGTAATTGCATAGTTTATATGGTACACCAACTAAATGACACTATAGTTGAACTACTTTGTAACAGTGTAGCTCGCTTGGTGCGTCTACTATACGGGATCTATGATAAGCTAGTTTGTAACTACATAACATCAAGGTATGCCTAGTTTTGAACAGCCCAGCAGACTTCACATATTACGCCATCTGAACGGAGCCAAAGTCGATCTAGTTTGTAATTGTACAGCTCATAAGGTGCACCATCTCAATGAAATCAGAGTTGAACTGGTTTGCAATTGTCATAGAGCACACAGCACAATGGGTCCAGTGTTGACCTTGTTTGTAAGTGAATAGCATACAAAGTACACTAACTAAACTGGGCCTGCATTGAACTAGTTTATAAATGTATACCTCACAGGGCATATCAGTTGATCGGGACCAGTGTTGAGTAGCTCACAGGCAGTGGCGTAGCAAGTTATCATTTTTTTTTTGTGTGTGGGTTAGGCCCTTGTACAGAGTTTCATTTTGAAAAAAAAAAAGACTCTGCTCTCTCCCAGGCACCCCCACCCCACCCCACCCTCGACCGCCGGGACCCTTGTGCATTGCACAACTCGCACAATCCACTGCCCACGGGGTATGTCAGTTGATGGGACCAGTATTGAGAACTTGCTTGTAAATGTACAGCTCACTGGGTTTGTCAGTTGATGGGTATGTCAGTTGAGTTCAAATGTTCAACTTATATAACTGATTAGTTCGCATGGCACGCCATCTTAACGGGACCAACAATGCTAAAGTGGTTTGTAACTATGTAACATGTGGAGAATGCTGACCCACTGAACGGGACCCACACGCCACAGGTACAGCAGGACTAACGGCTGAATGTAATCGTTAATTCAGGCCACTGCGCTACATTGAGGAAGACTTGAACCTTATAACCAGGATAGCAGTGAATACTTTAGGACTGGAGAGTAAGAAAAGACAAAGGTGAACACAAGGGAGAGGGCTAAAGGGTGGGAGGGAGAAATGGCTTGAAGTCAGAAGATAGAAGCAGGATACCGTTACCAAAAAAACCGTTAGATTTCAAACAACAGGGAAATATTAATCATAAAACCCAATTTACCTTGCACGGGTACGACATTCATAGGTAGTTGGCCTACTCTAGTTTTGCGTGAATGACGTTTCTATTTGCAAGTATGTCACTGACGTCAGTCTCGTTATGGTTGGAAGTATGTTATAATCAATCTGTTCTGCGCGACACTGATTTGATATCAGTTAGTGTAGTTAAGTCAGTGTTTCTTCTTTCGTCTCAAAGTGTGATTACAAAAAAAAAACAAAAAAATACACACACACAACCAAACATTTTTCAGTAATTCGTCGATCGTTGTTAATGTTTCTAAGAATAATCAGTATTTGCTGCTACGTCAAACAGTACGTAATTATTAGTACGCCAGTAAATACAGAGCGTATATACAAAAATATGTATTGTTGGAATTACGTCTTTCACTTCTTGCTAGTACATCGAACAGTGTTGCAAGTGCGTAATTAAATACATGTAACTGCAAACACCAAACATATCAGCAGTCAACCCCCAGCCACTGTAGGTAAATTAGTCGTTTTGTGTAGTGATTCAGGCAAATGCATACGTGAGCACAGGTAAAAAGTGTATAACTAATGCAAATAATATTTCCTGTATCCGTGTTGAAAGTATTACTTTCCAGTGATTTTGGGTTGGAGAGAGATTGTAGTGGGGGCAAGGGAATTCTTTTCGACAAAATTCTGAGTTAATTTAAAAAATAAATGGCAAAACAGAACACCTGAAATAGACTGTTATCGCTGCACTCTTCAGCGATTTAAATAGAGCCAAAGCTGAAAGAATGCCATGCGACAAAATATTTACAAGTTATCAGGTGCATAAGGTCGTTCAAAACTGCTTCGCACCCCGCGATGCAGTTAACCCTTTTAACGCAGGGTTCCTAAGAACTAGGTGAATTGGGGGGGGGGAGAGGAGTGTGAAAGGCAACAATGAACTGCTGAAAGTATTTAAGAAAGTGGGACAAGCATAGCTCTTGTTCAAGTGGCCGAAGTTCGATTCCGAGTGTCCGTATGCATGTCTTTGTGTGTATGCGTGTGCATATGTGCGTAGGTGCTAGCGTGAAAAACTGCCAAGCGATCCTTAACCGCCTCTGGATTCAGCATCCAGTCCGTCGGAAGGAACTATAAATGAGGACCCGTGCGCTTAAGACCCGCACGCTAAAGATCCCCTGGCAGCTAAAACTGAGAAAGAAGTGGCTACCGTTAGCTGATCCCCGGGCAAAATTGCAGCCCCCCCATATACCCCCCAACCACTCCACTCTCATATATATATATATAATCACACTTCACTCTTTCCACATCCACTGTACTATATACCTTTCAGAACATAATTCTTTCTGTTGACACTTGCGTTCAACTGCGAAATCAGCGAAAATTGGAAGCTGGTGTGACACACAGAATCAAACAATCTGAGAATTAGTAACTGACTCTCGTGACAAGTCAGTGACGTATGGCACGTGCTGAGAGGGTTACTTGACTGTATTTAGTAACTCAAACACTGCTACCCAACTGCCTACCTGAGTAGTGACGTAGGGCGTGCGCGAGTGACAAGTCAGTGACGTATGGCACGTGCTGAGAGTGTTATTTGACGGGCCTGTTTAGTAACTCAACACACTGCCTACCTTAGTGACATAGGGCGTGCGCGTGCTGATAGTGTTATTTGACGGGCCTGTTTAGTAACTCAACACACTGCCTACCTTAGTGACGTACGGCGTGCGCGAGTGACAAGTAATATGAGAGGACAGCTTGTATGTAAGCAACGATACAGAAGAATAATATCTTGTCAATCTTCAGTTTCGTTGCTCATAAACACACTCTCCATGACACTGAAAATCAGTCTCTAACACAAACAGGAAAAAAAATAATAATCGGCGCGAGAGTGATGATGGAAGAAAAAAGAAAAAGTAGATAATTGTATCTGACTGCTCTTGAAGTATGTCATATGTATTTTGTCGCGCGCGTGTGTGTTGTGCATATATATGTGTGTGTGTGTGTATGTGTGTGGAGCGTGTATACAGAATTTGAGATAGTGAATACCCCTCAAAAGGCTGTCAAAGTCCCTTACATAATGGATCCATACAAACATTAGGCCTACCTATAATTATCACTCTAGTAGCATTTAATTACTGATGTGTGAGAACATTTTATTAAACAATCTGACTATTTCAAAAGGATGCCAAACTATCCAAAGAATCTATCAACATTATATATCAGGCTCAATTCGTCCCACAATGAAAGCAGTTTTTAATTTTATATCTTAAAAAAAAAATGTTCTAAATTTTAACTTATATAAATATTGTTGGCTAATTTAGAGCTCGAAAGTTAAGTGCAGTTTGTATTATATTTGTTATCTCTATATTATTTAATTATCCAATCGAAAAAAAATAAATAAAAATTTAAAAAAAAAACAAGCAAAACAGACAAGCACAAACCAACAATGCTTTCGCAATGCAAAGCTCCCAAGTGACACGCTATTATTTACTCCGGCCACAAAAATATTCGAGGTCACTTTGGCTCCCCCCACACCCTGTTCCATACCCTTTTTCTTTTAGTACTACCTCCCTCCTCCTCCCCAGAACACACTCCTCTGTACTTTTTCAAAGCGTTGTTCGCGGAGAGGTCAGTACCGCCCCGTAACCTGTTCTCCGAGCTTTCAGCCAATCAAGATTGAGGTTATTTTCGCTTTTCTTAGCGATTCCCACTCCAACAGGTTCGCCATCGGTGGGTCATGATATCGGCCGCTTCTGTGCTTGAGAAAAAGTCGCGATAGGAAGAGAGCTAGCGAACGACAGTTAAACCTTAACTCTTTAAGGGTACTGGCGTTTCGATTTGTTGCTCTTCTGGGTTGCCTAATCTTCAGCTATAACGACTATTTTATTGACGAATTTCGCAGCGCGAAGTTAACTTTAGACTGTCTTGTGATTCATTCAAGTGTGTTGCATACAAACCATTGCTTCTTGACCTACTTTTCGGCTTGAAGATTTCTCTGCTACGGAGCAGTCAAAGAAAAAAACAACATTGATCTAATACGTGGGGGTGAAAACGGAGATAATTCATTCCAATATTCGCTCATTGGTAAGTCTTTATTCTTCCTTTCTCTTAAGCCATATTATTTTTCCTCGGATATCAGCTGATTATAATTTCGTTTGCTTTCCGATCTTGTAAATCGTAGCATGAGCTCTGGTGTATGAATTTCTGCCAGTATGGCTGAAATTGTTAATGGAGGTAACAGCATATAGATCCCCAGCGACATACACTCCTTTGTTCTCTCTGGATTAATTTAGTCCTATATTATTTTTTTTCTGTATGATTACAATTACAGGAGCATGGAACTGGACTTTTACCAACACGACTACACCATGGAGAGTGTAGAATTTTTTGGAGACCCTAAGCAGAAGACCAAGCAGTATCGTGTGGCACCGATGCGTCTTCCCAAGGTAAGCCACGAGCCTCGTTTTCATCACAGCCTCATTCATTCACAAAAGCATCACTGGAGATTTATGAATGGAGGCTGAGTTAGCTAAGACCTTTCCATCAGTGACATTTTGAGTATGATCACACCAACACATGGTTCGTGTGTTTGTATTTTTATGCTTGAACATCACACCAACAAATATAACCATCATTTGATATAGTTCATACTGCTTGGTCGCAAGTAAATCGTTACTGGTCAAATATGTTATAGTATTGAAGAGGGCACCTCTGTGGCCTGCACTATTTTTTTCCATGCTGAAAAATAGACGGACCTGTTTCATTCACACAAGTATGTGAATGGTTAAGTCGCTTAATAAGTCATTGATTATACATACCTATTAGTCCCTCCCACCCCCTTAATAATGGGGAATGTTTTTTTTTTTCTTAATAGTAATACTGAAGAAAGATGATTATGTTAAGAACTTTGAAATGAGCATTATATCGTTTGCCCATGTGAATTTTATTTTTTTACCCATGGCGTTGCTTTTAAGTATTTCAAGTTATATTGCTTATATCTGCATTATCAATCTGTCTAGGTTTGTGAATTTCTTTTGATGTGATTTTCATGCATGCTCATCAGTGGCTCACTATCTGTATCTCCTAGCACATTCAAGTTTGTAATTACAACTAAAAGTTAGGCCTACTCTTCTCTTTGTTAGTATGTTGTTCATTTGCTTGTAGTCATTGTCATATTGATGCTGTTATACATTTATTGCAAAAGTTTTAGGCCTTAGGTGTATATCTCATAACTGCAGGCTTGTCAATGTACATATCAGTACATAATAGAAGACATTAAAAAAAAGCATTTATAAAGGCTATAGGTGTTTTACAAGTATTAACATATATAAGTACAAAATTCTTTATACAAACTACTTAAATACATATGAAAATCATACAGAATGACAATCATTGAAATAGTGTCAGGGTCATTGTGTCAATGATTAGCGTTGCTAGGCATTCTTGTGATATGGGACACAAGCATTATTATCATACACATAAACAATTAATATACACCAGTCAAGAGTCAGTTTGCAGGAATAAAAATAAAATTTTGCTTGGCATTGGTGTGGTTACATTACAAACACAATCATTATTGTCATCTTTGTAAAATTTGTATCCTAACAGGCGTCTGAAGTCAATGTACTCAACATTGTTGTGAGAGTAATCACTTATCAGGTTCTTTAAACTTTTACTTGAAAAATTAGTTATATAAAGTTAATAACATTCTTCCTTATTTTAACAGGCAATATCTGTTTTTACCTAGAGTGAAGCAAGTTCCATAGAGATACATAGTATATATTTCTGTACCTAAGAGTGAACCAATTTCCATAGAGATACAGTATATATTACTCTATCTGTATATAGAGTGAAGCAAGTTCTAGAGAGATAATATAGAGGCAAGTTCTATGAAGATGTTTGTATATAGACTATAGAGTGAGGCAATAACACCAATTTCACACTTGATAATGGTATAGTTTGTTTCCTAATTTGGCTGCTGGCTGCATCCAACTGAACGTTTATTAAAATTACTAAGTATTTTATTTTAGAATTTGAAATATATTTAAGTTGTTAAGATATAATTTAAATTAGAGGTTAAAATATTTTATTGTTCAGTGTGGTATTTTTTTTAGCTTGCTTAGCATTTGTTTATAAAGTTGAGTTTAAATTTACTTTTTATAATAAATTTCTCTTGTGGCATAAACTTATTACTTATAAACAATTCAAACTCTGTTTTCTTTCTCTGGACAAAACAGAACAAAAGGAACATGTATGAAACTTCCCAAAGAACTGTTTATAATTTTTAATGACAAGCATTTTCTACTAGAAATAGAAAGTAATATAATTATAAACTAGTAGTAGTAGCAAAATCTAATGAACTAAGAGGTGATTTTCTACATTATCTCTATCCGGTTTTGTGTGTGTGTATGTGTGTGTGTGTGTGTGTGTGTGTGTGTGGGTATTATAGAGAAATCCAGAAACTTAGATCAGATTCCACAGACACCAATACTGAAGACCTCAAGGGTCTGCATTGGTAGCATCAGACCCCAGGGATATCTCGGTAATTTCTAATTTTAGCTCATGAAATACCAAAGCTCATATAATAAGGCAGAAAAATAGAGATTTTTAAAGAATGAAAACTAATATAGATTTTTACAGGGTATATATATATATATATATATTACTTTATTAGATGTTAGTTTTGTTACATTACTCTTGCAGAGAAAATGACATTAGGCAGATCAGTGATGTAATAAATGGCTGATATAGTATCCAGTATAAATTAAGAAGTACACTATATAATGTACATGGAAGACCTTACATTGCATTCATATTGATTTAAAACAATAATGCATTCAGTTGATTAACAGGAAAAAGTAACATTTGTCAGAAATTAAAGTTTGCAGAATGTTTAGTATGTGCCAAAATGGCACCTAATAGTTTCGTTTTGATTGGTCGCTACATTATATATTGACAAGGAATTCTGTGATTATATCGCATAAATTTTACCTGTACAAATGCTGGTTGAAGTACATCCAATGAACTTAATACTCACAATTCCATTAATACAGTCTTGAGTATCAACAGTAATCTTAGTTCTTTAGAGGAAATTGATTGCTTCTTTAGTTCCTACTGAATAGATGTTTGCTAGTTCTAATATTAAGACTGTATTTTTACCAGCATGAGTTAGGTGTGACTTTAGAGGAAAAGTGAAATAATACATTAACACAGGAAATTGGTGCCTTTGAACCATGATTGTAAATGGTGTTATATGACCTCAAGTCTTGCACTATCTACTGGATTTTCTAGAATATACTATCTTACCTATCCATTGTATTTCTCAGTTTTAATTGTAAATTGTTTCTGTATCTGCTTACCATTATTGCTTCAACAGAGCGACCTCTTTCAATAAAGATGAAACACTGACTGAAAGAGGGCAATATGTAAGCTTCCTCTTCAAGCTCCTTCCATAAATGAAGTCAAATATCTTGTTATACAGTTTTCATTCCAGGTTTTATTTAAATTTTTAGGAAGAAATTATATGAAAAATTGAGACTGTACAGAAATAAATGTGCCAAATCTTGCTTCTTAACCATATTTTCATGCATAACAGTTTGTACTGAAACTTTCTTGTTTCTGGTTCGAATCTCTGTTTTCTCAAAATCTTGTCTGTTCCAGTTATATATTTCCCTTTTCTTGATGTTATTGCATTTTTGTCCAATCATACTTGCAAATTTTAATTTATGTAGTTGTGCACAGATATGTATAATTTGATTTTGAATAAATGAAGCATATCAAATATAATTTGTGTAATTGTGTACAGAAATGTATAGTTTGATTTTGAATAAATGAAGCATATCAAATATAATCTTTGTAGTTGTGTACAGAAATGAAACACAAAAAGCTGTTTTGTATTTCATAATAATATACTTTCAGAAGCACAGGATTCTGCATGCAGTCATTATTTTTCTAAATGACGGCTTTATGAAATTTCAGAATACTTTATTTATATTTATACACTAAATAAATGATTTAAATATGAAATAACAGTTACAACTGTTGACATTTTGGCTCAATGAGTTTTAACAAGTCTAGTGACTCTCTTTTTCTTTTGACAAATCTGGATTAGTGAAGAGTGACTTTTTCTTTTGACACTTCTTGGTTGTCATAAAACTTGTGACTTATCCTTTCTTATGACAAATCTCGATTTTATCAGTCTAGGATGTTAAAGGTAATGTACTTGTTAAAGGTAATGTACTATCTACGTTGAGCATATACACCCTACTTCTAGAGAGGCGACCCCCTTCAAGTTGCTGTGACCGTTTCTGTTCTTGCACCAGTCACTGTACACAATTTTAATGTTTCCATCATTTGCTCCCTTTTGCACACACACATGAGTGCTGCTTATCAAATATCAAACACAAAAACTTAGAAATGTAGCTTGATACAATCAGAGAGTATTCATATTATTTTTTTCTTTAAGCAAAACAGAATTGTCAGAGGCCTGCATACAGAATTGTTGGTTACAAAATGCACTGAAGTATTCAATATTGAATGAATTATACCTCTGGCACTGAAGTGTTGAATATTGAATGAATTATATATCTCTGGCACTGTATAAAGAACATGTTTACACTATTTGCCACACTTTTGTGAAAAGAATTGTGCTAGTCCTCGGCACATTTGCCACATACCTTTATTTAATTCTATTAATAGACTGATTTAGAGTCTGTCTTCCAAACAATTTGCATGTTGCATCTGAGAAATTTCTACTGTCCCTCTCACAAGTCTCAGTAATTTTTTATTGTCTTGTCTCATTGATTTACACTATGTCTTGTTTCAGTGATTTACACTTTGTCTCAATAATTTATTCTCTTACTTGTCTCAATAATTTACACTTTGGCTTGTCTCAATAATTTATACTCAGCCTTGTCTCAGTAATTTGCGCTTTGTCTTAATAATTTACACTCTGACTTGTCTCAACAATTTACATTAACAAATTTGCACTTTGTCTCAATAATTTACACTAAGCCACATCTCATTACTTTGCACTGACTACATAATGGTAAGATTTAGCACTGTATGTAGCCACAAGTATAATTTGCAGATTTACACTGTACATAGTCATAGCACATTACAGTTGACACTTTTAGTTGCAGTTGATAGATATAGACTGTATATAGCCACAGTATGTTACAGTTGACAGATTTGTACTGTACATAGCCATAGCATTGTACAAATGACAGATTTAGACTGTATATAGCCACAACATTTTACAGCTGACATATATTTAGACTTATTTAGCCATAGCACTTTACATTTTACAGATTTAGACTGTATATAGGTGCATCACTTTACAAATGACAGATTTAGATTGTATTAGTGTATATAGGTGCAGCACTTTACCACTGACAGATTTAGACTGTATTAGTGTATATAGGTGCAGCACTTTACAATTGACAGATTTTGACTGTATATAGGCACAGCACTTTACAATTGACATATTTTGACTGTATATCTGTGTATATGCAGCCTGTAGCAAATAATAGAAATGTACATACTCAGTGAACATAATGTATACAATGGACAGAGTTAACTGTACCAAGTCACACAGTGCTGTGTTAATATTTCACATATATCAAGCCACTCCACCTTCTGAACATTGATTATAATCATATATCGGTAAGTTTTCATTTGATAAGTAGTCATCCTGATAACTGCATATTTCATAAATGCTTTCCATCATTTAAGATCACTTTTTTTAAGGTACCCCTCCATTCTTTCTATCAGTGATTTTCTCAGTCTTAATAGAATCAGGGGTGTATCTCAACCAATCCATTGCTGTGTTTTCTATCAATAATTATTTATAATGCACCTTGACAGAACTTAGCTGACTGGTGTTAAAAATGCCAGTGCCTGTACACCTTCACAGCTGCGACTGGTTTAAAATGTCACCAGTTTACAATAAATAGCATTTGCATTGTAGATTGATAGGATTTACATAGTAAAGTATCATTATTTTCTCTTCTCGCCCCTACCCCCACCCCCCAATACATTTCGGTGTCTTGTTGTTACCCTACCCCAGCAGAATAAATCAAAGGATATTAGTGAAAACAAGGCATTAGCATAGCAAAAGTTCACAATTTCGTATAAGAGAGCCGATTAGAGTAAATTATAAACTGACAACAACCGGGATGTTTGTAAAAACATATTACGTTTAGAGACTTGTTTCCCCCCCCCCCCCACAAGTACTGAAGTAGCGCATGGAGCAGATTTTGGTTGGCCTTTCGGAGTCACGTGACGGAAAGTCTTGTCAATCCACTCTTCATGATAGCGAGCGTCTTGTTTTGATTTAGGCTTAGTTACAGAGAGCTAGTGAGGCCTCTTTATTGTTGACCTGTTTTGATTTAGGCTCAGTTACAGAGAGCTAGTGAGGCCTCTTTATTGTTGACCTGTTTTGATTTAGGCTCAGTTTCAGAGCTAGTGAGGCCTCTTCCATTGTTGACCTGTTTTGATTTAGCTCTAAGCCACCATTTCAACTTAGAAAGCTTCACCTCTCAACCATGTAGCTATTTAAATTGTCGACTTCATTTAAAATTTCGGCCTACATAAGTCTTCAATAATTATCTTTCTTACACAAACCAGTCAGAATGCAGAGCGCATTCCCCCGCTATTGTTATAATTTCAAAGGCTTTTCGTAAATAGATTTGGATATTGTTACTATTTTTCAACTTACTATATACCTTCCATTTAATTATATGGACACAATGAATGGATTGAGTAAGTTACGACCTTGTCCTATTGGGGTTATGACCTTTATGAATTAGTACACTGCGACACAACCTGTTTTAGAGAGCACGCTTATGGCGTCACCTGTGACGGGTGCAGTTTAACAAGGAAGTGTTAAATAAGAACTACAGTTGGATGTTGCCTCGTACTAATTTTGAACCCACGCCGCCCTTGGCAGAACCCCTCTCCACCCCACCCCCTTCTCAAACCTTGCCCCAAACACCCATATATACTTTTTTTTCAAACGCAGTGAAGGTGTAACCGTACATGCAACACACTTGCTGTCGAGTGTAAAAGTAGCATTACTTCTTTCTTGTCCGTTTGATATCTTGAGGACATCAAATTATAATCCATAAATTATTTTGTTTTTAATAACAGTAGTTTATTATTAATTCAATGTTTAAAACACGCTGAATAGTGTTGCACGACACGTGACATCATTCTAGTTTAATGTGTTGTCATCCAATGGGTGTTTTTTTTTTTTTTTTAAAGTAACGATGCCTTAGATATACTAAGTAGTACCCGTAGTTTGAAAGCTTTTGAATTGTGTATCATTTAAAAGGGTTAATAATACAATGAGCTGAAAAGGGTTAACACTGAGTGTGGTTTTGGTAGGGTGAGTTCGGCGTGGTTTATGTTTGATGTGGCCAGGAGAGCTTGCTGCCATGTTTTATTGTTTACCAAGTTGACGGACTAGTGTTTGTTTCTGGAAAACTGCCACTGGAGACCGGCCAGGAAAGGGAGGCAAGAAAGAGCGGGATGTGGGGAGAGGGGCATAGCCCTAAGGGAGGTATGGGTGTGGAGAGCAGTCATAAGCCGAAACGAATCTTTTCGTCCTCGTCTCCCTCCCCCGTAAGTAGATGGCCCCACCCAACCCACCTAGTTTTCTTACTACATAGAGTGAGAATATTTTATTTCCTCGATAAGTAGGTGAAGAGACATTTTTTACTCCACCCACCCCAACTCCTCTTAATATGTGCTTTGTCCACTCGTCTAATGGTCATAGTTATCTCCTCTTGAAAGCCTCTTTTTTGAGTAAAAACATACGCACATCAGAAACGTGTGTCGATTAATTTAATTGATTGTACTCGTGCTCGAGTGTAGCACTGTTTTGGCAGTAACTTTGGAGTGTCGCGTGCGTTTATGGAGCTTTCAGAAATGTTAAAGTGTGAGTAGTAGATCAAAATTAGTGAGTGGGTTTGAATAAAGCCGAAAGTGTGACTGTGTCCTGTACATTTAGGACTAGGTGACACGATTCACTGTGTCAATCTCATGTTCTTTGTATGTGTTACATCATTCCCATGTTCTTTGTATGTGTTGCGTCATTCTCATGTTCTTTGTATGTGTTGCGTCATTCTCATGTTCTTTGTATGTGTTGCGTCAGTCCCATGTTCTTTGTATGTGTTACATCATTCCCATGTTCTTTGTATGTGTTGCGTCATTCTCATGTTCTTTGTATGTG
Source organism: Sinotaia quadrata (assembly GCA_028829895.1). Taxonomy (NCBI): domain Eukaryota; kingdom Metazoa; phylum Mollusca; class Gastropoda; order Architaenioglossa; family Viviparidae; genus Sinotaia; species Sinotaia quadrata. Next base: position 143,225,175 of record CM054179.1, read on the forward strand.
TTGCGTCATTCTCATGTTCTTTGTATGTGTTGCGTCATTCTCATGTTCTTTGTATGTGTTGCGTCATTCTCATGTTCTTTGTATGTGTTGCGTCATTCCCATGTTCTTTGTATGTGTTACATCATTCCCATGTTCTTTGTATGTGTTGCGTCATTCTCATGTTCTTTGTATGTGTTGCGTCATTCTCATGTTCTTTGTATGTGTTACATCATTCCCATGTTCTTTGTATGTGTTGCGTCATTCCCATGTTCTTTGTATGTGTTCCGTCATTCCTATGCTCTTATTTGCGCTGGTCATATTTGTATATGCTGAGTGTCACTTTTCTTGCTAACTACTGCATTGCTCTAGTTTGTATGGTGCTTGACATTTTGTTTCAACTTCCCTGATTGGCTGATTTAATATGTTTCTTTTTCTAATTTACCTCTACGTTTTCATGTAGCTTGCAAACAGTCTTCCCTGTTATCAACTGTTGCCTGATATCAACATTTACATTAGCTTTAAACAATAACACCTCATTTCTTCTCTCAATTGACGTCATTTCATAGAGACATCAATTCACTGCCTGTCTTCTCTCAGCTGACGTCATTTCATGCAAATCAATGAAATGCTCTCTCTCTCTCTCTCTCTCTCTCTCTCTCTCTCTCTCTCTCTCTCTTGGCATTATATGTAATTTCATCACATTTTCTGTTTCACTGTGTGCCGTCTCACAGTTGGTGCAATTTCATGTAAATCACTTTCTTTCACAGTCTGTGACTTTTCTTGCAAGGTCATTTCATATACAACTCAGTCATTGTGCTTCTCTTGCTTTCTATCGGGCTGACGCCATTGCATGCAGATCAGTTAATGTGTTCTCCTTTACTGTTTTCTCTCATCTTTCTCACTTCTTTACTAATTTAATTACTTTGACTCTCATCAAATCCATCTGCTTACTAATTTAAATCTGTGTTCTCTTTTACTGTCTTCTTTGAGCTATTTCACCTTTTACTAATTTAATTACTTTGTTCTCTTTAACTGTGTGTCATCTATCGTATAACTCACGTCAGATTAATTAATGACTATGTTCTCCTTTACTGTCATCTCTCGTATAACTCACTTCATGCTAATTAATTGCTGGTTTTTTCTTTTACCGTCTTTCAGGTTTAGTCATTTCACGGAAATAAATTGTCACTCTTTGTCTTCTCTCGACCTATCACATGTTTTCTTCAATATAAGGCCTGCCTTTTTTATTTGTTTATTTTATTTTTTTACACGCGTCATTTCTCTTACACTGCCTGTCGGCGAACGTCATTTCTTTACCCTGCTTTTCGGTCATTACCCTTCACCAATCTCTGACGCGTCAGCTGGCTCTGCAGTACTTGTTAGTTTTATTTCTTTATTTCTTCTCTCAGATCAGTTCTGACTTCATATCTTTCTACCAGCACACAGACATATCACTGTCAAACTAATTGTACACACGCTCAATCCATTGGACCATACCAGTGACGTATGATTTCAGACCGCTCTCAAGACTAATGTCCTTTCTAGTGGTCACCGTAAACTGCACACCATTCATACATAAGTGGTCGAAGAGTTGGTTTGCAGGTGGCGGTGTTCGTTTAAGAGCCACCTCACCTGTTCTCTCATTTATTTATAGTCATTGACGTGTATATTTGTCGTTACGACGATATACAGTTGATTGGGAGCAGGTGATGCAATGAATGTGATATTTCTACTTCCTAGTCATTGTATACTTCTAAGAACTATTTAGAGTTGCTTTTAAAGGTAAATTTCCCAAAGAATTATTTTCTGCCTCAGTAATGCTATCCTTGTACTCATGTTGCATTGGAAGATTTTAAACGACACAGACATTGCGTTTAGGGCCTTGTGTCCGTGGATGTCTGTTTAGTGTAAACTGCTTTTCTTTCCCTGCTCATTTTACATTGTTGCTAATTCGCAGTTTCCTGAATTGTATTAAATCGTTTCACTTAAATCTGCTTTACTGTTGTGTGTGGACAGTTACAAGACCCAGCAGCGTGCTCTCCATGAAAGTTTCGTACGTTTGATAAAAAAAATAAAAAATAAATATTAAAATAAAAATATTCATTTAGAGACTGCCTGAGTAGCACCCACGCTCGCTGATGTGATTTGGGAAAGGATTTTTAAAAAAAAACAACAACCAGCATTATTTTTGGCGCGCGTGTGATTGTAATGCCCAAACCTGGATAATATTTAACAGATCAGGGTTAATTCTGTTGTTTCGTTTTTCTCTATTTTTTTTTATAATAAAAAAATGAAGATCCAAATCCCTTTTTTTCCTTTTTCCTGATCTTGATACCTGTATCCCTTTACAGCAATAAAACGAAATAAATATACACAAGCCATTTTATTTCAGAATTACTCGCATAATAGTGGACATAAAAAGGAAAGCGTTAAATTCAACAATTGAATTTATTATTTTTATTTAATTTTATTATTACTTTGTGTACTTGTATTTACGATCAAATTGTCATCTCGCTTCAGGTGATTTGTGAGCAGTCGTTCGATCCTGAGATTGGAAAAGAAATGGCGCCGATGAACTTTCTCTTGCCATCCCCCGAGTGCGACGAACAAGAGGACCGGCGGGTCCCCAGCATCCAGAAAGTGCCGTCACTCTCAGACCTCTCGGAGGAGAGTCTAGGTGAGTACACATTCTTGAACTTCCAGGCGTCTTGGAAGAACACAAGGTAACTCTTGAATAGTTTCGGCGCCCCGAAGTCCAAACCCTAAAACTGATAATCTTAGCCTCGTCACGTGTGATGTTCGCGGAATCTTAATCACGTGTATTTGGTTCAAGAATTTGTTGCCAAGCTGATTGGGTTGATGGATTTGCTGTCGCGCACATTGATTGGGCATAATGATTTTTCTTTTCTTCGCTGACTGAGTTCAAAGATTTGTTGTCTGTCTTGATTATTTTGAAGGATTTATGTTGTTCGAAAGAAACATCCATGCTGCTTTGATCGAGAAACCTCATGGGCCATGATGATTGCTAATCTCAGGCAACAGAGTTACATGATATTATGAGGATATCCATGAAGCAGAGACTACTGTGCTTAGACGTTAATAAATGTTATAACGAAAACGTTATCATGATTTAACAACTAAAAAATGAATCTACACAAAAGGAGTAAAATTGAACTCGTGAGATACAGTGCCAGTATGGCAAAGACTGTGTGTAGACGTATGGCAGAGACTGTGTGTAGACGTACGGCAGAGACTGTGTGTAGACGTATGGCAGAGACTGTGTGTAGACGTATGGCAAAGACTGTGTGTAGACGTATGGTAAAGACTGTGTGTAGACGTATGGCAGAGACTTGTGTGTAGACGTATGGCAGAGACTGTGTGTAGACGTATGGCAGACTGTGTGTAGACGTATGGTTGTAGGTAGTCTTGCTCGTTGGTTGACCGATACGTAGCAGCATGGGCATAGAGTAACGTGTGTGTGTATGTAAGAGAGAGAGAGATGGGGGCTAGAGTGTTATGCGGGCTGGAGTAGGGGTAAATGAAGCATGACGGGCGAGTCCGATGCTGGCCAGGTAGTTCTGGTGTTCGACCCTGGAAGAAGACTGACCAGTGGCTAACATCTGTACGTACTCTTCGAAGAATGAGAAAGATGTGCTGAATTTGTTCTGTCTGTTAGGTTGCTAGCATGCTTTGTAAGGACTGTTGTACACTGTTTTATGTGTATACACTTTGTGGGGACTAAGGTTTGTGCACTGTTAAAAGTTATGCTGCATACATACTTTGTGGGGACTACGTGTATACACTCTGCTAGACTGCATTTGTACACACTGTTTGACTGCTTACATTCTTTTTGGAGACATCACTGCTGGCCTCCTTGTGTCTTAAAATGGCTGAGTAATTTTACCTAATTACTGGGGTTGTATTCCTCCCCCCAACCCCGTTAATTGCTGATAGTGTTTATGGTCCTATATGCAAATATATTTACGTACACTACCTCATACAATTTTATTTGTTTATTAACAGGTACATGCTTATAACAAAAGAAAAGATAACTCCTAATATTCACATCTGGGCGTGTCGGACTTTCACCCGTACAGTGGGAAGTTGTTCCCACGTGCTGTTTTTATTAGAAATGACTTGTAGTTGACCCTAGTTGCATTCTCTCACCCGTCAGCCGTGAAATTTGTCCTGAATAGAAATGACCTGTGCAGTTTTGGACTCAGTTTTCTCGTCAATGAAAGGTCTCCACCCCTATTTTTCTGGTCGCTTTCAGTCCTCTCACCTGCACTGTTCTGTCCCACGCTTATCTTTTAATCGCCTTATATCGGCACCCAGCTTCCTCACCACCCTACCCCTCGATGTCCATCTCTGAGATCCGCTGGTCTTTACAGTCTCACCCTTCCTAGGCCATCTGTCCACCCACACCCCTTTCATAAACTTTAAAAATGTCCATCAAGGCCAAGTCGTGTTCAGAAAGTGGCACTGAACATGTTAAGCGTCATTTGCCTGGGAATGTGTGGGATTCCCTCTCTAGACAAAAAGCATTTCAAAATTTCCTTTATCCATGGTGCCAGAACTGGGTTTTCTCATTAGAGTTATTGTCCTTTAATGAGCTCCCTCCTGTAGTATAGTCGTCGTTCTTGTACATCGCTTTTCTCATTAAGGTTATTATCGTGTACATTTTGGCTTATGAAGGTCCTGCAAACCACTTCTGGCAACACAAGTCGGCGTTGGTCTTTTAAGGTCGATGTTTATCTACAGCTTGTGGATTCGACCTCTGCTTGCCTATACCATTGCTGTCCACTATCCATCGCTTTGCCTCCTTCTTAGTATAATTTTACTGTCTCCCTCACTATCCCCCCCCCCAAAAAAAAAAATAAAAATAAAAATAAAATATCTTTATCTTTCTCTGTCTCTTCTCTCTCCCTCCTAACTTTTTCACAAAATAATCACATACACACACGCATGCACACACACATACACTCACTCTCTACACACACATACACTCACTCTCTGTCACACACACACACACACACACACACACACACAAACACACACACACACACACACACACACACACACACACTCAGACACACACATTGTTTTACATCCCTACCATTTGCAGGAGCACAATATTCTCTTGTAGAATGTATGACCATGTTACATGGATATTTCGTAAGTCATATTTATTGCTTTCCCTTTTCTGAGTTATCAGTACACATTTTTCAGCTTTTCATTCCACTTTCGTTTGACCCATGATATCATGAAGCCTAAAGGGCTAATGTACTCCAAACAATGTGTGTGTTTGTGTGTGTATGCGGTGGTGAAGAAAGCAAACAGCTTGGGAACTAGACAGTGGGTTATGTGCAGTTGGCATAACTTAGTCTATGAGTATAAAAATTAATCTGTTGTTGCTGCCAGGAAAGAGAACCTTTAAATTAACAGAGATAAAAAGAAAATACAACCACCACCGCTTTTCCTCTTGCTGAAAAAAAAAAAAGCACAAAACCCCCCAGGAACCCCGCCCATGTTCCGGCAGCTAAGCCACACACTGTCAAAATAAAATCACTGAATGTATAACTCTGGGTTTTCTATGTTCTGGTTTCACTTTGATGTGCATACTATTCGCCTTGGGTACGGCTGTGCGTTAAATGATCCTCCCATTATGTATAGATTAATGCTGTGTGTCATTTATGTATTGCTACGTGAGTGCGTCATTAGTCCGTAAGAGTGTGCCATTAGTCCGTAAACCTATGAGTGTGTCATTTATGTGTTGATACGTGAGTGTGTCATTAGTCCGTAAGCTATGAGTGTCATTAGTCCGTAAACTATGAGTGTGTCATTAGTCACTAAGCTATGAGTGTCAGTTTAGTTTAGTGCTGATGTACCAAGATATTTCCCCCCGCCCTGCGCACGATACGTTCAACAGCCAGCAATCTTTTTCCTGATGAAGAAAGTAAAGAACGTATAAAATGTAACCGAACAAAATAGTTCTTTCGAGACACGAGTTTACGATCCAGAATGTTAAGATTCTCAGAGATAGTTTTTATTATTACATTTTTGAAATATAAATAAACTCTCATACACGGCCCATCCCTCTTCGAGGTTCTAGAATAAATTTGTGTCGTAGTTGTCAGATTTTATTTCCTTTCCTCTTTCGCGTTCTCTCTCTCTTTCTCTACCCCACCCTCCTCATCTCTTATATTTTTCTGTTCCCTTTACGCTGAACATTCTAAATTGTTGATTTTTTTCCAGTCACGGTTATAAAAAACCAGAACAAACCTCTCACTTTGGGATGGCCGTTTGGGAGAACTTTTCTTTATCTGGCATATTTCTCAATAATGTGTGTGTATAACTGTTACTCAGTCTCTTCCCCCCCCCCCCCCTCAGATTTCTGGGAAATGCTAGTGAAATACCTGCTAATCTGTATTCACAAGATATGGCTATATCTAGAGCACTGAAGGTATAATGTGCGGTCATTTTCTCCATGGCCTCTGGTTTAACTTTACTGCATTTTATTTTTGTCAAATCTTGTTATGGTGTCTTGTTAGGGGTTGGGGAAAAAGTTGTATATATATATTAAATAAGGCTATTTATAATCTTTGATCCCTATCCTCTCTTATCCAGTGTAGAAAGCAACACACCGAACCCGGTAGAAGTTTGCAAACGTCACGTGATCTGTTTTCTTTTTTTTTTTCACCACCGACTTCCTTATTTTGGCGCTAAATATCTGTCCTGGTGTTAATAAGGCGCATGTATGTTTGTGTGTCAGTGTGTTAATGTTTGAATGATTGTATGTTTGCATGTTCGTACGTGTGCAATTTGACTGTATGTGATCATATTGGTGCGTATGCATGCATATTTATGCGTGTGAGTGACTCCAAGCGTGCATGCTTGCTTGTATGTGAGTGTGACCCCACCCCCCCCGCAAGAAAAAAAAGAAAAGAAAGGTGTGTACCCAAATTAGGTTTGGGGGCCGTATTTCTTTCTTTCCTTAGAAAAAGTAAAGAGTGTAGAAAATGCACCGTAAAATTAAGCGGGTTATTGCACAGAGCTGGACTCTCTGGCTTCTGTTCTCTGGTTGGATAAATGGGATCCAGTTCCACGTGGTGTTTACCTTTTCTCAGCGATCTAGCTATGACGGCCAGGTGGACTCGGCTGTGTTTGGCGAGGGTGCAGCTTGTTTTGGAGTGTGTCCAGTGCCTGTGGCATTCTCGTCTATCACGTCACCTTTGTTCCCCCCCTCCTCTCCCGCCATTATCCGTTTCTTCTCTTTCTCTGTCAGCCCGAGGATAGCACTAAGGACCCGTGTGAATTGTATGGGCGTGTTAAGCTAACTACTACCTTCGTTTTACAGGCAGGCATTTAATATATAAGCACAACTGTGTTACTAAACAGGGGTGAGTGAGCGGAACAACAACACTAAACCGTCTCTCCCCCCGACACCACCTCGTCCACTCGAGAACTGATAGGCACTCCGATGCTTTTCCTTCGCAAATGAAAAAAATATATATACAAAAGATCGAAAGGGAGACAAGCCAGTTGTCGTTTCACCGGCAATCATAATAACAAGCGAGAAAACCAGCAGTGCCTTTAATAAGTCAATGACGAGATGAGTGAATGATTTGTGCGAATTCCGATGCATGCGCCACTAGTCATGCGTGTGTGAATGGTGATCTTGAGTTGCTGGCTGGCGTTGAGTTACAGCACGGCCCTGACACGCGCTTCAAACCGTCTTGAAATAATCTTTGAAAACAGTGTCGATCAAATTTCCATTCTCTTGTCACTGCAAGCATGTGAGAAAACCTGTGGCGTAACTTTGAGGCTTCTCCGTAAATATATCGACTACAGCAGCTCGCTCCATCTACACTCCATTCATAAAACTACAGGCAGTCATGCGTGCGCATTGCTCCGCGTGCAACTCATTCACTAAGGGTGGGGTGGGGTTGTAGAAGTTTAGGGAGGCAAGGGAGAGGTAGAGTGATGGTGAATTGAAACGTTTGAAAGGAGAGGGGTAGAGGTGGGATGAGGTAGATTAGGTCAGCTGCAAGGGATAAGACGTGTGAGTTGAAGGGGGTGTTAGTTGTAGTTAGTTGTAGGGGTGGGGTGGGGGGTAGATGGAATGGAAGCGGAGAGCATTGAAAGCTTGTATGGTGTCCCAACCATGTCTTATTTCTAGAAGTTAAGGTTTGGGTGAAATTCAAACAAGTGTGTATGCAGTTTCAGTATTGCACTCCTAATTTCACTGTTAATATAGTCTTGTAATTTCGCCATTATTATTGTTATTTAGATATTTTTTCAGTGGGTGTAATTTTGTCATTATTATTGCAATGAGTGTTATTTCATCATTAATACGGAGGATGCAGTAACTTCCTCATTAATACCTAATTAACATAGCATTTAACTACATACAATTTCAGATTGGTTATTTGCAGAACGTCTCACTAGTCAATAGTAATATTTTCTATTTTAAGCTTTCAGCAAGAAACACTGCTCTCTTTGCTGCACACACTCACCAACAGGCAAATGACCTAACATCTCGGGAGAAATAAAAAATGTTTTTGCGTTTGTAATAGCGATTGGACCCTCTCTGTACGAGTTGTATCTGCTTGTTGAAGTACCCGACAGGTCAAGACACCGTCTCTGTCGGTTAGAACCCTGATTGATTCACCATGGTATTTTAGGTATGCTTCCAACATTAGCTAATACCACAAACCCTTAGAGGCCCTCCATGACGTAATCAGTCCTTTGTGGAAACCTCGCGAGCAAGCACGCTCTTTGGTCGCTTGTGTTCATATGTTTATTCTGACTCTTGTCTGCGATATGGATGTGCTTCTGCAAGACTGTTGATTTAACGCAGTTTTAGATTCGGTTACATTTGGTTTTTAATGCGATGTCAATAAATATGGAACAGACTTTAAAATCATTAGCAGCGGTTTTTGCTTTCAACGGTGTTTGACAGTTACCCCCGTTCGTAGTTCAAATTAGCACATCGCAAATTAGCAATTCATGCTTTTATTCTGCATTTTGTGAAAGAGAAAAAAAAGAGATGTTGAATTTATTAGATTTTTGATTATGCGCGTCAGCCGTGTGCGCAGGAAATGAGCACGCGCATGCGCACACGCATCATTATTATTCTTGACAGTAAACTAACCACGCATGACGCACCCAGCCTGTAACGACTTTCCCAAGCACAAGACTCGATCAAGTGACCCGCCACTTGTGACACTAATTAGCTCAGAAGCACTCGCAGAACCCAAGTGCTTCAAGAGTCATTTCCTCTTGGAGTCGCCAGGCTTACGTAGGTGGCGCTGTGCAGTGCTTGACACGAAGGAGAGAGAGGTCACTGTTGCGGGCTTTCTGGTCACGGCAAGTTCAGGTTGACTTTCACACTGAGATGAAGCTCTTAAGTTGCGGACAATTTGTGGACATTCATGTTCGGTAATCAAGGCAGCTTGCTTTGTTGTCTTCCGAGTACTTTAGAATTATCTGACAGTATTGTGTGACCCACATGAAATTTGCAGAATTCAGTATTCATTCATGCTTTGCTCTTTGGAAAAGATTTTTTTCAAACAGTAGTTTGCATTGCTTAGATTTTCAACAACAACAAAATAATCTCTTTACTGCTATAACCAATTCATTTAAAGTTATGATAAACGTTTGTGTGAAAACACCATGCCCTTTAAGAGTGAGCGACAGTGACCGTCAGTAGATGAAATTAGCTGCGACAGTTAAACACGTTTTAAGTAACTGGAACTGCACAGTAGTGACGTACATTCATACACCATTTAAAGACTGCGCATGCTCTCCCTATGTTTGATTTGGTCCCCCCCCCGGGGTGGGGGGACAGTGTTGTAAACCCACCCACCCAGATTTGAACTTTGTTACACTTTTTGTTCAGAGCAGTTACCGGTTTCGATGAAAGCTTTCCACCGGGGGTGGGGGTGGATTTTTCCTTTTTTTTAAAGCCAGCTGTCTCTGCAGCACTAAGAGGTTATCAAAGGTAAAATTAAAAAGAGGGTGTAAGGGGGTATTTGAGGCACACAGTTTAAAGCGAGCTATAAGCGTAAAGTAATAACCCTAGCAGGATTTTTTTTTAGCATCCGCCTTGAGTTACCTTTCGTAAAGTAAATACATTAAAGAAGTAATAACAGAAGGAAATTACATAAATAAATAATAAATAAGAAATGACCGACGTCACTGACTCTGACATATATAATTACACTTGACTAGAAAAAAAACATCTTCAAATGAAAGAAAATTATTTTCAAATCTCTTGAGGTGACGTTAATCTGCTCAGGATGCAATGACGTGTTGTACAACTGGATGGAACGACGTGTTGTACAACTGAGGATGCAGTGACGTGTTGTACAACTCAGGATGCAGTGACGTGTTGTACAACTCAGGATGCAATTGCGTAGTGAACAAAATGCACAGTTCTAATTGGAACAAAGTGCTTAACTCGAGAAAGTATTAGTTTTTGAATCGATGACGTGTACACAAGTTGTTCACGATTTTAGATATCATTTAGCACTCAGAATTAGATGGCACTCTCTACAATTTAGGATGACGTCAGTCCACAGGTCAAGATGAAATGCCATACTGCAAATTGAAGCTGCGATGTTGTGTAGTACACAGACCTGATTTACGCACAGACAGTCCTCTATGACCACACTGAGTCCACACCTCGAGTTGTCGTCCTTGATTACAGTTGAGAATAACTAGAATGACGTGTCTCCAGATAATACGACACGATCGTCTTGACGTAGTCTAATAGTCTCGTTATGTTACACACAAGCAAACACAAACATATTCTCTTATCTCTATCTGTGTGCAACTCACTTTGAATACCTAACGGATCGCGTAACAGGGCGATAGAGCAAGGAATATACACTAAGACGATACTTAGGTGTTCAAGGTGAGGGGTGGGGTGTAACTAAATTTGAAATCAAGGCTTTCCACATTTGCGGCAGCAGTCAGAAACCGGTGAAAATAGTGAGTTCTTTGTTCGCGTGTTTGTGTAACATGCAGAATACCGCATGCACACAGTCGCACACACTACAACGCACGCATACACGCCGACGCGCTGAAATAGGATAGATCCGTTCGTGGCAAACTTAGCTCTTTACCCGTTCTTGAATTCTACCCCCCCCCCAACTTTTTTTTAAAACTGTATTTTTATGGTATGGTTATAGCCTAATCGTGCAAGACGCCAGCTATCAACCCATCACTGCCACTGGCGTGGGGGCGGGAGATAGCTGTGCTCTGCCACTGGCTTGTGGGGCGGGAGATAGCGATGTTTTAACTAATTATAGCAGTGAGGCACTGCAGAGGTGTTAAAGTAAAAGTATGGGGTTTTTCTTTGCTTCTTTTTTTTGTTTTTGGTGGTGTTTTTATTTCAAAATTAGCTTGAGAATGAAAGTTGTGTAAAAGAAGTAGAAAGTCATACTTATAAACTAATTGTACAGTGCACATTGTGGTTTATGTGCATATTTTGTTTGTAATTTAACGTTGGCATTTGTTAAAAAGTAAATGCATTTGCGTTTTTTCTTCTTATTCAGAAAAGTTCAAACAGATTTGTTGTTGAATCAACATCTCTAAACAGTAAATAAATAAATATAACATTTTGCTGTCTGCCCTAACACTTTAATCCCCCTTCTCCTTCACAATGCTAAACCAAAGTGCTGTAAATCCTCGCACATAAAACGATAATTATTTTTGTTTGAAGTATGAAGTTTACAATTGTCGCAGGTTTCACTGAGACGAATTATTGTTCACGACCACAACATTTGGTGCAGTTTTTTTTTCCTTTTCTGGATGGTGCCCATGCTGAGCCCTTACAAAAGAGAGAAACTCTACCAGTCCTAAATAAATGTCAGTCTGTATACCACGATGCACTTTGGAATAAATGCAGTGACAGGGTGCAGACAATTTATTTTGGTACGCATCTTTCATCTCCGGCTGCCCAGCGGACGAGCGAGATGAAAAGTCTAATGCCAGCGATGCTCGCACTTGTAACTTGGCCGTGGCGCGGTGTTGATACTTAACACATGGCTGCCAAAGGCTTCGTACGATATGATATTTACCTCAGACTGCATCTCGCTAGGACGTATTGCGAAAGATTGAGCGAAACACAGGCAGACGCAGTGGCGACCTGCAAGGTGTACAGTTTGTTTGCAAACGCACACTTCGCACTGGTTAATTTAATCCTTGAAGGAGTAGGGGCTGACAGGTGCTCAACTGTTGCCTGCATCCACGCGCAACACACACACACACGCACGCACATTAGCACGCACATTCACACGCACACACACACGCACATTCACACGCACATTCACACGCGCGCGCGCACGCACACACACACACACACACACACACACACACACACACACACACACACACACACACACATGCGCGCTCGCGTTTGAATACAGTTAAGGTGGATCAGTGGTGTTGGGAAAATAATCCAGTAGAAACTTTCTTGTTGTTTTGTATAAAAAGAAATAGATTTTTTTTTAATTTTTGCAATTTTCTAAAGACGAGCTATTAATTAATGCTGGGATATTGTGATTCAAACTATACTTACTCTCCTTCTGTAGCTGTGGAAATTAGAATACGAGAATTTAGAATGGATGCAACCTGTTTGTCTCTTGTTAGCTTAGAGAGAGAGAGAGAGAGAGCAAAAAGAGAAACAATCGAAAGAGAGAGACTGATTATGTATTACTGGTATGCTTTATATTAAATGTATACATTCTCTAAATATTTCCTGTTCATTCATAATATTACTCCTTTTCCTACTTTTTCCCTGCTGCTTTCTTCCGCTCTCATTTCCCTGTCATTCAAGATAGTAAGATAACTCTGTGTTTAAAGGCTGATATTTGATGAGGTATTTCAATCGAATAATCGAACTCTAAGGTTGAGATGGATACAAGAAACTAAACGTCAGGCTTGCGGTAAACTTCTGGACACAAAAGTGTCTGTGGGAAACAAAGGTGTTGTTAAACTCCAAAATACGTGTACAGTATCAGAAATTTTCTGGAAATAATAAACTTACTTCATCGCTGCAGACTTTATGTAATCTTTAGCGAGAGTGGTCATTTCTTAAATCACTTCGTTAACAAACCCCAGATAACTTCATTAAGAGATCCCAGATAACTCCATTAAAGATCCTAAATGACTCTATTAAGATATCTCAAATAACTCCATTAAGAGATAATAAATAACACCTTTAAAGATCCTAAATAACTTCATCAACATATCCAAAGTTAGCGACTATAACGTTTGTCTTGTTGACCAGATTTATCTTGAATATTAACATGTTTCTCTGTATTTTCCTAAATAAGCATATTAACTATGGCCTTCGGGCGCATCTTTCCAACACATCTTTCGCTAACCTCGTTTGTATTCAAGTAATGACCTCATTAACATTTGGCTTAGTTTGGGTCTTAGGTAACCTCGTTTTCGTTTACACTATTTTTGTCGAGTCGTTCTTTCATGAATGGCTTTATTTGCATTTGTCTCACTTTCTGTCATGTTAAATTTCTTTAACATTTGTCTCACTTTCCACATGTTGAACTTTTTAACAATTGTCTCACTTTCTGTCACGTTGAACTTTAACATTTGTCTCACTTTTGTCATGTTGAACTTCTTTAACATTTGTCTCACTTTCTGTCATGTTGAACTTCTTTAACATTTGTCTCTCTTTGTTCCGAAGAGTTTCATTAACATTTGTTAATTTGTTAATACCTTCATAAGCATTTGTCTGTATATTGTGAATATCTTCATTAACAGTTGTCTATGTCTTTATTAGCGTCATTAACATTTGTCTATGTCCTTATTAGCGTCATTAACATTTGTCTATGTCCTTATTAGCGTCATTAACATTTGTCTATGTCCTTATTAGCGTCATTAACATTTGTCTATGTCCTTATTAGCGTCATTAACATTTGTCTCTTTATATACTAAATAGCTTCATTGAGATATGTCCGTATGTTCTAAATAACTTCATTAATATCTACGGTCTAAATAACATCCTTAATATTTGCTTGTATATTCTGAGTAACTTCAGTAACTTTTGTCTCTGTTCTAAATAGTTTCGTCAGTATTTCTTTGTGGTTTTTTTTTTTTTTATAATTATCCTCAAAAACATTTCCCTCTCTATGTTCTAAATAACTTCATTAACATTTGTCTATGTATTCGAATAGTTTCATTTACCTTGCTCTCAAATTAATTAACATTATGCTGATTTCAGTGTCACACTGTCCTTGTCTGAAGTCTGCCACTTGCTCTTTCCCATCTTACTGTGCTTCCCCCCCCCCTGTTTATACAGTTTTTATCTAGTTTTCTTTTTAGCATCCTCCCTTTCCTTTCCCGTACCTTCTCTCCACCCCCGACCCCCCCCCCCCCAAGCACAGTCACACACACAAACACGCGCGCACAGTTTTTCCCTCCACCCCCTCGTGAAACTTACATCGTGGTCAGATAAAAATTCTAACTAAAGTTTCTCAATGACCTATTCGCTGTAATTGAAAAGTCAAACGATAGCAAAGGCGGTTGAGATTTTGACGTCAGAATTCCAGATGTTCGCGGATGGATATGCTGACCTTTGTTTCGGGCGTAATTTGTCGAACGTGCGATTTTCAGCGTTTAAATGGACGTTTATCAGTAATTGAAACGAATAAACATATTTCTAATGAAATGTACACCAGAGTACTCGTCAGCGTAATCACTAGAATACACCAAAGTACACATCAACATAATCACTATAGAATACACCAAAGTACACATCAACATAATCACTATAGAATACACCAAAGTACGCATCAACATAATCACTATAGAATACACCAAAGTATTCGTCAATATAATCACCATAGAATACATCATGTACGCATAACATAATCACTATAGACTACACTAAAGTACACACGAACGTAATCACTATAGAATACACCAAAGTACTCGTTAACATAATCACTAAAATACACCAAAGTACTCGTCGACGTAATCACTAGAGAACACCAAAGTACTAAAGAACTCTTCTGGGTCGACTTAAACAGCACACCAAAAGATCCTAACAAAAACTCATAGTACAAATCATTGAATATACTGAAAACACACCAAGTTCCACTACAGAACACAGCAAAAAATTCATACTAAAGAACACATCAGTACAAACTAATGAAAATATTGAGAAGACACTAGTGTCGCATTACAGAACACACCAGAAGTTCTTACTAAAGAACACCACCTAGTGTCCTTGTCCATCCAGTGGACACACTGAGAACACACCAGAAGTTCGTACGAAAGAATACCTGAAAAACACTACAAGCCAATAACGGTTTGCAGTTTTCTGTGCCAACTTGTGACAGGCGCGTTTGAGAATTTTACTGATGCATGTACTGACCTTCTGACATGCATTTACAAGAAACGCGACTAGGTTTTTGTGACATTTAAACAGACTTTTAACAGCAAAATATTGAAAATGGTTTTATTGGATATCTCTTCTGCATCAAAATAGCGTCCTAAAAAAAACCTCTGCTTTTTGTTGTGTGATTATTTTTTTCATTTGCTCTCCTAGTAAAATATTTATACTGTAATAATTGTTTTGATAGTGGAAGCAAAGCAATACTAATATTAGTACGTTTCCCTTCTCATTTTTTTTCAAATGCACTTTTAAGGAATAATACTCGTGTTCTTACTATTTTAGAGTTCTCTCCCTTCCCCTCTGTTCCTAATTTCTTGCGCGACAGACAAGAGTGCCACTGAAAATTAATAACAAACCATTCATTGCTTGTCATGCGGTAATCCCCGTTTTCAATTTAGTTCAGCACATTCATTTAATAATGCCCGTGGACATGCATACGAAGGGAGACATTTCTGGTGGTTGTTACTCATGGCGGTGGTTCGAGAAGCGAAGTGGATGACGAGAAAATGGTGTTTGTATAAGGTCACACATGCATTACATTTATTTGACTACAGTTGTCTCGGTGCGAGAAAAAAAAATGCTTGCCTTGGAAAAGGGCGTTGAATTGATTGTTGACTTTCAATAATTTTGTTACATTTGCCCGTCTTGCCTTTGTATTAATGCCGCGGCCACGTGGTCGTGTGCAGTAGTATGGTTATGTCCCGGCCAGATTGTTGTATAGTATTGGTTGTGCCACGGCCCGGTATACTTAAGACTATTCCACAAAATAATGGTTGTAATACAATGGGTGGCTGTTATGTGGTGAGTGTTATATAATACAGCCTAATGAGTGCTATTCCATAACAGGATGGCTGTTATGTGGTGAGTGTAGCTCAATATGCATTGAATAGTCCTCTTAACCCCTCCGCTCTCCCCCCCCCCCAATTCTTTTAAAAGTACTAAGTCCACGATGTCGGAGATAATAAATACACACACACACACACACACACACACACACACACACACACACACACACACACACACACACACAATTTTTTAAATTGCTAACTTGCATTTTAATTAAACAGGTAGACATAGAAGACGTTGGGGGGGGGGGTTGCGAGGGGGTGAGAGCTCCGGAGCAAAGACTGGTCACTAAGAAACACTACATACGTAGTAGTACCGTTAACATCTTTTGCTCCACAGGAATTGCGTGAAAAAGTTTTCATCTTTAGATGTTCTCGGTTTTTGGTAGATTCCTGTGGAGCCTTCCTCCTTTCTCCTGCATTCGGGTAGAGTCGTTAGGTGTGTCCTGCTGTTTTTGTATTGTTTCTTTCTTTGTGCTTGCGTCTCGCTGCGACTGTTATAGGTACCTCTTACATTTAAAAAAAATATTTATTAATTTGAAGTTTCTGCCTTTGACTTTTTTGTTGGGTTTTTAGTGGAGATGGGTATGTTTGCATGAGGAATGTGCTGGGTAGTGGGAATGTGAGCTTTTGATTATGGTCTTGGGGGGGTGGTAATATTTGTGTCGTGATTGGTGGCTGAAGTAGTTTGTTGTCTCTGTGTGTTGGTTACATTGTGGCCGATAGTGACTGTTTTGTTGGGTTTTTGTCTTGCTGTTACATTGTGGCCGATAGTGACTGTTTTGTTGGGTTTTTCGTCTTGCTGTGAGTGATTTTGGTTGATGGTTTGTTAGTGTGAAAATATTTTCGGTGTTGTGTCTTGATCCGTGGTTTGTTGTATTGTAGTATATGTTGGTGAGTTGGTTATTTGTGGGTGGGTGTTGGATATTTTTTTATTTTTCTTTCTTCTTTCTCTTTTCTTCCCCTCCTCCACCCCCCATTTTGAACTTTTAAAAAATCTTTTATAGGAGGTGGAGTGTTTCTATGAGGCTTGTGATGACTGCTTGGTGTGAGTGGTTTTGATTTTGTTCGTTAGGGTATAGTAGTGCTTGTAGTTGTAGGTTTGTTGTTTTTCTGCCCATTTTTTCTTTCTTCTATGTATTGGTTACATTGTAGCAGAAAACGTTCTATTGAGTTGTCTGCCCTAAAGTGAGTGCATGGTTTTGGATCATGGCTTGTCTGTGTGTGAATCTTGTGAAGTTGTACTCTAGTCATTATACAGCGCACACCAAGAACTAAGACACATAATAGAAAATCTTCAAAATACCCTACAAAATACCCTACAAAATCCCCGAAGACTGGACAGATGGGGTCTAGATCTAGCATCTGACAAAAGACAGCCATTGACTTCTCTACCCCCAGAAAAAAATATATCACACACTCACACTAAAATAAATAATATACAGTACTCAAATACGCAAAATTTCCCAGGAATCACCTTTGATGAAAACATAAAATTCAGTAAACACTTAGAAAATACCCTCACAAAACCCAGCAAAACACTAAACATCCTCAAATCAACAAAGAAGGATTGGGGTGCAGACACGCATACCTTACTATCACCACATCCCTAATGTACCCAGTAATAGACTATGGAAGCACAGTGTACACAGCCACCCCTCCCAAAAAAATAAAAAAGTTACAATCACTACAAAACAAGGCACTCTTAATAAGTACACACGCATTCCCAAACACTAAAAACGAAGAATTATACAAACAGGGCACCTAACACTAGTGGAAAGATGAGACAAGCAAACACTTAGGCAATGGGCCAATAGAATACAAGGGAACAACATCCCCACAAACACACACTTACAGAACAAGAAAAGGGACAAAAAAGGATACACAATGCAAAAGTCAAGGAAAAGAAAACCAAACAAGTGGACTGATATAAAAACAAACAACTCCCCCATACCAACTAACTAAACGACTACCCGAAACACACAACTAAGAAACAC
Source organism: Sinotaia quadrata (assembly GCA_028829895.1). NCBI lineage: Eukaryota > Metazoa > Mollusca > Gastropoda > Architaenioglossa > Viviparidae > Sinotaia > Sinotaia quadrata. The sequence goes on from CM054179.1 coordinate 143,243,423, forward strand.
CTTAGTAGACTCTTTTTGTAGCCAGATTTCCCCTCGCGTTCTATATCTTACGACTCACTACCAGTTCATCATTGATGGTGGAGGTAAAAGAGTTACTACTGGTCCACAACTAGGTTAGCGCTAGTCACGATTTCGGCCATGTTGTTTTGTCGAGCTCTGGAGCATTTCTTTCATATTCGCTAGTCACGATTTCGGAGCTCTGGAGCATTTCTTTCATATTCGCTAGTCACGATTTCGGAGCTCTGGAGCATTTCTTTCATATTCGCAGACCTAAAATAATGCATACATACATACGTCACGTCCACTGTCGGCAATAATTGACGATCTCGTAACTTGAAACTGCTAGCACGCCTATTTTGATGGCAGCCAGAGTTGGTCGGTAGGCAGTACCTTGTGGCATTGATCATATAAGGATTAAAAAAAAAGAGCGGAAAAAAAATCCAACATAACCCCCTCCTCCCTTCGTTCTTTCCCTCCCCCCTCTCACAGAAGACAACACCCTAATTGCTTGATTGTCGCTTACAGAATCGTAGAGCTCTTGAGACCGTATCGATCCAAGAATATTTATTTTGAAGACTTTTATTTTACAATCGCGTGCTTCTTGTCTGTCGACAAAAGTACACTGCGCTTAGTAAACTGGCGGTCTTTTAAGCCTTCAAACACCCTGTCCAAAGCTTTCCATTCACAATTTATCCCGTCCATTTTTTTTTTCACGCCATCACTAGAAGAAAGACAACGCAGTGAGAGAAGCAAAGGGGGCGGAGCTTGCATAATAAATACTTACTACCACGCGAGTGCGCCGATTGGCTAGTAGACAGGAAGATGGATTGGTCTCTCCTGACTTTCATTCATAACTTTTTTTCCCCCCTCGGCGCTCGCAGTTTATGTGCGCACGCAAAGAAGTGGAGACATGATGCGCGTGGGACGAAGCAGTGCAAGTGTGAGCGGGAAGAGAGTGGATAGAGAGAGATAACGAGGAGGTGACAGGATGAGCCGATGAAAGGGAAGTTTGCAGCAGTTTGGCAGAGTGCTGCTAAAAGGGCCGTTCTCCCCTTTAAACAAGAAATTAAAACAAGGCAAGTGGAGTTGGTGACTTAAAAAGCGCCTGGTGTCAAGAGAGGACCAGAAGTTTTGTGGCGCATCACGCTGGAAGTGTGTAGCTGAAAGATGATGACGTGTAACTCCCAGATCTGTCAGTGATATGCAGTTGGTTAGCATTTTCAAAAGTTCATTTTCTGTGCTAGACACTGTTACAGCAATACATATGTAGTACAGTTTAACGAACTTGTGTAGTAGCTCTTCTAAGGAAGGAAAGCATCTGACAAGATTGAAAATTTGTCATTAGATACAGTGGATTAACTACTAATGAAAACACTGTTTGTAATATTCTCTTTTAAAAATCAAATGTTGCCAGTCATTCCCAGACCCCTTCTATTCTCATGACATATCGTGCATTTATTTATTCGACAGTATCTTTGCTTGTGGTAGAGCAGTTGAATAATTGATTCTATTGGAAACTAATTGTGATTTGCAAAAAGCTGAACAATTAAAACTTGAAAGCTCATTTCCTTATTAAACACTGAATACTCTCCGACTTTTATAAATTTTAAACTGGGAACGTATTTTGAATGTTTATTTAAATGTATTACATTCGAAACCTTGACTGTAACTCAAATGTTTAGTGATGTAACCCAAGGGATATGTAATGCTCATGCTGATTCTGGATTGGTAGTTCAAAGGCCGCGTAACCCGTGTGTTCAGTGACGGAATTAACTCACGGGTTGTGAGATGTACACGACTCCCTACCCGTAGGGGAAATACGCAAATGAAACAGAACTCGACTTGCAGATTGCGAAAAAATGAACATTAAAAAAAAAATCTGTAGTCTTACAGTTTACTACAGTTTGAGACTCACCTGTTATGTTTCCAGTAGGAGACTGATATTAAGGCAAATGGTTGGAATTACACCACTACAAATGCTTGCAAATGACATCTCTGTACATACTTGCAAATGACAGCATTATGCCATGTTGCTATGACAGCACTGCAAATGGTGGAAGCTGTAACTGGGTAAATGAACTGCTTCATGCAATGTACTAAATTTACTTTTCATGACCCAGGCGATTGGATAAATGCCTAAGCTGGAAAATTGGCAGTTAATCAGAACTCGTGTCAATCTGACCAGAATCTAGACTACAATATACTTAACTGAAAATTAAATGCTAACTTTAATAGCTATCAGGAAACTTGTGTCAGTTTGACCAGAATCTTGATACAATAAATTAAACTGAAAATTAACAGCAACCAGGGGAAGTTGTGTCAATTTGACCAGAATCTAGACTACAATAAACTAAACTGGAAATTAACAGCAACCAGGGGAAGTTGTGTCAATTTGACCAGAATCTAGACTACAATAAACTAAACTGGAATTTAACAGCAACCAGGGGAAGTTGTGTCAATTTGACCAGAATCTAGACTACAATAAACTAAACTGGAAATTAACAGCAACCAGGGGAAGTTGTGTCAATTTGACCAGAAAGCAAAACGGTGCTTTCGGAAGTGCACATCAGAAATGGGTGCAGTCTTTTCGTAATATTTTCCCGGTCAGCAAATAAGAGATTAGTCTTACTGATAACCTCATTCTACTGGTGCCCTGACAATGAACATTGGATGATCGTCATGCTCGTCTGCTGGCTTTATTAACAGGCAAGAAATGTGAAAACAAATTAAGGAGCTATGTACGTCACTTGTCGTCAGTCCCAAGAAGTGTACCGCTTTCATTTGAAAGTGTACGTTCTGCTTAAATTAGCACTTATTGTAAAACTCGCATCAGATGGTAATATAGTCTAGGACCATCTATTACGTCACACTGCATTCATAAACCTAAATAGACAGATTAAAATCATCATACAAATAACACTGACTTAAAGCGTCCTTTAATGTGCATTTCGTACTTCTAATGTAACACAATTAATGATATGTATGTTTATCTGAAAACTAAAATATCTACTTATATATTTATATATAATTGACAACAAAAGAAGGATCTGTAGTAAGGTAGAAATCTGATAGTGTCTTAAAGTATCTAACAATATTCAGTTAAACTTCTTTATGATGTAAATATGATTTTCCTTTTATCAGTAGAATTAGGTTAAATACTAATATACATTTAGAAGATCTTAGATATAGGCTTTGAATTTTACAGACTAGGACTATTAATAAATACACGCGCGCAAACACACACACACACACACACACACACACACACATACAGAGAGAGAAAGAACATCATATTAGAGGGGAAATATAACTTATAAGGATTTGCACGTATTATATCACTTACAACTTCTAATAACGTACAATCAGAACATACAGTATACTATCTGAATATATACATTTTCAATGCATAATATATATAATATATAAACAGAATATATGAGTATACTCACTTTGAAATTTGATATTACTCAGAACATAAAGAAATATCTAACATTCAGAATTTCTCGTACTACAAACAGAACTTCTAGGAATATATATATATATAGAGAGAGGTATACTTCAGACACCTAAATATATGTACATATAATATACTGGAGTATACAATTAGATTGAAATATACAACTAGAGCATCTGGAAATATATAAACTAAGAACATTTAAGAATGCACAGTCCGACTACTCTCACTTTTCATCTCTGATAGAAACTCATCATTTTGAGATTGTTGACTTGAAGGAGATTTACGACTTTTATAATAAGATTGAATTTTATAAAGTTCACTTCTAGACTTGGTTTGCTTTTAGTACGTAACACTTCGCATTTCATTTACAGCTCGGTTCAACATCAGCTTCAATCGTGAAACAAATAGAACCATTTCCCAAGCGTACTCCACTGAAACGATCACATCCCTTAGCAAGCGCTTGGCCCGCGTGAGGACCGCGTCTTAGCGCCGTGGAACACGCCCATTGTAATTTGCTGGGTACAGTTAATCCGCAAGTTAGATTGACACCTATTGGTTAAGCGCTTAGACCTCATCCACTGCCCATTGTGATTGGGTAACGTTCCCCGGCCTGTTTCGTAGTGCGATTGGTCGATTGGAATTATTGTTTCCACTTGCGCTGATTGGCGAGAACTTGTCGATAGTTGGGATTCTAACGGTCTGAACAATTAACGAGGTGATGATACCTTCGTTGTTCAGTCTTCCTGCTGGGAGTTGTAAACAAAGCAAGTGAAATATGCTTCCGCGTTTGAAAGTGATTATTTAAGTCAATCATCGATTTGTTCCATCAAACAGAGTAGTTAGGCTTTATTCGCAATTATGGATGTGTTTCCAGTGAGAATTATCTTTTCCTCTCGCACAGTGCTTACTTGACTGGCTTATCAATGCACGAGATTGTGCTATAAATAACTTCAGATTAAAGTTCAGCGATGAAGACTACTTTTCACTTCACGGATTGAGATATAGAAAAAAAGAAAATGAGAGCAAAATAAAGAGGAACGAATAAAGAGAGTAAAAACAGCCGACTTACTAGAAACATCAAAAGTTTTGTTTTAAAGAAAGACAAGAAGCGGTATGTTTATATTTTTCCTATTGAGAGAGTGTGTGTGAAAGACAGATAATCCGAGGTGAAGGAGTAACAGGCCCTTGTCTGGTGGTTGAGTGATGCTCCCCAGGCCTAGTGGCCCACGGGAAGAGACCACCATGGTTCTACAGGAAACATCGCCGTCCTTGTACCAGGCATCGCCGGCCAACGAATTGTCATCAACGAACTGCTTGCCGCACCACCAACAGATGTGTGAACATGCCTACGTGCCTGTCCACGGCAGTCACCACAGCCATCCCCTTAGCAACACGAACTTTTACTCCCACCAACTGCAGCACAACTCCGGCCCTATCGGCCAGGAGCCGGTTTCGTACTTTTATGACAACCGCTACCTCCAGCACCATCATCACCACCAGCATCACCCTCGTTATCAGCACGACGACTCTTTTCACTTTAATCATCTTTCGTTACCGTTGCATCACCGTGCACGGCCCGGTAAGTCAAATAATACTCCATATTTTCCTACACCCAACCATCCACCCTTTTTCCTTTTCCTTTCCAGTACATCGCCGAATGTTGCTTGAAGTACAAGATGAACAAAAGCGTTTTGTTTACCTTTTCATACATGGAAGAACCCTTTTTGACCCAGTCCACTTCTTATAATTAGACTAATTATTATTGGAATGGTATTGGATGTACTAGTGTTTGTTGCAAGTTTCATGTGCATAATATTTTCCTCTTCTGAACACTCTGTCGTTCACTTTGCTAATTAATTTGTATTTTGAGCACTCTGCTATTGGTGACTTGATTAATGGCAGTGTTAGAGAATATTTTCTCTGAACGATGAAGATGAAACCAGAGTACTTGGTAATAAATAATAGTAACAATTTCTCTAGAAATTATGTATGTGGTCTGAAAGTTGTTCACACATATTGCTGAGGGGATACGTTATTCTCGTCTTTGAAAGTGGAGCTTTATTATTGCTTCTGGAAGTAGAACTAACAGTTGTTGGAAGTAGAGCATTATCATTGCCGTTGGAAGTACAAAGATTTATTATTACTTCAGAAGTAGAGCATATGTATTGTTTTTGGAATTAGAACTCTCTATTATGTTGAGAAGTAGAACATTTTTGTTGCTTTTGATTGTAGTGCATTATTATAACTTTCGGATACAGGTCACTATTATTTGAAAGTAGCGCATTATTGTAACGTTTAAATATGGCTCACTGTTTATTATTGCATTTGAAAGTAGCGCATTATTATAACTTTAAGATGTGGGTCACTTTTTATTTAAAAGTAGCGCATTATTATAACTTTAAGATGTGGGTCAGTATTTATTATTGCATTTGAAAGTAGAGTATTTTTTACAACTTTTAGATATGGGTCACTATTATTGCATTTGAAAGTAGAACAGCATTATTAATAGTTTTGCAAAAGACCCTTTTTATATAAGCGTGAAAATGGAATACATAGATATGTATATATACTATAAGTAGAACATTATAGAGGTATGCATATAAGAGACTATAAATAGAACATTACATAGGTATATATACTATATGAGAGTATAAGTAGAACATTACCAACCAATAAGTTATGACTCCAACTAGGCTCCAACCCGAAAGCAATACAAATCAACAGATTATCTTCGCAAGAGATTCTCGAACCCTAAAGAATTACAAACCAGTAGGTTATTGTTTTAATCTGCCCCGAACTTCAGTGTATTACTTGCCAGTTAGCTATCGTCCAAGTTGGCTTGAACGCGAATCTAATTAATTAATTTGAGTAAACGTCTTCTTTCAACGGTAGTTGATTTCGCGGACACTGACTAGCCTTTGGAAATGAGACTCTAGTCCTTCCCCTGTGCCAACGCACGGTCCCTCCCTTGTCTTTTATTTTTTTAACAGTGCCCGTTACTCCGGCTTTATGAAGTGTTTGCACATGGTTGTCCTTCAGCGAAGAATACAGTGCAGTTGTCAGGAGGTCGTGACCTTTCAACTCCGGCACTAATCTCCGCTCTGTAACCGAATTGCCACACAGTCGTGTCCTACTTTGACAAATGACAGTTATCATTAAACTGTTCACTTTTGCCCCCGGAATCCCTGGTCACTGTACTGCCGTCAACAGTAGTACTGACACGCCTTGGTTGTGTTGATTGCTACGTTTTAAACATACACGTCACGCTTAAACATAACACGTCACGCTCGCTGGTCAGTTCTGGTGTGCGTATGGCCACGCTACGCATCGCCCCACCTGGCAAACTTTACTTGCTGGGCTGGTGTACCGGTCGTCCACCATGTCAACTAACGTGATCGATATGTGCAAGGTACTGCACTTGGACTAGTATTTATGGAAGGTGTGCAAAATACTGCACTTGGACTAGTATTTATGGAAAGTGTGCAAAATACTGCACTTGGATTAGTATTTATGGAAGGTGTGCAAAATAGTGCACTTGGACTAGTATTTATGGAAGGTGTGCAAAATACTGCATTTGGATTAGTATTTATGGAAGGTGTACAAAATACTGCACTTGGACTAGTATTTATGGAAGGTGTACAAAATAGTGCACTTGGACTAATATTTATGGAAGGTGTACAAAATAGTGCACTTGGACAAGTATTTATGGAAGGTGTGGGTGGGTGTATGGGATTTCTAAATGTTGTTGTGAAACCAACTGATAGCTGTCTGTTGTTCACGTCGTCTTTCAGTACAGAAGGTGAGCCGCAATCGGCAGCTAACGTCATCAGATACTGCCAGACGCCGACTTTTCACATTTCTGTACCCAAACGCAGGTCATGTGACCCCCTCACTTTTGATATTTCTGTACCGAAATTAGGCCACATGATCAGATCTTCCTTTTCAAGTTCTTTTTATGTGCAAGCTGTGTCGCACAAGAGACACATCAAAACGCGTACCCAGAAATAAAGTAGCAGTGTGAAATTGTCATTTGAAGTACTGCGTATAACTATAACTCATGATGTATAGCTGTACAATTTATTGTTCGGTAAGATGGGTTTTCTGCAGTTTTGTTACTTCATTTCTGATACCCACGCATTAATAAGTAAAAGAAAAGCTCATGCATAGGAGAAAAAAAATAGGTGTTTTGAAATACTGTAGTAGAGTTGCAGTTTTAAAACATTTCCAGTGATGTTAGATATTAACAGCATTGAGAGTATTTGCTGACAAGGTTCTGGTCACTGGTTGCAAATTAAGCTTGTTTCCAGGTGCCATTTCTCTTGCACAGCGACCCAAGCTGGATAGGCTTTTTTTTTTTTCGGCCATAATTTATTATTGTCAGTATAGGCAGTACCACCTACTTGTGAACATAATTGATATTTCATAAATCTGTTCGTTAAATCCACATTTTCTATTTTGACTTGTCCGTTACACACCAGAGCACAGTTGAGTAATATACTGACAAAAGACAACCCAAAGCCCAACAACCCTCCATCACAAACTTATGCCAGTAGACATTTACACCTGACATACGTACACGTCACAATACGTACGCAGTTGGCAATACATAATACTGCGTCATTTGACGCAGGTTAGTCAGTGGCCAGACGGTTGACTTCTGAGCGAGGACACTTGCGACGTAATGCGTTTCATCTTCACACACACACACACACACACACACACACACACACACACACACACACACACGCACGCACGCACGCACGCACGTCACCCATCCGCAACAAAACACTTATTTCTTTGCTCTTGTAGGCTGTCTTCATTCTTTTGATGTACAGCTAGGAAAGATGAAGGATAAAGTGTTTTGTTTTGCATTGTAGGCTGTCTTCATTCTTTTGGTATACAGCTAGGAAAGATGATGAAGGATGGATATTGAGGCTGAATACTAAGTTGAATTAGAGAATTAGGCATTCATGCTGAACTCACAAAGTTACGTCATCCAGTCAGTCATATTCAGTGACACATGTAGATGTAATTGTATTCAGGCTGAACTCACATAGTTACGTCATCCAGTCAGTGGCACATGTAGATGTAATTGTATTCAGGCTGAACTCACAAAGTTACGTCATCCAGTCATGTAGATGTAGTTGTATTCAGCGCTGCAGACTGAATCTCTGAAATGTTAGTCAGAGTGTATGCTGATCGTCACGAATACCGTGGTATTGTTTCATTAGTTTTTTTTTTTTAAAATCCCCCACCACCCCCAATAAAATAATAAATCCGTTATTATCCCTTTCTATATTTAAAACCTCTTTCCAAATTAGCTTATTGGAAATGCTCCTTTTAAAAAGAAACAAAATGTGGAGTCACACTTTCATGTTGCAGTTGTGGTCTTTCCCCTTTTCTCTCGCAGAAATATTGCGAAGGGTTCATTATCTAAGAACCCGTTTACCCAAGTTGCTCGGGGTGGGTGGGGGTGGTTGCAGAGGGTTTCGTTACCTAGGAACCGGAGTCTTGGACTGCAAAGAGTTGTGTATTTAAGTCCTTAAGAAAGCTCTCGAGTCTTTGAGAACGGGCAGTGTTAAGCCCGTTATCCCACGCAGAACATGGGCTGTCTTACGGTGTGTTGAGTTGTTTGACCACAATGCCACCCTGGCGTTTCTGGAAACGATTTGTTAGCTAGCTTGTCCCAGCAATTAGCTCATCACGGCGCCCTGAGTACACCCTCGTTGCTTCAATCCTCAGAGCTGGTGATGTTGGTACAGGTGGACCTTCGAATGCTGTCAAAATGAACCGTCGTTTTCCGAGGATCCTAAATCTTTTTTTGAGGGACGCATGTTCTGCCGTGTCGTAGCCAGTTTGTGAGGGCGGGACGCATGTTTTGTTGTCATAGTTGCCAGTTTGTGAGGGTGGTGATTTTTGTGTGCATTGGTCCTCGCTTTCAGTTCAGGCAGACTGAACGCGTATCAGCAGATAATGAGAAAACTGAAAGATTTATTTTATTTTTGTAGTATAATTTTGTAAAATATCTTCATTCTCATCATTTGTTCATTTCACATTGGAATGCATTTAAACAAAGGTACAAAGAAGTGGACTTAATTATGCTGTTAGCTTTCTTGTACGACGTCACTAGCTCTCGGCAATGTTTACGACGTCACTAGCTCTCGGCAATGTTTACGATGTCACTAGCTCTCGGCAATGTTTACGATGTCACTAGCCATCAGCAGCGCGCACGACGTCACCAGCTCTATGTATGACGTCACTAGCTCTCACTGACATACGCCATCACTAGCACTCAGTTACGTATACGTCGTCACCAGTTCTCGGCAACGACGTGCACGACGTCACTAGCTCTCGACAAGAATAATCACTTACGTCACACAAATACACTTCTAAAAAAAATTACACTATGTAATTTTTAACATGGGCATGTACTCTTTTTCTGACGAAAATAACTTTGTTTTTGTGATGGGGTGTCAGGTAGTGTTATGGGTCACCACAGGATGCGAGATCAAAACAATGGTGATGGAGAGGACACAACGTCGCACGCTTGATGACAGCCGCAGCAAGATATGACAACATATAGCTCCGTATTTTACAGCTTACACGAGGTCTTTATTCATGACGATAGACAACTCCATGTTTTACAGTTTACATGAGGACTTTATTCATGACGATAGACAACTCATGTTTTACAGCTTACATGAGGACTTTATTCATGACGATAAACAACTCCATGTTTTACAGCTTACATGAGGACTTTATTCATGACGATAGACAACTCCATGTTTTACAGCTTACATGAGGACTTTATTCATGACGATAGACAGCCGCATCGGTCCGCCAAACTCCATTCTCTCCTCTTCACTGCACGAATCTCTTCTTCTGAACGCATCCGATTTCTCACACACGCAGGTAGAGCTGGTGGTTACGATAACAATTTAGGTCGCCACTGAGCTTTCATGGATCATTTCATCATAAGACATGCTCTGATCTGTAGTGCTCCAGCGGGACATGCTTCCCTCACAAACATTCGGGGAGAGCTGACGATGGTGTTGCTGTTGGAATTTGTCTTGGTGTTTGTTTGGTGTTGTCAATTGTTGAATTTTTAAAATAATGTCTTTGAGTTGTGTTCCTGTTGAGTTATGTGTCCACTATTTTTTTTTTACTTTGTGGCGTTGAAGTTGTATTTTGTTCCTGTTGAGCGTTGTGGTGTCGGTCGCTGATGTAAATTTGTGAATATTGGTGATGAATCTAAGTGTATTGCTGTTGTTAGCTAGTCCGTCGCAAAACATGTCTGGCCGGCAAAGGCGGACTTTAGTCCGTTAGTTCCCGATGTTGAGTGGGAGGGGATGTCATACAAAGTGCATATGAATAAGAATCCGAGCGTGCGCTTTATTAAAATGTTTATTATTAAACAGAAGTGCTCATTTATTGTTCATTCTACTATATATATAAATAGATTTGTGAAGATTATGAAGGTCTATTGTGGGGGCTGTTGTGGGCTGTACTGCTCTATGGTCAGTAAGTACTTGTTTGGTCATTCACTTACCATGCCCCTTAGTAATACAACCTTCACTTACCATGCCCCTTAGTAATACAACCTTCACTTACCATGCCCCTTAGTAATACAACCTTCACTTACCATGCCCCTTAGTAATACAACCTTCACTTACCATGCCCCTTAGTAACATATCCTTCACTTACCAGGTTCCTTAGAACAAACCTTCACTCATCGGGTTCCTTAGTAGCACAAATCTCTCTCAACAGATTTCTTAAAGCAATAACGAAAACTTCACTCACCCAAACCTTCACTCATCGGGTTCCTTAGTAGCACAAATCTCTCTCAACAGATTTCTTAAAGCAATAACGAAAACTTCACTCACCCAAACCTTCACTCATCGGGTTCCTTAGTAGCACAAATCTCTCTCAACAGATTTCTTAAAGCAATAACGAAAACTTCACTCACCAGGCTGTATCAAGAAAGTACCGGTAACAAGAACCACTCACCAGGCTATATCAAGAAAGTAACAAGAACCACTCACCAGACGCCTCTAGATGCACCTGTCTCGCAATCTGTCAAGAGATTTTTTGGTCGTGAAGGCTTCAACCGGAAGTGTCTTCTCATTACCCCCCCCCCTCCACTCCTAAAATCAACAGTAACAAAAACACAAGAACCCAGGAGCATTTTATTTATTTTTTAAAGCTATATTACTTTTTATTTTACAATTCACTTTTAATTGTAATTTCACACTTTATTTTTAATTATAAAGGTATTAGTTTACATCCAATATTTATAAGTAACAAGTCATTGCAATTGATCATTGGCCATTCTTTAATTTTGTCTTGTCAGTTTTGCGGATATTTTAATTTTGTCTTGTCAGTTTTGCGGATATTTTAATTTTGTCTTGTCAGTTTTGCGGATATTTTAATTTTGTCTTGTCAGTTTTGCGGATATTTTAATTTTGGTGGTGTTGGAAACATCGATAGTTGTATTTCGTGTAGTCTATTTTTAGACTGACGGACTTTAGTACAATGCTTTAAACAAATAATCTTGCTTTAGTTGAATAAGAACGATCAAGATATAAATTAATGAGGAAATTAATTAAACCCTTTAATAAGGAATCAGTCATAGTATTAAAGTATTATGGTATAAAGATAACTTATTTTTCTTTTATTTTCTTTCAAATTAATTGTCGTTTCAGAATGATGTGGGTATTGAGTTTAGTTTTGTCGTAAACTTGTTTGGTTGTAATTTAAAGGCAGCCGTTGGTTGTAATTGAAAGGAAATCATTGTTTGCAATTTAAAGACAGTCATTGGCAGTAATTTAAAAACAGTCATTGGTTGCAATTTAAAGCTGTTGTTAGTTGTAATTTAAAGGCAGTCGTTTGGTTGTAATTTAAAGCTGTTTTTAGTTGAATTTAAAGGCAGTAGTTTGGTTGTACTTTATAGCTGTTGTTAGTTGTAATTTAAAGGCAGCCGTTGGTTGTAATTGAAAGGAAATCATTGTTTGCAATTTAAAGACAGTCATTGGCAGTAATTTAAAAGCAGTCATTGGTTGCAATTTAAAGCTGTTGTTAGTTGTAATTTAAAGGCAGTAGTTTGGTTGTAATTTAAAGCATATAGTATCCTCTGTAAGGATATACAACGTGTACCTCTTAAATGGGATGTTGTAGCTTAAATAGATAACTTTGCGCGTCATTATTTTAACGGAGGTGGGTGGGTGGTTATTCGTGTGATTGACGGAAAGTGTCGACCACACTGGACGTGTATGGGCGATCGAGTACGATCTACCACTCGCCTAGTCTCGGCCTAGCGCCACACGCTGTAGGGCATTTAGACCCCCGTAGCCTTTCCAACTTTCGGGAAAGCCAAGACAGATAATTGTCCCTATAATGCCATGGGCTGTAACGCTAAGTCGAAGGATGGGAAAGTTTAATTGCATGTGTGTCCGGGGAAAGGGGGTTAGGGAGGGTGAAAGAGAAAATCCACAGACAAGCGAGCGTTAACTCACCGACAAACAGTCGGATCCATCGCTGCACAAGTTAAAATGTTCATGTCATAATGCCGTCTTAGACTTGTTCACATCTGGCCACAGTGGGGTAATTTCAAGCAAAGAAGCAGAGAAAAGAAATGGTCGAGCGAGTAAATGGCTTATTTGCCACTTTTATTTTCCCCCTTGCTCTTGCAAAGTTGTCATAAATAATAATTAAATTTTACTGCATTTCATGGCTGTGTTCCTTGCTCTTTTTACACTATACAGTCAAGTCACATAGTTCCGTGCTATACAGAGTCACACAAGTAAACGCTATACACTCAAGTCACATTTAAATGCTATACAGTCAAGACACATTTAAATGCTATACAGTCAAGACACATTTAAATGCTATACAGTCAAGACACACAAGTAAACGCTATACACTCAAGTCACACATTTAAATGCTATACAGTCAAGTCACAAATTACGCGCTATACACTCAAGGCACACAGTTACGCGCTATACACTCAAGGCACACAGTTACGCGCTATACAGTCAAGTCACACAGATACACGCTACACAGTCAAGTCACAGTTACATGCTATACAATCGAGTCACACCTTTCACGCTATACAGTCAAGTCACACCTTTCACGCTATACAATCGAGTCACACCTTTCACGCTATACAGTCAAGTCACACAGTTACACGCTGTATTATACACTGAATAAAGTCGCGCAATTAAACACTGTATACTCAAGCCAATATATAGAGTTGTGATTTATGTTTAGAGTTGAGATATGTAATATTTAGAGTTGAGATCTGTAGTTATATTTAGAGTTGAGATCGGTAATTATATTTAGAGTTGAGATCTGTAGTTATAGTTAAAGTTGAGATCAATAGTTATATTTAGAGTTGTGATCTGTAGTTAGAGTTTTGATCTGTAATTACATTTAAAGTTGTGATATGTGGTTATATTTAGAGTTGTGATCTGTAGTTAGAGTTTTGATCTGTAATTACATTTAAAGTTGTGATATGTGGTTATATTTAGAGTTGTGATCTGTAGTTAGAGTTTTGATCTGTAATTACATTTAAAGTTGTGATATGTGGTTATATTTAGAGTTGTGATCTGTAGTTACATTTAGAGTTGTGATCTGCTATTATATTTAGAGTTAAGATCTGCTATTATATTTAGAGTTGAGATCGGTAATTATAGTTAGAGTTGAGATCTCCTAGAGTTGTGATTTATATTTAGAGTTGTGATCTGTGTTATATTTAGAGTTGAGATCGGTAATTATAGTTAGAGTTGAGATCTGTAGTTATAGTTAGAGTTCAGATCGATAGTTATATTTAGAGTTGTGAGCTGTAGTTATTGTTAGAGTTGAGATATGTAGTTGTATGCGGAATATTCATAATTTCATGCATCAGTTAGCGTTAGTTTTATTCGCTTGGGTTCGTTGTCGAAATATGGGGAAAAAAATGTGTTTTATTACTTTTATTCCTTGTCAGAAGAGGAAATACAATGATTGTCATCCAAAATAGTCTGATGCAAAGTCGATCAAACAGCCTGCTATAAAACCGATGCAAAGTCGATCAAACAGCCTGCTATAAAAACCAACAAAACAATCTGATGCAAAGTCGATCAAACAGACTGATATAAAACGAACAAAACAATCTGATGCAAAGTCGATCAAACAGACTGATATAAAACCAACAAAACAATCTGATGCAAAGTCGATCAAACAGCCTGCTGTAAAACCAACAAAACAGACTGATGCAAAACCAGCAAAACAATCTGATGTAAAGTCGATCAAACAGCCTGCTGTAAAACCAACAAAACAGCCTGCTGAAAAAGTCGATCAAAACAACCTGCTGTAAAACCTAAACCATGCTTTATAAATCAATTTAAACAAATGCTTGGAGAGTTGGATGTGGAAAGGGACTTTACAGTAGCTGGTTAATTGCCAAACTAGTTTTTAATCGACTTTACATCGGGTTGATTGGGTTATTTTTACATCAGGCTGTTTTGGCTGGCTTTTTTTTTCGATGTGTCAGCTTGTCGCCTAAAGTTTGTTTTTCGGGAGGGAATTATGAAAGGCACACACGACCTTCCGGGCGCTCTGCAATAATGGTGTTCGTCCCTATTTTTGTTAATTTCAAACACGGCAATTTGGACAATTTTCTGTCTGTGTTGACGTCACTGCAAAACTCCGCTGCTCTTCCACTTGTGTTCATGACGTCTTTAATCTGTATGCCCTTTGACCTTTCATTACTGATAGCTGACAAAGGGTAAAAGTCAATTGTCCTCATCAGAATGATTTCTTTCTCATTTGCCTCCATGACCTCACTCCGCGAAGCGTCTCTCCCGACCTCCCATGATCCTCTTCAGCAGGTACTGACAGCGAGCAGTTTAGATTTGTTCGTTTAAAACGCACATTGTGCTCTTTATATAGTCACTGAGTAGTGAATTCGTCTGCTTTTTTTCTTTTCACTACTACTAGCCTCTTTGAGTATTCACATCACCAGATAATTTACTCCTGACACTCATTTTATATAGCATGAAACTTTGTTAATCAGCTTGTCTACATTACTTACCGTCTACTCAGTTCAGACTATCATCTATCAGTTATACACTCCTATCCAGTACTCATTTCAATTATCTTTTGAATTGTAAATTACTCAGCTTATTTACAACTAATCTAGTACTTTCCTGCTCAGTTGCCAATTCATTCATCAACGCATCTCTTTTTCTATTCATCTGGCTCTATACTCACTCATCATGTATCTCAGCCTTCACCTTATTCCTTACTCAACTGATACTCAGCTTAACGTTTTCTTTTCTCAGTCCATCCAATACTTAGTTTATTTAGTCTTGTTTTATCCGCTATTGTGCTTAGCTGTAAACTAGTTCTTTACACAACTCATCATGCGCCCATCTAGTGCTTGAATTTTCACTACTCATTTATCTACTCGTATTCGTACTCAGTTTGTCACTCTATC
Organism: Sinotaia quadrata; assembly: GCA_028829895.1. Classification (NCBI taxonomy): domain Eukaryota; kingdom Metazoa; phylum Mollusca; class Gastropoda; order Architaenioglossa; family Viviparidae; genus Sinotaia; species Sinotaia quadrata. Next base: position 143,259,355 of record CM054179.1, read on the forward strand.
TTTAACTTCTTGCTCATCCTTTACACCTTTTACAAATTAAGTATTCAACACCGCCCGCTTTGAATTCGTGTGTTATACATTCCAGTTCCCCTGATGCTTATTTCTGTTGATTTACTCGTTTAACAATCAGATATTTTGGTATTGTAGTCTGATTAGATGTTTTGGTATTGTACTTGTCTGATTAGATGTTTTGGTATTGTACTTGTCTGATTAGGTGTTTTGGTATTGTACTTGTCTGATTAGATGTTTTGGTATTGTACTTGTCTGATTAGATGTTTTGGTATTGCACTTGTCTAATTAGATGTTTTGGTATGTACTTGTCTGATTAGGTGTTTTGGTATTGTACTTGTCTATGCACTTGTCTGATTAGATGTTTTGGTATTGTACTCGTTTAATATTCAGATATTTTAGTATTGCACTTGTCTTATATTTAAATATTTTAGTATTTCACTTATGTCCAAGTATTCTAGTGCTTGTGTGATGTTTATGTAATCTAGTGTTTTTACTCATTAAAAAAAAATTCAGCTCATCCAGTATTCATTAATCCACTATAAAATTATTTCAGCACTCTAATCTTTAAATCTTTAAAAAGTTCTTTCACCAATCGTCAGATCATGAAATGTCCAATTCTTTCACTGAAGTCACTTTACTAAGACTTTCTTCCATCTATGCAATATTCAACACTCATCCCAATTGTACCGTGCTTTACTCACTGAAATTTCCTTGTCTACTGCACTCGTTCCCCCCCCCCCCTCGCAATCTTGTTCCGTAATGTTAATCTCTGATACTCCTTTCATCCACCTCGATTCAACCAATATCAACCAATCCAGTTATCAGCACACCAGTAGTGAATTCTGTAATGCTGTCAGATATGTCCATCAGTGAATTATTCTATAACGTTTTCAGTATGCTTGGCATTGAAGAATGCTGCAACTTTATCACTGTGCCTAGCACTGAACTATGCTGGTACGTTATCAATACGCTTGACATTGAATTATTCCGTAAAGTTATCACACACTGAACTATGTTTAAACGTTATCAATACGCTTGGCATTGAATTATTCCGTAAAGTTATCACACACTGAACTATGTTTAAACGTTATCAATACGCTTGGCATTGAATTATTCTGTAGGGTTTTCATTAATCAATAAATTGCATTGAATTATTCTGTAATGTTTTCACTAATCAATAAATTGCATTGAATTATTCTGTAATGTTTCACTAATCAATACATTGCATTGAATTATTCTCTAATGTTATCAGTATGACCAGCATGGATTTATTTACTACCTATCTAGCGTTTGGTTCATTCAGTAAGTCTCTTAATCATTTATTTCACCCATTATTCACCTCATCCATTTCTCTAATCACCTACTAGTTAGCTAATGTTCATGTAATTCAATGCCCTTAGTTAATAATAATAATCTAATGATCATGGATTAGTTAATCTACTCCTCATTAGTTAACTTCCCGATCGTTAGTTCATCCTCAGCTCATTCACTACTCTATTTATCTTGTGTTTTACTTAGTGTCTTACTCGTTCACTAGTGCTTGACTCATCTACTCTCTGCTCATGTAGTGTGTACTGTCTTACCCACCAAGTAGTCTCCTTATTTAGTGTTTTACTCATCCGCTTACATTTTTAATTAGTGACTTACTCATCCACTAGTCTACTTATCAAATGACATAGTCATCCATTTGTCTACTTATCTAGTGACTTACTCATCCGTTAGTCTACTTATCCAGTGCTTTGCTCATCCGTTGCTCGTAATTCTCTTGCTGAGCCAATTCTGAAGTCATAACACACATGGCCTAATTCAATACTTTTAAATCCACTGTTACGTCAAAACGAGCCTTGCTTAACACGTTATTGCTATTAGTTACTGCAACTTCTAGATCTAGACTGCTGTGTGTTGGAAGTAAGCCCATTAAAATTGCAACATTTATATAATGTAAATATAACAAGACACATTATATATGTTTAATTTTATTAGTTTGTATTAATGTATACAAGTTGTCTGAAACACATTATTAGACTGACTGATGTCGGATATATATAAAAAGATCAGCCAACAAGAAACATTTCTCATTTGCATCGTCTAAACAAATTTAGATAAGATTCAGCGTCAGCAGCAAAAGAGAAAACAAAGGGGAAAAACTGAGTATTAAAGCTGTCTTAGTTTACAGTTACTTTTTTATCCTTTCTCTCATTCACACATGTACACAAAATGCGTGCCACACACACACACACACACATACAAACAGCGCGCACGCGAGCAGTTAAGGGGAAGTGACGCGATCCGACTTGAAGTTACTCTGTATTTGCCTTCTCAGTCAATAGTGTTTTGTTTAACTTATGAAGTTAGCTCCCTTTGGCAGTATAGTCATCCCGTCAAGAGAGTTTCTGCACCGTTGGTTGGGTGGCTTTTTGCGAGTAGAAGTCAGACTCTGGGGAAATAACCATTTTGACGCTTGATGCAAATGATTTAAAAAAAAATGTTGACTGAACTTCCGAACTGAGTAGTTTTTTTCCCCCCTTATTCTTTCTTTTTTTCTTTCTTTTTTTCTCCTTGTTTTCGAAGCGTTTGTAATAAACCATGCCATGAAGGTAAAATATTTTCATTTGTGTGTTGATAAATTGTTCACCATGGTACATTTGGACATCCCAGCGTGCTGCCAAGTGTCGAGTTAAAAAAAAAAATCAAGACCACAGCTTGATCAGAGATTTACTACAGACACGCACACACGCGCGCATACAGACATACAAACACACGTACACACAAAACTCGCACACAGATTAATTTTCATTACGCCACTCCGCGCACCGCCATGTCATTTCTCTAATGTTGTCATTACTTTGCAGGTAACTTTTTTCACGATAACTGCTGACTGCCTATATTTCAGAGAAAAACAGACACATAGGGAGAGAGGGAGAGAGGGGGGGGGGCAGAAAATAGCAATGCTTTAAAGTTTTCATTAAACAATGTATATATTTGTGTATTACAAATCTAATAGTGGCTTCCTTATAGTGACTGCTTTAAACAATGTACATATTGTGTATTTTACAAATCTAATATAGATTACACTATAGAGAAGCACACTGCCACTCATTTATCGTGACAGTCGTATCATCGCTTGAGGTAGGTTGTCTCTCTTAAGTGTCTTCGTTGTGAATTAATATCGTATTTATACCGGATGCACTAGTTGATTGGCTAAGCTGAAAAGTTATGTACACTTGATGGACAAGTTGACTAGCAATCTGTAAAGTTTTCTATACCAATTACACTAGTTGAATAGCTGACATTCTATATATTACTAATTTGCGCTAGTTTACTAGCTGCTTTGAACAATTGTATACCATAAATGGACAGGCTTACTATCTAAGATGAATAGCTATGTAAATCGGATATTTACATAGCTGAAAGTTATGCTAATCGCTAAACGTCAGCCGATTTCATAGCTAAAGCATAGTGGTGTACTTGCATTGTAATAGCAGTCACCTCCCAACATCACGTGGTGCGTAGTGCGTAAATACTTGTATTTTAATATCAGCTTTGTTTCAGTATTAGGTTTAAAGTATGTTGTGTAAAACACATAAATTTTTTTAAAAGCAGCTTTGTACCAATAATAAATTTAAAGAATGGTATGTGAGTGTTTAATAGCAGCCTCGCAGTTTAATTGAAGGTTGGTAGATTTTGCATTTTATAGCTGCGCATTCCGATAAAATGGGACGCGTGGATTTTTATTTTTTTTTGCAGTGATGCGGCTGACGTCATGTCTCCAAGGTGACAGTGCTTTCAGTATATATGACTGACTGTTTCTAGACTGTCTAGAGACTTGATAGAAAATAGGTCGGATTAATGGAATTATGTATCGCTTCACAAATTTAGTTGACCTCTCACATGTCTACAAGGATCAGGAAAGCACTGATGAGGAAGGCCCGTTAACTCACAGGAGAGAAAATGTTTCTCATAAAGTAAACGTGGAAAAATAGATGAGGGGGGGGGGGGGACATCGTCTAATTTTCACGGTAATATTATCAGTTTTCATACCTGTCAACATTTAACAATGTATGCAACATATTACGACACTTTCTTTTTTTCGAGGATGGGTGTCTATAGGTCACGTGATCACAACAATTCATTCATAGACGTCGACCTTCATTCATGCAGACCCTCCTGTCCTGCAACTGCTGCATATCTCCCTGACCGCTGTTTTCCGAGAGCTGCAATGCCTGACCTTCTGCTTGTACAAGTTACATATCTGCTTGCCCTGACCTTGTCATTGTACAAGTTACATATCTGCTTGCCCTGACCTTGTGCTTGTACAAGTTACATATCTGCTTGCCCTGACCTTGTGATTGTACGAGAGTTACATATCTGCTTGCCTGATTTGATGTTTAGAATTATATAATTGTAAATGGCTGACTTTGTATCTGTGGTGTAATATGTCTTCCTGACTTGCTGTTTGTGAAGGTGTAACATGTCTGCCTGACTTTGTGTTTTTCCAAGAATTATTTTTCGGACGGATTTAACATATTATCAGATACTTTGTGACGGCGTGTCCGAAGTACTTATCTCCTTATTTAACAAGAGTGTGTCCATAATACGGATATCTTTTAAAAACGATTTTTTTGTTTTTGTTTTTTTTGTTGAACATGTATAGGAAACATTTCTTACAGTCATTGAAACATAATGGAGTTTTTTTTTCAACACTAGCAAATGGTTGTAAACAGTGTGTGTGTGTGTGTGTGTGTGTGTGTGGACTTCGAGTATATGAATATTATTTATTGCAGCAGATCATGGTTGAATCTACTTTAATAAATTATCATTAGCAAACAGAAAAAGAGACATTTCACTTAGTTTAGGGAGATATTTTTAAATAAAGACACTAAGAAGGAAGATGATATAAAATTTTAAAAACTTATTTACTTGGAAATACTTGAAATTTTTCTCGTTTCTTTAAATGAGTGACATTTTTATTGAACTTTTAATTTTCTAAGGTGTAATTGAGTGCAAATTTGTTGATGATGTATTTACATGGTTTAGTAAATTATCCGTCAATGGATTTCAAATTCGTTTTACTGATATCTGTAAATGGATATTGCAGTTGGTGATCTAATAATCTATCTGATTTGATATTAAAGTTGTGATTTAATTTATCTCTCTCTATAAAAGGACTTTAAAGTGATGAATTGTGTCTGTGAGTGATGAGTTGTGTCAGTGAATGGATATTACAGTGGTGATTTTGTCTGTATGAAAGGATATTAAAGTGGTGATTTTAGTTGTTTGCGTGATTGGATATTACAGTGGTGATTTTATTTGTCTGTGACTAGATATTGAAGTGGTGATTTTAGTTATCTGTATGATTGGATATGAAAGTGGTGATATTATTTGTCTGTAAATGGATATACAGTGGTGATTTTATTTGCCTGTGGTGATTTCAGTTGTTTGTTTGATTGGATATTACAGTGGTGATGTCGCTTGTCTGTGAATGGATATTACAGTGGAGATTTCACTACTGTCGATGAATGGGTTGAGTTATCTGCGTGAACATAGAATAGATTGTTTATGATTTTATTTAATAGGCATAATAATCTGTGTATGATTGGGACCGAGTGGGATTCATGACCTATGAAATGGTGCTTGTCTGTCTCCAGACTCTTTAACTGGAACTTGTTCTCGGCATCATTTGTTGCCAGGGGCAGGTAATTCTCTCAGTAAGCACTTAGAGATTTTCACATTTTGTTTTCACATGGGACCTTTTCATTGATGTTTGTGTCGATCTTTATACTTCGATTTTGGCTTGTGTACATTAGTACAAATATATATCACCCGGAAACATTTTGTCTGCTTTCCTCTTCTTCTTTGTGTGTGTGTTTAAAACATCTGTTACAAACCCATTGATATAAAATATGTTTTTAAAATGTGAAACTAGTTCACAACTTTTGGAGCGATTTGTGAAATTGATCTGTTTTGCTGAGTTGATCAGTACTCGGGCTAGACGAAAACGAACGCTTGTTGAAAGACTTTTTCTTCAGGTGGCGTCTTGCTACGTATGCACCATTTCATTCACAGCTGGGTCAGAGATTAAAGGTCAACAATGGTGCTGTTATTCCATTGGTTGTAAGCCATAATAATGTTTTCCAAATATGGCCTCCGTGCTTATCGGCTGTTTCTCAGGGCACGCTTGAGGCCAAACTTGGAGGTACAGCAAGGGAGAGAGAGAGAGTTCTAATACTAATACTGGCTAAAGGGTTATTTTAGTTAGGCGAATGAATACATTAAAAAAGAGTTATGTGTAAATTATGGAGATCTTTAGCTAGTTTTATGTAGTTAGGTTCATTTTGCCTTAGTCGTCTCCTATTAGTATGAAAAATAATTAATCATTACACTGTGTCAATATTTATTATGCTACTGTGTTCAAGTCCTCATGGAGAAATCTTAATCGAGAGTAATGTAAAATTCCAATGTTATTACTAGTTGAATACATCCCTGACAGGGCCTCAAACCAGTTGCCACGCACAGTGTCGTAAGATAGCGAGCATGCTGTTCATTCAGAAGCTGACGGCCTATCCTATTCGACACTCCCCCCCACCCCACTCCCCCACCCCATACTAGGAATAACTTTTTCTTTAAAAAAAAGTAAATGTTAATTTCACTTTCCCTTTAAAAAAGAAAAAAAAACCTTTCGAACTTAACGAAGTCACTCGTACAGCACGTTCTATTGTGGAATTGCGCAGGAAAAAAATATGTATTTTATTTTTAAGAAATATTAACAGTTCGTGTTCTCCCTAATGTTTAGTGGTTGCCCTCGTTTAAAATGACCCAATTCCTTTAATGATTTAACTGAAATTGTGCATTAGAACTGCTTGGTTCCTCGATATTTATCACAACACACAGAATTATATGGTTTCATAACTAGCGATTGGTTTTACGCAAGTAGTCTGACTTAAATACTCTAATAGACACTGAGTTGTCTCCCATCTTAGCGCCTGCTCTGGGAAATGTATAGCTCGTTGTTATCACTTGTTCATAAATCACTTGGATATTTTTTAACCCATTAACAACCACAAAATCATTTTACTTGCGGAACACGTTTTTTTCTTTCATATACTGATTTCAAAAAAATTTACTGAGAAAAGATTAGTTTTTTGTTTTTTTAAGATAATGAATTTTAATGAGTTATGGTCTTATGTCATTCATTACAAATACATAACTAATTACTGTCATTTCCTTTACATGCACAGTTTATTTAAATTATTTAGTCACTTCCTTTAGATGTAAAACTGATTTAATATACTTTGTAATTCCCCTAGATTAACAACTTATTTTAAGTATATACACGTCTTATTTAAATTATTCTGTAATCATTGTTTACTGTACACACCGTTTTGTGACGCACTTTGCCACTGCATCGTGTTGTGACGTTTTTATTGAGCCATTTGCGACATTGGCCTTTTAATGCCTACCGCATACCTCTTCCTCTCTTGTGGGGTGTTGCATTTTCTACAGCAATGTTATTGTGTTCCGATTGGCTCTCACATTCACAACCACTGCTTTCTCGTTTTGTTAGGCAATCATTGCTTTATCTCTTTGTGCACAATCACTGCTTTCTCTTTCCGTGTTACACAATCACCGCTTTCTCTTTCCGTGTTACACAATCACCGCTTTCTCTTTCCGTGTTACACAATCACCGCTTTCTCTTTCCGTGTTACACAATCACTGCTTTCTCTTTCCGTGTTACACAATCACCGCTTTCTCTTTCCATGTTACACAATCACCGCTTTCTCTTTCCGTGTTACACAATCACTGCTTTCTCTTTCCGTGTTACACAATCACCGCTTTCTCTTTCCGTGTTACACTATCACACTTCTCTCTTTGGTACAAAATCACAGTTTTCTCTCTACGTTTTTCTCGATGCAGACTTCAATGGATCTTTATGATGTGGAATGGGGTGGGAAAGAACTGTTATGACTTTTGCTAGTTTGGGTGGGGAAGCTAAACTACGGCAGAACGAAAACAAACTCTAAGCAAAGCGTAACTCTATGGAGACCACCACGCGCAGCGCTTTTGATTCTGTTGCATGCAACTACTCTAAAACACGTTGGCATACAGCTACTCTAAAACAAAACACTGGTATGTACAAATGTACAAATATTTCAAAACAAAACACTGGTGTGTACACTAAAACAAAACGTTGTGTACAGCTACTGTAAAACAAAACATTTGTGTACAAATATTCTAAAACACAGCACTGTTGTGTACAACTGCTCTAAAACAAAACACTGTTGTGTATAATTGCTCTAAAGCGTTGTATGCAGCTGTTTTGAAACAACAGTTATTTGTGCAACTATAAAACGAAGCTGATTGTCGTATACAACCGCTATAAAAGAAAATTTCGTCTATTTTTAGTATGATTTGTTCCATCCATTGAATTTTAGTCCCAGAGTTCCAGAGTGAAGAAAAAAACTTGCATCGAATGCATCTAAGCGTTTCATGAGACATGAGCACTAAAATACTAGTCGTTATTATACCTGAACGCTAGAATACTAGTCGTTAATACTAGTTATGAGACTTGAAAACTAGAATGCTAGTCTGATATATGAACACTAAAATGCTAGCCATGAGATCTGAGCGCTAAAACACTAGTGAGACCCGAACACTGAAAGACCACTCACGAGACCCGAACACTAAAATACTAGTCACGAGACATGAACACTAAAATACTAGTCCACGGGACCTGAATGCTAAAATACTAGTTGTGAGACCCGAACACTAAAACACTAGTCGTGAGTTCCGAACACTAAAATGCTAGTCTTGTAGACCTGAAAAGAGAAATGAGATTCGCATAGCCCATGAAAAATATGTTTGGTTAGCTGATGAAATATCGAAGTTTAAGATAGCTAGTGAACCTTAGGACAACAGTTGAAAATATCTGGGCTAGGATAGCTGGTGGAAAATCGGGTTTTCGGATAGCTCGTTAAAAGATCGAGTGTACTGATAGCCTGTTAAAAGACTGCTTCATTCAGAAGGTCTGAGGGAGTGGTGGGATGGAAGAGGAAGGAGGGAGTTGGTGGGAAAGAAATCAGGGTACAGAGCGCTGAAGTGTGCACGTGGCTTGAGGGGTCGTAAACGCTTGCACCTGTAGAGGTAGGATGGGGCCGTAAACAAGAAAAGGCGATAGAGTAGGGGCCGAAAGAGTAGGGTAGTAGTATGTGTGGTGTGTTCGTGTCGGCATGACTTCCCTCCGTACTCCGGGCCCCCGCCCTTTCCCTGTCGGTTCACATCGCTAACTAGGACTTAGCATTGTGTTTTACCTGCGTAGGTACCTGCAGGGTTGCGTAGGCGTTGTGTGTAGCTACAAACTGTTATTGTGCACATTGTATGTATCGGTGTGACGTTGTTTTGAGCACATTATGTCGGTGTGACTTTTTTGAATACATGTCGGTGCGACGTTGAACACGTTGTGTTTGCGTGAGATTTTGAGCACGTTATGCCGCGTGACGTTGTTATTGAGCACGTTGTCTCGGCGTGACGCTTTTGAGCACGTTATTTTGGTGTGACGCTTCTGAGCAATTTATGTCGGCGTGACGTTATTGAGCTTATGTCTGTGTGACATTATTGAGCACGTTATATCGGCGTGTCGTTATTGAGCACATTATGTCGGCGTGTCGTTATTGAGCACGTTATGTCGGCGTGTCGTTATTGAGCACGTTATGTCGGCGTGTCGTTATTGAGCACATTATGTCGGCGTGTCGTTATTGAGCACGTTATGTCGGCGTGACATTATTGGGCACCTTCCTGCCTTCCCACTCTCGAACGTTGTACTTTAAGAACACTTCGTGTACGACACTTTTCACTCTTTAAGAACACACCGTGTTCGACACTTTTCTCCAATCTCTAATGCCTAAAGAGTGTTGACATTTTAAAAATAAAAGGACATTGTTCATGTTTGTTGCAAAAAGTGTAAAGATTAATTCACAGATTTTTCACTCATTCTAAATTTTAAAAAAATAAAAAAAATAAAACACGAAGTCTTAAAATAGCAAGCCAACCGAAATCCCAGACTCAGAACCTGTCAGCGCATTTTGGCCCAATTTGAAATAAACTTAATTGAATCAAGATGGTGGGTGCATTGACCCAATTAATATTTGGGATACAATCTTCTTTTGTTTTGTTGAAATTTACTTTTATTCTTGCACTTTAGTCATTGTTTTCTTTATATAAAGGAAATCAGTGAGTTTTGCATAGACATCATCCATTACATGCACTGTGTATGAATATTTATATTTATAAAAAGAGAATGAGATAGACACACAGAGAGATCATCCATTGCATGTACTGTGTGAATATTTATATTTAGAGTGAGACAGACAGAGAGAGATCATTTGTCATTTTACTTATTGTCATATCAAAGCATGTTGGTAAATTCTATTTTCAGATGTGCACACAACACAAGTGGTACCCCCTCTCACACCAGGTACTACTCAAAAGATGTCTCAAGTTTTACAGGAAAGTTTCCGGTCTTTTGAGAAGGAACAGCAACGGCTCAACATCCCTAAAGGTACCTCACCTAACTCTTCTCTTCCTGTACCCATCTAATTTAATACCTCTTTCGCTTTTATAAGGTTTATGATTCTTTGTCTGTTCTCACTCCACCTGACCCTTTTGTTGTTATGAATGAATCTTTGCATGAGCTTATCGAGACATTCTCACAGAGTTCAAAATCACCCCCCCCCCAACCCCCATTAAACTAATCTGGAATTTCTTTGTATGTTTCTAATATATATATTTTTAATTGATGCTCTTTTGTTGCTATTTACTTTGATTCCAACTAATGCTCACATCTGCTTACTACCTCTGAGCTACGTGCATTTTGTAGGGAAGAGTGTTTAGCAGCCAGAGTGTTCACTTTGTTTCGTACCTGTGAGTATTTGAACTGTTATTAACGAACGAAAGCAATGGGTAAGGATCTTTCTCAGAAGTCTGCCATGTTTTTTTTTCTTCTTTTTGTTATCCACTGCATCTTTCATCTACACACACACACACACACACACACAGTCTGTAATTATTTGTCTTTTAATCCAATACATCACTCAGCTTCATACCTGCATATTCTTATGTATACTCCACATTCTCCACAGCTGCTTTATAAAGTATTCTAACAACAACATTTTAAACTTCTAAGTAGTTTCATATTACCACAAAGTAAGACACACACACACACACACACACACACACACACACACACACACACACACACACACACACACACACACCAGAACAGTACACATCAAAAAGAAAATCCTCTCCAAAGTTGAATTAATGTCGAAACTGGAACCCTTTCAGCAATGCTTTTTGTTAAGGAATGGAAATATTGCCAATTAAAGAAAAACAAAGTGATAATGACCCCCAGAAGTAATAATTACGAAATAAGCAATCATTTGGAAAGCCTATCTGAAGAGATCCCTGAGTGGATGAATGATTCTGAGTGCATGAAGCTTTTTCAATTAGGTGAAGCTGAAAAGCATCCCAATCAATCATAACAGACCTTTCATTCGAAGCCTACCTCCGTCACTCACTAAATGACTTGTTGATAAATTGCCTCCATCTGATACTGCGCGAGAATCAGAGAATCACAGAATCACGTGACTAGAGGCCCCACAAGGGAAAATGAGTGAATTGCAACTGCAAAAGCTTTCTATTAGACTAGGATTCTGGGGAGAGTGAAGATTATGGGAATGGACTGGGTGCTAGATGAGGATAGGGATGTTTGTGTGTGTGTGTGTGTGTGTGTGTGTGTGAGTGAGAAAGAGAGAGGGGGGATGGATTGAAACATAAATTTTTATAAAAGTCAAAATAGTCAACATTTACACAGACAGCAAATGATTGACTGAATACTTTTTTGTACCAGGAGCTGAAAGAGCTAAACTCTACACTAGAGTTGAACAAACAACAAAATACTTTCAGCCTTGGTCCCTGCTATTCTTTGGTTTAACTTTTTTCTCTGAATTAGTACACACACACACACACACACACACACACACATACACACACACACACACACACACACACACACACACCCACCTGTTGAAAGTGTATTCAGGATATAGGTAGAGGGTTGATGTTTTCATAATATAAACAACACTGTTTTTTCCAACCTGTTCTTTACCTGGCATACTAATCCTCAAATGCATAAACGGCATGAGCAAAATTATTTTAATCAGGACTAATGGTCATTGTTCGTATTGAGTTATCTCCTCTATTTCTCTACTGTCAGCTCTTGCAATAGAAATGAAAATTGACAGGCTGTTATTTCATGGCTAAGACAATACAACGATTTAGCAGGTATTGTTTTAATGGTTCTCCTGGGCTGCAGCCCTTGCCAACATTTTGTACACCTTGCAACAGATGGGTGGGTCTCGAGAGACAAGCCTTGTGTATTAGTTTGCTATTTGCACTGATTGTTTTAGTCACAAAGGAGGGCGAGACCAAGCTTGGTTTTTTTTCATCATAAAATATTAAAAATAATAGTAGTTGGTGTATTACTGCCATTTGCTTTATGAGATAACAGTTCCCAGATTAAAAGCAAAGCAACTGCATAAAATGACATCTCACTGTTTATTGGATTATTAATTTCTTTTCCTACTTTTGCAATAGTTTTTCATTGTATTAACTTATTAGGAATAATTTCATTTAATTTCTTTTGTGAAATTAGGCTGGCTTCTTCATGGCAGAGAAGTGACACAATTTAATTTCATTCCATTTTATTGAAAATATTGTATTAGTAGCCACGTTGGGCTTCTGCTTTTTCAAAGATGATATTTTAGTTGTTTCTGTGTGCATGCATACCTCTGTGTGTATGTTTGTGTGTGAGTAAGAGAGAGAGAGAGAGAGAGAGAGAGAGAGCATTCATTTATGTTCACATATGTATGTGTACTTGAAAGCATATTTGCATATGTCTGTATGTGTGCATTCATGACTATAACTGTGCATGCAAAGTTTGTATACATGTTTGGGTGTGAGTGAAAATATTCATGTATGTGCACATCTGTTGTGCACTTGCATGCATATATGCATGTCTGTATGTGCATACATACATGTGTGTGTGTGCACACATGAATATAAGTATGTGCATACATGCATAAAAGTGTGTATACATGTGTGCCTGCATGCATGAAATGAGAGATAAAGCAGACCACACAGAAGAATCACACATTATTTTTTTTTTTCTTGCACATCTCAGCATGATGATAGCATTAAAACTATTTTTAATTTTCTTATTTCTTTGCCTTTGTATTGAAAGCATTGGAAGGATAAAGTGCCCGTTTGCTTTGGCGATGATGAGATTAAAAACATTGGTATAGTTTGCCCTCACAGTAATTTCACACAGGTCAAATATTTAGGGTTTATTTTTGTCTGCTTTCCTCCCATTTGTAGTCAATGCATATATTTTATTCATTCAAACAATCAGTTGGTATTGAAAAAATAAGGAAATCTTTTCACTTTAACAGTCACGCTAAACCATTTTACAGTTCAGTACAAAATATTTCTTAAAAATAATCCAGGAGACTTTTTTAGTACATCACTTTAGAACATTTTTATTCTTAAGTTATGAGCAGTCTGATGAATATTTTAGTAAATCAGATGTTAACACATATTTACTTTATTAACATTAATAGCACACAATAGGAAATTAATTATTACATTATTTAATGGAGTAAATACTTACTAAATGGCCATCTATGTAAATTTAGTCAATCATTTACAAGGAAACAAGTTTGGCCGGTCAAAAATTCAGTTATATGTCTAATGCTGAGTATTGTTAATCAGAGACACATTTTGTTGTTTCTGGCAATAGTTTACTAATTAACATTCTTTACATTCTTATGTCTACATTTTGCCTGTTAGCATATGCATTCCCCCCTACTTTTATACTAGATATTTTACCTTTTAAACTGCATATAGTTCCTTCTTTATGAAACAAGTTTTAGCTCATAACATGCACATTGTCCCTATTTTATAATATAAATTTGATCTTACTTGATCTTACATTTTTTCTTACTTTATAATACACATTTCTATTTTGCAAAGCTCAGCTTTCTCTTCTTTATCATACACATTTTTACCTTTTTATGTACCCTTCTTTACACATTTTTACCTTTTTATGTACCCTTCTTTACACATTTTTACCTTTTTATGTACCCTTCTCTTCTTTATCATACACATTTTTACCTTTTTATGTACCCTTCTCTTCTTTATCATACATATTTTTACCTTTTTATATACCCTTCTCTTCTTTATCATACACATTTTTACCTTTTTATATACCCTTCTCTTCTTTATCATACACATTTTTACCCTTTAATGTTCACCTTTTCCCCTAATTTATAGTATACATTTTGCCTTTTAATGTACACAACTTCATATCTTAACATAATTTGAATTTTAGTGCAGAAATTTTATTTCTTTACAATACACTATACACATTTTGCATTTTAAGGTACACAACATTTCTACTAAATAGTACATATCCAGTATTTTATATTTTTATATTATTACATACACAGTTTACTGATTGGTGTTTACATTTTATTTTCTACTATATAGTACATATCCAGTATTTTTATATTACATACATGGTTTACTGATTGGTGTATACATTTTATTTTCTGCTGCACAATAGTTAATGGTATTTTACATTTTGGTGTCTTCATTTATATTTTTTTTGTCCTTATATATTCCACATTGTGTCTTCATTTATATTTTGTCTTTACATATTCCACATTTTGGTGTCTTCATTTTAATTTTTAAATTATATTTCAGCATCACCCTATATATTTTTACTCATCCAATACATAATTTGTATTTACTGTCAGCATTTTATAATTTGTCTTTCGTATCTACAATTTATTTTTGAGTATCGTCATTTTTACATTTTTGTCCTTATACATTTTAGTTTCTGCTGTACAGTAGTTAAGTTATATTTTTTCATCTAAGTACATTGTTTACCTCACCAATAAATAATTTACATTAAGTGTCCACATTTTATATTTCCTCTTTTATATATTAATTATTTTAATGTACACGTTTTTCATAGTATTTCTTAATATCATTTTGAAGTAGCTGTTAATTCAGTTATTTTGTTGACAACTGTGATACTTATGTATAATAGAGAGCAACTTTAAAATTAGCATATTGTCATGACAGAACAAAAAGTGAGGCCTATGGCAAAGCCTTAGATTTCCATTGCATTATGTTTTTTTAAAAGTAATAATGAACAAAGTAAAATAGAGATTGAAAGCAGACCTATTAGCTTGTTCATGAATATCAGTTATTTGTCCTTTGATCCTAAAATATCTGTAGATCTTTTTTTTTAAACAAAACACACTTCCTAACGCCATACTTCATTGTCAAATTCTTTTGTTCAAGTACTTTTTTTTTTCATTTTCAGCAGGTCTATTCCTACAGACACTTTATGTTGCCATCCTTACTGCTTGACAGGACATCTCCAGCCTACTGCATTAAAATTTTAATTTAGTATTTTGCTCCGAGATTATTCACTTCTATAGACTTGGCAAAGTTCTGGGAAATTTCACTTGAGTTTAGTAGACTTGGCAAAGTTCTGAGATATTTCACTAGAGTTTCAATGTTCTATAGACTTGGCAAAGTTCTGAGATATTTCACTAGAGTTTCAATGTTCTATAGACTTGGCAAAGTTCTGAGATATTTCACTAGAGTTTCAATGTTCTATAGACTTGGCAAAGTTCTGAGATATTTCACTAGAGTTTCAGTATTCTATAGACTTGGCAAAGTTCTGAGATATTTTACTAGAGCTTCAATCTTTTGTAGATTTGACAAAGTTCTGAGATTTTTCATTAGAGTTTGAATCTTCTGTAGACTTGGCAAAGTTATTTCACTATATATATTTATTATATTTCACTAGAGTTTGAATCTTTTGTAGACTTGGTATAGGACTTGAAGGGTGAATTATACTTGTCTGCAATAAATAATGGCTTAATTTAACAGATTTAATATTTGCCTACCATTTGTCCTTGACTTTGGGCAGATTTGATAGGACTTAATAAATCTTGGGTTTAATTTTTAAGAAGCCATAATAATGTTACATGTCATTGGAAGGGTTTTCGAATAGTTTTAAGAATAACTTCCTCCCCATTTTGTGTTCAATTTATAGACCCAGCCCAATGGAGCCCACCACAAGTTCGACAATGGTTGGCATGGGCAGTCGGAGAGCTGAGTCTCCATGGCATTGATACTAGCATGTGGACCATAAAAGGCAGTTTCCTGTGCAAGATGGAGAGAGAAGAGTTCATAAATCGCTGCCCACCTTTTGTTGGAGATATATTATGGGAACACTTGGACATCATGAAAAAAGGTGAGTTGAGATTTTGAAAACTTATGCAATAGTAGTAGAAACTGTTATATATACACTTTGAAAAATACTTTAATATAGCAAGCTGCACACTTCTAAAAATGAAAACAAAAATAACACCAGACATTCCTTACATTTAGCAACCTGTTGA
Organism: Sinotaia quadrata; assembly: GCA_028829895.1. Classification (NCBI taxonomy): domain Eukaryota; kingdom Metazoa; phylum Mollusca; class Gastropoda; order Architaenioglossa; family Viviparidae; genus Sinotaia; species Sinotaia quadrata. The sequence continues at coordinate 143,275,902 of CM054179.1, forward strand.
TTTTTTTAAATATCTTTTTTTACAAAATGAAAAAAAATCCCACTTAAAAGAATCACTCACAGGAACTTGCATATTGACATACTTGTAGACACACTTCCAAACTAGCTTGTAGAGTTCCAGGCATACAGCAACTATTACTGCACAGTGTTATATTCACAACAAATAACCTTTAAAAAAAAAATCATGCCATTCTTAAAGAAAAACTTGCACGTACACCGAAACCTCTCATAATAATATATCCACAGCCACTTTTTTAATATTTATCATCTTAATTGTTTAATATTTAATTTATCGATTTTTATTATACTTAATGATATTCATATCAGTGGAGCATCTGTGAAACTCCTAGCATTTTCACAGCAACTTGTATATATATATATATTTTTTTTGCTCTGGATAAACTTTGGCTATTGTTGATGTTAATCAGTTGCTGTATTGGGAAAATATTCATGCTGTAAACTTTTTTTTTTTTTTTTACCAGTTAGAAATTGAGCACCCACTTGACATTGCACCAGAAATCTTGGTTTTAGTTTCGATTCGGTTATATGCAGTGTTGATTTAATTACTTTGCATATTAGAAAACCTCCCATTGTTTAATTTCATTAGTATAATGTTTATTCATTGATTTTAAGAAACAAAACAATAGCCCTGCTGTTTTTCATACTTCACACTAGTAGCTGCATTTATTTTCTTCTTGCCTTAATTGGCAAGGACTGCTTTTAGAACTCAGCATATAAACAAAAATGTATTTCAAGTATCAGCACTGTCTAATCATAGAATTTGCATGCAAATATTTCTTTCTTCTTTTTATTTTTTTTATTTTTAAATTACTCTAATTCTTTTTTTGATAACCCTTTATTCTTGCATTCTGGGATTGCATTTTGCAACTTGCAGTTTTTATTATGAATAACAGAAAAAATGTGACTCCACTGACAACTTTATTTGATAATGTTTAAGGGGCATTGGCTTATCAGTGCAAAAACAGTAAAGAGTAAATTCCAAGGGGATTAGAAGGAAGGTACTGCTTGGTTGTGAGGTTTTTGACTATCATGAGGTATTTGAGAGAAACACTTTTTCCTTGTTTTTTTCTTCCCAAGCCAAAGTATTGAGAGGGAACATGCCTCACCATACTATATGTAGTTTCATGGTTTCATTAAAAGTGAGGAAAATATGTATTTTTGGCATCAAAGCTCTGATCCATTGAAAAAGAGGGGACCATTTTAAGAGAGAATGTTAATGAAGATTAGGAATGATTTAAGGGAGACAGGGTTTGTTCTAAGGGAGAGCAAGGTTGTTGTTTTGTTAAAGGAGAGACTGAAGGGCTGCGTTAAGAGAAAAGAGTTATATATTAAGGAAAGAGTTGTATTAAGGGGAAATAGTTGTGTTAAGGGAGAATGGTGCTGTTCTAGGGGTGAAAGAGTTGTGTTAAGGGAGAGTGGGACTGTGTTAAGAAAAAACTTTGCAGAGAGTGGAGAGTGGTACTGTATTAAGGGGAAAGAGTTCTATTAAGGGACAGTAGTGTCATATTAAAGGGAAAGAGTTTGCTAAGGGAGAGTGATGCAGTGTTAAGGGGGAGTGGGTCTGTGTTATGGGAGAATGGGGCTATGTTAAGGGAGAGTGAGTTGGTGTTAGGGGAGAAATGGGCTATGTTAAGGAAGATTGAGGCTTATCAAGGTAAATAAAATAGTTATGTTAGGGGAGAATGGGGCTATGTTAAGGGAGAATGGGGCTATGTAAGGGAAGAATGAGGCTATGTTAGGGGAGAATGGGGCTATGTTACGGGAGAATGGGGCTATTTTAGGGAAGAATGGGGCTATGTTAGGGGAGAATGGGGCTGTTTTAAAGGAAAAGGACTGTATAAGGGCAAGGGACTGTTTACAGGAAAAGGAATATGTAAGGGAGAACGGAGGGAGGGGATTTAAGTGACAGTGGGGGCTGTGTATTTTGTTTGATTTTTAAAAAGAGAAGGAATAACTAATAACTTAAGAAAGTAGTAAAGAGAAAGAAAGGCTGGCTGATATATGTTACTTGTTAGTAAATTTACATCATTAACTTTCTTCTCAAAATGATAATTGTTTTTTGCCATTCCTACAAAAATTTCAGAAGTTCTACAGGCAAGATCTCTGCTGTGCTACAGTGATCCCATGTGCTTACCCGAACTTGGCGACTATCAACAAGGGTACCCAAGTCCTGAGTCTAACTTACCTTCCACCCCCAATGGACAGACATATATGGAAGGTATTTTGTTCATTTGTTGATTCCTGTTTTAAGAAAGAGAGAGATTCAAAAAATGAGAGAAAAATATAAATAGCTGACAAATATAGATGTGAAAGTCTGCTTGTCTGCTTTCAGTATCAGAATAAAAATAATTTCGTGGTTTTTAAGTGGTTTTTCTGAAATTTTTCTGTTTCTAGTAAAGTTAAACCCCAACTTAATGCATGATGACCTAAAATAAAGTACTGGTTTTATTTTATAAACTGTGCCTTCATAATGACCACCATATCACTATATTTTTTTAATGTCATTTATTTGGTTTTATTTTATAAACTGTGCCTTCATAATGACCACGATATCACTATATTTTTTTAATGTCATTTATTTAAATGCTTTAAGAAAGCACATGCATATACTTCCAAAATAAAGTTTAATCTTAAAAACACAAAAAAAGTGTTACTTATAATTATAAAAACAAAACAAAGTTTAAATATATTTATAAAGCAATAAAATGTATATATAACAAATTAAAGTTTAAATAGAGCTATACAAGCAAAATAAAGTTTAAGTGTTTTTATAAAAATAAAAATAAAATTTAAATATAATTATAAAAAATAAAGATTAAATATAAAAACTTATAAAATCAAAACTGAAGCTTGAGTATAATTATTTAAAAAAATAAAGATAAATTATAAATGCAAAACAGAATGCATTTTTTTTTTTACAAGTCATACAAAGACAATTTTAGCAAAATGAACAAAGTTCACCTACTGAAAAAGAAATCACACTTTAAAATAAACTGTCACTTTTAAGTGTTAGCAAAGTGAACAAGGTTGACTGACTAAAAAATAAATCAAGTTAAAATACGATATCACTAATAGCAAAATGAACAAAGTTCACTGGCCGAAAAAGAAATCAAGTTAAAATAAGAAGTCACTTATTAGCAAAAATGAACAAGATTCACAAACTGAACAAGAAATGACAAGTTGTAGGATGAAAACTCTTTTATCAAAAAGAACAAGGCAAACAAGCTGTAAAGCACAAATGACAAGTTGATGACAGTCTCATAATTGTATCTTGTATTTGTGACTAATAAATTCTATTTTGTGTGACTTGTAAGTTCTGCTTTTGTGTGACTTGTAAGTTCTACTTTTGTGTGACTTGTAACTTCTGTTTAAGTACATTGCTAGAATCTTTAGTTTATTTAACTAAGCAGTACATTGTTAGAATCTATTGTTTATTTAACTAAGCAGTATATTGTTAAGGTTCATAGATGTTTAGCCAGAAAGTACATTGCTAGAATCTATTGTTTATTTAACTAAGCAATACATTGTTAGAATCTATTGTTTATTTAACTGTACAATACATTGTTAGAATCTATTGTTTATTTAACTATACAATACATTGTTAGAATCTATTGTTTATTTAACTATACAATACATTGTTAGAATCTATTGTTTATTTAACTATACAATACATTGTTAGAATCTATTGTTTATTTAACTATACAATACATTGTTAGAATCTATTGTTTATTTAACTATACAATACATTGTTAGAATCTATTGTTTATTTAACTGTACAATACATTGTAGGCATGCAAGGCTCAGCTAAGCAATCATTATTGGTCTGCATATAATGTTTAATTAAGCAGTACATTCTTGATTATTGGTGTACATACCTGTTTAACTAAGCAGTACATTGTTGATATACATACCTGTTTAACTAAGCAGTACATTGTTGATATGCATACCTGTTTTAGGACATTTGCCAATATGTTTATGCTGTTATGTATTTGTTTGGAGTCTCATTTCTCAGCGGATGATTTCAAGTGGAAATTTAGACAGTGCTAATGCATTGTGTATGGACTTTAATCTGCTTAGTTAAACATGTGCACTTCAATTAAATGTGGAATTATGCTGATGTTTATTCTAGGAAGACCAATGTATCTTATGTTCAGGATTTTACTACAGTTTTTAATTGACCTTCTATCTTATCAAAACAAGGACCCACATTGTTGTGTTTATAGAATATGTGTTGGTCTTGGATGAATGGTACTTGTAAACATGAAGACTCAAAATTATAAAAGATACAGTTAATAAAAAAAAATATTTTGATAGATGCAATCAGTCATAAAAATTAGTTTGATAAATATATTCTTACATCATGAAAATTCATCAGTAAATAATTTTTTTAATTTCAAAATATCTTAAGTTTGTTTTCCTTAATTTTGTTTCCATATGTAAAGTAAAAACATTTCACACATTTAATCTTTTTCTTTTTTTTTGTACAGGACCATACCACATTCCAGAAAATATCCAAGCATTGCCAGAGAGTGCCGTAGAGACAGTAGTTAATACCAACACTGGTCCTAGCAGCAGTGGCAGCAACAACAATGGCTGCAGCAATGGCAGTGCAGTTAACTATAATGATGACAACAGCGAGTACCAAACATTGGAACACAGCTGCTATTATGAGGCAAACCCCACAGAATTCTATCCCATTCATGAGACAAAATACCATCCGCCCATGCAGCAAACACCCAAAAATATGTGTCTCAGTAAGTATATTTGTAATATTTTATTGGAAAATATTTTCTTTGGTGACATTTCAGAAATTTCATTATAATTGCTTCTTGTCTTATCAGGGCACACATCATCTAACTGTTTATTTATCGGCCTCATTATTGTTGTAACAGCAATTTATTAATTTGATGGTTTTCTAAGTTTTTACACATAGCATTATGAAAAAATAGAAAAGAAATATTACCAATGTGTAACTTCGTGTCCTGAGAGAATGTGGCACAAATTTAGCAAAGTTTACATATCACAAGACTGAAGTCAAGCCAGTCAGTCGTCTAAAGTTTCTTTGGAATTTGTTAACATGACCTGTTCTTGCAGTATATTTTCTTGTCTTCTTTGTCTTCCTATCTTGTAGTTGTACACTGTGGGGAAAGAATCCCAATCACATGTACTTTTAAACCTGTGTTCACAAACAAGTAGCACACACACATTTGCAGTTTTCAAATCAAAGCTATGACCAGAATGCCTATTTATGAACCTGCAGCTAGTTGCTGTGGCAGGCCTTTCTGTACTCCCTGACTGGAGAGTAGTGTGAGTAAGGGCAGATAATAAGCTGATTGTGAAGGGCAGATGAGAAGCAGCTGTTTAAGAAAAACAAGCAAACAGGGAAAGTTCAGTGTGGCGATATTTTCTCATTTGGTCCCTCCCCCCCTCCATTGTTCCTTTCCTCTGTATATTCTTTCTGCAGTTGTCTTTTTGTTGATTGTGTCTCAGATCTGTTTCTCTTCCCATTCTTGTGGAGAGTTATTTTTCCTGTCTCTATTCCTTTGGGGGAAAAATTAAAGGCAATATAACTTTGCACTTTATGACATCCTTGTGCTGGACTTTATGTTTTATGAGTTGAAATCTGAATATAGTACGTGCTTAACCTGCCTAGCAGAGTTCAAAACTTATGTGTTGCCATTGCCTTTTTTAAATATAATTTCAAGAATAATGGTCTCAAGCTATTACACATTTCTTTGGGTTTGGGACTTTTCCAATTCCTTGATTTTCCTCCCCAAATTCCTTTCACCCACCCATTATAATTTCTGTATAGACTATATTCTCTCTCATTTGTGGAGAATGTATACTTTCATATTTAATATTAACATTTCAGTGCCATCTGAAATCCGTTAATGATGGTAACACATTAAGATATAGAATGTTACACCCCACTTAAAGAGTCATGTTTCACTTTCACTTTCACAACTAATTATTAGCGACAGTAAAGTGCTTTCTTTCTTTTTTAACAAGCATATGGTTATATATAATATTTAAGATTTATTATATTTTGCTGTTTTATGCACACAATTAATATATTTCATTTTTATTTGCTTTCTGCTTATTCATCAGTTTCCCTTAATTAAAACTTCCACACCCTTCCCAGTATTTTATTCAATGTGATGAAATGTACCTCCTTTCTGTTGGATGGAAAGACAGGCTTACTTCCACAGTAGAACCTCTCGCTCCATTTACAAACATAGTCAGCACATTTGCATTTACACATACACACACACACGTGCATTCAAGTATGTTATGGCACTGGTACAAATTTCAAGTGATTGTAGTTTATTTGTATCAATGCAATAAGTACATCTTGTACTTTCCTTCACACATCAATACACTACATATCAGACTTTCACAATCACTTTTCCCATGGTTGCTGCTGCTAATACTAATCTTTTACATCATTATCCTCCACAAATCATTCAAGCACATATTCATCATTTCCCTCTACATATCATTGCACTACTACATCACTTTCTCATACATCATTGCTGAAGATAATTAATCATTTGTGCATTTTTTCTCCACAGTGTATTGCATTAATACATCGCTTTCCTCCACCTATCAAGGCAACAAATAACAGCTTGTTTTATCACTTTCTATATACCAGCACAAAATATATCAGTGTGTTATATCACTTTTCTTGACACATCATTGCAACATATATCAATGTGTTATATCACTTTTCTTGACACATCATTGCAACAGATATCAATGTGTTATATCACTTTTCTTGACACATCATTGCAACAGATATCAGTGTGTTATATCACTTTTCTTGATACATCATTGCAACAGATATCAGTGTGTTACATCACTTTCCTCCACAGACCAGTTTTTGAATGAAGCCAACCAAGACAACTTTTATGATGCCCCACACTCTTATCAGACTGTTCCCAACATCAAGTCTGAGTTACCTTGGTCACCACAAGAATATGGCAGTGAATTGGGTGAACCTTGGTCTGCCGCTGATGTGCGAGGTAGTATTGGCGCTCCTGGTGGCTTTCGTGCAATGCAGCCACCCTCTCCGGATGTGACAGGCAGTGAACACAATGGCAAACCTATGATCCAGGCAGCTACACTGGCTGGATATTCAGGTGAATTTGCAATTTGTGTCACCACTTCCCCCTACCTTCCCCCTAACATGCACACACACTTCACCTTAGGAAAGACAAAATCCCTTTTATCACATACTGACATACACACATAATTTGAAACATTTTGACAACAAAATATACGGTCAGTGTATATACTTCCCAAAGTCTACTCAATTGATGTTACTGAGCTGAGATTTAGGTCATTTTCAAAAGGGCTCTCAAAATGCATTAAAAATTAAAAAAAAATTTTTTTAACAGCAATAAAAGCAGTCTCTTCAAACATGGTTCGTTTAAACTGTGCATTTGTAAATCCACTGTATTTACTTGTTTCATTTAGTAAATAATATAATTTGTTTTTGATATTTTTATGTGAGTTCACCATTTATTTTTTGACCTTAGAGTTCTTTTACGTATCATGAGCAGTTTAGTTTGAAGATTTATGTTGTGCATGTATGTAAATATTGTAAAGAGTTTGAAGCTTTTATACAACTACACACTCTAGTAAGCCATCAGCACCATTGTTATTACCTGCATCATACCATTTCATCTTTTTTTCATGCGCACACACACACAAAACAAACACATGCACAAAAGGCATGGCCAACAAAAGACTCATTACACCTCTAATCTTTCCCTCCTGCACACACACACACACACACACTCTCTCTCTCTTCTCTCTCTCTCTCTCTCTCTCTCTCTCTCTCTCTCTCTCTCTCTCTCTCTCTCTCTCTCTCTCTCTCTCTCACGGCATGCCAACAAATGCACCTCAACTCCAATCTTTCTGTCACATACACAGAGACAAACACACATATATACTACTAACACATTATTTAATAGAAGAATTGTTTAGCAGCATAAATAGTGTGTAATTGAGAAAATAAAATAAAAGTAACATATTTAATTGGTGGGAAGAGTGTTTATTAAAGGTATATTTAAAAAAAAAAGTGAGATATGCTGATATCCTAAAAGAAGTGATTCTGTTCATTTATGATAATGCACTGAAAAGTTTGGTTGTGAGAATTGATAATGATGATTGTGGAATCTTGATTGGGATAGGGAGTTTAAATCCATCTGCAATCTAAGGTTTTAGAATGCAAACAAAGATGATGAAATATGTAAATCATGTTTTTTTGGCAAATATATCTTTTTTGCAAAGATATGTATCTGTTTTCCTTTGTGCCTTTCTTAGTTTTATATTGTTTACATTTTTTTTTTTAAGTCACTGTATTTTCATCTTTTAAGCTTGGTTTTCAAATAGATGACTTCTTTTGCAGAAATGTTCATGATATAAATAACACTTCATAATAGGAACAATTTACCTTGTCAGAAATGATATAAAAGATAATTATATGCTTTTAAACATTTCCTTGTTGACAAGATATATTGTTCCTTAGGTGCAACAAACGTCACTTTGTTCAGAAGCAAAACATTGTTTCAAAAAACAAAACCAAAATCTGTAAAATATGCTAATTATGAAATATGTTAATTGTTTCTGTCAGTTGTGGTGTATTTTGTCAAAGTTTATATAACTGCACCCTACAGAAAATTAAAAGTTACCACAAACTTTCTATGTAGATATCTTTTTTGAATCATAGCATTTCTCTTAAAATGTATATCACTTAAGTAATTGTACACTCTCCCTATTGCTGAAATATTGGCAATATATTTTAAAATAATGTGTACACTTTCCTTATTGCTGAAGTCTTCTATTGGCAATAGATTTTAAAATAATGTGTACACTTTCACTATTGCTGAAGTCTTCTATTGGCAATAGATTTTAAAATAATGTGTACACTTTCCTTATTGCTGAAGTCTTCTGTTGGCAATATTTTAAAAATAATTAATCCAATTACTAGTAAAATGGGGGATTGTTCTTTGTTAAGAAAATAAATAACATAATTCTGGAATCATTAAATTTTTATATTAAGTCTAAAAATATTCCCTCAGTTAACCTAATCATTCATTTGAAGTATCTTAAGTCATGTGTGTCTATTTTTAACTGAATTATACAATGGTAATAAAAGAAAATTGCTACTTTTGGAAAGGAGACTCATTGAATGTATGCACTTGAAAGTTTCCCTCCCTTTACTTCAGAGTAGTCTGTGAATACATAATTTTCTTCTCTCATGTGACCTCATTTTAGGACAATTGTACTGGCCAGTACTTGTCAAGTAAATGCAGATTACTTGCATGACTAAACCTGTTACTCACATCCTTGCTGTAACAAATATATCTGTAGACATGAGAACTCCCACTCACTGTTCACAGTGTTATTACATGACACTCAGAAAAATAAAACAACAACACAGACAGATTCTCCATTTGTTTTGAAAGATGAATTTGACAAACTAAGGACATCACTCTAAAAGCAACTTTAAAATTCTTAATTGTATAGGTGTTTTAAAAATTTTTCTTTGTCTCAGGATCTGATCATTTTTTTTCCCCTTGAGATTTACATGACAAATTAAGCCTTTAGCTGCAGAGAATTGTGTTTACAAACCCATTAATTCTAAACTTACAGAAATAATCTGTAGCTTAATTTATCCCTTCTGTTACCATCACCCCTCTCTTCTTTCACCTCCACAGTCCTTCATTCTAAACCAGCTGTTAACTCCTTCCCTCTGAGAGGCTGTTGACACAATGTAGACAGCACAGGCAGCATGCGGTTGGCTGGTTACTATCTGAACAAGGAAGTAAAGACTTTAGAAATGAATTAAGTATTCACCTTTCTTGCAAGTTTTGCAAGACACAGAATTTATCTCTGACTGTCACTTGTCAGCCATGTTGTCTTCTAGTTGAGGTGACCGCATATGTTTCATTCGCAAGATGTGCTTAATGGTTTTGTAGGCATGCATTTACTGGAAACCATGTTAATTTTTAAGGATTGCATTTGTTTAACACTATATTTCCTGACAAACATACACAGATACAAAATGCACACACACACACACACATGCAAATACACATAAGTATACACATGCATTTGTACCTACTAGATAATGTGGAGAATGTTAGGAGTCAATCTTATACTATTTTTACGAATTGCATTTGTCTAAAATTATATTTTATATACACATACATACATACACACTCGTGTATAAAATCACATGAATATGCACAGAAAGCATATACATGAATATGCATGCACACTCACATCATTATTTGATTTGTGAATACACATGTACCCACACACTCACAGATGCACCAATTATATAAGCATATTGCTTGAGCAATGAGAACTTCTTAATATGACTGACAAATTTTTACATTATTTTACATTATTTATAATCATGCATGGTTAGTTTTAGAATATTAAAGTATATGGCATTAAAGATTTTCTACATTATTTACAACAATCATTCCTGAATAACTATAGAATATTAAAATATAAAACACTTTGACTTAAGTTTACACTGTACTGAAACTGAATTAAAGAATAATGCATGTCATGCCTGAATCTTGCAATATAAGGTGGTGCTACAAATTGTAGGACATTTATATAAACGTTTACACCTTTTATAAATTCCATATTTTTGTTGTGTCTGTTCATTTTTTGGGAAAAAAACCACTTAAAAATATTTATTCGTGTTGTTTATTCCATGCAATTATAATTTTCAAATTATCTTTATCAATATATGTTTATATGCATAATTTATACATTATCTGAGTTAATTATAGTATCCATTGATGTTCTGTAGTTTCAAAACACACTCTGTATTATTGATGACACACTTCTCATTAAACATTATAAATTATTTGAACTCTTTCATTAATCATACTTTATAAATTATTTCCGTTCATCACATTTTATAAATTTCTTCACTTCTCATTAAACAAACCTTATAACTTATGAGCCTTTCTCACTAATCATAATGTGTAAATTATTTCAGTTCTTGTCAGCCAGATTTTATAAATTATTGGAAGTCTTATCATTATCACTAGAAATGTTGAAAAGCTTTATTTCAAAAGATAGTTGGATATTCTACAATGATTTTTGTGACTTTACAATTATTTGTACTTTTTCTGCATTCAAATGTAATTAATAAACATCAAATAATCATTAAGAGTTTCTTATTATTAAAAGAATTTCTTTTACCAGTATTAACTAATTAAAATCAGCCAATATCTTCAAATGATTTAAATATAAAAAGTAAAAAGTAAAACAAACTTTTATAACACTTGATTTTTTTCTATCAAGTGTTCTACCATCCTGGCTTGTTCAGTGTGTGTCACAATGTTTGATATCTGTATTTCAGGCAGTGGCCCCATCCAGCTTTGGCAGTTTCTTCTGGAACAATTGACAGACAAGACTTGTCAACATTTTATTAGCTGGACAGGTGATGGATGGGAGTTTAAGCTTTCAGACCCTGATGAAGTGGCACGGCGATGGGGTATCCGCAAGAACAAGCCCAAAATGAACTATGAAAAACTTTCTCGGGGGCTGCGATACTATTACGATAAAAACATTATCCACAAGACAGCTGGGAAGCGCTATGTGTACCGTTTTGTCTGCGACCTGAACAGTTTACTGGGCTTTACACCAGAAGAGCTTTTCAAGGCGTGTGATGTCAAACCACAGAAAGATAAAGAAGAAGACTGAGAGGATTATGACTGTGATGTCTTTTGAGAGTTATTACCCCTGAAAAGCAGATGTCCCTCTCTTTTGGAGACAAGCTGCAGGTCATGACAGTAGTCGTTTGATCTTGTTGTTTTGGGGACTTGTGGAACTAAGACAGGGAGAAAGAACTGTCGAGAGAAAAGAAGTCTGACAATGGCACCTTATACAGGCGTACTTTTACAACTTGGTAAGCGTAGTTGTCATTGACGCACCTTGACAGGTGGTTAATGAAAAAGGGTGTGGTAAACAGAAGCATATTTTGACTTGTATGTGCTCCTGGAGATAAAAGTCCTGACTACTTTATCAGCAGAATCATGATTTGGTATTGCAGTGCACACTGCTGATCTGAGAAGTGGAAATATACAATATTTTCAATGTGCCTTTTGTTTTCTTTTTAGAACCATTGTGGTAGACATGACCATAAATGTTGATCCATTGAGCCTTTGCATGAAAACCATTGGTTTAATTCTGATCAATTTCAGCCTTCACAGGAAAACTGTTGATTAATTTGAACAATACAGCCTTGGCAAATTATACCATTGGTTAAATCTTGACGACTTAAGCCTTAAATAAGAAGACTGTTGGTTAATGCTCCCATGTAGAAGTTGTAGGTGATTTTTGTTTAATCTGATGACTCTGAATTACTCCTGAGTTTTGGCAGAATGAGTAAATGTTTAATGATTTAAGATGATCAAGATGATAGTTGTTTGGGTTTATTTGTCTTTTTAGAAAAATTATAAAAATTATATATTCCTTTAAAGACATATGTACTTTGTTTCAGAACATATTGTTTTTAGCCATTATGATTTGTAGACTAGCCTGTGCAGAAACTGAGACAGATCTAAACCATTAATTGAGATATGGAATGAATTAGTGGGTGATTGGCTTTTAATCACACAGAGGCCTGCACATTGGTCTCCCAGAGATCTGCACAGTGATTGGCCACACTGAGACATGCACAATGATTGTTCACACTGAGACATGCACAGTGATTGGTCACACTGAGACATACACACTGATTGATCTTTGAATCCTGCAGCTGATTTTTCTCTTTTTAAATTTTTTGTTTTTATCTGACATTATTGCATAAACAGTTTGTTGTTTATGGCACAACATTTTTTGTGCCTAACCTTGTTTGATTGTAATGGCAGTCATAACAGTAACTTAATCTGGAATCAATTAAATGCTGGTTACAATTGTAGAGACTTAGAGACTTAAAAAGGTAAACAATTCTTTTTTTCTCCATAAAAACTAGAAGTATGTTACATTGAATTATATGTATTTATAGTAATAGCATATACAATCTTTTGAATTATTCTTTTGCAAATTGAGCCATAAAAATATATCAGATTTAAGTGAATTTAGTTATGTTACTTTAAAAAAGAAATTCTTGTAAATCTTTAAAGTTTAGACAGAATATTTTGTATGAGTGTAACTTTTACTGTTAGATAGCAGCGGGTGTCATTAGATAGCATATTTATCTAGATCTGTAACAGTATATAACTCAGAAAACTTCAAGACATGATCCTACCAGATGCTTGTATATTCCAATAGATACATCACACCACTACTAATATATTCCAGTAAATACATCTCACCACTACTAATATATTCCAGTAAATACATCACACCACTACTACTATATTCCAGTAAATACATCACACCACTACTACTATATTCCAGTAAATACATCACACCACTACTACTATATTCCAGTAAATACATCTCACCACTACTACTATATTCCAGTAAATACATCACACCACTACTACTATATTCCAGTAAATACACCACTACTACTATATTCCAGTAAATACATCACACCAAATACTTGTTTACCTCACAGTACACAATATCATTGTGTACTTATAGATATACCGCAACAAAATGCTTGTATACTCTAATAGAAATATCATATGAAAATACCTTTTATACCACAAAATATACTTAGCATTAAGAATAGGTTCATCACATCAGATACTTGTATTTTTCAATTGATGACTTGTACAATCCAGTTGATACATCACACCAATGCATCTATAATCCAATAGATACATCATATCTAAATACTTATATCTCCATTTGACACATCACACCAAATACTTGTACAATCCAACTGATACATTACACCAAATACTCATCTAATTCAATAGATACATCACACCAAATACTTATATAATCCAATTGATACATTACACCAAATGCTTGTACAATCCAATTGATACACCAAATACTTGTATAATCCAATTGAATCATTACACTAAATACTTGTACAATTCAATTGATACATCACACCAAATACTTATATAATCCAATAGATATATTACCAAATACTAGTATAAACCAATTGATACATCACACCAAATACTTTTACAATTTAATAGTTACACCAAATACTTGTATAATCCAATATATACTAACTATAATAGATGCATCAGACAAATACTTATACACTCCAATACATGCAATATGCTGTGCAGTTTGATAGAAAAATGTCACCAAATGACAAAAAGTGCTTGCCTATACACCCTTGCAGTCTTCCAGACACTTTACAATGTGCATACACCATATACAAACCACTCAGCCTCAGCATGTTTGTGACAACTACATGCTGACTTCATCAGGAGAGATAATTTATGTTTATTTAGTTTGTTTCTTTTAGAATTGTTTATTCACCACAAAAATTATTGGGTGTATTTTTCTCTTACTTGTTTTGAAAAGTTTACATTTCTGCAGTTTTTACCTACTTCAACCCTGCTATTTACAGCATTATACAAGAGAAAAAGACTTGTCTTACAATGGAGTTTTGAGAGATGGAAGTAAAATTCAACAAGTGTGTGCAACTTCTTGAATCTCTAGCTATATATATAAAATAATAAATGTATGAATTTTATCTTTGTTCTTAAATTTGTAAACAATTTTTGTATTGCCCATTCATTGTAGTTGTTAAATCAGCACAAAGTCCACTTTGTAATAATGCCAGTCCTTTTAATATAATTTTTTTCCTCTCAAGTGTTTTACTTTTGCAGTCCATTTAACCGCCAGTCAGACTTGTAATAATGCCAGTCCTCTTAATATAATTTTTTCTTTTCAAACGTTTAAGTTTTGCAGTTCATTTAACCACCAGTCAGACTTGTAATAATGCCAGTCCTCTTAATATAATTTTTTAATTTCAAACGTTTAAGTTTTGCAGTCCGTTTAACCACCAGTCAGACAGTCATCACTTTCTCTCAGTGAAATTGTGCATTTTGTTAAGCGCACTGCCTTTTGTTAAACATGTTTTCTGTTGTTTGCACTGCCATACTTGATGTTCAGATGTGTTTGCTCTTTCTGAGATTACTGAAATAGTTTTATTCTTATAATTTTGTATTCTTTTTGTAAACTTTTGATTCCCAAATATGTTTGTTAAGCTCTTGAAATTTTTCATGGAGGTTCATTAATAAAAACTAAAAAAACAACAAGGAAAAGGTAATTTTAAAAATATGTTTAAGAAACAATTATTAAAATGAAAATATCTCAACTGTTTATAGAGTGCAAAAGAAATCTTAAAATCTGTATATTATATAAAAGCAGAATACTTTTACATTATCAAAGAGAGGATATGATTTTGTGGGTGTGTGTTACAAATGCCAAATAGCTTACCAGTTTGCTATTAATTTGAATTTCCTTTCATTATAAACAAAAATATGTGCTAGGTAATAAGATTTAGGCAAATGTCAGTAAGTTCGACAGTGAATACAAACATTTAGGCAAGTGTAAATATAAGTTGAATAGTAGGTACTAAGGTTTAGGTACACATAAACAAATTAAAAATTGGGAGAGGTTTTGAGATTAACTAAATTAAAAACTAATATTTGTTGATTAGTATCAAACTAATTAAGGAGAACCGTCGGAAGGAAATGGAAAGAGAATTTGGGCGTGAATAAGAAAGTTAAAAAATTAGCCTAGTATAAAATACTTTTATAAATTATTTTTATATTTGTTTCCATGTGAGCATTTTAAATAAGATTTTATTTTCATAAAATAATGTTTGCTATTGAAAAAAGTGTACCTGAATCATTTGTTTATTTTCTTTGATAATATTAGCGTGCTGGTTTTGACAGTAGTAATTCAGCACTAGCAATGTTTTTTGTAATAAGCCAACAATTTATAATCATTATTGATTATAATATTTTCTTGAAAAAGTTGTACTTTTTTACATTTTTGTTCATGAGTTAATTATAGATTTCAAATAGAGTTGTGTGAGTAGCTAGAAAAAAAACAGGCTTGAAATATATATTTTCTTAATGAATATACCCCACTAAATGTGTGTAAATCAGTTATACAACTGTCTGACAAATCAAAACAATATTTATTTGCCTTTGAAAAGTGAAATTACATTGTTTTACCATAAGTGAAGTTGTGCCTTTATTATTGTGATGACCCACACCATCATTTCTTTTTTTGTTGTTTCTTTTAACCAAAGAAAGTAGACACGTTTTCTGTCCGTAAACTTTGTCGTCTTTATTTGATATTCTTGAAACTGAGGGAAAAAAAATGAAGAGTTAACTGCTATGTCTGAAACCGTCCATTCTGCTTTCTTGATGACCTTGAAACTTTGAAGATTTGGAGAATGTGGCTTGGAGTGGATGTTGGGGACAGAATTTTTTTTTTTAAAGTTCTTGTCAAATTGTTGTACATTCCCACCCCAAGCCAACTCCTTTGTCTATTTATGACATAACCAAAGTTTTCTTGTAAGTATATAAATATTTTTTTAAAACTTGCTTTGCTGTGCCTGTATATATTGTATTGCGAAAAGGAGATACATACAGGTGGTTCTGTTAGGGAACTGGGGTATACATTTGTATAGTCAGAAAAAGAAGGAAGAGATAAAGTTTGATGCACATTTGTTTTATTTGCTATTGTTCATTTCTATTTTATATTCTCATTACTCAGTCACATTACTTTAGCTTAAGAAAGCAGATTGAAGACTTTAGCATATTGCTGGGTATTTAAGTTTTATTACTGTTTGGTCATTTAAAAATATTTTAAGAATATATTTTGTTATTGCTGGTGTTGTGTGTAAAGGTTGAGAGTAGAAATGAGAGGAATTATTCTTAATTTGATTATCATGTTTTTTCTTCACTGCCACTTTTTTCATCACCATCTTTTGTGGTCCCATGTTATACATTTCTTATGACTAGTCAGTCACCCAATGTGTTCAGAAATGTTGCGATAGAAAAAAAATGTACTCAAAATTTAATATTGCAGAATATTCTTAAATGTAAATTCATTATCTCTAATTATCTGGGTAACTAAATCTCATGTTTTAAAGAGCTCTTTCATTCCGGGATTTTGGTTTGAGGAGATGGCATTTTGAAAATGTTTTTGTTGTTTTCCATCCTGATCTTTTGTTGAGAAATGTCTGTATATTTTTATGTGCTGGATATTTCTTATGCATGGCATTTATTTTTGACACAAAGTAGTTGTTGTTTTTTTAAAAATTGATTCAGTACTGAATGGTAACAATTTCCTCATATTTGTTATTCATATTTTTAAATAGTGGGATTGATTTTGTATTGGATTATTATTATTATTAATGTATTAGAGATGATTTGTATAGGAAACCTAGACAATGTCAGTAGTAAGTCTTATTCCCTCTTTCCTTCTCGTTATATACGCTGTTAGTTTGTGCCAAATACACAGTGTATATTTTGAGTGAGGAAGTATTAAATAAGCATTGTAATTTTTCAAAAATTGATCCTTTTTGCCAAAAGCACATTATTAAGAATTTTTCTTTAGTTATTTTGTTCGTTTTGTTATTAGCAATACGAGTCCAAAGTCTAAGTTCAATTCCCAAGTCACAATACTTAGCAAGCCATTGCTTTCCTTTCTACCCCCGTTTTTTTTGAGGAATAAGTCTTTTGCCTGTCTTGTATCTGTATTGAATTTAAATTTTTTTAATTGTCAGACTTTTAAAATTTTTGTTTTAAATAGTCCATTCTTTTAGTTAGGCCAGTTGGAGTTATAGATTGACCTTTTTATGTTATTTGATATTAAACAAAATTAGCCATTCTGTTTAGTCATTTAACCATTTAATTTATCTAAATAAATTTATTAGTTTGTGCATCTTTTCTGTCTAGATTAGTTATGTGGTCTGCTCATTGATTTTATCTAGATCGTTGATTGTTTTGTTCATTCTATAGATTAGTTGATTGGTTTGCGAGTCTATTTCTTTCTTGGCTATTTGATTGGTCTTAAAATCTTTTCTCTAGATTAGTCATTTGGTCTGTGAGTATTTCTAGATTACAGATTGGTCTCCAGTTATGATGTCATTATCTGGTCCGGTAAGTTTCTTGGAAATGACTGGCAGTGCCTTGGAAATATTAATGTACATTTGTAAATTTCCGTTTATTTTATATTTTAAAATTTGGATAAATAAACTGTATGTTTTCACGTTTTACAAAGCACCATTTTATGTGTCGATGAGCAGCCTGTACTCTCTGTGAGTGACTTCTGCTTGTTATTATATTTCTATGGCCATAATTAAAACTGACTTACTATGTCCTTATCGCACAAGCAGATGTATTAAGTTACTAAACTCTTACATATTTGTTGCTATTGTAACCAGAGCTAACTATCCAGTGCTGCATTTATTTGGTCATAAAACCACATCTGTAGTGAAATAATGGTCAGCGTGTTTTGAAACTGTATATTTGTGAATTTTTATTTTTCACTAACATTTATTTTTAATTGTAAAGGTATCAACGGACATGAGAAAACTGTTTTAAAGAATGTATTTTCCCAGAGTCTTATTATCTTACCACAAACCTTTCCTATCGCGTTGATGTCTGTCTTTGATTTGAAGTCATTTCTTCATTCATTTACTATAATAACTGCATACATTGATTTTGTTCAAGAATCTGCAGGCTGTCTTCTGTCTAATTATATTAACTTGTTTAATTCTTTTAAATTTCTGTTTTATACAATCACAGACTTATACAGGATGTCAGAAATGTTTGTTTTATAAATATATATCTTTTTCTTTCTTTTTTAAAATAAAATAAGAGAACGAATACATGAAGACCACAGTGGAAAAAGACCTTTTCTGAGTTGTAGCCCTTGCTGGATATTTCTAACATATTTCTTTCTTTGTTTCTTTTTATCCCTCATTCTGAATAACTGTTTGTGCAGAAAGAGGTCACTTTCAGTTCTTTTATCAAATGTCATTTATTCATTGTTTTGAAATTTAAAATGTGATGTTTTCAATTTCTGTTTGTTGGTTTTCAATTGTGGTCTTCATATATTTTCTTAAAATTAAAAAGTACTCTTATTTCTTTATTCATTTTGAGGTTTGATATTTTATCTATGGAGATAATAAATAAATATATATATATTTATATTGTATATCATTATAAGATGACTATATAAAAAAAGAAAGGTGAAATTTATAACTTGCATTTTATTTATTCGATTTAGCATGTGATTATTTGTTCCCGAGATTAGTTAGCATGTTTTTCCTGTACAAAAGCCGCATATGCATTTAAACAGATCTCTAGTGTGCATTTAGGATTTGTCTTTGAATTTGGCAATCACTACAGTACAAATTTTTATTTTATTTTTTTAAAAATCAGTCGTGATATTTTCCTATCCCTGCCCCCACAAAAATATATATATAATTGCTTTGCTTTTTGCCTTTATGATAAATATTTGTTCATTTCGTGTTATATTTGAAATTGGTCAGAAATTGAAAGTTATAAGATCTCCAGCTTTTTCATGGAATAAACAAGTGGAAAGCAAAGAGTATTTCTGTATTATTCCTTGGTCTGGCAAGTATTTTAGTATGTGAGTGTAGATGTGTGGCTATGGTGATTTGTAATTTCATTTTGTTGGAGTTTTGCTGTTAGGTAATATGATTAAGTATGTTTGTAAAAAATGTATATGTACATGTACAGAAGCATGTTTTTCTCTCAGTTTGGTATGCAAATGGTTAGTTTTGTGATTGTCTCTACACACACACACACACACCACACACTCTCTCTCTCTCCTTCAGAATTGCATTCTTTTCTCTCAGACAAAATTCTCACATTTAATCTGACATAACATTTTCATGAATTGCAGCCCCTTGTTTCTCACTCAAGGTATTTGAGAATATTTGAGAAAATTTGAGAATTTGGTTCATTAGTATTGTGAACATGAAAGAAAGGAATATAAATGATGTACAAATGGGCATACTGAAGGTACGGGGGAAAAAAATGCAATATATAGATGTACAATCATGCACAGTAACAAAAAGACAGGCAAGTGGTACACTGCTGGGAAAAAAATATGACAGTTGTATGAACACCCACTGAAATGAAATATGACAATTCTATGAACACCCACTGAATGAAATATAAAAAATGCTCAAAAGGTATAAGCACACACATGCACATACTGAAAGAAAGAAATGACAATCAGGTGTACAAGCAGCGCACTGATAAAGATGAAATATGACAGACACGTACAAGCAGCACACTGATAAAGATGAAATATGACAGACATATACAAGCAGCACACTGATAAAGATGATTAAGTATGACAGACATGTACAAGCAGCATACTGATAAAGATGAAATATGACAGACACGTACAAGCATGCAAACTGAAACAAATGACAGAAGTGCAAGGTACCAGCATGCACACTGAATGAAAGAAGAAAGATGTGTAAGAGGTACAAGCATGCATGTGGAATGAAAGAAATATACTAGACATGCACAATAGGTATACATGTGTATATTGAAAGAGATCTGCCAGAAGATGCATATTGAATGTTGACAGACATGCACAAGAGGTACAAGCAGGCAAACAATGAAAGAAATATGACAGTCATGCACTAGAGGTATACACATGCCTACTGAATGAAATAAGACAGAGTGCACAAGAGGTACAAGCATGCACACTGAGTGAAATATAACAGATGTGAGCAAGAGGCAGCAGGTACACTAATGAATGGAGTGACAAGTGTCATAACGACTGAGTTCTAGGAATGCTTTCTAATGAATGGAGTGACAAGTGTCATAACGACTGAGTTCTAGGAATGCTTTCTAATGAATGGAAATGACGTGTGTCATAACGACTGAGTTCTAGGAATGCTTTCTAATGAATGGAAATGACGTGTGTCATAACGACTGAGTTCTAGGAATGCTTTCTAATGAATGGAAATGATGTGTGTCATAACGACTGAGTTCTAGGAATGCTTTCCAGTAACGGAGTGACAAGTATCATAATGACTGAGTTCTAAGAATGCTTTACAATGAGCTGAGAATCCAGAATGACCTGCTGCTGACCAAAAAAAAAAATAAGACTTCACAATCAAAAACTTGAATACAGTATAAGCTCTCAAGTTGTGCAAACACTCGCTGTCTCAATCAGAGAGTAAAGTTGTGCAAACACTCACTGTCTCAAACAGAGAAATCAAGCTGTGCAAACTTGCTATCACAATCAGAGAGATCAAGTTATGCAAACACTCACTGCCTCAATCAGAGAGTAAAATTGTGCAAACACTTGCTATCTCAATCAGAGAGTAAAATTGTGCAAACACTCAACTGTCTAAATCAGAGAAATCAAGCTGTGCAAACTTGCTGTCACAATAAGATAGATCAAGTTATGCAAACACTCATTGTCTCAATCAGATCAAGCTGTACAAACACTCGCTATCTCAATCAGATCAAGCAGTACAAACACTTGCTATCTCAATCAGATCAAGCTGTACAAACACTTGTTGTCTCAATCAGATCAAGCTGTGAAAACACTCACTACCTCAGAGAGATCAAGCTGTGCAAAAAAACACACTATCTCAGAGGTCAAGCTGTGCAAACAAACTCTCACTGTCTCAATCAGAGAGATCAATATGCATTTTTTTCTCTGACAGTTTATTTCCATGCGCACTGTGTAACCTCAATAAATCAATCATGTTTAAGAATAAAGCTAGGAACATAATGCTCACTTTATGACAACTGACTACATTAGCATCAGGGGTGGGTGGGGGTGGGATTATATAACAACACTGTTTAATATAATTTTACTCTGTAAAAGGCGTAGGAAATGTGGAGCATTAATCATACATATTTAACCATATAGATAGGATAAGTTAGAGCATAACAATATTAAACTATACAAATAGAAAAGGACAAGTTATCACAGCGTGACATTGCTAATATCAATTTAAAAGTCTAATAACAGAGCATCATCTTTCAAGAATCAAGATGTATTAAAGTGGAATAGCACTGCTTGATGTTATTTTTCTACTGCTATGTTTTTCTTTCTTCTGCAATACAGAAAACAAAACTGGAACAGTGGAATTTAGATTACACATACAGAGAATAATATGGCTCCTAATTAAGCAACTTATAAAAAGGTACACAAAATAGCTTAACAATCTGAAATATTGGAGAAAGAAATCAACTCAATAAAATTTATTTACTGTTGTTTTTCCACAAGTCTCTAGAATTCTCACTAGTAAATGTAAATGTTTCAGACAGGCTGAAAGACACATATATCTGTAGAACTAATGTTTCAGACAGGCTGAAAGACACATATATCTGTAGAACTAATGTTTCAGACAGGCTGAACGACACATATATCTTGTAGAACTAATGTTTCAGACTGGCTGAAAGACACATATATCTTGTAGAACTAATGTTTCAGACAGGCTGAAAGACACATATATCTATAGAACTAATCTTTTAAACACATATATCTGTAGAACTAATGTTTCAAAAGGGACTTTGTCCATTGATTAAAAAATACAGCATTTGCACAATTTCTGGGCTTTGAGGAAAAACCTAAGGTACCCAAGCACACTTTTCCTAAGAAGAAAAATACTAAATCAGCGGAAAATTACTTTAGTAAGAGCAAATATAGAGGAAAGAGGCAACAGTAAAGTACGATAAAATACAATGGCAGTAGATTACACAAGTTTGAAGAACAGAAATTGCTGGTAAGGATATGCAAATGTTGAAATAGATACAGAAAGACTTCACACACTTTTACTGTGGATTTTTATAAATACCTTATATTTAATTATTTTCAAGTGCTTCTTAAAAGCACTAAGCTAAGAAACTCAGTCACTGAGAGGATTTGTTGATTGAAAAATTCCTTACCAACTGGAGTGAATCTTAAAAATACTCAGCTGATTCATAGGGTAGTTATAGAACACAAATTTATAATTATACTACTATCATAAACAATAAAGGTGATAATCATGCTATAGCAACAAATTGCTAAGATATAGTTAGCAATAGTTATATATCTACCAAAGAAAATGCACAAAATAAAAAAGAATTACTTTCATCACTTAGCAGAAGGAAGAATTCAGATTTGTAAACAACTAAAAGCATCACTAAATGCAAACTAACTAAAAATACCATGGAAACAAAAGCAGTGTACAATATCATAGGTTACAGTGTTCAATACTGATTTACATTTATGTTTGTAGAGGTAATACAATTTTTATACTTTTGTAAGATAAAAGACTTTAATAACTGAGAACAACCCTTTGAATGACTGGTAAAAGGTTACAGAATGACTGGTTCAAGTTACAAAATGACTGGTTCAAGGTTACAGAATGACTGGTTCAAGGATACAGAATTTTTGCATAAATAAACCAATCTGTGCGGCACACAGGAAAACAGATGTCAAAATCATTTATTGTTCTTTTTAAATAAAAATTCACAATATAAGTAAAAAATACGAACATATAAAACAACAAATAATTTTCAAAATGAGAATAAGCAAAATACACAAAATATTTGTGAGCACAATTATTGAAGGCCGTACCAAGCGTCTATTTCACACGTCTATCATTATTCTCTTCTACGATCACAAATGCTTGGGGAATTCATGGGCAAAGCATGTGAAAGACAAAACACACACAGTAATATACAAAGTAGGTCACTATAAAATACTTCTTTTTTTCCCCCCATATATATTAAACAAAAAAAAAAAATCTACCAGTACAGACCCTACAAATTTTAGATAAAAATAACTGAAGGTAAACAGTGATTCAGGAGTTATCTAGGAGATTGAAAAGTACTACCTAGAAGAATAAAAATCTAAAGAAATTAATTTTACCAAATGGGTCTTCACTGAAGCATTTCATTGTCTTGTCAGTTTACTGTAGACTTCACAGAATGCCTGTGCTACATTCTAAACAGCCCTTGATCTCAACTCCAGCATTACAGGCATTCTAAACAGCCCTTGATCTCAACTCCAGCATTAAATTCTAAACAGCCCTTGATCTCAACTCCAGCTTTACAGAAATTCTAAACAGCCCTTGATATCAACTCCAGCATTAAATTCTAAACAGCCCATGATCTCAACTCCAGCATTATAGAAATTATAAACAGCCCTTGATCTCAACTCCAGCATTATAGAAATTCTAAATAGCCCTTGATCTCAACTCCAGCATTATAGAAATTCTAAACAGCCCTTGATCTCAACTCCAGCATTATAGAAATTCTAAATAGCCCTTGATCTCAACTCCAGCTTTATAGAAATTCTAAGCAACACCTGATCTCAACTCCATCATTATATAAATCCAGGACAGGCTTTGATCAATCTCTCACACAGGCTTTGCTAAGTTTGAAAATTAAGGAAAAGTATCTATCCCGGCAATAAATCACTTGCTTCATTTGTCATTAATTTTACATTAAAAATAGATCAATATAAATATGATTTCCTTAATGCATGTGGTTTTTCTTGTGGTTAAAGAAATATTTTACTATATTTCAACACAGTACAGCTTGGGAGAGGCAGCACACTAAATAAGATCATAGTTAAGTCTAAAATACAAAGAAATTCAAGTAAAAATGAATTCATTTAGTAAATTATTATTTATTTCCAAAACCTAGTTGCTGTCACTGATTTGAAAATATCTGAATAAACAATTCTAATGTTTGTTTTCTTGGGGGGGGGGGGGAGGAGAGAATAATTTTAGGAAGCTGAGGGAGTTTAATGGGTTTGTGTTAGTAATATGTGTGTGTGTGTGTGTGTGTGAGAGAGAGAGAGAAAGAGAGAGAAGGTGCTGTATATCTGTGTGTGGTCATTATAAAAAATATCCAGTTAAACAAAGTAAACATAAACTATAAATATTTCCCTGCATACAAAAAAACCAAACAAAAACGATACAAAAGAATAAAATAAAGTTCTCATAATTACAACAATAAAATTTAAGCCAAATTCCAAATGTAATGCATATTAAAATTGATAGAAATAAAAACAAAACATGAATTTTTGCTTGCAAAAATATTTATAAACAAAGCACCATGAATAACTCCCAGAGGAAACATCAAAGAGTAATGTACCAAGAAGACAATACAGTGCCAAAAATAAAAATCAGTGTGAAAATTCCATTTTGCAAAAAGAATTTTTGCATAGCTAAGATGAACACAAGACTTATGGCACTAGTGTCAAACGTGCATGTATATCCGTGATTGTGATCATTGAAAATTTGTGTAAACAGTAGAAACTGGTATTCAACTTGAGCACATAATTAGTTATAAAAAATAAAAATTATAATACAAAGACACACACTAACATCTTTGAAAGTGACAAATAAAATATCAGAATTTGTCACAATTGCATCTTGATACACGGGGAAAATAATTTAGTTTATGTTTTGTATGTAAATAGTGGCTGTGCCTTCCATTTGTTTACAGAATACCTCACAGCACAGGTTAACAGCAAGACACAATGAGACACAGATGAACAGCAGGACACTATGAGACACAGATGAACAGCAGGACACAATAAGAAACAGGTGAACTGCAAGACACAATGAGACACAGGTGAACAGCAAGACACTATGAGACACAGTGGAACAGCAAGACACTGAGAAACTGGTGAACAAACAAGACACTATCATGCACAGGTGAACAACAAGACACTATGAGACGCAGGTAAGAGAACAGCTTGGAAGGGGGGAAATATATTTCACTTGCCAAACTGAAACTAACATATTAAAAAAGAAACCTAGGTAAGTAAATTATTTATAATTTTGTATCAATGACAAAGGAATTAAATATTTCTGAAGCTCACAATATTGATACACACACACACACACACACACACAAAGGAAAAAATGCTTCAAGCTTTTTGTGTAATCTTATGTTGATTAGCTCATTAAGCTGGCAATAACAGGTTGATTGTCATTTCAGTCAAGTGCTAGGTAAACAAAATCCTGCTCAAATGTTTTTTTTCTTTTCATCCAAAAACTAATAAATTCTTGTTTAATGTAGAATCTAGTTATAATCATATTTGCTTGCCTTTCTATGCTGTTGCAGTCAATTAATATTAACAGTTTTGTGCTAATAAACAATTTAATATCAAAATCTTGTTCAGGAGTCTGTGGTGTGCTGTTCTAGGAAGTATTGTGTATGGCACACCAAGTTATGTCCAGTTCTACAGTAACTGGTAATTAGTCATACTTCAAACAGATCTATTATATGAAGTATTATTAGTAATACACCAACTTATGTCCAGTTCTACAGTAATTGATATATTAGTGACACCTTAAACAGATTTACAATCTGTTAAGGGATTTAATTCAGTCAAGTTTATTCAACAAGATTATTATAAGCAACATTCATTGAGATTTACTTTGGACCTAAATACTTTGGGCCTGAGAAAATATACAAGTTATATTGGGGACCTTTTATGAGGCCAAAATAAAAATATTTTCAATGCAATTTATGCAGTTCAAATAAAGGTACATGTTCTTACTGTAATATGTAGTGTGAAGATAAACATAGATTATATAATACCAATCTATAGTTTTAAGGATATTAACAATGCATAGTTGTGAGAATAATAATAGCAAAGTCACTGGGGAATGAAAAACTTATATCTAGGTCATATAAAATACTAAAGTCACTGGGCAATAAATCTTGTATCTAGGTCATATATATAAAATACTAAAGTCACTGGTCAATAAATCGTGTATCTAGGTCATATATATATAAAATACTAAAGTCACTGGGGAATAAAACTCATATCTAGTTTATATATATATAATAAAATATTTAGAATAGCATTTGTTAGTTCTGCTTATATCTAAATATGCTTTATTGATTTTAGTGCACAGTAGAAAACTAAAATGTCAAGTTATATTTAATTAATTAACAACCAAGTTTAATATTTATTTAACTTTTGTTTTAATTAACTGAAATCAGAGCCCACAAAATACTTAAGTTTTAATCCCCAAAATGATACGGCTGAATGAAAAACAAGTGTCCTTAAGCAACATTCTCTCTAATGTTTTTCCTGTGTGTGCAGAACTGGCAGTTGTTTAAGCTTGCTATTAAAACTCCTGCACAGAATTTTGAAACTGCTGTGCAGCATTTTCTTATGAGCTGCAAATCTGCACACTGCCCTTAAGTTTAGAATGCAATACAAGATTACACAGAAAGAAAAGCTGTACCATAGAAAACAAGAGGACTGAGTAATGTTTTCACTTTATGCTAGCTGAGGCAAAATGAAGCAATCATTACAATAGTGCTAATGCACCAAACAGTATAAAAGTATACACCATGCGGTTAGGTATATTATTCAGTACTACTTTTATTATACAAAATGTTGAATACTACTTTCACTGCACAATGTAATTTGTACAAGAATACAGGACTATGCATACTATACAGCAAAGAATACACTTTTATGTATACTATACAGTATAAAGTATGCAATACTATATATACTATACAGTATAAAGAATGCAATACTAAGTATACTAAACAGTATAAAGTATGCAATACTATATATACTATACAGTATAAAGAATGCAATACTACATATACTATACAGTATAAAGTATACAATACTATGTATACTAAACAGCGCACATTTGTGCTGGATGGAATGGGCAAGAAAGCAGGCTGACAAAGGGCTCTTTGGAATTAAGGTTTAATTGCTCAAATGATTAATTAGGTCCAAAGGATTAAACATGGAACCACTGCACTAAGTGTAAGGGGTATGGGGGCTGTGTCAGGAGTATGAGTCTGTCATAGGGTTTGTGTCAGGAGCTTGGAACTATGTCATGGGGGTTGTTAGGAGTTTGGGGCTATATTAGGAGCTATGTCATGTGGGATTGTATCAGGAGTTTGGGGGCTGTCAGGAGTATGGGGTTGTGTCAGTTGTTTGGGACCTGCCTCAGGTGTACAAAGGCTGGCTAAAATGTGGGCAGTTTTAGGAGTAGGCAAATAATGAACAGTGGTGGAAGGGTGGGGGTGGGGGTGGTCAAAGGTTATTGATAGAAAGGGAAGTTTTTTAAATTGTCATATTTGGGATTGGGGAAAATCTTTCTTTCAATTTATACTTATTTTTCATTCACAGTTTGATTTCAAGCCATGTATTTACATCCAAACCTTGTGGACAAACTATTCACTACAATCCTGCATTGGCACAATGTATGTAAATTGTAGCACAATATTTTATATGTGCAGCTCAAATAGGTGGGTGTGTCTGAACAGTAAAGCCTAATGGAGAGGTAGGAAAGGATAATAATATCTGTTTATTTACATTTGTTTATAGAGATTTGTTTATTTAGATCTTATAAAGTAAATGAATTGGTACAAGACAGTACCCTTGGTGGAGATTTTTACCATATTTAATTTAAAGCAAATAAATTTGTAGATAAAAATAATATCACATTAGAAAACATTTTAATATAAATTATTTTAATGAGATTAATATGCGTATATTTAAAACCAACATATCATTATATGGGTCTACAATTCTAATGAATTTCAAACTCCCCAATTTTTCAAGTATGAGCCCAAAATGATGGAAAAGAAAAAGTGTTGTTGAAACATTCAAGGATGTATCGTAAATAAGCAAGTTCTTTTAAATGCTTACGATCAGGCAGAAAGATCACAATAAACATTTGGATAAACTCATTTCCAGAAACAGAAGAGGTGCAACAGATTCTTAGCACTCAGGTATAGATTTTTTGCTGTTGTTGTTACCTTCATAACAAATGCAATCCTGATGGATGAGAATAGTTCAGATCATTATCAAAAAACATTTTAAAAAATGAAACAAAGAGAGAAAGAAAAAATGTTTTCAACTGAACAAGCTCGTGACAGGCTCTGACACTCCAACAAGAAATAAACCTCATTTGAAATAAATAATATTTAAAAAGAAATTAATCTTTGTAAATATATACAAAACTCTTCTCCCACAAGCACTACAACATCTAAGAGCCTCACTGGGTATCTTCAAGGTCAACCACAAACAATCTGTGACAGTAAGAGGCATCTACAAGCCTCACCGGGTATCTACAAGGTCAACCTCAAACATACTGTGACAGTAAGAGACATCTACAAGCCTCACAGGGTATCTACATGGTCAACCTCAAACATATGTGACAGTAAGAGACATCTACCCATAGTAAAGCAGGGGGACATAAACCTGTAGTCCAGAGACCAGACTGGCACATCCTTATAGTAAGAGACTAGCAAGGCAGGTTGAAAATGGGCATTGGAGCTATTACTAACATAAGCTACAATCAGAAGGCATTAATATATCAAGTGGAGAAAAATAATAACATTATAATACTGACTGATTAATATTAGGTAGATTTTATTAATAGAAACAGAATCTAGTGTATAAAACAATTCATATTTATACAGATTAATTTGATCAACATTGATTTTTATTACAGAAACTAAATCTACTGTAGAAAACAACTAAGTATATAATCATCAATTATGGAAAACATATGCTAATATATAATGTAATTAATCATTGTAGAGTTATATTTTATAATAATGGAAACTATAAATCTAGCTTTGAAAAAAAAATGATAATAGAGTTTTAAGAAAAGACTTTGAATAAATAATAATACTGTAAGTAAAATAAAGTTTTCAGAAAAGACTTTAATAATTGATTACATGTAGAACAGTGATGAGAAGAGACTTTAATAATTGATTACATGTAGAATAGTCCAAGAAACAGTTTTAGAGAAAACCTTTTCTACTTTTACTAGACTATTAAAATTAAATTTACTTTAAAAATTTAACATTTCAAATAGTGTATAAATTTCACTACAACAAAAAGAATGGCACAATATATTCAAAATATTTTGACTTTTAAAAAAAATAATGAAAAAAATAATAATTAAAAAAAAAATGTTTACTAATACAACTAAACTGAACTAATTTCTTTTTTCATCGTCTTTCGAAATGACAGAGAACAGGCAACAGGCCATTTACTGGTACAGTATGCCAAAAGACATTTAACAACAACTAATACTGGTCTATTTTATTGTAATTCATCTAAGACCATGCACTTGCAGCATCAATATGAATGGACGCTGTATAAAGTGGCCATCATTATTAATATATTCATTACTAAAAATAAACATCATTAATATATTGACTATTAAAATCATTTTGTCAGGTGAAAGAAGATATTAGTTATATTTCTTAAGAGTTCTCACACACTTACAAGGTAGAAGGTAAATGTACTTACCTTTCTTCACACAGACTTTAAATTGCCAATGTTGTAAAAATATATAATTCAAAAAAGAATTTTTCAGTAAAAAGAAAAGCAAAATTTATAAAAAATAAATTCAAAATTGTACTAAAATCTAAGACAAAGGAGTCTAAAGTCTTTCAATAGTTTCATGATATAAAAATAACATACAAATATAATTCTTTTGTGCAACAACAGGACACTGCTTGTGCTTAGAATACTTTATTGGCAAAAGGCCATTTTGAAAATTCAATTCATTTGACAAAAATCTATTAGTCAGTATTAGTAGCTTGTCTCTCCTAATCAGATTACAGCGAGGTTGACCAATTACTAGCAACCAGCAAAACAAAAAAACCATTATCAAAGACTTTAAGCAATTAAGAAGAGAAGTGAAGTTGGACTTTGGCTATGATATGGTTTCTCTACTCCCACACCGAGGACTGCAAAGTCTATAAATAATATCAAATCTAAAACACACTTTGTTACACAGAGACAGGTCTTATGAAAAACCTAAGGGAACAGACCAATGCCAGTCTTTTAAAACTCTGGAACTTCATTCCTGGTATATCTCAGCAAGGACATGCGAGCCAATTTGTGTGTCAAGCGCTCCAGAACTCGTACTCAAGAGTAACAGTAGAGGTATAAAGGACATGTGAGCCAATTTGTGTGTCAAGCGCTCCAAAACTCATGCTCAAGAGTAACAGTAGAATTAGAAAGGACATGCGAGCCAATTCGCGTGTCAAGTGCTCTAGAACTCGTACTTAAGAGTAACAGTAGAGGTAGAAAGAACATGCGAGCCAATTCATGTGTCAAGTGCTCCAGAACTTGTACTCAAAAGTAACAGTAGAGGTAGAAAGGACAAGAGATACAGAATACAGGGATAGAATGTACATGCGGTAAAGAAACTGGAGTTTGGGAAGTATGAGAAGAGCCTGGAGAGGATTTTACACCATCCACCCCTTCCACACCACTCCTTGTGTGCGTTCCATTCTTTCTGTTGCCAAGTCTGAGCCTAGTCTGAGCCAAGTCCGAGCCTAGTCCGTGCACAATGCCTGCTTTCTTTATGTTCTTTTCTCTAATTAGTAGATAGTGACTTACAGGACTTTAAAAATTAAAACAAACACTTGTTATCTGTTTTTGTCACTGGTATTCAATGATGTGTTCAACCATCTCATCGGACCAACGTTCTGTCTCATCAGACCAGTGTACTATATCTCATCAGAGTGGCATACTATCAGCAGACCAGTGTACTATGTCTCGTCAGGCCAATTTACTATTTGTTCAGATTAAAGGGAAAACAAAACAAACAGAAAACCCAAACAGAATAGATGAGTTAGAAGGAAAACCAGAAAAAACCCATATATTAAGTATTAATGTTACTGTTCTCTGCCTAAAGAGCAAAGAATTGTTTAGCTTAAAAAAAAGAAACTGCAAATTGATGGTTACAATTTAACATCATGGTTCATCCATCGGTCTGCTCCCATTCGGATTTTATTCTACATTATCACTAGCTTTTGAATCCAGACATTCCCTATATGCAAATATAAATAGATTACTTAGAAACTAGGTCATCAGGACACTGACGATGCTCTCTGATCCCCAGTTTGGCGAGTCAGTGAACCGTCTCGAGATGCTGGATTTCTGCCAGAACCACGAGACAAGGAGCTTTCTCTGGAGGCTTCTCCTTCTCGTGCTCTTGACCTTGACTTGCGACCTCGTTTGAAGAGTTTTCTTAGGCTGCCTCCAAGTGAGCGTGACTTTTTCAAATTAGGTGAGCCGGGTTCTTGGGGTCGCACCAGTTCCAGATCGTCTACACAAAGGAAGATTTTTTTTTAAATATACACAACAAAAACATATCTCTCTATACTGTTCAATATATCAATCCAGATGAACAGTTTCCCACAATCATTTCACATAACTCTTCAACTAGTAAGAGGTCTTTTAGATTTCACTGAGAGTATTATCTCATTGACTTAAATTATTTCCCATAAAACCAAGTATATCTCAATTACTCAAACTAATGATGAGCCAATAAATATGTAAAATTACCCAAACATATTTAAACATTATAAACACATTTGAACAATCTCAAACATTAACAAACAGTATTACTTTAAAAAAAAATAATAATTAAAATAATTAAGCATTCTTAGAAAGTGCTTACATACAGACATCAGTACAAAGTAGCAATATACATTTTTAAAGCATAAAACCCTTAAGCTATATTAGTTATTTTTTAAAATTAAAATCCCCACAAAATATGTATTCTTATAACTTAAAATACCTTAAACTATATTAGTTATTTTTAGTTATTTTTAAAAAGAAAACTACAAGTAGTGAGAAGCAAAGCAATTCTAGTAACTATAATGTATATACCATTCTAGTAGTTATTATAAATTATTTTTTTCTAGTAGTTATGGTTATTACTGTACTTGTGGAGAAACTGGCACATTTAATAAAAGCTATTCAATCTGTAAATTCATCTAAAGGCACGAAAAAGGCAACTATATTTAATGTAAAAATAATTCACAAGATAGTTCTCCATCTACCTTTAATTTGTGTCTCTCCACCAATCAATAAATCTATGCACACAAAACTGAAAGTCAAACAAAACTCTTCAAAAAACATTTTAATATATAGCTGAAACAGTAATAAGCAGGACCATTCATTAATGATATATTATTATTGATGATAAGTGAGGGTATATAACAATGAAAAATGTAGAATTATAAGGGTGACCAATGCAAAATAATAACAAGTGTAAAAATTATGAAACCCAAGGGAATTTAAGAAAAACAAAAAAAAAGTTACCATAATGCAAATACACTCAGGAGATGCAAGTATGGAAATGCATTTGAGCAAAGAGCTTAATTTTACTACCGTCTAATCTATTAAAATGTTGTATAATTTACCCTTTCAAATAATACAAAGATGTTTCAAACTCCTAATTGACATAAACACTTATTTATAAACATTTTATATAATCTTTCAATGATAAATTCAATAATAAGTGGTGCTGGTTCAATAGTCTGGCATGAAACTTCTCAAAACTAAAAAGTGTGAAAGGGACAAGAGACTTGGTTGTCTATATTTCCAATCATCCAAAGTAATATTATAAACTCCTCAGAACTAAAAAGTGATAAAAAGAGCAAACCTTGAGACTTGTATGTCTATATTTTCAAGTTTCCAAAGTAATATTATAATCTTTCCACTTGCCAAGAGATATAAGAAAAGTTAATTTTCAAACTGAGTATATATATATATATATATATATATATATATATATATATATATATATATATATTTATATTAAATATCATGAAAACTGTATTGGAAGAAAATATAAACTGGTGGTTTCTCATATTTACAGATTTTAGTTATAAATTGATACCACTAGAATTTTTTTTAAAAAGATAAATAAAGATCATTAATGAACTATTTTTTTATTACTTATAACATTGCTTGCTGAAAAGAATTCCATGAAATATTTCATTATTTTTAGTAAAGCAAACAAAGAATCATTTCTTTTTCATAATTCCATCAAATGCATAGCAAAAACAAAACAATGAAATGTTAATAATAAAACATTTTAATGTTGATTTGCAACCTAAATCAAAGAAATGTCTTTATGACCACAATACAATGATGATAGACGTAAAATATAAAAATAATGATATGCCATTAAAAAACATACTCCAAAGCTGATATGCTCTCTAAAGTAATTAAATGTGGGGTGTTTTTTTTTTCTAAAAGCTATGATGATGTACCTAAACAAACTTAATGGTGATGTGTCTCAAAACCAATTCCATTCCAAACACAACATAATGGTGATGTGTCTCAAAACCAATGCCATTCCAAACAACATAATGGTGATGTGTCTCAAAACCAATGCCATTCCAAACACAACATAATGGTGATGTGTCTCAAAACCAATGCCATTACAGACACAACATAATGGTGATGTGTCTCAAAACCAATTCCATTCCAAACACAACATAAACGTGATGTGTCTTGAAACCTAAGAAATGTCAACAGAAGCACATTCCAATGTTGAGATATATGCTTTCAAAATCAATAACATGATTCACAAAATCCAACAACAATGTCTTTTGAAACCAAAGAAATGCCATAGGAACAATAAAATGCCATCACAAACACAAATTCAACAACAATGTGCTTTAATACCTGTGAAATGCCACCACAAACAATTTAACAACAATGTGCTTGAATGCCTGAGAAATGCCATCACAAATACAATTTAACAACAATGTGCTTGAATGCCTGAGAAATGCCATCACAAATACAATTTAATAACAATGTGCTTGAATGCCTGAGAAATGCCATCACAAATACAATTTAACAACAATATGCTTTAAGACCAACATACCATCACAAACACAATTCAACAACAATGCTCTAAGACCAGAGAAATGCCATCACAAACAATTCAACAACAATGTGCTTTAAGACCAATATACCATCACAAACACAATTCAACAACAATGTTCTTTAAGACCAGAGAAATGCCATCACAAACACAATTCAACAACAATGTGCTTTAAGACCAACCACAAACACAATTCAATAACAATGTTCTTTAAGACCAGAGAAATGCCATCACAAATACAATTTAACATCAATGTGCTTTAAGACCAATATACCATCACAAACACAATTCAACAACAATGTGCTTTAAGACCAATATACCATCACAAATACAATTCAACAACAATGTTCTTTAAGACCAATATACCATCACAAACACAATTCAACAACAATGTGCTTTAAGACCAATATACCATCACAAATACAATTCAAAAACAATGTTCTTTAAGACCAATATTCCATCACAAACACAATTCAACAACAATGTGCTTTAAGACCAATCACAGTCAATTCAACAACGATGTGCTTTAAGACCAATATACCATCACAAACACAAAGCACTGATGGTATGCATCAACACTAACACATTCTCATACAAGTGTACTTTCAAAAATTCATGCACAAGCAATGCACTTCTCAACAAATCTTTTGAAGGGTTTGTTATTTTACTCAATAACAAGTCTTTTGAGGGACTGTTTATTTTACTCAATAACAAGTCTTTTGAGGGACTGTTTATTTTACTCAATAACAAGAATTGTTAATAACATAAATTAAGATTCTCATCACCTGTAATTAGTTATGGATGATTAATTAATAATAATAATCAAAGCCAATAACTAGGGGGCATTGTGTCACATGTACATTACAGCTGGCTCAACTTTATCCTAACTAATCAGTCTGCAGACTCGTGACAAATTCAAACATAATTAAACTGTTCAGAAAGAAAGGTAATGGTTTTAAAATATCTAAGTTTATCAAATGAAATTGTCACTGATTACTGCTCATAAAAGACTCACAAAATGAATAAAATAAAACCCTCCACCCAAACATATCAAAAATCTTTTTTTATAAATAAAAGTAAAATGTCAAAACCCACACTGAAACAAACATTAAAAGATATTTTCCCACTAGTCATCTGACTAACCAGACATGTTAAGGAAAAAAAGAAATAAAAGAGATGGGATAAAAACATAGAATACAAAAGATAAACCAACGAAAAATATCACCAAAGTTGGCACCAGCCAATCAGAATGAAGAAAAGCAAGAGAATTTATATTCTGAATGTCTTGAAGTGCACTACACGGCAAAGTCAAGGCTGAATGCCAGATAAACCCACAAGGAAGCAATGGAAAAAGTTGGACTGAATAATGGGAAAAATGAACAGAAAATTTATAACAAGAAAATTATTTTTGAAAAAGGTCTATCCATGAAAAGGCTGTAAATTAACAAAAAGCAACGCAGGAGATCCCTGCTATTTGTATCCTATTCATCATTGTTTCACTGTATCAGTGTTGAATGATTCAGGACATTCTTCTCTAGCCAACAATAGTACAATCATTGTAGTGTTACTTTCCCAAGTGTTTATGCATTCACTTCTTCTGAGTCCAGCTTTCACCATTACTGCATATGCTGAATAGTGGGACTGCTATCCCATGAAATGTTTGTTAACATCTATTCCATTCTCTATTCACTAATACTACTTAAGATTTAATATTTCACAATTCATTTTATAAAACAGTTCCTCTCTCTTGCTCCTCATTCACTTTCAGCCTGTGCAAGATTTAAATGGCCTCATGAACACAACAATCTCTGAAGACCTCCAGTGCAAATTTAATGACTTCAAGAACTTAATAATCTCTGAAGACCTCCAGTGTAAAATTAAACAGCTTCAATAACTTAACAATCACTGATCACCTCCATTGTAAATTTAATGGCTTCAAGACCATAAACAATTTCTGATGACCCCCAGTCTAAATTTAATATTAATTATTCCTAATTGTAATGTAACAGTACAGTTCTTATCTGCAACACAGCATTACAGTTCTTAAATGCAACATATATAACAGGGATCTCCTGCACTCATGAATCAAATCTCAAGCAAACAAAACATCAATCAGTGCAAAGGAACAATGGCACCAGCACAAAACAACAACCACTGATAAAGCCACACCCACAAAGGGCTTTTGGTCTACACTACAGCACCAACAATGAAGCAAAACCTTTAGATTGGGGGCCATATTGAGGTTCTGGGGGACGTAGGTAACTGCCCTCTCGCATGCTGGATGCAGTGCGATCAGCACTCTGAGAGCGCTTTTTGCGCCCAAAGCGTTTCCAAAAAGAAGTCTTCTTTTTTTCTGAAAATGTTTTAAGATATGTTTTGAAAAATTAAAAAAGGCAAATAATTACCCTGTTCTATCCTTCAAAAAGAAAACAACATGCATAATAAAACCGAATAAAACCTTATAAAAATTTAGAAAATAACATTTTAAAATATATATTTCTGTTTTGCACGGAGGAAAAAATATGAAGAACATGAACACGTTACAGGAACTATATCAGTATTTGATATAGGGAGTCTGTTAAGTGCATGATTCTGTTAAATGTATGAGTGAGTCTGTAAGTGTATGAGGGAGTCTGTTAAGTGTATGAGGGAGTCAGTTAAGTGTATGAGTCTGTAAAGTGTATGAGGGAGTCTGTAAGTGTATGAGGGAGTCTGTTAAGTGTATGAGGGAGTCAGTTAAGTGTATGAGTCTGTAAAGTGTATGAGGGAGTCTGTGTGTGTGGGAATCTGTAAATGTGTGAAAGATTGTTAGTGTGTGTGGAAATCTGAAAATGTGTGAAAGATTGTAAGTGTGTGCATGAAACTGTAAATGTGTGAAAGACTGTTAGTGTGTAGAAGGCCCTATAACTCATGGATGTGCATGGAAGATTCTAAACATCTGAAGACTGCAGTGTGGGAGATTCTAAACTTCTGAAGACTGCAGTGTGGGAGATTCTAAATATCTGAAGATTGCTTTGTGGGAGATTCTAAACATCTGAAGACTGCAGTGTGGGAGATTCTAAAAATCTGAAGACTGCAGTGTGGGAGATTCTAAAAATCTGAAGAGTGCAGTGTGGGAGATTCTAAAAATCTGAAGACTGCAGTGTGGGAGATTATATGAACGTACACAATATGTATTTGTATGGAAGACTAGTTTATGAGTGATTCTGAGTTTATGGGAAACTTAAACTGTTTGAGAATATTTCAGGACCAAATGACAATACCCTAATAACAAATTACAATGTACATACATTCTACATTCTTATAGGAAGTTTTTATTTAAGATTAAAAAGGCCACCAAAAAAAACCGATATAAAAAAAATATTTTCAAGGCACAACCATGATGATAATTTTATTGTCATAAGTGAAAACAAATGAAATCAAGAGATTTTTGGGTGAATAAATTCAAAATTGTTCTGACCAATATAAATATACAACTGACAATCCTAAAAAAAATAAAATAATTCCAACTTAATGAAATATTTATATTGGTTAAGCAAGGTCACTTTGAAAGAATAAGAGGTAGGGACAACAGAAGGAAACTGAGGTTAGGGTGACGGTAGTCTTAACTGTGTTGCTGGACAATAGTTTTTACAGTAAAATACAGAAATGTGTATAACTTAGATATGTGTTACTCATACCAGAAAAACTCATATAGTAGAGTAGGTGGAATACTTAGATTATTTACAGGTTAGGGGTATAAAATATTATTATGCTGGATTTTCAAAGGAATGATACATATTCTAATCTGTAGAGCCAATATAACACAGTGGTTGGGATGTAAGATATTTTGCCACATTATAAGCAAGTCTGCATTATATCAAATTTAAAGAAGTTATATAAAATAAAATATATAGTTTACATAGTGATCCACCTTATCATGCATTTCTATCTAATCATCATTTAAAATTAGTCACACATTCTTGCTACATACTCATGAAGACTGAACTTTTTTTTTTAAAGGAAAGAAAAACAACAAAATCCAATTCCTGACACTATCATTTAAAAATTAGTCACAGGTTTGCTGCAAGTACATGAAAACTGTAAGCTGAGTCCTATTCTTGACTGCACTATAAGATCTTGCAAACTAGAAGCCCCTAATTGGGTCCTGATAACATTTATAAGCAATTACACATTATATCGAGCCCTTTACTTGAATCTATGTATGTATGATACTTATACATCATATCAGATATAAGGTATATAACCCAATATAATCCTGCCAAATATTTTGTGAGGAAACAAAATATTTACAGTCACAATATTTTTTCTTTACAAAATTTTCATTGTTTTACATGGAAAAGAAACAATGATTATCAAAAAGAAAACTTTTGATAATTTAAATCTAGAATGATAAAAAGAGAGAAAGAGAGAGAACTTATTAACATGAATAAATCCAAAATTTATACCAAAAGAAATTATAAAAATTATAATGTAAATAGTTATTCTACATTACAATTTCTTTTTTAAATCATCAGATAAATTTCAAATACATGTACACAGTTACTCCCTAAAAATAAACAAAGTTTGTTGTTATTCCATAACAACAAATATTTTAACTACATTTTTGCACAATAAATGTAATTACACCTGCTGATATATAAATGATTTTCTACAGATTTATATTCCAAAACACATTCTAATTTATCAGAAGAAATATAGCAAAATAAAGGACAGCCTGTAAATTAGGATAAAGAAACTGCTGACTAAACAACACATTTATACCTCCTGTCTTTGAAAAGTAGATCTGGTATATAATCATACTTGCCTGTTTCTGGTGCTAGTCCATGTGCAGGTGGTCGCTCAGGTGTTGAGTGTGATGGTGCAGAACTGTCAGGGGGGTCTTCTGTAGGTGAGCTCTCAATAGTCTGCAAGAAATATTTTGTACATTTAAAAAAAAAAAAAAATCACATTGGTTACAAGCAACCCAAACAATGCTGCAAATAAGTGACATATACATGAAGCAACTGCCAATATCAATATTTAGATTTAAAGCAATCTTCACCACTTTCAAATAGTGATGCATACAACCAAAACTGCAAACTGATAATTTAAATTAAGATTCCACAAAAGCATGGACTTTGTGATAATATTCCACCACACTGTAAACTTGCAGTAGTTATTTACATCCACAGCAATCAACAATACAAAGCTATTTATACACATAACAACTACAAACACATTATTTTAGTCAAAATACACATCTCCTACTTGTGAATACTAATATATATTTGTATTGATTATTTATATGCATAGCAATCACTACTTACTTCATATAGTGATGATTTTTACCCACACCTCATTGTTTATACCCAAGGCAAGCACCACATTATTGTTTATACCCAAGGCAAGCACCACATTGTTGTTTATACCCAAGGCAAGCACCACATTGTTGTTTATACCCAAGGCAAGCACCACATTATTGTTTATACCCAAGGCAAGCACCACATTGTTGTTTATACCCAAGGCAAGCACCACATCATTGTTTATACCCAAGGCAAGCACCACATTGTTGTTTATACCCAAGGCAAGCACCACATTGTTGTTTATACCCAAGGCAAGCACCACATTATTGTTTATACCCAAGGCATGCACCAGATTATTGTTTATACCCAAGGCAAGCACCACATCGTTGTTTATACCCAAGGCAAGCACCACATCATTGTTTATACCCAAGGCAAGCACCACATTATTGTTTATACCCAAGACAAGCACCACATTGTTGTTTATACCCAAGGCAAGCACCACATTATTGTTTATACCCAAGGCAAGCACCACATTATTATTTATACCCAAGACAAACACACCATTATTTATACCACCACTAAAACTAATGAATGTATTGATGTACTAATATTTAATCACCATAGCAACCAAAGCATTGCTTTTCCCTTTCAAGCATAATGACATTTCTAATGGACCAAATGCAAATGTATAAATTTCTTCTGAGCATAGCAGACAACTAACTGTAGATGACCAAAGAAATTATTTATACATTTCTATAGCAGAAATATGCTGATATCTAATACTACTCCAACTATAGTGACCAGACTACAACCATAACAACTACCATGATCTAGTAATAGTCAGACAAGTACCCACAGTAGTCACCATTACCCCAAGCAATCACCACACCATAGCAACTACCATGATCTAGTAATAGTCAGACAAGTACCCACAGTAGTCACCATTACCCCAAACAATCACCACACAATAGCAGCTACCATGTACATATCTGTCACAATGAAACTGTACCCCTAGCAACCACTCTGATCAGTGATCAGATTAAAAAGATAGCAACCCCACTATACCTCTACTATTCAGATTAAAAAGATAGCAACCCCACTATACCTCTACTATTCAGATTAAAGCCATAGCTACCACAATGTACCTATAGTGATCAGATTAGAGCAATATCAACTGCCATAAATCTGTAGTTATAAGATTGTATCCATAGCAACCATACTGTATCTATAGTGATTATAAAGCAATAGCAGCCACCATCTCACACACACACACACACACACACACATACAGTTATGTCTGTACCCAGAAAAACAAACTATTTATAGCGATTGGATTAAAACAATAGCAACCATCATGTGTATCTGTAGTTAAAAGACTGTATCTATGATAATCACCATGTATCTATAGTGATCAGACTGTATCCTAGTAGCCACCAAATACCTATAATGATTAGACTGTACCCATGGAAACCACTATGTAACTGTTATGATTAGACTATACCCACAGCGACTACCTTGTACCTTTAGCAATAGCACTATGCTTACTGCAGCTATGAATAACTAAAATAATCAGATTATACCCTTTGCAACTATATACACCTACATGTACCCAATGCAACTAGATATACATACAAGGATCATTCTATACCCATTGCAAATGCACATAACTACAGTGATCAGAATATAGTAATCCAATTAGATTTACCTACAGTGATCATATTATAGCCAATGCAACTAGATATACATACGGTGATCAGATTATAGCCAATGCAACTAGATATACCTACTTGATCTGAGAGCTCTTCTGAAGCTGTGAAAAGTATGACTTGCCAAATAAAATGATATAAACACAACTTTAAAGTTCTTTTGGAGCTATGAAAAGTAAGACTTGCCCAATAAAATGATATAAACACAACTTTAAAGTTTGCTGACTTAATTTAACCATACAAGAACACAATATTTTAAACTTATCATTATTCATATAAAATATAACACATTTATTCTAATAATTAATTACACTGCTCAATAATGACACATTTCATCTAATGCTTAATATAAATATATCTCAGAAACAAATATGTTTAATTTAATTTTACCGCTAAGAACAAGAGAACTGAATTTAATCATATCTCTAAAAAAAGGATATTTATTGTAATCAAATCTCCAAAGAGACTTTAAATCTGATTGTATATCTAAAAGTACAAACATTTAGTTTAATCACATCTTTAAAGTACAAACAATATTTAATCTTATTGCACCCCCACACATGAAACATTTAGTTTAATCACATTTTTCAAGTACAAACAATATTTAATCTTATTGCACCCCTACACATGAAACATTTAGTTTAATCACATCTTTCAAGTACAAACAATATTTAATCGTATTGCACCCCAACACATGAAACATTTAGTTTAATCCTCATTCCAAGGAAGAAACATCTACATCTAGATAACATGCATGCCTTCATAAAAACTTAAAATCTACATAAAAATATCAAGAAAAAAAAATGTGTTCAAAACTGGAAAAGAGGTCAAATGAAAGTGTCAACAACAAAAGAAAAATTGCATTTCAAGAATAAAAAGTAAAGATGGAATAAAGGTTTGATCCTTAATATTAAATGCAATATTCACACAACACAAAAATAATTTAAATTTTTAGGAAAACATTATCTCCATATTCTATTGCAGATAATACAAATGATGAAAGTGAGTATTTTCAAATAATTGATTTATGAAATATCAATTAAAATTAAAAGACATTATTTTTTTTTTTTAAAGTGCAATCATCTTGTTAAAGAAATAAGGAAAATTAAATAAATTATTATAAGATAGAGACTGCTCTCATATCTAATACTGTAATAGGGATATGATTTTCTGTGCTGGTAAGCTTGTTTTGATCAATAGTCCACCTGTAATGTGTGCGCCAACATTCAATAGGATTTAATCTTGTTTTAGACCTATGAATTTACATTAGAGATGTATTCCTTAATGCTATGTGTGATGGGATATTTACATCAAATGTATTCCTTTATGCTGTGTGTGATGGGATATTTACATCAAATGTATTCCTTAATGCTATGTGTGATGGGATATTTACATCAAATGTATTCCTTAATGCTATGTGTGATGGGATATTTACATTAGAGATGTATTCCTTAATAATGCTATGTGTGATGGGATATTTACATCAAATGTATTCCTTAATGCTATGTGTGATGGGATATTTACATTAGAGATGTATTCCTTTAACCTGTGGGTAAAGTGATACATTTTTATATAAAAGACCATGATTTAGAAAAGGACTCAGCTATTATATCAGCATTTCATGTTATACAGCCCAGCAATTCTATGATTTTATATTAAACTTATACATTGGCAAGCATCTATAACTTTATTAAATACATTTAGTGGAACCCATCTATAACTTTATATTAAAGACATTTAGTGGAACCCATCTATAACTTTATATTAAAGACATTTAGTGGAACCCATCTGTAACTTTATATTAAAGACATTTAGTGGAACCCATCTGTAACTTTATATTAAAGACATTTAGTGGAACCCATCTGTAACTTTATATTAAAGACATTTAGTGGAACCCATCTATAACTTTATATTAAAGACATTTAGTGGAATCCATCTGTAATTTTATATTAAAGACATTTAGTGGAACCCATCTATAACTTTATATTAAAGACATTTAGTGGAACCCATCTGTAACTTTATATTAAAGACATTTAGTGGAACCCATCTATAACTTTATATTA
Source organism: Sinotaia quadrata (assembly GCA_028829895.1). Lineage (NCBI taxonomy): Eukaryota > Metazoa > Mollusca > Gastropoda > Architaenioglossa > Viviparidae > Sinotaia > Sinotaia quadrata. Next base: position 143,319,612 of record CM054179.1, read on the forward strand.
AAGACATTTAGTGGAACCCATCTGTAACTTTATATTAAAGACATTTAGTGGAACCCATCTGTAAGTTTATATTAAAGACATTTAGTGGAACCCATCTATAACTTTATATTAAAGACATTTAGTGGAACCCATCTGTAACTTTATATTAAAGACATTTAGTGGAACCCATCTATAACTTTATATTAAAGACATTTAGTGGAACCCATCTGTAACTTTATATTAAAGACATTTAGTGGAACCCATCTGTAACTTTATATTAAAGACATTTAGTGGAATCCATCTATAACTTTATATTAAAGACATTTAGTGGAATCCATCTATAACTTTATATTAAAGACATTTAGTGGAATCCATCTATAACTTTATATTAAAGACATTTAGTGGAATCCATCTATAACTTTATATTAAAGACATTTAGTGGAATCCATCTGTAACTTTATATTAAAGACATTTAGTGGAACCCATCTGTAACTTTATATTAAATACATTTAGTGGAATCCATCTATAACTTTATATTATGCAGAGAAACCTTGTTAGTTGAGCTTATAAAGGGTAAATAAAGTATGCCTGAATAAGACAAACCCTGTTTTAATGAGATACCACAACTCATGACCCCTCTCCAACACCTATAAGAAGAAACATGAATGATTTCAAGTTCAATTATCAAGAGCAATAAACAAAATACCAAAGTCAACAAACAACTAATTTACGGAAAGATGAGTGAAGAGATGTGCATGGGTTTTGAGCAGGCCATGTTGCTTGTTAGAACATCCCAATCATACAATATCCAGACTAGCTGGGTCTCAATTTGAGAGGTTGCACTGTATTTCTTGCTTGGGATGGTGGCATAGATTTCACTTGAAAACCAGAATTTATGTATAGAAATCTGATTCCTTTCAGAATAAATTGTGTATATTACCCTTGTTTTTACTTCCTTAAAGAATAAAATGCATGAATTACTCCCTTCCTTGCAGAATAAAGTGTGTGTATTATTCTCATCCTTCCTTCCTTAGAGAAAAAAATGCATGTATTTCTCCCTTCCTTAGAGAATATGTTACTCTCCTCCTTCCTTCCTTCGAGAACAGAGTATCTATTTCTCCATTCCTTCTTTCGTTTGAAAATAAAGTATGTATTTAGATCATCTGGGGTAGGGTGGAGGGGTCAAAATTAGAAAGATTTTTTTAAAATGTATAGTGCTGTTGACTGATAATTGATAAAATTACTTAGAAAAAAACTTGACCATTCCCATTGCATCTTATACTCAAAGCACCAAATCCCTGAATGATAAGAATATAATGTACACAAAATGCATAATGTATCCTGGATACCAATCTGGTATGATACGTGTAAATCAAAGGCACCAATGGCAAAGGTATGCTTAGATTGCCTAACATATACATAATAACAATCATCTGATACTATTTTAAGTGGCTTTGTATAGCTTACCACAGATATGAAGAATAAACACCAAGTAGATCTGTATGTATGGCTGATTGGCTCTGTATATATGGCTGAATGGCTCTGTATATATGGCTGAATGGCTCTGTATGTATGGCTGAATGGCTCTGTATATATGGCTGAATGGCTCTGTATGTATGGTTGAATGGCTCTGTATGTATGGCTGAATGGCTCTGTTTGTATGGCTGAATGGCTCTGTATGTATGATTTAACAGTGCTGCATGTATAGCAGAATGGCTTTGTATGGATCAGTATGTATAGATGAGTGACTGCACATATGGTTAAATGGCTCTTCATGTATGATTAAATGGCTCAACACATAGTTAAATGGCTCTTTATGTATGATTAAATATATCTGCATTTATGGTTAAATGGCTCTTTATGTATGATTAAATGGCTCAACACATAGTTAAATGGCTCTTTATGTATGATTAAATGGCTCCACACACGGTTAAATGGTTTATGATTGATGTATGATTAAATGGCTCTGCCATGTATGGTTAAATGGTTTTGAGATACAAAGACAAGTCTATCAGATAGTGAAAGCAAAAGCCTGTTGGATGTCAACATCAGAATCAACAAAATACACACAATAGACATAAAACTTTGCACAAAAATATTTTTAAAAGAAAAAGCAAACAAATAAGATTCACTCATAAAAGCATACTTAAAATAGGATATAAATAGACACATACAAACATGCCTATAAACATGCATAAAGAGCACAAATATACACATGGAATAAATATACAAATATAAGACAGACTACATGCATTTGGAATAAAATCATTAAACATAAGTACAAAAACATACATGGTATATAAAAACAAAGAGCACAAAAACATACATGAGATAGAAAAACACACACCCATAAAGGGCAATAAACAGGTAAAATATATATGCAAGGGACAAACTCCACATACAAGAGATTCCAATAGAGATGTGATAGACATGAATACATGTGCATGAGATACCACCACACTGGCCCAAGTACATATACAGAGATACAAACACGGTGACAAAGTACATACATAGAAATACAAGCACAATGACACAAGTACATACATAGAAATACAAACACAATAACACAAGTACATACATAGAAATACAAACACAATGACATAACCACATATGTAGAGATAGAAACACGATGACATAAACAGATACATAAAGACAGAAACACAATGACATAAACACATATATAAAGATAGAAACACAATAAGTGAATGACATAAGTACATATATAGAAATAGAAACACATGATTTTTAAATACAGATACAAACACAATGTCTAAAGTGCCATAATCATGAAACTAGTTGCAGAGAATACAAATACACATTCAGACTTGGAATACATTAAACACCTACAAAGACAGAAACAGAATAATACAGAACCAAATGACATATAAGTCAAAATATGCACACATTATATATATATATGATAAAATACAAACGACTCAGGCATACATAAGACAATAAACACCTATCATACACAGGATAAACTATACACTCATACATAGGAAAAAATATACACACTCATACATAGGATAAAATATATACACTCATAGTCATACATAGGATAAAATATACACTCAGTAATACACAGGATAAATTATACACACACACAGGATAAAATATACACTCATACATAGGATAAACTATACACTCATACACCGGATAAAATATACACTCATACATAGGATAAAATACATACACTATTAGTCATATACAGGATAAACTAAACATTCATAAAAAGGATAAACTATACACTAACACACAGGATAAACTATACAATCATATACAGGATAAAATATACACTAATACACAGGATAATATATACACTCATACATAGGATAAACTATAATACATAGGATAAAATACAAAGGACGTGTACATGGTATACAGACAAAAATATTCATGGGTTACATTTAGAATTAAAGAAACGTGTGCATGCACAAAACAAAATAACACACATACATAGGATAAAATCACTCATTTACATAAGGGATACATTTATGACCAATGTGAAATATGTACACACATATACATAGGATAAAATCACTCGATTACATAGGGGATGCATATAGGACCAAGGTGAAATATGTACACTTAAGACAAATTGTGCATTCATACAAACAAATATGAAAGTGAAATATATGATAGACAGACAAACATATATGTGACCTAGACAGTTAAAGATTGGGCACAAATGTCTGCATAAACAATATTCCATGCAATTTTAAGAAAAATGAAAAAGAAACTGCAAGAAAGAAAATGTAAGGGTTCAGGATATACCTTTATAATCGGTACAATGTGCTCCTTGCAGCAGAAATTTAAGAGAATGAGTAACAAAAAACAAATCAGATTTACTGGCTATTAAAAAGAACTGCCAAATTACTTTATAACTTTTAAAAGAAAATACTTTTATGTTTAAAAATATAAACAAAGCATAAAAGAAAGAAGAAAGAAAACACAAAATTATATTACAAGGATTCAATGGTAGAAATTAAAATACAATTATTGAAGGATAAATATTCACATTTATTTAATCAATAGTGTTCAAGGAAACTGATGTAATATTTAGTTTAAGTGTTCAAGTATTAAAAATGTCTTGACATTCTATATTTGTAAGAAAAGCTTGACAAGATGAAAACAGAAACTTCAAAGTATAATAGTAATACTACTAGACATAAATAAACCAGAAATTTCAAATTACGTCTGGAATTTCAGAACTATTATAGACAAATCCCACAAACAGAGTTTAAATATACGTGACACCTATGCCCATGACTCTAATTTGAATACCCACTAATACCTGGTCATTTCTATTTTCAACTTAAAATGGAAAATCAGGGACAAATTGATCAGATGACTAAGAAACTATACAGATGTAAAGTATACAGAAATAAATGATGACTAGGAAACTGTATAGATCCATAAGAACACAGAAGTCAAAGAAATAGAGAGAGAGAGAGAGAGAGAGAGAGAGAGAGAGAGAGAGAGAGAGAGAGAGAGAGAGAGAGAGAGAGAGAGAGAGAGAGAGAGAGAGAGAGAGAGAGATCTAAGTGCCAATTCAAAGGACACTGACAGAAACATAAATATATCATGTCCAAGAGTTTGCATCTGTACCTCAATACATTATGATGTAAATTTAAGAAGTACCACAAACTCCCTAATTAAATTCAAAGTCCACTAACTTATGGCATTTGCAAATATGTTATGCTGGCCAAAGTTCACTAACTCACAGCATTTGCAAATATTGAAGGCTGGTCAAAGTTCATGATATTTATGAGTACTTCAGGTAAGCAAATACTTACTTTGTACTTCTGACACTTTCTATAGCATGCAAACTGTTTTCAGAAATTTAAATTGAGCATAAAATAAATAAAATGATAGAATTTAATACTGTTCTACAGTAAGGATTAATTTCAAATAAATAATTTTAAAATTTCTCAGGTTTTTCAAATATATGCCTGGATATATATATTCAAAAGGACAAAACTTGCTTTAAATACAGAAGAATGAAATTGCTTAATTCAGACATTTCAAAAGAATCTGGTGAATTCATGTCAAGGGAGAGCCCGCCTTCCTACTTCATTGTAGAACCCAGTTAATTCAAACTATTTCTCTAGGTCTATGTATTTGAACGTATAATTCACTATGATGTAATTTACCATCACTTAAATGTAAGGGCTTGGTCTTTTCCATTGATATTCAAGAATACTGTTCATTGGTGATAACAGGTCTAGCATTTTCTAGTGATATTCATTGACACTCTGGATTACAAGACATACCCCTGCCCTTAATTGGAGGTATTCATTAAGATCTTGTGTTAACTGCCAGTCAGGTGTCTGTCCTTGCTCAGCAAAGTTCTGTAACATCTTACAATTTACAGGTAACATGCTCAGTAATATTCAGTTAACACCTTGTATGACAGGTAATATGCCCAGTTTTGCTCAGCAATATTCAGTTACCTTGTATGACAGGTAACATGCCCAGTTTTGCTCAGGAATATTCAGTAACACCTTGTATGACAGGCAACATGCTGAATTATATTCAGTAAAACATCTGTCTTTGTTTAGTACTATTCAATAAAGCCTTGAAGTACAGATACATTTTTTTTCAATAATGTCCAGAAGACTTTACACTGCAGGCCAGAGGCATGACCTTGAACAATGATATTCCCCACTTTGTATACAAATAACACTTAACAGGCATGACCTTGTCCAAGATATTTATTAAATGCCATGTGCCTGATTTTGTCCAAGATATTTATTAAATGCCATGTGCCTAATTTTGTCCAAAGGTATTTATTAAATGCCATACACCTGATTTTATCCAAAGATATTTATTAAATGCCACACACCTGATTTTATCCAAAGATATTTATTAAATGCCACATGCCTGATTTTGTCCAAAGATATTTATTAAATGCCACATGCCTGATTTTATCCAAAGATACATGTATTTATTAAATGCCACATGCTTGATTTTACCCAAAGATATTTATTAAATGCCACATGCCTGATTTTACCCAAAGATATTTATTAAATGCCACATGCCTGATTTTACCCAAAGATATTTATTAAATGCCACATGCCTGATTTTGTCCAAAATTATTCAGCAACCCTTGCATTAGAACTCAGTATGTATACCTTTGCATCTTAAACCAGGCCTTGCTCAGAAGTATCTGCTTGCATCATATTAACCTTGTACTATTAAAGATTGATATGTATGTCCATGTTAGCAGAAAGTAAATGGGAAAACTGAAACCAAATTTTCTTTATGGAATATAATCAATTGTTCTTACAAGAAGCAAAGACTGAGACTATCTCTCACTGATTTCAGGCAGTAATGTTTGGCCATTAATCTACTGATATCAGTTATACTGTCATCACAACAGATATTCATTGCGCAAAATCAGCCCAGGCTGGAAGCCCCCCCCCCCCTCCCCCAAGTAATCATCATCATCATCATCATCTTAATTTGTTAAATATAAGAATTCAATTTTACCTTGTAGATGTTTCATTGGGCTTCAGTACTGTTCATTTTTTAATTTCCATTTTAATAGAACATTTTTTAAACTAAAGAAAAACAAACTCACAGAACCCTAAGAAACAAATCATTGTCTTGTTTGCCAGTCTGTCAACAAAAAAAATAGGATGAAAATTTTTTTTTTTAAATGTTAACACATGACAATCATAATGTCAGAAATAAAAGCATGTAATAAAACTTTATGGGTAAATACATATATTACATTTCTTGAGTTATCTACCCTATGTTTGTTAAAAATAATTGACTGTAAACATGCTCCTACGACAAGAAAAAAAAAAACAACCAACAAACCAATTAAGTTCATGAATTTAAACATATATTCACAAATAATTGATTGTAGAAAGCACACAACACAGTTGAAATGCAGATTTAAAAATCAAAACACATACAGTTGAAATGCAGATTTTTTTAAAAATCAAAACACATACAAGTGTGTAAATGCAAACAAAAGCTATAAAACGCCACCTCATGCTTGTGCCAATGCAGAATCTAAACACACAATTATCAAAATACATCTATGCAAATCTAGAAGAAAAAGAAGAGAAAAACAAGGGAGAAGTGGGGAAAAAACAAACTATTCAAATGCCTACAAAAGAGATCATGCAATAGAGTTATTTGCCACTAGTGCCTAGGATAAACATGCAAAAAGAAGTTTCCATGATAAAAACAGAGGAAGGCAAATAATTATAATCAATCACTTATTGCTGACCTATAAACTCATGAAAAGTGAACTACAAATTTGTAGACAACTCTATATTTACCGTTGTACATAATGGCTCAGTAGACGGGCATCATTGGGATTGTAGTCTGAGTTTATGGTGCTCATTTTTTTTTCCAAATCAGTTAGCATAATTTTTATGTTTATTTCATGTCATAAGTTATGACAGTTTTGTCCAGGTTTGCAAAGGTTGTCAAAATTGCTGAAAGTATTATGTTTTCTTAGCAATAATTTGGTGATGATATTGAGGAATTATCTAAAGAAAACTGTTCATATCAATTAATTATTGCTTTTCATATTCAGTCTCAGGTTAAAGACTTTTCTTTCCAGCATATATTATTTTTGATGAACCTGGCACATCATTGCTGATTCACATTCTTGAACCCATCACTGGTGATTAAAAACAATCCCAGCATATCATGGTTATAAGTCCAAAACCACACTGGTAATTAAACAATCCCAGCATATCATGGTTATAAGTCCAAAATCACACTGGTAATTAAACAATCCCAGCATATCATGGTTATAAGTCCAAAACCACACTGGTAATTAAACAATCCCAGCATATCATGGTTATAAGTACTACACCATACAAGTATTCATACAATCCGGCCTTTCATAGTGATAATATTAACAAAACATGAATCTGGTAATTATAGCATGACTGGTGATTACACAATCCTACTATTTCACTGACAACATACATCCAACATGACAGTGGTGATTTTACAGTGTCATATATAAAGAGGAATTATAATTATATATATGTAAACTTAAACAGGATTTAAGTGGAAAATAACATTACAGAATAACTCACAATATGTAGAACTGCAGCATAAAACTTTCTAAGTTGTGATTTTCTCCACAAAAAGTGTACAATATGCTCTTTCTATTGGGAGATGCATCATTTTATATGGTGGTCAAATGAAAGCTCGTGTTGATCAATCCAGCCTTCCATAGTGATAATAATATTAACAAAACATGAATCTGGTAATTATAGCAAGACTGGTGATTACACAATCCCACTATTTCACTGACAACATACATTCAACATGACACTGGTGATTTTACAGTGTCGTATAAAGAGGAATTATAATTATATATTTAATATATGCAAACTTAAACAGGATTTAAGTGGAAAAATAACATTACAGAATAACTCACAATATGTAGAATTGCAGCATAAAACTTTCTTAAGTTGTGATTTTCTCCACAAAAAGTGTACAATGTACTCTTTCCATCACTTTATATGGTGGTCAAATGAAAACTCATTGTGTTGATCATATGACTTCCTTAAAAATCTGAAACACTGATCCTACATAGCATACTTTCTTTACATTTATGTTTAACTGTTGTGGGCTAGAAAAAATACATCTCTCAAAAATATCAAAACCTGAGAAGTTTGAAATATTTGTCCTGCTACAGACTGTGCATTACAGATGCACTTTTGATGAAGAAAATATTGTATCTATAAAAGAGAGTGTCATATCAAACTCATCACTTTCCCCTTGCTCCCCAAATTAAAGATGGTACACTGCTAACTAGCCAAGATTATAAAAGAAAAACAGACATAAACCAAAGCTTTTCATTAAACCATTTGTACATTAGATAGTCCTAATAACAATGAAAAATTAATTGAAATGGTGCATTTGCTTAATATTGAGGAGCCGCTCAGTTAGGAGAGAGTCAATGGCACAACTAGAAGATAATTACTTGTCTGCAATTAGGACAGTGATGGTAAAACACAGTTAGAAGTTAATCAAGTTAGAAGACAGCCAGTCAAGTGTGCAGTTAGGTGATACTGATAGTCACTCTAGTGTATCGTTAGAAGATAGTCACTCAAGTGTACAGTTAGAAGATAGTCACTCAAGTATACAATTACAAAATAGTTACTTAAGAGTACAATTGACAGCCACTCAAGTGTACAGCCAGGAAAGGGTCAAGTATACAGTTAGATGACAGTTAAGTGTACAGTTAGGAGATATTCCAGTGTACAATTAGAAAATACATAAATATATTTACAAAACTAGTCAATCAAGTGTATAGTTAGAAGATAGTCAAGTATATTGATACTAGTAACTTAAGTGTACAGTTAGAAAATAGTCACTCAAGTGTACAGTTAGAAGATAGTCAAGTATATTGATACTAGTAACTTAAGTGTACAGTTAGAAAATAGTCACTTAAGTGTACAGTTAGAAGATAGTAGAGTATATTGATACTAGTAACTTAAGTGTACAGTTAGAAAATAGTCACTCAAGTGTACAGTTAGAAGATAGTAGAGTATATTGATACTAGTAACTTAAGTGTACAGTTAGAAAATAGACAATGAGATGTATTGATCATTACTAATCAATCAAGCACACCATTAGAAGATAGTAGAGTATATTGATACTAGTAACTTAAGTGTAGAAAATAGATCATTACTAATCAATCAAGCGCACCATTAGAAGATAGTAGAGTATATTGATACTAGTAACTTAAGTGTAGAAAATAGACAATGAAATGTATTGATCATTACTAATCAATCAAGCGCACCGTTAGAAGATAGATGGCCACGCCTAAGAATGCTGCTTGTCATTGAAGCATTCCAGATGCAGGTTTTGATTCTCGTCTGATTTCACAAATGAAAAATTGTTTGCCTATTTCCTTTATTAAGCCGAACTATTTTATTCTCATTTACTTTGAGGATAAAATTTGCTTTACTTTAATAATAATAATAATTGAAATCATGCTTTGTTTTACATTATATCAGTTGTGATCTAGTCAATGTCTGCCCCTTAAATTTGCAAAATCATTTCTGGTAAAATGTTATTCAAAAGTGTGATATGCTGACTTAAAAAAAAATAATAAAGACTCTCTCTATATATCCTCATACTTTGAAAAATTATTGTAAGCTCTCATAGAAAGGCATGTTAACAATAAAAGAAATAAAAAAAGTCTAGAAAAGTTGACTTTCATTAGAATCAAAATAATATACATTACAGTTCCAGAGACTGTTATCCCCCCACCCCCAAATAATAAAATATTAACTCTATTTAACATTTTGCAATAACACTATTGATCTATAACAACACAAAGTTGTCTACAACAGTTACAAGACTATTACATGAAAACAACAAGAAAATATCTCTGATAGCTACCTAACTATTACAAGAAAACAACAAGAAAATATCTCTGATAGCTACCTACCTATCATGAAAACAACAAGAAAATATCTCTGATAGCTACCTAACTATCACGAAAACAACAAGAAAATATCTCTGCTAGCTACCTAACTATTACACAAAATCATTTAAGAGTCAGTCAGAAAAGTGTGTACAAACATGCACTCATACACTACACACACACACACACACACACATCCTCTACACACACACACACACACGTTTTCTCCCTGAGAATGTACAGAAAAGGAAACAAAATGACTAGTCACAATGCAAGATCAGAATTTATTAAGAATAAATAGCTCACAAAATGCAAACATACACATCTCAATAAATATATTTTTTTTTTAAATTAAAAAGAACTGATTTGCAATAACATGCAAAAGTGAGTACAGATACAAAAAAAAGAAAGAAAACAGCTCACAATATCAAAGGGTTATAGCCGTTCCACAATAATTTTAGAAAAGGATTTCCTGTTTTCTATAATAAAATATAATATTGAAAGCAATACAGCTACAGACTGTTTTGATTACATGGAGAGTAATGAGATGCAACTTTTGTAAAATATTTGATACATATTACCAACAACAAAAAAATGGACCCACGTATCATATCATTACAGTACCACTACAAGTACTACTACCAAAAAACTCATTTTTAAAAAAAGATCTAAGAGAGTGACCTTTTTACCTAGAAAAGCTGAGAGATAGCATGAAAGTCTGGCAGCAAAACCAGGTCTTGAAGTCTGTTGTATAAGATGTACAGCTTTTACTGGCAGTAGTTTACACACTACACCTGAACAGCTCTTGTGAGATTGTTTGTATTCAACATTTAGAAAACTTGATTTAAAAAATTGTGATATAAACAAATGGGTTCATTTCATTTTAATTAATGTCACCAAAGCATATGAAAAATTATTCATCTAAAATCAATCCATACTAGTTGTAATATTTCAGTAAGGGCAGCATATTTAAAAATAAATAAATAAAATAATGTGCAAATTGTGGAGTGAAATATGCAGTACTTTTAGAGTTAACTGCATTTCTAGGGAGAAATGTTCTTTGAAAGTGTGACTGAAACGCGAATAAAATGATTTAGAAATAAGATTTTCAACTATATTGAATTGAATTCTCAACCAATCATTAAAAAATGTTACGGAAATTCCTTTTGTTTCGCTTATATAAATCAAAATAATTTTTTACCACAGCAATTATAGCATTATTACATCACGTAAGTTTGACCTTTTGAATAAAATGTATTCATCATAGCTACAAAATGGAAAGTTTTTACAACATATACAAGCCAATAGAGTGGCATCATAGCTACAAAATAGAAAGTTATTACAAGCCAACAGAGTGGCATCATAGCTACAAAAACAAAATAGAAAGTTATTTACAAGGCCAACAGAGTGGCGTCACAGCTACAAAATAGAAAGTTATTACAAGCCAACAGAGTGGCATCACAATAAGTGTCTGCATCCCATTATTTAAGCATGCTGCTAGTCAACTTTACTACTTGAGGCTCAAATAATCAAATGATATTATGTACGTACAGAGAACTTTGCTACTTGAGGCTCAAATAATCAAATGATTTTATTATGTATGTACAGAGAACTTTACTACTTGAGGCTCAAATAATCAAACGATTTTATTATGTTTGTACAGAGAACTTTACTACCTGAGGCTCAAATAATCAAATGATATTATTATGTACATACAGAGATCTGATTAAGCTCAAAATTCTTGTCAACAGCATACTAGCAATGTTTCTCTCTACCATTAGTTGTACAACATCTCCCAGTAGAAATTACCTTCAATTTCCACCAACAAGTAACTACATTTTGCATATCTATTACTACAAGCATCTAAAACCCACAATTTTTTATGATCTTTAAGATGCAACAGATCTCTCCATCATATCTAATGCACTTTTCTCTCAATTTCAGACACATTTTCTTTGGGCATGCAATACCACTTAGTAATGAGCAGCAAAGTCTCAAGAAAACCATGATTACAAGACTCTCATCATTGGCAGAAGCACTGACAACTCATAGCTCAATCAGCAAGCAAGTCTGATAATTCACGAAAAGTTAACATGCATGCACACGAGTTTATGCTTTAAGTGTTGTAAAATGATTAGAGCTTTTAAAAATTTATAATTAAAGATTAAACGCTTTTTATTATTATTATTATATGCGCCAATGCTATGTGAACAGCTAATTATAAATTATATCTAAAGAAATAGTGTAAGAGGTTCACTTGTTCCAAGTTATATTCATAATTCATTTGATTGGTATTTGGAACATTTCCCATAACAACTACTCACACTTTCAGTGATAGGGTAGTTTCATTGATAGGGTAGGTTTCACTGATAGGGTAGGTTAGGGTAGGTTTCACTGACACTGAATCAAATATATATTCAGAACTTCCGTCCTTGTCTTTCCATAATGCTGTCGCCATTTAATGAGTTTTCTCTTTTTCTGAGGCTGGTTATTAGAACTAACATTTTTACTCTGACCAGCTGCAGTTAAGATATTTTTGTTCTAAAAATGCAAAATGCATTCTACTTCCAAAGAAGTGAGCAAAAGTAATTGAGCAAATATAGATGGCGGAACAGACATGGAATAAATTCTTTGTGATGTGTGTTCTTATTAAGAAAGGTTTGCTAACTTGGGATTTCCTGTGTATGTCATAAAATGTAGTTTGAAAAATGGGGACATAAGAATAGCAACATCAATACTATTAGACATATACAAGCTTATCATGCACAAAAAAATATAAAATTAAAAAAATAAAAATAAAATTTTAAAATGTACATATCAATGATTATGACAGCAACACAAAGGTAATTCAACTAGCATAAATGACATTGTGAATTATTTTGTTTGTATCAACAATTAAATGCTTGTGGCATATTGTACACATTAATAAAATATTTTATAATTTATGTAGATATCACACACTATTTAATTATGTAACATAAAGAAAGGGTAGAAAAAATGGTTATCTTCACACACTACTTTTGCAATAAACTGAATACACAATATGTCACAACAAAAGTAATATTAAATAAGCATATCACACAAGGTATTAAACATACCAAAATTTTGAAAAAGGCAAAAAAGTTGTATAAAGGATGCATATAGGTGATATATACAAAAAGTATCACAGCAACACACACAAAAATGATTATACATTTCCTTGTAAATTTAAGAAAAATTCTGAAAAATTGTTTACAAAACTATGCACACAACTATTTTAACAAATAACTAAAGAATATATCGATGAAAAACAAACACTACAAAATTCACTAATCTACTCCAAAATGTGAACATGAACAACACAATTCCATAGAGAAGCCAAGAAAAAGAAAGCACCAAATTCTATTTAAAGGCAAACTCGTCACTGCATACCACCAACTTCACAAAATTGTAACAATCCAATATCCATGTAGACTAATTCTTCAACACTAAATACAATAGGAACTAGAAATACAGACATTTTTCAATGATCATTATATTAGGTTTTGTAATATATAAATAAATAAATAAGTAAATATTATATATGCTTGACACATGTCAATGATATTATTGTGAATAGACTCCCATAATAAATAAATAAATAAATAAATAAATAAGTAAATATTATATATGCTTGACACATGTCAATGATATTATTATGAATAGACTCCCTTAAATAAATAAATACATCAATACAATTTTCAGTTTCAAAAGAAAAAAATCAAACATTATAACACTGATGCATAATGTGACATTACATTTATGAAACTATATTTTATAACTACAACAGTAAAAGTATTTTTCAATCACTCATGTGCCAGCTCAAAAAGTCCTACTGTATCAAAGAAAAAATATACAAGGTCACAAAATTATAATGCTCAGGCACAGTAAAGAAGGACAACTAAAACTGACTAATATTTACATTTAATAAAAAGGTCTATTGAGCATTTAGGACCCAAAACTAAAGGAAGAGCTCTCTGATGCAGAAAAATATATGACAAAAAAAGATCTACAAATACCTACCAGAAACTAAACCAACACAAAGCAAAACATTGATGACAATATAAAGGTGTTCTTTACTACTTCAGGCAAAACCTAAGTCAAGGAAAACAACAAAATCCCAATTATTCCTGGAAATGTGGAGCAGCAATAGCATTGATATACTGAAATCCTGTGATAATGAAACTTTGCTATTAAGTAAGTAGTAAACACATCAATAAGTTTATAAAAATTGAACAGAAACATGTACATTTTACACTGTTTAGCATTTTGAAAAACTTTGAAGAAAGGAAAAGGGTAACGATGAGGATAAAACCTTAAAGAAGTGTGTGCCAAAGACTAGGAATGGGCAACCCTCAAAGTTGAAGAACAAAAGACAACAATGAACAGGACCCACATTACAAAAGTGTGTATACCAAGACAGCAAAACTAAGAATAGGCAACCCTGAAAATAAGAATTTGAAGAACACAAAAGACAACAATGAACAGGACCCACATTACAAAAGTGTGTATACCAAGACAGCAAAACTAGCACACAGTCATTTAATATATCTTTGAAGACTGAAACATGCATTAGTTAGAATCATCATTAAAGAAGTGTTTGCCAAGAAAAAACAAAAGTAAAAAAGAATAGGCCTGTCAAAATGTGTCTCTGAAGAAGGAAAGGTCATGATTAGGATCAATGAACCAAATTATGATCTGCCATGTTTTCAAAATAGGACAAAAATTGTTTGTTTTGAACTTTTAAATGCATTAATTAACAGCACCTATCCCTAAAATAAAATCCAAGCACTCAAGTTAGGGAAAGGTTGAGCATAACATTCTTAGAGATGGATGAACTTGCTGGTATTTTCATGAATGTTGAGTTTTTATTTTCTTGATTTGCAGTGCTGTTTTGTGTCTTCTTGATTGTGCCCAATTTTATCAAGACTAACTGATACACCAATAATAAACAACAGTAACCTTGTTGTCTCTCCCCACTGCTTTGTTCTTTAAACTTTTCAAAGTTTTACAATGAATCAAACATTTTTCACACCAATAAGTGAAATAAATAATATAATCTATTCATTATTTAACATATTCATAATATTATCAATGAAATAGCTAAAAAGAGTATGAAGGCAATGTTTACGATTATACTGAAACAAATTAAAAAGTCATGACAATGTGCTCAAACATGCAGTGTTTTCCATCAATCACAAACAAGAATGATACCAATGCATTCAAAAATAGAAAGAAAAAAATTACATTTTCTAACTTCTTGAAATGTTGTTCTATGTGCAAAATACTTACAAAGGAAAATAAATGCTGTACTAATGATAATAACAAGCAAAGTCAACTCTTTAAAGTATACTAGGGCAAGATTTATTTGAAAATATTTGAAACTTATAAGAGTATTATACATTTGAGTCAGGGGTGCACAAACTTTTAGGCCAGAGGGCCACATTTCCAGTCGAAAATGCGTGGAGTGCCGCAAGTCAGATTGCACATGGATGGCTCAGTAGAAAAAAAACACAACACAAATAATGAAATAAAGTCCTCTGGGGGCCACATAGAGCACTGTCTCAGGCTACATGCGGCCCGCGGTTTGTGCACCCCTGATTTGAGTGAATATGTTTCTGTAAAAAATGCTTATTTAATTCTTTCATAATAAAATAACATGTAAAATTGCACATTTCCACTAAATAACCCAAAAGAACATGAAATGTCATTTGTTTAAATGTATATAAACAAATACAATTTACAAAACAAATAGCTTTCCTGCCATTTTCTACATCTAGCCACCAGTCTCAAGGTATGATGTTTCCACATCAAAGACATGTAGGTATGTATCATTCATATGTTTTTTTTTATATCACTGGCATGAACGATTTTAGCTCTGATATGTTTTTACATCACTGAAGTGTAGGATCTTAACCTCTTTGATCTATTTCTAAATCACGGCCTCTGAAATCATAAGATCATGAAATCATATATGTTTTAATCATCAGAACCTAATGGGATTATATCAGAGACAGCCTGAAGGATCTTAACATCAAAGACAAATTTCTGCACTCCATTTTAGGGGGTCTTAATATCAAAGGCACACATCTACATGTACATAACAGTCCTGAAAAATCCTAACATCTCAACACATATCTACACATTCTCTAGCATCTTAACATCTCTACATAACATCCTCTGGCATCTTAACATCTCTACACAACCATCCTTGGGCAACTTAATATCTCTACACAACCATCCCCTGACAACTTAATATCTCTACATAACAGTCCTATAGCATCTAACATCTCTACACAGCCATCCTCTGGCATCTTAACATCTCTACATAATCATCCTGTAGGGACATAACATCTCTACAGAACCATCCTCTAGTATCTTAACATCTCTATTTAACCACCCTCTAGCATTTTAACATCTGTACATAACTATCCTGCAGGAACTTACAGCTTAGACATATTTTACCATAACTGGCCTCTGAGATCTTAAAATTTCTCCTAAACCGAAATCAAAAGATGAAGTTTCATTAAGTTTAATCATTATGTTTAGACTAGAGTTAATTTAATCTGCTAACATCTAAAAATAACACAAAGAATATTCAAATATATGTTCATATATATAGATATGTTTAGGATTAGTGGGAAATGTCACAGATAATAATCACACCTGAGTAAGGGTACTGAAAATGTAATCACAACACTCTGAAAAAACACTCCATAGTAAAAACAACATAAATAAATAAATGTACGTATTATAATTTCATGTCCAAACATTATGCTACTGATTGAACACTCAACCAAATAAGATCAGCGCTACTGAAACAACACACAACAGAAAAATATCTATGCTGATTAAATTTCTTTGCTTATAAATAACAACAAAATCACCCATTATAAATAGCTTTCACAAGTTGTTTCAAATGTTTGCTTTTACTTTCTGGTAATTCACTTTATTCAATTTATTTTTGGGGGAACACATCACTGACACAAAGAGTAGGCATTATTGCTCTGTTGTTTCCCTTGTTTTTATCAGAATTGAGTACCTCTCTTAAATGTAAGCCATATATTTCATTTACCTCTTTTACCAAATTCATCATGGCAAATGATTCAAACCCTGCACACTGCATCAATTCCTCCACCAAAAAATAAATTCAGTGTCAGACAGAACAATAAAAGTGTAAAAAATATATGCACAAAATGCTTTTTTCCCAAAAATAATTTTCCTGGTCTGTCTATGGGCACTGAAACAACATATTTTTATATCTTTTGAGTTTGTTCTGACAAGTTTCACAGCAGGAAGCTGTAGATATTTCAAAGTTAAAAATAATCAGAACAACATCAATTACTAACAACGTCACTCACGGAACAACATCCAGTTTAGTCAGCATTGCATATACTATGAAGGACATGCTTCAATTTCTCAAAACACCAAAAGTCACCAAATTGCTGAATGCTGGATAGAGGAGGGAGACTGCCATTGTGAGAGATATAAAGTTTGCTTAAGTTTAATTATAAGAGATGGGTACAATATTTACTACTGGAAATGTTTGTACATTAAAAGACTAATGCCACAAGAATAATATTTACTGAAGGACTGCGGGCATACTACACCACACATACAATATTTACTGAAAGATTGTAGGCATAATACACAACTCTCACAATATTGATGTAAACATTTTCAATAATAATACATGGGCACAATGTTTACTAGGGACACTGATGTTGAAATACACAAACTGACGACAAAGGTACAATATTTACTGAGGAAGCTGCAGGTATGGACTCTCGGGTATTCTTACCCTTTTAACACCAGTGATTATGAGTGTACTAGTTTTCGTGGGAGTGCGGGGACGCCGTGATCTGTCCGTCAACTCACGAATGGCTGTCTCTGCTACAGATTCCACCCCGTTTATTACAATGAGCTCTGCAATAGAATAGCACACACAAAACACAAAGGGGTGAAGACAGAGACAATGCATTCCCATGCTGTCATTCAACAGGACTGGCAATCAGCACACTGTATTAGTTCAGAAAAGTACAGAAAAGCTTCAAAACCAGTCAGGGAAAGGCTCTGGTTTGAGATTTTCACATTACCGAATAAACTAAAACTTAGTAAAAGGGTTTTTATTCAAGCACAAATAGCATGCAAACAACCTGAAGTTAATTTTTTTTTTTTTAAATTTAATGAGAAGAAAAATAATAATACATGTATATCCAAACGATCAAATGCCTCATATAGTAAAAATAATAATAATAGACTATAATGATCAAACATGAAATAATATACTATTGATGACACATCAAAAATTATATTCTGACATTAATTGCACCTAGCTGAGAAGAATGTTGTTATATTGACTATAGTAAATTCTTCAATATTTGGTCCTCGGGAAACTGCAATCCTCAAGCAACCAGAACACAATATTAAGGATAAACTGTATTTACTTAAATAGAAGGTTCATTAAAAAAATTATGTTTTCTGATAATATTCCTCAGACACACAGTAGTTTTCTCAATATCTCCAGCATCATTGCTTATTGCTCTCCCTCATTATTAGAGTAATGGTTATCAAGTCTGCAAACACCACTGCTAATTAATCTCTCACATTTAGGCTTATCGCAGGAGTTGATATCAAATCTGTGATCATGCATATGATCTTTTACTTTTCTCCCTCATCTTGGCATTATTAGAGTAGTAGTTATTAAGCCTGTGATTTCCATGTACTCATAGAAATAACACTATTAATTAGCAATTAACAAGACTTCATTAAAAATAATTAAACAAAATATATTGCAATCATGTTGGAAATCAATACAAATTGTACTACACACTTTTCTACAGTGCAGTTGCACACCGGCTTTTGTAGCACACGATACATGCATTAAAACTTTTAAAAAACCCCTGTTCACTGATGTCAGTGTTTATTGATGATGTGAATATTGTCTCCAGTAAAAAGAATATGACAGCAAGACACTTAATTCCCTCTCGTGACTGTGACTGCCGATTCACTTTCACTCTCATGACTGTGACTGCTGATTGCTTTCACTCTCATGACTATGACTGGTGATTCACTATCACTTTCATGACTGCTGATTCACTTTCACTTTCATGACTGTTGATTCACTTTCACTCTCAGGACTGTATGACTGTTGATTCACTATCACTTTCATGACTGTTGATTGATTTACTATCACTCATGATTGTAAGATGATGCTCACTCTTATGATCACACTTGTCACTGCATGACCATTTATTTACTCTATCACTTTAGTCTATATGACTGAACTATACTATCATTTATGAGACTGTGGAAGCAGCTGGTTCAAACCCCACAAACAGACAATTTTCTCCCATGGTCACAACATACACTGATATTGATGCATTTGACTTTAGATGCCTTGAGCTCTCTTTGGTTCAAGCTGAAAGTTATTAGTGTGCCTTTTATAAACATTAAGAGTTTATTAGACCAGGAAACTAAGCTGGACACATTCTGTGACGACAGCAAGATGGAGAAAAGTAATTTAATAAAATAATCATGATGCCTACTTCTGGTTCATTCTCAAATCTTATCACTATAAAACTTTGATTGATTTCTAGTTACTATAAATACATTTGTGGTTTGAAATCTTAAGTAGCCAAAAACATCACACTAACACCACCACCATCACCCCAAGCTATTATTTTGTTATAAACTATAACAGAGGAAGATGCTTGTCCAAGGAATTTCTTTTAATCCTTTATAGATTACATTTCTTAGACTAAGGCATAAATTGTAATCAAATTAATTTAATCTGAATGGTGAAATGTATTAAAATGTCAAAATAACCACATACTGACACACACCACACACATACACACACAGACATGATACACATTCCAATATGAACACTATTAAATAAAACTTGTATGTTTAATTTTCAACAATATGGTTAGTAGAAAGCCAACAAGGATTTGATTGCAAACTTTAAATGTCAGAGTCAGAGTGTTGCTGTCTGAAACTCACAACAAGAGGCTTATGCTAGCAGACAAATGTGTGCATTAAATCAATTTGTATTTTCTAGCAGACAATTCTTGACAAATGTGTGCATTAAATCAATTTGTATTTTCTAGAAGACAACTGTTTACAAATGTGTGCATTAAATTAATTTTTATTTTCTAGCAGACAATTCTTTATAAATGTGTGTAATAAATCAATTTGCAAGTTCAAGCTAGCTGACAAATCTTCAGAAATGTGTGCATGAAATACATTTTTGTCTTCTGGCAAACAATTCCTGAGGAATGTGTGCATGAAATATATTTGTATTTTCTATAAGATAGTTCTTTACAAAAGTGTGCATGAAATACAATTTTCTCTTCAGGCAATTCCTGAAAAATGTGTGCATTAAATATGTTTTTATTTTCTATAAGATAGTTCTTACAAAAGTGTGGTTTAAATCCATTTTAGTTTTCTGGCAAAAAATTAAGCAGAAATGTGTGCATTAAATGCATTTTCATTTTGTAGAAGACAAATGTTTAGACGTGTGAAAATACATTTTTAATTTCTAAAGAGTTTTCCAGACTTGTATTAAATCAAAATGAAAAAAAAAAAGAACTATTTCTATTTTCTGGAAAATATTTCTAATAAAAATGTGTTTATTTAAGTCAAAAGATGGTGAATTTTATTTTAATTTTCAAGAAGGCAATTTTTGTAGAAATGCTCTATTCAAGTAAAAAATTTGGGACAAAAATTCCATTTTTATTTTCTAAAATTCATAGACAACCAATATAAAACAATCTCTTCTTTCAGCAGCTTAGCCTCACTAATCAAAAAAGACGACAAAGATAGCATGTAACACATCTGGGTATTAAATGACAATGTTTCATATATTATTTATGGCGGTTAGTCTTGATCAAATGCAGGCTGATTCTGCAAATGCACTGAAACCTGAAAATTAATTTATGTGCTAGTTTTATGTTATTTTACATGTTATTTACAATTATCTTATTTGGAATTCCCCAACATATTTTCACACTCTTACTATGCAATTTGCTCAAGAATGGTTCAATGTTCCTTTTCAGGTATCTGAAAGTATGTGCTGCAGCTCTGGACTCTTGTTAAAGTTATTGAAATGAACCCCAAGAATTGTCAACAAAGATTTATTGGACAAAGTATTTATTATCACCAACAGTCCCAAATTTTCAGAAAAAGCACCAATTCTGGCAATGAACGAAGCAAGGGGTAATCTCCAGCCAATACTGGTTCGCAGGTAGTAAATGCCAACTAGAAAAAGCCTGCACACTCTAAACTAATCTGCTCAGACACAAAGTTTGCAACTTTAAATCCAGTCCCATGCAACATACTTACTGGGATTTGGCGACCGTAATATGATCCCTGGCCTGTCAAGGGTCATTGGTAAAATATACATTGCTAATTATTGTCAAAACATTATTATGAGCAAAAAATCTTAATTTATAAAGTGTTGAAGAAATAATAATAAATATGCAAAAAAATTAAACTCTAGATGCTGAATACAGATGAGGTAATTATTTTCTTTGGTTCTTAACACTGATCTGGTATTCACCAATGCACTGTCACCCAAATTCTTTTTCTTAGGGCACAAGCAACAACAATAATTACTGTCAATTTCAAGTATATGCAGGTTTATCAACAAGCACAAGTTTTGATGATTATTTGCTTGTAAATTTCAATAATGTTGTAGAAAGGTGAGCTGCTCAAATTATGTTTAGACAAAGAGATTGCTAATGAAATAATAAACAATAAAAGTGGTAAGTTTATGTACATAGTGCTTTCAACTGTCAAAAATAATTTATACTTTACAATTTAATGCACACAAAAAAAGAGTACATTTGAAGGACAATTTATTATAAAGCTTACCATGAGACGAGTCGGCTGTAACATTTGGAGAATTACGGTCTGATGTCAGTGATGCCTCTCCTTCTGTAGCAAGGTGCTTTTCAATGTAGTTTGGGGTTGCTGTGAGACAAAAACACAAGACAAATTAAGTTCTCTGGAAAAAACTCAGGTCAATCAAATCCATTTGAACAATGCCAATCAAATTCAGTGATACAATATCAATTTAATTCACTAACTGCTCAAAGGACAACAATTAAAGTCACTCAATTAAATCTTTTAAGTGTTAACGTCATTTAATTAAACTTTTGACTGTTTCTTGGGCGAAGTTACTAAATTAAATCTTTAAATCTTTAATTTTACTCACTGTTTATAAGTTATCATCAAAATTTAAAAAAAAAAAAAAATTGCCAGTTAAGTCTATTTTATGAACAATTTTAAAAAAAACAAAATAAAAATCTTTCAAAATAAGCAATACAATTTCAAATTTCAAATACTTATAGTTGCCCATTAACAGTTAAATAAAGCAATTTATTTTATTATATTTTTTAAACTTTACCGGAAAAAAATTATTTGTGTTACAGCCTGCGAAAACCCAGCTAAACTTGCTATAATTAATTTTGCGCTACAGCCATTTGTAGTCGTAAATTTAAACAAAATTAATTTTGGGATTACTTTAAAAATCACTTTATTAATCATTATTTTTCAATAACCCAAGTGTTCTTTGCTGTTTTAACTCATGATTATAGCTTTTTAAAGCGTAAAATGACTATTGGGCGTGGGGGTCAACTCTCTGATCGATCCAGCATCAGACTAATTCATCCCTATTAACACAAGACTGTTTACATGGTATTTTTAGTGATTGGTGGGGCACACGTATAAGAAGGCTCTTTGTTTCTATTTATAATACATAGGACATGTGGCTGCGCATGAATTGGACACGAGGCTGCCTAAAATTCATTGATATGGTGCTTCATTCCGAATTTGGCCAGGTGTGTTTTAAAAATTAATTTTAGGATTTAAACTTTATTTTTTAGCATGCATTTGTGATTTATTTATGGTAGTACAAAACCTGTCTACAAAATAACGTTATAATTTGCAAAATTGTGCTATCTGGGGTGTAACAATCCATTTTAGGAGCAAGGTATCGAGTTGATACTAACCAAAGTAAGCTTCGATGGCATGTACCACTCATATGTTGTCTGCTGCATTAGCTAGACTGCTGAACAGAAGTGTTTTAGACAATAATATTGACATTTCTGATGTTGCAGCAGTGACAATGGTGAAAATATGCAAGCAACTGATAAAGCAACAGATTTGTGCAGTTTTATATGTTATCATCGGGTAGATCTACCCACATCAACACACTTGACTCGACCTTGACATTGCCTGCTCAGCCAGAACTGTCATTCGATCAATTTTAATTATTTTTGTGTTGTTAATAAAATGAATTATACCTCAAGATATGTTTTACAAAGGTAAATTAAAGGTATTAAATAATGCTTAAATGTTAAGCAGTAGGCCGACAATGATAATCATCGTTCAACACAGCCTTAATTGTAAGTGTAGGCTTACTTAATAGCTTAGTACTTGTTGCTATCTAAACATTCTATCATTTTTTTTCTTTTTGGTGTCTTTATGCAACAATACAAACAAACTGTGATTAAAACATCTTTTTAATACTTTTTGTAGGATATTTGAATAGATTGATGTAGTAAAGTTAAAGCTATATATAGTCATATACCTACAAATGGGAAAGGTTTCACTAAATTTCATTTATAGTACACCCTGCATAACTATATTTGTGGGTAAATGAAATTTTTTTTCTAAATGTTCATTCTTTGAGGACATAATTCAAACATTTTTGAAGTTAGTAGCACCAGTTAGTGTCCACAGAAAATTCTATAAAGCATGTAATTATCATAATTTTTGTTTGTACGATTTCTCCCCTTGGATAGTCCAGGGGTTATGTACTTTAAAAAATGTAGAGTAAAAGAACTGACATAAATTAAATTTTTTTTTTAAATTAAACATGAGATTCGGAAATTTTAATACATTAGAAAAAAAACACTTTTGAA
This sequence comes from Sinotaia quadrata, assembly GCA_028829895.1. Lineage (NCBI taxonomy): Eukaryota > Metazoa > Mollusca > Gastropoda > Architaenioglossa > Viviparidae > Sinotaia > Sinotaia quadrata. The sequence goes on from CM054179.1 coordinate 143,343,957, forward strand.
CTTTTTCACTTTAGCCGGGCTTTTGCAAGCTTTAGCACATTTAACTAATAGCAAATTACATAAAGCAAAGCAATAATAATTCCATACTGCTGAATCCAGACTCTGGACGGCCATACTGTGGCTTCTGGGTTGTAGTGGTGGTGGTCGTCACACGGGTGCCTCCAGGTGTGACTGTTTGTGACACCTCAATGCGTCGACGTGGTGATAACTGGCTATTGTTTAAATTCATCGAGTTGAGAAGAGTATCAGCTTCTGATGGCTCCATGAATAAAAACTGTGAGAATGGCAAAATAAACAATAACTTCAAGTATCTTGCATAGTAGCAAAACCTTTATCACTGTGGTGTACCTTTAATCTATAAATTATCTATAGTCTTAACAAATATAGCTTGTTCCATCAATGCAATTGGTTCATGGTATAAACTTGACTTTCACACAAATAAATCACCTGGAAACATATCTATCTAGCGTTATCTTATGACTTGCCTTGCCTATATACATGGCAAGTACCTGCAGAATCCTAGCTTAAAAATCAAAGAATGATAGATATTATTGCAAATGATAAATCAAAACTAAATAAAGATTTTATCAGAAATTTTAATTGCAAGTATAAACTTTAAGTTAAAGTGTGATACTAACTAGCTAACATTTTCTTTATTCTTTATTTATCTTTTATCAATTTATTATTATTGCCCAAGAGTCAACATCGAGAATTTGTTACTTTGTATTGTGTGTATGCGCTCGAATTAATTTCACTAGATTTATTATTTTTATCAAATGGCCTTGACATTCACAATTCTTTTCTTTCCCCATTTTGTTTCACCACCATCTGGTTAATTAATCTCAGGAGATCCTCCAACTCCATTATTTACATTTGAAGCACAGCAATTTTTCAAGTTTTGAACATCACAGTTACAACAGCTAAGATTAATCAATCAATCATTTATGGGTACTTGCAATCTTTATTATTTACAACCAATTCATTTTGCTTTATAACTGACATTAATAATAGCAACTTAATACTAATGGAATATTTGATTGACAGAATTATTGCTTACACAATACAAATCAAATCTAAATAAAAACATTTAACCTTAATCCCCAGCTCTACCCTGTCTAAAAACCTATGAGAAATTCAATGCAAGCACTTAAAAAAACACAAAGAAGAAATAAGTTTTAGCATCATACCTCTGCGGTTATGGTGCCAGTTGAGTAGTCAAAACTGCCTGGCTGTGATTGAAGACGCATGATTTGCCTACTACTTGGTGTCTTCCTCAAATCCTCAACGTAAACAGTACTTTCACCGACATATTCTTCAACTAAATAATAATTGTAAATATATTAAAAAACTCAATGTAAACAGTACTTTCACCAAAATATTCCTCAACTAAATAATACTTGTAATTATATTAAAAAACTCAATGTAAACAGTACATATTCCTCAACTAAATAATAATTGTAAATATATGAAAAAAACTCAAACTCAGTACAGACTTTAATCAACATATTCCTCAACTAAATAATAATTGTAAACATATTAAAAAACTCCAAACAGTACAGTACTTTTCCCAACCATTTCTAAACTAAAACAAAATTTACACACACTAAAAACAAAAGGGTTGAAACCAAATGAGAACTTTTTACAGATAAAGAATTATCTCCCATAGATCAACCCATTTATTTATGTTTCTTTGTTTTTATCACTTAGGTTAAGAAATTGCACCATTTTATAACTTTATGGCTTGCTTCTGCATGAAGCAAACAATTTTTATAATATCCGCATAATAACAAACTATATATAGTCTGTTTGAAGAAATCTGTTGCAAAGTAACAAAAGCAATTTAAAAATTAGAATTTATGAAAGGTTTGCAGAACTAGCCTTTTCAATTTCTACTCTTCAAGAAGCCTATATTTTTGGCATAATTCTGACAATTATTTTTCCACAAATAACAACATTTGTACTAAAAAATAATCTGCAAGTAATCCTTGTGCTGTCAGAGTTATGTTTTCTTGATGATACTGATACTAAATTATTCACCAACTTCTACACAACTTCCAGTGAGCAGGGTGAATGCAATTTCAATATATATATTCATTGATTTTTAAAATCAAACATCCAAATGCTCAAAATCAGGAATAGTCATAGGTCTATAAAGACACAAGACATACAAGTCAGTGCCAAAGAGTACAAATAAGCTCACAGGAAAATGAAGTTCTCACTGGTAACGTGCCTGCATAATCTCCTTTTACCCCACCCCCACCCTTATTGTTTAGTTTAGTATGTTTATGACATTGCAAGGTGGGGTTGAACACTGCAATTTTCTTGAGTGTCTGTTTTTCTCCTCGCTGTTGGTTGTTCTTCTTGACATGTTTAGTCCCATATCTTTGACATGCTTGTAGTCGCTCCAAATAAATTTATAATCTCTCTCTAAGTCTAACGGCATCATGTGTAATCGATATGCTTGTAGTTGCTCCAAATAAATTTATACTCTCACTCTCTAAGTCAAAGGACATCACATCATTAACTGAACACTTTGTCTCCTAAATTTTCTATTTCTCAAAAATGTTTCTGACACTTGATTGGTTGATTGCTTCAAGGCCAACTCTTCAGGACAAGTGTCTTTTTATATTTAAGCCATTACTGTTGGACAGACCTATGAAGCTCTTCATTTATTCTAACATGTTTTCCTATAGAGTCTTAAAATAGACCATGAGAGCTGATTGGAAAGCCTTTACTATCTTCTTGAGATTTTACCTTAGTGGCATATTTACTTTTGCACCTGGCCCTTCTCTGGTTCTCTTAGCAATCACTCATTCTGCTCCCATGTACTTTCATGACTTGGAGTTTTTGTCTTGCTTTTTTCCTTTAATTATAGGTATAAATGTAGATGAAAAATAAATTCTTCCATATTTTTTCCCTGATTAATTATCAAATGCGAGTACCCTCTCATCCCTGTCTAGACCAACGCACGCACGCACACACACACACTTTCAAGTGTACCTTTACTCTAAATATTGAGGGAGATTACTCTAAGGGCTATGTTATTCAATGGATACTTTAAAACTTTAAACATTCCTAATGAGCTTCTGTGGCTTCTTTGGTGGCTGATTATGTGAATCTCATACAGAGTGCACATCTAGTAAGCATTCAGAAAAACTTAGAAAAATTCCCTTTTATTTGCTATCCAAATCAAGTTGGTGCTTCATATGTATTTACATCACCTTGTTTACAGGCTGATGTGCAATAGGTTTTATTTTATAGGAAAATTAAATTTAGTTATGACAAAAAGAAAACACAATCATTGTCTTGACAAAAAATGACAAACAAAACAAAAAAACACTCTGGACTTCAATAAGAAGTGAAATATAAAACACCCTGAGCCAAAAGAGTCAGTGAAACTATCCTAAAGGAAAACTGTGTGATATATGGTACAATGTTTAATATATATACTCACAAATAAAAATCATTTTTGTAACAGGTAATACGCTTTACTGCAATGTTTTATTTTAATTAATTAATAAATATATTTATATGTTTATTTATTTTCACAAAATTTAAACTTACCTCCATCTGACCGACTCTTATCATATGCTTCGAATTTAACTTCTTTCGTATCTTTGGTAATATCGCTGAAAAAAAAAATATATATATAATTAAAAACAGGCAAACATGTCTTCAAAGTAAGTAAATACTGCCTAAAACAACATTATATTTCAACAAATAATAATAATAATATGTCATAAAAATCAATAGTCAGAAACAGACTAATATTTCAACAAGGTAAGAAAACTGTAAAACATAATATATCATCATGGTAAATAAATACAGTCAAAAACAGCTGTCAACACAGTAAATACAATCAAACAGCTTTCAACACATAAATACAATCAAACAACAGCTTTCAACACAGTAAATGCAATCAAACAGCTTTCAACACAGTAAATACAATCAAACAACAGCTTTCAACACAGTAAATGCAATCAAAAAACAGCCTCATAAGTAAATAAACAAAACCACTCACTCATGAGTAATAAATCAAACAATGGTGGTGGGTCTCTGCAGTACGTGTACTATCAAGAAAGAAGTGGTCTTATGGGGGATGGGCAGGGGGACTGTGTACATGTACGAGACAATGAACATGCAAGTATATATGTGCATGCCTATAACAACGGTAACAGTTCACAGGTATAGAAATGTACCACTTTTTACTGCTGATATCAAGAGTCCTGAGAATATTTTAAATTAACCAATTTCATACAAACAGATATACATGTTTTTTTTTTATGCCGCAACAGACCAGACCATTTAGTTTGAGTGCACCGCAGTATGTACAGCAAGTAATAACTCCCAACAGGTGGCTATATAGTCGATAAAGCTCAATCATACAAAAGACACACAGGGACTACTCAAAAAAATTCAGTCATACAAAAGACACCAAAGGACTACTAAAAAAAATTTCAGTCATACAAAGCTCAGTCATACAAAAGACACCAAAAGACTACTAAAAAAAAATTCAGTCATACACAAGACATCAAAGGAAAACTAAAAAAACAAGTTCAGTCAAACAAAAGACACCAAAGGACTACTAAATTCAGCCATATAAAGCTCAGTCATACACAAGACATCAAACGAAAACTAAAAAACAAATTCAGTCATACAAAAGGCAAGGTCTAAGTATACAGTCAACAAAGTTCAGTGACTCAAAAGGAAGACACTAATAGACTAGTAAGTACTGCTATACAGTCAAGTTAAGCCACTCCAAAGAAAGACACTAAAAGACTACAGTAAAAATATATATAGTCAAGAATGTTTAGCTTTTCCCAAAGAGATGCCAAAGATGACAGACAAACTGGAGTGAAAAACAACCAAGATAATGAATGGATGGAAAGACAGTCAGATCACTGGACACTACAGAGGGAAATTAGTATGTTTGTTAAAAACTCATAAAAAAAAGAAACTACCACCAAAAACTCACAATAAAAAGTGCTCGTCCCAGAATGGATTGGCAGTGTTTTTCACTACACTAGATGTATAACTCTGTACAGGTTCGTCTGTAGACACGTAACACACTGCACTTATTGAACGTCCTTCTGGCAAGGTCAGTGCATTGCCCTTGATGACTTTGACCAACAAGCGTTTATCACCGACCATACGAGGTGGCTTTGAAGGTCCTGATGAGGGAGAGGTGAACTGTAAACATACACCAGAGAACATTAAATAAATTTAAAGTGGCTGCCAGCAAAACATACATAACTTGGTGAATTTCTTTTAAATCCAAATCAAATCATTCCTATTACTGAATACCCATGCAACCATCATTAATTTAAAATTAAATAAATCTAAACTTAGTTGAGATTTTTTTTATATTTGTGTTTGTTCTTGTGCGAATTCGTTCTGTCCCAATTTCTAGTGCAATATAAATTTATAAGAGAAATAACCAAATAAAATAAATTATTTTAATTACCACACACACATTCACATAAGCACAAACACAGAGTAACATGCACACATACATACAATGAAGTCACATTTTTGTGTGACGGTTGTGTTCAGACATCAATATGCAAAGCAAAAATGGCTTACAGTCAAAGTATGATGAAACAGATCAATCTCTCAATAAATCCAATGCAGCAAATTTTTCTTTCAGTACTGAACATACCCTGTTTCTTCAACTGGGCATCAGATGTAGTTGATGTGTGCATAGGGTCAATTAAATATAAAAAAAAATGTATGTAGCTCAATACTACAATCACCCTCAATGTAGAAAGATTCTGTCACTGTGGAATGATTGTGGGAACTGAGACTGACTGAGGGATCAGCAGATTCAAGTTTTCTTTTAATGTTTATTTTGGATGGTGGGTAGAATCATCTGTGTTATTTCATATATCTTACTGGTGCTTTTTTGCCAAGCACCCCACATAGATGAATTAACAAAAGTTAAATGCACTTAAGCTGCAACACTACTGTATTTAAAATAGCATTATATTTCAGACTGTAGGATATAAATTTAATGTCTCACATCTGCCATTACATTAGTAAATAAATATATAATTAAAAATAAAAATTCCTCAACTGTAAAGGGAAAAAATCAGCCTTCTACAACCATTTTATTCAGTACATTAAACCATGTGTTGAATTTAAACAATTAAAAGATTAAAAAATAAAAGTAGTACTAGTGCTGCAGTATAGAAATAGTAGCAGTAACAATAGTAGTACTAGAACAACTACTACTACAACTACTACTAATAATAATAATGAAAACTTGGTAAAGCTTTTAACTGTAAAAACTCCAAGTGCTTAAACATAATTATATATAAAATCCAAAAGGTCAATATATCAGATAATTAAACAACAAAAAGTAAAATAACTACAACAAAATGAGGAGACATGCAAAAAATATAACTAATAACTGTATTTACAAAAGAGAACATTAACTGAAATGAATTTACAAATAAGTTAGTGAGCCAAAATAAACAATGAAACTAAAGAGACAATGTATTCTTGCGGACAAAATAAGTCATGACAAGCCTTCTTGAAAATCATGTTCTTTCTGAATCTCAGCTTCAAAGGGCAGCAAACTCCACGTGGATAGACTGTGGTGAGTATAGGAACATTTGACTATATGACTTATACTTCACTTGCAGAATATTAAAAATGAATGGGTCAGACATAAGCACAAGCTTTTAGCAGGTATATACATGTCTGTGATATTGGAGGTATTAGGGGTTATGACCAGATAGCTAAACGTAAATACGCTGTATTTTATTGTGAATAGATAATCAGTAACATAATCAGTTCTTGCTTTCAACTTTTTGAACTTCTTCAGAAGACACAGTGGTAGGACAGAAAGAAGAGAGGTACAGTAATCAAATTGAGAGTACCAGTGAACACACAAGACAATAGAGTGCCATTGAACACACAAGACAAGAGAGTGCCATTGAACACACAAGACGAGAGAGTGCCATTGAACACACAAGACGAGAGAGTGTCAATGAACACACAAGACGAGAGAGTGTCATTGAACACACAAGATGAGAGAGTGCCAATGAACACACAAGGCGAGAGAGTGCCATTGAACACACAAGATGAGAGAGTACCAGTGAACACACAAGAGAGAACCAGTGAACACACAAGACAAAAGAGTGCCAGTGAACACACAAGATGAGAGAGTATCAGTGAACACACAAAAAGAGGGTACCAGTTAAAAAACCCAACAAACAATAGAGTACCAGAGAACTCACAACAGAATACCAGTGAACACACAAGTCAACAGAGTACCAGTGAACACACAAGACAGTGTACCAGTGAACACATAAGACAGTGGTGTACCAGTGAAAACAAAACAATAGAGTACCAGTGAACACACAAGACAGTGGTGTACCAGTGAAAACAATACAATTGAGTGCCAGAGAACACACAAGGCAACAGAGTACCAGTGAACACACAAGACAGTGGTGTACCAGTGAAAACAATACAATTGAGTACCAGAGAACACACAAGACAACAGAGTACCAGTGAACACACAAGACAGTGGTGTACCAGTGAAAACAAGAGTACCAGTGAACACACAAGACAGTGTACCAGTGAAAACGAAACAATAGAGTACCAGCAAACATACAAGAGAGAGTACCAGTAAACACAAGAAGATAGTACCAGTGAACACAAAAAGAGAGTACCAGTGAACACAAGAAGAGAGTACCAGTGAAGATGTGAGGGATTTTGTAACATCAACTTGCAAATAAAAGAAGCAATAGTATTAATGTAATATGAAGACTTTTGAACACTATATAAATTATTTAATTATTATATTTTACTTTCTCAAAATATAGCCAGCCATATGTGAAAATTATCGAAACAATTACAGTTTAATACAAATGCTACAAATGCACATGTGCGTGCATGTGTGTATGTGTGTGTCTGCATGCTTGTATATGTATACATATGGTTGAGAGAGAGAGTCTGAAAGAAACAGAGAGAGCCTTGACAAGACAACAGAAGCAAGACAGAGAGACATGGAGAAAGTGGACAAGACAAAAAATTAGTGAAGAGAGTGACAGACAAAAATAGTGACTTTTAGTCAAGACCTTACATAATACAACTTAAGCACTTACTGCACTTTGGTACTGCCTTGGCGAAATTGGCTCGAAAAGAGATTCCTTGCCACTAACCAAGGTGCTCCCTTGTAGTGGCGGCATTTGCGCTGCAGAAGATTGTGCAGAGTTGTTTCCATTTGGTGAATGTTGCTGAAAGATAAACAAAGGAAGCTGGTGTAAGTCAGTATTTTAAAAATTAGAATATAACAAGAGGTGAAAAGAAAACTTCTTCAAATTAAATGGGAATGCTTCTGGCTAAAAGCTGATTTTGTGCCAGATACATTGCAGTCAGCTGGGGTGCTGTGTGGTGGTGGTGGTGGTGGTGGGCATAACTAGGGGCTAGTCAAACAGTACATCTTGTAATGCATTTCATCAAATTTTTACAAATGGATTTATTTTTAATTTTGGTGAAGTGAAAGTGGCATATTATTATATGATATGAAAGTGATGAACACATTTGGTCCACACAAAACATCCAGAAGGTTAATGTGGCATAGCCCAAATGAAGAAAACCATAACCAGATTGATCATATCATGGTGAAGAGGCATGTCCATACCAGTATAAACATTGCCAAGACAAGAAGCTTCCTGGGAGCAGACATTGGAAGTGAACATGACTTAGTGATGATGACCCTCCAATTACGTCTGAAGAAAGTCAACAATCAGGGCCCCACAAGAATCAATTCAACCTTGACAAGCTAAAAGACCCAAAGATATCGGTAGCTTTCCAAGCAAAGATAGGAGAAAAATTTGAATCACTGTAACTTCTTAGTGCAAAGAACACAGATGCAGACACATTGATTGACATATTTAACCTGCAGTGACCCAAGTAGCCAAAGAGATCCTTGGCAAACATCAACAAGCAAAGAAACCTAGGGTTACATCTGACATCCTTGATCTTGTGACAAGTGTTGAGAACTAAAGAAGAAATCAGAAGTGGAAGAACAGTGATAAATGTCGTCATGAAGGAGAAAATGTTAGGAGGTATGTGAGTACTTGTTTGTGTATAGAAGAACAGTGATAAATGTTGTCATGAAGGAGAGAATGTTAGGAGGTATGTGAGTACTTGTTTGTGTATGGAAGAACAGTGATAAATGTCGTCATGAAGGAGAGAATGTTAGGAGGTATGTGAGTACTTGTTTGTGTATAGAATAACAGTGATAAATGTCGTCATGAAGGAGAGAATGTTAGGAGGTATGTGAGTACTTGTTTGTGTATAGAAGAACAGTGATAAATGTCGTCATGAAGGAGAATGTTAGGAGGTATGTGAGTACTTGTGTATAGAAGAACAGTGATAAATGTCGTCATGAAGGAGAGAATGTTAGGAGGTATGTGAGTACTTGTTTGTGTATAGAAGAACAGTGATAAATGTAGCCATGAAGAAGAGAATGAGTTGGCAGTATGTCGTCATGAATAAACCTCACGTAAGCTAAGAACAAGGTGTTGTGTGTACATCTCTCTGCTGTGGCTGTTGTCAAGCATGTGATGTATTGTCCTCTACCATCATGTTTTTTCAAATTATGGTGACACTACAACCGACACTCATTACATTTGGCACATAAAAGAGATCTATTTAACACTAAGCTGATCAAAGAGGATTTACTTACACTAAGCTGTTCAAAGAGGATTTACTTACACTAAGCTGTTCAAAGAGGATTTAATTACACTAAATTGTGCAGGGCGAAGTTACTTACACTAAGTTGTTGTGACCGAACAGGTTGCACAGAAATGCTCTGAAATGAATCTGGTCCCTTCTGGACAGACACACTGTGGACAGGCTGTGGACGACTCTGGGGTGGAACTTGCTGAATTATCTGTGCAGACTGTGCTTGGACTGGCTGCTGAATTGAAGATGCCAACTGTGTCATTTGGTTTTGAAGATTCTGGGCTGTGAACCTCTGCAGAAATAAATAAATCAGAAAAGAAAATTAGGAAAAAACTCACTGACTAGAAATTTTTAAGATCATTCATAATCAGGAATGACCCAAATTCAACAATTGTTTCTTTGCTACTATTACACAAAATATATTTTTAAGCGACTACTACATAACTATGGTTTCTTTACATAAAATATAATTGTTAATGACAACACACACAGCTATGATAATTTAAATGACACCTTCTTATAGAACTTTACTGAGTAGATCAAATGTTTCATAAACCTAATGATTTCAGGAATCAATAATATATTGTCTTGAAATGTCAGAAAATTTTAATTATTAAATCAAGAGCAAAATAAAGGAAAATATCCCCAATCACAGCTCAATGTCGACTCTTTCTGACTCTTAAATTTTTCTATATATGTGCTAAATTGGCTACACACTCTGTGATAATGAAGCTCCAATAAACACTCTGACAAATATCACTCTGAGCAAGGTAGTACAAAGAAAAGCTAAGGGTCCTGAATGAAAAAATCACTGACAAATACCACTTTGTGCAAGGAAGTGTATAGCAAAGCTACAGGTCCTGCATAATAAACACACTGGCAAACATCACTGAGTTCAAGGAAACACATAGCAAAACTAACGAATCCTATACAATAAACAGAGACAAATATCACTGTGTGCAAGGAAGTACATAACAAAGCCACAGGTCTTGAATAATAAATAAACACACTGCCAAACATCACTGTGTTCAAGGAAGTACATAGCAAAGCTATAGGTCCTGATTAATAAACACACTGACACAACATCACTGTGTTCAAGTACATAGCAAAGTTAAAGATCCTGATTAATAAACACATTAACAAATATCAGTGTTCAAGGAAGTACATAACAAAGCTATAGGTCCTGATTAATAAACACATTGACAAATATCAGTGTTCAAGGAAGTACATAGCAAAGCTATAGGTCCTGATTAATAAACACACTGACAAACATCACTGTGCTCAAGGAAGTACATAGCAAAGCTATAGGTCCTGATTAATAAACACACTGACAAACATCACTGTGTTCAAGGAAGTACATAGCAAAGCTAAAGGTCCTGATTAATAAACACATTGACAAATATCAGTGTTCAAGGAAGTACATAACAAAGATATAGGTCCTGATTAATAAACACATTGACAAATATCAGTGTGCAAGGCACTACACAGCAAAGCTATGGGTCAACATAACTATCACCCAAAGCATATCTTTCATACTTGATTCCAGTTGTCATTTTACAAACTATAACTAATGGAAGACTAGGAGAGAAATCTAAAGTTATATGTTAGTATGTTACTTTAGGTGCAAATTTGAATGTCAGCACATCTGGCATTTCTTCAGAATAGAATTAGATGGCTGGCAGAAGAAGGTGCCATTTAACAAATATACCATGAACATCACACAAGACCACACTTAATACACTTTTCCACCATGCAACATCAACTAACTTACTGACTCAATCATGTGCCGTTTGAAATAGCTTCATCAGATGCAATAAGAACATGGTAATGATAAAATGAAAACAAAATAGATTTATTATTCCAAACATTTCTTTCTCCCATGTAAACGTATTCTATTTATTGGCAGATTAATTTTTCATAATCAGTTAAGCATTCATCTGATTGAACCTAATCTTTATAGAATAATAACTAGTTAAGGAGTATTTCTGTTGAAATGGACAGGTAAGTTCTACGCCAAGCTGATATGGATGTATGAGTTAACATATGTCATGCACGAGTGGCATTTAGACAGTATATTTTTACTTTTCACAATCATTAGAGCTGCAACACCCTGAAGTTAGAAGAAACTTTCAACTTTTGACAGGAAGAATTGACTTTTGACTGAAAATGTCTGACATTACTAACAGGAACTACATCACTGTATGCTTCTTCATGTTTCATTACTGTAAAATCAAGTTATGGACTATCAAAATTAGCTCTATACAGTTAAGAAACGTAACAAGCTTTCTTCCAATTCCAGGCCATAAATGTTTTCATGCTTGAATAACTTTAATATTTGTGTCTATTTCAAATCTGTTTTAAAAACATCAAATATTGTTGTGTGAATTGCTTTTATGTGAGTAATGCCTGCGCTAGTCTAATTATTTATGCTGAAGATTATTAAATGCTGGTATCGGACAAATTTGATGAACTGATTTTATTTCAAAGTCAAAGCTCTATCCTATATGTAAATTTGACGAAAGTGATTTTATTTCAAAGCTCTTATTCCATATATAAATTTGGCAACACTTATTTTATTTCAAAGCTATTCTATATATAAATTTTAAAACTCCCTTTAAATACATAAATTTTACGGAACTGGTTTAATTTCAAAGCTCATATCTTATGAATAAATTAGGGCTGAGATGACTTTCTTTCATCTCACATAAGCTATTGCTAAATATTGCAAAGATAATTTTATGTAACTGCAAAGCACGAAATATGATGTTAAGGTGTTTTCACTGCGTACTAAGAAAGAATAAGTTATTGCATCATGATCAAGCTCATTTCAACACTGCTAATGCCATGCTGCTTCAAGTCCATGCTCCCTCAGTTAGTGACGAGATGACTGTCTATTCACTTGTGAACTGACTTGTCAGTCACTACCAGGCATTAACATATCTTAATTACATGCCTGGTTCAGAATGGCAATATCCGCATCACTCATTCCCCACCCAGCATCTGAGGCGCGCACCCGGATTTCGCCTGGCCTCCTAGCGATCTCAGTCTCTACTGGAACTTTGCTCTTGACTGTTGACAGGTCTCCAGGCATCAGGTGCTCGGTAACTGTGAATGTTGTCTTTGCCAAAGAGATGGCATTGCGGACATTCTGCTCAACAACTCCCATGTCCACCAGAGTTGATGGATCCTAAAAGTAAACACGAGAAATTGTAACATCAATATGTACAATATAGCTTGCATATAGTGAAATAAACACATCCTTTCACATACTGTCAAAAGGCAAAATGTCAAATGAGTAAATGGTGAAATTTGCATACTGCATTTACTACTTGAAATTAAAAATCATGCAGTATTACTTTAGACATAAAACAGAAATAACTACAGCTCTGTGGTTACAAAACCTGGTTGTCATTTTTCAGACTTTCAAGTTTAAAAAAAAATGTTAATGCTCTATTTGAGTGAAATCTACTTTTTAAATAGTCTAATGATATCTCTTCATTATAGAAACAAACCTATTTGTATATATTTTAATGCTCTAATTGAATGAAATCTACTTTTTTATGTAGTCTAATCATGTCTATTTATTATAGAAATAAACTTATTTGTATGTATTTTAATGATGCATAATTATTTCCAAGAAATGAAACCTTTATAAATATAACAGAATGACAGAAGATACTTACATTTTATATACTTTAGTGATACATATTTAGACAGAAAAGAAATTTCTTTTTATTTTTTTTTTTACAGCTGAATGGTGCATAATTATTTGCAAGAAAATGAACCTACTTTCATACTGTTTAGTGATGCATATTTATTAGACATAAAGAAACCTGAATTTTTTGTTTATATCTAACAATGCATATTTACTCAAAAGGAAAAAAAACAAGCAATGTTTATGCTGTCTAATGATACCTATTTATCTGAAAGAAAAGAAACCAATCTAATTACAAATAATCAGTAACATGATCATAATTTTATAAACTGGTTTGTCATAATATTGTGGATCTAATAAAATAAATATACAAACCATAATTAACAATTCTTCACCAATTCATGGCCATAAATTAAACTGGTTTACAGCAAGTTACGGGAAAATGGCATACAAATTGTCTTTTATTAAGATACCAAAATCAAAACTGAAACTAAAGTGCTCTGTTATTCTTCACAGAAGTTTCAGCAAAATGCCATCACAGAAGTTTCAGCAAAATGCCATCATAGAAGCTTCAGCAAAATGCCATCACATAAGCGTCTTTAAATGTAAAATTGTCTGGGCATACTGTCTTCATGAACTGTCTTCACTGCTAAGGTTAGAGTTTACCCAAAATAATTATTTGATTATAATCAAATATATTCCTCAGTCTAAAAAAAAAACAAACCCACAAGTTCACAAATGAAAATAGAATTTTTGTTTATTTTATTACTGTTACTAGTAGCTTGCTGTGTTGTAGCTTTTTCAAGAGTACATGTGCATTTTTAGGCCACTGAGGCCACTGTTTTATGAAGTTAGCAAATATTTAGGGCTGTTAAACATTTCTAACGCAATATCAGATGAGGTGACTTTAGGAAGTTGAAAACGTTTCCTGTGTTTTATCAGTTGAGAAGATGACAACTGTTGTTAGTGAAATTAGCGACTGTGTGATTTGGTGGAATGGAATGCTTGATGAATGAAAAGTATATTATTTATTTTCCTCAATCACTGTTGCTTATTTTGACAATACAAAACTACAGTAATAATGCTTTGTGACATAGTTACATCAAGTAATTCATGCACTGATTTTAATGGACAACTGTTAAATGTTTTCACGATCACATCCTCTCTGTAAAAAAGAAAATCTAACTCTTTGGCGCAGCATGATTTTTATGCTGTGTACTGCACTCTTTAGTGACATTAGTATGCATGCTGAGTAACACTATTAAAAGAAAAGTGTTCATGACAGATATATGCCAGCTACTAAAATATGTTTCAGACAATATTCTGTGTTATAAAGCATTTTTTAAAGTGTGACTTATTAAGTCTAATTGTTTAGTGAAAGATGTCTCATAAAATGAAAAGCAAAACTGAGTTATGCAGATTTAACTGATCAAATATTCTTCTAGTTTGTAATTTGTACATATTACTTCATCTAAACATGCTTGCACAGGTGCTCATATGACTAACAAATGAATATTTAAATGGACTTCTTACTTGATATGGATTAGTAGGGTTGACGACAACCTTAATGTCTGGTTTCCCTTCAAAGTTAGTTGTAACCTTGACATGTTTTCCATCCGGGAAAGCTTTTACACGTAACTAAAAAAAATTAAAAAAATAGCAGTTTAAAATAAAAGCTTAAACTTAAAGCTTAATCAATGCAGCAAAGTTACAAAGAGAAAATGTATGTTGCTATTATATCCTAAAGAAGAAAATGAAACAATAAATTATAAAATACTATTTAAATGTACACGATACAAAAAGACAAATAATTGTCTCAGCAAATTAACTTGCACCCTTAGTATCAAATGAGCCCAAACCAATCTGAAAGTATTAATAGATTGATATATTATAAGGTACAGAACATGCAGGAAATATACTGCTATGCTTGTCTTGTCCAAGTCTTTAATCACTTTAAATTCCCTGCAGATAATGAATATACACAACTCTTTAAATTAAAGAGACAAAGCATATTTATGGCTAAAAAAAAATTAAATTCTTCCATCTGTGCAATATTTGAGACCCTGGTAAATAAGAATCAAACAGATGCAGCAGAAACAAAAAATATCACATCAGAAGACTGTTCTATAAGCTTAGTTATAGATGAAGAAAAGAGAGAAAAGCAGGGAGAGGAGATAAAGATAGAAGAGTTGAAAGCAGAAGAAAAGAGAGAAAATAAAAAAAGGAAGAGAACAGACAAGCAGAAAAAGAGAGAGCAGACAGGAGAGAGCAAGAAAAGAGAGAAAATTAGAGAAAAATGTGGGAGAGAGTTATTAGGTACACAAAGAAAAGTGATTTTAAAGATTACAATTACATACACAATACTCAGATACAGAATGCTAAATGACTTACTCTTACTTTGAATTTAAGTACATACACAAATCACAGCTACAGAACACTATATAACTTACTGTTCCTTTGAGCTTAAGTACATGAGCAACACAGTTGGTGAGTCGTACACCTTCTGTGGTCTGCTGACTAGCGAATATAGACAACAACAAGTCCTGCGACTCCAAGTGAGCATGGATGAGCTGTTCACAAACATAAACAGAAAAAAATGCCAGCAAGGTGAAATAAGCAATAGTATTTTACTTAACACTGTATAAGAGTCCATTTGAAGATTGGACTAAGTAAATGATGAGCTGTTCACAAACATAAACAGAAAAAAATGCCAGCAAGGTGAAATAAGCAATAGTATTTTACTTAACACTGTATAAGAGTCCATTTGAAGATTGGACTAAGTAATGATGAGCTGTACACACATAAATAGTAGAAAGCTAAATGAGAACCAGTATTATACTAAATATTATACAGTGATCCATTTATTTACTGTATAGTGTTGTGATATGTGTTTTTATTTGTTTTAAGAAACCTTCTTAAAATTTTTAGAATTATTCATTTATTTTATTTTACTGCCTTCATCCATAATATGTAAGTTATGTTGATGGTTGAGTGTGATCAACAAACTATACCTGTGTAAGGTCAGTAAGATTCCTTTCTTCCTTCTATTTCTAAGTGAGTAAAAATGTGACACATACCACTGACTGCAGTATAAACACATCTTATCCTTGCAGTTATTTTCCTAAATTGTCTAAAATGAGTGCCAAGTCTGCCTAACAAGAATGATGGAATGGTGATCCTGTTGCACAGAAAGTTTGCACAAGCATGCTACTAAAAAATACAAACTGCAAAATGGAACTCTCTGTTCTGGCATTCCTGAAGCAAGCTTTACCCAGAATAAAGGCTGAGAAAGTTACTGTACTTACCCCACCTACAAGAGATTGATGAACTGCTACTCGGTTACTTAATAACAAGAAACAAGGCATGTACTAGCAACAAAATTCTTGTGACATTTTCTTTTATTAGTCTATCATAGCATTTCTCCAACAAGAGACTATGAACTCTTACTCGGATACTTAATGCCAAGAAACAAAACTAATGCACTAGGAATACAATTCTTTTGAGTTTTTTCCCCACTTTCCCCATTATCAAAGCATTTCGATGGAAAGAGATTATGAAATGCTATTAGGTTACTTAATATCAAGAATATGACATGCACTACAAAAAATTCTTTGGATATCTTCTAGACTAAGAACATATTATTTAACTGCAAATGTAAAAGATTGATTTTCTTGAGATGACAAAAATATGCAATATAATTATCCATAAGATCTGGAAAAACAATAAAGTATGCTACAAGGTTGATGTGGCCTGCTTGAGCCATTTATAAAGCTTGCCACTTCTTGAGCCATGTATAAAGCTTGATGTGGTCTGCTTGAATTCTGTGTAAAGGTTGATGTGATCTGCTTGAGTTATGTGTAAAGGTTGATGTGGTCTGCTTGAGTTGTGTAAAGGATGATGTGGTCTGCTTGAGTTGTGTAAAGGTTGATGTGGTCTGCTTGAGTTGTGTAAAGGATGATGTGGTCTGCTTGGGTTATGTATAAACTATAAAGGTTGATGTGGCCTGCTTGAGTTATGTGTAAAGAATGATTTGGTCTGCTTGAGTTAAGTGTAAAGAATGATTTGGTCTGCTTGAGTTAAATATGAGTGATCATGGTGAGGTCTGCAAGAGTTGTGTATAAAGGTTTCGATTAATTGTTTTGTATAAAAATAATAAATATTCTGATCTACTTCTAGGCATATAGGATAAATAAAATATAGAAATTCTTGAATACTCACTTAATTAAATCATATCAATGGTTAATGAAAGATTACAGACAAAATTGTTTTTTAAGAAAGAAAACTTACAATGTAGTTCACAGAAAATTATGTTGTCCAAACAAAACTTACAATGTAGTTCACAGAAAATTATGTTGTCTAAACAAAACTTACAATGTAGTTCACAGAAAACTATGTTGTCTAAACAAAACCTACAATGTACTAAACAGAAAACTATGCTGACTAAATAAATCTTACAATGTAGTCACAGAAATCTATGCTGACTAAATAAATCTTACAATGTATTACACAGAAAAATATGCTGACTAAATAAATCTTACAATGTATTACACAGAAAACTATGTTGTCTAAACAAAACTTACAAAGTAGTTCATAGAAAACTATGCTGACTAAATAAATCTTACAATGTATTACACAGAAAACTATGCTGACTAAATAAATCTTACAATGTAGTTCACAGAAATCTATGCTGACTAAATAAATCTTACAATGTATTACACAGAAAATTATGTTGTCTAAACAAAACTTTCAATGACGACACTAAGGAATGCATTCATGAAAGAAATTTTATAATACAGCACTAAAAAGAGTTAAGTTCAAAACAAAAATCTTACCATGAAATACAAAGAATTACATTCAGGATTTAAAAAAAAAAAATCTTACAAAGAAGCAAATAACAACAAAAAACTGTGTTTATTAAAATAGTAGTAAACAAAATTATGAGTTCATGTAAATCTGCGGACATTTTCAAACATATTAATTTATCAATATATATGTATATAAATTCATGGCTGTTGACTCTTATAGAATTTTATTCATACTATAGCCTAGCTTACATAAATTCATGGCCATTGACTTGTAGAATTTTATCTCACACTATAGTATAGCTTACAAATCTACTTTAATAAAGACAACTGCAAAGAAAATGTTTCTTGAACATAGCTTAATTAAATAAATAATTCTGTTATTGACAATGATGTTACATCTGATATATACTTTCAATGAAACTATGCTTATGGTTAAACAATTTTATACTGCTTGAGTGCTTTAGTATAATATATTCTATTCCATTACATACAGTGTGTCTGCTTAAAGAGTTATTTCCATTCTGGGATCTGACAGCAAATAATTACAAGTGAGCAGCATTTACTATTTTACTTTTACAGAAAGTCAGTATCACTCAACAAATCCATGTAATTTATTTTCCAACACTTATCACTGTAGAGTCACTTGACTTCTAGAAGTCTCAACACTAGAATCTATGCTCAGCTATTTTCTATTCAATTATGATTTTTATAAGGCCACTGTAGTGTAATTCAATCACCCTATAACAGATTATATCTAGTTAGTAGTTTCCATCTTTGTATGTCATATGATGGGGAATTCTCCCACATACTTTTATATAAATGTTCATATTTTGATCTATAATTTTTATGAGGTGCAGTGTTGTAACCATGCTATCATAAACTATATCTAGTTATTTATGGTGACATAATTAGAACATGAAATGATATTCAATACTAAAAAAACACAGAGTAAAAGCAATATGAAATGAACTTACATATAACTTTATATATAACATAAATAACATACAATAACAAATCAATGATACAGAAAACATAATAAACAAATAAACACATACTATAAGTATAACATAAAGATGCATATTTACAAAAGTAATACAGAATACACAGATAGAGGTGTGCAAAAACAACAACAAAAATCATGAAAGTGGTGTTATATAAGAAAAGATGCTTTGAAACTTTTTTTCTGAAAGACAGATGGTGTGATCTTGGTTTCAGTTTCAAAGGCAGCTCATTCCAGATAACAGTACCTTAAATGAGAAAGAATGCTGATCATATGTTGTGATTTTCATGGGCACAAAGGATACAAAGTGCTACTATCAAAAGAAGCATACATGTGGGTGAGGACAAAAACATACAAAGATATCCAAGGTATAATGAGGACTAAACAAAACATACGAAGGTATCCAAGGGTGCAGCTTGGCAAGAAATGTCAACAATCTTTGGCGGAAGACTTCCTGGCTGGATGCTCTCAAATCGATTCTGAACAGGACCCTAAAATACAAAACAAATTATAATGTACAAATTTAAATCATATTAAACCTTTAGAAAATGGAATATTAGTGCTCTAATCACTTATTCACACTCTTATACAATTATATAAGAGGGGTGAACACCATAATGAGTTGAGAAAGAAAAGTGTTTTCTTAGATCTCTGATTACATGTGCTTTTCAAAAGTTATTTTTCATCACCTTGCAAATTTATTGTTCCTCTACACCAAGAATTTCAAACTTGCCAAGAATGTTAAATGATTGAGAAAATTTCAGAATAATATGTGGGTGTTAAAAATGTAAAAGTAGATACAACTTTTCTAAAGTAAGTGAGCGAAAGTAAACCAGGCCTGCACATAAAGACGTGAGGCTAAATCCATGCTCTCTTGCAGGACTGCTATTGTTTCTCAGGATGAACAGAGAGCAAGTAATGTGGGAACCAACCCAGGGCCGCCTTAAAGACAAACAGCATTATTAGACACCAGAAATGCCAACAATTCACCAACTTTTTATTATTTTTATATACACCAACGGTTATAACATTCAATAAGAGTGATTTCTAAGAGCTCCGAGTCTTTAAATTAATACAAGCTCAAAGTGCACTTTAACACTAAATAACTTATATTGTTATAATAATGCCTTTCAGAAAGAAAAAAAAAAGAAGATAAACAAAAAGCATATATTAAAAAGTGTACAGTATGATATATATATTATATATACACATTCAGATGCAGACACACACTGTACACCAATATATACTTACATTGCATAATACATTAATGTTGCTCACCTTTAAAAAATTTGTCATGTGCCTATGAGTATTTATTATTTATTGTAATAAAATCCACAGAGATGAATCTAGTATGCAATAAAGAAATATATAAAGTCTGTGGTTGAAGGCAAAAAATGTTTGATTAGGGTATTTTTTTACCTGAGCATCTAACATCATCAATGGAAAGTGATGGCAACTTAAAAAAAAAAAAAGCATGCAACTGTGCAATTAATTAGTATATCTAGTATCATAGCAAGTGAAGTGTGGACTGGCCTTGTCTGTAATTTCAGAAGATACTGATGCCTTAATGATAATTTGAGCGTGATTTTCTAGTTTTGTGACAAGCGTGTATTTTTAGTATCAGTGTATGTGTGGATGAATAACATACTTTTCTAACCATTTCCTATCTAAATAGTAAAATACATAACAATGATAAAAACATGTACTCTAACACAGCATACTACATTAAAAGCACTGACAATATACTGTGCCATGCAATTTAAAACAAAGCGAGCGCTGATCTAATTTTTTTCCCTACAGTGAAACAAAACAAAAAGCACTGTACACACACATTCCACACATGTAAACCATTAGGTTAAGTTCTAAATAAATATACACTGTTTCTTCAAAACATTTGGAGTTTATTATTTACAAGCCATTTTTTAAAAAGAATACTTTTTATTTCAAAATAAAAGAGTAGTAACTTTGCATTCAATGATTAACTGTCACTCTAATTACACTTTGCTTTGTATAAACTGGGTATTTTCATGTGTGTTTGATTATCTGAACTATTTGATTAACTGAACATACCATGGTCCCAGTTAATTAGGATAATCAATGTCCTACTGCATATATACAGCAAAATATTGAACTAGGGCATATGCATCTTGAATATGATTTAAATGTGTGGATGAATGAACGTGTTCAAAACTAGTGAAAAGAGTATGACAGGAAAGTAGAGAGTTGTTTTTTTAAATAAAAAATAAGATCATATGGGTTCAGTGAAGTACTGAATCAAGCCAAGGAATATATTGCCCATGATATAAAACTTCTACTTGGTTTGTTCATCAAGCACTGACCTTGTCAATTAGACAAAATGTTCCTTGTGAGAGAAACTATGAATAATGTTTTGACCATGAAATTCAATCCATCCCCACCATACAGAAAGGAAAGGTGGAAAATTTAGAAGAATGAGAAAAATTGTCGGCATGATTGCATGTAACAACCAACAACAAAGGCTGCAATAAGAATATGGTTTACAAGCGACTATATTAACAAGAATTGAAAGACAAAATCACTTACAAGATATGACACACAGATTCACATATAATGATATACCAAAACAAGTAGGCCTTGTTTAGCGAGTCAAGCCCTTATTAACAAGTGCAAGAGTCTTATTTACAAGTTCAAGAGCCCCAAGAGCCCTTATTAACAAGCTGAAGAGCTCTCATTAGCAAGTACAAGAGCCCTTATTAACAAGTACAAGAGCCCTGATCAACAAGTATGAGCCCTTATTAACAAGCACAGGAGCCCTGATTAACAAGTACAAGAGCCTTTATTAACAAGCACAGGAGCCCTGATTAACAAGTACAGGACCCTGATTAACACGTACAGGAGCCCTGATTAACAAGTACCATAACAATTTAGCCTTGAACAGAATAACTCAATAAGTCAAGAGAATAGCCCTGATAACACATACCCAAACAAGGTCTTGATTAGAATAAACTCTAATTAACAATTACTAAAGACAAGTAGGCTCTATTTAGAATAAGACAAGGGAAAAAAACTGATAAGTACTAAAAACAAGTAGGCCTTATTTAGAATAAGACAAGGGAAAAAGTACTAAAATTAAGTAGGCCTTACTTAGAATAAGAGAAAAGCCCTGCCAACTAAACAAGTACTAAAAAATGTAGGTCTTGGTTAGAATAAGACAAGAGAAGAGCCCTGATTAATAAGTACTTTAAAAAAAACCATAGACCTCGCTTAGAATGAGACAAGAGAAAACCATGATTAAGAAGAACTACAAAAAAAAACCCAAACAAACAACTGTAGGTCTCGCTTAGAAAAAGACAAGAGAAAAGCCCTGATTAACAAGTACTAAAACAACCCATAGGCCTTGCTTAGAATAAAGACAAGAGAAAAGCCCTGATTAACAAGTGCTAAAAAAAACCCACCATAGGTCTTGGTTAGAATAAAGACAAGAGAAAAGCCCTGATTAACAATTACTAAAAAAAAAAAAAAAACCCATAGGCCTCGCTTAGAATAAAGACAAGAGAAAAGCCTTGATTAACAAGTACTAAAAAAATAATGTATGTCTTGATTAGAATAGAGAGAAAAGCCCTGATTAACAAGTACTAAATAAAACAAACAAAAAAACCTGTGGGTCTCATTTAGAATAAGAGAAAAGCCCTGATTAACAAGTGCAAAAAAACCCAAGCAAGTAGCTTATTGAGAAGAGCCTAATTAACAAGTAACACAACAATTAAGCTTTGAACAGAATAAGACAAAGAAGAACCCTGATTAATGCATACAAAAACAAATGGGCTTTGCTTAGAATACAAAAGACAAGCCCTGACAAGTAAAAAAACAAGCAGACCAAGCAGTTTCATGTACAAACTAGAACAGCCAAATTTGCAATCCCCTCTATTCAAGATAGGTTTTCCAATAATGTATGCCTTGTCTTCCTGACAGTATCTGTGGCTTGCAGACAGAAGTCTGGCAACATTATAAAAAAATAACAAAAAAATAAGAAAACTGACAGCTGGGTTTGATACACTTTAAAATAAAAACACTATTCATGTACATAAATATGTTACTTATTTTAACAAGTTCTTATGTATTACTGCATACTGTTAATTCTTAATTATTAGCTCCAACATGCATTATAATTTATCTAAGATCATTCGTAAGTATTAGTAGTTTTCAGTTATTCTTTTAATGCAGTAGTACTAGTAGTAAACCTCAATTTATTTTAAATTTATTTATATATGATCAATATTAGAAACAATTATAAGCATATGCTTTAACAAAATTATTATCTTAATAAATAATTTAATAAATTATAAGCTTTAATAAGTGATAACATTAATAATTAATATCTAATATTAATACTGATAACACTTTAACAGGTCCAGGAAATTATAATTAACCAGCGTATCATTCTATCTTCAACTGTTGCTTTATATTTATTTATATACAATGCACAAACACACATTATTTGTCAGTTAATAGTACATGTATATACAGTGCATCTATTATAATAATTATTGCTTTAATGCACAATTATGTATATACTGTTAAATGATATAGAAATAGTCTGAAAACATAAAATATATTGCTATACTAAGTTATAAGCAGGCATGGAATCCGAAGAAATCTATAGCAGGAATATATTCATCTCTGCACCAGTCTCAAGATGTCAGAAATGTGCATAAACAATTAGAAGGAGATATCTGACTATGTACAAGACACAGACTGCCATAGATCTGGTGCCAATGTTTACATTGTTCTGGTAAGTCGATAGAATTACACTCTAGCCCAACTCATGATTCCAGTGGGTGCTGAGGCTTGAAATGTATAAATATCCAAACCTATGTAAATGAAGGTTAGTGATAATATACTAAAAAATGTGTACAGTTATTGCTTATTATATTAATGATCATTATACAGTCTCATGAAAATTTTTTGTCTAATGAGGATCAATATTAAAAAAATAACTAAACTCACAAAATTTCTTTAACTAGTATGACTAAAGATTAAGATACTCTCAAATACACATGATGTGCAGGGTCCAAACATTTAACTGTATATATAACCGTGCATTTATATGGGCATGCTGCATACCATATGAATTATCAGTACACTACCAATAGTGTTTGTATGTGGTGTGAATTATCAGTACACTACTTATAGTGTTTGTATATGGTGTGAATTATCAGTACACTACTTCAGTTATAGTGTTTGTATGTGGTATGAATTATCAGTACACTATTAATAGTGTTTGTATGTGGTGTAAATTATCAGTACACTACTAATACTGTAATAGTGTTTGTTGTCGTGTGAATTATCAGTACACTACTAATAAAATAATAGTGTTTGTATGTGGTGTGAATTTTCAGTACACTAATATTAGTATTTGCATAATGTGAATTACTATTACTAGTAGTGTTTCTACAATGTGAATTATCAGTACATTACTACTAAGTAAGAGTGTTTGTATGTAATCTAAATTATCAGTATTAACTGTGTCTGTATGTTTGAATTATCAGTGAACTATTAGTAGTGTTTGTATGCAATCTGAATTATCAGTATACTAGTAGTAAAGTAGTAGTAGTACTAGTAGTAGTGTTGGTACAAAATGCAAGTTTATATCTAAATCAGTAAATGGAACACTACTAAAATGCATGTACAACTCCAAATAAAACTTACAAGGCTGTATGAATCTTACAAAAGAAAAAATATAACTCACATGTATTGATGTACAACTGGAATGTTTGTATAAAATGTATTGAATAAATGTAATAATAGGATCTTGCAATGAGTTATCAGAAAAATATGCAGGTATATGTACTAAGCACCAAGCATTCAGCATATTACTATCATTAAATTCATCAGTACTGGAATGTTTGCTCTAAAAGCATATTACTGGTGTAATAACCAAGTCTTGGAAAGGGAAGGGAGATAAGAAAAGAGAACACACAGAAGATTGGAGCTGATGATTTAAAAATAGCTCTTTGTAAACACCTGGTTGTGCTTTCTTCATCTATTACTGGTGCAGTGTAACTTTTTGTCCACACATCAAAACTGGTTTGGCAATTTGCTTCTACAACTTCTAGTTTCTTTTCTACTCAAAGGAGTCAAACAATTTATCA
Organism: Sinotaia quadrata; assembly: GCA_028829895.1. NCBI lineage: Eukaryota > Metazoa > Mollusca > Gastropoda > Architaenioglossa > Viviparidae > Sinotaia > Sinotaia quadrata. The sequence goes on from CM054179.1 coordinate 143,369,247, forward strand.
TCTTTGGTTTGTTTATGAAAATATTCATATTTTGGCATTTGTATGTGGCTGTGGTGATGGTGGTGAATTGTTGCATGACTGTGAATAAGTTAAGCAGCAAGGAATACCATACTAAATTAAATATGTATCATTCCTCCTTTGTTACCCTGTAAGGAATGTTCTAATATATATGTAATATTCTTCCTTTGTTACCCTGCAAGGAATAGCATACTAAATATGTAGTTCTCCTTCAAGGAATATTGCACCTAGCCTATAGCAGCTCTCCTTAGTTACCCCGCAATGAATAGTGTACTAATGATGAAAATATGTCATACTATATATTTACAGTGTAAACAAGACTGTTAGTGTTTGTGTTTGGAAACCTGGGTAAACAAGGACAACTTTTAGATACAAATGGGAAAAACCTATTAACTAAAAAAATAAATTATCAGATGCAAATGGGGTGGGTATAGGAACCTACAAACTAGCAGTTTATCTGTTGCAAATGAAAACACTCTATTAACTATAATCATTGCTATTAAAAGAGGAAAAAACCCTAACAAGATCCAGAGAGTGAATATTTTGCCAGGCATGGCTTGCCATATAATTCTAAGAGCAGAAAGAATTTCTAGTAATTAGTGTACAAAATGCTCAGGGAGTTTAATTGAGTTGTTCCAGTTCATCAAGCTAAATAGCAATTGAGTAATTCATATCTGACAGTTTCAATCTAAAATTTTAATTTCATGAATGGATGAAGTTTGAAATCTATTCAAAAAATTATTACTAGATGGCTTTCTTAATTAAAAAAGAAAATTAAAATTATAGCTGATTGTATCAGCCTATATGCACTTTAAATGAAGAGGTGGAAATATAAAAAACAGGAAGCTATTAATATAATAATAATAATAAAACAGTTTATAAATGCATGAACATGCACACACACATACATATGACTATTAGTATTAATAACTGTTTCTTCTAGAAAGTGGCTTACCGCTTAGGTGTCGTAAAAGAAGATACAATTTTTACAATTGTCAATGATTCAATAAAGTACTAACTATTTAAAATAATATTTTATGAAACTAAATTAACTGTGTCTTAGCAACACATTTTTATTTCTCATATTTTGTTTCAAAATGAAATACTCAGCAAGAAGGCATTCAATATCCATTTAAAATGCAAGTTAAATTTGTGAAGGCCTGCCTAAAATTACTGGCAATGCACTCAATTAAAAGCAGCATTAAACGTCACCATCACAAAGCTGGCATTATTTTTTTTAAACTAACAAAATATCAAGTTAAATACTTTGAATTAATATGACCATTAGTAACTGATTAAATTATAATATTTGGGGTTGTGTGTGTGTTCCCCTAACTTTTTAAAATGGCAGGTAAATACTATATTCTTAAAGTATTCAAATGAATACATATATCTGATGAGAATTCTTATGCATGTAAAGTTATAAATAAACTATCAAAAATTGCCCAAAGTTTTCAGTATTAACTCTTTACTCAACAATATAAGTAAAGCTTTAACACTACAGTAATTAACGTAAAATCTGTGTTTAACACTGGCCTCCAAACCTTAAGAAAAACATCAGGGAGGGTAAGGTTTGTACAGGCTTTAGTTGAAATATTACTAGTATAACTATGTATAATACTGCACGTTATGTGTCGATATTTTTTTTAACTTGTCGAGGTGTTATTTGACGTTACTAGATGTAGGCTAACTTTCCTTTGGCTCGCCAGAGTTAGTGTTCTTTTCGAAATGAAATCATGTTTTAAATTAACTCTTAATCCTGCATAATACTTATGACAAAGCCAAATTCTTAAGATCATGTTGGGCATTACTCTCAACTTTGCATGCTAATTATGACTTCTAAATTATGCAGATTAGAGCTAGTGTAACTCTTAACTGCTAGTTTTAACCTGCACATGCTATTTCTGTTTAGAAATAAATTAAAATAATATTAAAAATAAACCTTCAGTTTCAAATAATCAGTTTCACTAGACAACAAAAAATATTTTAAAAATAACACTAAACACCCTATCATTTTAATATTAAAATAATAAAATTAAAATCTTTCTTAAACTTTTCCTCCCAAGAATTAAAGCATACTGCCTACCTCCTGCGGCTTAGGTCTTAAAATTGATCTGGTAAAGTGCAGTATAATTACAGGCTGTCTAGCACAAAGTGTTGGCAGAGTTGCATTCCTAACTGTGCCTACTCCAGTTGATATAGAATTAACCCATCAAAGAAAAATGTTGAGAGCAGCTGGCAGGAACTAAGTGTTAGCTAATTGACACAGTATACGATCTTTATTGTATCAATAGTAGTATGTGTAGGAACCAAGTGTCAGCAAATCAACACATTATGTGCAAGCATGAATAGGAACCAAATGCCACCTAATTATTGCAGTATACTATCACTAATGTCCAAGAATAATCAGAGACCATGTGCCACCTAATGAGCACATAACATTATCACTAATGTCCAGGCATGAATAAGAACCATGTCTCACCTTATTACCACATTCACTATCAGTACAGTAAGTGTACAGTTAGCATGCTTAGAACTTTCAAAAAAAGATGCGATCAGATTATAAAAATGACATTAACTACTGAAGATTCAATCAGACAATCATGTTGTTAATAATAATCTTATTTTAAATAAATCACTTATTTAATTTTAACCAGAATATATAAGCTTCCTTATAAAGAGAGGAGAATGATTAAGTACAAGTCATTTTCTACATACTAACACTAACAATGCGATTTTAATTTAATTTAATCTTAGATTTAAGAAAAAAAAATCATCTCATCTTATTACTAGTAATTGTAGTATGACACTAGTTCTTATAAAAAAGTAATAATAATTATTATTATCTGAAATAGGGTTTTAAGTTTAACATAATTTAATGTTTATAATAGTTAGGACTACTGGCATATAACAGTGAACCTCCATCAATCTAAAGATCAGGGTAACTAACACTAAAAGAATAAGGAAATACATGTACTACACATCATCATGTTAAGATGTGTATCAGAATGCAAAGGAAAAAAACCATTGTAACAATAATGATGAATCAGAAAGTGACACACAAGGCACGATGTGGATTCATTGTATTTCTAGATAATACAAACTTTAGTCTTAGCCCGCATAACAATCCTACATGTTATTGTTAGTGCTAAACATGCTTTACTCTCAACTCAGTAATCAATAACAATAATACAACAAATTCCACAGGAGGACTTGTAAAATGAGAAATTCATTACCTAATTCAAACAGAACAATCTATTACAAGTACATGTAGTATAATACTGTGTTTAAAAAGTGCAATCAATTATTACTAGTAGTTTAGTACTAGTATATTTCAAATATTAATACAGTTGTAAAGAACTATTATACTAGTTACCATATTTAAAATTATAATAAAAAGGAATAAAAAAACAATTATAAGAACTAAAGAAGTATATTAATGTATTTGAAAAGAGCAATTTATCACAAGGACCGAAGTTGTACATTACTGCATTTACTAAAAGCAACATATTATTATTACTAAAAATAGTAGCATGTATTAAGAACGATCTATTAGTATTACTGCAGTTATAAAAAGCAATCTATGAGTATTACAAGTAGTATGTTATTACTTATTTAAAAAGCCTAATCTGTTAGTAGTAATATATTACTTTAATACTATACTTTTTTAGAAAGGCAATCTATTAGTATTACAAGTAGTATAAAAAGATTAATCTGTTAGTAGTAATATATTACTTTAATGCTATACTTTTTGTAGAAAGGCGATCTGTTAGTATTACAAGTAGAATAAAAAGATTAATCTGTTAGTAAATAGAAGTAATATATTACTTTAAAACTGTACTTTTTTAGAAAGGCAATCTATTACTATTAGTATTACAAGTAGTATAAAAAGATTAATCTATTAGTAGTAATATATTACTTTAATACTATACTTTTTTAGAAAGGCAATCTGTTAGTATTACAAGTAGAATAAAGAGATTAATCTGTTAGTACAATAGTAGTAATATATTACTTTAATACTATACTTTTTTAGAAAGGCAATCTATTATTATTCTTGTATTATTATGATTTTACTTTATTACATTTTATAGAGGGAAACAATTTCAACAAATAGTGGGTGTATACAAATTGGATTGGACAATTCATATATGAAAGATATTTATAAATTACAACAATATATATGAATGAGTATAATAATGCATAATTTATTAAAATATAAATAATTTAATCTATATATCAGTCTTGTATTAAGTAGGTAGCATTAGTATTATTAATGTAAAAATGTGACTCATTAATAGTTATTTTCAATTTCAAAAGTCTTAAGAAAATGAAACTGTTAGAGTTTTAAACAATTATTCTGATAATTAATTTCCATTTAGAACTGAAGTTCTGCTGCAAATGAAACGAGGAAATAAGTATAATTTATAAATATTTATAGCATGTTTATCTTTCACCCTGCATTAATTTCTTTGTACTATTATTAAGGGGAGATTGTTGACAATGACTCAAACAAATTTATTAATAAACTCTAAAATTACTTTAAAAAAAATATCCTAAACAACATTAAAGATTATTTCTAAATGAAAATTTAAAGGTTTTAGTTTCTAAATCAAATACAACAAAGATTTCACCTGTCACCTTGTCAAGAACAAACTCCAAAATGAATAATAATTATAGTATATACACAACAGAAAATATTTTAAAATGTATTGCACAATAGTATTGACTATTATCAATAATAGTTAACTAAATAATAGTTGACTAAACACAAATGATTAGAAAACAAACTAAATGTTAACAACAAACATAGTGCAAATTACCTGGCAAAAATTTTAGAATTTTAAAAATGTTATTGTAGGTTTAGTAATATATAAAATAAAGAATAAGTGAAAAATAAGAAAAATAAGCCCTGCTCCAAACACTGTTGCTAACTCAGTAACTGATCTAACACACAAGCAGCCTGGCTGGTGCACAGAACTAGAACCTCACATTGATAGCACAGACAAAATGTACCTTTTTTGTTGTCATAGCAACACACTGTTGCCATTCCTACTGGTCTTGGAATTTTTTTTCTGGGAGAATAGTCTTAAGCTTGCTAGAGGGCGAAGGCCAGAAAATGGGAGAAAGAAAGGTGTGTTTCTGTTTTTATCAGATGCAAATGAGCAGGTCAAAGGACTTCAAACCTAGTTACGTTTCTCTGAATATGGAGGAATGTAGTCCTCTATCTTCCTTATTTTACGAAAAATAAAATAGACAGAAATACAAAACATTTATTTTATTGAAACCAGGCTGGAATGATATCATCTAACTCGCTGAAAAGGAAAGGAGTGTAGCTATACATTTGATTTATCTCGACAAACTGAGAGGAATATAGTCATCTAACAAAAAAACATAGTAGGAATATAGTCATCTTTCAGATCTGGGCAGTAAATATCGCCTTCTACTAGGCAGGAATAGACTTAGTCATTTATCTCACTGAAATGGACAGAAATACAGTAAACTATCTCACTGAATTGGACTGAAATACAGTAAACTATCTCACTGAATTGGACAGAAATACAGTAAACTATCTCACTGAATTGGACTGAAATACAGTAAACTATCTCACTGAAATGGACAGAAATGCAGTAAACTATCTCACTGAAATGGACAGAAATACAGTAAACTATCCCACTGAAGTGGGCAGAAATACAGTAAACTATCTCACTGAATTGGACAGAAATACAGTAAACTATCTCACTGAATTGGACTGAAATACAGTAAACTATCCCAGTGAAGTGGGCAGGAATATAGCCATCTATCTCACTGCACTGCCAAGAATATATTCATCTAATGATCCATCTTCATAAGCTCTACAGGAACAATGCCATGTATATAAGTGAACAGAGCATGAGTATGTCATATGTTTCACATAAATGAAATATTGTCACAACGTATCATTATCAATGAAATGGCAAATTACAGTTATCTATCTTAAAGTTAAAACTAGATAGGAATATATTGCCTATCTCACTGAAATGGACAGGAATATAGTCATCTGATGATCAGTCACTGTTCTGATGAGGAATATGGTTATCTATCTCTCTGATTCTGAACAGAAGTACAGTTATCTATCTCACTGATGTCTACAGAATTATACCTTCTTCACATACTGTACAGAAATATATATACAGTGTATATATATTTAATTATATTTATCATCCATCTCCGTGAACTGGGCAGGAGTATAGCCATTTATCTCACTGAAATGTACAGAGATAGTTATCTATAACACTGAACTGGGCAGGAGTAAGTCATCGTGATAGGACTGGGCTAGAATATATATATCTTCAATGAACTGGGCAGGAACATAATTATCTCTGCCACTGAACTGAAGAGGAATATACTCATCAATATCCATGTACCAGGCAGGAGCACAGTCACTATTTTCCTTTTAATACTTATAATAATAGTTTTACCTGAGCAGAAACAGACACCTATCTCACTGAACAGGGTAAAAACATATCCATCCATCAGTCTAGAGTACTGTTGAAATATATATATAGTGCAAAACATTTTTTCCCTAAATTCAGTGCAAAACTTAAACAGTAACTTTACAAAACATATGAATAATAATTATATTATCAATGTTACATTAATACTGATGATATGTTGATATACAAATTACAATGTTTCAAAATTCAATAAAAGTAAATGCTTTCATTCTTTGTTTTTTTCTGAGCAATTTTCTTTAGTTGGCACAACGATCTGATAGTCTTCATCAATTTCATAAAAAGTATTATTGCAGGTTGGAATATTTAAGATTTAAGTAAAATATATGAAGGATGAGAAGGAAATATAATTATAAGCAAACAAAAATTTAAGAAAATATTTTAAGACGTTTACATGAAATTCCAAACAGAGGAAAAAATAAACAAAATATTCTTCCTGACTCAAATGGTTGGGGAGTAAACAGTTTAGCATGGTAGCTTGAGACTGTTTTTGTTAAGAAATGAAACAGTCATTCCCTCTGACGTAATATATCTAGATAAGCCCTTGAGAAAAGAATACTTGGCAAGAAGAAAGCAATATAGTTATATATATAAAAACAGTGTTACAAGAAGTTCACAGAACATTCATCAAAGCTTTGGTAGAAACTTGGAAACTTTAATGGGAGATACATGTCTCCCTGGTTACAACAACTATTCGGGACTGAAAATGAGAACTTCATAGAGTGCTGACTGCTGGGTCCACACACAAATGAATACCTTACTAATACTAATAGTAATTTTGTACAACTACTTTAGTTTACTATTACTGTACTACTACTTTTAGTTTACTAGTTTTACTGTACTACTACTTGTACTAGTCTACTAGTACTACTACTAGTACTACTACTTTTAGTTTACTACTAGTACTACTACTATTATTTTAACCAATACAAATTACAATGTACTACTTTTAGTTTACTATTACTGTACTAGTACTATTCTGGAAATGTGTTATACAAATATAGCCTTAAAGTTATACAAGTTATAGGGAAGTGAAATGTGACATTTGCCAAATATTAGGCGAATGAAGAAATCTGTACTGTTATGGTCTAGTGAAATGTGACATTTGCCAAATATCAGGCGAATGAAGAAATCTGTACTGTTATGGTCTAGTGAAATGTGACATTTGCCAAAAATATCAGGCGAATGAAGAAATCTATACTGTTATGGTCGTCTAGTGAAATAAAAGATATTTAACTCCAAGAAAAATGTGTTCTACTGAATTATTATACTTTAAAAAGTTAAACAATTTGGTACAATTAATTATATGGAAGGGGGTGGGAGTGGGGTGAGTGGGATTGTTGTTTTGTGTTGTTGTCCCTTTAGTTTTTCTTCATAAACTGCATGCTAAATTCATACATATGAATCCAGACTGGATTACTGAAAAGCAACACAGTTTTACTTATTTATGCAGTCTGACAATGACATTGATATCTTTGCTTCTACTCTCGCCTACATAATATTAGTAGTAATTAGCATCTATATGCAGCAGAGTCTTGATTTACTCAGTCCCTTCCATCAAGGATTTATCTATTACAATTTATTTTTACTAAGTTTCTGCATATGCCACACAATCAAAATAAGGTCAATGAACCAGAGAATCTATCTTATCATTTAGCAATTAATTTCCATTGTAAAAATAATTGAAAGAAAAAACACTAACAAAATTATTTACTAATTTAGCAATTAATTTCCATTGTAGACCATTAAAAAAAAAAAAAAGAAATGGAAAAATAAGAATCAAGTTTGCCTGAATTGTTGTCAAGATTTTGAATACAAAGGATTCAGAGGACTTCTTATTCCTCTGTGGAAGATTGAACTCAGAATTTTGGAGATCCATTTAAATTGATCATAAACAAAAATTTAAAGAGTTAATGACTAAAACTATAAAAATACTGTTATGAAGAGAAAGAGTAGAATGGTTTCAATGAATATGCAGTCTGGAAAACAACTGTGTGTGAAAGTTTTGAAACCATGCATGGTGTAGTAAATGAATCAAAGGTTCATTAATACCTTTGACCCTGTCCTGTATATAAATATAAGAAAAACAAAACTGTAAATATATTAATTCTAATTCTGAATCAGAAAGATTCTAGGTCTTTATTATGTGAGCATTCACATCTGTAGCTAATCAATTGATTTAGCTTTACCTTAATTTGCAGGCTTGTTTATTCTTTATAATGCATGCTTGCACAGGCACACAAACACACGCATGCACACACACAGACACACACACACACACACACACACACACACACACACACACACACACACACACACAGAGTTTGTCTTTTGCTTACCCATGACTCTATGATCTACCTCTTCTAAAGTTGTAGCCTGTATAGTAATTTTTAGTATACAAGCGATTACCCATTTCCATGGTTATTAGTATATTACTAGCAAGGTATAAAAGTTTGGATTCATACATTGCAATTATTTCATTCTTTGAAAAGGTGAAGCAAAACTTAAATGAGACCATGTGGTGCTCTTGAAAAATACACTGGCAATCTCAATAATCATTAAAACTGTGTAACTAATATTTAATAGTCAACATTGTCATGATGTGATGTGTGTGTCACTGTGTGTTATTTCATAATACATGTTTTTATGTGTAGTGACTCACTGACTGTGCATGTTTTTTTCCACTATGAGAATGTGGTTAGATCAATGGATGTAAAGGGAGAGAGTGAGTCTGAAAATTGATATTGATAATTCATTAATTGCTGTAAAAAATAGAAGAAATGCTACAAAACATAATATTACTGTATCGGTGTATGAAAGACAAGCTGGGAAAATATGAACTTGCTTAAAAAAGAAACTTATATCAACACAAATAATTTTGTTTCATGTATACCAGAGATGGAACCTTACCTCCATCAATCCAAGCAAAATCTCAGTTTAACTCTTCCCTTGTATACTTGTATTAATAACCAATCTTAACTATGTCAAGGGAAGGATGCCCTGGGGACAGAGTCTAACCTCCATAACTCTGTTTTTAGGGGGAGGGAAGGAATGCCTCCATGCAAAAAATCAGCTTTCTTATAAAATGTGTTACTGTTAATGTGTTATATATGTGGTTGCAAGATGCACCTCAGGAGATGACCCTAACCCTATTATGTCCATCCTGAGGGCAAACCATCATGCATGCAAAATTCAGCTTCCTAGTTATCTCTCTCTGTGGCTATAAATCAAACACATGAACACAGACACACATTTTCTGTTTTATTTATTACTCATTAGAGTTTTTAAAAAAAATAGTTCATGAGATAATCAGATAAAGTTATCTAATATCTATAGTATAATTAACATGATCATTTCTTTGTGTGTGCATGCGCAAGTGTGTGTGTGTGTGTGTGAATTAAGAAAATTTTAATAATAATAATAGACATTTTCAAGTTTCAAGCTAAAGTTTACCAATATGGCCAGGAATATTTAAATTTATATACTAAATTTAATTATAAATAAGCAAGTAAAATAAATACATTATAATATATATTGTTGATATGATATCTAACTTTATTAAATATTAATTTCAGTGCTATACTATTTACTATTTACTAATCGTCTAAAATAAATGTAAAAACTATTAATTAAAATGGATAAAATTCTTTAATAAAATGATGTAAAATTATACAAATATTAATATTTCATGAAAGGTAAATAAAATTAAAAAATAACAGAGTAACTGAAATTGAAATATTTGAAATAATGAATTGAGTGTAATCAATCCTGTATAAAATCAATTATCTTAAGAAGAAATGTTATAAAACTTTTATAATTCAAAACATCAGGATGAACATATTGATATAATTCATTGTTCAGTTATTTGTCTTTTTTTTTTTATTTACTGGTTAGTTGATTCTAGTACTTGGAAAGCATTTGTCATTATAAAATACTTTATGTAACCATGACAATAGTAAATTTTCATTAAACATACAGAGGTTGGTTTGAGCCAAGGAGAACTGTTGTAAGAAGGACAATGTGCAATCTAAAACAGGGTAATAATAACACATTTGCATGGTTAGCAATCATTAATAATATTAGCCAATCTGTTTATAAATTAATAAAATAATAAAGTACATTCATTGTTAGATTACATTCAGTATTACTTATTAGTAATTGTATACTTGTACACTTTTACTTTTAGAAGGTAAAAAACATTTTTATCTATAAAAATAGCCTACTATTGTAGTTTGAATTAGTATTAGTACAATATTAGAATTAGTACTGCATTGGTATTATTTAAGGATTTAACTGCAAATATGCATAACATTTCAAATCTAAATTCTAACTAAACTGCATTAAAATTTAATGAAATTAAACTAACTTGAATGAAGGATGTCCTACTTATAAAATTTTTTTATTTAATGCAATATTTCAAAACAACATATGTATGAGTTAAATTTACAGTTATTGAGTTAATGGCAAATACTTAGAATCAGATATTTAAATAATTACATTAATTGTAATATAGTAAATTAAAATATAGCTTAGGCCTTGCTGGCTTATGCTTTTAATAGTATGGAATTTAACATTGCACTAATTGCACTGATTGAACTAAGCCTATGTATTTATAATTAATATAAAACTAAAATTTTAAGATGACTGAATGAATATACAGAATATTGTAAATTTTCTTTTCATTATTTTTAGATTATTATTCATTGTTCACTGAAAACTGATCGTGCTGTCACATATTATGCATATTTTCCTAAAGCTGCAGCTACAAATTAAAAGCGCATAAAAATACAGCCATCAAATCTAACACTAACAGTAACACTATGCGTATGACTATCACTTTATCAGCTTTGTGGGGAGGTACTCAGGTAGGGTGGTACTGGTAGAAAGAAAACTTTAAATAATTAAAATTAAAACACAATTACAAAGGACAGTTTTGATAAAAGATAAAAATACATACCCCAAGTTTTGTTAACTGCTCGTTGAGTGATTTAACCCATTCGTCAAGAAATGGGGAGGGGTGATGATAGTGTAAGTAAAGCCAGTTCAATGCTGTGTTGAACCAGCGGCATGTTTCATGTTGAGATGCTGACACACTTGCGAACGCATCGCAGGTCAATTCACGAGATCGTTCCAAAGCAGGCTGCTTTTGCACTGGACCAAGAGCTGAGACAATTGCGTTGACAGCTAGGACAACCATGCATGCACCCGTGCACCATCCTAGCAGAAGCAGGTCCAGTACATAACTATCAAAGTCTAGTTCCGTGTACCAAGTGCTTGATACTTCCGCCATTTTGGAATACGTCTCCCCCAGCCGGTACCAGATAAGTTTGAGGGTTATATCTGCCATGCTTCAGCCAATCAGAGCCCTCCAAGAGTAACAGGATCGCAGAAGTGGGGGCCTTCTTTTCCATAAACTGCTCTGTTGCTTCCTTTCGGAGGGGTGCTCAAGCCTAGCCGACAAGGATGCTTGAGACTGTACCCCGGAATAACTTTCGGGTTATCTCCCCTTCTGTTTATCGTAGTGTGTGCAGCGACATTGTTATTTTTAATATGATCGTGTACATTGAAATAGCGTGCTTCTTCTAATGTAACTTTTTTAACAAGCAAACATTAATAATGTGAAATGGGATTTATCTAAAGTAGCACATAACCACTTTAGAACAGAGATCATGCCCCAGATTTCTCGGACCCAGATGCGTGTCACAGCGAGGCTGGGAATCCCCTTCGAAATAACTCCCTGGAAAAAAATACTCTGCGTACTAATGATAGGAATAAGGAATTAAAATGAGTTGGTCCTATTGCCAGCTTTTGAGGTCACACCCGATACAAACTAAGCCTAAAAATATAACTATTCTTACAGTAAAACAAGTAGCACTATTTTTTTTATTGCACCTTTCAGATGCAAGTGACGATTAATAACATTCACTTGTCAACATAAATGTCGATTTGAACTACCACATGCCGTTTTCAAAACAGCTTTGACCTTAAACAATCTGCCACACTTAATAAATAAATCACTGAATCGTGATTATATACTACTATATACATAATGAACCCTGCTTGTGGTGCTACTTGAGCTTGTAAGGAAATCAGTCTTCTATATACATGTATTTAGTAATTTGCTGGCAGTTTTACCAGTAAGTTATTTTAATAATACATTTATTTGAGCCATATTATTATCCTTCAGCAGGCTGATTCTAGTTTGTGGGCTTGTTAGTAAAGCTTTTCAAGGACTGAGTAACCTGCCAAGATAATCTAGTTGTGACTGAGTCATATAGAGAGAACAACTCAAAAACTAAAACAACTCCAAACAAAAACCAACCAGTCTTCAGCTAACTACTAAGACCAGTATAAATCAGCAATTTAACAATTATTATACAAATGTATGATCAAATTATATAGCTAAGGAATATTACAAAATACAAGCATTAACATAAGTACAAACAAATAATGTTAGATAATGAAGACAGTTAAAATATTTGTTTATAATTTGAAAATAATATAGAACCTTAAAATCTGAGATGACTCTTTGTCACATAACATTAATTCAAAGTAGTAATTATATGTATTCACTGGACTTAATAGTAAAGATACACATGGTATGTTTTTCCATTATTTCTACAGAAATTAATCACCTATTTGAATATGAAATTGAAAATCTTTTTTTTTTAACTTCAGGTTTGACAAGATGTTTTAGCTGGTAATTTTTTATTTTTTTTTGGGGTGGTGGATAAATTTGATTGAAGATGTTTATGTAAAGATATTTATTGATGAAGATATTTCATTTGAATGTAATAATGCTTGCTTGTAAATTGTTTATAACAGAACCTAATGAGAAAACATAAGAAGTGAGTAGTTTCTTCATTAGTTCATGAGCTTTATAATCTGAGTATTTTTATGGATCATTTTGAGAAATCAGGTCAAGTTTCAGAAACACCTACATTGATGACATTAAAGGTCAACAATAGTGATGTCACATCCTGCAAATACTTGGAAAACTCTTTATTTAATGATGGAACACCAAGGATCAGATAAATAACAATAATCAGAGGCTTTTTATGGATGAAAAAAAGAAATAAATTGACAAAAGTAAAATGAAGTCAGTTGTTCCAATACTTGTGCTAATGAGACAGAATCACTTAACTTTGATATTATCCTTTAGATTTAATTGACATCCAAAACACTATTATTGTCATTGAGTGGATGTACAGGTCAACTGCAATCATTAGATAAGAGGCAGTGAGTGTCCAGGCAGGAATACCCAATATCCCTCCATAAGGTTAATGTGAAGAGGGTTGGCAGCTGTTCCTTTTATGTTGTTCTAAGGAGGTGCTATGTCTCAGAGTTGATAAAGAGAACATTAGATTGGTGAACTTGACAAGGGAGGTCAACTAGGTTAATTCGACCAGGTTATTGTTTCTGTAAATGTTTGATATAACTATAGTTGCAAAGTGAAGAGAGAGGGCATAGGGATATACTTTTTCAAAGAGAACGCAATTTTAAAAACTGTGGATTTGAGATGCGAAGCTAGAGGGAAAGGAAAATTTTAGTAAGTTAAGCTAGTTTCTATAGGTAATGAAAATGTGTAGGATTACAAGAATTGTTATATAGTGAGCTAATGTAGAGGATCATCAGTTAAATAATGACTTATGTAGGATTAGCCAGAATTGTTGTATAATTAGCTGGTGTAAAAGATCATCAATGACTGTTATATAGGACAAGGAGTCAGTCTCTGGACATCACAAAGAATGGTAGTCAGAATGGTTTGTCTGACTGGGGGGATGGAGAATAGAAAGCAATGCAGGCATCTGCTCTGGTAAGGCAAACTCCCACAGGGCACCCACCCCCTTAGGCATAGTTGTATGTCCCTATCCATACTGGTGGCCTAGTTTGCACATTTCTGGGCCTGATCCTTTGCCTACAGTTTAGTTTGATAAGGGTTGGTTGCTAAGGGAGAGCGGGTGATCCAGATCACTCTTGAGCAGTGGTTACTCCCCTTAGGCCCAAAAACCTGGGGGAAAAGTTATCTGAGCACCACTATCTCATGTTACCCACTGAGAGGAGACTCATGTTCCCTGCTAAGTGTGTTTGGGCATGGCATGCTGCGTGGTTTAGGCCAGCACCTGGCCTCTTGGCCTGGTGTATGAGTTCATTGATTCAAAATTTGATCAATGCCATGGTTCCCACCTTTTCTTAACTGTTCTTGACTGTGACCTCCTTCATTGCAGATGTCAAATGATCACAATCAGGTTCCTACTGATGCCAAAAGGTGGTGGCAAAGGATGGGAAGAAATGGGAATATAAGGTCTCCCATCTGATGAAGCTGGTGAGAGTTAGGTAAACCAAGCACTACAACCCTATTCCACCACAAAATCCTCGGGGTAGGGAATGTTATGGTGCCTGAGGTAGGGTACTCAAGCTGCCCTCGTCAAGTATAGGTTTAGCATGGCTAGCTAGAGGACCTTCATTTTGGGGCAAATCCAAGTAGCGCATGGAGCAACAGGGCTCCAATGACTTTCCACCCGAAAATTGTTCACTTTCAGCCATCTCTGAGGAGATGTTACAATGGTTGTTACGAATCGTGGCCCAAAACCTTGTAGACACAAGAGATAGTCCGACCCTGGTTATAACTATGACACTTTTAGGGATACTTAGCTGGTGTAGAAGATCATCAGGTAGATAATGACTGTTTATGTAGGACTAGCCAGAATTGTTGTGTAGTGAGTTAATGTAGAGGATGATCAGTTAGATAATGACTGATAGTGATATGTAGGATTAGCCAGAATTGTTATATAGCAAGCTATTGTACAGGATTATCTGCTAGGTAATAACTATTATGTATGATTAGCCAGAATTGTTATGTAGCAAGCTATTGTACAGGATTATCAATTAGGTTATAACTATTATGTAGGATTAGCAAGAATTGGTATGTAGCAAGCTATTGTACAGGATTATCTGCTAGATAATAACTATTATGTAGGATTAGCAAGAATTGGTATGTAGCAAGCTATTGTACAGGATTATCTGTTAGGTAATAACTATTATGTAGGATTAGCAAGAATTGGTATGTAGCAAGCTATTGTACAGGATTATCAGTTAGGTAATAACTATTATGTAGGATTAGCAAGAATTGTTATGTAGCAAGCTATTGTACAGGATTATCTGCTAGGTAATAACTATTATGTAGGACTAGCAAGAATTATTATGTAGTGAGCTAATGTTGAGGATGATCAGTTAGATAATGACTGTTATGTAAGATTAACCAGAATTGTTATAAAGTGAGCTGGTGAGGAGGATCATCATTGGTGAATAATTGTATCCTGCTTGTCAAAAATTGCACTCTGACCAAGGCTTCATCTGCTTAATAAATTCAAGGAATGTTTTACAATCCTGAACCATTTGGATTTTGTAGTGAATGTGACATACCATCTTTTCTAACAACAATAAGTAACATGAAGCAGAGACTAAGAATAAACAAAACTACAATAATGACCACTCCTTTTAATATATATCAACACACAAACATGCACAAAAACTAGATTCAAATTCAAAATGCTTTATAGCTAAACAAAACAACTTCAAAAGTTGAGTTTTGCTAAACAGACTTCACAACTTTATAAGAATGATACAGTTAATGAGTTATTTATAATAATATTTGACACCAAGTGTCTTACAATAATGAAATTAGTAAGCCTATAGATGCATTAAAAATGAATCTAAATAAAGATAGATAGACATACATACATATATAATGAAGCACTCAATAATTACACAATAACCTTTAACACAAAAGTAAACAAATGACAAGGTGCACATAATACATATTCAGATGCAAAGTTAAATACACTTGGAGGTGGATCACATTTTGAATAAAGAAAAACAAACCGAATAAGGAAGAAATGAAAGCAATCACTGGTTTTGAAAGATGTTACAATGTGCCTATGTCTGCATTGATCATGTCTTTGATTACAGTGTCAGAAGAATTGTGCAAATGTGGAAAAAGAGTGTTAGTGGGTGAGGTTGAACAGGTGCTATGGGCTAAAGTAGTGAGAAGTAGCAAAATGAGAGAAAAAAATAGTAGAGTGGGAGTAAAGAAATCCTGTGATTGATAATGAAGTGAACAAAAAGCCAAGTGAAGAAGGTGTAAATGACGAAATGGTTTGTTGAATTCTAGGGGCTCTAAGTCTTAGATGATCCAGCCAATGTATTTTAAAGTTTCAGCAAATGATGGTATGGCAAACAAAATAGAATTGCAGCAACCACTTCTTAACAACATTAACAAATATATATATATAAATATGTAATATATATATAAATATATATTTACATATATGAATATGCAGGTATGTGTAAATAAGTTTATGTAAATATCTGAGGGTAGCTGTATTACTTGTTTAGTTGTTAAGATGTTTATGTAGATATTTTGAGTGTAGTGAAATTTATAGATATTATTAGTGTTAAGATGTTTATGTAAATATTTTGAGTGTAGTGAAGTTTAAATAGATATTATTAGTGTTAAGATGTTTATGTAGATATTTTGAGTATAGTGAAGTTTAAATATATATTATTAGTGTTAAGATGTTTATGTAGATATTTTTAATGTAGTGAAGTTTAAATAGATATTATTAGTGTTAAGATGTTTTTCTAAATATTGTAAGTGTAAAGGTGTTTATGTCAATATTGTGATTGTAAAGATGTTTTGTGCAGAAGTTTACATGTACTTCTGTTGTTATTTTGATATGTAGATTTTCTGAGTGTAAAGATGTTTTATGTATAACTTTGTATGTTTGTTGTTTAATATAGAGACATTTTGAGTGTAATAATGTTTTCTGTAGCTGCTTACAAGTAACAATATCTGTTTATGTATTTAAATGTTAAAATGTTTTATTTATTGTAGGTATATGAATATAAAAATAGTTCTATAAATGTTTACATGTAAAGATGATTTGTTTATTAGATGTTTTGTATGTTTGTTTAGAGTAAATATTAATGTGCGAAAATGTTTGTGTAGATATATCATGTAAAGATTTTTTCATGTATTTCTGTTTAAAGATATGTGTATAGATGTGAACATGTAAAAATATTTAGTTATATATTTGAATATAAAGACATCAGTGTACCTGTTGACAGGTAAATAAGTTTGCTTAATTAGATATTTGAATGTACAACAGGTTTTTTTTGTAGATGTAAATATGTTTGTGCTAAAGTTTATATTTTGTAAGTAGGTTCATTTCATAAAATATGAATCCACGAGGGATGACAGATTAAATTGGCCTATGCTATATTAGACATAGAGCAAAAACATATTGATTACCCCTGTATCACCTTTCACTCTGCCTTAGTGATGAAAATCAGTTGGCAACTATGCCTAGTTTAATTAGATATCTAAAAATAAAGCTTTTTTGTTATTGTAAATATGTACATGTGGATATAGTTGAAATATAATGATGTTTTTGTATTTGGTGATTTTTTTTGTATGTATGGTTTAGTTCTATTTGTACCTATATCTTAATAATGTTCATTTTTAAAAGATTGCATTACAAATGCAAACAAGGCCCTATATGCAGTCTTTGTATTGAAAAAAGATTTGTAGCTTAATTTGCTTTTAATTTTACACCACCTACTTTATTTTCTTTGTTAGACTTTGCCTGAAGAGAATATTCTGTTTTGTTACCTCTTAGATAATTATTTGATGTTTTTCATATTAAATGTGTAAATGAAAATAAACTTTACATTTTATTTTTCAGTCTTTTAATAAGTGCAAATTTATAAATGTAATATACATATTTCAATATCTTCTTTATGTTTTGCTTTTTGTTTGTTTATTAATATTATTCCATACTGATAATAGTAATATTTTAAGTCACTAATATCTTCCATTCAAGAGCTCATAATGCCTCTAGAATTGTGCTGTTGTTGATTATTGTATATTGATAATATTAATATTTTGCTTTGTTTTTGAAGACCTATTATTAGATTCCTACTCCTATGTCATTTGACCAATACTGTTACTGTAAATGTAATACAGTAGATTAAAATAAGCAATTCTGTTGCAATACCATTTAACACAATTTATGATTCATAATGCAGAGAAACATTCAAATCCCTAATATTGTAGTGGAATGTGATACATAAATTTCTATAAAATTTAGATAAAAGGACCTAAATAAGTAAATGTATATATATGAAATACCTGACCTTTTTTAACATGAATTAAAAATAAAATGCTTATTGTAAATTATAAAGTACAAATGCTACATAAATGACCTAAAACTATTCTTAATTTCACAGAATTCTGTTTTGACATTGAAGTGCTTAATTATATCCCCCCTCTCCCCTCCCCACCTAATACTGAAACATTCATGCAGGCTTAAACAGGAAAATTTTTCCATCAATGCTTCCAGAAGCCAGCAGTGGTCTTGCAGGATGGAATGCCATGGCAGACACAACATCTGTGTGACCCCTTAGTTTCTGACAGTATGTGCCTGTTCTCACATCGTAAACATATGCCACCTTATCTTCTGACCCAGAACCTAGGTAAGTTCCGCATGGACTGAAGGCAATGCCACAGCCATGAGCGTTGTTGGTATGACCTTCCAGGCGAAGTACATGACCCTTTGTGCGAACATCCCATAGTTTAATGCAGTCAAGTGTGGATGAAGTTGCAAAAACATTGAAAGCATCTTGCGGCTGAGAGGTGTAAGCTGATCCTTCATTGATTGTGATGCTGTGAACTGGTTTGGAGTGGACATCCTCGAATATATGTACCAGTCTCCCTTCATTCATATCATATATTTCAATGTCACGATTAGAACCAGCACACAATGTCAAGTGTGAGTGAAAAGAGTTAACAGCTGACAGAGCTGTGAAGTTCTGACTGGATGTATCCCATTGCTGGACTATCTTATAGTGATTTTTGGATGCATATCGCCTAATATCATCTTTCTTTGAATCAATATGATACTTGTACAAGCATAACTGATTGCCGACAATGATCAAAATGAACTTGTCCATATAGAAGAACTGAGCATGCTGCACCTCCTTAGTGTAAGAAGCATTTGGCTTGGTCTTAACTTCGGCCTGACCATGTTTTACACTACTGCTGAAAGAGGAAAATGTCAGCAAAATGTCTGCAGTGGTTTTGTCCCAAAGATTTGCACTTTTGTCAGCAGAAGATGTAAGAATATATTTTTTGTTGTGACTCCAGGATACACTGTTGACAGTATTTTTGTGACCCACAAACACACTGCTCTCTTTCTTTCCAAAAGGTGCTGCATACACTAAAGTAGTGGTATTGGAGAGTGAGCATGCCAAATGTTTGCCATCAGGTGAAAACTGAAGATAAGTAATGGATGTTGAGGAAATGCCAGTTGAAATCCTTTCCTCAACCTCGGCTGGTGGTCCTGCATCCAGTGGATATTCTTGGGATGCCATCTTGCCTGAAAGTCCCTCACCAGTGCTTGTCCTGCATTTGGAAATTTCATGTGATTTAGACCTAACATTTATCCTGGGTTGGAACATTGTATGGCGGGGTGCCTCTGTATAACCTGAAGATTTAACAGTTGTTTTAAAGGTCAGTGGTTGGTTCATGGGGTTTGCTTTCTTCCGTGCATTTTTTATATGGCTTGATGTGGATTTTGATTGCAGTTTAATTTCAGATTTTAAGGGAGAATTTTCAGTAAGTGGTTTGCGTGCCACCATACTAAGTTCAATTCTGCATTCTGAATATTTCAAGGAAAAGGAATTATGAATCTCAGAATTGTTTGTGCCCTCACTGAACTTTATATGATTTGTATCACTGTTATAGTCTGAACTAAAACTTCTGTCATAGCTGAGTGGTTTGGTATAAGCTGGCCACACCATGCAGTGAACTCTTGATTCAAAAAGTGTACTTAGTATAGACAAGAGATGCCCAGAGCTAGTCTGACCAACTGCTGCTAATCCAATAGCACCAACAGTTATCTCTCTAACTTCTCGATGTGCAATGCTAGACATTGGTTCTTGAAGGTCAATGTGAACTAACATCTCTAGTGTACGAGAGTCAACCTGAAATAAACAATTGGAAGTAGCCACAGCAAGTACTGGACTCACTGATGCTAAAACTTTGCCAACTGCAGAATGTGCTTTTCCATCAAAGTCTGTCTCCTTGGTATTTTCAGTGGAATGAAGATAAAAAAGGCTGAGTACAGAATTGCTTGATTCAACTCTATAACAATCTGTATCACCTGTGCTTGATGGGCTGCTGTAATGTCTTTTTGAAGAAGGTCCAGTGGTTGAATCTGCTGCATCTGTGCACTTTTTATGTTCGTTCTGTCTCCTTTTCAACAGCATTTTGCTAACATCTAACTGAAGTAGCTGTCTGAAATTGTTACCTTCAAACAAGTCAAAAACTTTTATTATCCCACCAGCGGTGCCAATCGCCACCTGTGGTTCAAGTCTATTCATGCACAAGCTGATAAGTGGTGTGGATGCAATGACTGTGGACTGGTAGATAAGTGAAGACCTATTTACATTCCACACTTTGAAAGTTCGGTCATCTGACACGGACACTAAGGTTGATAAATAATGGGGGCAAAACTCTGCTCCGGTTATTTTTGCAAGGTGACCAGACAGTTCTGCAGTTATCTTCGCTTGTGAAATTGTAACAATATTCACAACACTTTCAACACACACCGCCAACAGTTCTGCACTGGGACTGAAACAGACGCAACTCACGGTACCGGGATTAGAAAGTGCTACTAGTCCTCGAACATCATCTCCCTTGGCGAAATTATGCTGACATTTTCTAACATTCCAAACAATTATACTATCTTCCGAAGCAGAACAGAGGAGCTTGGGTTCACTGTGGCTAAAAGAAATTGCAGATACAGGTTGCCTGTGTCCAACGAGACTGATCGGTTCGAATGCATGGTCGCTTGCGTCCCACACGCCAACTGTTGATTTCGTAAGAGGCATCGAAACAAGCGAGCCACTCACGGCTGGGTCGATACGCCACTGATTGACTTGTGGCGAGAATGTATGCATGTGTACGGTTGCCGCCATTTTAAAAATAATTCAACAACAAAGTATATGAAACTTATCTTCTTTTTCAAAAATACAAATTTGTTTGTAGTTTTCTGTAACCGCTTCTTATTTGGCGGTATATGGCTGCCGCTTGCCCTACTGGTGGTTGCGACCCACGCTTTGTGTTGTTAGCCACCATCGCCATCTTTATCCGCCGTTAAGTGTAAGAGTGATCTACCCTAACTTGTGTGGGCTTACAAGTTATATCCTCGGGTCTCAGCATGGATAGCAAAAATCTCCTACAAAGAAATTCTGGAACCGCCATAACTGTCAGTCTGTCACATTACTTGTACAATATTGTCGTAAACTACTACCATCAGATTTTAATTTAAAATAATATTTAAAAATATGAAATAGAATGTTCCGTCACTAAAATAGAGGAAGCAGATGTGGGCCACTAGTATATTGTTTCATGTTTATTTGGGTTTATTGACCTTGGTAGTAAAAACAACTAAAATATTACTTCTTTTTTTTTAAAGCTTAAAATAAAAGCCAAATACATATCGTACTTCTCTGATCAAATCAGATTAGTAATAAATAGTATTTTTCAAAAGTTCAAATTTGAAATCATTAGAAACGAGTCCTGCTCATCAATGACATTATAGCCCCGCCATTAGCACCTGCTATTAGTGTTTACTGTCTCTCACACACTCTCTCTCCGTCAATTCAGTTTGACTCGCTGCCGAGACGGCCACGCAGTTCTCTGCAGCTTAGCTCAGTGCAAGAAAGTCGGGACCCATTTTCTTTTCAAGTCCTTATAATGATCATAGCCACTAATTCCAACATTGCTTTCCACTTGCCCATTCGGAATGCTTCTCCATGAAAATCGCCTCTCAAAATTACTTTTCCTACTTGACTTGTGCCGGCAAGATATATTTCGGCTACATCCTTTGATCAGTGATGGACGTCTTACCACTGTCACGAATAAGAGCAGGCCCGATGTCAGTGTGTTTCACTTTTTGAGACATGATGACGCGTTTATATTAAGTTAGAGCGCAACTAAAAATCGGCAAATTTTTTACCCACCATGCACCTTGCTGTGCAGTGTACTAACAGAAACTTCACCCACACCACCCACACCCTTGGTACTAGGCATAGTATCCGGAAACGTGACATATATTCTGTGTACTTCAAGATAATCCGTTCATATTAAAAATCAGCGCTTTGCGATTGTTCTACGTAGAGAAAAAAAGTTCTAAGTATTTTTTGTATGTTTTTAAATGAGCTACCATGTACTTACATACAATATACAATAGAGTGCGGTCTTTTCGTGTGGGTACGCGAAAAAAGGGTGTCTGTTTTTATGCAAACTTACATACTTGATATCAAGAGACTTTACTGTAATTTAATAAAGCACTGGACAAAGTCAAATTTGTTGTCTAAGATTTTTTTGACGGATTTAAGATAGTTTTATTGTGCTGGATCCAAAAATTACATCTGTTTTGTTCAATCAGGTCAACATTTTGATCTATTTTTGATCATCTTTTTTATCTATTGCCACATGATTTTTTGTTGTTGTTGTTTTGTTTTGTTTTTTACATGTATGGGTATTTTCTATTTATATGATGTAAAATTATTTCTTATTTCTTTAAATAAATACATTATAATTTGCTTTACATAATTATGAAGAGGTTACTTAAGCTAATTTTTGAATAATTGATATTTTTCTTCTTTAGGTAAAGAAATGGAATCGGCCAGAAGACATTACAAAAGTAAACCCGATGTACTTTGCTACATCTGCGGCGAATACACCGTTGCTCCTAACAGGAATCCAGTAACAGGTTTTATAAAGCGTGCTTACCAAGCTTATTTTGGTATAAAACATGGTGACCAGGATAAAGTTTGGGCGCCACACATGGTATGCAAGACATGCACCGAGTTTCTGCGTCGTTGGACCAAGGGTAAGATTTGTCTGAAGTTTGGAATTCCTTAGGTTTGGAGGGAACCGATAAACCATGTCACTGACTGCTACTTCTGCGCTATTAATGTGATTGGGATTAACAGAAAAAAACGGAGTAGCCTTAAGTATCCCTATCTTGAATCAGCACGTCGTCCAGTAGCTCATTGTGATGAAATTCCAGTACCTGTCTCTGGAGAACTTACTGACATTAGTGAAGAAGATTTCTCTAGTGATGAAAAATAATAATAAGAAGAATTAGTGGTTCTTGATGATGATGCTCCAAATCCTTTCTTGCAAAAGGAGCTAAATGATCTAGTTCGCGATTTCAGCTTGTCAAAGTCATCTGCTGAACTGTTGGCATCCAGATTGAGGAGAAAAACGTCTTTTCTGACAGTGTTCGCATCGCGTTCTACCGCAACAGACATCAAGAGTATCTCAGTTTTTTTCTCTACAGAGAAGGACCTGGTATACTGTACAGATATTGCGCAACTTCTGCACAAGCTTGGAGTGCCAAAGTATAAACCTGAAGATTGGAGATTGTTCATTGACAGCAGCAAGCGATCACTGAAATGTGTTCTGCTACACAATGGTAACCAGTTTGCCTCTGTACCTCTAGCTTACTCGACTACACTGAAGGAGAAGTATGAAGTGGTGAAGTACATGCTGGAGAAAATTCGTTATGATCAACATGGATGGTTACTTTGTGTTGACCTGAAGATGGTAAACTTTTTGTTGGGACAACAGTCTGGGTTCATCAAGTACCCGAGCTTTCTGTGCATATGGGATACTAGAGACAAAGCTCAGCATTTACACGAAGCAGGACTGGCCTGCACGGGAGGAATTGGTACCTTACAAAGCAAAGAACCTCATAAACAACTCTCTGGCGAACGAGACAAGATACCTTGCCCACCGCTGGCTTAATCAAACAGTTCACCAAAGCTCTGGACAAGGATGGTGGTTGTTTCGCTTACTTGTGCCATGCTTTCCCAGGGTTGACCATTGAGAAGTTGAAAGCTGGCATTTTTGATGGTCCACAACTCTGTAAGCTAATCAGAGATCCAGAGTTTGAAAACTCAACGAACGAAGTAGAACTGGAATCGTGGAAGGCTTTTGTTCTGGTCGTGAAAAACTTTCTTGGCAACAATAAGGCCAGGAACTACGAAGAGCTTGTTGCCAATATACTGACTGCTTTCAGAAACCTTGGATGCAACATGAGCATCAAAATGCATTGGATAGGTTTCCTGAAAATCTGGGATCGAGCGATGAGCAAGGGGAGAGATTTCATCAGGATATGAAAGAAATGGAGACCAGGTATTAGGGACGCTGGGATGCAGCTGATTACTGTTAGACTCTAAAGAGAGACATCCCTACTGCTTAGCATTCTAGAAGTTCGAAGAGACGGAAGTTCATGCCCTGAATTTTGAACAATGATGACCTAATATTAAATTTATATGTACTTAACCGTTATCAATGTCAACTATTCAATGTACACTAATCAACTTTTGTAACATTTAATAAATGAATTGTGTTAAAAACGAATTTTTAAAAAAAATAATTTAATTTTTTAAAAATTTATAAACCTATTTTGGAAGAGAAATATTAACAAAAATTGCCTAATAATGTTACAAAAATGTAATAGATTTAGTTATAAGATCTGATTTTTAAAAATCGAATTAGCACAGAAACATGACCTGCTAAGAAAAACAGATGTCTTTTTCGAATTTAGCAATGCAAAATTATTTTAAATCCGTTGAAAAATATTAGACAACTTACAATTTGTGTGTGTGTGTGTGTGTGTGTGTGTGTGTGTGTGTGTGTGTGTGTGTGTGTGTGTGTGTGTGTGATTCAGTGAGATCAGTTGCAATCTGCACGTCTGTCTGTTTACCAACTGGCATAATTAACTGTATGATCAGCTGGTATACATAATTACTAACATATCAGCATTGTGATTTACCTGCAGATGGGTTATCTCAATATAATTTCAATGTTACGTCATCTTGCCTAGACATTAATTTCCATTCCCCTTGTTTTCCTTATCGTTCTCGAATAAGAGATATCCCCCCAACAGGTTTGGGAGATCATGTGGAATGGCATGAGGTTGTATGCTAAGACCATGAGATGTCCCCACCACCAACAGGTTTGGGAGGTCATATGGAAAGGCATAAGGTGTCGTTAAGACCATGAGGTGTCCCCTCCACCACCAGGTTTGGGAGATCGTGTGGAATGGCATGAGGTGTTGTATGTTAAGACCACGAAATGTTCCCCCTCCCCTCTAGGTTTGGGAGATCGTGTGGAATGGCATGAGGTGTTGTATGTTAAGACCATGGAATGTTTTCCAATAGGGTCGGAAGGTGTATTTCACTAGAACTGTTAAATGCATTCCGCTAACATCGTGATATGTATCCTAGGTATTGCATTCTACCAACATTCCCCAAGAATTGTGATTTGTATTCCCCTACGATCGTGAGATGCATTTCTCTAGGATCATAAAATGTATTCTCCTAGGATCATGATATGTATTCCCCTACGATCGTGAGATGCATATCTCTAGTCTCTAGGATCGTAAAATGTATTCTCCTAGGATCGTGAGATCTGTTCTCTTTGGATTGTGATATGTGTTTCCCTCTGATCATTATATGTAATTCCCCTACGATCGTGAGATGCATTTCCCAGGGACTGTGAGAAGCATTCGCAAAGGGTCAACAATCCAGAACCTTCACGCACAAATATTTAATTCCCAGATGAACGACTAAAGCAGGGGTGCACAAACTCCGGCCCGCGGGCCAGATCCGGCCCGCGAAGAGTCGCCGACTGGCCCGCCATGTCAAACGAAAAAGTCAACTGAGTGATTTGAAACAAAGCAGCACCTCCTGACCCATTTTTCCAGGCGCTCCGTGCAGATGATATCTGCCCACTGACATAACACTCACAGAGGCAAGAGAAAAAGGCTATACCAAGATGGGCAGCAAACCCCACACATACATGCTTGCCCCTTCCTGTGATGTGGTTGGTCAGTAGCTGTTAAGCATTAGTGTCCGATCTACCACATTCTGTTGTTTAATTTGATTATATTTTTGTGACAAAATGGCAGCTAATCGTAAGAGAAAAGTTGACAAGGAAAACCAGCAGTTTAATGATGACTGGATAATGCACTTGTCCACACCAGCATACTTGGCAGTGCATACTGCTGCAAACAGGCTTTCTCACAGTTGAAACTGAACAAAAGCAACACTTGCGCTCAGCTGACTGATAATAATCTGGAAGCAATTTTGCATCTTTCAACATCAAACATCAAGCCGGACATTTTGAAGCTTGTAGATGACATGCAGCACTATCCATCACACTGACTTTGTGAATGTTGACATATCATAACATTTTTAGAATGAGTCTTAGTATACAACTTCTTTGTCGTAATTATAGTCTTAATCGTTATTTGTGTGTTCTTAGATGTGATGTCCGTCTTGTATGGAACAATTTTGATCTTCACTTTTTTGTGGCCCCCGATGGTTTCGATAAGTCAGATTGTGGCCCCCGACTCAAAAAGTTTGTGCACCACTGGACTAAAGTGTTTTAGCCCAGTGGTTCCCAAACTCTGTTCACAGCGCTCTTACAATATGACGCCCCCCCCCCTCCAATCCGGCGCCCCAAATCGGGGGGAGGGGGGACCTACAATTGCGTTTGTTAAAACGGTAAAGTTAGGTAAAAAATAAAAAAAAGAAAGAAAAAAAGAAAAGAAAGTAATAATTCCGCTGCGCCCCTGTTAGTCGCGGCACACGCTGGAAAACACAACACTAGCCAACAGCGAAAGCGAACTCTTCGAGTTTGTTATTTTTAGAGCACTCTGGTTTATTGTTGTTGTTGACATAGTTTCAGGCTACCGGCTTATTTATCGCAAAAAAAGGGTACTGTGAAATGCCCTAGTTGAACCCTAAACTAACTGGCTGAACAAAAATTTGCTATGTTTTGTTTTATCCAGACGTGCCAAAGTTTCGGTGTTTCATTTGACAGCAGCAATATTAAGCAGTTTTTTTCTGTACATGAGTTGACTTCCGATTATCACTTTATTCACATCGTCAATTAGATAATCGTCATCAAATTACTGAAGAGTTATTCAT
This sequence comes from Sinotaia quadrata, assembly GCA_028829895.1. Lineage (NCBI taxonomy): Eukaryota > Metazoa > Mollusca > Gastropoda > Architaenioglossa > Viviparidae > Sinotaia > Sinotaia quadrata. The sequence goes on from CM054179.1 coordinate 143,396,834, forward strand.
AATAGTGAAATAACACGCTGTCTATGACTTGTGAAATAAAACGCTGACTATGTCTTGCAAAGTGCTCTGGTTCTTCTCTGTCGGTTAAGGCACGTTTTTAAAAAAACAACAGAAAACTTAACAGCTGGCTTGCATTACTTGGAGTGTGCCCGACCACGCGCCGACATGACGTGCGTATGTTATTTCAAGAGGAATTTTTTTTAAAAACATCCTTCGCAGAATTGTGTTATGTAGCTCAAATGAGTCATATAATAAAGTAAGCCTTCTTCTTCCACACACTCTCACTCACTCGCGCACATTTAAATGATTTGCACAATTCAAAACCAGCTCGTGTAAAGGTAAGATAACTCTGCTTTGGTCTTGAGGGCTATTTGCGATAAGAGTGACTTACCTTTCAACAAGAAAAAGAAAATAGGAAAGTAAATTCAATGAACTAAGATTATATTTACAAGTAGAACTATGTCTTTAACGTAAGGAAAACTCCACATCAGCTTTGATTTAGCATGACTTTCAGATTCGCCGTGAAAGGTCGGTAGTTAGCTTTATTCATTTTGAATGGAAGGAAAATTAGAGAAAAACATTTTAAAAAATAATCTTAAATACCAGACTATCTTGTTTATGTAAGGCCTTATAGGCCTACATTTACCTTATTATTCGCTGATCACTTAAGAGAAATTGGATTCATGCTCGCTGCATAAAATGTAAAACTGACTTGAATCATTACAACTTAGTCATTGTTCTCAATCTTAGATTACCAATACTAGACATTAAAGAAAAAATAATGAACTAAAAATAAGCCATCATTCTTTTACTTTCGCTTTCATTGTTGTGTCAGCGCTAGGGTCAAAGTCCAGAGTCGTTTCACATTTTTCATGATTTTAATTTATCATTCAAGCTAATCTGACTGGTTGATTTTATAGAAGTTGTGATTTAAAAACAAACAGATAAACAACACTGAATAGTTTGAACGTGTAATGTAACAAAATTGTGATAAAGTTACACAAAGTATACAAATATGCAACAGAGATGAATTTTAACATACACGTTAGTAATTTTCTGAAATCTCAGGACTTTTAACGAGCTCTTCTTTTTTTGCTTCGACGGAAATACATCGACTGTCTTTACTGATTTTTAATATAGTAATATGCGCGTAACTTACTTGGCTTATCGCAAAATTAAAGTCAAATAAAAGTGTAAAGTACAAACAACAACAACAACAACAAAAAGAAAGAAATAGTAATGCATTATAATCCCGTTTGTATTAGCAGGGAAAGGCATGGCATATTTATTATTTTAGGATGAATGTACTATTTTAGTCACAATCAGTGATTACGTATCTAACAATAACGTCTTCAATCATGCATTTTTAGCTTCATTGTCATTTTAACATCATGAACTTTTAGCGTTATTGTCGTCAATCATGCATTTGTAGCTTTATTTTCTTCATCATGCATTTTTAGCTTTATTGTCTTCAGTCATGCACTTTTAGCTTTATTGTCACGAATCATGCAATTTTAGCTTTATTGTCTTCAGTCATGCACTTTTAGCTTTATTGTCACGAATCATGCATTTTTAGCTTTATTGTCTTCAGTCATGCATTTTAAGGTTTATTGTATTCAATCAAGATATTTTTAGCGTTATTGTATTCATTCATGTATTTTTAGCTTTATGCCTTCAATCTAGAACTTTTAGCATTATTGTTTTCAGTCATGAACTTTTAGCGTTATTGTCATCAATCATGCTCTTTTCCTTTTTTTTTTTAAGCTTTATTGTCTTCACTCATGTAGTTTTAGCTTTATTGTCTTCACACATGTAGTGTTAGCTTTATTGTCTTCACTCATGTAGTTTTAGCTTTATTGTCTTCATTCATGTAGTTTTAGCTTTATTGTCTTCACTCATGTTGTTTTAGCTTTATTGTCTTCACTCATGTAGTTTTAGCTTTATTGTCTTCACTCATGCTTTTCTAGCTTTATTGTCTTCACTCATGCTTTTCTAGCTTTATTGTCTTCACTCATGCTTTTCTAGCTTTATTGTCTTCACTCATGTAGTTTTAGCTTTATTGTCTTCAATCATGCATTTTTATCGTTATTGTCATCAATCATACATTTTTAGCTTTATTTTCTTCAATCATGTATTTTTAGCTTTATTGTCTTCACTCATGCATTTGTGGCTTTATTGTTGTCAGTCATGCATTTTTAGCATTGTTGTCTTCACTCATGTATTTTTAGCTTTATTGTCTTCAATCATGCATTTTTAGCTTTAAAAAATGTTTTCAATTTTGCATTTTTAACTTTATTGCCATCAATCATGCATTTTTAGCTTTATTGTTTTCAATTTTGCATTTTTAGTGTTATTCTCTTCAATCATGCATTTTTAGCTCTATTGTCAATCATGCATTTTTAGCTTTGTTGTCAATCATGCGTTTTTAGCTTTATTGCAATCAATCATGCATATTTAGCTTTATTGTTATCAATCATGCATTTTTAACTTTATTGCCATCAATCATGCATATTTAGCTTTGTTATTAATCATGTATTTTTAGCTTTATTCTCTTTTTTAGTATCATTGTCATCAATAGAGCACTTTTAGCTTTTTTTGTCTTCAATCATGCATATTTTTCTCTATTGTTTTCAATCCAAAGATCAAGTAATTTAATTTACAAATTAATTTTTTTGCTTTATTATCTTCAATTGTACAAGATTTAGCTTTATTGTTTTTAAACACAAATCAAGAAATTGCATTTGTTTTCAATAAAGATTAAAGATAAACAAATGGACATTACAAGTCACTTACATCATTTATCATTATAGCTACTTTACTTATTATAGAAATTTAAGAAAAGGAATAAATAACTAGCAATCATTCTGAAATTTGAAATACAAGTGTGATGTCCACGAAAATCGTCACTAATTGATTCGGGCTGATATTAATTATTACTCTCTACACTAACGGGAAGATCGGATGGGAGCTTAAGACCGCTGAGTAGCGGAGTATGCAGAGTGAGGGGGAAGGGGGAAAGACCGGTCGGCTCTTTGTAGTAGGACAGTTACGGTTAAGTACAGAGCGGGTGTAAATTAGACCCATGTGTCCGGTTCCAATCCACTAAAGCCCAAAAGATCCATAAATACAACAAGGCGGCTTCCTCCCCCCCCCCAACGGAGGGGGGTTGAAGTTGTGCACTAAACTGGTGCAACCTGTTTCACCCCCCTCCGCCAGCCCTCCTGCACTCCACCTCAGACGCATCGCGAGATTGTGGGGATCCCCCAGAAGCAGACCAAGATCGTGAAGATGAAAGGTCTATTGCGGCTTCTGGGGATGAGTGTAAGCGAAACAACCTTCTCGGTACTTGGACACTTTTTCTTGTCAAGTCCGGTAATAAGGCGGGCCGAGAGTTGTGGTAAGTTATCTGATTAATGGAAGAAAGAATGGGCTTAGAAATGTTCTATACATTTGAATTATTGAATTTTATGACTTAGAGATTTCATATAATATTATTATTATGGAATATATGACAGTGTTGCAATGGAATGTTAATCTGAATTTAATTATGATTACGTCTTTTTATGCCCATGTGTATGAATGAAGGGCTAATGATTTTAATTGCAGAAATGTAAGTTGAGAATGCTTTCAGGCAAGGATGTGAGTATAGAAATGCTGTAGGCCTAAATCTTAGCGCTGTGCCTTGAATTGACTCTTTCAGAAGCATGCCTTTCCTGGCCTTTCCTGGTTTTCCTGGTCTGTCCTGGTCCCTCCACACAAGAGCAGTCCACTATTTGCTTGTTATCTGCAGTGCTCCACGTGAATTAAATCAGTGCAGGTACCCCGACACCAATTACTACACTGATCATTAACAAGGTTGCTGGGGTTCGACTACGTTAATGTCCGTGTGAAAAACCAATGCAATGGAGCTTTGAGCTTGGAACTGAGGAACGTCAGGCAGAATTCCTTTAGAAGTTTAGATAGTGTGGAAAAGGTGCATGTTAGCCATCATCCAAACAACACTTGTGGCGAGCGTGAGGACTTGCAGGCAATGCTTGTGGCGAGCGTGAGGACTTGCAGGCAATGCTTGTGGCGAGCATGCTAGCGGACTGAGTACGGCGAAACACAGGTCATGAAATTAACTGTTGACTTTTCTATACTCCTCCTACTTCTGATTCAATGATGAAAATAGTAGAGACTAGTCATTGGAATACTCGTTAGTGTAGGGTGGTAGACATTTCCTCTATACGTTATGCTTAAATAGTATATAAGTGTCTGTTGATTTTTTAACTGTATTTGTAAATTGATATAATTGTTGATAAATAAATTTATTGTTAACTTTCTCATTATCTTTCTTATGCATACTATTTATGTTGTATGTTTGGAGTAATAGTGGGTGGATGGGGGCTCTTTAATAACATTTAAATCAGATCAGATTACTCCTTTAGTAAGAAGTTCCACCTGCAAACAAGTTATGTACCAGTGGTGTGTAAGCTTATAGTGATGTGTGAATGGGAAATTCATATTAAGGAACGAAATCTTAAATTTAATCACTGATAGGCGATTATGATTATTAATGATAAAGTAGTTCTGCAGGACTATATATATTCATCATAAGTGTTTGGATGGAACAGCGCGAAAGCGCCCCCTACATAAAGAAGAAGAAGTTTGGATGGATGGATGGATGAATGAATATGGATGGACTTTATAATAAAACAAATTCTGAACTGAAGCAATACTAGGCCTAACATTAATTCATTATTCCACCCATCATTCTGACCATCAATAAACACAAATTATTATAGTATAATTTATATTCATTGGTCTGAATGATTCATCTATGACTGCATGCCTTCTGTTAACAAAACATTTTCTTTTTAAAGTATGTGACATCTAAATGGATAATAGTGGCAAGGCTTCAAAATTCATCATAGTTGGTGTCACAAATGGAGAAATTGCCAAGCAAAAGGTGAGTTGTCTTCATTTCAATTGATAATTGATATGTGGTATAATGTTTAAAAGTTCTCATTATTTTTATGGGGTTTGTGATTATATTCAGTTTTTAAAAAATATTATTTGTGAAATCAGTACTTTCTGATCACCTTTAATATTGTATCAAAATTTGCTGACACTTACATGTACAAGTAAATTAAACAGATGCTAATTAATACTATGTTTATAATATATATTAAGTGTAATATTTGTAAAGCCAAGACCCTGAAAATTTAATTATTTCGTTAAGTTTTATCATTAAATGAAATGCATATACTAAATACTATTTTTTAATGAAAATAAGCTTCAGGAGACTTAAGCTTGATTTTTAAAACATGTATTGTGTAAATTATAGTTATTCATTTTCCATACTTCCATACTTCTTATGTTATTTTGAAAACAACTCCAGAATTGAACTTTAAACATACATTGTGTAAAAAGTATAGTTGTATATTTTCCATATACCAATAGGCTGATGTCATTGTGAATACCACAAATCCAGGATTGAATTTAGACCAGGGAGTTGTGACAGGTGCCATCCTGAAGGCTGCTGGTTCAGGTCTACAGGATGAGTGCAAGAATAAATATCCAGACGGAATCAAGTCTGGGGAAATTGCACGCACCAGTGGTCACAGTCTGGCTTGCAAGGAGGTCTTCCATGTTACATTATGTTCTGGATTTGGCCCAGATACTCAGAAGGTAGGGTATTTTCTGGCTTTTGTTTATTTGACTTAATAAATAGACTAATTACTATTTGTTTGAATTGTAATTGCAATAGAATATTAGTTGCTATTATTTTATCAAAGCACTAATTTTGTTTTTGTTTTAATAATATACTATTGTTTGTCAGTATGTTTGCCCTATGGATTCACATTCTAACGGATATCAGATAATAAAAGTGTTTGTACATCCACTATTATCTGTTTTCTTGTGCATGATAGCAGTAAACTTATATCAAAGAATGAACTGAAATTTTGGTGGGTAAGCTTGATACTACACATGCAGGCACATATCAATACATACACGTGTGCACACACAAACACAAAAACACACTGGTTATCAAAACATATTTACCTGGTCTGCTGTATTGGCTTTCTTTCAGGTTCTGAAAGAACTCACCATGAAATGTCTGGAACTAGCTAGTGGTTCTCATTACACTTCCATTGCCTTTCCTGCATTTGGAACTGGCAAACTTGCCTACCCACCTGCTGAAGTAGCAGTTATCATGAGCGAGGCCATCGACTTGTTCCAGAAAGCATCACCTGCATCATCTGTGAGAAATGCCACATTTGTTGTCTTCAACAATGCCCCCGTCTTTCAGGTACTATTGCGATGAGTGCAGGTGTATACAGTTTATAAAGGCTGTATGTTTAATGGACTTTGTCATTATATATATATATTTTTAATTTAAAAAAGTGGGGATGTAAGATTATAAATTATTAAATAATCAAACAGCAAAACTGCTGAGTGACTGCATACTATAGTTCAAAATTATCAAAACTGAAACAGCGACAAAATTTGATATTTGCTAAATATCTTTTAAAAAAGAAAGTTATATAAGTAATTAATGGACACTAAAAATGTGTCTATCAATCTATCTATCTATCTATCTATCTACTATCTACTATCTATCTATCTATCTATCTATCTGTCTGTCTGTCTGTCTGTCTATATATTTATCTGTCCCTCAGTCTTGCCGACCGTTGGGGCACCACTGATGACCTGACAACCAGCTTCCTCCATTACATTCTGTTCTCTGATAATCTTACTGTATTGCTCAGCTTCAGTCCTCTCCATTCTGAGATGTTATCCTCCCATCTTTTCCTCTGTCTTCCTCTCCTTCACCCTCCTTGCACAGTACCTTGCATGATTGTCATGCAAACCCTATTGATTGTGTGATATGCCCATACCATTTCATTTTGCATGTACAGTTCTGTAAATATATCATTGAAAGCTTATTTTGACAGAATGTGTAAAACTACCACAGTGATCTTCCATTCAGATAAGGTATTAATACAACTCTACACATTTTTATTGATTACAGTTGTTTATTTGTCAGGTATTTACCTGATAAAGCTATTTGGATGAAAATTAACATTAAGTCTTGTATGTCAGTAGTGTAAAGCATTGTAAAAAGTCATGTTCATTTGTTAATTATATTTTTCTCAATTAAAAAAAATTCATGATTTTTGCAAAAGTTGCTCTGAATTTTTGCAAACAAGTAAATACATTCACAAAACATTACAATATGTCACTGAAAACAAAAAAAAATTCTTCAGTTGATGAAATTTTCTAATTTAATTGAGCATCTAAAATATCTGAAAATTATGAATCCCCAAAAGCTTATTGTTAATGTTTCACAGGAAGAATTTTGTGTGCAGGAACTGATTACTGACTTCCGTATATTTTACTTTGTGCAGGCTTTCCAGGAACACTTTATATCTCATAGTACTTCAGGTGAGTCTGCATTCTCAGATGTAGTATTCAACAACTGATATATACAGTGCATGAAGCATCAGTCACCATATTTTACTTATAAGTGAACTGGTAGCACTTATTTGAGTTAAAGGATAACAATGATATTACATAATCATTGTTCAGCATTTATAAATAAGTTAGAACAATTAAAAGTAACACCATCATTATGCGTCAAGTTCAACACACTATCAAACTTAGATTAGAACCAGTTAATGACATCCACTACATATCAAGTTTAACATTTTTACCAAAGTTGTGTAGTCGGCCCCAAAATTTTGACTTTGACTCCTGAAATTTTAGAAGGCTGACTCCCAACACCTACACTGATTCATACTCTAACTCCATATGTAATTTATTTTTAATATAACATGGTATAAAGTTATATACTTAGAGGAAATAATATCTATGAGTTGTATAGGTGTAAATAAATGAAAAAGTGGCTCTCATAGATTTCATTTTAAAACTATTTCTTTCAACCATACAGTAATATAATACAAAAAAAACCCCAACCTTAAAGTATGTTACATATGCTTGCCACAATGTATTCTGGGGTGACGTAATATTGAATTAAACCAAACTTTTATAAGTTAATGATATAAAACATCTACAGGTGCTGATACAGAGTAAGGACCACTTGTTAAATATGCATATCTGCAACTGTTATGCCGATCTGCTGGTATGCTACCGTCAGTTTGACTCATGGCTTCCACTCAGTAATTAAACTGAGAAATCGATTTTAAAATATAGACACACAAATAGATATATATATATATATAGACAGACAAAGAAGAAGACATAATAATTAGACCATCAATACAATTTATGACAAAGCAAACAAAAGAAATTACATTACACTAACAGATGGTTGAGACTGAAATGCTTAACATAAATTTAATAAAAGGAAAAGTTTAACAATATTTAAAGAACAAGCAAAATACATTCTGTCCTATTTTCCCATCATTAGCAATTCAAACTAAAAGTCTGTTCAAGCTCAGTCAATTACAACTGTGCACTGGAGTCAATGTCCATAGCAAAAATAGATTCTGTCTTTTCAAAGAAATTGGTGACTCTCATGAGACATGTTACACAAAGATGAAAACCTGGCAGACACTCAACAGGACATGTTGTATGAATCAAAGTAGGCACATAAAGCCATACAATAGACTTAAGAAGAAAGATAAAAACCCTGAAACATATGTAATTGCTGACTCTAAGTATACTGCAAATTACTACATTAATAAATACTTAATTTGGCTTATGCCTCTACAACATATAAAAGTGAGACATGTTTATTATAGCATAGCATTCCTAATAAAACCTAACCATTCACACAGTACAAAGACACTTTTACATTCTCTAGCCAAGGGTTTTCTTTGTTCTTTTTACAACCTGTATATATGGACTCATACAATGCTCACCCAAAGAGTTGTTTGCAAAGAGTAAAGTCTTGAATTGCCATCCTGGTTTTCTCAGACTAGAAACCGTGCCTGTCTCTACCTGGATCATCTATCTTAATCAATCAAATTTAAGAATATGCCTAGAGCTAATTAATATTTATGACTTTCTCACATCTTCTACATCCACATTCTGTCAACACGCGTATCTATCCTAAAACAAGTTCAGTTTCATCAGTCTAAAAGTTGCATAACCATTTAACTGGATCAAAAATAAACTGACCACGCTATTGCTTAGATGCCAGGGAGCTAGCATTCTCACAAACAATAACAATAGTCCTACCCTGCATCTACTGCTCTTTGCATTCCCACTCACACAAAAAGCTTATCTCCCCCTCCACCCGTGTCACCCCCAACTTTCACTTCAGAAATAAACTTTATACATTTTCAAATTAAACAAATTACAAATAATATCTCATTAAAAAAATTATAGATAAAAAATACAAAAATTTATATTAGGAATATGTGAGAGGATTCTCCATCATTTAACAATGATAATTAATGTTTATCTAAATTGAATTGGTTCTTAAAAAAGATTGCTTCAAATAGACCCTGCTTTATTGTTGCTCTCAAATTGGATTGGATGGTTCTGAGGGCAGAAAATAAATGTTCCACACTGTCTTGAATAGGTGGTAATGCTGTGACATTCTAATTTGCATCTTGAATAATCTAAGGGTAGCAAGGTATTGCTACTTAATTCAGAAGGATGGTCAGATTTTTCAGCCTCTTTCAGTGCTAGTAAAAAAATATTTTGAATTTATATGATAGAAATGATAGAGGTTCTCTTTTTGTGAAATTTTCCATATTTAAATGTTGATGTTTTGACCAAACCTGTGTGCCTAGATATTTTCCAAAATCTTCATCTTCATGGTTACTGTTGATGAAGATGAAGAAGGTGATTGAATGCTGTTGTATAATGACCAAACTATTGCCTCCTCTTTCTGTTATATACCTTTGATTCAAGCTATTGCCTTATCTTCCTGTTATATACCTTTGATTCAAGATATTGCCTTATCTTCCTGTTATATACCTTTGATGCAAGCTATTGCCTCGTCTTTCTGTTATATACCTTTGATTCAAGGTATTGCCTCCCTTTGATTCAAGATATCGCCTCATCTTCCTATTATATACCTTTGATTCAAACTATCACCTCATCTTTTTGTTATATACCTTTGATTCAAGGTACTGCCTCCCTTTGATTCAAGATATCGCCTCATCTTCCTATTATATATCTTTGATTCAAGCTTCAAATTCATTGAGGAAAAGATTTTTTGTTTTTAGCTCACTATTTCAATAACTTCACAAAGTACTTTTTTAAGTGCTTTTTTTCTCCATTGCTTAAAATTGACTAAATTAATAATAAAAAGAACTACTTTGAGATGTTATTTCAATTATGAAAAATAAACTCCAGCAAGGTTAAAAGTAGATCTGTCCTAGTCTCAAGTCTCATAAAATTTGGAGTTGGAGTTAAGACATTTTTACTGACTCCTAACTCCACTAATAACCACCACCCCCTCCCCCGACTTCACAGCTCTGACTCTTGACTCCAATTTCACTAATAACCCCCCCCCACCCCCAGACTTTACGACTTTGACTCTTGATTCCAACTCCACTAATAAAAAAATACCTGACTTCACGACTCTGACACCTGATTCCAACTCCACAGCCCTGCATTTTACACATTAATTGGACTAGAACCACTTAACTTCACTAAGCACCAAGTTTAAATATTAAAGGTAAGTTGGACTTAAACCAGTCAAAAGTAACATTCTCACTATATTATATATAAAGCAAGCTCAGCAATTTACAGATAAATTGGGCTAGAAAAGTAGGTAAAAGTAACAACCCATTAAACATCCAGTTCAGTTTATAGGTTGGAGTAGAACTATTTAAGATAATTTTTTTTTCAAGTTAACATTTTATAAAGGCATACATCCTCCCAACACATCAAGCTCAACTCTTTACACTAATTTGGATTAGCACCTGTTTAATGTTTTCTTTGCTACTTTAGTAATTTTTATCCCCAAAATTTAACAGTGTCAATGAACTGTGAAATTTAACTGTAATGAATAACCTCCTTTTCAGATTACAAACACATATTTTGTATATGATTAACAGAAATTAAAACCTTCATTTCCATTATTTTCACAAACTAATAAAGTCAACTAATAAGGCATGAAAAGAATGAACCTTTCCTTGTGATAAATCTTATTTCTCTCCATGGCAGTTATTATATATATAAAAATGTTTTAAGCTCATGACTCCTATGAGATCTAGTTAATTATTAATATTAAAACTGTTAGAATGAATTTGTATTTTATGTAATAAATTAAATATTGATATAAGCAGAACTTAACACATGATTAAATCTATGCTAATATTTAAAAAAATCATTTTCAGATCTGCTTGTTGATAGCTGTGGTGATTCATCTGTAAATGTGTGTGTTCTGGATGGAGACCTAGCTCTTCAGAAAGTAAGTTTTGTTTTAGCTTTCATCATAAACCTTGATGTGTGTGGATTGCCAGGTTCAGTCCATTTACTAATAAAGAAAAAATTATACAGTGTGCATGTTCTCTGATGTTTTTTTGGTGAAACTTCCATTTCTTTGTTGCTTACCTGTTAGTTCCCCTTGATTTTCTTTGAAGCCTCTCGACTCAAATGTATTTTCATTTTTCATAAGAGGTCTAAATTATGTAATGATTTTTCTAATTTACAGGTGAGGGAAAAATCAGAAATGTACTTTTTATTTAATCCATTCATGGCCACTAACACCATTATACCCATTACAAAACTTTTTTGACTAAACATTTAATTTAAATATAATCTAAACATTTAATTAAATATAATCTATAAAATTATTTTCTCTGATTTAATTTCTACTCAAAATGGTTGTGTCACCAAGATCATAATGAAAACATTCATGTTTAGGAACTACATGAAACAAAAGAAAATAACAACATCTTCACCCAATTCCCATGTCATTTGACTTATGCTACAACTCTTCATTCAGAAAATCTCTAGGCCATGTTAACAATGGATATCTAAATTAACATGGAACTAAGCTAAATCATTTGCATAGCTAAAACAAATTACAGTGGTATGTTTAGTAGAAACCCAATCTAGAATTTTGCACAGTGCAGCATATACTATTACTAATCATGAGTCCTAATTGGCAGTCCTTATATCTAGATATGTGATGTGGCTGAAACAGACAAATAACTGATTCAGTAAGTTAGTTTTGATTTCATTGTGATACTATTATAATTAATTAAGTGGCAGAACTCAATGACTTTTTAAAAAATGGAAAATACAGCATTACTCAGAGCAGTGCTTCTGTGAATATGATCAGTAACTGATAGCTAGTTGTTCAGAAAATAATTTTAAAATTAATTATTAACAGTCATAATTTAATCAATAATTGAAAATACAGGCTGCAAGAAATTTATTTTTCAAATGAAGATTTATTTATTTTTATTAGAATCAAAGGCAATATACTTCAGGATGTTATATAAACTATCTTAGTGCATCATGTTAGCAGTGGCAGTAAACATAATTACTATCTTCATCGCTAAACAGATTTTTTTTAATCTGTAAAATTTTATATTTTCAAACTTTTATTTAAATCACAGGTTGATGTCATTGTGAATACTACACCACCAGACCTCAGTCTAGCAAATGGTGCTGTCTCATCTGTCATTTTAAAGGCTGGGGGTTCAAGTCTGCAGGATGAATGCAATGCAAAATATCCAGCGGGAATCAAATGTGGTAATGTTGCTCGCACTGGTGGTCATGGACTGGATTGCAAAGAAGTCTTCCATGTCACGCTCTGTGGGGACTTTACTCATGATGGTCAGAATGTACGGTTTTATTGTTTCATTTAAACTTCATTTAAAATTTTGTTACATTTTATTCTATTTATGATTTGAAATTTGCAGAATATATAAATTTGTTGTAAAATATAAGGATGATAGTGAAAGTGTGCGGTATAATAATTTTGTGAATATTTGTAATGCACTCATATATATGTGCATTGTATTTTTGATCATAATAATCTAAGGCTAATAATAAGGGGTCTTTAGATAATATAATGCTCTGCACAGTTTATAAGAGATGCTTCTTTCAAAATACACAATAAGAATAAGATTAAATCTTCGTGTGTCTTTTCAAGAACTTCATAATTTAGAATCTCAGAGAACTTCATAATTTAGAATCTCAAAGAACTTCATAATTTAGAATCTCAAAGAACTTCATAATTTAGAATCTCAGAGAACTTCATAATTTAGAATCTCAAAGAACTTCAATTTAGAATCTCAAAGAACTTCATAATTTAGAATCTCAGAGAACTTCATATTTTAGAATCTCAGAGAACTTCATAATTTAGACAGTATGCTTGACATTTCTGAGCCATGTGGAAGTGTATTGGTTGGAAAAGTTTGGATCCTTAGTTTTACATTCTCATGCACTAGAGAGCAGACAAGATCAAACTATTATCAGCAGAAAGATTAAACAATTTGTATTAATAAATCAAGAGAAAGATTAGATCATTTGCATTAATTAATCAGTCTAATAGTCAAACTGTTGATAATAATTATTTAATCAGTCTAAATATCAAACTGTTTTTTATAATTTAATCAGTCATCAGAAATATCAAACTGTTGATAATTATTTAATCAGTCTAAATATCACTTTCTTTTTATTAATCAGTTATCAAAAAGATCAAACTTATTGATATTTATTTAATCAGCCGAAATATCAAACTGCCTTTTTATTAATCAGTCATCAGAACAATCAAACTGTTGATAATTATTTAATCAGCCTAAATATCAAACTGCCTTTTTATTAATCAGTCATCAGAACAATCAAACTGTTGATAATTATTTAATCAGCCTAATATCAAACTGCTTTTTTATTAATCAGTCATCAGAACAATCAAACTGTTGATAATTATTTAATCAGCCTAAATATCAAACTGCTTTTTTATTAAACAGTCATCAGAACAATCAAACTGTTGATAATTATTTAATCAGCCTAATATCAAACTGCTTTTTTATTAAACAGTCATCAGAACAATCAAACTGTTGATAATTATTTAATCAGCCTAATATCAAACTGCTTTTTTTATTAAACAGTCATTAGAACAATCAAACTGTTGGTACTGAACCAATTCCAGTATTTTGTTATCTCCTCAGTATCAAGTAGAACACTTTTCTTTGCTAAGTCACAGTATCACTATTTACTATAATCACCAGGGGTCCAACTAGCACAAATACACATGCAAATAATCTTAATAGGGGGTCCTTAACCACTCCTTAAGTAAGAGTGGTGGGCTCATAGACTTGTATGATGGAGCAATATATTATTAAAATCCCCTCTAAAGACTAAACTCTTGGTCACTGCCCTTCAAACTTTATATATACAAAATTTACCAAATACACTTTCATATTATTCACTTCCTTTGACATTGTTGTTTCTCTAGGGACGATGAATCTCCCCTTTGTTGCTTATGTGAAAATTTATAGCAGACTTAAATCAAACATTGTCATCTAGAGGCACTTCACTCTTTGGAGTTTTGACTTATAAACAATACCATCACATATTTAATTAATTATGCTGTATGCATACACACAGACAGTTTTTTTTTTTATGCCATGCAGGACACACTTGGTTCTCCCCATCAGTTAGAACTTGATAGGTAGATGTGGGAACATCATAGCTCTGATAGGACATGTTGGTCACTGCTTGGTTTTATTGTGGTGTAAACATTTTAATACATAAATGTAGACTTGTGAACAAAACATGACATACATGAAGAAAATCTACAGTATTTTTAATACTTATTTCTAAATGTGACACTAGGAATCTGCCTTTCAAAAAAAATATTACTATTAAGGATACCTGTCCAATTAAACTGATTTATTTATGAATGGGAAATATATTACAAAATTGGCAATATATTTCACCTTGATAATAAAATTATTACTTTTTGAAGCCTATGTCTTGGCCCTTAATATTATTATAAAAAAATAATATTTTATTATGAGTTTGATTCTACTCTTAATGTTATTGAGTGACCTTTTTGTTTTATTATGTTATTAATATTATTATCTATTAATATTGTCATATGTTGGTCTTGTGGTTTGGTCTTTATCGTTAATGTTATATGGTGGTCTTGTTTATTGTGGTTTAGTTCATATTTTTAGTGTCATGTGTTGGCATATATATGTGACTTGGTCCATATTATTAATGTTGTGTGTTGGCCTTAATGTGGTTTGGACTAAATTGTTAATGTTAATGTATTGATCCATATGTTGTTATGCCGTGATTGTGTTATGTTATTATGTATTGTTTATATTTGTTTTGCTCACAATAAAACAGGGATTGCTAGAGATCACCACAAAATGCCTGGAATATGCTAGCAAGTCTCAGTACTCATCCATAGCAATTCCAGCATTTGGAACTGGCAAGCTTGCCTACCAGCCAGCCAAAGTGGCAGCAATCATGGTGCAAGCAATTAAAGAGTTCGAGAAAAATACACCAGATACCACTCTTAGTGATATTTTATTTGTAGTCTACAAAAATCCTACTGTACTTCAGGTAATGAATATTAAGCAAGGAAATAAATAGTAATTAAATTAACACCATGAGCATAATTAAGAAGAAAATGTTCATTAATAAACAAAAGAATGCCCAGATTTAATGAATAATAGAATCAGTACACAATCAAATTTGTGGAAGAATATAAATTGTTTTGTTCATAAGTTTGAAAGGAATATATACGTATATTTTAAATGTCATTTTGTTATTATTTAACTAAATCATGCTTTATATTTTTGAATACAATAGTTTTTTTTAAAGTTATAATTAGCTAAACTGCTTAGTAAAAAATAATTACAAAAAAATGTTTTTTTCCATTTTTTAGGCCTTTGAGGATGAATTTACTGATGCTGGCTTTTTAGGTGAGTTGCTGATTTAACGTATTAAATTTATTTTTTCCAGTTGCCCATTGCTAGTCAAGTCATGGCAGAATTTAACGCCTTATATTTTATATTTTATTTTGGTGAGTTAGGCCGATTTAATGAATGAATTAGATTTATTTATTACTTTTGTCAAATGTTAATCAAATCAATTTTAATATCTAACATTATATACTTTTTCTTTTAGGTGAGTTAGGCTGATTTAGTGTAATAGATTTATTTTTCTAGTTGCCCAATGTTAACCATGCCATGGCTTGATTTAACAGCTACTGTTGTTAGTCTTTATTTTAACAGCTACTGTTGTTATGTCTTTATTTTAACAGCTAGTGTAGTTATGCCATGGCTTGATTGTAATAGCTAGTGTTGTTGGTTTGTTATTTAGTGAGTTATGCTGATTGATGCAGTAGATTTATAATCTGTTAACTCTCATTGGAAATTTTCTGTAGGATCTAAATCTAAAAGTGTTCTACTAATAAACATAATTATGAACATACTTTGTTCTTTATTAGATTCTCATTCAATTAATATACATTTTCCCACCATATTCTTTATATATTGCAAACTAAACTGTATAAAGTTGCCTTGGCAAAAACGTAAACCAACATTTTATTTGTTATTTAAAAATAATCAAATATTAAAACAGGCATTTAATAATGTATTCTTTATAAAATAATCTATTTAATGTTTAATGGATTACATAATTGTATATTTTCCTTAAAACAAAATAAATTCAATTATTTCATTACTACCTATGATTCAGTCAACTTAAAAATATTTCATTATCAAATTAAATTAAAGAATTCTAAAAATGTATTTTAAACTGAATGTGTTAAGAATATTCTCTTTGCAAAGTGCATTTTGTCAATTATTATCATAAGTTATAAACTATTATTATAAAAATAATTTAAAGAAACTTAAGTAAAAACTGAAATTGCACATATGTACATTTTATATTTTAAATATTTAAAGTAAAATATATAGTCTTTGAGTTTTTTTTTTAATATTCATTTTATTTTAAATGCATTGTCTCCTCCAGATCCTTCATGTACTGTCTGTGTTGTGGAAGGGGAACTTTCTCTAGAGAATGTGAGTATCAGACACATGGGTTATCTTTTCCTATAAGTGTAAAATATAGCACATGTACTGTGATCTATCCATTTGGTTTTCTCTTTATTGTTGAATGCATATATCCTGATATTTGTGCATCTTTCTTTTCTAAATTATTGTATGGAGATTTTCTTTTATGTAAAACAAGATTGCATAAATTCTTGTTGCTGTAAATATAACTGTTATGAGAAAGAAACATCATTAAAAAAGTTTTACTGGCTTAGTTTAAGATAGATAATAGATATGAACAATTTAAAAAACAATGGCAACAATGAAGACATCTGTAAAAAGGATCACATTTTCATTTTTGTTGAAACCATCATTAAATTCTGTAAAGATGATCATTTTATTGAATAAAATTTAAAACTTGCTTCATATATTCTTGTTTTATGTTGATATCAATGTACATCTTCATTGTCTATTTGTTGTTATTGTGCTGGTGAATACTTTTAGCCCATACTTCATCAGTTTTTAAAAAAATTGTCTTTTACAGTAAATCTTCACAGCATTTTAACATTTCTCCTTTCTCCTTATTTTATTGAAGTCTTTGTAGTCTTATTGTTTACAGTTACAGTATTAATATTGAAATTTTTGTTGTCTTATTGTTTACAGTTACAGTAGTAATATTGAAGTCTTTGTAGTCTTATTGTTTACAGTTACAGTAGTAATATTGAAATCTTTGTTGTCTTATTGTTTACATAGTCATAGAAATAATATTGAAATAGTAGTAGTCTTATTGTTTACAGCTTATAGTAATATTGAAATCTTAGTTTATAGTAGTAATAGTAAATACAATATTAATAATAGTCAAAGTATTTGCAACAGGTTATTTTATGTTATTATGAGAGGGTCCCTTTAATTATGAGAAATTATCATCTCCACACCTATGATACTCTGCACCTCTCAGCTTGCGGATGATGAAAAATACCCTTTGCAGTCTCCCCAGAGTAATCCCTAGTATTTTAATGAATACTATAGAAACAACTCTGACCTGGCATATGTCCAAAAACACAAAGTAGTGATATCCCTCAAAAGGCTATACCATCCATTTTGTCAGTTATTAAGCCCCCACACTAACCTTTTAACCCATTTATAATATAACACAGGTTGAGGGTGTTGATAAATAAATAGTATTTATTAACAAATCAATTAACACACTATACAGCAATTCAAAATTGATCTAATACAAATAATGACATATACAGTGAAGACACACACAAAATGCACAAACAAACATATACTTGTAGACAGTTAATTATAGAATCAGGCCTAAAAAGGCTCTCTTATTAGCTATTATGAATTATAGAATCAGGCCTAAAAAGGCTCTCTTATTAGCTCTTATGAGTGTTCTTTGAATCCACAACAGTATCTGTTAACAAAGTTAGTTCAATTGATTACACTCAGACAACACAAGCAAAATTCATCAAAATTCATCTCATCACAAGATGAGAGAGAAGTCAAGTAATTTCATGAAACAGGTGATTATGACCTGTACTGAGTTCTGTCCACCTTCCTAACTATGGTAGGTGACAACATGACTTCATATGCTGGCCTTCAGGCTCACAACAGTGTGCGCTGGCTGGCTTCATGAACTTTGCAAAACAATGTGCTATGTTCAGTTTGCAGGTGGAAACAGATCCACCAAGGTAGATGAAATGATGTCTAGGAATACCAAAGGAAGCAGAGGTACCAACTGGTATAGTTGGCCAGTATGTGACCATTGTTTGACTCTAACTGGTTAGCTTCTTCACGTTATGCAGCAAGCTGGTTATTTACAACAAGATTCACAGGAATTTACACTACTGAATTTCACTAGGATTGGTGAACAGTGTCATTCAGTTATGATAGTATTCTGAGCAATTCTCAATAAATAATTTTAGAAGGGACATGTTAGTTATTTCCACATTGCATGTGTGTTCTATGTGCAGTGCACAACATCTAAAGACTTGTTATATGAATGTTGGCAATAAGAGCAAGTGCTCCACAATTTATCACAAAAAAGTATTTCATAAATGAAAATATAGATATGGATAGTAAATATGAAAAACAAGTGACAAATAAAAGTAGGGGTTGGAAATATTTGTCACAGTAGTAATATAATATTGAAATCTTAGTAGTTATTGTTTACAGTCAAGGTAATAATATTGAAATCTTAGTTGTCTCATTGTGTTTACAGTCATAGTAATAATATTGAAATCTTAGTAGTCTCATTGTTTACAGTCATAGTAGTCATTCGTTTCAGTATTTGGTTATAATCCAAACAATGAGTAGTTCAGTGCTAACAGTAATGTAAAACTTTGCTACCTGATAATTATAGTTTTCAGATATTATAAAATAATGATTTAAAATGCCTTCATCTTTGTTATGATATTTTATAAGGCAGGCACTTTGTACATAACAGTTGTGTATGGAAGATCCAACAGCTCCACACACAACTGTCATTTTTAAAATAACAAGGGGGGTCCTGTATACATAATACTAAAGGACAAAAGCTATATGTATGTGAAAAGTGTTACTTAATGCTATTTTTATTGCAGTATTTAAATTTGTAACATACAAAAAATTAGCAGAAACAAATCTAAATGAAGAATGCTAGGACAACTCTAAATATAAAGATTTTTCGTGTATGAATTTATTTTTGGTTTTATTTGCAGATACTCCTAACCTTTCTCAACACTCCCCACCCCCTCTAACCTATCTCTTAAAAGAAACCTGTAACCTTTCTCTAAAATAAAACATGACAATTGTGTATGGAGCTGTTTGTTCTTCTGTTAACAACCATTGCATACGGAAACACTCCCATTTGGTATTACAGTGTATTCCATATAAAAGGTGCTCAAATTAAGCAGTTTTATTTCTGTCACATGGATAGTGTATTAATTGGTGTAATGTTATACTGTATATTCAGTGCATATGAAATGATCAGTCTGTAACACTGTATTAATTATTACATTGGCCCCTTGTTAAATGCTAGAAATTCAGTGTTAATTAGACCATAAAACAGAAATCAGGTATTCAGCATATAATTGATCACCTGCCTGATGTTACATATTTGTTATAAAAAATTCCATGAGTTTATTATTACATTCGTGTAACATTTGTCTGGTGTTAAGTACTTAGTGAGTATAAAATAGATTACTAAAATAGGTAACAAGTTTGATTTTATGTATTTAGTGTAAAATGATCGTCCTGTCAGGTGTTCTGTAGTGTGTTACATGTTTGTTATTGTATAATTATGAGACCTCATTTTAAAAGTATTAATTTTTATTTGAAAACCAAGGTTGATGTCATTGTAAACACCACACCCAGAAATTTGAACCTATCAGCTGCTGGTGCAGTTTCAGCTGCTATTTTGAAAGCTGGGGGCTCGAGTCTGCAAGATGAATGTACCAAGAAATTTCCAAATGGTATCAAGCCAGGAGAGATTGCTCGCACTACAGGCCATGGTCTGGCTTGCAAGGAAGTCTTTCATGTAACACTTATGACTGACTTCAGTCAGGAAAGTCAAAAGGTGTTGACTTAATACTTACTTCTTTATAAAATAAGATGTTTTTGTATATATCTGTGTCTTTTAAGTCAGGTGTAGTCTTAGTCTTTACTTCTTTATCTCTGATAATTTATAATAATTGAATAATAATAAATATTTTATTTATTAGTCATATGCTTTATCCTTATGAACCAAGTTGACATCTTTATAAATCAAGTCCTCATTATTTGATTCCTTATTACTTTGAGGCATTTTCTGATTATTTTGAGTTGTACTCTCACCCTTTACATTCTACTTGTTATCTTTTTGAATCTTTACCTCATTATTTTGAATCATGCCCTCTTCCTTTTCAATCTAGCCATTATCTTTCTGAGTCATTTCCTCATCATTTTGAGGCATATCAGTTATGTCCTCATTCTTTTGAACATAGCACGTATAATTTTTATATATGCTTTATCTTTTGAAATACATCATCATCCTTTTGAATCACATTCTCATCCTTTTCTTTTAGGTACTCAAGGAGATAACTACAAAATGCCTGGAAGAGGCAAATAACTCCAAATACACCTCAATCGCCTTACCAGCCTTTGGTACAGGTGTGCTCAAGTATCCACCTGATGAAGTTGCAACTATCATGGGCACAGTAATTGATACATTTATACAGTCTAATCCCAATACTCTTTGTAGGCTGATTAAATTTGTCATCTTTAAAAATCCACAAACATTACAGGTATTGCTGAGAAAAATTTGTTCTTTTTAATCTTTAATATCTCACAAATAATACAAGTATTAACTATTATTGAGAAATTATTATTTTTTCATTTTTAATAAGTCAAAAAACACTACAGGCATTTTTGAGAAATGATTGGGTTTTTTGTTGTTGTTAATAACTCACATACACTACAGATATTACTGAGGAAATTGTTCTCTATCACCTAAAAGGATGTTAAATGTTACAGAAGTAGGAACACTCAGAATAACTAAGCACTAAATAGTTTATTTTCATTTGTGTGCATGTGTGTATTTCCTTGCCTGAAAGAGTGCTTGTTAGGCTGTATATCTTTTGTTTTAATTGCTTTGAAGAGAAAAACATTACATCTGTTACTGAATGTATGGTAATGTCTGTAACATTTCAGGCTGCCACTGCTTTCTTTAGTAAACACTCTAAATCCATTTCTGAAGTAGTGCTTTAGTGATAGTAAATATTTATTAATTCATAACGAAGGTAACTTATGGAACAGGTGAATGGATGGATTTTTGTGTGGAGTGAGATAAAAAAAAAAATAACAAAATTTTCTTTCATACTTTATATCAGAATTAGGACAGATATGATTTTTAAGATAACATTAATATATTTATGACTGAACTAATAATATCTTATTTTTGATCAGGCATATGAAAAGGCATTGAAAACAACATTTGCTGTGACAGGAAATAACATTCGACTCAGGACTTTGTCAAAACAAAACTCAGGTTAATATTTTGCTTAATTTATTGCTGTTTGAATATCAGTCATCTGCCTTTCCACATATCCATACTTCCATCTATTGATCAATCTCTTATGAACTTTTGTGAAGCATATTTCTTGCATTTAGTCACTGTTAAAGTGTACACATGTATATCTTTGTATCATGATTGTATACACTTGAGTGAGAGAATGGAATGAAAAAATGTTTATTATAAATTCATGCACATTGTGGAAGAATACAGAATTGGGACAGATCTGCTGCATATTAGTTTCTCAAATATTGTCATATCAGCACAAATGTTTACACTATTAATTCCTGGAAATATTTTTGAAAAAAATTCCACTTAAATAAGTTTGTTTTCTCTTTTAGAATATTTTTGAACCTGAGAAAAAATAAACTGATACACTCTGCTGTTTTTATAAGTTGATGATAAATATAAATTTGAATTATTTTGTGAAGAAGGATCTAATTTACCAAGGTATATTGTTTCCTTTGCTGTTCATAACCATAACCAAGTGCTGGTCTGTTTCAGCTGGACAATTGAGCATCTGTGTAACAAATGGTGAAATAGCTTTACAAAACGTAAGTACAAATAGCTATGTGAGTGTTTAGTGAGAATAAGCTATATAAAATATAAGAAAGAATAGCTGTGTGAATCTCAGTACTTTAGTCCTACTTCTGGGTGCTAATCTTAGTGCTTTAGTCCTACTTCTGGGTGCTAATCTTAGTGCTTTAGTCCTACTTCTGGGTGCTAATCTTATTGTTTTAGTCCTACTTCTGGGTGCTAATCTTAGTGCTTTAGTCCTACTTCTGGGTGCTAAACTTAGTGTTTTAGTCCTACTTCTGGGTGCTAATCTTAATGCTTTAGTCCTACTTCTGGGTGCTAATCTTAAAACTTTAGTCCTTCTTCAGGGTGCTAATCTTAGTGCTTTAGTCCTACTTCTGGGTGAGAATCTTAGTGTTTTAGTCCTACTTCTGGGTGCTAATCTTAATGCTTTAGTCCTACTTCTGGGTGAGAATCTTAGTGCTTTAGTCCTACTTCTGGGTGCTAATCTTAATGCTTTAGTCCTACTTCTGGGTGAGAATCTTAGTGCTTTAGTCCCACTTCTGGGTGAGAATCTTACTACTTTAGTCCTACTTCTGAGTGAGAATATCAGAGCTTTTGTCACTCTCTGGGTGAGAACCTGAGTACTCTGGAATCCATGCTAGTTAAATATCACAGATATTAGGCAAGGCTGCTATAAAATAATTTCACTCTCTAGTTTTGTTTTATTTCATTTCACAGAGAAAACAAGTAAAATTACTCTCACAATATTTAACAGGTTGATGTTATAGTGAACACTACTACTTCAGATTTGAAGTTGGCAGATGGCAGTTTTTCAGCTGCTTTGCTGAAAGAGGCTGGAACTCGTCTCCAGGATGAGTGCAGTTTGAAATTTCCTAAAGGTATTAAGACCGGGGAGATTGCGCGCACAAAAGGTTACCAACTAAAATGCAAGGAAATCTTTCATACAACCCTAAGTGTAGGTTTTGGACCAGAAGTTCAGAAGGCAAGTTAAGCATGCAAGAAAGTATTTCACTAGACCAAATGAAGAAGAATCTAGGTCAATCTTGCAAATATACACGATCAGTTGATTAAGGTGGTCTGACAATGTCAATGAAATTTCAAAGTCTTAGTCACAGTAGATATTGCAGTATATTCTGTCAAAACAATATGTTTCTTGTGAGATTTTTGATGTTACCAATGTAACTTGATGATGAAGCAGAGGGTCAAAAAGCCATTCTTTTATACTGAAGTTATGAGAAAAGGAAACCAAGCTCTACATGAATGTCTCGTGGTATTGCAGACATTGCACATGGAACAAAGAATCAACCTTGACTGAACTATAGCCCAGGGCATTTTAACAACTTTGTATTGTCATGTAGCGATCTCATGAATGATCGAGAGCTTTGGTTTCTATCCCTCTTTGAACTCTAAAATAATAACGTTTATAAAAGTTGCTGGCTGCATAAGCTTTGCCAGAATGTTTAGAAATGATGCCATTTCTGAAATATCAGATTTTTATATTTATGCATATTTGAAGTGGATTCCTGTTCATTTGGTCTTTAAATATGTTTTATATCTTTTCAGTAACTTAAACTCTGTATATTAGTATACCACTTAATTAATTTGTATACCTTATTCAGTAACTTAAACCACTTAAATAATTTTATACCTTATTCTGTAACTTAAACCACTTAAATAATTTTATACCTCATTCAGTAACTTAAACCACTAAATAATTTTTATACTTTATTCTGTAACTTGAATCACTTAAATAATTTTTATATCTTATTCAGTAACTTAAACCACTTAAATACTTTTTATACCTTATTTAGCAACTTATCTGTATTTTATAGCTGCTGTAATATTGAACTGTTTGTTAAAAAGAAAATATTTTTAACTTGACTGTATTAACAGAATCTAAGGGACATCACTACTCTCTGCCTTAAAGAAGCTGACAATGCTCAGTACACATCAATTGCATTTCCAGCCTTGGGCACCGGTAAGCTCAAATACCCACCTGATGAAGTGGCTACCATCATGGGTACTGCCATTGACGAGTTTCAGAAGTCAGCACCTGACTGCAAAATCAAGGATATACGTTTTATTATCAGTCAGAATCCTCAAACACTGAAGGTGCATGCTTGAAAACTATATACAAGTAGTGGTTTTATATGAAATCTAATTTTTTCTAAAACCAATAAGTCATTGATTTTAGATTTGAGATGGTGCTTTATAGCTTAATTTAAAATTTAAAAATAATATGCTTAATTTAATTTTTTAAAATTATCATCTTTTGACTAACATCAATTCTATATTTAGGCATTCAGCCAAGTACTGCAGAAACAGTTCCAGTCATCATTTAGAGCAAACATTCTGGCATGGCCTCCTTCCCCAGTTTCACCAGCTGTACCATCACCAGCTGTATCATCACCAGCTCTACCATCACCAGCTGTATCATCACCAGCTCTACCATCACCAGCTGTACCATCACCAGCTGTATCATCACAAGCTCTACCATCACCAGCTGTACCATCACAAGCTCTACCATCACCAGCTGTATCAAATTGTAATATGCCTTTTTGTTAGCAATAAAATGTTGCTGATCTGTCTACAAACTGTAATATGCCTCATTGTTAGCAATAAAATGTTGCTGATCTGTCTACAAACTGTAATACACCTCATTGTTAGCAATAAAATGTTGCTGATCTGTCTACAAACTGTAATAAGCCTCTTTGTATGTTTGATATAGGATGTTACTTTTATGTGCATAACTGTAATATGCTTTTATGCTTGCTACAAAATGTTACTGTAACATGTCTATGTACTTGTTATGTTACAAATCTGTCTGCAAATTGTAATATATCTGTTTGTTTGCTAGAAATGTTATTTTTCTGCATACTGTAAAATGCCTATTTGCTTGCTATAAGATTTAGTGATCTTTCTGCAAATTGTAATATGCCCTTTGCTTGCTATCATAATTTACTATTCTGCCAGCAACTGTTTGCCTATTTGTTTGCTCTAAGACAGAGGTGGACAAACTTTCCAGTGCAAGGGCCATATACACAAATTTAAACCTTGTAGTGGACCGCAGAGTTCATTAAGTAAAATAATTAATATTTGAAATAGCAGAATTATTCTATGGCTTTTCCAACTGGGTGTGTATTTGGCATTGCATGGTTACATTTCTCTCAAAATTAGAAAGAAATTTTACAATTGAGAAATTTAAATAGCATGAAAATAGGACTTGTTCCTAGGCCACATGAAAACCCTTGGTGGGCCATAGTTTGCCCACCCCTTCTCTAAGGTTTTACTGATCTGCCTGCAACTATTTGCCTATTTGTTTGCTCTAAGGTTTTGGTGACCTGCCTGCAACTATTTGCCTATTTCTCTAAGGTGTTACTGATCTGCTGCAACTATTTGCCTATTTCTCTAAGGTGTTACTGATCAGATGCAGCTATTTGCCTATTTCTCTGTTACTGATCTGCCTGCAACTATTTGCCTATTTCTCTAAGGTGTTGCTGATCTGCTGCAACTATTTGCCTATTTGTTTGCTCTAAGATGTTACTGATATGCCTGCAATCTGGGAGTTTCAAGACCACAGTGAACCGTTCAAACTGGTAGCACTACAAGCAACAGATGCTGAATATCAGAGAGTTTTCAAGAACTTAAAAAAAACTCTGGGCACAAGTACAGTCAAAGTCACGAAGGTTAGTATATGTGTTGATGGACAGGTTTGTGTAAATTATCCACAAAAGAACAATTAAGCATATTGGTAACAATTGTAATGTGTACATACTAGTATCATTTTCTGCTTAATCAAGGGCATCTTTTCTTAGTGGTTTATGATAAAGAATATGATAATTGAGCAAGAAATGTTCATATTATGTTAACATATGATACTTCTATACTAGAGTAGTTAGCTTAATGACTCCGGTCCTTTAATTCTTGTTTAGGTCAGTTGAATTAATAGCATTATATTTGCTCCTTCTGGTGCATTTCTGCCATTTTTTGTAGTTAGCTTAAATTAGCTTACAAAATTTGATAGTTAGAGTTCACATCTTTGATGAGAAATACTTACATGTATTGATAGTTAGAGATCACATCTTTGATGAGAAATACTTACATGATTGATAGTTAGAGATCACATCTTTGATGAGAAATACTTACATATATTGATAGTTAGAGATCACATCTTTGATGAGAAATACTTCATGTATTGATAGAGATCACATCTTTGATGAGAAATACTGCATGTAATAAGCTGATACCTTAGGGCAACCAAATTAATTTGTTTAATTCACAAGTAAATCTAGTAATGGAAGAACAAGATACAATTGGAAATAAATACTCAAGACAAATATTATATCTGTGCAAAGTGAATTATGTTTATAAGAATTGATTAGATTTTCATTTGTTAACAGTTAGCCATCAACACTGCAATAAGAAAATCAATTGAAAGAGACAAAAATTGAGAGCAGTGCATAATAATTACATTAATATATATTCATATTACTTGACAGTATTTTTCATTTTCAATTACTACATTAAAAAACTTGATTTCATTCATGCATGTAGAACATAGAGAGATTCTCAAATTTTCTGAAATTAAGATGGATGGACGGTTAGAATTATAATGCAGAATTGCTGATTTATTATATCACGTTTACCTTTGCTTTTTAAAAATAAATAAAGTTGTTTTTTTCTTAACAAAACATTCAGTATTAAACATAACAACACAAATAATGAATAATATTTTGAGCGGAAATCTTGTACTGGTTGGAAACAGAGGTGTGATACATTATACAAAAAAGTCACTGTTAATGTCCTATGCAAGAACTTCATTTTATTATCATTGCTAATATTGTTTTATGTTACAATATATTATACAGAAAAGTCACTGTTAATGTCCTATGCAAGAACTTCATTTTATTATCATTGTTAATATTGTTTTATGTTACAATATATTATACAGAAAAGTCACTGTTAATGTCCTATGCAAGAATTTCACTTTATTACCATTGTTAATATTGTTTTGGTAATAGTAATGATTTTGCCAGTAGTAGTTAGGAGTAATAATGGATTTATTTAATAGCCTACTCGTTAAACATTGTGAGAACAACTTTGAACATCTGTACAATGAACATTTTTAACTTTTTAAACAGATTGAGCGTGTGCAGAATCCTACACTATACAGACATTATGAAGTACAGAAAGACTTCTTGATGAGACAAAATGGCCATACAATGGTGAATGAGAAAATGTTATGGCATGGAACGGGAACGGAGTCTATTAAAAGCATCAACCACTATGGGTTTAACCGAAGCTTCTGTGGCAAGAACAGTAAGGAGTTTATATGCTAAGGGTCAAAAGGAGCTCTGTGACTCACCTTAAAATAACTTATTTCTAATTTGTTTATTTTGAAATTGTAAGAAATTTGTTTCCCTTTTTGATTACAATTTTCATTTATAATAGACTGAAGGCAAAAGTATGACAGGCCTGTGAAACCAAAATGTCACAGGTAACATACCAGCTTTTAACCTTAATTTTTCCTTTGTTATTCTAGTATACACAAAAACAAACATTTAGAACAATAAATCAGTCTTTTATCTGCTAATATCAGTTTGAATTAATTAGACTCCTCTACAAGTTGAGCTTGAAAATACTAAACACACTAATTTTCTACACAAAAATGGACAACCATTTTAGTCGACTATTGGCCATTAAAACTTTTGTTTTCCTCAAAATATTAAAACAAAGTACCAGTATAAATCTAATAATGACAGATAAATACATGTAACAAACATATCCACACAAAAAAAGAGAAAAATTTATAATTATTTTAACTAGTTAGTCATTTGCATGAAGTAGGGATATAGAAAGGCACCCTTTGACCCTTAGTCATGTATAAATTGACATATCTGTTAATAAGATATTAAAAAGTTAATTTTATTGAGTAGAAAGTAGGATTCATTGTTTTAAGTAATATTGATATTGAGGATAATGTTATTAAGTACTGACTGATTTTTGCTATTTCTTTGGTAAAAGGAAGATTCTAAGATTAATTTCTAATGTGGCTTATTGCTAATCATATAGATTATTACCATGCAGTACAGATAAATTTAGTTTGTATACATTCATGAAGACATATTTTGTACATGAAAATTAAAAAAAAATATTTTAGTCCTTACAATTAATGAATCAACCTAGTCTTATACACATTAGCAGCTGGAAGTTAATGCAGTGACATATTTCTGCCACGCCAAGAAGTGTTAAATCACATGTTAGAATCATGGGTAAAGGGAAGTAAGAAACAGTTTACTGTACATAACAGCATAAAAACAATTAGTAGGTGTTAACTATAGTTTAAAGGTGGATTTGTCTTCTCCTTTAGTAAGAAGTTTTTCACCTATGGAAATATTGTGTGATGGTACATGTTGTCTTTAATGTGGTGGAAGAGAGAAAACGTTTAAGTGCCCACATATCCACCAAGTGAGGGAGACGAGTGGTGTTTGCTGGAGAATTATTAATAACATAAATTAAGATTCTCATCACTTGTAATTAGTTTATGAAAGATTAATTAATAATAATCATCATAATCATCAACTATGTGGCATTGGCATCACAGAGTGAAAATCTCCAGTTTTCTTCTATTTATGCATGAATCTGTTGTATTCCTGACTAATGTACCCCATAAGTCAGAGATTTAATATACATACATAACCAATCAGGCTCATAGGGAAATATAAATTTTTAACAAATATACATGGCCAGCCTGCCCTAAGCATAAGTATGCAGCTTTAGCAGTGTTTCATTTTTAATATACTTGATTAAAGATAAGTACGAGTCATTTTACATTCATGAGCTGACCACCACCACCACATCAAATCTTTAAATACATATCCACCAGTCCCAAACAAAAGTGTAAGTCTGTAATATGTATGGCCAGCGAAGTATGAATGTCTTTGAAAGGAAGTACTAGTGCTGAATAGTAACTTTGTCTCTCTGATATGTTGAAAATTAGGTGGAAACACCTCATAGTAACCTCCTTCTTTTTCTTTTCCCCTAGTGACTAGGTATGGTGAAGGGGTCTACTTTGCGGTGAATGCCGGATATTCAGCAAGCTCCACATACTCCCCTAGTGATGCGTCAACAGGAAACAGATATATGTACCAGTGTAAGGTGCTTGTTGGATTCACAACAGTTGGAAAACAAGGAATGAAGACGTTGCCCTCAAGGAAGGGGCACATCTTATTTGACTCTGCCACAGATGACATCAACAGTCCTCAAATGTATGTCATCTTTCATGACGCACATGCCTACCCAGAGTATTTGATCACATTTAAATGAACCAGCGAGAAGCAAGATGACTTTTAGATGTTTGATTTCTGAGGGTTAGGATGGCTTATAAAAATTAGACCAAGTCTTTCATTGAATTTATGACAGAATATACTAAATGTTAAAATTGTCTTTGCATGATTTACTAAATAGTAGAATATTTGGTAATTTTTGAGTGGATGCAAATGTAAATTTTGAACATGGATGGAATATGTGGTAAACTGTATAATGAATGGAATATATCTTAAATTGTGCATGGAAAGTATGTATATGATGTATAATGAATGGAATATATCTTAAATTGTGCATGAAAGTATGTATATGATGTATAATGAATGGAATATATCTTAAATTGTGCATGAAAGTATGTATATGATGTATAATGAATGGAATATATCTTAAATTGTGCATGAAAGTATGTATATGATGTATAATGAATGGAATATATCTTAAATTGTGCATGAAAGTATGTATATGATGTATAATGTATATGATGTATAATGAATGACTGTGACAGTTACAGTTTTTTGCTCTTTCATTTGCTCAAATTAAGTTTCATTATTACTTTGGGTTAAAAATATTAATTAGGCAATAGACATCCTTTTCTCAGTTAAATGGAAATATTAATTAGGCAATAGATAACTTTTCTCACTTAAATGGAAATATTAATTAGGCAATAGATAACTTTTCTCAGTTAAATGGAAATATTAATTAGGCAATAGATAACTTTTTCTCAGTTAAATGGATATTAACCCACTCACATCTTACTGCCTTTGACCTTTAGAACATGCCCTTCCAATGGAAATGGTTATGGAAATGGTTAATTGAAATTAATTCTATTCACAGTAGCACATTTTCTAGAACCCCTCTTGAATTAACCATTGATAATAAAGATTACAAAATAATACAAAATATTACACACACACACACACACACACACACACCAATACTAAACACAAACGAGTAAGGAAATAATATATTTTAATATAAACAATATAGCAAAATTAATATTTTGGCATGAATGGCAATGATCCAGATTATCAGAAATTAATTAAACAAAAATAGTTAATTGCAAGAATAAATAAGAGATCACTGTAGTATGAAGATAAACGATTCCTTTCCTGCTCATAGCTGTACAACGTAATATCTTTCCATTCTCTTAACTAGTTAAAAAAAAGGTTGGTGACCAATTATTAGACAGTTTACGTCCTTCTCCTAGGTAATCTCAGTAAGGATAAAATATATTTTTCTGATTTAGCTGATGTGGCCCCCCTCCACTGATTATCTGTCTTCTTGTGTGTCACTATAGCTTACATGAGCCAACCATGTCTTTGTATGTTCTTTTTCTCACTCTCTTCTTTCAGCATTGGTTCCCCTTAGATCACTCTCTTCTTTCAGCATTGGTTCCTCAGCATTAATTCCCCTTTAGATCACTGTTTTCTCTCAGAATCAGTTCCCCTTAGATCACTCTCTTCTCTCAGTATTTATTCCACTAAGATGAATCACACATAGTTTGACAGAACTCCTGATTGAAATTGGCTCTAAGTCTTGAAACTACTCAGCCTAGAATTTGCTTTGATCACCAACAGCACCAAGTCTTATTAGAATTTATAGCAAAACTAATAGTTAAAAGAAGTTCTAACTTCATCTTTCACACCAACAAGTATAAAGAAAGTACACATTAATAATAATTCTTCATTTTACCATAATCTTTGAACAAAATACAGCTTAGCATTGTTCTTTCTCTCTAATGCATCAATAAAAATACACATCATAATACATTTCATTTTAGCTGTAGCATAATCAGTTTGAGAATATACTCAAGTGTTCACTCTGTTAAAACATATATTTAATTTTGAGCTTCACACACACAGTAAACCAATAAAGTGTTACACTATTTTTTGTTAATTTTTCAGAGTTCTAAGCTCTTCCTCTCATTTAAATGCAGATTCCAGGACAGATTAGTACCACCAACTTAATAACTTCATATTTATTTAACTGCACGAAAGTTGTGAAGTGATGAAACTAACTTTCACAGTCTCTATTGTTGGTTCGGTGAAGTAAATGAGATAATAACAAGTGTTAATCATCATGACTGTCAGTTTGGTCATAGGACTAACTAAAGAGATAATAACAAGTGTTAATCAGGATTAGTCAGTGTTCTGTGTTAGGATGTACTCCCATTTTTTTAATCATAGAACTCATGAGATATCTACAATTCTTTCAGTTGCTTAAGCTTTACCTGACTTCATGGTTAGTGTCTCCATCATTGACACCAGGCCTCACCAGCACAAATGTTACAAATTAACATCTGCCCCATTGTTCTCTGCTGCTGTTTCTTTTTCTTGGACAGTACACACACCACACTTACTATCAGCAATATTCAGTTAGTCTGTATGCGCAATCATACATTCTAATTCATGCAAACATTCGTAACAATAATTGAAAAAATTACAATATATTTGTTTGTTTACTAACTTGGACCAAACATCATTTTAAAAAAAAAATCAAATAATGTAATGCCAAGTATATTTTTACAAATAATGTAATGTCAACTCTTTATTTACCAACTATTTAATATTTACTTTTTAATTTAATGTGTATATGCAGTGCTACTTATTATAATTGCAATGTCAAATGATTATTGGCTTTCAGTTAAATAATTTTAAGAGAATGCCAAATATATATTGGATGGCTTTGTTTGATAACTTGAACAAAACGTCAATTATTGTTTTAATCAAATAATGTAATGCCAAGTATATTTCTACAAATAATGTAATTTCAACTGTTTGTTTACAAACTATTTACTATTTTTAATTTAACTTCAGTTAGTAGAAATCAGATCTAATTAGTTATGGTAATTTAAAAGTTACTTTGATGATATGGAATCATGATTTTAGTTTGAAGAGCTAATGCAATTTTGTTTGCATGGAATGCATTACCATGTACTCTACTGCAGTTTATTGTACAGTTAATTTCTTACAGTATGATAGATAATAAAGAAAACTTCAGTTTATTGTACAGTTCATTTCTTACAGATTGATAATAAAGAAAACTTCAGTTTATTGTATAGTTCATTTCTTACAGATTGATAATAAAGAAAACTTCATTTTATTGTACAGTTCATTTCTTACAGTATGATAGATAATAAAGAAAACTTCAGTTTATTGTTATAGTTCATTTCTCACAGATTGATAATAAAGAAAACTTCAAATTATTGTACAGTTAATTTCTTACAGTATGATAATAAAGAAAACTTCAATTTATTGTACAGTTAATTTCTTACAGTATGATAATAAAGAAAACTTCATTTTATTGTACAGTTCATTTCTTACAGTATGATAATAAAGAAAACTCCAATTTATTGTACAGTTCATTTCTTACAGTATAAAGATAAAGAAAACTTCAATTTATTTTACAGTTCATTTCTAATAATAATTTCTTTTAATAAAGAAAACTTCAATTTATTGAACAGTTCATTTCTTAAAATATGATTATAAAGAAAACTTAAGTTTATTCTACAGTTCATTTCTTAAAATGATAATAAAGAAAACATCAATTTATTGTACAGTTCATTTCTTAAAGTATGATAATAAAGAAAACTTCAATTTATTTTACAGTTCATTTCTAATAATAATTTCTTTTAATAAAGAAAACTTCAATTTGTTGTACAGTTCATTTCTTAAAGTATGATAATAAAGAAAACTTCAGTTTATTGTACAGATCTTTTATATATATATATATATCTTTTATAAACTCTTTCACTGAATTTGCCATAGACTGTATGATTAATAAAACTGTGTACCAAGATTCATAGCCTGTAGAATTTCTGAAATATTGTGTATGACTTTAGTATATGAGAAATTATACATGAATGGAATATGTGGGAAATTTTGTGTGGATGGAACATGAATAAATTGTTCATGGAAATTAAAGTATGTATATGGTATTCAATGATTAATTTGAACATTTCAGCAATGTGCTGTTTCATTTGCTTTTTATAAGGATAAATAAAATTTGCTGTGCAGGTATAGTAATTTTTTTCATGTTATAAATCATGGATTTTATATTTACTCTAGCTTTTTAAATGTCAAAAGGGTTATAAATTAGTATTTATCTTATTTTAGGCACATAGTAATCAAGAAGGTAATTTATGAGGAGTTTTGTTTCCATATTAAAAAGATAATTTACCTGGATTTCTTAGACACATCTGTTATCATTAATAATGTAATTAAAATTTTGTTTGCATGGCATGTATCACCATTTACTCTACATCATTTTATCATACAGCTCATTTCTTGAAGTATGGCAATTAGACAACTGAAAACTTTCAGGGACCAAACAATTTACTCAATCTATATCATATTTTATTATTAATATTTTGTACAACATTTGGTTATTTAAACATATATCAATAAATATATTTAAACATATATCAATAAATATATTTTTAACATTCATAAATGAATAGATCTTGTAACCAATATGAGAAATCTAAGGAATGAGGGAAGTAATAATTTTCATTGTATTCAGTCAGTCAATTGTAAGTTAGATTAAGTTGTGAGAATGATATATTTTATTATTTATCATCACCTATGTGATGTTTTGGGCATGATAATATCTAATGCATCAACCATATCTGTCATAGATCTAGATACCACACACTGACTAGGAGAGGGAGAAAGTGTTTACCCCAGTAGTATGTGTGTGTGTGTGTGTGTGTGTGTGTGTGTGTGTGTGTATTCCCGTGCATGCATGTGTGTATATGAAAGCATGGAGCATACAAGACAATGAGACTCAAGTATAGGCAGCACAAAAATTGTACCACTGATGCAACTGATAGTTGATAGAGTAGGGTTTGTGTGAATTATGTACACATTTATAGTTTAACATTTATTTTTTAAAAGCAAATCTTTTAGTGCAAACACTTGCAAGTAGAAAATACATTTTAAAAAATCCAGATTGGGTCACACATGGTGTACAAAATGAAAATAGCTGATTATATTTATACTGTAGTGAAATGGGGCTATCCACTTTGTTGTACAAAATACCTACCTACCTACCTTTAGTATACAAAATACATACCTACTTATAGTATACAAAATACATACATACCTTTGGTGTACAAAATACATACATACCTTTGGTGTACAAAATACCTAACTACCTTTGGTGTACAAAATACAAACCCACCTTTGGTGTACAAAATAATACATACCTTTGGTGTACAAAATACATACATGCTCACCTTTCTTCCTCAGAAATACTCGTCCTATCCAAACTCAAATGTGTACAAATATTCTTGTCATCCTATCTTTCTGTTGTAAGTTCCAGAGAAAAGATAAGCGGACCTAATACTCTGATGACACCTGTAAAATTCTTATTTTATAAGAAGCACCAAAGATAAAAAAAAAATAAGAAAATCAGATTGAAAGTGAGAATAACCCAACTGAACACACGTTGTAAGATGTTCCATTACTCCCGCGAGTGAAAGAGGAATGTCAACAATAAGTCTACTGTCTTAGAACCTGACGGACTTTTTACAGTATTGACGTTCCGAAAGTTAAAAATAGCATGCAAACAAATAATAATACTGCTACTGGCGAAATCGGGATTGACATATGACATATTTATTAATTGGGTCTTTTTTAAATAGACACAGACTACTGGAGAGTTAAGTGTAGTGTCTATGGGCATCGTAAAATATATAATACCTCTCATTGAGAACTCTCTAGTCTAAAGTCCAGCTAGGATAGATCTATCACCAGATCCTTGTTTTCCCTAAGAACGTAGGTTACGGTGACGTCACAGCGACGCGCATCGATCGCGTCATTAATGAAATGCGATTTTCTGAAAATTTCAGTGTAGATTACTCCAAAAGCAGGTGTATATTTGAGACCCTGCTGGATTTATATTCTCGGAAGGAACAGTATTTTACTTTTGATTTTGTCATTTATTTTTTTGTTTTCGCATTTCTTTTCCTTTCTCATGTTCAAACACTGCTCTAAAAATTGCCTGAGGAATGTAAGTGCTTAAATTGATTGAGAAAGAGAAATAACAACAGTTACCATTATGCGGACAATAGTTTACCATGCTTCTTTTACAGTTTTACTTCTTTTCTGGGGTGAGTAGTGTTTTTACACTTTACTAGTAGACGAGAAATCTAATATCAGCACGCTATAAATATTAATACTAGTACTAACTAACAAAGGCATATGTAATCTTTCTTTTTTAGGAAGACTAAGAAGATCAACGTCACATTGCGTGACCTCAATCCCAAAACTAGTTGATAAGATGCATTCCCCCTCTTTGACTTCCTTATTGAAAAATATCATTCCACTGTACACCACCTCAAAGCTTTGGATGCATTACATCACAGTCCTTAGTCGGTAACCGTCGTATAAATTCAATTAAAATAAATGTATTTATGATGTAAGTCAGTAAATAGATAGATAGGTAGATAGATAATTTGTTAATGTGATAGAGCAAAGTAGCCCGAACATACAAACGCAACATAAAGTTGGCCATGTGAAAAAAGTCAGAATATGAGTGAAAATTCGAGAAAATGACCTTGACCATCGTTTTTTTTCTCTGAGTACTTTGAACCAACAATGCAAAATAAAGCTGGCCATTTAAATAAAAGCAAAAATTACCCCTCCAACTTGCTCGAAGGTCAAGGACAATTTAGCGTTGCTCCAAGAAAATCCCACGTGCTCGATGTAAAGTTGGCTATGTGAAAAATCCACGTTCTCGATGGAATGCGTTAAAAAGACCTGGAAAAGTATATAAGGGATTTTCAGATTACTTTATAATCACAGATGTAAAAATGAAGATTATAAGAATTTTTTTAAATTCACTGTTGGTGATATATAAATTGTCCATAGGTCACGATCTTTTTACCTGACTTTGAGTCATCTAGTCAACTTTCTAATATGGGTTCTTCTAAATGAAATTTTCTATCTTTTGAGCCGAGAGACAGACCAGTCATTTATAACAGGGCTATGGCGGCATCTTTTACTTACGAGACCCGTCTCTTCTGTATCTGTTGATTCAAATTGAATACGTGTAAAAACACTCTATATATGTTTCGTTGAATAAATATTATTTGTTTTAAATTACTTTTACATGTGAATTCGTAATTTTGTTTTGTTATATAACAGTTAGATTTCTTCTATCTGAGAAGTTTGTATGAAGATGTTTGCTGTGTTTAAGAATTAGTATTGTAAAACACTGAGAGTATCATCGTCATCGTCGTCATCATTGCTAATCTTGCTCTACTACTACTGCTGCTAGATTACAAATTAATTTCCTTTTTCCGGCCGTGTCCCGAAATCAGCCTAGGCCAGAAGCACTCTCCCAAATTTAGTTCAGTTACAGTTGTGCACTAGATGTGATTTAAACTCAAATTAAGAGCATTATATCCTCAGAATTTCATAATGTTTTGAATTTTTACAAATAAATTTGATTATCTGAAGTTCATAGCAATTTTAAATGAACATATTCATTTGGAGTAAGATATTCAGAATTTGAATCGAAAGTCAATTCGGCGAATGTTCAGTTCGTTGTGACTCAAAAACCATCGGCAATTATGTACGAATTTTTTAGCACGTAATTAATTTTAATTTATATTTTGACAAGCAGTCTTTGTTTGAGAGAACATTTTCAATTTTGGGTACAATTGATACTGATACACGTACCCATTACTTAAACGTTTAATTATTCTATCTGTTACAGTCGAAATTTTGCACTTCTAATGTCATTGATCCTTTTGTGTCTTACAGGTGGATGTGGTAAATTTCTTTTGTCTTACAGGTGAATGTGGTAAACTTTGGCTTGTGTCTTACAGGTGGATGTGGTAAAATTTCTTTTGTCTTACAGGCGAATGTGGTAAACTTTGTCTTGTGTCTTACAGGGGAATGTGGTAAACTTTGTCTTGTATCTTACAGGTGGATGTGGTAAACTTTGTCGTGTGCTTTATAGGTGGATGCGGTAAACTTTGTCGTGTGTCTTACAGGTGAATGTGGTAACATTTCTTTTTATGTCGCGTCTTACAGGTGAATGTGTAAAAATTTATTTTGTGTCTTACAGGTGAATGTGTAAAATTTATTTTGTGTCTTATAGGTGAATGTGTAAAATGTATTTTGTGTCTTCCAGGTGAATGTGTAAAAATGTATTTTTACAAGTGAATGTGTAAAAATTTATTTTGTGTCTTACAGATGAATGTGTAAAATGTATTTTGTGTCTTACAGATGAATGTGCTAAAATGTATTTTGTCTTACAGGTGAATGTGCTAAAATGTATTTTGTCTTACAGGTGAATGTGCTAAAATAGCTCTAAGCCCATCGACATTGATTTTAGAAAATGATCAGCTAACTTTCGTCATTGTGACGTGTACTTTCGAATCTTATTCTCCATCCGCATTTGCACAATCCATAAAGATTCGTCGATCTTCGATTACACCTCCCTTCAAGTCGGATATCATTGCAGAAGCAGTTGTTACAGTGGTGGAAGGCAAAGTTCAACACGGATCAGCAGTCATAACTGACCCCTCTCTAACTACGTCAAGTGTTAGAGGGTCCACGAAGGAAGGATCAATTACTCTCAAAATGTCTGATATATCATGCAAAGCAGCTGGAATGTACACATGTTTGACAGTAGGAACTGAAAAAAATCGTATTACTTCAGAACGCAGGACTCTCTATATTTTTGGTAAGCTTTGTAAGGGGGCCCTTAACAGTCATAATCCTAATACCTAGACTTAAAACCTTGAAATTTAACCATCCCTGTTAGTCCACCCTCATTTAACACATCTTTCAATGTACCTACTGGAATCGTGATCATCTTGCTTGAGTTGCTCGTCTGTTAAGTACATCGAGCGTAGATAAATATAACAAGACCCTGTGAGCTGAGGTCAAAAGTCAAGTGAGTCAGAGCTTTTAGGATTGCTCATTTCGCAAAAAAAAAAAATATGCTTTTCTTTTAAAATTACTATTTTCTTGTTGCTTTCTCAATGCATTAAAATATAATATAATATTAAATACCGATTAAACCAACAAGAAAAAATATTTGCGTGTACACACACACACACACACACACAACACACACACACACACACACACACACACACACACACACACACACACACACACATACACACACACACAATTTTCACGCACAAGATACACACATGCCACATATGAAAGAACGTACAAGTATATAAAAGATTCTGATAGCGTATACACACATATATATGTACGCAACAATAGATAAATAACACTACTTTAAAATAATTATATTTAATAAATCTCCATCTTACATTTATTTTAAATGTAAATGTACCAGATAAAAGTTAGAGGAGGTGAAAAATAAATAATTAAATTAGTAAGATGAAATTGAACTATATCAAAATGACAACACTAGAAAAGTGAAAATCTTACAGCCACGATAATCAACACTGCAAAACGTGAAAATATACTGTGAAACTGACCTAGAAACGCTAGAAAAAGTGAAAACTTTAGTGAAAATGATCAACATTAGAGAAATTGAAAATGTTACAGTAAAAATTACCAACATTAGAAAAAGTGAAAATTTTACTGTAAATATGACCACCATTAGAAACTGAAAATCTTACAGTCAAATTGAATAACACTAGAAAAAGTGAAAATCTTACATTCAGAGTAGTGAACACTAAAAATGTGAAAATCTTACAAACTGACTAACAATAGAAAAAGTGAAAAATCTTACAGTCAAACTGACTAACACTTGAAAAAGTGAAAAATCTCTTACAGTGAATATTTTACAGTCAAAGCGAACATCACTAGAAAAAAGTAAAAATTGAGATCAACACAGAAGAAAATGAAAAGTTTATAGCATTGTTTTGTTCACAAAAAATACTCACTTATACATTTTTACTCTTGTGAGTTGTGATCAATGGTTAAGGGTAAGTTCATAGAAAATAATTACACAGTTTTACTCTTGTACTATGAATTGAGATATTTCTGAATTTAATTATACGCATTACTCTTTTTTTTTTTGCAATGGTGATTTCCTAAACAAAGATAATTTTAAAAGAGGTTGAGTTCGTCGTGACTTATTTTTTTTGTTACCTTGTACATTTATATAGATATTGTTTATATAGACTTATTTTTTTGTTGTTACCTTGTACATTTATATAGATATTGTCACAATTACAAACAGCTCAGTCCATGAAGAATTCCAAAACATACAATTAGTGAAGGTGAACTCTTATTGTGATGCTAACAGGCACCTAGTTAATGGATACATTTTAATCATCCATAACTAATTATAAATGATAAGAATCTGAATTTATGTTATTAATAATTCTCCAGAAGACACCTCTCGTCTCTCTCACCTGGCGGATGTAAACGTTTTCTCTCTTCCACAACATTAAAGAGAAACATTTACCGCCAAGTATTTCCATAAGTGAAAAACTTCTTACTAAAGGAGAAGACAAATCCATCTTTAATCTATATTTAGCGAGCCACTACCCAACCATTGTCTTTCCATCACATGGTTATCAGTATGTGTAAGAAGGTCAATAAATTTATTAAATCAACAATCAAATATACAACATATGAATATAATCAAAAGAGCATTGACATTTACATCACTTCACAAAAATGTTCCGTTAACGCTGGAAAATCATTCAGTTTATCCTAGCAGAGACATAAGCAGTCAATAACATAAATATATAATCATGTTCTGTAGGTCTGTGGTTGTATAGGTCGGAGCAGTATTCTGTCCATCTCTAAAGAATGTCTTGATCTTCTGTAAGACAATTCCCTCCACTATCTTGAATGGTAGAGGAGCGTCCTTGTTTTACACTGATCAGGTCTTTCACCAGTTAGTATGCTTTTTTGCTATTATTTTTCTTTAGATTATTTTCTATATCTTTACATTGGTCTTCAATCCATGCCTCCTTTGCCTTTTTCATGCTTTTCTTGACTGGTCGATTTCTCTGCATTGTTTTGCTCTTTCTACTTTTCATTTCTTCTTCTTTAGCTCTTGATGCTTGTCACACAGATCAAGGATGTCAGCTGTAACCCAAAGTTTCTTTGCTCGTCAATGTTTGCCAAGGATCTCATTGGCTGTTTGGATCACTGTGTGTTAAATATGTCAATCAATGTGTCTGCGTCTGGGTTCTCTGCATTAAGAATTAACAGTGGTGCAAATTTTCCTCCTATCTTTGTTTGGAAGGCTTCTGAAACCTCTTGGTCTTTTAGCTTGTCACGGTTGAACTTAATACTTGTGGGGCCTTGCTTGTTGACTTTCTTTTAGACCTATACAACCACAGACCTACAGGGGACCCATACATTCTGAACATCCTACCAGTGACCAACACTGACAACTACCCCGTCCTCCGAGAAGAATTAGAGACTGAAGTGAAATCATTGAAAAGGGGGAAGGCGGCAGGAATAGACAGCATCCCTGCAGAACTAGTCCAAGAAGTGGGAAAAGCTATGATAAGCATCTACTAACAATCTGCAATAAGATCTGGCAGACAGGGGGATGGCCAACACCATGGACTCAATCACTCATAATAACTCTCCCGAAAAAAGGCTATTTACAGCAATTTCAGAACATCGTATGATAAGTCTTATATGTCACCCAAAAAAGTCATGCTAAAGATCATAAGAAACAGACTGGAGTCACAGGCAGAGGAAATCATAGCTGAATAAGAGGCAGGTTTCAAACCTGTGCGAAGCACAAGTGAAAAGATTTTAAATCTGAGATTGCTATGTGAGAAGTACCTCCAGCACCAACAAGACCTCTGTCATGTCTTTGTAGATTTTAAGAAGGCGTTTGACAGGGTGTGGTATGCAGCCCTTTGGTCCACCATGAAGCTGTACAACGTCAATGCCAAGTTGATCAAAGCCATGGACAACAAGGCATTTACAGTTAGGTCATAAGTGCAGTCTGCTTCAACAGCCAATTAGGAGATTAGTTCAGGACAACAGTAGCTAATAATTCTACATAGGGTCCAATGGCTTGCCTAATTCTGTTTCCCATTACCCAATTCATGACATGATCTCTACACGAAATGCCGAGCAACCTTCGAAAGCATCTCATTTCAGTAGCCTGTATGCCTTGATTATGGGCCATTGTGAAAACACGAGGACTGAAACATCACAGTAAGATTAGCAGAGAACAAAATGGAATGGATGAAGCTGGTTGTCAGGTCATCAGTGGTGCCCCAACGGTCGACAAGACTAAGGGATAGATAGATAGGTAGGTAGGTAGGTCAATAGAAAGAAAGAAAGAAAGAAAGATAGATAGATAGATAGATAGATAGATAGATAGATAGATAGATAGATAGATAGATAGACAGACAGATAGATATTCATGTTCGTGGATATCATCACGGAAATGTGAGTTGAGTTCAGAGAAATGATTAAATTCAATTTACGTAACCTGTTCAAAGATGGCAACTATTACCAGCATGTGTTTGACATTCAAGCAGTTTGCAACAAATCACTGCCTTTCATATTTAGGCGAAGTCCCACATGTCCCTTCTAAATATACATATAAACATAACTGTTCCAGAAATCTTTGATGTGCTCTCCAATCATGCCGTAGAGAACCGACCTGAATTTCACATGTTATCAAGCACATCAGGAGGAATATTCTTGATTTTCCATGGTGTTTAATCAACACACCAAGAGGAACATTCAATATAATCTTCATGAATCCTTGAGACCAAACTCACGCCACAGTTTCCACTGTATATTATTTATTATATATAAAATATGTGTGTGTGTGTGTGTGTGTGTGTGTGTGTTTGTGTGTGTGAGTGATAATTATGTTTGCACTGTCGGTAATGCAGGGATACTGATCTAAAGTGCTTGTTATGAAAACGTTCTTATTGCATGCAAATTATTGAATTACAACAGAGGCAAAGAACGATGCTGTATTTTTTCGATGAAATGTTGTTTACCGCTATTGTTTACATTATATCAAAAGTAGAAAAATCTCATATATTTATACTTTGAAACTAATTCAAGCATTTTAAGTTACAGTATACCCAGGAAATATTAAAATGTCAGTGTCACACATTTTACTACCTGTGTCAGTTTCATTGGTGTTTAAATGCTCAGGACGCATTGGCGACCCAGAACACCACAAACTGACGGTAAGTAGCTAATGTAACAATTGCTTTCTATTGGTTGGAGTTCTTTTCATAATTGTCCACACATATATGCAAAGGCGTAACGAGACGAAGTGCCT
Source organism: Sinotaia quadrata (assembly GCA_028829895.1). Lineage (NCBI taxonomy): Eukaryota > Metazoa > Mollusca > Gastropoda > Architaenioglossa > Viviparidae > Sinotaia > Sinotaia quadrata. The sequence goes on from CM054179.1 coordinate 143,439,902, forward strand.
CCAATGACCATCTACCCATATGCCCCTCGTATTCGTATTATTTATGAAGCATACGATACTCCTACCAATACAAGTATTATAAATGTGACTAATTTCGATTTTTATTCTTATTTTTAAATTTAAGCTTGACTGAAGCGTAAGAAGACAGCAGCAGGGATTACCTTTGCCAAACTACAAGCATCCGTTAGTCACTACAAACTTACTTTCAGTTGTTAAATTTACCGAAATTTGTCAAACTTTCTTGCGACATTTGCTGATCTTAAAAGCTACTTCAACAGTTTCAGCTTACTGAAAGTATGTTCACTGGATGTCCCTGAAAGTGGGAATGTTAACAATGGAAAATAAGTCCTGTTGCCAATATTAGATGTGCATTTAATACTACAGAGAAAGTATTTCAGGGGTGACAAATCACTGATTTTGTACTATCACACAGCTCCTCAACTGCAGCAATGAGGCAATGAGTGTCACACAGCTTTTCAAATGAGGCAATGAGTGTCACACAGCTTTTCAAATGAAGCAATAAGTATCACACAGCTTCTGAAATGTAGCAATAAGTATCAAACAGCTTCTGAAATGTAGCAATAAGTATCAAACAGCTTCTGAAATGTAGCAATAAGTATCAAACAGCTTCTGAAATGTAGCAATAAGTATCAAACAGCTTCTGAAATGTAGCAATAAGTATCAAACAGCTTCTGAAATGTAGCAATAAGTATCAAACAGCTTCTGAAATGTAGCAATAAGTATCAAACAGCTTTTCAAATGAAGCAATAAGTATCACACAGCTTCTGAAATGTAGCAATAAGTATCAAACAGCTTCTGAAGTGCAGCCACAAGTATCATCTTCTCAAACCCAAGAGCAGCAATCACATCCTCAAGACGAGCTGATATAGCACTCAAAGAAGATGTTCCAATGTGCCAAATTATGAAGGTGAATCGAAAATGCTGTCGCACTCGTGTACACTGACGAGTCTGACTCACTATCAGGCCTTTTGTTCTTGCTATGTAAATTTTGCCATGGTCAACAGTTCAGAGACGTCAGATTGATGAGACTAGACAATTTTCTTACAATCTCAACGTCTTTAATTTTATTCTGGGCCTGAAGTATTTACAATAACAATGTCTTTAATTTTATGCTGGCCCTGAAGTCTTTACAATACTCAACGTCTTTAATTTATGCTGGGCCTGAAGTCTTCACAATAACAACGTCTTTAATTTTATGCTGGACCTGAAGTCTTTACAATACTCAACATCTTTAATTTTGTGTTGGGCCTGAAGTCTTTACAATACTCAATGTCTTTAATTTTATGCTGGACCTGAAGTCTTTACAATACTCAACATCTTTAATTTTGTGTTGGGCCTGAAGTCTTTACAATACTCAATGTCTTTAATTTTGTCTGGGCCTGAAGTCTTTACAATAACAACGTCTTTAATTTTGTCTGGGCCTGAAATCTTTACAGTACTCAATGTCTTTAATTTTGTGTTGGGCCTGAAGTCTTTACAATACTCAATGTCTTTAATTTTGTGTTGGGCCTGAAGTCTTTACAATACTCAATGTCTTTAAATTTGTGCGGGGCCTGATTTTCTTACAATGCTCAATATCATTAATGTTGGGCCTGAGGTCTTTAAAGTACTCAACGTTTTTATTTTCGTGCTAGGGCTGATGTTATTACAATGCTCAATATAATTAATTTTGTGTTGGGCCTGAGGTCTTTAAAGTACTCAACGTTTTTATTTTTGTGCTAGGGCTGATGTTCTTGCAATACTCAGTCTTTACTTTTGTGCTATACCTTATAAATTCCAACAGATAGATGGATAAATAGACAGACAGACAGATAGATAGAACGACCAGTAAAAAAAATGTTTTTTTGCTCAGGTGGAATGGGTATGGGAGTACCTGAATGCTACTAGTAAATCTTGGATCACATATCCATACTTGCAGGACATCTCACAGGACACGCCCTACAGAGATCCGCAATACAATTGCCAGATGTTACAAGTATGTAACTAAAATCTCTTTACTTGCATACCAAATCATTTTGCCAAAATTAACATAATTTTTTCTTAAATCCATTTAACATTGCTTCCATGAAGTCTCTGAAATGTGTCTTTTCTGTTAGTTACTAGGTATTATCATTTTCCAAAGCATTAAAAAATTTAAAGTTGTTTCTTCAAGCAATAGATTTCGGTTAATAGTTTAAATGGTTTAAAAATTAAAGTTGGTTCTTCAAGCAATAGATTTCGGTTAATAGTTTAAATGCATTAAAAGTAAATTCATCTGTTACAATAACAAATACTTGTTTAATTCCTGTGCACATTTTATAAAAAAAACAACTTATTAATATAACCTTATATTTACTTAAAATGTCATATTCAGTTGTTAATTAAAACTTGTTATGATTCGCTTAACATACAAACAACAACATATTTATATATAAACAATCTATCTATCCTATCTATCTATCTATCTATCTATCTATCTATCTATCTATCTATCTATCTATCTATCTATCTATCTATCTATCTATCTATCTATCTATCTATCTATCTATCTGTCTGTCTGTCTGTCTGTCTGTCTATCTATCTATCTATCTACCTACCGACCTATGACTGATGTGTGAAGCAAGACTTGGTTAGATCTTATACTTTAAAAATAGTTACGTGTCTGGAATAGAAACGTTCTTCAAATAAATATAATCTAATGCAATCAGGGAATTGGGTTCTAGACTGCACATGAAGTAAATAAATAACATTAAAATGAATGTTAGAATGTATTTATTTTAATATTTAAATAGATTCATCTGCTAATAAATTTCTGAGTTTAAGTAAAATTTTAATTACAATCCGAGTCTAGTCTAGATAACTATTAATATTATACTTTTTGGATATTTTGCTGTATGCAAATGCCTCGGAAATATCTATCTGGGATGGCTATGTAGAACACATTCAGATGAAAGTTATTTATAAAATAGCACTCCTTTGTTGTCCCCTATTTCTTAAATAGTTTGATTGCATGCATGTATTTATATGTATTTATATCTGGAACATGTTTTGTTTGCTTTTTGAAGTTCCAAAATATTTAGGTATTGTTGGTCTATTTATTTTTACAGAGGCTTACAGATTTTATTATATATTTAGTTTTGAATTTTAAATAATTTAAAAATATTACTTTTAAAATTCTTTGGTATGTTCAGCAAACTTTGTAGAATCAACATTCAAGATCAAGAAAAAGTAAGGAAACCTTTTATTACATATTTATGTTTCTAATTTAAATAATTTAAATAAAATACTTTTAAAATTCTTTAGTATGTTTAGCATAGGTAGCAATTTAAATTGTTAAAATCGATTTATAAGTACAGCCACTTTTCATTTTATAGCAAGCTCACCCATTCAATTATCGCTAAGCAGCAAGACAACCTGCCAGGATGACGCTAAGTGTAAATTTGTAACCCGACAGGCAAGAGGTTAAAACATAAGGTCAAGGGTGCTGATAGACAAAGAAATAGAATTTATTAACAAAATAAATTAACTACACACTATATGGAAATTCAACATTGTTCAAATACAAACAGTCGTTAGTTACTTTTAATTGCAGACTAGCGTGCTAACTCGCTCCTTAACAGCCCTAAAATAGACTGTTGTTGTTACTTTTAAGTGCTAACTCGCTCCTTAACAGCCCTAAAATAGACTGTTGTTGGTTACTTTTAATTGCAGACAAGCATGCTAACTCGTTCCTTAACAGCCCTAAAATAGACAGACTTTGGTTACTTTTAATTGCAGACCTGCGTGCTAACTCGCTCCTTAACAGCCCTAAAATAGACCGTTGTTGGTTACTTTAAGTGCTAACTCGCTCCTTAACAGCCCTAAAATAGACTGTTGTTGGTTACTTTAATTGCAGACTACCGTGCTAACTCGCTCCTTAACAGCAGACGATGATCGACGTCAATATCGCTGCTATGTCCGTTACATCCTGTCTGAACAAAAAGTCAAAAACTTTGAGCAATATGCAGCTGAGTATCTAATTATTATTGGCAAACGTTAGTATATTAACTTCAGTGTCATCTTCTTAGTTTACCCATTATCTATCTATCTATCTATCTATCTATCTATCTATCTATCTATCTATCTATCTATCTATCTATCTATCTATCTATCTATCTATCTATCTATCTATCTATCTATCTATCTATTTGTTTCCTTTCTTCCTTCCTTCCTGTTATGGGGAAGGGGTGGAGCCAGAATTAAGATTTTTATTTCACTTAATCGTGTAAGCAAAGCACGGACTAAGGGAGGTAATTGCCATCAAAAACGCGATCTTTGATAATACCCATATGCTCTAATGCATAGATAACTGAAATTGTAAACACTTTGTTCACTAGTCTCATGTAGACACAGTGTATATATTTAAGGAGGGTTTTATATGTATACATATTTAAGTTGAATGAATCAGTTATATTCATAGATGAGTGTATGCACGAGTGTATTTGTTGACACGTTAAATAGCTACTGTATTAGTCACAGACTAAAAGATTCTAGAACCTTCTGCAGTTCCATAAAATAGTATAAATAGTGAGAACTGAAGGCTAGATCGAGAGAGAAATATAACATCTGAGAGACTTATAACATCAACCAACGGCATACTACAAACTATGGGAACACTTTAAAATACCCCCCACTGAATGACAGTCGTGGGCGTGGCACTCAACTGGTGACAAAGAAACATTTCTCTCCATGTAAGATCAAGCTTTTGTAACAGCTTTGTCCAAGAATGCAGTCTTTGCTAGAAGGAAATTTTCTGTTTGTTTGATGAACACGGGTAACATATATTCGAAGATGTTAACTTCAATTATGTGGTAAAATCTCATTACGTGTACAGAGATTATTTAAGGAGAGTTGGAAATATCTCTCCCCACCCGTTTTTTCATCCGTCAACCGTCAAATATTAAGCATTGAGGCAACTTGCTTACATACCCCCCCCCCCCCCGGTGGAGTGAAAAGTTCAGTCTTCAAGACAGTCTATATTCCATGGTTGGAGGGTCAGCATCTCAGTGCCCCACGGACACGAGAAGTTCTGCATCCAACAGGACGCGATGACACACATCACTAGATGATTCATGTGGTAATGATAGACATCCCTGTGGTTTTCCATCATCATGGTAACCAGTGAAATCAGCAATAATTACCAAAGTTGGCACCATGCCAAAGAACAGATCTGCCCATGTATGGAGATCTGAGATATACAGCGCCTTGATTTGCAGTCATCACTGTTAAGACGCTACGAGTCTCTTCTTCTCAACAAAGCATCCTAATGAGCGATGCGTCATCTTCTCTTTGAAGCATCCTTATGAGTAACTGGACAGATTATGTCACCTCTCTTAGAGCATGAACAACACTACATGTCTCTTGGAAGCATCCCTTATGAGTGACGCGTGAGATTACGTCACTGATCTTGAACATTGACAGTACTGTGAGTAGTTAAAATAAGAAAGCAAAAGCACATCTAAAACTGTATAAGAACATAAATCATATTTTTGTGGATAGAAATTCACTATTGTTATTGTTGTCATTTTTGTGTAACATAAACTTTAACATGATGGCAAATGACGGCCTATTTTGTATATGAATTATTGTTGTCATTTTTGTGTAACATGAACTTTAACATGATGGCAAATGACGGCCTATTTTGTATATGAATTATTGTTGATGATAGTGGTGCCATTTACCGCGTTATAATTGTATATTTACTTTGTTTTAATTTTTCAAAGTTCATCATTTTCATTCCCCCATCCCCCTATGGAGTGTATGATATTGGAAAGTTGTATGTTTGACTAATCACTGTGTAAAAGAGTAGTGCCCCAAATTAGGTAATAAACCACCTAATTTATCATCTAAACAAACGTGTTATTCAGTTTTTTTTTTTGAGAGGGGCGAAAGGATTTGTATTGTTTTGTTCATTCGTCTGTTCATCCATTTACTCACTTTTATGATACTTGCTCACCCACATTCACAGCCAATAAAACGTTCCTTTACATGGCTGAATAAAATTGGGACCCACCCAAACATCAATGGCGTGTTCTGTACTGCTTTCTTGAGATACATCAGAACAGCCAAACCTGACTTCATCACCCTTGTGTCTCTACATTAGCTCGCGCTGTTCACCCTGCACTTGTGACATTTCCTATCTTCTTTCCTGTCTTTCTTCCTCCCCCCTTCCTCTCTCCTTTCCTCTTCCTTCCTTTCTTTCTTTCTTTCTTTCTTTCTTTCTTTCTTTCTTTCTTTCTTTCTTTCTTTCTTTCTTTCTTTCTTTCTTTCTTTCTTTCTTTCTTTCTTTCTTTCTTTCTTTCTTTCTTTCTTTCTTTCTTTCTTTCAATATTTCTTTCTTTCTTTCTTTGGTTGTGCTCTCCCTAATGATTCCACTGTCTTCAGTAGGTCCTCGCTCTGCAACTTGAGGCTTAGATCCCTTATTCTCTCGCTTCTCTATGGACGTGGAAAGAGGTATCTGAGCCTGACTCAGTAAACATGCCTCGTCATAGATTTCTTCTCTGCCCATATTCTTAAAATAATCCTTCAACAGCTTCTCGTGCATATAATTTACTAGTTAGAAACGGTTTGCAGGCATTGCGCACCCACAAAACTATTCGAGTATCTCAATGGGTGATTTTTTTGTCTTTGTTAATTCTGTCTACTGATTGTGTGATTTGTTTGTCTTTGTTAATTCAGTCAAATGATTGTGAGACTTTTGTTTGGCTTTGATGATTCTGATTAATGGTTGTGTGATTTGTTTGGCTTTGCTAATTGCAGTACATAATTGGTTGATTTCATTATTGTGATTAATAAGTGTGTGAATTGTTTGTTTTCACTACTTGTGATTAATAATTGCGTGCTTTGTTTTCCTTTGCTAATTGTGATCAATAATTGTTTTATTTTCTTGGCTTTGCTAATTTTGATTAATAATTGTGTGATTTGTTTGCTTATTGTGATTAATAGTGTTTTGATTTGTTCGTCTTTAATAATTAATTGATTTTGATAATTGTGATTAATAGTTCAGTTATTTGCTTATTGTGATTCATCCATCCATCCATCCATCCATCCATCCAACCATCCATCCATTCATTCATCCATCTACATTGTTTTGTATTATTTCTGTGCAGCTCCAAGAGGCAAGCCAGGTGTGTATATATAACATTATTTCTTTTTAGTTTTAATGGTTTATATGTTTATGAAAACATTCTCTTTTTCTATGGGGGTGTTTCTGTGTTCTTTTGATATAAGATGTTAGTTTGCCTGACCAGTTTTGATTTCTTTTTGTTTCTTTCAATTTGGACTTATTGAGCACTACAATGTCTGGTCTTCGTGCAGGAATCACCCGATCTGTTCTTATCTCGACGTCCCACAGTAGTTTGACTTCTTCTGTTTAGGTGACTGCTTCTGGTTGGTGCATCCATGCTCTTTCTGGGTTTTTTATGCCATAGTTCTCACACATGTGTTTTGCCACTTCGTTGTGTCGTTTGGTGTATTCTGTTCCAGCCAGAACCTGACATCCAGATAATATGTGCTCTGTTGTCTCATCCATGAATTTGCAGATTCTACATTTGGAATCATTTGAGATCTTCATGATTTTCGTTTTGTGAGATCTGGTGTTGAGTGCTTGATCTTGTGCAGCTGTTAGGAGTGCTTCTGTTTCTGCTTCCAATCCTGCCTCTTTCAACCATTTGTACGATGATTGTTTTGTTGATATTTCGTTGGCCTCTTGTACATACTGGCCATGGAGAGATTTATTATTATTCAGTCTCTTTCCACGACTTCTGTTTGACTGTCGGCTGTGATCCAAGGTCTCGGAATCTTACCAAGATTCTGGGAGATCCAAGGTTTTACGGAGGATGTGGGCACTTCCGAGGAGCGCTGCTTTGAGTAGTGGAGCGATTCTGTGGTTTCCAGGGAGTTTATTCAGGTAGCCTTCCAATTCTGATGTTATGATCCCCAAGGCTCCTATCACTATTGGTATCACTTCTGCTTTTATTATTATTATTATTATTATTATTATTATTATTATTATTATTATTATTATTATTCAGCCTCTTGTAATTATTTTTGGATTGATTAACTACTTAATAATAATCATATCCCTCAACTAAATGGCATAGGCGTCACAGGGACACTATGAACTGTATAATATTGTTTTCATGACAGGGACACTGTGAACTACATAGTTTTGTTTTCATGACAGGGACACTGTGAACTATATAGTGTTGTTTTCATGACAGGGACACTGTGAACTACATAGTTTTGTTTTCATGACAGGGAAACTGTGAACCACATAGTGTTGTTTTCATGACAGGGACACTGTGAACTGCAAAGTGTTGTTTACATGACCGGTACACTGTAAACTGCAAAGTGTTGTTTTCATGACAGGGACACTGTGAACTACATAGTGTTGTTTTCATGACAGGGACACTGTGAACTACATAGTGTTGTTTTTATGACAGGGACACTGTGAACTACATGCCTATAGTATGCAGGAAAATGTGTGTGCGTAAAATGAAACAAATATTTTGGTTTGTCATCAGGCAGAGAAACTAAGCCATGAAATAGGCCGTTTGCTTCATTTTGTAGAAAGTACCTAACACCAGATTTATAATCTAAACTAATAGACACTGGCAAAGTACCTAACACCAGATTTATAATCTAAACTAACAGACACTGGCAGAAAGTACTTAACACCAGATTTATAATCTAAACTAACAGACACTGGCAGAAAGTACCTATAACCAGATTTATAATCTAAAATAACTGAGACTGGTTGAATGTACCTATGACCAGATTTATAATCTAAAATAACAGATACTGGTAGAAAAACACAATTTGAGCATGAGTAAAGAGACATTAAGGTAAACTGTCTACTGAATAACTGTTTCATTACAGTTTATTTATATACACAAGTTTTCCTTTTAAGTATTTCGAAAGCATTCTGTGCAATAATAATCTGAACATTTAGAAAACATATTGCATATTAGACTAATAGAGTTTATACTGAATACTTAACTGTTTAATATATACATATATCTATCTTTGTGTACGCGCGCGCGTGTGTGTGTGTGTGTGTGTGTGTGTGTGTGTGTGTGTGTGTGTGTGTGTTTGTAAAATATTCCTTAGGTAAGACATCATACAGTGGCTTGATAATTGCTTCTATCTTTGGAACTCTCGTGGTCCTCTTCTCTGGAATCTTAGTCTTTCTTCGTTACGTCAGGCAAAAACGTAAGGAAGATTACTTTTGTGCACGTCACTTAAGCTGGCTATACTATTTATTTGTGTTGTCTGAAGATACACGTGCGCACGTCACTTAAGCTGGCTATACTATTTATTTGTGTTGTCTGAAGACATTTGTGCAAGTCACTTAAGCTGGCTATACTATTTATTTGTGTTGTCTGAAGACATTTGTGCAAGTCACTTAAGCTGGCTATACTATTTATTTGTGTTGTCTGAAGACATTTGTGCAAGTCACTTAAGCTGGCTATACTATTTATTTGTGTTGTCTGAAGACATTTGTGCAAGTCACTTAAGCTGGCTATACTATTTATTTGTGTTGTCTGAAGACATTTGTGCACGTCACTTAAGCTGGCTATACTATTTATTTGTGTTGTCTGAAGACATTTGTGCAAGTCACTTAAGCTGGCTATACTATTTATTTGTGTTGTCTGAAGACATTTGTGCAAGTCACTTAAGCTGGCTATACTATTTATTTGTGTTGTCTGAAGATACACGTGTGCACGTCACTTAAGCTGGCTATACTATTTATTTGTATTGTCTGAAGATACACGTGTGCACGTCACTTAAGCTGGCTATACTATTTATTTGTGTTGTCTGAAGATACATTTGTACTATTAACTTTCTAGTAATTTCTTCTATCGCAGCAACAGAAGTACTAAGTGAGAACTAATACGGCTAAGAGAGTAAATATCTGGACTTAAGTACTGAACTTAGACTGGCCGTGCGATTAGGGGAGAATGGTAGTAAACCAGGGTGACCAGTTTCCAAAGTGCCATGCCATGTGTCATTTGCATTGTGTAATGAACTTCCAGTTCAATATCTTTAACATAGCAACTCTCTTAAAAAGCTAAATATAATTCACTCACATAATAACGAAACATTCGGATTTATCATCACTTCAAAGCTACTGATCTGAGTAAGAGCAAACGGTTAGTTTCCACCCCATTCTACCCATTATATAATGAAAATTATTTGTTCTACCAATGTTGTTTTAAATTGTAATATTAGACATTATATATGCAAGATGGTGGACATGTTAGAGTAAGGGTTATTTTCTTTCTCAAGATGTTTCCTATTATTATGACATTTGTGACAGAGATTATTGGTTCAAAGAACAGGTATATGAAAGTAATTGGTAAGTTGAAGTGAGTTTAGCATATTTCCCGAAGAGTTTAGGCACACAGAGTATACAGTTCCCAGCGACTATAGATGGCGTGTGCTGTACTGTGTTCGAGGTCGTTGTATAGGTAGATGACTGCCATTTCGCTTTGTTATAAAATATCTTTCAGCCGCTAACTGAATTTACTTAACATGGATTATAAAAATAATAACATCTTGATAATGTAAATAAGGAATTATTTTAATGGATGGAGCATCTTAGGCAAGACCATCAGACATTGTCACATTTTACATAAATATTTGTGCTGTTTCCCCCCAAAACAGAAAAAAAAACGTCTGTGAATGTCACACATTTGTATGAACAGTATCTATTCATGTCACATATTTATATGAACAGTATCTATTCATGTCACATATTTGTATGAACAGTATTTAGTCATGTCAAATATTTGTATGAACAGATTCTAGGCATGTCACAAATGTGTATAAACAGTTTCAGACATGTCACATATTGGTATGAACACTATATAGACATGTTACGTATGTTTATGAACAGTATCAGACATGTCACATATTGGTATGAACACTATAAAGGCATGTTACGTATGTGTATGAACAGTATCAGACATGTCACATATTGGTATGAACACTATAAAGGCATGTTACGTATGTGTATGAACAGTATCAATAAAAATATGTGAGGAAACTATTCGCAAAAACAGGTCATGTTTGTTTGGGTTTTTTTTTTTGGTGAGATTTTTTGTGCGAAATATCCTAAAATATAGATCTGCATAAACTATTCAGACATATAGGCATGCGCAAATGACGTTTCAGATATTTATCTGTGCAAACTATTCAGACATATAGGCATGCGCAAATGACGTTTCAGATATTTATCTGTGCAAACTATTCAGACATATAGGCATGCGCAAATGACGTTTCAGATATTTATCTGTGCAAACTATTCAGACATATAGGCATGCGCAAATGACGTTTCAGATATTTATCTGTGCAAACTATTCAGATATAGGCATGCGCAAATGACGTTTCAGATATTTATCTGTGCAAACTATTCAGACATATAGGCATGCGCAAATGACGTTTCAGATATTTATCTGTGCAAACTATTCAGACATATAGGCATGCGCAAATGACGTTTCAGATATTTATCTGTGCAAACTATTCAGACATATAGGCATGCGCAAATGACGTTTCAGATATTTATCTGTGCAAACTATTCAGACATATAGGCATGCGCAAATGACGTTTCAGATATTTATCTGTGCAAACTATTCAGACATATAGGCATGCGCAAATGACGTTTCAGATATTTATCTGTGCAAACTATTCAGACATATAGGCATGCGCAAATGACGTTTCAGATATTTATCTGTGCAAACTATTCAGACATATAGGCATGCGCAAATGACGTTTCAGATATTTATCTGTGCAAACTATTCAGACATATAGGCATGCGCAAATGACGTTTCAGATATTTATCTGTGCAAACTATTCAGACATATAGGCATGCGCAAATGACGTTTCAGATATTTATCTGTGCAAACTATTCAGACATATAGGCATGCGCAAATGACGTTTCAGATATTTATCTGTGCAAACTATTCAGACATATAGGCATGCGCAAATGACGTTTCAGATATTTATCTGTGCAAACTATTCAGACATATAGGCATGCGCAAATGACGTTTCAGATATTTATCTGTGCAAACTATTCAGACATATAGGCATGCGCAAATGACGTTTCAGATATTTATCTGTGCAAACTATTCAGACATATAGGCATGCGCAAATGACGTTTCAGATATTTATCTGTGCAAACTATTCAGACATATAGGCATGCGCAAATGACGTTTCAGATATTTATCTGTGCAAACTATTCAGACATATAGGCATGCGCAAATGACGTTTCAGATATTTATCTGTGCAAACTATTCAGACATATAGGCATGCGCAAATGACGTTTCAGATATTTATCTGTGCAAACTATTCAGACATATAGGCATGCGCAAATGACGTTTCAGATATTTATCTGTGCAAACTATTCAGACATATAGGCATGCGCAAATGACGTTTCAGATATTTATCTGTGCAAACTATTCAGACACATAGGCATGCGCAAATGACGTTTCAGATATTTATCTGTGCAAACTATTCAGACACATAGGCATGCGCAAATGACGTTTCAGATATTTATCTGTGCAAACTATTCAGACATATAGGCATGCGCAAATGACGTTTCAGATATTTATCTGTGCAAACTATTCAGACATATAGGCATGCGCAAATGACGTTTCAGATATTTATCTGTGCAAACTATTCAGACATTTAGGCATGCGCAAATGACGTTTCAGATATTTATCTGTGCAAACTATTCAGATATAGGCATGCGCAAATGACGTTTCAGATATTTATCTGTGCAAACTATTCAGACATATAGGCATGCGCAAATGACGTTTCAGATATTTATCTGTGCAAACTATTCAGACATATAGGCATGCGCAAATGACGTTTCAGATATTTATCTGTGCAAACTATTCAGACATATAGGCATGCGCAAATGACGTTTCAGATATTTATCTGTGCAAACTATTCAGATATAGGCATGCGCAAATGACGTTTCAGATATTTATCTGTGCAAACTATTCTGAAAAATCGACACGAACTTTGTTTCTCGTTGATTAACCCTTCATGTTCCAAGTCAAATTAAATTTACAATTTTCTGCGGATCAACTAGGTCTGACCATCGATGCACGAAATATAACTTTTGAATTCTTTCTCAGGAAGCTATAACTTAAAAAGAAAAAGAACCTCCCAACCCCCTTACAGAACAACTTCATTCTTAATCAACTTCTGAATATATTAACTGAATCAGATTTCTTATTCAGAGAAAATATTGTTGTGTTTAATGTCTGTGTTTTATTGCTTGCATGCCTTTAAAAGATTTATGTAGACCGATTGTTTGCAATAGAGCAGTTTCATATATACTTTGACATATTTTATCTCATAGTGAATAAGAGCTTATATTAGTATTGCTTTAAATATAAATACTTGAATATGCAATTTTAATTGTATTAAACATCCACGTGCATAATTAATTAATCAATTAAAGGAAGAGAAACATATTGTAGTATACTCATTTTATTGTCTGCTAGCAAAGGAAGAGAAACATATTGTAGTATACTCATTTTATTGTCTGCTAGCAAAGGAAGAGAAACATATTGTAGTATACTCATTTTATTGTAGTATACTCATTTTATTGTCTGCTAGCAAAGGAAGAGAAACATATTGTAGTATACTCATTTTATTGTAGTATACTCATTTTATTGTAGTATACTCATTTTATTGTAGTATACTCATTTTATTGTCTGCTAGCAAAGGCTAAGAAAGTCAAGAAAACCAAAGAAACTAAGAAATCTAGAGAAGAAACGAACCATACACCATCAGCCACGTGGGAATCTGTAAGCATGTTTGTTCATAGATCTTCAATCACTTTCTCTTTTTCTTCAATCACTTTCTCTCTTTTTTTTTTCAATCACTTTCTCTTTCTTTTTTCTTCAATCACTTTCTCTCTCTTTTTCTTCAATCACTTTCTCTCTCTTTTTCTTCAATCACTTTCTCTCTCTTTTACTTCAATCACTTTCTCTCTCTTTTTCTTCACTTTCTCTTTCTTTTTTCTTCAATCACTTTCTCTCTCTTTTTCTTCAATCACTTTCTCTCTCTTTTTCTTCAATCACTTTCTCTCTCTTTTACTTCAATCACTTTCTCTCTCCTTTTCTTCAAGCACTTTAATTCTCTTTATCTTCAAGTATTTTCTATATTTTTTCCTTCGTGCATTTTTACTTCTTGTTTTCCTACATTCATACGTCCCCCCCACCAATTTAATCTTTGTTTATCCATGTGTGGCAGAGTAAATTGCCTCTCCCTAATTTTAAATTAAAATGTTATATAAAGTGTTGAATTGTCATAGCAACCTTGGGCACTCTTTATGATGGTTATTTTTTAAAGTGTCTGAGTTGAAGTAAGTGTTCGAGACGAGAATATTCTAGAAATGCTGATGTAATGCACTGAGTAGTTTTTATTAAGCAATGGTTATGATTTGTGAGAACGAGACAAGCCAATTTTTCTATATTTATTTTAATTACTTTTCTCTCTTTGACTTCACGCGTTTTCTCCCTTTTTCTTTTTACATTGTTTTTTTTTTTTGTATTTATCTTCTTGCACTTTTTTTCTCTTTGCTTTCAATCATTTTTGTCTATCACCTTCATTCATTCTCCCTCTCTTTATCCTTTTGCACTTTTTCTCTCTTTAACTTAATTATTCTCCCTCTTTATCTTCACGTTTTTTTCACGTTTATACATTTTATTTGTCTCCTTTTTCAAGCACTTTGAATTAAGTATATTTCTCAATACACTGAGCATACATATTACTAATAAGTTTACATACTTCTTAAAACACACAATTCATGCAATATAGACCTTACTATTTCGATTGCTGAATACTAAATGTAGACGTTGCAAAATCTAATATAGATCATTATTTCGATTATATTTATGTCAGCACAATCATATGTAAATTAATATTTCGATTGTTTACTTACGACTGAGTGCACATTTTTCATAAATGCTCAACACGCATTATTTCGAAGTATATACATGGAACACACAACATACACATCAAGCATTATTTCTAAGTATGTACATGGAACATAAAACATACACACGCGCGTTATTTTTAAGTAATGTACATGAACACACAACATACACACAGGCATTATGTTTTAGTATGTACATGGAACATACAACACACACACAGGCATTATGTTTCAGTATGTACATGGATCATACAACATACACACAGGCATTATGTTTTAGTATGTACATGGAACATACAACACACACACAGGCATTATGTTTTAGTATGTACATGGAACATACAACACACACACAGGCATTATGTTTCAGTATGTACATGGAACATACAACACACACACAGGCATTATGTTTTAGTATGTACATGGAACATACAACACACACACAGGCATTATGTTTTAGTATGTACATAGAACATACAACACACACACAGGCATTATGTTTCAGTATGTACATGGAACATACAACACACACACAGGCATTATGTTTCAGTATGTACATGGAACATACAACACACACACAGGCATTATGTTTTAGTATGTACATGGAACATACAACACACACACAGGCATTATGTTTCAGTATGTACATGGATCATACAACACACACACAGGCATTATGTTTCAGTATGTACATGGATCATACAACATACACACCAAGCATTATTTCAAAGTATGTACATGGAACACACAACATACACATCAAGCATTATTTCTAAGTATATAATGGAATAAATACAACATACACATGCTAATTACACATTATTATTTCGATGACATATTATTCAGTGCAAAATTTCATGCACACAACATTCATTCATGATTAATTATTTCAATTGAATAATAAATCTCATTATTGCTTTTGTTTCAGGAGAAGGATTCTACCACTACCACTAGTTAAAGACGAATTTTTAGTTGAAACACGTCAAACTCTGCTTGTTAAAGACGAATGTTTAGTTGAAACACGTCAAACTCTGCTTGTTAAAGACGAATGTTTAGTTGAAACACGTCAAACTCTGCTTGTTAAAGACGAATGTTTAGTTGAAACACGTCAAACTCTGCTTGAAACTGAACACAACAAGCATTCGGATACTAAAAGTTTGCAAGAAACATATCTAGTCTGTGACTAGCGTGAATAGTAAAAGTTTTCTAGAAACATATCTTGTCTTTGACTAGCGTGAATAGTAAAAGTTTGCAATAAACAGAACATATATAGTCTTTGACTAGCGTGAATAGTAAAAGTTTGCAATAAACAGAACATATATAGTCTTTGACTAGTGTGATAGTAAAAGTTTGCAATAAACAGAACATATATAGTCTTTGACTAGCGTGAATAGTAAAAGTTTGCAATAAACAGAACATATATAGTCTTTGACTAGCGTGAATAATTCTTTTGGCATTTCTACAGGTGAGCACATCATTCATATCTAGTACTTATACCCATTGTATTTTAAATAATTTAAATATTTCATAGTCGCCGATTATAAAGTAAAGTAATAAATAACCTAACAAATAAATAAATATATAAATACATATACCACTTATTTAGAACACTCATCTCACCACTAACCCACTACACTCATTAACTAAAACCCACTCACCATTAGTATATTAACTATACCCCTCTCACCAGTACCTACTAATTCCTCTCATCACCAGCGTACAACACCCTTTAACCACTAACCTATAAAACCCATTTAATTACAAGGCTTTAACCACTAAACTACTATATCTCTCTCACTATTAACACACAACCTTCCTTTTATCACTAACCTACAACACCCTTACATTACTAATCTACACCTCCATTTTACCACTAACCTACACAACGCCCCTTTCACAACTAATCTACAACATCCAGTTCACCACTAACCTACCATATCCCTTTCACTATTAACATACAACCTCCCTTTTACCACTAACCTACAACACCCTTTCATCACTATTCAACACCCCAAACAGAAAGAAAGAAAGAAAGAAAGAAAGAAAGAACGAAAGAAAAAAGAAAGAAAGAAAGAAAGAAAGAAAGAAAGAAAGAAAGGAAGAAAAAAACCAACACATGTAAAAAGAAGTCATGGCACCCACCATCAAATGTTTGGCGTTTAGAACAATAATCAACACCTAGAACAACATCTTTAAAGGACATGTTTGGCGCCGAGAACAATATAATCAACACCTAGAACAACAGCTATAAGGACAAAGCTATAAGGACAACATATACTAACCATGAACATCGGTATGAGCAAGGCAATTAAAGAACTATCAAATTGAATCCTCAAATAGCAGATATGATGTTCTGTATGATGTTCTGTGAACTGCCTGTTGCCACAGAATGCACATTGTGAATGAAGAAAAAGAAACTACCAGGGCAGCAATAATAAGCAGAATGTAAATAAAGCCAACCTGAGCAGACAAAAGCCAACCAGAAGCCAAGAGATTAACAATGCTAACTGACATTTACGTCTGTGCTCTCCTATGGCCATTTATTCTGCAGATGTGCAAACAACACATTCGCTGAATTCATTCAAAAAGCACATCCAAGGGTGTAATGTTCATTTTATCATTCTCTTCACTTTCACAACAACAAATTTATCTTAACTACGACTACTTATCTCATCTACAACGTCTTCTACAGAGGTAAATCGTTGTGCTTGGCAGTGTAATGGGCACAAGAAGAAAGCAGCAATCACATTGCATTGATAAAACATTAGTTAATGATTACTTATCATACCCCGCAGTAGGTATGCCACCCGTAAGACGACAGCTGTCAGTTCAGATATCTCCAGCAAAGGGAAGTAATCCTACAAGTGCATCATATTAATACACACTAAAGAGTATGGAATTTATTCTTGTCAACTGTGCTCCGATGAGAGCCAAAAGATTTTGGTGTAGCTTTACCATTAGCAATAAAGTTCAATGTACAACTTGTGGTGTTTGTAAATATTATATCGTCTCTTGTATTTAAGTGTCAGCGAATGGTCCATTGTCCTTATCTATCTAGGCGACGCTGAGTATGACTGAACGCTAGCCATCTTCCTCTCATTCGTCTGTCAGGTGTACGACCAATCACATTATTAGTATTGGTCTTGCATAGAATTACGGGGCGCGAGAGGCGAGTGTCGTCACGATTACACACACACACACACACACACACACACACACACACACACACACACACTGCCTGCTGTTTCTTCTCTTTGAACAGTATCATGTGTGTTTCATCATCCAGTCTCCACAGCTTTGACGTCATTGCTGCTTGTGTATTTCCTAAAAAGGAAATCAAAAATGTAGATCAGAGACTGGCTATGACTTAATCTCGTGCTGGAAGACACTGAATCGTACTGCATCAGACTTTTGCATCACAGTATGACGTGAGATACAACTCTAGCAGACTGTAGATCTATGTCACACTCGTACTAATACGCGTTTCCTGTCTAAAAGTTCAGCACCCAAAGGCAGAAATAATGTTCTTTTAAATGATTGTATTTGGAGTTTTTCTGTAATCAGAATCAAGCCTGTCTTTAAAGGAATAGACACACCTGTGGTTTGTGTTAGTGTGTACATATATAAGCTTGAAATTGCAAGAGTAATAAGCCACACGCTTTGTTTTATTATATACAATAACTCTAGCAGGAGGAGAACTCTTAGGTTTCTATATGTCAAACAGACTAGATGTTATTTTTGGTGTTTGAATAAACAATTCCGTAATCAGTCTACAGGAACGCCATGACCAGACTTGCGTAAGTCCGCCAAACAAATTAAATCCTGTCCCAACGCATTTTACCACAGTAGCTAAGGCCGTACAAATTGAGAATTAAGTGGATTAACACGTTTGAAGTAATAGATTTAAGAAATTATTTATTCCTCCCCCCCCACCTTATCCCTTTCCCCATTACATGATAAAATGTTTTCAACTCTGGATATACTTGTCAACATGTCGTTCACGCCTAATATGCATATGATGAAACGGACGTTTGATTCTACTTTATTGACAGTTGTCTTTATCGTTCTTGCCAATGGTAAGTATCATAACTAAATAAATTAATAAATAAATAACAAAATTAAAATGATTGGTAGCATAGATTGAGTTCTGTAATGGTGTGTTTTCCTCTTAATAGTGTTTTCTCAATAATTTCCAAAATACTTATTACCATAAAGTTAGTAAAGACTCTCTGCAGTCAGAGCTTAGGGTCCAATTTTGCTTCTCAATTGTAGCTAAGATGCAGAGTTTAGGGTCCAGTTTTGCTTCTCAATTGTAGCTAAGATGAAAAGCTTAGGGTCCAGTTTTGCTTCTCAATTGTAGTTAAGATGAAAAGCTTAGGGTCCAATTTTGCTTCTAATTGTAACTAATATGCAGAACTTAGGGTCCAATTTTGCTTCTCAGTTGTAGCTAAGATGCAGAGCTTAGGGTCCAATTTTGTTTCTCAGTTGTAGCTAAGATGATGGCAGCTTCCGGCCGATTTCGTTCTCTGGCTTGACGTGTGCCTCTGCTGGGAGAATTGCGAATGATGATAGAGCGGAGAGTGGTTGACAGAAAAATCGAAGAGTTGTGATGATGAATGTCGGCCGGTGGATCCGTGGAGTTCATTGTCTGGCCGATAGAGGCATGCGATAGTCCAGTTGTCCGTGGGCTAATGACATGGTGGTCGATTTTGACGCTATCCCCGGTGTTGGAGGGGAGAAGGTGGTGGGTGGGAATATCTTATTGAACCAAGGCTAGTGCCAGTTTTATACCTAGTGGGTGCTCACGCCCGGACTGTCCACTCCCCCCCCCCCATTGTTCTTCACACTTGTGTTGTTGTCGTTGTTGTTGCTGTCGCTGTACACGGTTTTGTCCGTTGAGATGTACGTAGACAGGTGCTGGAGGCCATTAGATGGGGTCCAAGATTAAATGAATCATGACCGCAATGTGCAGTGCACATGTACATACGTTCTATTGTTTCTGATCCAGTATCCAACCATTAACTATATGTAACAAAATCCCTGAGGTATAATACTGCTGTTTCTGAGCCTGCAAACAATTATTACTGGCACATGACAATCCTTGAGGTTTAATACTACTGTTTCTGAGCCTGTAAACAATTATTACCGGCACATGACAATCCTTGAGGTTTAATACTACTGTTTCTGAGCCTGTAAACAATTATTACCGGCACATGACAATCCTTGAGGTTTAATACTACTGTTTCTGAGCCTGTAACATAAGTTCGCTGCGCATGATATAATCCTTGAGGTTTAATACTGTTGATTCTGATTCTGCAACAGAAGGTAGTTCCAAATGATATAATTCTTGAAGTTTAATACTGCTGATTCTGATTCTGCAACAGAAGGTAGCTCCAAATGATATAATTCTTGAGTTTCTGATCCTCTACCAAAATTTCGTAAAACATGATACATTTCTTGAGGGTTGATACTGCCTCTAACCAGTGATTAAAGTTATAATGCAACCATGCTTTTTTTAAAGTGCGTACATGTATTATTCATTTATTTATTGATCACTGCAAATAAATCCAAATCCTGTCTGCGAAGTAAGCCATGTCTTGTTATATAAATATATGCAATAGAAACAGGATTTTGTAATGAAACCTCAAGTGTTAGTAGAACTTGATCTTTAAACGTTATCCGTCATAGAAAAAATATAATAAAATGAAGCTAATCATAACTACCAACTATTACATAATTAATCGTGAAATTGCAACCCTAACCAATACTTTTACTCGTTTCCAGGTAAGTATGCCTATATATCTTTACAGCCATCTGAAGTTGAAATTGAAAACAATGAGACGTCTGTTGTTAATGTGACTTGTGCAGCGCCAGTTCCGACCCTTTTGACACTTGTGCAAAGTATATTTATCTATCGAAATCTATTCAGTGAACCCACACAAAATATCTCCTTCGCAGTAGCGACAACATCAACTGAACCAGAAAATGGGGCAGCAAAATTGAAGGATACAAGTGTAGACGGGGCCCAGGTTAGCGGTACTACTATTGCTGGATTCATAAGTGTCCGAATGACGCGTGCCTCATGCCGAGATGCCGGCATGTACATTTGTGGAATAGTGTACAACAACACAGACACTGACGTCAGTAGCAAGAATCTGATTGTTCATAGTAAGTGTCACACAGCTTGATTTCGATTCTATGCGATATGTGTATGAAGGAGTGTTTGCGTGACAAATAGATTCATGATTGTGTGCATGTGGAGGTGTTTGCGTGACAAATAGATTCGTGCTTGTGTGCTTGTGGAGGTGTTTGCGTGACAAATAGACTCGTGAGCATGTGGGGTGTTTGCGTGACAGTTAGAGATGAGCAGTCGATGGTATGCATGTGTGTGTGTGTGTGTGTGTGTGTGTGTGTGTGTGTGTGTGTGATGTATTTGCGTGACAGTTAGAGATGAGCATATGTTGGTCGCCTGTAAGTTAATAAATAATCTAGGACAACACAAATATTTGAGGTAACACTTCCAGTAGCTCTACGTGCCCCAAGTGAAGGATTTCTCACTAAAACTAGAATGAGAACATTGTATAAATGTTACAATATGAAATTTACATAAAGCGATGGTGATAAGAAATGTCACAAAGATGGCTGAAAATTAATAAAGAATTTTAAAAAATAAAAAATAAATAATAAAAAATAAAAACAATCAAATCTCAATTCACAATTACAATATTCAATTTCGAATCCAGCTGTTTCAGAGAAATCTAGCCAGCACTATTCATACTCATAAACTTACTCATAAACTTCTTGCATTACAAATTCCTTTATCTCTAGCACATTTGACGTTTCTCCGTTTTGATGACAATTTCGATAAATATGATGTTGTATTAAAACTTGTGCACAGTCCTATAATATAGTCACAGAGAGGAAAAACTGGTGTGAGGGAATGTGTTGGAGTGTTGGGAGAGTGGTTTCCCTTCACTCACTACATTTCTGTACAGTTGCGAACTTTTTAATGTGATCGGACCGATCAAATGAGCTAAAAGTAACATATTTATCACACAAATATTGTCTTTATATTTAAGAACAGTTAGTATATATGCATTAAGGTCTTTTCAATTAAAGGTTGAATACTTAATATACATGTATTAGGGTCTTTTCCGTGAAAGTAGCATAATTAGTATACAGGCCATAGGGCCTTTTTTTTTATATTAAAAGCAGAATAATTAGTAAAAATATATTCTTTACATCTCTATGCAGAAGGGTTTTCGTTTCTTGTTTTGCATGTTAAAATTTTCATTGACATTTTATTATTTAGAAAATCTTTTTCAATTACAGTATTGCCCGGGATGATCTCTATGTCTGTGACCTACCAATACCCAGATAACTACTATACGATACTGGTCATGAAATGTACTGGCCGAATCGGTGACCCCAAGCACCCAGTTTTGGTAGTTCATTGTAATGATAAAATGTATCATTTATTTATATGTTTTTATTTAATGCAACACATTGACATGTGCGAGTATTTCTCAGGAAGACATAACTAAGTGAGTAATGAGTTTGAGCAAGCTCATTATTACAGTCTACTTGTGCATATGCTCTTACAGGGGTACATATAGTTACAGGGGTACATGTTAGCACACTATTTTAGAAGTATGATAATGATGCTTAATGAATTACAATTTGGCATGAACTGATAATAATGCAGCTTAATGAATTACAATTTGGCATGAACTGATAGCAATGTAGCTTAATGAATTACTATGTAGTATGAACTGATAATAATGAAGCTTAATGAATTACAATTTAGATGAACTGATATCAATGTAGCTTAAATTTATTACTATGTAGCATGAACTGATAGCAATATAGCTTAATTAATTACAATGTAGCGTGAACTGATAATAATGTTGCTTAATGAATTGCAATGTAGCATTAACTCTTAGTAATGTAGCATAGGAAATTACAATGTAGCAATAAACGATGGAAATATATTTTATTGAATTACAGTTTGGCATGTACTGAGAGTAATGTAGCTTAATGAATTAAAATGTAGCATTAACTGATAGTAATGTAGTTAATTAATTACAATTTAGAATGGATTAATAGTACTGTAGCTTATATGAATTACAATATAGCATGAACTGATAATAATGTAGTTAATGAATGACAATGTAGCATTAACTGTCAATAATGTAGTTAACGAATTATAATGTTGCATGAACTGATAATAATGTAGTTAATGAATTACAATGTTGCATAAACTGATAATGTAGTTTAATGAATTACAATGTAGCATGAACGGACAGTAAAGTAGCTAATGAATTACAATTTTCTGTGATTTGGAAGTAAACTATGTCCAAGCTAAGTGTCACATGTCCAATCTATGTTTAACGATTCTGCCCTATTTTAGATTCCAGTTATCAATATTGGCTTATTGAATAATTTCTAACAATAGCGATAGCTGGATGGCCTGACTTATCCCACACGAAATGCCAACATATTCAGACAATTATTCACGACACCTCGCTAGATAAATCAGTTGACTTGCCTCAAATAACAATGTTATCTCCCCCTTTATTTATTAATTAGAATTTATGATTCTTTATCCCTTTATTATGGCTCGCCCCCAGTTAGTTGATCCCCAGTCCTGCTACAAACAATTATGTAACAATGGGTAAGATAATAATAAATTTAATAACAATTCAATTAAATAAAAAAAAAGAAGAAATGAACAATTACGAATCGCGACTAACAGAGTATTTTATTGCGTTGCCCAAATAATTTATACACGTCTGTCTCTCAGTTCTGTACCTTGGTGGAATATATTGACTTAACGTTTAAGTCAATAGTTGAAAATGTAGTCATTGATTTGGCTGGTGTGGTTCTGACGTCATGCAGCGGGTATCTTCTGGCTGGCCCTTCCGCTGTCCGTTTATGACACCTGGCAATGACTCTGGACAATGCCTTCAGTATTGAAGATACCGAGTTGGAGTTGTGAATCACTAGCAGAAGTGTATTATAATCATAACTGTATTATAATGGAGGAAATATATATTGCAAAGAATTTATTCATTTGAAACTTTCATTAATTTAAACAATGGATTAGCTAAAGCTAATTAGTGGAATTTTAAAGAGTGATTATCGCTATCACCACAAAGCCCATAGAATTGTTATTGCCACACGTTACTGTAACATAATGTTATTCGTTACAGCCGGTCTTGAGTCTCGAGTATCAACTCTTGAGTCACTAGCTCAGAATCAGAATTCAAGCCTGAGGAATCATCAGTCTTCACGGGAGCCTAGAGGTAAACTGACAACCCTACTATCTTCTATGCTGGAGGCGCCATCCACAGTCTATGCCTGGAGTCATAAAGAACTGAGAGAGGCTGCTGGAAGATTCGTTACGTGACGTCAACGCCACATTGAATGATCGACGACAACATGCAGCGTGTTCAACTGCTAAATAAACAATAAGTTAAGTCAATGGTCCAAACAAAGACAAAACTCAGAGACAATGTATGGTTAGTTAATTAATTTACTGGGCCACGTGATAGTCCTCTATTGTTAATTGCAAATCATAATTGTTCATGTTTATTTTATTTTAAATGAATTGTTATTAAATTTATTGTTATCCATTGTTACATAATTGTTTGTAGCACGATCAAAGATCTGGCTGACTGGGGGCAAGCAATAATAAAAGAGATAAAGAATTATAAATCTTAATTTATAAATAAAGGGGAGATAACATTGTCAGTCGAGGCAAGTCAATTGATTTATCTGGTGAGGTGTTGTGAATAACTGGCCGAATATTGTGGCATTTCGTAGAAGATAAGTGAAGCCGTCCGGCTGTCACTATTGTTAGGAATTATTCAATAAACCAATATTGATAACGGGATCCTAAGATAGGACAGGGTCGTTAAACGTACACCGGACATGTGACAAAATGGATGAGTCGAAATGACTGTAAAACAATTACATAAATGGTTGATAGTCTATAAACAGATAGAGTGTTAACTAAAGAGTTAGGATATATTACTGTGTTTTGTTTTAATTTTTGGCTTAAAACCTAGGTGCAATGGGTGTGGGAGTACAGGAATGACGTTAAAGGAACTTGGATTCCATATTTACAATCGGGTGACGTCACAGATAGTGAACCCTATAGAGATCCAGATTTCAATTGCCAAATGTTGCAAGTAAGTAGTGATTCAACAACAGATCTGAGAAATTCCAATATCTATCTATCTATCTATCTATCTATCTATCTATCTATCTATCTATCTATCTATCTATCTATCTATCTATCTATCTATCTATCTATCTATCCTTCCATCCATCCATCCATCCATCCATCTATCTATCTATCTATCGATTCATCCATCCATCCATCCATCTATCTATCTATCTATCTATCCATTCACCCATCCGTCCGTCTATCTATCTATCTATCTATCTATCTATCTATCTATCTATCTATCTATCTATCTATCTATCTATCTATCTATCTATCTATCTATCTATCCATTCACCCATCCGTCCGTCCGTTCGTCCGTCCGCTCACCCGCCCGTCCGTCCGCCCGCCCGCCCGTCCGCCCGCCCGCCTGTCTGCCAGTATGTCTGTCTGTCTGTCTGTCTATCTGTCTGTCTATCTATCTATCTCTCTATCTATCTATCTGCCCGCACATTCATCCACCGATTTATGTAGACACACAAACATTGTAAAATGTAAATGAAGCAAAGTGAATGTCAAAGAATTAATATTTTGTATAAGCACTGTGATTGCTAGAGCACCAAGTGCTTTTTAATTCAATGTTCCAGTTTTTCACAAAGAACTACTGAAGCCAAACTGTACGTGTTATGTATGAGACTAAGAGTCCAGCCCTGTATGCTTTGTGTATACACCTTTAAACCAAATCATTTTTTTTTGGTCCTTCAATGTGTATGCAAAGAAATGTAATATTTTCACCTTATTTTGCTTGTTAATATTATTGTTTTGGAGTAACTTTGAAAATTTTACGTTTGTAGTGTTTTGTATTCTTCTTTAAAAGGATTTTAAAGTACATCACTAAAACATTATATCGCAATCTGGGTAAAATACAACAAGCTATAGATATACTCCCCACAAAAAATTAGTGCAATTTATGCAATCATCAAAGAAATGTTTCCATTATATTTTTTCAATTTACAAATCAGTTATGTGAAAATGGTATAAAGCAGAGCTTCATGTTGTTTAGTAGGTTTACAATTCATGTTCAACGCATATGCTAGGAATTGTATGCACTTTGTCATTTTGTCCCTCGAGCAACCTTGTTTGACTACTTTTTTGGACATTTAGCTTCTGGACAGAGCAGCAACCTTGTTTGACTACTTTTTTGGACATTTAGCTTCTGGACAGAGCAGCAACCTTGTTTGACTACGTTTTTGGACATTTAGCAACCTGGACAGAGCAGCAACCTTGTTTGACTACTTTTTGTTAGACATTTAGCAACCTGGACAGAGCAGCAACCTTGTTTGACTACTTTTGTTGGACATTTAGCGACCTGGACAGAGCAGCAACCTTGTTTGACTACTTTTTGTTGGACATTTAGCTTCTGGACAGAGCAGCAACCTTGTTTGACTACTTTTGTTGGACATTTAGCGACCTGGACAGAGCAGCAACCTTGTTTGACTACTTTTTGTTGGACATTTAGCAACCTGGACAGAGCAGCAACCTTGTTTGACTACTTTTTTTGACATTTAGCAACCTGGACAGAGCAGCAACCTTGTTTGACTACTTTTTGTTGGACATTTAGCAACCTGGACAGAGCAGCAACCTTGTTTGACTACTTTTTGTTGGACATTTAGCAACCTGGACAGAGCAGCAAACGTTCTTTTGCTGATTATTGTTGTATTTTTAATTATGCACATTGGGCTGAGTAGCAATCTTTCTTTTAGCTGATGTTGTATTTTTAATTATGCACATTGGGCTGAGTAGCAATCTTTCTTTTAGCTGATGTTGTATTTTTAATTATGCACATTGGGCTGAGTAGCAATCTTTCTTTTAGCTGATGTTGTATTTTTAATTATGCACATTGGGCTGAGTAGCAATCTTTCTTTTAGCTGATGTTGTATTTTTAATTATGCACATTGGGCTGAGTAGCAATCTTTCTTTTGGCTGATGTTGTATTTTTAATTATGCACATTGGGCTGAGTAGCAATCTTTCTTTTAGCTGATGTTGTATTTTTGATTGCTCTTTTCGACAGAGTAGCAAGTTGACTCGAACAGTAACCGAAGGAGATGATACGCGAATGTATCGGTGTTATGTTCGCTATGTCCTGAATGATGGACAGACCAGAAACTTCCTGCAGTATTCAAAGGTGTACGTAGTCAGACTTAGCGACGGTAAGCCAATAAAGTGTTCTTCATAAAACATTGCACTCTGCTCAATCAATATAGTGTTGTCATAAAACATCGCACTCTTGCTCAGTCAATATAGTGTTGTCATAAAGCATCGCACTCTTGCTCAGTCAATATAGTGTTGTCATAAAACATCGCACTCTTGCTCAGTCAATATAGTGCTGTCGTAAAACATCGCACTGTACTCAGTCAATATAGTGCTGTCGTAAAACATTGCACTGTGCTCAGTCAATATAGTGCTGTCATAAAATATCTCACACTACTCAGTCCATATAGTGTTCATCATAAAACATCTCACGCTGCTCAATCAAGACAGTGTTCTTCAAGAACACCATCGCTTTGTTCAGTCAATATAGTGTTATTCATAAAATATCGCACACTGTTCAGTCAGTATAGTGTTATTCATAAAACATCGCACACTGTTCAGTCAATATAGTGTTATTCATAAAACATCGCATACTGTTCAGTCAATATAGTGTTATTCATAAAACATCGCATACTGTTCAGTCTATTTAATGTTCTTTAAAAACCTCACAAATTGGTTAATAAGTATGGTGTTCTTTATAAAATCTCGTACACTGGTCAGTCAATATAACATTCTTTAAAGATGCTCTCAATATGGCAAGTCAATATAATATTCTTCACGAAATCTCGCAAATTCTTTACACAACACTCTAGTCAACAGATTGTTTATCATGAATCCTCTCACTCTGGCAAATCAATATAGCATTATTCATAAAAGTTCGCACTCTTATCGATCAAGATAGTGTTCATCATACAATCTCGTTCAGAGATCATTTAAAGAAGTGGCGCCTTCAATGAACTCGAGTCTTTATGCTATAGCCGCCCAGCAAAGCTAGCTTCTGGCTATGATCCAATTCTTTTGCACATTTGACTGAGTACACATCATGTCACAACATCCATCCATCTGCCTTTCTGCCTTTTTGCCTGCCTTTTTGCCTATCTATCTATCTATCTATCTATCTATCTATCTATCTATCTATCTATCTATCTATCTATCTATCTATCTATCTATCTATCTATCTATCTATCTATCTATCTATCTATCTATCTATCTATCTATCTATCTATCTATCTATCTATCTATCTATCTATCTATCTATCTGTCTGTCTGTCTGTCTGTCTGTCTATCTATCTCTCTATCTATCTGTCTGTCTGTCTGTCTGTCTGTCTATCTATTAGTGAGTGCGCGTGTCTAAGAGTGAATGCGTGCGATTTGTATATAGAGCAAAACGTTGTGAGCATTCATTAATTAATGAATATTTCTGTATATATGAACAGATGGACCGAATTTTGGTACGTATAAACTGCGTTCTACCAAGCAACCAACAAATCTATCTATCTATCTATCTATCTATCTATCTATCTATCTATCTATCTATCTATCTATCTATCTATCTATCTATCTATCTATCTATCTATCTATCTACCTATCTATCTATCTATCTATCTATCTATCTATCTATCTATCTATCCAACCACATACTCTAGAAAGTACGGAATATTTTTAATGTTATACCTGGAGCATTTACGTAGCAATTTTATTTTAGGGGGGTCTAGTGTAGAACGTCGATGGTGGGTCCCTTTTCAACTTTTCCCTTTTCGATTTCAACAAAGTGAATAAAATAGACTCCCCTCACTGTCCCCCCTCCCGCCGAACTGACCACTTTTGGGCACTTGTGCATTGCCCAACCTGCAAAATCTATTACTCCGCCATTGTCTTTAGACAATGCTGGACTCATTGAGTGACTGAAAATCCAGAAATCTAGACTTGCAAAAGTGACAAGTGAATAATCAGAACATTAAGGTAATTTTATTATTAGGTTATGTTGACAAAGATTTCGTTCATACATATGTAAGTCTTATTGATATTATTGCCATATTAATTTCTAATTGACAAACTATCTCCTTTGAGATAATGTTAACTGTCATTGTGCAGTGGTGTCATTTTGAAGCTTCAATGCAAATTTAAATCTAATTGATATTAAATTTAATTTATAATAGTTAGACTCTCTGCGTTGTGGTGTCATATTATAACTGTTAACGTCATAGTAAAGTAATGGTCTGTATTGTTTAATTATGCCCTAGTGGATACCTTGGGATACTACAGCATCAAGAAAACATGCAGAGAGAAGTGAAGTCCAAAGTTAAGAGAGAGTATGAAAAACGGGTTAGACAAGTCCTGAAGTCCAAGCTAAATGGGGCGAACAAAATACAAACCCTTAATGCATACGCAATACCTATAGTAAGCTACACTGGAGGTATCATAGATTGGACAGCAAATGAAATAAATGAACTGGACAGAAAAAACATAACAGCTGCACAAGATCAAGCACTCAACACCGAATCACACAAAACGAAAATCATGAAAATTTCAAATGATTCCAAATGTAGACTCTGCAAATCCATGGATGAGACAACCGAGCACATACTATCTGGATGTCAGGTTCTGGCCGGAACAGAATACACCGAACGACACAATGAAGTGGCAAAACACATACATAGAAATCTGTGTGAGAACTATGGCATAAAACCCCCAGAAAAACCAGAAGCAGTCACTGAAACAGAAGAAGTCAAAATACTGTGGGACTTCAAGATAAGAACAGATCGGGTGATTCTTGCACGAAGACCAGACATTGTAGTTCTCAATAAGTCCAATAGAACAGTAACAATCATTGATGTCGCTGTTCCAAGTGATAGAAACATAAAAACAAAAGAAAGAGAAAAATAGAAAAATACCAAGACCTCAGATTAGAAATTCAGAGACTGTGGAATGTAAAAGCAGAAGTGATACCTATAGTGATAGGAGCCTTAGGGAACATAACATCTGAATTGGAAGACTACCTGAATAAACTCCCTGGAAACCACAGACTCGCTCCACTACTCTAAGCAGCGCTCCTCGGAAGTGCCCACATCCTCCGTAAAACCTTGGATCTCCCAGAATCTTGGTAATATTCCGAGACCTTGGATCACACCCGACAGTCAAACAGAAGTCGTGGAAAGAGGCATAATATTAATAATAATAATAATAATAATAATAATAATAATAATTACCATTACCTAGGGTAGTGTGAGTCACACATAGTAGATTACATACAATGTTGAATAGGAAAGAGTTTGTGATCATGTTTAATTAATGCAGTAGATGATATACACCTTTGACTAAAAATGTGACTATGATCTGTTCTTGTTTAAAATGACATACAACTTAGTCTAAAAGTGTGACATGGTCTGTGCTTGATTAAAATGACATACAACTTTGTCTAAAAGTGTGGCTATGATCTCTGATTGATTAAAGTGACATACAACTTTGTCTAAAAGTGTGACATGGTCTGTGCTTGATTAAAGTGACATACAACTTTGTCTAAAAGTGTGACATGGTCTGTGCTTGATTAAAATGACATACAACTTTGTCTAAAAGTGTGACATGGTCTGTGCTTGATTAAAGTGACATACAACTTTGTCTAAAAGTGTGACATGGTCTGTGCTTGATTAAAGTGACATACAACTTTGTCTAAAAGTGTGACATGGTCTGTGCTTGATTAAAATAACATACAACTTTGTCTAAAAGTGTGACATGGTCTGTGCTTGATTAAAATAACATACACATTGCCTGATAATGAGATAGCGATCGTGTGGTTGACCATTCGATTAATCATGGATATAATAAATTGTATGTACAAATTTGGAAGTGATAAGAAGGATAAACATATATATGGAGGGCGATTCCTAGCCATGAGTCACAGATAAACTGTTTCGAGAGGTTATTCCCCTCACATGAATCGTAAGTTTCATGTTTCGAGAGGATAATCCATTGTCATGAGTAATAGATTTACTGTTTCGAGAATTTAATATTCAATCAGGAGTTATAAGCTTACTATTTCAAGAAGTCAATCCCTAAATCCTAGTTACTGTTTTGAGAGGGTAATCTCTCTTCATGAATCATGAGTTAACTGTTTTGAGAGGGTAATCCCTCTTCATGAATCATGAGTTAACTGATTTGAGAGGGTAATCTCTCTTCATGAATCATGAGTTAACTATTTTGAGAGGGTAATCCCTCTTCATGAATTATGAGTTTACTGTTTTCAGAAGTTAATTCCTAAATCATTAGTCATAAATTTAGTGTTTCAAGAAGTTACTTCCTAAATCATGAGTAATAAATTTAATGTTTTGAGATGGTAATTCGTAGCCATGAACCACAGATTCAATTTTACGAACCGGCAACCTAAAGAAAGACGATAAAATGGAAACATCAGAAATAGCCGAAACTTTAATAAATTCATGAAAACCGAATTGCGAATGAGTGAAAAATATAATGCATGTGCGTGCGTGTTTATGCGTGTCCATGTGTACACATACAGACGCTTGCACGTATGTGTGTATGTGTTAATGTTTGTGTTTGTGCGTGCGTTTATGTGTGTACGAGTAAATACACGGGTTTCGTTATGTCTCAGAGCGGAAGCCCACGATTGCCATAGTTTTGGGTTCCATTCTCGGCTCACTTGTGTTGGTAGTGTTGGGCAATATTGCTCTCTACCGTCATTGCAAACAGCAAGGTAAGCGAAAATATTGCTGACGCCTCATTACAAGAACATATTGCAATGGTAATGTATTTTCTTACGTTCGTGTGCCTATGCAAGCATGAAGTATTTGTCAATGAGCTAAACTACCTGTTTCTTAAATAAATATTTTTGTACAAGATGCATATTATTGTATCACGAAAACTCATACTAATACTACTAATGTTGATGATGCTAAGGCAATTAATAAATATCATTTTAATAATTGCAAACATTACCTGTCTAGTGCTATGTTTCGTCTAGTACTGTGTACCTGTCTAATACTGTGGACTGTTTACCTGTCTAGTGCTATGTTTCGTCCGTGTACCTGCTAATTGGAATTATGTTCTGTATATCTATCTACACACTTGATTTTTAGTCTCACTAAACGGACTCAACGCATTATTTCGAATTAATTCGACGTTGTTCGTTACAATAATTAGAATATGCGTTTGGAAGAGCGAACCAATCAAAACTACAGACAAGCACAATAATTGTCAATGGCTCTTTTCACTTCCTTTAGTGAATCCAGTAACAATGGAAAATCCTCCGTCAGACTGGAACACTGTAAGTAGACTCCCTGCCTTCTACTCTGGAGTATTTTATTTCCCATTGTCACGTACATATTCTTGTGCCTTTTCTTCGTGCATACATCAGCTACCTTTTATACATTTATTTCCCTTTAAAGTGTGCTGTATTTCTTCCTCATTAAATACATTTCTCTTCTCTAACTTGAAATGATACCCCCTATTTATTTATGCATTTCTGTTACTTTAACATTTACTGATTCCCTTCCCTTACTTTATGCATTTCTCTTCCATCATCTTTAACGATTCTCCTCTTTCTTGATATATTTCACTGTCTTCAATTGTACTGATTCCATCGTCATCATCATCATCATCGTCATCATCATATTATTATTATTATTATTCAGCATATTTCCACGACTCCTGTTGACTGTCGGTTATGAACCAAGGTCTCGGAATCTTACCAAGATTCTGGGAGATCCAAGGTTTTACGGAGGATGTGGGCACTTGTGGATTTTTCCAGGGAGTTTATTCAGATAACCTTCCAGTTCAGATGTTATGTTCCCCAAGGCTCCTATCACTATAAGTATCATCATTACATTCTCCAGTCTCTGATGTCTTGGTATTTTTCTATTTTGTTCTCTTTCTTTTGTTTTTATGTTTCTATCACTTGGAACGGTAACATGGATGATTGTTGCGGTTCTATTGGACTTATTGACAACTACAATATCGGGTACTTGGAATTCTGTTTCGGTAACTGCTTCCGGTTGGTGATTCATGCTCTTTCCGGGAATTTTACTCATAGTTCTCACATAGATTTCTATATAGGATTTTTGCCACTTCGTTGTGTCTTTTGGTGTATTCTGTTCCAGCCAGAAACTGACATTCAGAGTGTATATGTTCTGCTATTTCATCCTTGTTTTTGCAGAGTCTGCATTTGGAATCATTAGAGATTTTCATGATTTTTGATTTGTGTGATTTCTTATTTAAGGCTTGATCTCTTGTGCTGCTGTCATTAGTGTTCTGTTTCTGTTGTCAAACCTGCTTCTTTTCACCAGCTGTATATTGATTGCGTTGTTGATAATTCATCAACTTGTCACGCATGGAGAGGTTTAGGGCTACATCTATTTGCTATTGTTTGTTTTGCTCTTTTCTTCCATGTTCTTTGTCTGTTTCTGGGGGTTGGTATAATCCACCCATCTTTACTGCTTTTATCACTGACTCATCTTTGTTGTTATTCCAGATGTATTTTATGAGATAGTTAACTAACTGCTATTTATGAGATACTCATTCAAGTAAATCATATCGAATGAGATACACATATTCGTCCTACACATGCAGTTTTGGTGTGGGACCCATGCTCTGTGACTGTAGTTGTCTTTTAAAAAGTCTTTCTACCTCGTTTATTGCTGGTGCCACTATTAGAATTAACATATATTGCTGCACAACAAATTTACCAGTACATAGTATTTCTTATGGTTGTAAAACATTTAAAACATTGCATGCTAATATGTGTCTTGGGTTTCGTTTAGTATTTTGTCATTTTTCATATCTGTTCGGAATATTTAAAAATAATTTGGGTGATGCATAACAGACCAAGTGTGTATAACTGTTGAAATTGGTGATTTATCAATAGAAATATAATAATATATTTCGAGAATATTACAATATACATTTATTTTTTATAAGGCTATTTCTTCAATATATTACTCGTCGCCAAATAAGTACAAAATGTTAAAAATAAATGTTCATAATTTTGTTATTGCTATCCATTGAATGTTCTCTCATAAACCCAAATTTAATTACTGTTTTTAATTTTAAATATGTGACTAATCAAAGACTTAGTCCATGAATCGTAGACATACGTAAAATATTGTTTCTTAATAATCCTTATCAAGAATACGTACTTCCTCATTCACTCACTCAATAATCCTCATCAAGCATGCGTCCTTCCTCATTCACTAAATCAGTCTCACTAATCCTCATCAGGAATACGTACTTCCTCATTCATTCACTCAATAATCCTCATCAAGCATGCTTCCTTTCTCATTCACTAACTCAATCTCAATAATCCTCATCAGGAATACGTACTTCCTCATTCATCCTCATCAAGCATGCTTCCTTCCTCCTTCACTAACTTAATCTCAGTAATCTCCAAACATGCTTCCTTTCTCATTCACTAACTCAATCTCAATAATCCTCATCAAGAATACGTACTTCCTCATTTACTCACTCAATAATCATCCAAAAGCATGCTTCCTTCCTCATTCACTAATTCAATTTCAATAATCGCCATCATGCAAACGTACTTCCTCATTCACTCACTCATTCCCTTACAAGTATTAATTTTCTTTATTATAAGTTAACTACTGTCGTAAGGGATTTACTTACTTGTAATTAGTTTCTTTATTGTTTAGTTAACTGATTGTTGCTTATAATTATGCCTGGTTGTGTTAATTCAGGGTGGACAAACTACCTCCTCGGAACAGAAGTCTTCTAACAGATGAAGGCTTCTGACGTGTTATAAACCACGGCGTTATAATGTAGACATATCTATAAAGTTTTCATTCATATTTTCATGCATTGTTTCTTTCTAGTTATTTATTACACTAAATGGTCCGTAGTGCGTTCATGATGAAAGTGAGGTATATGTCTTCCGTCCTTCTGTCACTGTTGCAGTTCAACTGCTTATATTAGATTCTTATGTTAATGTCTAGAC
This sequence comes from Sinotaia quadrata, assembly GCA_028829895.1. NCBI lineage: Eukaryota > Metazoa > Mollusca > Gastropoda > Architaenioglossa > Viviparidae > Sinotaia > Sinotaia quadrata. Next base: position 143,475,117 of record CM054179.1, read on the forward strand.
ACGCTAAAGTATGGATTATGTTTGGATTTGATGTTACTGTCTAGACACGCTAAAGTATGGATTATGTTTAGATTTGATTAATTGTTTGTTTACAGAGGTTTCTTTATGGCTGTATGCATTTTCTATGCCTGGCAATTTTAGGCATGCAATTTTGTCAACTAAACCGTTTCATTTCCTCATGAGCTTGAGAAAGATACAGAATATTATGCTTAGAAATGAATGATTTTATTGTGAGCATTTTAGCGACATAATTGTATTTATTTATTATACTATATTTCCGGAAAATTGATTTAGAACAAGTAGCGTCTGTTTCTGTCTTTTTGTCGCAAGATATCCGGGATGGGGGTGGTGATAGTGAGATCTTATAATAATTTTTTATTTAAAAGTTTTATTGTTAAACATATATCTATAAAGAACCAATGCAATGTATGGACTTCTGTTTTATTGAACATCATTAACTGTTTTACTGATAGTTTTAGCAGCGCAGATGTCAATAACATCCACTCAGCAACATACTGAATCAAACAGATACAAACTTCAGACATAAAAATGAATAAGACGATAATTTTAGTAACGCAAATCGCAATAGACTGAGACAAGCAGACATGTAAATGAATAAGATGATAATTTTAGTAACGCAAATCGCAATAGACTGAGACAAACACACTGTGATAATGTTGACTTTAACATGAAGCAAAGTCAGAATTCAGCAAACCCCGAATTTATAATAATTATAGATATCATATAACATACACACAGAACAAGCAAACTTATAATAATTATAGATATCATAAAAAACACACAGAACAAGCAAACTTATAATAATTATAGATATCATATAACATACACACATAACAAGCAAACTTATAATAATTATAGATATCATATAACACACACACAGAACAAGCAAACTTATAATAATTATAGATATCATATAACATACACACAGAACAAGCAAACTTATAATAATTATAGATATCATATAACATACACACAGAACAAGCAAACTTATAATAATTACAGATATCATATAACACACACACAGAACAAGCAAGTCTTGAACAAAGTAACGAACATGGAGCAATGTACAGATTTTTATTACTGAAATCCGTTGGTTATTTCACTGTGCATTGGAGAAAATAATTACGTGGTAAAAACGTTTTAGAAATTGCATAGTCCTTATAAGCGTGGCTTTTAAGAGTCCCACTAAACGTTTCGCCGCCATTTAATGCTTGACCTTCACGAACCTCACCAAACAAATTAACCACCTTTACATTCGTGATATATATGAGGCCCACTAAATAATCACTAGCTTGACATACGTGACCTTTATAAGGCCCACTAAATAATCACTAGCTTGACATACGTGACCTTTATAAGGCCCACTAAATAATCACTAGCTTGACATACGTGACCTTTATAAGGCCCACTAAATAATCACTAGCTTGACATACGTGACCTTTATAAGGCCCACTAAATAATCATTAGTTTGACATACGTGACCTTTATAAGGCCCACTAAACAATCACTAGTGTGACATACTTGACTTTATAAAGCCCACTAAATATTAATCACTAGATTGACATACTTGACTTTATAAGGCCCACTAAATAATCACTAGTTTGACAAACTTTACTTTTATAAGGCCCACTAAACAATCACTAGTTTGACATACTTTACTTTTATAAGGTCCACTAAATAATCACTAGATTGACATACTTGACCTTTATAAGGCCCACTAAATAATCACTAGATTGACATACTTGACCTTTATAAGGTCCATAAAACAATTCATGACCTCTACACTTATGCCCTTTATGAACCCACAGAACAATGCATTGCCCTTGTTAAGTCCCCAAGAAGACATGTGTTGCCTTTATAATGTCTCTTCTATGTAAAGTGCTTTTCTTATTTCTCCAAGGGTTTGTGTTCTTAACATAGCAAAAAGTTATTAAGTACAAAATCACAGAAGACATTTAAAAAAAAAACGCTGTTTTTTTAAAATGAAACATAGAAAGACGTCATCAACTAGATCATCATCAACGAATCAAATGTTTTCAAAAATAAACTATAGAGACTGATGTGCAGTAAACTTACATCGTCAAAGTCTTGTAAGTTGTGTTTTAAGTGTTACTTTAATGAATGCAGCCAACCTCCAGAGTATCTTAAGTCTTCATCTTTTGCTTAACAGTGCTGCAGCAGAGTTCCAGTATCCACTGCAACTAAAAAGCTTGTTAACCATTAATACTTGATTATTCTCTTTTAATGACCATGTCTGAAAAGAATAATAATGTATACAAAAAAGGTTTCGAAGTTATGCGAGGAATGACTAATGGAGCAGTCGAGGGCATACTGAATGTTATTATCTGATCAGTGCGAACATAACTTTAGACTGATCGATTACCTGCATTATTTCATAAATTACTGTCAATTGACAGGCACACTGGAAAATATTTTCTGGACTACTGCTATTCCCGGAATGCTGTTCTCCGTATACGGGAATGCATTTCACCGTGAATATGACTTTTAAAAATGTTTGTGTGATTGAAGTTTCTAAGTATTATAATTATTTATTTTTTTAAATGTTTTATCAAAGTGATTATTTTCAATTTAATCACTTTAAGATTTTAATCTACTTAGGTGTTTACACTTTAGCTGCCTTGGGAATTTTTTCTTTACCCTTCTTCGGCTGGTTTAGGTTTTTTGATTCGCTGTTTTGCTTTTTCTTGTCTCCCTTGCTCTTTGCTCCCTTACTCGTTTTGGCGCCACAGGTTCCTGCACACGCACAGAGACACACAATGCTGACAAGACCGGTAATCCAATGTTAACCCACCCCGTTCTCTCGACAAACTAAGTATGAGAAGAACCTGTGTAAACCCAGAACCCAGAGACAATAATTTTATTAAGCGTGAAGACTGCACAGTAGTTTATGATCTTTGACTTACTGGAATGGTTTATACATGAACCATGAGAGTGATATAATATCTTGAGAACGCTGTTTGATCGAAATTGTATATACCTTAACTATGGGACTCATAATACATTGGGGACTGTGATCACTGGCGGATCAGAAATGTATATACCGTAATTACGGGACGCGTAATACATTGGGGACTTTAATCATCGTTTGATCAAAAAGTGTATATTACTTAATTACGGGACGCATAATACATTGGGGACTTTAATCATCGTTTGATCCAAAAGTGTATATCACTTAATTACGGGACGCATAATATATTGGGGACTTTGATCACGACGTTATCTTCGAGAGTCAGGTTAATTGGTTTCTTGTGATCTTTAATTTGACGTGGTTTATTTTCTTTTATGCATACACACGCACGCACACACACACACACACACACACACACACACACACACACACACACACACACACACACACACGCACACACACACACACTCGTTTATGTATTTACCTGCTACAAACAGTCTTTGACACGGGTCAGATGTCAGTTGATTTTCTTTTTCCGCCCCTGAAACAAGAAGAGTGTTTCTATAAATCATATGATTGCAAGGATACTGCTAAAGATTCTAAATTAAAATTCATTACAAATAGTTTATCATCCGTACCAATACAAAGTAATTTATTATGAATATACTGCCAAACAAATCTTTTATAATTGCTCTTTATTAATCTATATGACTGTCTGGGGATTTATAAACACATTAAAAATATAAATGCTTATTTATAAATGATTATATACTCAATTAAACTTTATTTTAAAATTTTCATTCTATGCTCTTAAGCATTGAATAAATGTTCGTTTAGATTAATACCATAATTTATAAGCATTTAAATGGATAAATATAAGTGAGATAATATTCAATAAAGAAACAGCAACCCCCACCCAGCTACCAAATCGTATCATTATCCTGACTATTCTTCTGGTTGGATCCCTTTGGCATAGACCGGGCCAGGAAAGGCAACGGATGAATTATATCTTCGCAGAAGATGCGTCAAACAATGCGTCAGAAATGTTGAACTTCGTCTTGAGTCGACCAGTTAAAGATATCCTTTAACAGAATTATTACAATGTCTAGTTGAAGCTATGATGAGCTTGAAATGATACATCAAACCATTTTATTCTAGAGTCAAAGTGACAAGAAAAGTATAATAAATTTACAGTCGACATAAAATCATTTCACTCTGAAGTCACTAAGCTGGGTGCACTGATGAAATAGAAGTCGATGTCAAACTCCTTCACTCTGAAGTCATACTAAGGCGGGTGCGCTGATGAACTTGAAGTCGATGTCAAGGTATATAAATATGGCCTCCATATTTCACTCAGTCTAAAACCTGTCTGGCAGTCTGGAAATCAATAATCCAGATTGCAACTGAAAAATTAACCGTTATCCACAACAGGCTCAGGTAGTTCTTCCGAAGACATAAAGGTGTTGGGCGATATGTGGCACCAAAACAAACAAGCACTGCTACACCAACACAAACAAGCACTGCTACACCAAACAACAAGTGTTACACCAGCATTAACAATCACTGCTACACCAACATAAACAAGTGTTACACCAGCATTAACAATCACTGCTACACCAACATAAACAAGTGTTACACCAACACAAACAAGTACTGCTACACCAAAATAAACACGCACTGCTACACAACATAAACAAGCACTGCTACACCAAAATAAATAAGTGTTACACCAACACAAACAAGCACTTTTGTAAGATCATGTGGCAGATAAATTTCTCTATTCCTATTCCTAGACTTGATTGTTATATAAATATATTGCTAAATGTCAAAACGTCCGACCTTGGGCACTGCTTATGCTGATATTTTTAAGTGAGAGTTGGAAGTAAACAACTCAGGTGGAGCATAGGCTGGAAATTGCTGATGCAATCCAAACCATTTCCAAATGGATGAGTTATTTTTATTATCCAATGGTTAAGATTTACAAAACCAAAACCAGCCAATGGGCTGAGATAAAAAGTTTACTTGCTGTAAAGAATTATATTGTTTAATCAATTTGGAGTGGCAGAAGTCTGGTCATGAAAGGTGGCTATTAGCGTAATGTTGAGTTAATTTACTGATTGAGAGATTATCAAATATACTTAGAAATATTTCATGCATTTTTCCTTTTGATATATTTATACTTGTGTTTTACGTAGAGATGTATTTTGTGAGTAGACTAGTATTTCTACAAATTGTGAACAATGATGCATATATGTAGTATGCTAAACACTTGACATGTTTCTAGTGAACCTCTTCATAAACTTGTTATGTTTTATTTATTATGCTGTATGCGTTATCACTCAAATAAATATTATTGCAGGAAACTGCAAGTTGAGACTTGAATATAAGAGAGAATGAAGTTAAAGATGAATAAACTGGGAATTTAGTATTTATTCCCTGATTATGTTTTACATGGAATAAGTAGCATTTTCTTGTTTTATCAGAATCTCCCAGTTTACTTATTTATAAACTGCTACGACTGCGGTACATGCAAGAAGTGTCTAACCTCATTGTGTAAATGTAAAGAATACACTGATATATTGATAAGCTTATGTTGGAGAAGAAAGCTGGAGGATTGGAATCGCTAAATGTCACAAAACGGGAGGGCTCGTTACAAGCCGACCCCGAGCTGAGGTTAGAGATGCAAGGGGTGAAGTCTATTTTTGGCCTGCTCCGGTGCACCTCCAAGAAAAGCCCATGTGACGTATGCCAGTACTACGTCGCGTCAAGTTGTTACATAGACACACATGACATACACCATTGATGTTTGGGTGGGGCCCAGTTTATTAGTGTCATGCCAAGGAACGTTTTATTGGCGGTGTGTGTTGTGAGTGTGTATCATAAATGTGAATAAAAGGACGAACAGACGAACGGTGCAAAACAATAGTACAAATTCTTTCGTCCCTCTCAAAAACTATGAATAACAAGAGAGTTGAAAGATGTTTAAATCAGGTTATTTATTCCCGATTTAAAAAGGGGCACTACTCTTTCGCACAGTGATTAATCATTCATTCAACTTTCCAATGTCATACACTCTGTGGGAAATAAGGGGAGATGAAAATGATGAAATTCAAAATATAAAATAAAGATTAATTACACAATTCCTATGCGGCAAATGGGGCCGCTTTAACAATAGTTCACATGTACAATAAGCATTACTTTTAACATTAGAGTTCTTATTTTGCAAACGATATAATAGTGTTCATTTTCTTAGAGTTCTAGAGTCTAGTATGTGCGTTAGCCGTGCTAATTGATTACTCACTATTAATGTCAGAGTTCCAAGGAGATGACGTAATCTCACACGTCACTTATAAGCGGCACTTCAAAGTGAAGATCCGACGCAATTGAGGCGTCGCATTACAGGTGAAGATTCTGCAGAATCTAGGCACCACTTTCAGATTATCACTGGGGAGAAATCTGAAATTTAGCTGACTGTTGTCAGCCTCGATAATTATCGTTGTTTGTCGTGGAAACGGACACCTCAACGACGTTTAGCATTATCGGGTGGAGTCGTCCAGTGGGATGTGTCGTCGCATTACATTGAGTGTAGAAATCCGGATATCTGTCTCCGGCGCTAGCCTTCTCAATCGCGGGATAGACTGCCAAACGAACTCAGACAGGGGGGATGACAAAATTGGGTCCCTCGTGTCGTTAACTGCATACAACCAGTGTCGCATACATTGGTTTTTCTTGACAGTGAACTTTCCACTTTGCCAAAAATTATACTGAGTAATTTTGCCTCGTTACTCAATATATGGCATCAGACGGATGGAAAACGGATGGAAAGAGATTATTGCAGCTTTCCTTTATGAAATCTCTGTACATGAGATAATTCATACGTGAAGTTAGACTGGCTTCAGACGAATCGACGTTTTCAACATTGAGAGTAAAAGTCTTCATTTTGCCTCTTATATAGCTTTCACTGAAGGTTTCCAAAACTTCCAGAAGCTATGTCCTGTGACATGATTTTTGCCTTGGATATATAGTGGTAATCGTGATGCACGCTTTTCTGTGGTCAATTCTAATGCGCACTGGCCATTTCTCTCGTCAACAACATGTGACTCGTACTGCGCAATTGTCCCAATTTATTTAATATACATATTCTTCATAAACTAATATATATATTCAATATGATAATTGACACACACTGCGTCACGAACGTCTGTCTACTAAAGAGATCTTAGGTGACCGTTACTGGAAGTTACATGCTACATACGAAAAATAACAAAACTCGGGTTACTTCAACTAGTTTTGTTGGCGGTTTATTAAAATGAAATAAAATATAATTTCTGTCCCTCATTTCCTGTGACACTAAATATAGATTAAATATAGATTATTTATATATCTTCTCCTTTAGTAAGAAGTTCTCCACCTCTGGAAATATAAGGTAAATGTGTCTTTAGTGTTGTGGAAGAGAGAAAACTTTGACAGCGCCCGCATATCTGTCAAGTGAGAGACGATTGGTGTCTTCGGAGAATTATTAATAACAAAATTTAAGATTCTCGTCACTTGTAATTAGTTTGGATTATTAATTAATAATAATATTCATAACTATTAACTAGGTGACGTTAGTGTCACACAACATATTCAAGAATTTGTTTACCAATGCAAAGAAGTACAACTGCCACAACATAAGCAAGTCTATTTTATAAAGAACAGTGAATTAACACGTGTTAGAAAAATTAAACAAAATATATCGGTTCTAGAATCAGTCACTCTTATTGCTCCTTGTCTCCCTAATTTTCTGTGTATAATGTCTATGTAGGAGCTAAAAATAACTTACACTCATAGCATGCGGTGTAACCGTCCTAGTTTTGTGTGTAATGTCTGAGTAGGAGCTAAAAATAACTTACACTCAAACCATGCGGTGTAAACGTCCTAGTTTTGTGTGTAATGTCTTAGTAGGAGCTAAAAATAACTTACACTCAAAGCATGTGGTGTAAACGTCCTAGTTTTGTGTGTAATGTCTGAGTAGCAGTTAAAAATAACTTACACTCAAAGCATGCTGTGTAGCCTTCCTCTCCATGTGAGAACGGCTGCACGTAGAGAGAAATGGAGAGCGATTCAATGTCTGGAAACACCAGGGCCTTGCTGGTGTCATCATGTGCTGTGATTTTATTGGACTTCGTGTTTTTCTTATCGGAACCTGTTACGTTCACGTACAGGTAATCGTAGTCCGACAGCTGCAAAGTCCGAAACTGATTAAGAAAAGAAAGAAACAAATGAAAAAACAACTGGATGAGGACAGATGCTTACTCAACGTATATTAACGTTTTGTCATTTGTTAATTGAGAGAAAACTCATCACAAACACACTCAAACAAGACAAGAAAACAACCAATCGAACTACATTTTATTTCGAAAATGATATGCACATTTTACTTCTTATTCATCAATCTAAGTTAGTGTGTCTGTATATGCTCACAGCTGTATCTAAGTTAGTATGTCTGTACATGTTTACAGCTTATTGATCAATGTTTGTAAATATGTCTCTATATATTTACAGCTGTATCTAGCTCACTGTGTTAATATGCCTGTATGTATTAATAGCTGTATCTAGCTATGTGCGGCCCAGGGTGGTAGAGAATTAACATCTTGCCCATCTCAAAGAAAACTTCACAGAAACCTCCATAGAATTTTAATGTCACTTATTAAACAATGAAGATGTATGCCCACAGTATTTAGTAAACGAATGAGAAATGAACTAACTCTCTTGTAACATCAGATCTATCTGTCTACTTATGGTCACATGGTATGAAACAACAAGGATAGATTCACACGTGATAGTGATGTAGAAATTAGAGTATAATAGCACCTCGAGGATTTAAATGAGAGTATAGTAGTAACTATAGGATTTAAATGAGAGTATAATAGCAACTAGGATTTAAATGAGAGTATAATAGCAACTCTAGGATTTAAATGATAGTTTGAAGCAAAATGTGGATGCAGAAATGAAGTTTAATAACAAGAAGAGGGCAGAAGCAAGGCTTTAAAGAACAAAATGAATGCAAACATGAGAATTGAGAGTTTGATAGCAAGTTGTGGCAGAATTGAGGATTTAATTAATACAAAAGTGAATAGTTAGGATGTAAAAGCAGAAAGTGAATACATTAGTAAACAGTGAGGATTTAATTAATGCAAACGTGAGTAATTAGGATGTAATAACAGAAAGTGAATGCAGAAATTAACAGTGAGGATTTAATTAATGCAAACGTGAGCAATTAGGATGTAATAACAGAAAGTGAATGCAGAAATTAACAGTGAGGATTTAATTAATGCAAACGTGAGTAATTAGGATGTAATAGCAGAAGATAAATGCAGAAATGAACAGTGAGGATTTAATTAATGCAAACGTGAGTAATTAGGATGTAATAAGTGAATGAAGAAGTGAACAGTGAGATATGATAGCAGAAAGTGAATGTTTGAACAAAAGATTTCAGGAGAGAATAAATTCGGCGATGAACTAAAATTACTTGACATAATCTAGAGTTCTGGGATCTTAACATAATCAAGATTTTTTAGGACTCGACATAATCTTGATATAATCAAGACTGTTTGTAACTTGACATAATCACGACTTTTGGGATCTTGATATAATCAAGACTGTAACTTGACATAATCAAGACTGTAGGCATCTTGATATAATCAAGACTGTAACTTGACATAATCAAGACTGTTTGTAACTTGACATAATCAAGACTTTAGGCATCTTGATATAATCAAGACTGTAACTTGACATAATCAAGACTTTAGGGATCTTGACATAATCAAGACTGTTTGTAACGTGATATAATCAAGACTGTTTGTAACGTGATATAATCAAGACTTGTTTGTAACTTGATATAATCAAGACTGTTTGTAACTTGATATAATCAAGACTGTTTGTAACGTGATATAATCAAGACTTTAGGGATCTTGATATAATCAAGACTGTTTGTAACTTGACATAATCAAGACTTTAGGGATCTTGATATAATCAAGACTTTAGGCATCTTGACATAATCAAGACTTTAGGGATCTTGACATAATCAAGACTGTTTGTAACTTGATATAATCAAGACTGTTTGTAACGTGATATAATCAAGACTGTTTGTAACGTGATATAATCAAGACTGTTTGTAACGTGATATAATCAAGACTGTTTGTAACGTGATATAATCAAGACTTCTAAGGGACTTGATGTAATCACAATTTTGGTGGATTTGACATAATCACGACTTTGGGTACTTGATATAATTACGACTTTGGGGATCTTATTAAATTTTGACAGTCAAATTACTCAAATATGAAATGAAGTCGTGCAGAGATCGACTCTGACACAGAATTAAGATTCATAAAGTGTCCTTTAGATATCAGTTTACTTTAGATAAAATGCCACTTCTGGGTTACTTAAATCGCTCCATGCTTTATCACAAACATATCTAGAGTTTGGTATGGGGCAGAGTCTAATCTGGTGGATTAGAGCATCTGGTACATATATGGGGATGAGTCTAATCTGGTGGATTAGAACATCTGGCACATATAGGGGGCTGGGTCTAATCTGGTGGATTAGAACATCTGGCACATATAGGGGGCTGGGTCTAATCTGGTGGATTAGAACATCTGGCACATATATGGACCAGCAACGGAATCCTGAGGCACACATCCATGACACAAGCGTTACCTTAGTGACCGCTGCTTTCAATAATCGGTGGACAAATTATTTCGCTAAGAAGTGTAATTATTTCCATTAGTTACGACTCTCAATGATAGCTCACTTTAATCTTGATTGTTTTTAGGTTTTGAGGTCTTTTGAGCGTCAGACTGCTGTCAGTGTGGCCACGTTCATACACCCATGGATGGTCCACATGACTTTTGACGATGCCATTTTTATTAGCGTGTTCTTTCCCGAAAATCGTCTTGTTCAGCGTGTGCACTTCAACTGTTAGAAGAAAACAAAACAAAAACAAAACAATTATAGGCTTTACAACGCTTCCTTTTGTAAGCGTACACAGTCTGATCTTTCAACTTTTATTTCACTGCGGAAACACAAAAGTTTAATAAACATTTACATCTACTTTCTCACCATCTTACCACATCACTATGACACTGAGTGCTCTCCCTTTCATTTCGTCACTTATTCATGAGTACTCTAATTACATTCTCACTCATTAGCTTCTATCACTTCATCAAATGCTCACACTTCATACAACACTTAATGTTGAAGTTCATCAATCCCAGACACACATCAGGGGCTATTGTCTCATCTTGTTACTTTCTTCTAAAATTTAATAAACTTATATTTAGATGATTGTCTCCTTCGTCAATTAGTTCCTCGCAAATATTTTTCCACATCTACTCCCCCTAGATCACACATGTACTTCCCTAGATCACACATGTACTTCCCTAGATCACACATCTATTCCTCTAGATCACATGTCTAAACTCTCACTAAAGCATTTACTTTAATTCCCATCTTGTTTGAATGCAATTTTTAAAAACATGATTGACCATAGCAAAACTGTCGTCATTGAAACAAGTCGCGACTAATGCGACTGGAATAAACAAATTACTTTTTCTTTCGTATGCTGTCTAAATTAAAGTAAAAATAATCTTTATCAATTCGAACGCATGATATGTACATCTGATCTGCACTGCACTAAACTGATATACTGTTTGTACTAAACTGATATACTGTTTGCACTAAACTGATATACTGTTTGTACTAAACTGATATACTGTTTGCACTAAACTGATATACTGTTTGCACTAAACTGATATACTGTTTGTACTAAACTGATATAATGTTTGCACTAAACTGATATACTGTTTGCACTAAACATCAAACTTACCTATTCAGAGGTAAACAATTAAAATACAAACGAAACAAATTTAACTTGTTTGCAACAGTCATCAACTGATTTACATGTGTTGTCAGTGGTTAAATGTTGATTAATAAACTTAAACACTATTTTACTCTTGACAATAGATCTTGAAATTTGAACGCTTTGGCAATTGATAAACGTCACACTCTTTTGAAACAGACCTACAACATTAAATTCTGTGGCAACCGGCTTTACGCTGTTTGTCACAAGATCATCGTTATCCTCTCTAACAATAAACTTACATAGTTACACCCACTGATAATAGGTCGATAGTATTATACCTTTGACACTAGATCTATAGTTTTCAGTATTATACCTTTGATAATAGATCTATAGAGTATTCATTATTATACCTTTGACAATAGATCTTTAGAGTATTCATTATTATACCTTTGAGAATAGATCTATAGAGTATTCATTATTATGCCTTTGACAATAGATCTATAGAGTATTCATTATTATACCTTTGACAATAGATCTATAGAGTATTCAGTATTATACCTTTGACAATAGATCTATAGAGTATTCATTATTATACCTTTGAATCTAGATCTACAGTATTCAGTATTATACCTTTGACAATAGATCTATAGAGTATTCAGTATTATACATTTGACCATAGATCTACAGTATTCAGTAATATACCTTTGACAATAGATCTACAGTATTCAGCAATATACCTTTGACAATAGATCTATATAATATTCAGTATTATACCTTTGATAATAGACTACCATCACACATGGGCAGCCAACACGTTACACTGTCAATAGACCTACATCATTACAACGTTTTGCAATAGAGTTACATCGTTAAAACTTTTGTCATTAAACCTACATTACAATATTTGGCAATGGAGTTACGTCGTTATAATTTTTGTCAATACACCTACAACATTACAACTTTTGGCAATGGAGTTACATCGTTACATTTTTTGTCAATAGACCTACAGCACTACAACTTTTGGCAATGGAGTTACATCGTTACAATTTTTGCCAATACACAAACAACATTACAACTTTTGGCAATGGAGTTACATCGTTACAATTTTTGCTAATAGACCTACACCGCTACAAATATTTGGCGATAGAACTATAGATATTTGCGAGTACAGGACAACGTAAAACGTCATAAACAATTCACACTGATTCATAAATGATAACAAATAACAGATCTCTCTGGCAACAGACCTATACTAATTGACAAGATATAGACAAGTCACTCGCTATGAAAACAGACAAATCAATCACTGTGTAATTGACTTTCACTCATTCACAAGAATGTGTGCAGCATATAATGCTTTGGCATGGACTGGCGATAAAGACAGATAAGAGGGGAGTAATACGTGAGAGAAAGTTTCGACTTACAAGCAATAAAGACTGAGAGATATAGGTTGGCATATGCGCCGTACTTATCCCTTCATGAGATCCATCTTCTGACTCAACACTAACTTTTTCTCTGCTTCTTTTTTTTGCGCCTTTGTCGTTTAAGGTTTCGGCTAATGCAGCTAAAACAACACTATTTTTTATTTCACCATTTGTTTTTACTAAATGTTGTAACGTCTATGGAAGCAGCCATTTTGCATTATCATATCAGGTGACATTGCTGTAAATGGTATGAAGGCAGTGTTAAGTAAATGTGACTTGGAAATGTTATATGACCATGTTGTACCGTGTGCTGAAAGGGCAATAAATGTATTATACGACATGTTTTCCTCAACAGTTTGTTATTTGTCTTATTTTGTGCGGAGGCTTTAATAGCAATAGTCCTAAATTGATTCATAAAACAAAAAGAAAAAAGTTACCATCTTTGGCGGTACATTCGAACTTGAAAGTGAAGTTGTCTGCCTGTTTGGAGTAACACGTAATGTTTCCATTAAATATCTTGAGAAAAGAGGCGGGCCTGTAGGTAAGATTACATTCCTGTTGCCAGTGACAATTCAGTACCTGCATGATGGGAAGTTAAACATTTCAAATTGTACATTTTCTGCAGAACATTGACTTTATAAAATTTTACACTCGCATAGCAAAACATTGTTCTGAGTAGAAACTCTTATATAGTTATGAATATATTTAGCTGACAATTTTCAATGAATATTTACTGCCCTTGGTAGGAATGATGTACAATTTAGACTAGAATTATTGCCCACTGTGGAAATTCTTCAGAACAGAGTACACTAGTCATAATTTAGAATTTTAGGTTTCTATGGTAAATGTTTATGATTTTGATGATCATCATGACCACCACCACCACTACCATCATCATCTCTGCCACCTTTATTATTATATCTTTCCAAACACTCAATACTCGTTATACTAGTTATACTCGTTATACTAGTTATACTCGTTATACGAAATACGAACTTCAACGTCACTTTTATATCATTGCAAATACATACATACATACATACATACATAATATAGCTCTGGTAGTTGGTATGTGTAGTTGTCTCATTCCAGAAGTGTATTATGTACTTGTGTTTGTCTAGTTGTGTTGTGCAACTATTTCTTTCCAGGCTTGTAGTATATACCTATCTGAATTTAATCAGGTCATATCACTATTTTCTTTCTACAGATAGGTGTATCTTTTCCCATGCAGTGCCGTCTTAACTCATGGGCACGCTGGGCAGTTGCCGGGGACCTAAAATAGCATAAAGTCCCCTTGCTTGTGTATGTATTATGAGTGTTTGTGTAGGCAAAGGCCCCAGTGCACTTCTTTGCCTGTGGGCCTATAATGCTGTTAAAACGGCCACGTTCCCCTGTCTTTCTAGATACATACTGACTCATTCTGTCTTTTCAAATGCATACCGTTAGCCTCTATATCTTTACCCATGTATATGTCATTCTTTAATTATATATATATATATATATATATATATATATATATATATATATATATATATACTGAGTGCATGTGTATGTGAGTGCTAATTTTTCCTGCACAACACACACACATTTATATATATACGCCCGAAAGCACACACACTTTCACCATACACACAAAGATAGATACATATACACACATACTTACATACACACAAAGAGAGATACATATACACGCACATACATACAGACATAAGCAAACGTATTCAATATTCCAAACTAATAGCAAACGTGGGACAAAAGAGAAGTTTTAGAGTTAACGGGAAGAGGTGAGTTACACAGTTTGTAAAGAGTAACCCGAATCTTTGAAACTCACCTTTGCATACAAGTCAGGGTCGAGTCCTTGGCAGCTGCCATTGTAGCCTACCACTGTAGCGTTAGAAATCTGTCCACTGTCTGGGCATGAGAAGTTGAAGCCACGTCTCTTGAAGTCGTCTGCTGTGACGAAGAAAGTTGTGTCGTCCTTGCATGTAAAAACTGGGGAAAGATGAAGAACATGACAGCTTTAATGTTGACAATTTGCAGTGTCCTCGGAAGAATAGAGTGGAAGAAGATGACGAACATTACAGCTTAAATGTAAACCGTTTGTATTAGTATGATTGTCTCCATGGTCTTATAATTACAGAGGTCGGGTCACTACTGCAGTCTGGAGAGCATTTATAATACAGGATACTGATTTTGTTATAGCGTAATAAAACACAAAAGGAAAACATTTGTCGTATTCTATACTCTGTAATTAAATCAATTAACTGTGTAATATGTTACTAGATCTGGCCTTGAGTATTAATTAACTGTGTAATATGTTACTAGATCTGTCCTTGAGTATTAATTAACTGTGTAATATGTTACTAGATCTGTCCTTGAGTATTAATTAACTGTGTAATATGTTACTAGATCTGTCCTTGAGTATTAATTAACTGTGTAATATGTTACTAGATCTGTCCTTGAGTATTAATTAACTGTGTAATATGTTACTAGATCTGTCCTTGAGTATTAATTAACTGTGTAATATGTTACTAGATCTGCCCTTGAGTATTAATTAACTGTGTAATACCTTACTAGATCTGTCCTCGAATCAAATCGTAATGATGAAGGAACAAGAAAAGTGAGAAGAATTAGAAAGGAAGACAAGAAAGAAAGACAAGTTAGAAGAAAAAAGAAAGAAAGACAAGAAACTAAGAAGGAAGATCAGAAAGACATAGTAATTGAGCAATGTAAGACACACATGAAGAAACAAAATACTGATTTATGAAAAATTAAAATAATGAATTCAGTCTTTTTAACAGAAGACGAAGATTGTTGTTTTGTCTTTATACATGTATTTTTGCAGAGCAAATGAAATGCTTGTGAATTTGCGAAAATGCCCTTATTTAACTCCCTTTAGTTTTCTATGCAATTCAATGTCTATGTATAATCGAGTGTTTATTTGTTTGTTTATTGATTTGTTTTAAAATGATTTTAATAAGTTTCTTTTATGAGAATGCACTGAAATAAATATAAACACTTGCCCAATGACCCCCCCCCCCAAAGAATACACAACAAAAAGAACAAAGAACGCACAACAAAAAGAACAAAGAACACACAACAAAAAGAACAAAGAACACACGACACAAAGAACAAAGAACACAACACAAAGAACAAAGAACACACAACAAAAAGAAGTTGTAAATAAGTATATGGTGTGTTTGCTATTCGTTCTGACAGTCTAAATTCTAAATCATATGTCGCAAAATTCGTGTAAATAAAAAAAGAAAAATAACTCGCCATTTTTCATATCTTTTTTTGAATTCCCTGATGACGCAGTACCTGTCCCGTTTTTTTTCGGTTTGGGAGTTTTGGGGGTCTTGTCTTTCTTGGCATCACAGGACGAGAGCACAAGACCAGCCATAAGGAACCATAAGAAAATCACACGCATCCTGGCATGTAAAGAAAAATAAATGGAAAAAATGAAAGTGTCCCGAACTGAAGTTCCTGAGACAATTGTTACTTCTAGTACCGATGCTGCTGATGCTGATGGTGCTTGCTGGTAAAATGGCTGGACCACATCGGCTAGAATTGGGTGTGTCTGCAGCGTGTTTCACCCAGATTTCTTGTCACGTCACGTGCTTATCGTGGGTTCTCAATTACATAACCGAAATTTATTTTTAGATCTTATGATAGCAAAAGCATGTTAGCAGAGGTTGTATTTCATCAAGGAACAAGAAAATGAGGAGCAAGAAACAAGGGAGCAAAGTCAACGTTGTGAAGAAAGGAATCATTGTTTGCTTCCCCGACTTAAAATGTTAATTAAAAGGAATCATTGGCTGCATCCCCTAACTTATTATGTTAATTAAAAGGAATCATTGGCTGCTTCCCCTAACTTATTATGTTAATTGAAAGGAATCATTGGTTGCATCCCCTAACTTATTATGTTAATTGAAAGGAATCATTGGCTGCTTCCCCTAACTTATTATGTTAATTGAAAGGAATCATTGGCTGCATCCCCTGACTTATATGTTAATTGAAAGGCTGATAATATAAGTATTTTTTTTTCTTTTAATATTTTTTCAGTCACGAAATAAAATGTTGCAATACTTTATAATAATTGAATACCTCTTGATGAATTAATTCCATAATTTGTTTATATTATTCTAATGTTGATATATTTATTAGTTTCCTTAGTTTATCTATTAGGTGAAAGTCCAAAATGGAAACGGGTGGAGGGGGGATATAAGCTGTGTTTGAATGAGTGAGTGTGTGTAGAGTGGGTAGGACTATGTCACGGAAAAATAAGAGAGGTAATCAGAAAATTAACTTTTATCCTCGATTATCGCCACTTAGCCATCGCGCGACGCAACAGACGTTAGCAAGTGTCGTCTGCTAGCGAAATGACGTATTTAATTACGTGCAGTCAGCACGTTTGTTTACATTTACTGTCAAGTATTGTGTCCAGCAAGTTTGTTAATTTCATGATTCCAATATTTTTATAAAAATACAATTGATTAATTATTTGAGTTAGATGTTCAAAAATTGTGATTACAATATCTTGAAAATGTGTTTGATTTTTATTATCAATTATTATTACAAATTTAATTAGGGACTATATTACTAGAAGTATTGCACCTCAGTGTAATGCACCTTTTTAGCATGGGCAAAGCAAGGATACACGCGGGAGTTTGATCTGAGAGAGTGAGTGAGAAATGATTTTGCATAAAAGGACTGACGGGAGCTATTAATTTAGTGTGCGTCTGTCTGGACTACAGAGAGGTGTAAGGCCATCGTACCTACACTGAGTCTGGACAATCTTTCCATCACCATTATGACCAGGGAGGAAAAGAACTGAATATTCTCCACGTAGAATATAGAATTAGAGGTGTGTTTTGGTCACACTCAATTCATCATGGCAGCCTATAAAGCTTGTCCTTATTATTCTACGTTTGGATCAGAACCTTGGGCAATAGCTGGCCATCAGGGGAATGAGCTGAAGGGACCAGGATTGCGCCGAGAGAAGAATATTCCACGCCACTCATGTATCGGAGCTGCTGCCGCTGTAGACAGCCCTCCGTTGATAGATTTTGGATCTTGGAACCGTCGCAGAAGACAGGTGTCTGAGAGCTCCATTTTGTTACTGTCGTGGAAGACAGCCGTCCGTGTTCTTCGTCATAGAACCGGGTACCCCAGCGTTGAGCAACGTGGGGCGAGTATTCGCAAGTTTGTACGTACTGCACTCTCCGTGAACCGAGTTTTCATCGCCAAGCGTTTATTTTTCAGAGGACAGAAACTGTAACTTTTTCTGTTCGCCAGCGTGTCGGCAATTGTGACTATTTCGTTTTTTGTGCTGTGTTCCTGCGTCGACAATTCAGCGTGTTTCAAACACTAGTAAGTAGGAAAACTTTTATTAGAGGTGCATTACTAGGTAGGATAGTTAGAATATAAACATTTTCACAACTGAACTATTTTTCATGAACATTTAACTTTGACTTTTATTTAATGAATAATTTTTGCGGTTATCGCCGCAGTTCTAAGTAAAATTAACATTTGTTGACGTTGGGTTTTTCCACCCACTAATTTTAAGCTAGTAAATTTTAAGGTTAGATATTTTTCTGCGGTCATTATCGCTGGTTGTGCTGTAGTGGGGCTACGCCCAAAGTATTTTTGTGCCACTCGATTTTGGCGGAAGTAGTGAAAACGGTCATCACCGTTTATTGTTTGATTATATTTATTGTAGTTTACTCATCATATTTTTTTTATTATCATCGCTCATGTTTCCCCGCCCCATGGATGCCTTGTGTGGATGTTACCAAATGAATGACTAACACCGTGTGAGAGTTAAGCCCGTTTTCCATTTTAAAATCCTTTTTAAAATCAAATTCTTTGTTAACTCTTTCTGAAGAGTTGGGCTTCCTTTCTCTGGTTTTGAAAGTGTATGTTGGTGCGGTTGTTTGTTTGTTCGTTCCGTACGTCCCTCACACGACATTCACACGCCTGCTCACACACACTCACGCCAGCTTTCACATTTTACCCCACATCTCAGAATAAAGTTAATCCTATCCCCCAAAAGATTATTCGTGGTGTCTGAGTGTGAGAATGATCATCAACATATGATCGTTCGATGTGATACCGGCAAGTCGCGGTTACTGGGTCTGACCCCCCCTACCCACCGAGGAGGAGATAGGGGCCAGCAACAAACCAGCAACGACAAGACCAAACTCACCGCGACAGACTATTGTTATCGTTCATGAGAAAGCCGTCTCCATGGCATCAAAGCAGTAGCGCCGTCTACTTAAACATTAGATTTGTAGTTTTGGTTTGACCTGGCCATGTATTATACAACTTTTAAGCTGATGCAAATGTGAACGTGCTTTTGGATAGATGACATTTTTGTTGAAAGAATGTGGGTTAGAAGATGTGAAAAAGTCATCAATATTAATTAGCTGAAGGTGGATTTTAAATATGACTGAGCAAAAGTGTGAGTCTAAGTAGAGATGTGCATGGTTTCAAGAGTAAGAAAAACCAGGGTTGAAATTCTATTTACTTTTTGCAAACAACTCTTCAGATGAACGATAAGACAATAATGAGTCACTCCCTAAAATTTTGGTGTTGTACAAAAAACAGAAGACCCGTTGCTAGATAAAGACTTTTCTATATTGTGAGAATGGTGTTGTACAAAAGAACAGAAGACCAGCATTAAACATGTGTATACACGAAACGTTTTAGAAACATATCCTCATTATTACTTCACTCTCTCCATCTATGAAGTAACGGGTTTACTCACGAAAGATAAAATGATCATGCTAATTAGTTATTTTTAATCTTTCTACACGCACACTTTGTGATCCGGTAACACCATTTAAAAATAAATGTAGCTGGCAGTAGACAACACTATTTGCGTGAAAAGTGTTAACATGAAGAATTTAATACTTTTGTTATTATCAAAGAGTCAATCGACCTGCAGGTGTTATTTCTAAATGCGTTGTTTATTACACGTGTGCAATAATTTGATTGGTTTTTTGACCTCTGTGTGTGTTTACTTTGACCACTAGGTTATGATTTTCTGATGTTCTGTGTGCGTTTACTTTGACCACTAGGTTCTGATTTCCTGATGTTCTGTGAGCGTTTACTTTGACCACTAGGTTCTGATTTTCTGATGTTCTGTGTGCGTTTACTTTGACTACTAGGTTCTGATTTTCTGATGTTCTGTGTGCGTTTACTTTGACCACTAGGTTCTGATTTTCTGATGTTCTGTGTGCGTTTACTTTGACTACTAGGTTCTGATTTTCTAATGTTCTGTGTGCGTTTACTTTGACTACTAGGTTCTGATTTTCTGATGTTCTGTGTGCGTTTACTTTGACTACTCGGTTCTGATTTTCTGATGTTCTGTGTGCGTTTGCTTTGACTACTAGGTTCTGATTTTCTGATGTTCTGTGTGCGTTTAGTTACTGGGTTTTGGTATTTTGATGTTTGTTTCCTTTTAGTCTGTCTACTAGCTTTTGAAAAAGTATTATGATGTTTGTTTCTTTTCACTCTGACCGCTAGGTTTTGACTGGCCTTCTGACTTCTTATTTCTGGTCTGACACTTTGATGTTTTGAATTTACTGACATCTTCTCCCGAATAATAAATAAGAACAAAATTTAAGTAGACTAATCGTTAATTAAAAAGAGCTCGATTTAAGTACAGTAAACACATTTTAAGTATAGTGAGTACGATTTAAATATAGTGAATACGATTTAAATATAGTGAGTACGATTTAAATATAGTGAGTACAGATTGAAATCGTTTAGATAGGTACACGAGTCATTATTTATTGATGTCCTAGGAAAATTCTGTTTGCAAATCTTTCACACTGCTAAACTTTCACATTGTGCATTAATGTATTTAGTGGCATGTTTATGGGAATTGCCACCACCCCCTTCCCAGAGCGACAATGACGGCCTAAAGGACCGAAATCGGCCGAATCCTGCCTGCCAACGATTATCCAACAATTTCTGCCATTTTTATCCACTGTTTTTTGTTTTTTTTGCGTTCCAAGATTTCTGGCGCCATGGGCAACACTGATCCCCTTTCGTTCGCTAGTGATTGTGCATCATTATTAATTAAGAAGCCATCGGGGTTATCTTTCCTTGGTGAAATTCTTGTAGCGCTACAAACGAATATATTAACTCGTCAGAACGACATATCCCCCATACAAACCCTAGCTTGACGACAGCTTGGAAAAACCTGCGCTAATAAACAGGGGCGTCTTTAGTTTGCGTCAGTGCACCAATCGTGTCGCACTTTGTACAGTTCTGACCTATTTTCAAGGAGCTAACAGCAAAGCCTTTTGTCGACCATTGCTATAAATAACACTGACGTTTGTGCAAATGTACACATTAAACATCTGCGCTTGGTATCGATTTGTATGTGTCTTTGAATCAATATTGCTAGCATAGGGCTGCTGTTGTCAAGAACATAATGTGGATGGACAGGTTAATCATTGTTTCTGTCGGTCGAGTCGTGGGAGTAAGATCGATTTTGTTATTATCTAGACACACCAATAACTGGCGTGCAAACCGAGTCTTGCTGTCAGTATGGTTTCTATAGTTCTGAATTAATTATTGCGCGTGGTGAAACATACTCGCTGATTGGTCCTCAGGAAAACGAAAGTAGAAATACAGGATTATGTCGAAAATGCATTGCAGACAAATACCGAAGTGGGTGCTCTATTTGTATGCAGTGCAGTTGTAGAAAAGTACTAAACACACAGTGAATACATTAAACTGTATTTAACTTGCTAATAAAATATTTACACCTCATTAGAATGTATGTAACCTGCTAATAAAATATTGACACCCCAATAAATGGTATTAACTTGCTAATAAAATATTTACACCCCATTAGACTATATTTAACTTGCTAATAAAATATTGATACCCCATTAGACTGTATTTAACTTGCTAATAAAATATTGATACCCCATTAGACTGTATTTAACTTGCTAATAAAATATTGACACCCCATTAGATGGTATTAACTTACTAATAAAATATATATACCCCATTAGACTGTATTTAACTTGCTAATAAAATACTCACACCCGATTAGACAAAGTGTACTTTTTTGAGTTGTATTTACAAGGTCCATTAACATCAAACATATTTGTATAAGGAATTGTTTCCTTCGTTAATAGAACCAGAGACAAAATAATTAAATGCATATTTTGTCCACAATTTCATTTGTAATTTTTAAGTCACAATACGTATTCTACAGAACAACATGCACAAATGCCATCAGAATAACGCTAAGTCCCTTCGCTTCTACTGCCACTGTGGGGTCGGATCCATTCCAGCACCAAACGTGACTTTGCTGGGGTCACAATGCGGAAGTAAACTAGGTCTTGACGTCCTAGTCGAAAAAGAAGGTTCGATCGTAATAAGGTCAATGCAAATGGTAAAACGGTCAGTAAATGGTAACGATCTCCACTTTGGTGCTCTATTTATAGCACACAGTAAATAGTGAAGATAGTGAAGATAAGACAATGGACTCATTTTGCATCATGTTAAAGGGGTTTCCCCATCGTATGCCCCACGACGATGTTCTGAGATATACCAAAGAAAAAGCGAAAGTTGCAATTTTCAAAATAACTTATGGCCCCACAGACAACACACCTACTCGCTCTTGGATTCTTTCATTATTCTCAGGTACTTATCGGTAATCTATCTATCTATCTATCTATCTATCTATCTATCTATCTATCTATCTATCTATCTATCTATCTATCTATCTATCTATCTATCTATCTATCTATCTATCTATCTATCTATCTATCTATCTATCTATCTATCTATCTATCTATCTATCTATCTACCTATCTATCTATCTATCTATCTATCTATCTATCTATCTATCTATCTATCTATCTATCTAAATAGAAAGTTAAAAGTTAATTCGATAGTTCAAAGCAATTTCAAATATATTGTTTAGTTTGATATATCTTCCTTGTTATATATGAAAATTAAAATAGAAAAATGAAATGCAATGCTAACGTTACTAATGACAATGAAGAAAATATAAACTAGAGGCTATTATTCCTCTTGATGTTATATATTTATTAAGCAATCGTTTATTGAATTTGACTTGATTAATATTAATTTCAGGTTCAGATCAAGAAAAGTGTGTCCAATACATGAATAATGCAGAATTGACATACATGAGTCAAACATTCGTAATTGAAGTCAGTATACCAGACAAGGGGATAATTCCTTGCTACGATGATTGGCTTCCTCATGGTGAGGTAACTCGAATGTGTTGTCATTAATTATAATTATTATTTAATTATTATTTGCTCATGTAATCTATTTTCAGAAATTTTAAGGAGCGTGAATATTTACACGGATGTGAGAATGGATTGAATTAAAACAAAAGACTAATTATTAGTTAATACATCTTACTCTTGCTACACATACTCACATACATAGAGCATCAGAAAAGAAATTTAAAACCAAAAATGGCAAAACATTTATCTGGAATACATTGTTGAATAAATATTAATTAACTTGCTCACTCTTTCACACACACATACTCACAAGCACACACAATATATACACTGGTGAAAATAAACGAACCTGCAAACAACCACATTCACATACATGAGAAAGTAAATGAAACCGATGCTGCAAAAATATGGTTATTCTTGCAGGTTGGGGAGTCACTCAGTTGTGGTCTGGAAGCACTTTCAATTTCAGAGTTATTCCTGAACAGCCCCCAAACATCTGCAACATCAGAACACATATCTAACTCCCAGGATGTCAATCTTGGTGAATGCAGTAATTTTGATTTACTCAATCCTTCTGACCACAAAATGGCAGGGTCATTTGCAAATGAACAGCACACGGTCAGTAGGTGGCCTGATTCGTGTCCAGGACAAGCTGTTTTTGCCACCTCAGACCAGTTCACCCAAATGAGCATGTCAGAAGGTTAGTAGAGGTTTAGATTAAAATAGCATGCAATCACCTTGTGTTGCCAAGGCCACCTAGTTAATGGCTATTGACATTTTTATTAATTAAGCACCGATAACTAATTACAAGTGATGTGTATCTTATTTTATGGTATTCATAATTCTCCCGCAGACACTACTCGTCTCTCACTTGACGGATATGCAGGTACTGTAAACATTTTCTCTTTTCCACAACAATAAAGACAAACATTTATCATCATACAATATTTCCGTAGGTGAAAACGTCTTAAAGAGAAGATAAATCCATCTATATTTAGCAAGGTCCAATTTACCCACTTTCTTATCAATATGTGTAAGAAGGTCAATAAATTTAACAATAAATTTATTGAATCAACAATCAAATACACAACTTATGAATATAATCAAAAGAGTATTGACATTTATATAACTTCACAGCAATGTTCAATTAACGCTGGTCAATCATTCAGTTTATCCTAGCATAGACATAAGCAGTCAATTAACCATATATACATAATCAAATTCATGGATATCATATCATAGAAATGATAGTAGAGTTTCAGAGAAATAATTGAAGTCAATTTACATAACCTGTTCAAAGATGGCGGCTGAGGCTGACCTGTGTTTCACAATCATGTGATTTGCAACAAGTCATTGTCTTTCATATTTAAATGAAGTCCCATGTTCGCCTTCTAGAGACATGTTACACAACTGGTCCAGAATCTTTGTTTAACTCTCCAAGCACTCCTTATAAAATCATCCTGATTTTCATAAGCTCCATCAAGCACATCAGGCCGACTGTTCTTGATTTTCCATGCATGTTTACTCAACACACCGCAAGGAACATTCAAAATAATTTTCGTGAATTCTTAAGACCAAACGTAAGCCACGATTTTCGCCATTTTCGAACGGAATTCACAGGAATCAATTTACAGCAACATGTTTTACTGATAACTTGGCAACAATGCCAGATTCACACACCGGTAAAATCTAAAGCACAGTAGTCGCCATAGCATGATGTGACAAAAATTAAACAAAAAAGGCCTGCCTCTCATAAGCTAACGATCACCTTTAGGTCCAGACTCAATGTGATTAGAATAAAGAAACCTTTAGTCCATTCCCACTGGATGATTTTGTTATGTACACGTATGAGACTATTAATTAGAAAAACTACTCATCCAGTTGGAACTGGTTTGGATTACATGAACAATTTTCTAGCATATTCTGAACTCGAGTTGTTTATTTCCGACTCTGAATCTTACAAAAATGCTATTATAAGTAGTGCTCAATATCGGGTTACTTTAACAATTTAACTCTTTATATATCAACTAAGTCGCCACACTACCTATCTGAGTCAATGTCTCTATTTCAGTCGCTCTCACTCTTTGTCTGCCTCCCTGACACACACCTATCTGAGTCAATGTCTGTATTTCCGTCACTCTCACTCTTTGTCTGCCTCCCTGACTCACGTTTGTGTTCAAATTACATTATGTATTATTACACTCACAGTAAACAACAGTGTATTAATTTGTGCAATTATGATAACTATTCCTTTAATCGAATCATAATTACAACTAATGCTAGAACAAAAATGTCTGCCTAGGGTACAATAGGTCAAAACACATCTGGAACCCATAGAACCCACACACCGCTTTATAAAAAAATCACCAGCATGAAAGATTTTGAAATGTATCAGTGTGAAGTTGACTTTTAAGAAAATGAGTAATTTATATTAACTCTTATATAAATTCACTCCATACACAAGGGGTCTAAATGGTGAAGATAATGCAATACAAAAAGAATTGTGGTCTATCAATAATTCCCTCCATTCAGGCATCTGTCTGTGATATTTGCATTCCAGAGTAACTACTAATCTGACATAATACCCCTTTATGAAATGCAAGACACTTCACATTCATTCTCATTATGTCCTACTTTTTTAATTCAAACATTCCTTCCCCCCACCCCCACCCACATGCTTGCTCGAGATTTCTTCCAATTAAATACATGAAAGTGTGAAATGTAAGGGAAATCTGCAAGAATGTAATAAAGGAAAATTAAATAAATTCTTCTTAATAATATTCAATAAGCAGAATAAATGAATCTCTTGTAAAATCTAGAACATAACATATATACAATCTCTGAACTGTTTTGAATATTCCAAAACTAATCAAAGTTTCAAAACCATGACTTCAGTGCTTGGTGCGCTGACTTATGAATGTTTAGCACAGTTTAACACCACAAACGGGGAGGGAACAGGGTGGATTGATAAAAAGAAAGTGTACAGTGGGGAAACGTCGTTGTAGAGTACTGCTATTATCTATGTCACGTCTCTGCTGTTATCTATGTCATGTCGCCGCTTTCGTTACGTCATGTCTCCGCGTCACAACTTTATTCAGACTCTAAGTGGTTTGTCAGCACTACACAGGACGTTTGTTGTTGGTCACAGTGTCCGACATGCATACACCATTGATGTTTGTCTAGTAATTTAGCGTGTGTGTGTGTGTGTTTGTTTGTTTGCTTGCATGTATGTATGATTTTGCGTTCGTTTTTATTATATTGTTCCAGAAAGCACATGCGTTAAAAGTATCATTGACCCTGATGGACAAGTTCCAAATCACAGATATATTCTACAGCTCATGGGCATTCCTCCTGAAATCTCCCAGAGGGAGCTGTGTATCCTCTTGCAGGATCTTCAGCAGCAGATTGGTCAAAATCGCCAGCAAACAGTTTTGCACCTCACCAACAACAAAGATGCAACACACATTTCGGATCAGGATGGTAAATGCTTGGAACGTTTTCGCTCATATTCGAAATTAAAAATCAATTCATTGTCTCTTCGTCCTCAACTTTTATGTCAAAAACAAATCTTTTAAATAAGTCTGTAATGCGCATCAGCTCTTCAGTATTTGCGAATTCAAGTGCTCACGAGTTATCGGAATGTTTCGATCAGCCGTATATCTTTAGATTATAAAGTTGGCACTTTACAAAGCCATACTAAGCTCGTGAATAACCCGTTCAGCGTCATCGCTAAACGAAATGAATGGGTCATTGTGCTAAAAAACCCGCCCCCCCCTGTAATTATCAATAGATTTTAAAAATTTAAATTACTACTTATTATAGACGTATTGATTAATTTAAGATTACATGTTTACTTCAGACTGATTGGTTAAAATTAGAATGGCAAGCATGCTAAAACTAAGCCTGCGTGCGTGCGTGACCCATTTCATCCCAAGGACACTGAATTTTGTTGCAAACTTCGAACAATGCTCTTACAAATCTGCACCATGACGTCATTCACTTACGTAGACACTGTTCCATCTTTGAGAAGCATTTTCAGTCGTTCTTAGATCCTGTTGGTTTGTTTAGTCGGCCTTTTGACCCAAGAACTTGTGTGAGGCAGTATAAAGGTTGCACATTAAGTGGTTGGAGAGGCAATATAATCAAATCAATATGTTCGTTTCTGAACTTCTACCTCCATAATATTAGGAACGTATTTATACTAAAATGAATCTCCCACATATGAGGTACTCGTGAAGTGAGAGGTAGAGTGTATTTTCTCGCTCATATTGAGGCACTGTTGTTTAGTGATTTGTATAGTACGTTTTAAGAAAAGTAATTGCCCGGCCTTCTAGTATTTTGTGCGGCTCTCAGTTATGAAAAAAAGTAATTTAGATTTGTCTTTCCGGCATAACGCTAGCGCCTTTCGCATGTATACATCTAGCCTCTAAAAAAACCCCACACTTCCCGTACGATAATTTTGAATGAAGGGAAATCTTACCCTAACCGCACCTCAGCAAAAATTATCATCATCCTTTCTTCAGCTAATGCTAGTTTCTGTAAAGTCAAATTAAGGCAGCGCTAAATTTCAGGCATACTTCATCTCTAAACTCCTTTCTTTCTTTTACAAACAACTTACAAATCCTCAACAATATCCATTAGCCCGATATTCATGCAGCATTAAAAATATAGCATCAATCAAAATTCACAAGTATAATGTACTACATAATCAAATTAGTGAACATAGAAATAATGGTTCAAGTATATAAAGTATTTTCCAATTAAAATCAAAGGTCAATAACAAACATGTACGATATATTTCTAAGTCCGTTCTTTCTTTATCAGTAAGTTCACCTACCATAAGTTAACGAGTATCCTTATGACCGGACTCGAGTTTCATCAATATCATAGTGATTAGAATATAGGACTTTCTTCAACAAAGTAACTTTCAGTCCATCCCTTTTGGATGAATTTGTTATAAGCAAGGATGAGATCTTAAATCAGAAAAAAAACTACTCATCCAGTTGGAACTGGTTTGGATTGCATCAGCAAGTTCTAGCATATTCTCCATCTGAGTTGTTTACTCCAACTCTCACTTAAAAATATCACCACAAGCAGTGTCCAAGGCATGTCACTTTGACATTGGCAACAAATATATAATTATTAATTTTAGAAATTGGGATAAGTACATTTACTCTACTACACCTTTATTTTAATATTTCATTTCATTGTGCTGTTTATGCAGAAGTGCAGAAAATACTTTGTAAAGCTTACAAGGCTTTGCAAGGTGGGAAAATCACCTTGGAAATAACCACTGCACCAAAGCTTCCGGAACTGACATACTACACACATAGTGTCAACGTCACAGGAATAGACGAATCAGACGCTGAGATGCTCATGTACTACTTCGAAAACCCTTTGAAAGGGGGAGGTAATATTGAAGAGTGCATTTGGTATGATGATGAACAAATGCTCTACATTGCCTTCGTAGATGCTAAAGGTAACTGCAACTGTTTTTGTAACTCCTCTTGAAACCCAGAACGCGTTTCATTGTCATTGAAACTGTAAACGTCACGCTACTGTAACTTATCTTGAAACCCTGTAAGACTTAGGATGTCGTAACTCTCCTTTATAGTCAATAAAAGTTACATTACTGTAACTGCCCTTGAATCTGTAAGCGTTACAGTATACTAGCTCTTCTTAAACCTCTAAACGAATCAAGGTTTAAATGAATAAAGATCAGTAGTTTGATTTAAATCTGTAAAACAAAACACCAAAGAATGAAGTATTTACTTTCGTATCAAGTTAAAGTGGCATAGAATGCAATTAACATTCTGAGAAGATATTTATATCAAATAAAGTCGCTATTTAATTTCGGAGAAAATGAAAATAATGCTGACAAATATAGTTATATCAGGTGCATTGTTTTCTAAGTTTTTACCAAAATAAATACAAAATAAATCTGTCTCACTTAAATCTTTCCATATTGCAGTGAAAGAGAGAATATGTTATTTGTAAATATTATTCAATGTCATTGCAGTGAAAGAGAGAATATGTTATTTGTAAATATTATTCAATGTCATTGCAGTGAAAGAGAGAATTTGTTATTTGTAAATATTATTGAATTGCAGTGAAAGAGAGAATTTGTTATTTGTAAATATTATTCAATGTCATTGCAGTGGCACACAACGTTGTTTCGATGAAACACAACATTGAAGGTTTGACACTCCACGTGACCAAGGGAGGTAAACCGTTCCATCAGGTCATGGTCTCAGGCTGTGATATCAATCGCATTAAAGTTTACAAGATGTACTTCGAAAACCCAGTTTACGGCGGAGGTCCAATTAAAGACGTCAAAACTGACAGTTCTCGGAATCTAATGTTTATAACATTTAAGGAAGAGAAAGGTACGCTCAGTAATATTATTCAGTGAGTATATGTACGCTTGGACGCTTACGCTACAAAAAAAAACTTCATTAAAAGGAAAGTAAACGTTGATTAACTGTGTGTTAGTAAGAGAAACAAAACAGAACTCATCACACATTGAATCTTTGTTATGCTAAAAATATTCTGAGCTATATGATATTTGTCTTTGTGTCATTATGCTTTGTTATCTCTGAATAAATATCATGTTAAAGAAAGGATGCATACTAGTCACTTAGTATTTGCCGAGATTTGCCGAGATTTGCAAAGTTAGAACTAAACGTCATGTCAAAGAAAGGAAACACACTAGTCACTCTTATTATTTGCCGAGTTAGAACTACAAGCAAACAATGCAATTATCTATGACAACTCTCTCAGTACTACGCTCTTGCTATGCCTTTCATTAACACATATTCTGTCAATTGTGTTACAGTTGCACTATCCGTTTGTAGCCGACAGCATACGGTTTCCGGATGTCGTCTTGCTGTTACGCAGATGAATCCTAAAGCCACAACATTGAAACAGAGTTCATCAAACGCATCAGGTGTACTGGTTCACCCGCAGATTGACGCCATCGTGCAGAAGCAAGGGTTCTCGGTCGCGACATCAGCAAAACCAGGAGAGTATCAACCCCTACCGGACGTCACAGAGAAGAACAATGCTTCATCAGCAGGAGTCCGTAAAATAGTATATAATCCAAACGTCATGTCGTGGACAGACAATTCATCAGCTGGAGTACATACATCAGAGGAAGAGTTGCAGGCTTGTCCTGCCCTCACTGTGCAGCAGGAGAGTTCACCAGCAGGAAAACAAATATTAAAGTCTGACGGTAAATACCTTAAGGACAGCATTTGCACCCAGACTTCAACTTTCACTTTGAAGAAATTACAAGGAGAAGAAAAGTCCACTCAGGAAGCTACAGCTTCATTCTTGAAAGAGGAAGAGGAAGAGGAAGAACGTAAACAGATCGTTGAGATATCCAGTCCAGAAATTCTGACTGAAGACATTTACCAGTGTTTCTTTGAAAATCCCCGTAATGTTGGTGGGAATGTCGAAATGGTGAATATAAACAAGCAAGAAGGGGTTGTGAAAATCACCTTCACAGATCCTAAAGGTT
Organism: Sinotaia quadrata; assembly: GCA_028829895.1. Lineage (NCBI taxonomy): Eukaryota > Metazoa > Mollusca > Gastropoda > Architaenioglossa > Viviparidae > Sinotaia > Sinotaia quadrata. The sequence continues at coordinate 143,506,102 of CM054179.1, forward strand.
TGTCACACATCCTTAGTTATTATTTTTTCCTACATTTAAAAAATAATACAAGGAAAAATTTCAATTGCTGAATGTGTCTATGCTAATATTAGAGAGTGCTTTGCAAGAACATAGAGAACAATCTTTCAGACTAAGATTGTGTTTCTTGTCAATGCATTTGTTGACTGATGTTGGGCAAAATTAATATGCGTCACTGATAAAACAAAATGTTGAGCAAATTTCACCTCGCCTTAACAAAATGTGGGTGTATGTGTATTTTGCTGAACAATGTGATTTTAATGCATTTGAATTTTAGAAATAAGAGTCTGCAGTTTTCTGTTTGAGCACCACATATTTTCCGATATAATTTGCTCAAATTATCAGGAAGAAATACTTTATTCAATTGTGAACAGGGTTCTTAACAAGTCTTCTAATGCAATCCTTTTTATTTTAAAGTTTTGAAAAAAAATATTATCCATTCTCATGCATGTTCTGACTGGCTCAATCACTGTTTGACTTGTTTACAGTCGCCGAACGCGTCGCCAGCCGGAAACACGTCATCAATGGCAGAGAGGTAAGAGCTAGACTTGTAGATGGCAGAAAAAAACCACAACAAATGTTTTCAAACGTCCTGCTGTTACGACACATCGGATACCTGACTTCTACTGGAGATGTGAGCGTTTTGATTGAGAATATTACAGGTCTGAAGCCACAGCGTATTTTAAGGGGAGATCAGCCCGAAAACCTTCTCGTAATATTTCCTGAGGAACCTGGTACGTAAATCTCTCTCTCTCTCTCTCTCTCTCTCTCTCTCTCTCTCATGCACACACACACACACACACATACACACACACAAGCGCGCACACTTACTCTATCTCTCACTTTCACTCAAGCGCGCACTCACGTTGCTATTATAATAACAAACGTTTCTTTAACATTAATTTTATTGTGTAAATAATTACCATTTACCTCTGTTTATTAATAGATATTAAACAAATTGAAAAGTTGTGCTCACAAATTCACCTACAAGGGAGGCAACTCTCTGCTGCCAAGGTCCCCCCTTGCAACGCTGTGCTGGTGGAACTGGCGGCAGATGCAATTTATAGCACTAAAGATCTTTCCATCTACTTTGAAAGTAGATTCGGTAAAGTACAAAAAGTTGTCAAGGCAAATGACAGAGAACATCTTGTGTACTTTTCCTGTTCTAGCGGTAAGTAGAACGGTCAATATGTACTATTGCAGAGCATTACTGTAATTTTAATGTTTCAAGACTGTAAAACTCATTCAATTTCGAAGCATGTGTATGCCTTCTGTTGATTCACATTTTTAAAAACTAGAATGATGAGCGCTGTCAAAAAAGTAAAAAGTCCACGAGATTGATGGAAATGACTTTGGACAACTTTAGATGTATGTTACCCTCATCTGAATCAAATGATGTTATTGAATCAACATCGTTGTCCCAACATCGACAATACAAGTATCTCCATCAAGATTATAAGTCGATATGCCTGTTTATTATGCACCAACAATTATATCGTTTCAATTAGGTGGCAATAAATTTTGTGCCTTAAGCAATTCTGGTAATTTTTTGTCTGGTTATGTATTGACATCGAGCAATCAGAACTTTGAAACATCAATATTAATCATCATCATCATCACCACCACCACGGACACCACCACCACCACCACCACCACCACCATCATCATCATCATTATCATCGTCGTCGTCATTTTCATCACCACCATTTCATTTTTAACAATTACAGAATCAATGTTTGATGATCTATTTTCGTATTATGCGAGAATGGATAATTTTTAGTATTAATACTTTATTATGACTTTTTTGTATGAAAGAGTCAATTTTTTTCTGTCATAATTATCTGCTTAGAAACAATAATAAAAATAATGACTAAATACGAATGTATGATGATGATGATGAAGATGATGATGATGATGATGATGTTAGCAGCAGCAGCAGCAACAACAACAATACTACTACTACTACTAATAATAATAATGACGCCATCACCACCACCACTACTACTACTACTTCTACTACTACCAATAATATTAATGGTTATTTATTGACACTAATCACCCATAGAGCACTAAATGCCTCCAAACATGTTCAAGATCTGGAAAACGGCTGAGCAATGTTGGTCCCGTACCGGTAGTTCTCATACTATCCTGACGTCTTTACCTCCCATCAGTCATGCTTTCAGTTACTTCCCGCACTGTTGCAAGGAATATGAATTATATTAAATTTGAAATATGTATGCTTGCGAAATTTAATTTCGGCATTAGTTTGTTATGTTAACTGTAGTTGTGTTTGTCCATGTCAAAATAATTTAATTGTAAACTCATTCATCTGTTTCCAGTCGCTCTGCAAGTCTTGTCCAAAGAGCATTCATTGAATGGCAAGGAGCTTGCAGTAAATTATCCGTTTGTAATTCATCAAAACCCACACAGCATTCCCATTCCAGACTCACTGAAACTGAAAAACATGAACCCTCACAAGATTGCTTTCATTCAAAATTCTCATGCTGCCAATGCCGACCTGACGAGACTGCTCTCCCGCGTGCAAGCCTGCTACAGAATTGTGGACAGCGCGCTGACTGTGGAATGCTTGTTGACGTCATCTGAACCAAGTCTTTCTACACTTCCTAGTCCCTGGGTCCAAGACGTGCAGCGGGTAGTAGACTCGTACATGGATACCCTGGAAACATACACGGTGGAGGTTCCTGGGGAAATGTGGTCTGAAGTAGAGAACGTTGTCAAAGTCAATGGATGCGATGCGACTATGTACAGGACTCTTCCTGCACAAAACGCCATAATAGTGGTAGGAGTGAAAGAAATTGCGCGGCGCATGTCCCAGATACTGCATAGCATTGTGGAAGGGGGAGAGCAAAAGAGGAAAATTAAAGAAGCCACATACACTCTGAAGGCATATCAGCTTCGATTGTTAGAAGCATCATTTTCCTCTAAAGCACGAACACAGGAAAAGACTTTAAAAGTGGAAATCGACCACATGAAAAGCACAATTAACTTTACTGGCTTGCCTGACGAAGTGTTGTACGCTGAGAAAGAGATGCTCAGACTCCTATTGTCAGTCAAAACGCAAACCCTGAGAAATATGCATTTCTTGCTGAAAGGCAACGAAATGCAAGAATACATCCTACAAAAATTCGTAAGCGAAAAGATCATTGTAGTCATAGAGCAAGATCAAGAGGAAGCATTAGAACCAAGTGTGGAATCAAAACGATTTCATTCGGCCATGCTGTATGCGTTCAGTGAGCGTGACCTTGAAAATGCTATGCATATCATACGTCAGTCAATTGTGACACACGACTTCACTCTAAATGTTGAATCACAAGACATGCTGCAGTCTCAAGACTGGCTAGAATTGGTGGATGCCTACCAAATTCGTCATCAGGGTCTGCTAAAAATAGAACATTTTCACCGCGGACCTGACATTTATGTCAGCGTCACTGGGACAGACAAGATCGTACGTAATGTAATTGATAAAGTAGAAGGCTATATTGAGATGAATGCCCTTTACTCTCAGGACTGTTGCCTTGATCGATACAGACAGAAATTTATTTGGCGATACTGGCACAAGGAACTTTTAGCAGCAGCTGTAAGATTTGAGCCACACAAAGTAGAAGTGTCAGTTAACAGCACTAGCAAAGAGATAAAACTGAAAGGGACAAAGAAAGGACTTGAGCTAATGAACGATCTGTTAGACGAGTGGAGTAAAGACATTTTATGCCACAAGGAGTCCCTGAAAGATGAGGCTTCTTTGACGTTTCTAAATTTACACAACAGCAGCAGGGACCTTGATTTTTTTGAGCAAAATTACAACTGTGTGCTGGCAATAACAAACGATACGGCTTCTGGAGAAATGGTGAGGCAATTATTTTGTATCTTAAGCAAACTATATCTAATTATGAATGTTCATTGTATGAATAAATTAATGTTCAAATGCCACTTTGTGTATGACGTCACAAGATACATTTGGCTGGTCTACGTCCTTTTGTCTCAACATAAGATAAAAACACGCTAACAATAGTTAGAATTACGACTGTCGTGTCTGACCACAAGTTAATGTCTGCTCGATGAGACAGAACATAGCGAAGACTCATCCTCTGTCCGTGAGGTGAGTGTTCTTGCGTAGTTGGCAGTCCGAAAAGTAGTATAATGCAGAACGGAAACCCAAAGTCAGCTAACAGTCAACGATTAAGTCTTAGGATTATAGATCTCACCCAGACTTATGGTTAGAAAATAAAAGTAAGCGCATATCAGAATGTAACATGAGTTTTTAATATATTAGGACGGTAATTAAATGTTTATTTGCAACAATTCATTTGAATACTCTCATTTGTTACATAAGATGATATAATTCAATTCGGAATATAACATATGCATTGGTAATATATTATAGGGGTAATTACATCTTTATTTGAAAGGATACATTTATACTCTTATGTGTACATGATATAAAATTGACTTTTCACAGTGAATTTGAGCATAACGAATTTATATTTTAAAATAAAAAGTGAAAATGAAAATGACATTAAACTTTTATTTGGATCAAATAATGTGATAACACTCCCCTCCCCACTACACACAAATGCAAGCACACAAACAGTCTGACTTTGTATGCGTTGTGTATATATGCGGATATGCATACTTAGAACATATGTGCTATCTATTTCTTAAGGGTTCACAAGAACAAGGAGCTTGCAGTTTGCGTAGAGATCTGGCGGGACAAGGGAAAGAACTTACTATATTTGCTCTCAGCCAAGGAGACATCAAAGCAGTTTTACAAGATTTTTGGAACTGCGTGAAGGACAGTTATGTGGAGAAAGATGATTTATTTGAGCATTATATTTATGAATGGAAAAAGAAGAATCCCCACCAGCAAAAATAGCACAAAAGAAATAGATCGAGCTATAAAATACTGAGCGTTTTGTTTACAGCACGTTAGTGTAATAAGCGCAACTATAAGAATAAGAATAACAGAATGAAACTATACTATGCGATTTAGTTGTTATTTTTATTATTTGTCTTTTTATTTCAAACGCTGATACTGTTTTTGGAATAGGTGACATAAAATATTTTAATGTAGTTTTAGTGTTTGTTTTTTTTTATTTACAAACAATGGAGCAAAAATCACACATTTCCGTATATATGTTTTATGAATTGATGAATTGGTGCCTTGTTTAGTATTCATTCCACCCCCACCCCCATTATAACTGGCAGTTGCTGGCGAGGGACATTGCATTTTTTGATGCAGACTGGCCAGACTAAGACAGGAAGTACAATGATTTTTTCTTGTTTTAAAATGTATCTTTGTTTATTTACGCAGACAGATGTACATATATTCTGTTGGAATGTATTTAGTATTAATAATATTGATTGTGATTATTATCTTCAGTGCCTGACAGGTGAATTTAGGAAAAATGGGAATGACACAATTTTAAATCCATCACATTCATCAGTTCCGGGAGCCATCAGTCTAGGGTAGATTTGCTAACTGACCGAGAAAACATAAGTTTGATAAACTTTGACTGTCTGACAGAAGCTTCGTTTTTAGTCCTGTTTCCGAAACAGTCTGATTAGGTCGAGAATTAAACTGTAAAGATGACTGTTGCAGCACCATTGCAGCCCAGTTGAAATAATAAAAGTGAAATGTTCTTAGCGATAGATCTCAGGTCAACATGACTGTATTAGTCATGAAACGCCTGTCACTCAATTGTGTTTTTAAAGGACGCATTTGGCTCGTAGACTAACATTCCCAGAATGTCATGTCACCGTTGATGTCATTTTCTTCTTGTTGCAAGTGCGACCTGCCCGCACGATGTCTGTCGTTGGGTATTTTGTCGTGGTGGTGAAAAGTGATGTTTGCATAAATATTGTTTATACAGTTCATTCTTCAAAAATATCTGCAATTAAAGTACGGTTTTTGCAAGTCAGAATGCATATTCTGACTATAGCGCCGAATGTAAGATGCATTATCAGCGTGACAACATATCCCTACTTATTTGTTATGTGTTGTTACATTTTCTTTTGGTGCATCATAGTATGACGTCATATACCTAGTTATTTGTTACATTACCTATTACTTTGGTATATCATCAGCGTGTCTTCATGTCTTTACTTATTTGTCATGTGTTTTTACATGCTTACTTGGTGCATCATGTCCATATTTATTTGTTATGTGTTGTTACTTGTTCCCCTGCCAAACGGACAGGTTTTTTCCTCGACAGGAAATGCTCTGATTTACCATGCTCAGTATTGACCTGCTACAGGGAGACTACTCTTTGTTACCAGACTGATTATCGTTCGTGCCGCAGTAATGACACCACCACTAAAGACATCCTACATTCGTTTACAAAAGCTCTGTGGCTTACTCATATTAACACCCTTGTACAACCGGGGTTACACTTTGCTCCAAGCCAACACCATGGCTTTGTTCTTTTCGTGTGTTTCGCATTCTTCTTCAGGTCTACACAATAATGTAACGTTCTGAAGTAAGTCAATCTACTTAACCATTACTGCTAAAATACGTCTAACTATCTAACCATAACTGTTGATATACCTCTAACCACTTATCCATCACTGTTGAAATACATCTGTCTATTTCACTATCGCTGTTGAAATACGTCTGACTGCTTAAACATCATTGTATGGCACACTAAGATTATAAGTCTTTCATAACTGACATTCACTTTGAGAACATTTTATTCTATTTTAATAACATGAATTTGTAATGTTGTATTTATATTTTGACACCTAGAGAATTAATTATTTTAGTACTTTTCATTGTCTGCACTCTCCATAATGATATCAGCGTGTGAGGAAGGGTTATTTGTTAAGGAGAAGGGTTAAGGGCTATGTGTTATGAGGAAGGATTAAGTGTTACGTGTTAAGGGTTGTGTACTGTGATAAGGGGAAAGGGTTAAGGGCTATGTGTTATGAGGAAGGGTTAAGTGTTACGTGTTAAGGGTTGTGTACTGTGATAAGGGGAAAGGTTAAGTGTTATGTGATCATTCTATTGTTACCGTGTGAACATGTAGACACTATTTTCCCTGAGGTGAAAGTATTAATTATTATTTTGTGAGTAGGTTTCTGTCTACACCTTTTCTCTATCTTCCCCACTGTGTGAACCAGTTAGTTATAGTCAGGTAGCATTATTATTTACAAGGTTTTGTTAATAAATGTTGTTATTGTTTAAATTTGAATATTCGTTTCTAGTGTTTTGTGTATGTGTGAGTTACTTTTAGTTTAATTCATGGTAGATGACATGTATACAATGTGTTCCAGTCCCCCCATGCAGTTTGTGTGCACTCCACTTTTCATCACCCCCACTCCACAACACCACCGCTTACAGTTGAATGAATTATTCTAGAAACGCATCTGTAGTCAATAAGTTAATTTTATTTTTTTCGTGACTATGAAATATTTAAATATAACCAGGGAGATGGCTAGTCTGCGATTACTACTACCTTGCAATACATTTTACATTTACGTTGTTCTATTTATTCCAGACTCTATTACTGCAGTATCATTTCAGCGTAAGAAGTGTAGTATTCAAGCCTCTGTCACGCTCTATTACTGCAGTATCATTTCAGCGTAAGAAATGTAGTCTTCAAGCCTCTGTCACACTCACAAAAAGGCATATACACTGCTCAAACATAATCAATCGTAACTGATATTTAGAATTTGCTAAAAGCTCCTAAAATAATTGCATTTTAAATACTTTTGCAACAAAACGTTATATTTTCGCGTGTATATGATTTTTTAAAGGAATTCTCAATATTGTTTATAAACCATTTTAGAACAAAACTTGAATATTTTGATGCTTTCTGTACATTTTCAGTCACCTTGCTCTGTCCTCTGTTATACCCAGTGACCTTTCCATATCTTAGCAGTAAATTGAAGCAAAGTATATTTTACCAGCTCATCACTTTGATGTAACTCACATTTCACAACGTGATTCCAAAACGTATAAATATTTACAGCTAAAGTTATTTGTTATGCAAATTAATTTCTGTCAGGCAATTGAATGAAAATTGTTAAAGTGTATTTTATTCTGTGTGAGTGGTGTGGCATGAAATGGAAGTAAGTGTATTTTATTCTGTGTGAGTGGTGTGGTATGAAATGGAAGTAAGTGAGGAACTAGAGTGAGTGGAAGAATTGATTAATTAGTACTAAGTGCACTCAAAGTAATGCGTACCTTACACACATATGTGCCAAACCGTCCAACAACAAAGGGCAGACAACTTGAGAGTGAACAGCAAATGGATGCATGAGGTTAAAGGTAGGAGATATTTAATGATGGAAATCGAAAGTTAAACTACAGCCCGATCAGTGAGGGAGAATGATGCAGATGCAGATCTCCCTTAATAATCTTAATGATGGAACCAGTGTCTGTGAACTATTGCAAACATCAGTTTGGAAAAATAGCAAGAAAGTAAGGTGAATAGCAGTAATGAAGGAGTTAAAGCCATATGAACAAAGGTTAACGAAATTAGCATAAGTAAGAAGTTAAAGCCATATGAACAAAGTTTAACGAAATTAGCAGTAAGTAAGAAGTTAAAGCCATATGAACAAAGGTTAACGAAATTAGCTGTAAGAAGTTAAAGCCACATGAACAAAGGTTACGAAATTAGCAAAAAAGTAAGAGGTTTGTGGAAACATTATGTGACTGTATATGTTGTGTTATGGAATAGAGGAAACGTTTACAACGCCAAAATATCCGCCAAGTGAGAGACGAGTGGTGTTTGTTGGAAGATCCTTAATAAAATAAAATTAATATTCTCATCACTTGAAATTAGTTATGAAGGATTAATTAATAATAATAATTTTCTTCATTAGCTAAGTGGTCTGCCCCTGTCACACTTTCTTCTCAGAACACTGTCTGAGAACAATAAAGATGTTGTTATTTTAAATATATGAATATCTGAATTGTAACTCTGATCAAAAAGCAGTACATAGATTAGATTATTAATTAGTAGGGGCCATGGGAAAAAAAAGATTTGGCCTATGTCAGTGAGGCTGAAATTAACAGCGCATAAATTAAAGTAAAATAATACTATAACCCTACCGTTTCTATCTTTCGTACACCCTCTCTCTTTCTCTCTCTCCTCCCGCTCTTTCCCCTCTCCCCTCTCTTTCTTTACCCCCTCTATTTTCCCCCTCACTATCTCCCTTCTCTTTCCCCTATTACTCTTTCTCTCTTCTGTACTCTTGTCTCATAAATACCTTTCTTTCTTTCTCTGTGCATGCTGAAAAGAAATCATTCTTTAGTTCCTCAGCGAATTAAAAGATAACAATGGCCTAGTTTAGACCGTTTGGCGAGTAAGCGAAAGAAAAAGTAGAAATTAAACTTTTGCAGGAGATAATTTAGAGATATAGAATCGAATGTTATTTATAGTTATGACAAAATCCGTCTAGTCATACTTTTTACTTTCAGTTTAGTTTTTGTTGCAATACACAAGTGTCTTTTAGACTCTAGCGGTTCCGGAGATGCTGGGGATTCAATAGGGTGAGTTGTTTTTAAATAATTTATTTAGGAAGGTATCTATCTATCTATCTATCTATCTATCTATCTATCTATCTATCTATCTATCTATCTATCTATCTATCTATCTATCTATCTATCTATCTATCAAGAGAAGGAGAATAAACACAAGTAGAGTGTGTACCAAGAAAACATATGGAAAGTCACAACACCCAATGCCTTCCCGCGTTATCAGTTTATTTACAAATCTTTTAATATGACATAAAGGAAATACATGATTCCTACTTTCGCTTTTACTAACAAAGAAGCGTTTTGATCAGGCCTACCCTAACGACGTTAAGGTGTGTCTGAGATTAGCTGTGCACAAAACCGAGCGAACTTTTAACTTTTAATTGTGAAGAGAATGCATTTAATTCAAAGTTATTTTATCATAACCGTTAAGAAGAAACTCGTGCGCCATGCACGCACTAATATCTACATTATTAAAGCACCACTGTACGTCTTAGTTTATTTAGACATCTACATTATTAAAGCACCACTGTACGTTTTAGTTTATTTAGACATCTACATTATTAAAGCACCACTGTACGTTTTAGTTTATTTAGACATCTACATAATTAAAGCACCACTGTACGTTTTAGTTTATTTAGATATCTACATTATTAAAGCACCACTGTACGTCGTAGTTTCTTTAGATCTCCACGTAATAAAAGAACACTGTACGTTGTAGTTTTTTCGTGACGTAGTCGTAAACTAGAATTGCTCCGGGCGGTAGGAAAATCGTTAAGGCAACAAACCATTTCTGGAGTGGTTTAAAAGGAGATTTTCTTTTAAGTAGACTCATGAAAGTAAAGGAAGTAAGTATGTAGACCACGTGTGTTTCCCAAAATATATTTTTGTCAAGTGAAATGTTTTAAGTTACAGATGTGGCTCATGTTAACGATCTTTCTTTCTTTCTTTCTTTCTTTCTTTCTTTCTTTCTTTCTTTCTTTCTTTCTTTCTTTCTTTCTTTCTTTCTTTCTTTCTTTCTTTCTTTCTTTCAATATTATTTCGTTCTAAATTTCTAAATACACACTTCATATAGTATCATTTGCGAGACAATCCACCCTTCTAAATTTTATAAGATCAGACTGATTTTGATTTTTACAGCTCATTTTTCTTGGGCTGTTACAGATTTTATAGATCAGACTGATTTTGATTTTTACAGTTCATTTTTCTTGGAATGTTAGAGATTTTCTACTGTATACAAATGCCACTTGATGCTCATTAAACGTTCGATGTTCTAGAAAATAAGTTAGTGCAAGTCTACCAATGGAATCCTCTGCAACCAAGGAACCAATATACATCTCAGTTGTTGATGGTGATCTTTCTGAGAAAAACGTGAGTATTTAAATAAAATAAAGAAAAAAATATTTACATGAGCGTATAAACAAATTATTCGAGTTAAAGAAAAAGAAAAAGAAAAACATCAAATGACGTCAGTTTCGTTTTTAAACACTGCAAATTGGGTTCTTAATAGTTGTCCCATTTTCAAACTATTAGCTGTATTGTCATTAGAGCAAGAACTTTACATTTAAATCGATATAACTGAACATGTTTAAAAATGCCAAGTGTTAGCGATAGATGATTTTTCTTCTATTAGCTTTTAGTAAAGTGTCAACGAGTTGGGGTATACGGCTTCCTACCCGCGAAAAGATTCTGTTTGTAATCCCCCCCCCATCCCCCGACTTATAAGAATTAAACAGATGTGTATACAGATTCTATGAACGTATCAGTTACTTTTAAAAATATAAATTTTAATAAGATTTCCAAATGTTCATAGTGATCTGCTTCCCTCTGAAATATTTGCATGATATAAGATATGATATTTATTTTTGGAATACGGTAAATGTGTGTTAATAGTATTTTCTTAAAGATGTCACAAACAAACAATTCATAATTTAACAACAGTATACAATTATGAAAGAGGATTATATTGTGACTATTCAAAAGATGTAGATATATAATTTAGTGTAAAAAACATGCTGATAATAATTTATAAAACAGGAATATCAGTATGATGTGATTGTGAACACGACAAACCCATTATTACGTCTAGCCGATGGGGTTGTGACGAAAGCCATTTTGATGCTTGCTGGTCTGAGTCTACAAGAAGAATGCAATACCAAATATCCAAAAGGCATCAAGTCTGGAGATGTTGCAAGGACAGGAGGGCACGGTCTGGGGTGTAAGGAAATATTTCATCTTACTCTACGAGGAGATTTTGGGCCTGAGAGTCAGAAAGTAAGTATTCCTCTACGTATCTGCTTTCACACCGTATGTATGGGGATTGTAAACTTTGACTTTGGTGCAGAATCACTGTTGTTTGGCTGTTGTTATTTGTGATTGTAAATAATACGCTGTTTAACTGTTATTTGTAAGTGTAATTAGTACGCTGGTTGACTGTTACTTGTGAGTGTAATTAGTAAGCTGGTAGGCTGTTATTTGTGAGTGTAATTAGTACGCTGGTTGACTGTTACTTGTGAGTGTAGTTAGTACATTAGTTAGCCGTTATTTGTGAGTGGAATTAATACTTTAGTTAGCTGTTGTTTGTGAGTGTAATTAGTACGCTGGGTGGCTGCTGTTATTTGTGAGTGTAATTAGTACATTTCGTAGCTTGAAAGGAGTGCAATTCAGGGTAGAAATGCAACAATAGTTTAATTTATCTAGATATTAGTAAATCTGCATCTTGGGATTTGAATGCTTGATTATTTATGAGTATGTGAGATGCTTAATTTGAATGATGTTAATTAAACTGAAAACCAGTTATCTATCATTGCCCTGTATTCAAAGTAAATGTGACATTTTGCGCCCGCCTACTCACGGTTTTATGAAAAAATTATTAATGATAGGAATATCTTAACTCATAATTTTAACTAAATATTTTAAACATGACAATAATAACTCGAATAACAAGAGTATTTTAAAATTCATTATTTTAAATCATTATAAAAATAGTGTTGTCAAACCTGTATCGATTTAACTTCAAATATTTTAATTAACTCAGCCTTGAGTTTTTCCAACACTCGGTTATGCAATCTCCATTGAAACCTTCATGTCTTTAGCTACTACAAGAGGGCCTAATATATAACCGTCCATAAGCGGATCGCGGTCTTGGCCACTACAAGAGGGCCTAATATATAACCGTCCATAAGCGGGTCGCGGTCTTGGCCACTACAAGAAGGCCTAATATATAACCGTCCATAAGCGGATCGCGGTCTTGGCGTATGAACGTTGGAGTCAGATATAGACTCTGCCACCCGTACTTGGGAAAATCTGGATAAAAAATGTTTGGAAGTTTTAATAGTGAGAGTTAAGGAGAAAAAAAATTAGATTGCCTTAAACACTTACTCTAACATCTCCCACAGCGATTACACGTCATAAAAATTTCCCATGCCTATATAGAAGATTGTGGACGTCGTGGGAAACCTGAATTCCATAACTCAGCAAAAGGTCAATCTCGTGGTTATTCTAGCTATTTACTAGAAGATTAGGCGTACGATAGTAAGCAATGCCTAAAAACTCTAAACAGAGAAATTCTACTATTGATTCAGTCTGGCATTTTGTGCGGAGTAGACCCCAACTAAGAATAGGCTAGCCTTGACCATCCACTCAACCACCATATTGATACTCTTGTGGACATTGCAATGATGGATGAGCTTACCCCACCCCTTTTGCCTGGACCAGACAACAGAACGCTATCACTTTTAAAAGTTACAGACGAATCTCATTTCAACCACCAGCGGAAGATAAGTCTTAAGACTCAGAAATATATTGCTTTTGTTTATCCGTGTCTATGAACTGTTTCTGAACACGACTTAAATTATGATTTACAACTATATATAATCTATCGGGAACGAGTTATATTCATTTCTATTCATTTTATTATTTAATCGTTTTATTATAATTACATCCCTTTTACATTTCTAAATATCGACTGTCTCATCGTGTCATTGTATGTAAGTCACAGGGACTTTATTATAAAAGGGGCTTAATGAGCTAGATAAATATTAAATGATTTTAGCATAGGACTGGACGTTGGTGACGCATTGTGTGTCTTTTGTACATGTGATTACAGAAGATGGGTGGGTGTGACTGAAGTTTTTCATTTAGTGAAGGAAAAATTAATTAGAGTAAGTTTTGACTCTTTTCTCGTCTTTCTCTTCTTTCGCAATCCACGCACAGAGTAAGAACTATTTCATTCTGGAGTGGCGGGGCAATAGAAATGAGGGTTTATTAATGGGACAGTGATACTAATAAAACATCTCTAGCATGTGGTCAAGAGAATTGTAATGCAGGGTGTTGTGGTAATCATAACGTCTTGCATGCGGAGGGAATTCAGAATGCCTTAGGTCCCAAACTAAAAACGTGGTATCTGACCCGGAAGTGAGTTACTCTGTGTGTATATATAATATATCTGTGTACATGAATACCTGTATTAATTACATATATTTCTAAAATAATACTGCAACTCCTTATAATCAAACAAAAAATTATTTGATAATGACATGTTTTACAGATTATTTCATTGCAACTGTTCATTATACAGGTACTAAAAGACCTAGTGACAAAATGCCTGCAGGAAGCCAGCTCGGCCAGTTACACTTCAATTGCCTTCCCAGCTCTTGGCACCGGAAAACTTCAGTATCCTCCAGATGAGGTTGCAGAAATTATGAAAGAAGCTCTAGATGAATTCCAAACAGCTACTCCTGGGACAAGTCTCAAGAACGTCGTATTTGTCATCTATAAAAATAAAGACATACAACAGGTATTTGTCATCTATAAAAATAAAGACATACAACAGGTATTTGTCATCTATAAAAATAAAGACATACTACAGGTATTTGTCATCTATAAAAATAAAGACATACAACAGGTATTTGTCATCTATAAAAATAAAGACATACCACAGGTATTTGTCATCTATAAAAATAAAGACATACCACAGGTATTTGTCATCTATAAAAATAAAGACATACCACAGGTATTTGTCATCTATAAAAATAAAGACATACCACAGGTATTTGTCATCTATAAAAATAAAGACATACAACAGGTATTTGTCATCTATAAAAATAAAGACATACAACAGGTATTTGTCATCTATAAAATAAAGACATACCACAGGTATTTGTCATCTATAAAAATAAAGACATACAACAGGTATTTGTCATCTATAAAAATAAAGACATACAACAGGTATTTGTCATCTATAAAAATAAAGACATACCACAGGTATTTGTCATCTATAAAAATAAAGACATACCACAGGTATTTGTCATCTATAAAAATAAAGACATACCACAGGTATTTGTCATCTATAAAAATAAAGACATACCACAGGTATTTGTCATCTATAAAAATAAAGACATACCACAGGTATTTGTCATCTATAAAAATAAAGACATACCACAGGTATTTGTCATCTATAAAAATAAAGACATACCACAGGTATTTGTCATCTATAAAAATAAAGACATACCACAGGTATTTGTCATCTATAAAAATAAAGACATACCACAGGTATTTGTCATCTATAAAAATAAAGACATACCACAGGTATTTGTCATCTATAAAAATAAAGACATACCACAGGTATTTGTCATCTATAAAAATAAAGACATACCACAGGTATTTGTCATCTATAAAAATAAAGACATACCACAGGTATTTGTCATCTATAAAAATAAAGACATACCACAGGTATTTGTCATCTATAAAAATAAAGACATACCACAGGTATTTGTCATCTATAAAAATAAAGACATACCACAGGTATTTGTCATCTATAAAAATAAAGACATACCACAGGTATTTGTCATCTATAAAAATAAAGACATACCACAGGTATTTGTCATCTATAAAAATAAAGACATACCACAGGTATTTGTCATCTATAAAAATAAAGACATACCACAGGTATTTGTCATCTATAAAAATAAAGACATACCACAGGTATTTGTCATCTATAAAAATAAAGACATACCACAGGTATTTGTCATCTATAAAAATAAAGACATACCACAGGTATTTGTCATCTATAAAAATAAAGACATACCACAGGTATTTGTCATCTATAAAAATAAAGACATACCACAGGTAAAATGACTCTGTGAAATCCTAAATCGTAATTACTAATCTGGGAGGTAAAATTAACAAAATATTTTCCAAAATCGAATAAAAATAGCGAAACAGTTTCACAGCTAGTCACACGTTAGTAATCACACAATATAAATAAAGAAATTAAACAAAAGTTTTTGATGAACGATAATAAAACTCGTGCAGCAGTAGAGAGCACCATTTTGCGTTAGGATTATGCATGACGTCATTAGAGTGTAAATACCGCTTAGGCTGTTGTAAAACCGATAGACATAGAAAGTAGTAGGACGGACAACTACGGTTATTCATGGTACATTAATATGATTACCGTTCTTTCAGACTGAATGCTCCTCTCACATTTCTTACTTTATTACCGAGAAACGTACAATGAATATAATATGTGGCAGAGTACATTTGCCTATCCCTAGTTCTAGACTTCATTATTGTATAAATTGTTAAATTGTCAAAGTAACCCGACCTTGGGCACTGACTGTGATAGTATTTGTGTAAGTGTCAGAGTTGGAGTAACAACTATTATCACGTATCTTTAATAGCTCCATTTTCGTTCTCTGATAAGAACTATCCAGCAATTTGCATTGACACTGTCTGCTTAATTGTGTTTTAGCATACAAACCTAGAGGTATTAAAATTATTTGAACTTTGTTTCATGTAAATATTGTTGTTAAGTATTTTTTATTGTATATGTTATATGTATATTTGATTGTTGATTTAATAAATTTATTGACCTTCTTACTAATCTTACACATTGTGATAACCATAATTTGAAATGCAGTTGGTGGATGGGGGAATCACTAAATATAGATTAAAGACGTATTTGTCTTATCCTTTAGTAAGACGTTTTCTACATGTGGAAATATTGTGACAGTAAATGTTTGTCTTTAATATTGTTTAAGGGAGAAAATGTTTACAGTATCTGCATCTCCACCAAACGAGAGAGACATATATATGCATTTTAATAAATCATGAATGTTTTACAGATGAAAATGTATACATATAAAAGCCTTTACACATCATAGTAATGTGGTTTCTGATCAGATTCATTAGAATGTTAATTTTGTATTCATAATCCTCCCTGCATGGTTTTACTTGAATTAGCAACTAATACCTTGCATGATATTATTCTTACATCCAGGCATTCGAAGACGAGTTTTCAAGTGAGTATTACACTGTTCCCCCTTGAGTATTACAGTCCCCACTGTTCCACAATCATACGCTTTAAAAGTCATTTCAGTGCGTGTGAACCTATATGAACTATATTGTTCAAAAGTTTAGGTATAATGTTTAACACTATATAAGGAATTTCTTTAGTTTAAGTGTTGTTTAAATACTAAATTTATTTTTATAAGTTTGTCACTTTTGAATTAGGGTACGAACAACGGATTCCGTTCTTTTGCAGACTTACATGAGAGGGTACACGTGACTTCTGAAGGTTCGGTGCATTGTGTGAAGTCCACACATTCCATTGTCTTTAACTTTATTTTCACTGTTATTCCTTTAAGTCAATTAGTATTTGCTTACATGGACTCAGTCCATGTTAACCTAGTGTGTAAGTAAGCAAAATTTAAAACTGAAAGAAAAGAACACAATTGAAAGTCATTTGCTATTATTTTTTAATATGAAAACAAGAGCATTTAGAAATGATCGAAACATACATATTTTATCTAGTTGGACAAATGCAATTTGGATTTTCAACAGTAGAAACTATCTCTTAGTTGTCACGTGAAGGATTCGGCTCGTAAAACGATTCAGTTATCGAACGACAGAAGGGGAGCTAACCCTTTTCAAATTCTCGACTGCAAGGCATGATAGGGGCCGGGCAATTCTCAAAGATGATTACACACGACACAAATAAAAGGTGGACATTTTCACTGTACATTTATTGACGTAAGCAAACCGAAATTAAAGAAAAGAGTACTGAGTCACACAAACTGAATAATTTTATAATGAATGGATTATTCACAAGCATTTTTTTCACAATCGCGGAACTTAGTTATAAGCAAATAAAATTTTATGTAGAGAAAATAAAACGCTAGTATAGTCAATATGGTCTAAACATACAATCGCGCTAAAAAAGTATTCTTGAGTAATCATATAGTAACAATTTGGTGACTTGTATAATGTTGAAATAACAACTGCCTTATAGGATAATTTTAATGCTATATTTTGAACTGTCAATCGTATATAAAACTCACTTAAAATTGTCTAAAATGTTTTTTTACTATACCCATAAAGCAGAGATAGGTTTACTTCAGGATCATTTACGTTCATGCATTGAATGCTGGAAGTATTATTTGAGTATTTGATAACATTGAATGCTGGAAGTATTATATGAGTATTTGACAACATTGAATGTTGGAAGTATTATTTGAGTATTTGACAACATTGAATGCTGGAAGTATTATTTGAGTATTTGACAACATTGAATGTTGGAAGTATTATTTGAGTATTTGACAACATTGAATGCTGGAAGTATTATTTGAGTATTTGACAACATAATGTTCGAAGTATTATTTCATTATTTGACAACATTGTGCACATAGTATTCTAAAAGTCACGTGCACTAAATTTCACAATAAAATTTTTTTATTATTGTTAAGCAAATGTTCAAAAATAGGTAACGACCTTCAAACGGAATATAAAGACATTTAGCGTGAAATCGGCCAAGTCAGAAACGCCCCCTATAAATTAAGTAAGAGTAAGAACAGTTTGCAGGTACAGCAGTAATTTTATTACAATAGCATTCCTCTACAAGATCCGAACATTTCTTTGTAGATTAGTGAAACACAAGTCTTTAGGTCTGTTGTCAGATAGATCAAAGAAACAATGGTTCTCGTTACCATAGTGACATTTGACATACTGTGCTAACAACTCCCCTCTGTACGAGAGCTTATTTTTCATGGTATTCAGTGCCTTCATTTTTGTTTTGACGTCATATCCGTGCACCTTTACGTTTGACCTATATTGCATTTGTAAATATTCACATTGTGAATTATTGATTCGTGTTTGTGGTGCTGTGTTGTGTGTTGCTGTGTATGGAGTGTTACAGTTTTTCTATTTAATATTAATCATAGTAAATATGTAAACATTCACATTTCAGTCATATGTTTATTTTTTGTCAAATGTTACTTTAAATATGTCTGGAGTCATAGGCACATATCAGTTATATCTCATTTCCATAGTTTGTAGGAAAACTGAATTTATTGCCTGATTATCATAACATTTATATTTATTTCCATGTTTACTGGATATATATATATACTTTGTGCATTTCTAAACAGCCGTTAAGAAGTTATGAGAGTTATGAAAGATGATATTTTGTCATTAAATATCTGAGTGTGCTGTCAAAACCAATGATGCCTTCAAATATCTAGTTCATCACTCCGCCTACGAATTAACTTCAAAAAGTTCAAAATCCTACACACATACACTCAGCCTTACAACACATACACTGTGTCTTACAATAGGTACACTCAGTCTTACAACACATACACTGTCTTACAACACATACACTCAGTCTTACAACACATACACTCAGTCTTACAACACATGCACTGTTAGAACACATACACTGCCTTACAACACATACACTCAGTCTTCTAAAACATACACTCAGTCTTACAACACATGCACTGTTTTACAACACATACACTCAGTCTTACAACACATACACTCAGTCTTACAACACATATACTCAGTCCTACACCACATACACAATCGATTAATAAAGAAATGAATTGAATGTAATCTACTAAAAATGTAAATTACCCCCCCCCCCTCTCCAACTATCTGCAGTCAAGCGAGAAATAGTACTAATACACAATCATAAACAAATAAACATTTGACATATGATGTTCCCGTTGTCCATGTTAATATAGTATCACTTAATAAAACTCAAAGTTGTATTTATATTTTCATACATACAAACTTGCATTTGTTCTATTAAAGCTACAATGCATGACAGGATTACTGCCCCTGAACACTGGGCAGCTCAAGACCCTGGTGAACAAGTTAAACTGGTTTCACTCCCAGCAAGTGACCCTGAATATCAGCAAGTAGAGAAATATTTTCGTCAAACCCTGAAAAATAAGCGAGTCGCATTTAAAGCTGTAAGTTTAAAATTTAATAATGACTAAACATTAGACTGCTGCAATAACATTTGATTTACAAATATTACAATCTATTTTGATGAATGAGACTGTTTGGAATTAAAAAAAAATGTTAATGTTACATTGTGACTTGTTTGTATACCAAAACGTGGGGTATACGCCAATAGTGTAGAACAATATCAGTCGAATAAAACCATTACAATACTAAACTCAATACAATCTCTTCAAGCGTCCGCCTTAGTTCTAATTAAATGGAATTATTCGTATGGGATATTGATTTGTATACACATATCGTTTGCAAACTGATACAGCAATGCATAGATAGATAGATAGATAGATTGATAGATAGATAGATAGATAGATAGAAGGATAGATAGATAGATAAATAGATAGATAGATAGATAGATAGATAGATAGATAGATGGTGACTAATAAATTGTGTTTCGTTACAGGTAAGTCGCATACAGAACCCCGTGCTCTATGGTCAGTATGGACTTAAGAAAATGTTTATGGAGAAACAGAACGGGCCCTTAATGGTTAATGAAAAATCACTTTGGCACGGCACATCAGTTGACTGTCTGGAAAGCATTAACCATTACGGGTTCAACCGCAGTTTTTGTGGCAAAAACGGTGAGTAGACAGATTGGTAAGTTGTTGAGAAAATGTTCAAATTCTACATGAATAATGATACTGAAATAAAATACTTCTGGAAGTATAATGTTGTATAATGTTTCTACAAAGTTCGTGTAAAAGTGAAATATTTCGGCTAATTTAAAAATGTACATTTCTGTCTACTTAATGATTAAAAACAAGGGGCGTAAATACATGACGATGAAGTGAAGGAATCTGAATTTTAAGGATTGATTGTGTACTAGCTTCAAACCTTTCTACAGCCTTTGGAGATATTAATTCTTTACTATTGTAGAGTGTGAAAGAAGAAAATAACACCCCGATTCAATTAAGAATACGTATAATTTTCACAACGATTTCATTTACAATATATTTTCCTTCTTAATAGATTAAATATTTATTGTACATTGATATTGGTGAAGTTGGAAAGTTTAAATGCGTGGCTATTTAGTCTTGCAGTAACAATGAATATTTAAAAGAAACACGCTTGTTTTCTTCGGGTAAATGCAGAGAAATTACAAGATAAAGCTACTACTACTACTACTACTACTATTACTACTACTACTACTACTGCTACTACTATTACTACTACTACTACTACTACTGCTGCTGCTGCTGCATAAACTATACTCCTACTACTTCTTCCCATCCTCCTCCTGCTCCTCCTCCACGTACTACTACTTCTCCTCCTCTTCCTGCTCCTCCTCTGCATGCTGCTACTTCTCCTCCTCCTCTTCCTGCTCCTCCTCCGCGTACTACCACTTCTCCTCCTCCTCTTCCTGCTCCTCCTGAGCGTACTACAACTTCTTCTCCTCCTCCGCGTACTACTATTTATTTTCCTCCTCCTTCTGTTTTCATACTACTCCTCGACCACTATTATTACTTCTTCTACTACTACTACTCTTACTCCTTCTTCTCCTATAACTTATACTACTACTCCTACTCTTCCTAATCTTCTTAGTCCTACTAATACTACTACTACCACTTCTCTTCCTATAACTCTTCCTAATACTCGTACTCCTTTTCCTTCTACTCCTACTACCACTACTTCTCTTCGGAATACTCGTACTTCAGCTACTCACAATCCTCCTTCTCCTCTTACTTTCCCCTTACTACTCCTACCCCTCTTACTACTTCTACTCCTACTACTACTAGTACAACTCGTATTAAACTACATTATGTTTTCTAAATAAAAGTGAAATATTCAAATGAAAATATGAATCGACAATAGTCATCAGTTTGAATACTTCTAGCTCGCTCACTTCAAGCAACACTGTTCGATGTATTTCTGTCTCTATCTTACAGATATTAACCTTAACACGCATATACTCACACCAAATTTATGACATTCCTTTCCATAAATTGGTTTTCTAATGTCTCCACAGCGACACACTATGGACTGGGAGTGTATTTCGCAATCAACAGTGTATACTCCACCCTGGAGAAGCACTCCACGACTGATGAGTCGACCGGAAGTAAATACATCTACCAGTGCAAGGTCCTAGTCGGCCATACTACAAGGGGACTTCCAACGACAAAAAACTTACCGCCGAGAAAAAAACATATCTTGTACGATTCTGCCTGTGATAATATTGTCAACCCGCTCATGTACGTCGTTTTCAACGACACCCAGGCATACCCAGAGTACTTGATCAAATTTGAGTTCATATAATGTTACATCCATAGCTTCTTTGATGTCGAATAAAATCGTATAAACTGAAGCTTCTGACAACTGTATGAATAAAAAGACGGAACACAACTGACAGATGGTTAAAGCAACAAGAACTTCAACAACAAAAACAGTAACAAAGAACCGTGAAAAGAGTATCAGAATCACAGCTCATTAAAAAAAGCAGGGGCTTATGATTGTTCTCATTTTTACATGCAGCTATAAATGATTTTTGCATCGTTGAGCTGATTTTTATTACTTTAATTTTCATGTACATGTAGGTATTGTTTTAATCAGTCATGCTGACTAGCCATCCCTAGCATACTTAAAGAAATTTAATAAACACATTTCAATAGACACTAATCTATAAACGATCGGTAATCGGAGTTAGGAACGTTGTATATTCCTGTTGTTCGGGTAGCTACTGAACACTATTGAAAACCTGCTTAAACAGCCAGAGCTGTACCTTCCATTTCAAGTGAAAACGGTACTTCTAAACATCTTTCACTTATTCCATTTAAAAAAAAAAAAAATTATATGTTCGAATGCAAGGCACTCTCAAAGGGAAACAACTGGTTTAAAGACTGTCTTTCCGAGGTTTATCTCTCTTTGGAACGCTGTTACATTTTGCATGTTTGAATTAATAAAATATATTAAAATATAAATAGGACAGTAGGTCCAATTATATATTGAAGGTTGCTAACTGTATATCAAAACTGGATTACAAATGTTTATTTCTTCTCAGTCGATCGCCATGTCTGTGTTTATGTCTATATGACTAAACATTATTGAGAATCTTCATAAGACGGACTTGACCGGAAAATAGTCAAGTACCTGTTTATGCATTCGCATCTATATAACAAACAGAACATTATATCATAAATACAGTTTATTTTCTTTATATATGATCTTTATTATTGAAATAAATATATTACTTTTCACTTATAAATATGTGTATTGACGTAATTTGCAATATTTTTAGTTTAAAAGTTTTGCTTCTCCGCATTTTGTTTTGTTAACACAGTTCTAACTGGCACTAAAAAGCACGTTTATATTGATATTGTTTGTTATTCTTTCTCATAATAATAATAATGATGATAAGTTAGCTAGTTTTAATATTATTTTTTACCCAAACTCCAGCGAAAATAAAATCATTGCATTAAGCTATAACAAGAATATGCTTACAATTATTGCCTTAGACTTCAACAGAATGTTATTTGACAAGGAAAACAGAATTCTCTCGCTGCATCTATCTAGTGAAGCAACTGCTGCTCAAAAGAATATTCTTTTTTTTTTTTTTTTAAGATTGCTGTAAATAGAGAAGCAAAAGAACAAAAAATCGCCATAATTCTTTCTTCTAACTTTACCGCTGTACTGTCGAGGTCAACAGTCGTAAATCGTAATCGTGTACAGAACAAATATCTCAGCCGATTTACGACTGTTGACCTCGACAGTACAGCGGTAAAGTTAGAAGAAAGAATTATGGCGATTTTTTGTTCTTTTGCTTCTCTATTTACAGCAATCTTAAAAAAAAAAAAAAAAAGAATATTCTTTTGAGCAGCAGTTGCTTCACTAGATAGATGCAGCGAGAGAATTCTGTTTTCCTTGTCAAATAACATTCTGGCTGAGATATTTGTTCTGTACACGATTACATTTAAATAACCTTGTGTACAAAACAAATATCTCAGCCATTTAAATAACCTTGTGTACAAAACAAATATCTCAGCCATTTAAATAACCTTGTGTACAAAACAAATATCTCAGCCATTTAAATAACCTTGTGTACAAAACAAATATCTCAGCCATTTAAATAACCTTGTGTACAAAACAAATATCTAAGCCATTTAAATAACCTTGTGTACAAAACAAATATCTCAGCCATTTAAATAACCTTGTGTACAAAACAAATATCTCAGCCATTTAAATAACCTTGATCAAGAATACAAAAAGTGTCAGTCACGCTGAAATAGATTGCAAAAAACATCTATAACAAAGGTCCACTTTTTATCTCAGCCTCTCCATATTAACAGAGCAAAACAATAAGTTGCATAATAAGCTCCTTGGCCTCCTTTACTATTTCCTTCATGCCATTTGCGCCTTTCTAAGGTCCAGTTGTATATCGTTAATGAGGGCAATGATAGCATTTGTGTGCTTGAATATTATTCACAGGAGCTCCAAATGTAAGCATAGTAATGTCAAGATCTACGGAAAAGAAAGAACGAAGGAAGGTGTGAAGCAGGGCGCAGTCGCAGATGGTTTTCTAAATAAAGTATGAAGTAAAGTGAATAAGCAGCAAGTATCGTTCACGAAGTCAAAGTTAACCAGACAGCATAGAAACGGTTTGCTCCATGCACACCTTATCATAGGAACTATATCTAAGAATGAAAAAAAAAATCTTGCAAACCAATTAGTATTCTCCAAAATCTATTGCTTGCAAATAGGAACACAATCTTCAGCACACACACACACACACACACACACACACACACACACACACACACACACACACACACACACACACACACACACACACACACACACACAAATATATGTGGACGAACACAACATGAGTAATAATGTATTCTTGGATTTTCAAATATAAGATCTTGTTGCCTCTATAAGTTATGAATTAATATGTCTGTATTTTCTTAAACGTCACGAATGAATGAATAAGACTGTAGTTTCGTAAACTTCACGAATGAATGAATAAGATTGTATTTTCTTAAACGTCATGAATAAATGAAAAAAACTGTATTTTCTTAAACGTCACGAATGAAAAGAATTAATAACTCGTTGGAGTTTGGAAATTACAAATGCATGAAAAAATACTATCAAGTTAGACTGCAATTTCAAACTGGCATTGACAAAATTAATACCTTGTGATTTGTAATCAAAATATTTTTATTTAAAAAATGGCAAGCAAATTCGTAAGGATTTAATATATATGTCTGTCACTGGGGTTTCTTGAATTTA
The DNA here is from genome assembly GCA_028829895.1 of Sinotaia quadrata. Classification (NCBI taxonomy): domain Eukaryota; kingdom Metazoa; phylum Mollusca; class Gastropoda; order Architaenioglossa; family Viviparidae; genus Sinotaia; species Sinotaia quadrata. The sequence goes on from CM054179.1 coordinate 143,531,144, forward strand.
ACTGTAAATGTTTACCAAGAAGCTATAGATGGTTATAGGCTTTGGTTTCTTAGTCTGCACTTTAAATTGATCATTTGACAGTCTTTCCCATTGAGACATGGAAACGCAGTGTGGAGTCAAAGTAAACAGTTGTGCATTTGCATTGATATTGCGATAACAAAATACGTATGAAAGGACGTCACATGTTGTGGTAATTACAGATTTAATCAGAATTCCTGAACTTCTGTAGTTTCGCCTGTCCTAATATTACATTATTCAAAATATAAATTTTCAGATTAGGAAATGCTCCCCAAAGTACACCATTCTTTAAATCGTAAATTTATGTAATATATTTTGTTTTGCAATAACATAATTAATTATATTAATTGTAGTATTAAGGCCCCCCAAACTAATAATTAGATAAAAACAAATTTTCTTCACAATAAGTCAATTTGCAATATGAAAATTCAATACAGGTAGAAAAAAATCAATACAAGTAAAGACAAAAATCAATGCTTCCACTGCATAACCTCCATGAATAGAGTCGATTTAATGTTAGCAGTGGCTATGTGAAGAAAAGAATAAGTAACACATCATTGTATTAAAATTAAAATACAACACGCATGTATTGAGACACGTCTATTCATTTTCTCATTCCGTTGTTCATTCAATATTCCCTGATAGCGATATTTTCTTCTTGGAGGTTATTTAGGGGAAACTAATTTTTTTTTGGTTGATTGTGGTTTTTTTTTTTACTTACGCAGCGATATGTACACACACACACACAAACACACACACACAAGCACACACACACACACACACACACACACACACACACACACACACACACACACACACACACACACACTATTTCAACACATAGGAAACATTGATGGAATATAACAACACAATTAAATCAAAATCAACAATGCAAAATAATACATACAATCAATGCATTTACAAACGCGAAAAAATAATATAATAAATTATCAAAACGACAACTACATTAGAAAATATAAACAAAACTAATTCATCAATTTATAACGAAATAGGCAATGGCAGAAAAGAGACAGTGAGCCCAGAAAGACTGTGTTGTTGCTCTACTTTAATATGTGTGTTGTGAAGTCAATCTAAGGTGTTTCTCTGAATGTGCTCCACTTTAATATGTGTTGTGACAGAGTAAATTTGCCAATCCCTAATTCTAAAGTTAATTGTTAAATAAATTGCTAAATTTCAAAATTAACCCGACCTAGAGCACCTGCTTATGCTGATTTTTTAAGTGTCAGTGTTGGACTAAACATCTCAGGTGGAGAATGTGCTAGAAACTTGCTGACATAATCTAAAAACTGGTTTGAGGTGGATGAGTAGATTTTATTTTCAAATGGTTAAGATTTACAAGAACGAGACCAGGCAATGGTCTGAGATCACAAATTTACCTGTTGTAAAGAATTGATTTTTTAATCACTTTGAATTTGGGCTGGCAGAGTCCGGTTATGAAAGGTGGCCGTTAGCTTAGTGGTAACTTAACAGACATATTGAGAGATAATGTACTTACAAATATTTCGTGCATTTTTCCTATTGATATGTTTTTACTTGCATTTTACGTAGAGATGTATTATGTGAGAGACTTTTTTCTACAAATTGTGAACTATGATGCTTCTATGTAGTATGTTTTGACATTGTTTCTTGTGAACCTGTTCATAGGCTATTGTGCTGTTTTTATTATGCTGTGTGCATGTATCAGGCTAATAAATACTTTTGCATGAAACTGTAAGTTGAGATTTGAATGTAAGAAAGAATGGAGTTAGAGGTGAATAAACTGGAAACTTAGCGTTTGTTCCCTGATTGTATTTTACATGGAAGAAGCAGCCTTTCTATGATTTCACCAGAAGCTCTCGGTTTAGTGATTTACAAACTGCTGTGACCCTGGTAGATGTGAGAAGTATTTACCCCAGCGTGTAAGTGTAATGATTCACTGCACTTTGTCGATGCATGGTGGCAAAGTATGTTCTGCTATATTGTGGAATTTCTGGTACAAGGAAGATACTGGACATTGCTATATTGTTGTATTGAGGGAACTAATATAGCGAAGAAGCATCAGATTAGCCAAGAGAGAATAGCGTCCCATCAGTGTTCTACAATGTTCAAAAGAAACACCTGGAACTGACAATATAATTGTGACAATGAACTTGTGACTTGTTATGAAAGTGCACAAAAGACTATTTGGCAATCGTCTAGGCAAGGTTATGTATAAGTTATAATCGCTATAATCTCATTACTCCTTTCCTGTATTCTGACACGAAATTACCGTGTGATTTATAACGACAATTATCTACTGAAGTGTGTGTTAGGATATAAGACCATATAGGTATTGAAATTATCCAAACGGGGTTTCGTGGAAATATTGATGCAAATATGTATTTTTTCCTATTATATATGGTATATGTATATTTCTTTGTTGATTTATTAAATTTATTGACCTTCTTACACATATTGATACCATATGCTGGAGAAGAAAGTGGGTGGATGGGGGCTCGCTAAATATTATAGATATATGTGGCGGAAAGGGGGTTTCCTCCTTGTGCGTCTTGGTAATTAATAAATAATTTATATTAATATCTTTCATGCCAATCGCTCACAACCTCCTTAAGGGTCTTGTGCGGTCTGAGAGTGACTAGGTCAAGCCTTGAGCAGTCCGTCAGTCAGTGACCGTCTCCCAAGTGTTACCTGTCTCAGAATAGTGATTACACTGCGATTATCTTGTCAGTCGTTCTATCACTATTCCGGCCCTACCACAAATCTCTCATCGCTGTCAATGATGGGAACTATTTTAAAACATGTGTCTAGACAGTCTTCTCAATTGTCTTACGTCATTGGCTGCCCCCACCCATCATTTACACATGTACCTCCGAGAAATGAAGGAGTAAATAGTTTTAAAGAAAACAATTTATTAAAAAGAAATAAAGATAACAATTTCAATAAATTTACATTGACTTCAAATCACACACTAGGCAATTTCGAAATCACAAATCTCGTTAAGACTTCCAGAATTACAATTAATAAAAGATATATCAATGCAGTTTTAGAGAATAATTATTAGAAAATTTCATGTGACACTATGATCCAATTTAGTTAAGCTTACATAAACACTTCATAAATAAGCCAACTACATAGTCAACACTTTAGGAAAAATAAGAGGAAATTACATAGAAGAATCAGACATGAAACAAGGAATGAAAAATCATAGAAACATGTACAGATTACACAGAAATTCATGTAATTGAATCACCTGATTACGGCCTTGTTCAGCAGTAGCCTCGTTCTCGGCAGGTTTGGTTTGACAATTAAATGTCTCGTGGTTTAGCCCGCCTGGTGACGTTAAATGAATGTTCTGTACATATAGCACTTTGTCCAAGAACAGTTATTACAGTATGTGGAAAAATCCTTTCACTGGCACTGAATACCACACAGTCAGAATTATCCACAGTATAGTATACTCCTTTCACTGGCACTGAATAACACAGTCCGAGTTCACAGTATATTATACTCCTTTCACTGGCACTGAATAACAGTCTGAGTTCACACTGGTTTGGAAAGTTCCTTGTTTATTACAAGTGAGTCAGACTCACGCACGCACCTGCTGCAGCTCACTTCGTAATACTGTCTCCCTTGTTGGTCCCGGTACATACAAGTCCAAGCAAGAAGTCACTCCACACTGGCCCTCACACATTCAGCAGGCTGAGTGGCAGTACTGTTGTCATCCAAGACAACCAGACAATGAGACGCAATGGAAAACAACCCAGGAACCAGGAGAACGATGAAACGTAAAAGAACAAAACAAAACGGCTTTGAACTGCAATAGATAATGTAATGGCGCATATCAGGATCATGCTTTAAAATTCTGCAATCTGTACTTACATTTCAATTTCTCATTACAATTCCTTTTAACAATTAATTTATCTGATTCTTTCTTTAAACGAAAATAAAACATCATAGATTAAATTCGTTATAATTATTTACAAGAACATGATTCAACATATTCAAAAGTAAATGTTAAAATCAGTTACAATGCAATTTCTATATCGGACATACCTTTCTCACAGTTCTAACCAATGAGCCGTGCATGGGACTCCAAAGATGTGTAAAAGAGTGTAGAGAAATTTGGGTCTGCTCTTTTATGTATTTTCAGAGGTCATGGAAGCTTCTAGAATTTCTTAGCCTCTGGCTACTAATTGTTTTGCTCCCTGACTCCTTTCAAAAATAGTCATGGCTGAGCGCACGCACATAATAGACTAAGTGAGATGGATGCCCAAGATAGTTCCATGTTATGTAAGAATTATTGGTCCCTGACTCTAACTCCTTTCAACTACGGATGTGGGTCAGCGTTGTTTATGCCAAACAATTCTACTCAACCTTGAATTCTGAACTTCAAATCAAATTTATAATTAAAATTTGGAGAAATAACGAAATTAATTAAAGATTAATTAAATTAATTACGTAAGTGTAATAATTAGCATTTTTCCGTTTACAATATATATATATATAAATATAGATTAAAAGACTGATTTATCTTCTCCTTTGGTAAGACGTTTTCCACCCATAGAAATATTGTGTGACGGCAAATGTAAAATGTTGTGGAAGAGAGAAAACGCTTACAGTGCCGCATGTTCGCCAAGGGAGAGAGGCAAGTGGTGTCTTCTTGAGAAATATTAAAAACATAAATTAAGGTTCTCATCACTTGTAATTAATATTAGATGATTATTTAATAATTATAATCATAACCATTAACTATGGTGGTGTAGGTGCCACAGGAGTGTTATGAAATGAATCAAGCTTCCTTAAAGTGATCTTTAAAAACGAGCGTTTAATAATATGTACCCAAGACGCCTCTTATTAAATATCACTGATTAGATTTTCTCTGCATAAGCATGTGTAAATTATACATGCACAAGCAATGCACGATATATATATAAAATACAGGAATTACTATGTATGTGGCTTTTTGAAAATGCATTATATTACTTATAATATTTTTAAAATATAGAAATATAATACATAATTGAAGTATTTATATACCCTATAACAATTCACTGAATTATTTCAAACGCTTTTGTTAAGCACAGCACAAAGCGCAATATTCATATCTATCAATATGAAGATATTTTTTCTTTAGTGCCAGTTAAGCCTCAAGTATTTCTACTTATGAGTCAATGTTGTCTTTCATGTATTTCTACTTTAGAGTCAATGTTGCCTTTCATGTATTTCTACTTTACAGTCAATGTTGCCTTTCATGTATTTCTACTTTAGAATCATTCAAGCCTTTCATGTATTTCTACTTTAGGGTCAATGTTGCCTTTCATGTATGTCTACTTTACAGTCAATGTTGCCTTTCATGTATTTCTACTTTAGAGTCAATGTTGCCTTTCATGTATTTCTACTTTCGAGTTAATGTTGCCTTTCAGGTATTTCTACTTTAGAATCAATGTTGTCTTTCATGTACATCTACTTTAGAGTCAATGTTGCCTTTCATGTATTTCTACTTTAGAGTTAATGTTGCCTTTCATGTATTTCTACTTTAGAGTCAATGTTGCCTTTCATGTATTTCTACTTTAGAGTCAATGTTGCCTTTCATGTATTTCTACTTTAGAATCATTCAAGCCTTTCATGTATTTCTACTTTAGAATCATTCAAGCCTTTCATGTACTCAGGGAAGCTGAGAGAAGCATTTTACATGAGAGCACACATGTCTTGTGCTTTAACAGATCTGTGGGACAATCCGCTATTGACTTTCTCTTTGAGTCCAGGAAGTACGGAAGAGAAAAGATCACGCTGAATTTCGCTGAGTTTTTCTGGGTCGTTGATGATTCTGGATTTTAGAGCCATTTCTGCGTAGTAAAGCACCGCCTGCCTCCATTCGTCTGTGACGGAATCATCCGCATCATCCAAGTGTTCGAACCTCGAGTACTCGTTCATCAGATCGGTCAGCTGCTGATCCATGGAGCCCTCGGTTACTTCTTCTATTTCTGCAGCCTCTCTGAAAGGACTTCCCTGGACCTTGTCCCTTGACTGGGTCACGCCGATCTTTTCGCTCGACTGAGTTAGCCAGTTCCTGTCACTGGTCTGTGCTGACCCGTGTCGTTGCTCGCCAGATGACAGCGATGACGATTTCACCGGAGGTGCACGCTCTGTTTCAGTTTTTGATGACGTAACACTTAGTTTCGCCAAACTTGGCTCCTTTGCTGTAACTGGTTTCACAGTTTCAGTTTCGTGACTGCTTGTATTTCGACCACGTTGCTTTTGGGGACTGAAAAACTTCACCATTTCTTTTACTGAATTAGGTTTGTCGGGTTCTGGTTTTAGTCGGTCATTGTGTTCTGCTAGCACTTCCGGAATTATCTCACTCATTTTTTCTGACGTTGTGCTTACTGTCTGGTCTGAGGGGACTGCTCTCTTGTCTTGAGTAGAATTCTTTGGGTCGCGTGGCTTATGTCGCTTCTTTTTCAACTTTCTTTTAGGCTTATTTGAGCTTGACGGGGTAATATTTATTAGCATTTGCGTTAAATTAGGATTGATTTTGTTAGATCTAGTTTGTATTTCTTCCATTGTCATACGCTGCATTGGCCCTTCGATGTCTTCTGTAAACGTGTGTTGTAAGGGCCCGCCATTTGTGTGCACTATCTGTGTGACTGTGGAGAGGAGAGCATTGAACTGGAGCTCTTTCTCCACCTCTTGACCTTTGTTGTTGAAAAGTAGATATCGGTTGTCGGCGTCGTCCAAAACTTTGTGGATATAAATATTCTTCCCTTTGTCTTGGATCTAAAATGTAAAAAAAAGATATGCAAAACACATTAATAGTTAAGAAATCAAACATAAATGAAAGTGTAAAAATAGCAGAGGGTGGGGTCAGCTTAATAACATTTGTCACTTCATTCACTCATCCATCCATTATTTTTTTTATCTTTTCTGTATCATTTTATCTGTATAATAGAAAGTGTGTATGTTTTTATCTTTTCTGTATTATTTTATCTGTATAATAGAAAGTGTGTATGTTTTACGCTGTTTGCAGACATGCACCTCTTCCCGTTTTAAAGTACTGACCTGCTTTTCGAAAGAGAAGCCTTGTGGCAGTTCATCTTTTCCAGTGAAAATTATAATCATGTGAGATGCCAAGTCCTGTCCAAAAATGTCTTTATATGTTAAATACACCTGAAAAAGTGAAACAATATATGTATTAAAATTATTCTTTTAAACATTTTCATGTAAATTACACCTGGAAAAAATGAAACAATATAGGTATATGTGACACCTCGGGGCACACTTTAACCGTAATGATTATTATTTATTAACAACATATAATTAATTAATATAAATCAAGATTTATAGTTATTAATAATTCTCCACAAGACCAACACTGTCTCTCACTTGGCGGATTATAAGTGTATATTAAAACTCTACTCTTTTGCACAGTAATAAAATAGACGTTTTACTGTCGCATAATGCTTTTGCAGGTGGAAACATCTTACCAAAGGAGTAATACAAATCCGTCTTTTATTTATATGTAACGAGCCCCCATCCACCCACTTTTAATCCAACATTCGTTTTAATACATGTGCAAGAAAACTAATAATTTTTAATTAAATGTATTAAATCAAGAATTAAATATACAGAATACGAATGTAATAAAAAGAGAGTTGACATTTACATCACTTCACAACAACGCTAGACAATCGTATAGATTATCCTAGCATAGACATCAGCAGGCAAACTAACATATTTTCAGGCGATTTTCAAGATGTGACTGTCATTCTTATTTAGATGACAGTCCAATGTACCCCTTCTAGGCATATTACACAACTGTTCCAGAATCTTTGATGCGCAAACAAAGCACACCATGGAGAATCATCCAGAACTTCACGTGCACCATCAAAGCACATCACACTGAATGTTCTAGAATCTATAGCCTGTTTATCCTTCCTAATAAAGGATATTTTATAGTACGTAAATCTATAAAGCCTGAAAAAAGATTTTTTTGTAGTAAATAAACATATAGTCTGTTTATCCTTCCTAATAAAGATATATTGTAGTAAGTAAATATAAAGCCTGTTTATCATTCCTAATAAATATATTTTGTAGTAAGTACATATATAACCTGTTTATCATTCCTGATAGTTATTTTCTTATAAGTAAATTTTTAAAGCCTTCTTATCCTTTTTGATAAAGATAATTTCTACTTATTAAATCTGTAGCCAGTTTATCCATCCTGTTAAAGACATTTTGCAGTATGTAAATCTATAAATTGTGCTTATCGTGACTAGTAAAGATATATTGTGGTAAGTAAACCAACCTTTAGTCTGCTTATTCTTCGTCGTAAAGATATTGTGTAGTAAGTAATTCTATAAAGTCTGCTTATTCTTCCTCGTACAGATATTTTATAGTAAGTAAATCAGTAAAGTCTGCTTATCGTTCGTGAAAAAAAATATTTTGAATTTTGTAGTAACTAATTCTGTAAAGCATGTTTATCCTTGCTGGTAAATATATTTTGTAGTAAACAAATGAACTTCAATACAAAATGCGCAGGTTTTCCACATGTCAAGAAGATACAGGTTATCCACATGGCAAAGTTATGTTGTAACCTTTAGTTCCACTTCATTATAGCCTGACTATCTCCTTTGGTACAGATATTTTGTAATCTGTAAATCCACTTCTTTAATATGTGATTAGTTTCTTTGGTAAATATATTTTCTAATCTGAAAATATCTTCATAAAATTGTATAACCTGATTTTGAATTCATAAAATAAAGTATAACCTGATTTAGTCTTCATAAAAAATGTATAACCTGATTTTGAATTCATAAATAATGTATAACCTGATTTCGTTGTTATAAAAAAAAGTATTACCTGATTTAGTCTTTAAAAAAGTATTACCTGATTTCGTCTTTATAAAAAAAAGTATTACCTGATTTAGTCTTCATAAAAATATGTATTACCTGATTTCGTCTTCATAAAAAAAATGTATTACCTGATAATCTTCTTTGGTAAAGCGTGCATTGCAGCGCACAACAAGCAACAAGGCATGTGGACCAGGGTGCATTGCAAACATCATCTCATTGATACGTTCAATGATAACCTCGTCCTCTTCATCAGGATCTGAAAGGCCTGGAGTATCCATTACCTAGAATGGACAATGCATTTTTAGTAATGAAATAGTAAAGAAATAGTACAGAAAATATATTGTAAATTAATTAGTATACTTGAAAAGACATTACATTATGCATTAATGGATGTAGAACAGAGATTGCGTTTATTAAGCAGAGTACGTCTTTAGGCAAGATTTTATATACATAACATACATAATTATGGGTAGTGTATCTTTATGACAGCAAGGAGATTCATATGCTTTTAATACTGCATATAACTTGTAGTATGATATTTTGTATGAACTGTTGATGCATATTCGACTGTTAATAGCCAACTTTTTAAGTAATGCTTGGGATTGATAAGACACGAGATTACTTGTTATTGTTTTGTATGGGGCTGTGCGTGCATATTAAAACTTCTTGTGGAAGAAGAAAACTTTACAGCGCTCACATATCCGCCAAGCGAGAGAAATGAGTGGTGTCTTCTGGAGAATTATTAATAACATAACTGATACTCAACATTTGTAATTAGTTATGGGTGATTATTAATAATAATTATCATAGTCATTAACTAAGTGGTGTTTGCATCACACACAGTAAAAAGTGCAAACTCTCGCTGTAAAAGTTACAAATTCACACTGTAAGCATTGCAAATTAACAAAGTACGAGGTGCTAAGTAACACTGGAAACCGGGCAAACTCATGTTGTAAATAGAGCAAATTCATGCTGTAAGCTGTGCAGATTCACCATGTAAGAGGTGCAAATTCACACTGTAAGCAGTGCAAACTCATGATGTAAGTTGTGTATGGTGCTATAATACGTCCTGCCTCCGTTACGATTATTATTATGAATATCTTATCATTTAATAATGTATGATCACTTATCAGTGGTTAAATATTAATTTAGGATATGTTTTCTCATGTGAATTTCAAATCCATACACCACTGTAAATAAACATACTATTGACACCTAATTATCTGTTCACAGGTGGAACTTCTTACTTAAGGAGTAACTTACTAACATTCATCCAATCACTGACTCGTCATGCCCCATCCACCAACTGAATACTCCAGACATATATATGTTAACATGAGTAAGAAGGGGTTAACAAAAATAAAGATTTATTATAAAAATAAACCTATCACAAATAAATACAACTAAGATTTGAAACAGTCACTTATATACACTACTAAATAAATGTTCGAGTCTATCTCATATACAGTCAACATTGACAATGACTACTTCAAGGGAACGATCTCTATCTGAGGTTTAGAGTTCTCTTCATAGAGCTGAAAAAGATAGGAGATAAATGACTGTGCACATGAGATGTTCTGTTGACCTATCTTATGTTGCATGATAGAAATAACACGTGTGTTGCATCACACAGACAGTTCATAAAAGTCGATAGGGCACTCTCAAACTCTGCTGGCATTAGAAATGATAATGTGTAGGCATCTCCGCTTACACCACCATTGGAAGTGGTGTGATAGATATTAGTCCAAGAAGATGACTCATGAGTCGATCACAGGGAATCACTCAAGTTGAAGAACAATGTCAAAAATCCCAAGGACAAGAAAAAAAAGACATATTCAAGTGTGATGCTTTAATTCAGTGTATATAATCTTCTACTCTTTCTCTCTCCAGTCACTCAAACTTATGTGTCTGCAAGATAATTGTTAGCCCTCATACACACTTTACTTGATACATGTGTTATAAATCTGATCTATAACAAGAGTCACACATTCAATAACACACAGTTAGTCTAACATATACATATCAAATGAATCAACAGTATATCTAGATCAAGAAACAACATCGTTTTAAGTCTAATACACGAAACAGTAATTCTAATATACAAATTATTCTAAATTCATTCTCACATATTATACCAGACAACTCACCACGGCTCATGGTCTGCCTTTAGAACCAAATTTCAAACAATGATCACAAATATTGAAAAAGAGTTTGACTGGCCATTTATACGAACTTCACATGTCAGCTAACCAGAATCACTCATCTCACACTTCCAGCCACCGTTATTCAGTCACGTTCATAACTATGTACTTAAGCTTCTGGCTTGAAACCATTTCTTTAGTCAGATGTCATTCATCTCACCCCTCCGGCCACCATTTGTCATTCAATCGCGTTCACAACTACACACTTAAGTTTCTAGTCAGAAAACGTCTCTTCAGTCAGATGTCAGTCCTAGGACACGAGTCCATTACTCTATCCACATCGACTTAGCTCATGAAGAAACGTGAAAAATAAATGTTTATCTACACTTCTACATTAATCTTCTTTACGTCATGCAAGTTTGACTCTCAAGCGTCAAATGGTGCAAATTCATGCTGACAGGAAAACCAAACATGTCCACTTAGAACATGAAGGCCTACACTACATTAAGCAAAACATACACAAAGGGTTCTGATCACTTCTTAATTTTCTAGCACAAATTTTCAGAAATAAAAATATATCAGTAGAACTATTACTACTTGTATTTATACATCTAAATATATAATTAATAAAAAAAGAAAGAAAGAAAGAAAGAAGAAAGAGACAAAGAATGAATGAAAGAAAGAAAGAAAGAAAGAAAGAAAGAAAGAAAGAAGGTGGAAGGAAGGAAAAAATTGAAAAAGAAATGCATAATAAATTAGAGAGAGACATATGTAATAGTTCTGAGAAGAAAAGTTGTAAGAAACAGTCATTAAAAATAGACACAATGCATTGAAAAAGATATGCAAAATAAAAATACCTGAATGTGAATGTTATTTCTTTTAACAACGTGGATGGCACTATGTACTGTCCCAGCGCATATTCCAACTGATTCTTTAAATATGTTTTTACCCAAAATGGAATTCCCGGTGGAGCTTTTCCCACTACCGGATTTTCCAATCAGAATGAGACGACAACAGCTCTCGGGAAACTCACAGCATCCTGAAATATTGTGACTACATTACAAATACAGTCAGCAATAATAGATTTCCTCATACATTACTACTTGGTGACTACATTAGCAAATGCAGTCAGCAATAATATATTTCCTCATACATTACTACTTTGTGTTTACATTAATCAATACTGTTAGCAATAATAGATTTCCTACTTTGTGTTTACATTAATCAATTCTGTCAGCAATAATAGATTTCCTCATACATTACTACGTTGCCTGACAAGAAAATCTATTTAAATGTCAAGTACATTAAAAATGTGTAAGACTTTAGCAAAACAATACTAATGCTTGAATTATTTACAAACTACATTATACATCGATTCCAGCAATTTGCATCAATATTGCATCAATACAAGCACATTTTTTAATACAAGAGAGACAGATGCATAGACAGACCAGACAGACAGATGGACAGACAGACAGATTGATACAAATGCACAATATGCTAATAAAGAAAATAATTAAAATAAAATAATGATGTATTTATAAACGCTTATTATTTATTACAACTCCTAATACTACGATTACTACGTGTACACCTACATCTAGTTCCACTACTATTACTATTCTTTAATAATATTGATACTACTACAATATGACGTCATAGAAAACATCTAGCTCCACTACTATTACTATTCTTTAATAATATTGATACTACTACAATATGACGTCATAGAAAACATCTAGCTCCACTACTATTACTATTCTTTAATAATATTGATACTACTACAATATGACGTCATAGAAAACATCTAGCTCCACTACTATTACTATTCTTTAATAATATTGATACTACTACAATATGACGTCATAGAAAACATCTAGCTCCACTACTATTACTATTCTCTTAATAATATTGATACTACTACAATATGACGTCATAGAAAACATCTAGCTCCACTACTATTACTATTCTCTTAATAATATTGGTACTACTTACTATATGACGTCATAGAAAACATCTACTGTCGCTTTTATCGTGGAGTTCGTCACTTAAACAAGCATTGATCTCAATCAATGCCTACAGTTAGTGACGTCAAACTTATGCAAAGTGCACAGCATAAAGTATCAGTATTTTGATCTGCATAGTGGATGTTTTGTTTTTAAAAATAAATGCAGTCACTTTTGTAAAGTAAAATTGTTGCATGATTTATGAAATATTCAGCATATGTAATTGAGCTTTACCGGCATCCAAATGACAGTTAAGGATGGGAGTGTTGGAAGAGAGAAAATGAGAGACCCGATATTTGTATAGCCGATAAAATATCTGTCTGATAATGATAGTAGAAGGCGCATGAGTGATCTCATTCAGTCTTTGGTCTGATGTCATACGTGAACAGGAAGTAGTCGTATGGATACAGAGTTAGATCAGTGCGCACGCCTACTTTTGTTTAGCTGTCCATGAAAGCCGCATGAAGCAAGGGAGAGAATTTGATAAACTGATGAGTTAGGCGACCAAGTTAAGTTGGACAGGGTCAAAATCCAAGGTTGTGTCTGATGAACTAAATTAACTTTACTGTAAGCAATATTGGGCTGGGATAAAGTCTTGGGCACGGTGACCCGTCAAATGCGCGAACGACAAATGCGCGCCCCGACAAATGCGCGATAGGGTTAGGGATAGGGTTAGGTTATGGTTAGGATTAAGGTTATGATTAGGGGTTAGAGTTAGGGATAGATCGCGTCCGTCGCGCTTTTGTCCATCGCGATTTTGTCGGCGCGCATTTGTCGGGGCGCTTATTTGTCGGTGAACCCTTGGGCACAGCGTCCTTTCAAAACTAGGAGAACGTGGAAGATTTGAGTTCTAAGTTTGAATCCTTTCTGAAGGTAAAACTGAGAGTCTGTGAGAGACTGAAATTTATTATCTCAATTTTATTCTTTTATGTTGTATGAATTAGATTTGAATATTATGCTTGCAGTAGCATTCTAATGGTGATTTTGTTTCAGACTGGTAAGAGTTATTAAATAAAGTTAGATAAATGTCAGATAAAGGGCGGCAAGTCCTCAATCTAATTCTGGTCTCCCACGTAGTACAACACTTGAGTTTGTACAACTGGTGTAATCTGTGCCTGAGTCTGGCGACCATACTACTCGAGATAAGCTATATCTGCATGTGTGTGTGTGCGGTGTGTTTAGTGGAAACCCAACAGTCAAATTCAATCGCAATAAATACCAGACCATCGCCCTGAATATTAGAGCAGAGTATCTCCATCAGCACCTCGAGGTGAACACATGCATTAAACTAAAGTACATGTAAGCTAATTGCATGAATATGGGTCACCCCATGTGTCATAAAACAGCTGTATCACTGGTTATATAATATTAAGTCTATTTATATTTTATTTAAGTGTCCTCCCGATTTATAAGAGGTTAACATTCAGTCATGTTTTCAGTAAGTGTACTCATTTCATTTCTCATGTCATTGTTATTGTATTGTCCTAAGGCTATTTAGCTGAGGCAACGATCTTTGTAGCTAGAGCGATAAAATGTATGTTGCAGTGTTAAACCAGTTTATGTTTAGTATTTACGTGTCAAACTGTTTATTTTCTAAATGCATTTTTTCAAGTTCCAAGTTGCATTATGCCTTTTATAGATGTGTTTTTTCTACTTGCATTGTTGTTTGCAGGTCCTAATTGCAATTTGAGTTTACATACTATATAGCATTTAAATCTGTTCGTGTGTGACAACCAAGTCAGAAATATATTTGTAGCTTGTCTCTCACGTGTATGCCCAAGGAGTGACTGTCAAATTATATCACCATTTAGTGTTGTGTTGAGTCACCATATAGTTTTGTATTGAGTCACCGTTCAGTGTTGTATTGAGTCACCGTTTAGTGTTGTGTTGAGTCACCGTTTAGTGTTGTGTTGAGTCACCATTTAGTGTTGTATTGAGTCACCGTTTAGTGTTGTGTTGAGTCACCATATAGTTTTGTATTGAGTCACCGTTCAGTGTTGTATTGAGTCACTGTTTAGTGTTGTGTTGAGTCACCATATAGTTTTGTATTGAGTCACCGTTCAGTGTTGTATTGAGTCACCGTTTAGTGTTGTGTTGAGTCACCATATAGTTTTGTATTGAGTCACTGTTTGGTGTTGTAATGAGTCACCGTTTAGTGTTGTATTGAGTTACCATTTAGTTTTGTATTGAGTCACCATTTAGTGTTGTGTTGAGTCACCATATAGTTTTGTATTGAGTCACCGTTCAGTGTTGTATTGAGTCACCGTTTAGTGTTGTATTGAGTCACCGTTTAGTGTTGTATTGAGTTACCATTTAGTTTTGTATTGAGTCACCATTTAGTGTTGTATTGAGTTACAATTTAGTGTTGTATTGAGTCACTGTTTAGTGTTGTATTGAGTCACCATTTAGTTTTGTATTGATTCACCATTTAGTTTTGTATTGATTCACCATTTAGTTTTGTATTGATTCACCATTTAATGTTGTATTAAGCGTCATTTACGTTTGCATTGAGCGCCACGTGAGTCACCATTGAGTTATTTGTTGAGTCACCCTTTGGTGTTGTATTGAGTCACCATTTAGCGCTTTATTGAGTCCCCTGTTGGTGCTGTATTGCGTCACTATTTAGCGCATTATGGAGTCAATATTTGGTATTGTATTGAGTCACCGTTTATTGTTGTATTGAGTCCATCAAACTGCCTCGCACAACATGACGATGAGAGTTGTATTGATTCCAGCAATGTCAGGTACTATGACTTTGCTGCCAGTACACTCCAAATATTGTCACGTCTTTTTCAACTTTGACTTATCGCTGCTATTATGCTGCTAATTATTAATTGTACTGCAGCACTTATTATTAAAATGTTATTATATGTTATAGTAATAGCAGTAGTAATAATAGTCAGTAATATTAAATATATTGCTTTGACATTCGCTATACTTACTTTCAGTTTTGTTAGTCGACATTGTAAGTTCCTGAAAATAATATATAAGATGTAGAAGGTCAGTCTACAGCAGGAACACCTACCACAGGAATAGAGCTGTACACACAAGAAAGAAATTATGCAATGCTATTTTGCATCGAAGAAAGATCAGTAATGAATGACGCACGGTTACTTTATTACACTTTTTCAAATAAAGATTAACTGACATTTACTTCTATTGTTGCACTTTACCTGGATAGTGTCAATGCAGATTAATAACTTCCATTGTCGCAGTTTACCTGGATAGTGTCAATGCAGATTAATAACTTCTATTGTTGCAGTTTACCTGGATAGTGTCAATGCAGATTAATAACTTCCATTGTCGCAGTTTACCTGGATAGTGTGAATGCAGATTAATAACTTCCATTGTCGCAGTTTACCTGGATAGTGTGAATGCAGATTAACTTCGGTAGTATTGATAACGATGAACTCACAACCATAAACATTCAACAAACTAGCGAAAGGGCAAGCATGTAGCCATTTGTCCTAGTACGCTTTGGATTTAAAACCGTGACTCTGGATTTCTATTATTGATTTTTGTTCCGCTGTGATGAAAGTCAATGGTAAATAAGAAAATATTTATTTGGCCTACACACATTTAGGGCGACATTTTTAAAATTCGACCTTGACTACAATTTAGATCCTACTGTTGCAAAGGCGACTGGGAGAAATAAACATAATGGAATGTATTTGTATTCCTTGATTATATTGTACACATATATTAATAAGAAGTAATGTATTTGTATTCCTTGGCTATATTGTACACAAACATTAATAAGAAGTATAATCTAGTCTCCTGACTGAGAAAGATAAACATAATGGAATATATTTGTATTCCTTGGCTATATTGTACACAGACATTAATAAGAAGTAAGGTATTTGTATTCCTTGGCTATATTGTACGCAGACATTAATAAGAAGTATAACCTAGTCTCCTGACTGAGAAAGATAAACATAATGGAATATATTTGTATTCCTTGGCTATATTGTACGCAGACATTAATACGAAGTATAACCTAGTCTCCTGACTGACAGAGTGCACTTCTTTCACAGATTAACCATGATCGTAGAAATTCCCTTTGTAGTGGTAGGTCAAGGTCTTTGTTCTCGTTCGTTACACTTGTCCTTGATGAATTTATGTTAATAATTTATAGTAACATTTTACTTGCCCTTGATGAATTTATGTTAATAATTTATAGTAACATTTTACTTGCTCTTGATGTATTTATGTTAATAATTTATAGTAACATGTCACTTGTATTGATGTATTTATGTTAATAATTTATAGTAACATTGCACTTGATTTTGATGTATTTATGATAATAATTTATAGCAACCTGACATTTGTTTTGATTTATTTGTATGAATACTTTATCATTACATTTCGCGAGCCCCCATCCACCCACTTTCTTCTCCAACATGTGGTTATCAATATGTGTAAGAAGATCAATATATTTAACAATAAATTTATTATATCAACTATCACATATACATGTAACAAATACAATGAATAGATTGCTTGACATCAGTATTTCCATGGACCATGTTCAAATAATTGTTGTACAGTCATAAATCGTTTTATATGATTCAACAGATTAGTGTGAATATAAATCATGGGATACTTCTTATTAGGGAACAAAAATGGAGTAATGAGATAATAGTGATAATCACTTGTACTTAACCTATTCTAGATGATTGCCACAATAGTCCTTTTACATGTTTTCATAACAAGTCACAATTGTATTGTCAGTACTACGTGTTTCTCTTGCATATTGTAGAACACTGGTGAGTAGTTATCCTCTTGAAGCTAATCTGGTGCTACTTATTATTTCCTTCAAGCAAAACAATGTAACTTGCTCATACAATAAATTCCAAAATGTAGTAGAGCATACTTTGTCACATTATATCAACATAGTGTAGTGTATTCTTACACTTACACACTGAGGTTACATACTTCTCATGATTGTAGCAGTTTAAAAATTAGTTTACTCAAGATATTCTGGTGAAAACACTAAAAAGGCTGCTTATTCCCTGTAAAATATAATATAATCAGGGAGCAAACACTAAGTTTATCTACCTGCATTCTTTCTTACATTCAAGTCTCAACTTACAGTTTCCTGTAACAATATTTATTAGCCTGATACACACATAGAACATAATAAATACAACATATCAATTTTATGAACGTATTCACTAGAAACAATATCAAGTGTTTAGCATACTACATTCAAGTTTCTTAGTTGAAATTTGAAGAAATATTAGTCTACTCACCTAATACAGCTCTATGTGAAAAACAGGTATAAGATATCAGTAGCAAAATGCACAAAATATTTCTATGTCCATTCTCTCTCAATCAGTCAGTAAACTTGTCATTAAGCTAACTGCGACCTTTCATGACAAGACTTCTTGCCACACCAAAATCAAGTGATCAAACAAACAAATTCTTTACAGCAGGTAAACTTTTAATCTCAGCCCATTGACAGGTCTCGTTTTTGTAAATCATAATCATTGGATAATAAAAACTAATCATCCACCTAAAACTGGTTTAAATGACATCTGCAAGTCTAGCACATTCTTTACCTGAGTTGTTTACTTCCAAATCTGACACTTAAAAATATTAGCAAGAGCAGTATCCAAGGTTGAGAGACTTTGACATTTAATATTTTATATAACAATTAAGTTTTGAAAGAGAGATAAGGAAATTTACTCTTCCACAGCAATATATGGGTATGCCTTTGAAATATTTCTGTTCATACTTTATAGTAACTTGTCACTTGCCTTGATGCATTTTTGTTATTAAGTTATAATACTAGTTCTCTTGCCTTAATGTTTCTCTGTTTTCAATTTATAATGTTAATTAACTTGTAATATTAATAATGTATAGTAACCTTGCGCTCTCTATGAAGTATTATGTCAATAATTTATAGCTTTATTTCGCTTGCCTTCATGCATTTAAGGCAATTTTGTATTACACCAATTTATTAAATAATGTAATGCACCACTTGTTTCATTGCACGTATGCTAATAATTTATAATATTTCACTTGCCTTACTGTATATGTTCTTATAATTTATAGTTTAATTTCACTTGATTGAGACAATTTTGTTAATAATTTATATTGCTACTTCACTGCCTTAATGCACTTTTGTTTTTAATTTATACTATTTCACTTACTTTAATGCATTATTTCACTAAATTAAGACGATTGCGTTAATACTTTATATTGCTCCTTCACTGCCTTAATGTATTTTTGTTTTTAATTTATAATATTTCACTTTCCTTAATGAAAACGTGCTTAGAATTTATAGTATTATTTCACTTGATTAAGACAAGTTTTGTTAATAATTAATTTATAATGTTTCTTCCCTGTCTTAATGAAAACTTGCTTATAATTTATAGTATGATTTCACTTGATTAAGACGATTTTGTTAATAATTTATAATGCTACTCCACTACCTTAATGCATTTGCGTTTTTAATTTATAATACTTCACTTATAAGTATTAGTTAATTACATAAACACATTCATTAATGTCAAGGTGCATTTTCATGGCTACTACATTACGTATTAATACAAGCAACATATCTATGTTTATAACATGGAGCACATAATACTATCAAAATGATACATTTATGGCATGCACCATTTTACATTAAAACATACAACTGTTACACATGTATATTTTATACATTAATACAAACTAAAATATACGTTTACGAAATAAAATAATATTCATTAAAATCTACCAAATACACAGATTTATGTCATGCAATTTTAGACATTAATTCCAAAACAGGTATACATTTATGATGTGCAATATTATTTTCCTGAATACCAACCAAATATACGTTTGCGAACTACAACAGTATACATTAAAATTTACAAAAAGCGAACTACAACAGTATACATTGAAATCTACAAAATGCATACATTTATGACATGCAACATTAGACATTAATTCCAAAACCAAGTATACATTTATAATGTACAGTATTAAATTCCTAATACCAACACAAACATTTAATGACGTAATTTCTTTAGAAAGCTTCACTAACCTTACCCACAGAAACAGGCGATGTAGTGACGTATTTCCTTTAGAAAATGTCACTAACCTTACCCACAGAAACAGGCGATGTAGTGACGTATTTCCTTTAGAAAATGTCACTAACATTACCCACAGAAACAGGCGATGTAGTGACGTATTTCCTTTAGAAAATGTCACTAACCTTACCCACAGAAACAGGCGATGTAGTGACGTATTTCCTTTAGAAAATGTCACTAACATTACCCACAGTAACAGGCGATGTAGTGAATGTGATGAGTGTATTGTTTATTTTTTATTCATCACATGATTTCAGATGTTAGCACTATCTATATAGGGTATCAATTCTTAATCAACAAAACCCATTTGGCGCAGCATGTAGTCAGCATACACTGATAAACCTACTAATGATTATTTTCGACGGACGTGCTAAGACGTACGCAGACAAGGTGAGTATTAAGGTGTGGTGTACGTGTGTGTTCACTGGAATGAACAAAGTGAGTATTAAGGTGTGGTGTACGTGTTTGTTCTCTGGAATGGACAAGGTGAGTATTAAGGTGTGGTGTACGTGTTTGTTCTCTGGAATGGACAAGGGTTGGTGTCCTGTTGCCGAGGAGTCTTCTAAAGTAATTTTATTTCTTCATTATTTTTAGATAGACAGAAAATTATAAGAAGAGGGAAGAAAGACAGTAAGGAAGAAAAAATGGAAGGAAGAGAGATTGAATGAAGATTCATTTATAAAGTCAGAAAGACGTAATGAAAGATAGCAAGACAAACAGTCAGACAGACAAGATAGACACAAAGAGAGAGTGCAAAGAGAGAGGATTAACAGAGAAAGATTATAATTTGTTATATATAGAAGAAGCTAGAGAGGTGAGAGACTAAGAGGCAGGGTCCAAATTCAGAGACTGAAAAGAACAAGAATGAAATGAAAAATATATTTACTCAAACAGTGCTAAAATAAATATATATGTACTCAAACAATGCTACAATAAATACATTATTACACAAACATTGCTAAAATAAATATATCTTTACACAAACAGTGATAAAATAAATATATCTTTACACAAACATTTATAAAAATATATATCTTTACACAAACAGTGATAAAATAAAATGGCATTTTCACTGATAAGATATTGTAATTGAAATATTTGTAGAGAAATAAAATTAAATAGTTTTTATTGGTAGTGCTAAAATAAAATGTTTATTTACATAGTGTAAATTGAAAGACATACTTATTCAGTGTAAAAAAAAAAAGACATACAATTGCAAAATGAAAGAATAGTTACACAGTTTTAAAATGAAAATCATTCTTACACATTCTGAAATAGATACACAGTACTAAAATAATATACATAATTACACACTGATAAAACACATCATGACATAAAAAGTACTAAAATTATATACACAATTACACACTGATAAAACACATCATGACTTAAAGAGTGCTAAAATGATACACACATTTACACACTGATAAAACACATCATGACATAAACAGTATTAAAAGAAAAATAGGTCACGAATAGTGAAAGCTGAAAGAGTACACAACCTAAAAAGAGAGACTGACAATTTCAATCGTTGTGTTTCTTCCGTTTTCATAGTTGAAAAGAGAGGGGGGGGGAGAGAGAGAGAGAAAGAGAGAGAGAGTGAGAAAGAGAGAGAGAAAGAGAGAAAAAGAGAGAGAAAGAGAGAGAGAAAGAGAGAAAGAAAGAGAGAGAAAGAGAGAGAAAGAAAGAGAGAGAGAGAAAGAGAGAGAGAAAGAAAAAAGAGAGAAGTTTTCAAGAAAGATGATACTGAGAGATAAAGAGGGATAAATTTTAAAATGAAGTTGATACTGAGAGAAATGGGAAGATAACGTAGATTTTGAGAGAAAAAAAGATAGAGAGAAGAGATAGTCAAACGTTTTCCTGGTCGAATCGTATATCTGTTTTAAAGAAATAATTTGAAGGAGTCGTCACTGACTTGGACAAGATATAATTTTATGCAAAGGTGTGCACATGACTAAACCATTGCAGCACGTCAATCATTTTCAGCAAACAGGTGACCTTGCAGCAACACTAGCCAATTTACTGATCGTACATTTACTTCAAATAACCGCATAAAATTTACTACGTCATAAAATCAGCAGTCTAACCCAACCACCGGTACGCGAGTAAATGTATGGGGTTCAGTTAAAAGCGGTTTTCAGTTTGTAACAACATTCAGTGTACACGTTACACTGGGCTAGAAGTAGAAAGAGGTCTGTAACAACATTATGTGTATAGAAATCATTTTGCAAGAAGTAGAAAGAAGTTTGTAACAACAAGTAAATTAGTGGAGTACTCTTCACTATGAAACAGGACGTGATTACAGTCTAGTGCTCACACAGAGTGCAGTGCAGTGTGTTAGTGTGATAAACAAAGGGTTTTATCAAGATGAGAACGTTCATGTACCTGACCTGGCAGTGCAGTGTGTTAGTGTGATAAACAAAAGGTTTTATCAAGATGAGAACGTTCATGTGCCTGACCTGGCAGGATTTATAGATGCGCTGCTCTTCCTGGACACCGCCGGTATCCTTAGAGCTCCACTTAACACACACATACACGCATGCGCACAACTATTAAATAAGACATGCGTGATCGTTGTATGTGTACAAGGACACCTTTCTCATACAAGATTACAATAAAATATTAAGCAAAGCACCACTGAATATACTTTAAAAAAAAAAGATGCCGATAATCGTTTGCTGTCACTCTTGTCCTCTTGCTGCAAATTATATCTTCTGGAACACTTTAATCAACACTTGCTACATTATGTAACATATAAAGCTCTTTGTTGTTTACCGTTAGCATAGAATAAAAGAACTTAGTTGTCTTTCGTTCTCTGGTTACGTATGAAGATAAAGCAATTTGTAGCACAGTTCAAGTTTACTTTGAAAAGTATTCGCATTCATTCAGACTTTGGTGGTTTTAAAGTTTGTTTCTGCTGAATTGGAATCAAGATTTACAACGTATTCCTTAAGCATATATTATGGATAGTTTATTTCTTGTGCAAATATCATGACGAGAGAAAGCGTGCTTTGAAACAATGCTTTAAGATTGTTGTGTTTAAATATTATATAAATCATAGAATTTAATGTTGATAAGTAAATAAATAATGTGCTCAGTTTTACGCTCACTCCTAACAATTTTCTTTTACTTCTGCTAACAGTAACAAGCTGATCGATTTTACCTAATGCTTACATGTGATGTGTGTGCGTGAGTGTGTGTGTGTGTGTGTGTGTGTGTGTGTGTGTGTGTGTGTGTGTGTGTGTGTGTATGTGTGTGTGTGTGAGTGTGTCAAAAACGTGTTCGAGATATGTGTCGCATTAATTACGCCTGTCCAGGAACAAGTACAGAGGAAAGATGAGGTGTGTAATACACGGTGTATCACACATACAACATTGGATTTAACCGTGATGTAGTGAAGCGAGTGTCACGTGACCACATACACAATTAGTGGATTTAAAATGATTAAGCCGAAAGGCGTGTCACGTGACTAAAAGATTGACAGAATAATGAAAGTGTTAGTTATTCATTAGAAAATTGGAATAATTGAAGAGTTGCCCAGACGTGAGATATGTAATGCTATATTCAATATAATACTACACTTGAAAATAGACCCCTCTATGATTTCTAGCACATTCTACATTAAAACGCACTGATTTTTCATTCTAACCTGTTTCATATTCATTCCGTCATTGACTATTCTGTCAAGACCTGACAGGGATTGATTATAAACTGAGTGCTGAATTGCTGGCAGAAAATCCGGGTGATTAACTATCTTCCGTTTGAGAGAAAGTTCTGCGTAATATTGGACAAGGTTGTCCATGTCCTTCAAGAAATTTTCCTCATCGCATTCGTCCATCCAAATTTCCGTAGAAGCCAGTAAACATTTCATTTTATCTCGCGGTGTCAAAATGTTCTCAACTTCCTGATCAACATTGTCAATTCTGTCGTCGCCTGCAGGCGTGTCGCAATTTACAGTATCATCTAGGCTTTCAGGCGGGCTGTTCAAACTGACGGCATTCAATGGCCCTTCAAGACTTTCGACATCTTGAAACTTTCGTTCTTGTATTAACTGATCACAGATTTCATCACACGTGGAAGTATTGTTTGCCATCGCCGTTTGGTCTGACGTGTGGCCTCGCGTGTGGTCTGACATGTGGTCTGACATGTAGATTGATGTGGGGTCTGACAGGTGGTCTGACTTGTGGCCTGACGTGTGGCCTCGCGTGTGGTCTGATATATGGTCTGACGTGGTGTCTGACTTGGAGTCTGACTTGAGGACTGACGTAGGCCGTGTTTGCTGGTGGCTGAAAGAGCTTGCGCGTTTGACGTTCCTCTTATCAGGTGGAATGCTTGTTTCCGCCAATGATTCAAAGTTAGTAGACTGTGGGTGTTCGAATAGTTCCTTCAATTGTCTGACATTTGGGAATTTCTTTGGTTCTATTTTCTTCTCACGCGACAGTCCTGCGCTTTCTTCTGATTTGCAGGAAGTATATTCTGAGGACTTTTTGCGCATGAAGTGTGTCTCTCCAGGTGATGCACAATGTGCAGGCATTTTACTTTGTGTAACATCGACCTTCGGCGCATTTTCTCCATCTTCTATTTCTGAGCAGCTTTCCATTTCCTGTACATGTAATGTGCTTATTCTCGGAGTTGCTACTGGTATTGTAATCATCTCAAGATTGGCACGTTCACCTGGATCAACGCGTGCCTTTTTCTCTAGAACCTTTTTCTGACTGTCAATCATTTGCTGAAACGACACATCAATTTCAGAGCAGAAGGAATGTTTGAAATATCCGCCGCCATTTTGCTGTACGAGCTCCTTAACTTTATGGATAAGATTATCGGCTTGTTGTTCCTTGACATTTTGGGGCGCTTTGTTGTTGAAAAGTATGTAGCGCCTCTTGACGTCATCCAACAAAATATTAAGTTTGGCATCTTTATTTTTCGCTTTAACCTGAAAAGTGACAGTTCAAATCCTGTATTTAAAATAAGATCCTTAATTCCTTAATAAGATTGTAACGCTGTCTATATGAATATACGTGCATGTCTAGCTATTTGTTTATTATGTTTCGAACATGAATAGCCGTCAGTATGAGAAGTTACTAAACTGATCTTCAAACGTAACAAAAAATAGCTGTCACAATGAGAAGTTACTAACCTGGGCTTCAAACGTAACAAGAATAGCCGTCACAATGAGAAGTTACTAAACTGATCTTCAAACGTAACAAAAAATAGCTGTCACAATGAGAAGTTACTAACCTGGGCTTCAAACGTAACAAGAATAGCCGTCACAATGAGAAGTTACTAAACTGATCTTCAAACGTAACAAAAAATAGCTGTCACAATGAGAAGTTACTAACCTGGGCTTCAGACATAACAAGAATAGCCGTCACAATGAGAAGTTACTAACCTGGGCTTCAAACGTAACAAGAATAGCCGTTAGAATGAGTTACTAGCCTGGGCTTCAAATGTAACAAGAATAGCCGTCAGAATGAGAAGTTACTAACCTGAGCTTCAAATTTAACAAAACTAGCCTTTACAATGAGAAGTTACTAGCATGGGCTTCAAATGTAACAAAAATAGCCGTCAGAATGAGAAATTAATAGCATGGCTTCAAATGTAACAAAAATAGCTGTCACTATGAGAAGTTACTAACCTGGGCTTCAAACGTAGCAGCTCCCTGGTCTAGCTGGTCTAATCCCGTGAAAACAATTATTGAAAATGAAGAAAAATTTTCCCCAAATATATCTTTCAGCGCCATGTAAACCTTTCAAAGAGATAATATATATAAAAAAATTCTTATCAAAAAAGGGGTATCTAGATTGTGTTTGTCACTATTATTTAAATATCTAATATTATCATTATATAATTAAGATTTTATCAAATACAAAAGCAACGTTTCTTCAAATTCTCAATTGCAATTAATAAATAGTATTTACCTTAGTGATTGTGCTTCGTCTGATAGTTATTCCCCTTACTAGCAGGAGCAATTTCGTATGTCATGGTGCAGGGTTAATATGGCAATATAAATATATGTTAACCAATCCACCATACATAAAACACATGCACACACACACACACACACACACACACACACACACACACACACACACACACACACTACATACACCAATTTTGCATTATACACAATAAGGTTATTCGTAACTTAGTGGGGTAAAAACATCAATAGTATGAAATATATTATTTTAGCGACGTAACACGAAATGAAAGTAACAAATTGCACACTGTTTCATTAAAGCTGAACATATAATTGGTAAATTTAGCACGAAATAGAAATAGAAATAGAAATTATTGATGTAACGTATCCAACTAATGACTAATCTGTCACTTGTAACAGTATGTCAACATTTTTTCCAAACTGCAATACTAACACAGTCATATCTGCAAAAAATTTCCTAGTGATTTTATTTAGGCTTAAAGAAAGTATATTCAAACCCAGTAAGTTTCCTAAGGCCCAGTGGGATTTTCATCAGGCTCGAAGACAGTTATTTAGTCCTAGAGAAAGAGTGTGACAGGCTCAATGAACGTCCCACTAAGACTTTGGTAGGTCCAGAGAAAGTTTTTTCAGAAAATAGAAGAATTTGGTAGATCAAGTCAGATGTTTCTCTGGCCCAAATGTCCAATAAAAGTTTACTTTATCCAGCGACATTCTCGGTCGAACTCTGGCGCCATTTTCCAAGGAAGCTGGACACATGTAATTAGAAGAACAACACCTGTGCTTCAAAGCCCGACATCTATCAATCGAAGTCGAACACCTGCAATTCGAAGCCCGGCAGTTGTTGACGAACTAGGTACTCCACATTCTCAGGTCCTGGAAGTATTAAGCTTAGCACCTTTCTCTGTCTCCAGCCAGTTTGAGTGGCTTTCTCCTTGGAAATGATTTTTCTCGCATGCTCACTGATGAAATCTTGATGCGATTTTTATTTCGTCCAAACGGTCATGTTCTCGGGTATTTTCGTCTTCAATTTAAATATCATATGAGACCAGGCTGATGCCCTTGATCGGTAGATGCGACATAATGTTCCACAAACGCAGCACACACATTCCATATATATACTTGTAATATGACAAGAACATTCGACGATACAAATTTACGTAGCAATGCATCTGAATCGCCAATCCACAGTTACGTAATAAATGTGTAACACTTATACATGGCCACGAATACAACTTAATAAATGTATAAAACTTTTACATGGCCACGAATACAACTTAATAAATGTACAACACTTTTACATGGCCACGAATACAACTTAATAAATGTACAAAACTTTTACATGGCCACGAATACAACCCATGTGCAAACCTTGTACTCTTCCTCGGTAAAGCGTTGGTCACATCGAATTACGATCAGTACAGCATGCGGCCCAGGATGCATCGCAAACAAAGACGCCTTGATCCTCAACGCTACCGAGTCATCACCCTCTGTATCGGCCAGGCCAGGCGTATCCATAATCTGACAATGTGAAAGGCGTAAAAGTACATGTTAATACTTCAATGAGCAGTGATTTTGGAAACTCATATTTTATACATTTATGAAGCCCCCTTGATCGTTCATTCACCAGACAAATAATATAGGTTTGTTTCCATTCACGCTCGGTTACAACAAAGACATCTGCATATATTTGGTAAAATGGAGTTGTGCCTTTCAACAGGTAATAAAATAGTAGAATGAAATCTCTGGATATTGAGATTTGAAACAAAGCCATAACAATGCAAATGTTATCACAATAAACTTGACAAACCATGCTAACGATAGAGTAACAAACTAATAAAGTAATAAAAATCATTTTACTAACTACACTCGTAGACAATAAGTGTGCCTTCCCCAATTATAATTTTCAATGTATTGTCTCTGAGTAGGATTCTCTATGCTCTCAGTTAAAATGTCTGTACTTATTTATACAGATCTGGTAGGAAAGAAGATGGGCAATAGAAACTGAAATTTATTAACATAACATGATTGCATTATTGTAATATCCGCCTTTGAATTAGTGTAGATATGGTTGTGTTATAGTTAATTAATTTTATGATCACATAATTGTTGAATAATGGGAAGTCCCTCCCCCACATTTTAAAATAAAATTCTGTTTTAATTAATCTATAATTATGAGTTGAGATGTTTGGTTGCTTGTAATTTTTATAATTCAGACTGTTATGATAAAATTTATTTGTAAAGTGAAGGTCAGAAATAGATAGAAAGGGAGGGAAAGATAAGTTGTTTTGATTGAGTGTGTATATTGAGTGGCTAGCAGCAAGTAGGATTAAAGCTATCGTTACATGGGACGACTTGCTAGGGGGCTAGCAGCAATTAGGATTAAAGCTATCGTTACATGGGACCACTTGCTACGGGGCTGCATAAATACTCACCAGAGTGTCTGTAAAATAAACGGATTACATTCTCATCTCGTGTTTGATCAAGACATCATCATGTGGTTATATAACTTTTGCGATGATGCAGCTGTGAATTGGTTCATGGATAGGTGACGTATGTTGACAGAATGTGAATTGGTTCATGGATACGTGACGTTTTTTGACAGTATGTGAGTGTACAAGAGGTACGCAAGTCAAAATATTAATTAGTTCTAGGTATATTTTAAAATTGTATTATGTAGTAAATTTCGTCATGGTAGAAATGGGTGGTTTCTTGTGGATGGGAAAACTCATGTGTTGATATCTTTTGCAAACATAGTGTGTCCGCTATAGTGCGTTTGGTCTCTATTATGATTATTATTTAAATTCGTTTATCATTTAATAAACCTAATCACTTATCAGTGGTTAAATTTAGGATTCGTTTCCAACATGAATTTCCCACTCACACACCACTATAACTTGCGCACTAACCACACATACATTTTCTGTTCGCAGGTTGAACTTCCTACTTAAGGAGTAATCTAATTTCACAATATTAACTAACTTTCATCCAACAATTGACTCATGAACATCATCCACCCACAGACTACTCAAGACATGCACCAATGCACATGCGTAAGAAGGATGTAACAAAAGATTATACAGATTTATTATAAAATAAATACGTATATCACAAAATACAACTAGATTTGAAACATTTCACGTATTTACATTAACGAAAAAGTGTCTTCAAGTGTATTTCTCCTACACAATCGGTATTTAACAATGACTATCTGAGGAACAATCTCTAGTCAGAGTTACGATTCTCACATGAGTTTGGAAAAGAGAGAAAGGTAGAGATAATTAACTGAGTTCATGACCTGATCTGTAATATGCTGCGTCGTAGAAAAATTGTATGAAGAAGTCTATCAGTCAGCTCAACACCATCGTCCCAGCTAAATAAGAAATTAATAGAAAAATACAAATTGAACTCACTAAAATTAGAAGATCCCCCAAACCAACCTCAGCCCCACTGGACAATCAAACCCCCCAAAATAGACTTAACAATACTCAAACAGCCAAAATAGACTTAACAATACTCAAACAGCCAAAAAAGCAAAGCCGCCACCACTTAGCGAAACAAAGAGCTCTTGAACACATAAATAAATCTACTCCAACAACTACCACATATACACTGACGGATCCAAAAACAAAATGGGAACAGGGGCAGCAGCACACACACACACTTTCACACAAACATGCAAATTAGATGAAAGACATTCAATACTAAGAGCAGAACTAGAAGCAATCCAAAAAGCGCTGACAATAGCAAAAAACACCCTAACAACCAAAACACAAATCCTCATACTAACAGACTCACTAACATCACTGCAAAATTTAGCTAACCCCTTCCAAACCACAAGAGCACAAAACACCAATGCAATATGCAAACACATAACTACACTAGAAAAAAAGAAATAAAAACAACACTGTTATGGATCCCCAGTCACATAAACATAACAGGAAATGAAACAGCGGACAAAGGAGCAAAATATGGAAGCAAACATGGAATACCTCTAAACACCCCAATACACATAACAGAACTGCAAACACAAATAAAACAAATCTTTAAAAACAAGTTCAGTTCCCCACACCACACCATCCATATTTAATTAACATAACCCACAACAGAGCAATATATAGACTATGATACAACTCCACAAGATTTACACATAACCCAAACAATGAACCAAAATCATGCACTCACTGTCGAACAGACAACACAATAGAACACTTTCTACTACATTGTTACAAAAACAGAGAAGAAAGAAAATACTTGACTGACAACAATTAGCCTATTACATTTACCAGTTACCACACAAACACTACTCTTTCCACATAAACATCACCAAAATCACATACACCAAGCCATCATCACGTACCTCATTCACACAAACACACTTCACCTTCTATAAAAATAAATATTTATAAAAAACCACACACACATAATTACACACTTACTAATAAAAAGGAAAACCACAAATTTAAAGGAAGTTACAAATAGCTTCCTCACATAGTATTTAAAAAAAAATGTTCTATACATAAATTAACACAACTCTTAGGAAAAACCATGCATTCAAACATTGAAACCCTACTATAACATGTTTTTAAAAATGTTCTATACATACATTAACACAACTCCTAGGAAAAACCATGCATTCAAACATTGAAACCCTACTAAAACATGTTTTTAAAAATGTTCTATACATATATTAACACAACTCCTAGGAAAAACCATGCATTCAAACATTGAAACCCTACTAAAACATGTTTTTAAAAATGTTCTATACATATATTAACACAACTCCTAGGAAAAACCATGCATTCAAACATTGAAACCCTACTAAAACATGTTTTTAAAAATGTTCTATACATATATTAACACAACTCCTAGGAAAAACCATGCATTCAAACATTGAAACCCTACTAAAACATGTTTTTAAAAATGTTCTATACATATATTAACACAACTCCTAAAAGTAAACTGTAAACACCGACAGGCAATTGGAAAACTACTTTAAAAAAAAAAAATAATACAAAAATGCTATTATTACACACTAGCTAATAAAAGTAAAACAAATACATTGAAAGGAAGTTATAAAATAGCTTCCGCACATATTAATTATTTTCACTTAACACACCTACTACTCATAAACTTTTAATTATTCAAACATTTACACATCAAAATGTTCACTACCAAACTAAAACTCACAAAAGAAAGATATATCCCGCAATTCACCATAAAACACACCAAGAAGTACAAATTAGTCTTCCCAAACATTAAAAAAATTTTTTAAGTTTTATTTTCTTCTTCTGCATGTATACACTCACAATGGGGAGAACAATAGTCACCACCAAAATGGGGGGGGGGGGAGGGGGAGGATTTCCGACAAGCCTGTTAAATTACAATCACTGCATAGTTGGTTTGGGCAGACAACTGGAAGGGGAAAAGTGAAGGCTCCTTTGAAGTAGGATAAGTTCCCCAATCAAAAATGATAGCACCTCGCGTGGATGAAGAGCGCTGAGGTAAAAAGTGTAAATGAACGATTTCATTTAATTGATGCATGAGTTAATAAATACTTGGTCAAGTCTTACAATTACTTGCGACAAAATATTTTGGGAATCCGATAGGAGGCATACCGATCGCCAGTGGTGAGATGTCTGATTTGATATGTGTTAGATTTTTTTATTGAGTCATTAATATGCATAATTTATGTTATAAATTATGTATTGGTGAATGAAGCATATATGAGGGATAACAATTCTCTTTCAGACATGTAAGTTAAATGGTGTATGCAAGTGTAATAGAGCAGAAATAAGTTGGAAGTATTGCTAATCCTATGTGTAAATGGAAGCTTGGTGCAACCCTGCCCTTACGTCAACTGAGTAGCCTTTAAATAGGGCAGTAAACCCAAGCCATGCTCTTTTTTTCAACAATGAAGACACATGCCAGGTGTGTAGCAGAAGCCCAGATTTCGAGGTAGTGTAAATCTGAAGTCTGTTTTATTGATAAGCCTAAAGGCTTGATAAAAAGAGTGTATGAGATTTTTGAGGAAATATGTAGGCTATTGTTACGTATTACTTTGATCCTTTGTTTTGCAGAACAAAAGTAAAGTTGCATTTACAATATATTGTGATTAATATTTTTTGTAAAATGTAATTATAATAAATATGCTATGTATAATTAATTCATGTTTATTTCAGGGTAGTGAGATTGTGCTCAGAGAAAATGATTAGCCTTTATTTAAAGAGCACTATGTAGTTAATGTTAGCAGTCTCTGAGTACTGTATTTATAAATTGCAGGATTTTCGTCATATGTCTGGAGGGTTGCATCTTAGTAGCATTGCTTCTATTGTTGGCATCAGTTTGCTGAAGTGTATCAGCCACTGGTTCATAAGAACGCCATATTATTTCGCTTAGGAGGGTAAGTCGACATAGACTCAGCCAGTGACAATGCTTTAGACTCCACCAGTGCAACTAAGTTAAGTGAAAATAGTACATTTGACCAGGAGTGAGAACATTCTCTAGCCATGTAGGAACTATTGGGAACTTTGTGCAAATCTTTGTTATTGGGGAACTGAGAAGAAACTATATGAACTTGGTCAGGGAAAAATAACTAGCTAGGGGAAGCTAACCTTTCTCTGATATACATTATACGCATTGTGCTATGTGTATTTCGTAATTGTTTGCCGATTTATGTTCTTTATTTCTTTAATAGTTTTATACAAATATTTTAATAATTTTCATTTGACTTGTGTGATCTCTTACCACCTTCATTTAATCATAGTCATCGTGTCCTTCTTCGTGTCTATCTGTCCGTCTGTCAGTTCGTTTGTCATTCCATCTGTCCGTCCGTTTGTTTATTTGTTTGTCTGTCCTCTCCATCCTGTATGTGAGGATCTTCCTCTGTGGGCTGAAACGAGTTGACAGAGCGATTGACCTCAATTGTTGTGTATTTCATGTCGTCCATCTTACGGGTACCAACAATAAAATTAACGTGTATACACTATTTAGCTTTTATAGCAATATATTTTGTATTGTTTGAAATTTATATTTTAATAATTATTGAATGCAACTGGGCTAAATGAATAACCCAATCTCTAGAGAGAATGACATTTGTATATAAACGGTATTTGTCATGTACACTTTACACATCAATGGTTGGGTCCATTCCACATAGGAATATACAAATAAGATAATACATCTTAATCGCAACTTGGTACCTAAGGAAATACTATATAATTACTAGAATAAATGTAGGTAATATGGACTGCTACAAGTATCCTACTATATCCACAATACAAGACATTTCGACAAAAGATTTTCGAATAAGGGATGCTAAACCTCGAGTTTCGAATGTGTAGACAAAAAATACATAATTTCATGACAAACTAGGAGATGCATTGTTATCATGAGAATTTCTACAGTGATATTAAGAACTAAAGCAAGGTATTTAGTTTCTTGTGACCCTTACATAACGAACTTAGCATATTTTAATTAATACAAACCTTGAATCTTTGTTGACTGCAGGAGTAGTGATCTATTTATAATTCCATTTTTTGTCCGCTAAAAGCTACGTCATAACACATTTCCTATCGCTAAAGAAAACCTTCTGTCAAGAACACTCAGGAAGTGCGTAATAAAGGAATAATAAAGTCTAAACATTTACCTGAATCCTTAGTTGTTTCCTTTCTATAACAACAAATTGCTCATTCTTTGTTACAGAATGAATTCCAGAGCTTGACTGGAAAACGTCTTGTCCAACTATTGTATTTCCGGTTGCACTTTTACCACTTCCTGTTTTCCCGAGGAGGAGAAGGCGGCAAATTCTTTCAGGAAAATAAACTGAAATGGAAAGTGATATTGCACACACACACACACACACACACACACACACACACACACACACACACACACACACACACACGCACGCACGCACGCACGCACGCATATATATATATATGTGTGTGTGTGTGTGTGTGTGTGTGTGTGTGTGTGTTCATGTGCGCGTGCGTGCATGCGTTTGAGTGTATTTGTGTTTCTAACCTATTACTGCTCTTATTTTGTATTATACAGCTTATGTATTGTTAATTGTGAAATTAATACTATTTTTACATATCTGTGCAACCTATAATCAAGAATGCTTTGATACTTTGGCTAATACTCCTTCAGGTCAGTCACCACTTTGCAAATTCCATACCATTGTCGGACTGTAAAATGGATGGTTCTCCAAGCAACGTAAATATGTCAATCAGCTTGTAAGCTGCTTCTTCCGCTCTGTTTGATCTCAGGTCCCTGAGAACCACAAACTTTGTTAGATGATCTTGGTACACCACTACAAACTTGTATTCTCTGTCAGGATGAAACTGAAAATCGATTTAGATCCACCTGACAACGGGAATTAAATTCAGAAAAAAACACAGTCTTCACCACAAGTCCTTTTATAACACTTTTTTGGGGGGCACGGCTCACAAAGGAATATACAGTTCAATATAACGAGTAATGTTTTTGTACTTGGGTTAAATTGCTTTCAACATTCTGTCCCGTCCTTCATGGCCAAAGGTCAAATGAGCGTCATGAAGTACGTCAAATATCTCCGAGTCGCTGACGTAAAACTGGATAGCACTGATGCCTTCTTTAACAGGATAAATCAACTTGCTCTTGTTCTCTACCACCATCACATCGTAGCGTTTCACCACACAATAGTTCTGCTGTTCTTTTTTAGTAGTTTCTTTTCCATCGTTCACTAAGTTCCAGAACAGAAAACAAATGCCAAACATTCCGGATACCAAAACCTTCTGGGAAAACAAAACATTGGAGCAATCCAAATAAGCATAACACCTCAGCCAGATGGATTCAGGAACTGAAAGATGATCATAAGGAGACACCTGAACAAAGCACCGTAACAATCAGTGAGAAAGACATCAAGAAGAGGGTACGAAAGATGGCAAACTGGAAAGCCCCAGTCCTAGACCACGTACAAATGTTCTGGTTGACTTGCTGAACAACTGCAAGACATACTAAACAAACCACGAACTCTACCAGCATGGACAGTAAAGGGAAAAACAACTGATTATGAACGATCCACAGAAAGGAACAACGCCAAACAACTATTGTCCAATCACTTGCCTATCAACCACCTGGAAGCTACTATCAGGAATTATAGCTGACAAAAATCATCACTCACCTTGAAACAAACTTCTAACCAATGAACAAAAGGGTGCTAAACCAGGTAGCAGAGGAACAAAGGACCTATTGGCAATTGATAAGGCAATAGTTACAAACAGCAATAAACATAACATCTGAATTGGAAGGCTACCTGAATAAACTCCCTGGAAACCACAGACTCACTCCACTACTTCAACGCAGCGCTCCTCGGAAGTGCCCACATCCTCTGTAAAACCTTGGATCTCCCAGAATCTTGGTAAGATTCCGAGACCTTGGATCACAAACGACAGTCAAACAGAAGTCGTGGAAAGAGGCATAATAATAATAATAATAATAATAATAATAATAATAATAATCTTTACTTGATCACTACATCAATAATAATAATAAAGTAATCTTTACTTGATCACTCCCTCAAAGAAGCAAACTCAAGCGCCATGTTTTCTCTTATACTATTGTTTGGCAGATATTTAATGGTTTCTGTTTTTCTTGATGCAGCTAAGAGAGATAATTCGAAATCAAACTGAACTTCATTGCGACATATAGTTATTAAACTTTAATCATTTAACATTTCATTCGAAGTTTCTAACTGCTGATCCAAAATTTATTTTAATCAATCTTCGGAAGTTTTGTAATTTTCCTGCATGTACATGTTCCTACGCACGGAAGTGTCTGTGTAAATGAATGACGGGATGAGTTTGACGGTAAAGGGGAAAGTTATGATTGAGACAAGGAGATAGAAAGAGCAGATAACAAAAAAAAAATTAGAGACCTTTGATGAATAGAGAAAAACATAAAACATTAAAAAAGGAAAGGAGAGAAGAGTCGAGAGAGACACAGAGTGAGAGAAAGATAACTGAGTAAGGAAAATACTCATTAAAAATAAAAAATAAGTTTATCTGACATTTCCATGAATCACTGGCAGCCATTTGTAGTTTCTGTAAAATACAGAAAAATAAAAAAAACAGTGCATCAAAATGAATGTTAAATTAAGTGCATTATTATCTGTTTTAGAAAATTTGGTATAATTTTATATCGTTTGAAAATTGTTAAAATGTGCTGTCAAACACAACAGATGCACTTCCGTTGAGAGAATTAATAGGTGAGATTTACTTATTTTGTAGTGTACGCTGTCAGTATATAAAATCATGGGTTAATTCAAGAAACACAATTGATGTAAAATGTGAAATATGTACATGACTCCATACAAACGACATTAATTTATCTTTTACACCTGCAACCAAGCTCTATATGCTGTATGCATTCTAGTAATACAGCTCGACTTAGCAGGTGTAGAGTTTAAAATACAGATAATGAAATGCAATAGATAAGTTAGTAACTAAACAGAAATGTAGTCAAGATACTTACGTAGAAATGAGTGCTGTACGAGTCAAGAAATTTACGTAGTAATGAGTGCTATACGAGTCGTGGTCTTTACGTAGTATACTAATGAGTACAGTACGAGTCAAGATCTTTACATAGTAACGAGATCTATAAGAGTGAAGATCCAATTCCTAGACTTCAAACGTAACAAAATATATTAGTATCCTTGTCACTGTTGGCCATTCTTCTGTAAAACTGCATTGGATGACTAGGAATAAATGCAACTACGAAGTTTAAACATTTTATGCATTAAATGATTGAACTAGTTGCTGGTAATTACTTGAGCAGTAATCATAATCTTTACCACCACAGATGTTGTATGTAAGATATTAACACGAAAAGCTTCAATAACAGCTATAAACAATCAATTTTACTCCTCGTAACTCACATCCATGCATGATACTATTAAATGAGAAGAGTGTAAAGTTAGCGCACTCCTTTTAATTTTACAGTTCCTAATAATAGAAATCCTGATCATTCGATAGGCTATGGTTCTGTAACATTTATAAAATTGCAGGAATTGTGTTATTAAATAGAGTTTACACTGTATCTACTGTATTGTCTAAGTGTCTGTGAGGGATACAAATTACAAATACATGCAGATTAGTCATTCAGATATACGTTACAAACAAAATATTCATGTCACTCTTACGCGCACAAGAATTACTAAGTATGAAAAATAACATACTCAGAATGTCCAGATTTTCAGTCAGCGAGGTCTGTCCAAACCAAAGTCAAAAGCAAATTCTACAGGGGAAAACAATGTGCTTTTTATATCCCTTCCTTCAGAGCCAATATAGTCGTGCCGTACTTAGCCGTAAATCAAAGATAAAACTATCCACAAATTGATTAATATCCTAGTGTTTTCTTTGATGTTTCATTTATTTCTCATGGGATTCATAGATTATCGATTCGTTCATGAGTAACCTTCGTACTTTAGGAGTGCAGCTAGAGTAGTGCTATCATTTATATATATAAGTAGGATTATCTAGCTCCGTCAACACACTTTTCACTCCTGGTATTAAGCACACACACACACAAACACACACATACATGCACATGCATACCATCATATATATTGCTCACTCAAATACTGAGTGAATACAATAAATGTGCACACTCTTTCATCCAACGCATACATACTGAGGTTTGTGTGACTTAGTGTTCTTTTTAAACATGCCTTTATATTACATCACTTTGTACACATACATGTAAAATATTACAGCTCTTTGTATATATACCTTTATAATATTACAGCTCTTTGTTTGTTTGGAAAACTTTATAATAGTACAGTTCATTGCATAAATACGTTTATACTAGTACATATTTTTGTATGCAAAAATGTATAATAGTACAGCTCGTTGCATAAATACCTTTATAATATTACAGCTCTTTGTATACATAAATTATTAATATTATAGCTCTTTGTACGCAAAACTTTATAAAAGTACATTTCTTTATTCCTTCACTTCTAAGTTATAAAAGACGAGAATGTTTCCGACGAATCTTTATAATTCAGAAAGATGTTGAAGAACATGTATTGTTATATCGCTCCATATATAGTTCTTCATATAAATCTGTATTCTACTATCATCAACTTTAGTTTAAGGTCAAATATTGCATGTGGAATGAAATTATAATTAGAAAAATATTTGAAAGTATTAATGTTGTTGGATCAAAGGCAACCATTACTTCTTTTAAAACAAGAAGTAGACCAATTCAAGTAAGGAACGTCACGCAATTTCCATTAGACGACACTTGACTCCTTAACTATTAGAAATCAAATACTTGAGCTCAATTAGTATTGAGTGGCTCTTTGTATCGGAGGATAAGTAGTGAGTACAATTAGCATTGAAAGGATTTCTGTGACAGAAGTTACACACACACACACACACACACACACACACATACACACACACACACACACACACACACACACACACACACACACACACACACACACACACACACACACACACACACACCATATATATGGGTAGTTTGGACGTTATGTTTTCAAAACAAGTGCGTTAAAAAAGCGTTTTCCATGGTCACTATGATGTATCTGAGAAAGGTAGATGCGCTGTTGCAACATTAAGGACGTAACTATCTGAAACTTGAGTTTGAACCTTACATTTATGTTACATTCACGCTCTTCATAAGAGATTACGTTTAAAATTAAATCTTTCGTATAAAATTTTAGGATCTAAAGAAATACTACTCCTTCTGCTACTCTCACTACTATTGCTACTACTTGAAATGATTAGCATTACTAAATGGGTATTTAAGAAGTATGTTGGATATGTAATCTCATGTAGTTATTGCTGTATTTAAGACGTATGTTGATAAAGTAATCTCATATAATTATTGCTATATTTAAGAGATATGTTGATTAGGTAATCTCATGTGGTTATTACTATACATAAGACGTGTCACAACTCCGGTTTTCATTTAACGACCCTGTCCTAATTTAGGCACTAGTTATCAATATTAGTTTATTAGATAATTCCTAACATAGTGACAGCCGGACTTGCCTAACTTATCTCCCTTTCAAATGCCACAATCTCAGCCTGATTTTTCACGACGCTTAGTCGGATAAGTTAGTTGACTTCTTTGCCAAAAATGTTATCTCCCTTTCATTTATATATAACTCTTTATTCCTTTATTCCTGGCTCAAGTCCCCCCTATGCAAATCATGGTTGATTACAAACGCTTAAGTAATAACATAGTGAGATAACGATTAAGAGAATTACCAATAAAATTTAATAACAATAAAATTAAATTTGAAAACAAGAAAATGAACAATACAATTTCCGCAAATAACAAAGTGATATTGCGCGACCTGGTAAGTCAATCCACTGTCCACACCATGAAAATCTATTTTGATTATTTTTGGACTTAACTTTTGATTACTGTCCAATGGAACACAGTATTGTTGTTGTTCCACTGAGACACTTTGACATCACATGACAATCTCAGCAGTCCCTCGCGGTTCGAGCAGGGCTGTGATAAGGACTCAGCATGGACACTGTCGCAGGGTGTGTTGTTGAGCCGCCTCCTCGATGGGTAGGGGGGTCAGGTCAGCTATCGCGACTTGCTGAGACCACATCGAATGACTTAAGTTGTTAAAAATAAATCACTCTCACACACAGATACCAACGATGTTCTTGTGGGGAAATATATTTATTCTGCATGTGGGGTAAAGTGTGAAAGCGGAATGAATGTATTATGAGGGTCGAACAGAACGAACAAACAAACAACCGTACCAACACACTTTCACAACAGAGTGAGAGAAGAACCCAACTCTTGATGAAGAGAAAAAAAAAGAAATTTATTCTAATAATAAAATGGGCTACTCTCTCGTATGGTGTTAGTCATTCATTCAACAACATCCACTCAGCAACATTCATGGGATAGGGGGACCAGAGCGATGGATATGATGAAATAAAATAAAATAAAATAAAATAATATATCTGGCGGTGAAAACCGCAATACTATATCAAATAGTATACAAAAAATTTCTATTACCAATCTGTGGGTAAAAGTCCACCACAAAAGATAAATACAGAAAATGGTGATGACCACAAAAGTTATCACAATAAATATAACACAAAACTATCTCAAACAAATTAAATGTCTGTAAAATGTTTAGGGTAAATACCCAATATCAATAATAAATGTTTATAGGAAAATGTTTCTAGAGATAAATGTCAAAATGTTTCCAAAGCTTCAAATAATTTATAAACTATGATTAACTACCTACCTAAATGAATGCACCACTAATTTAACTACACTACTTACAGTTACTGAGGAATGATGAAACTTTAAAGTTTAATACTCTGCACTGTCCACAAAGAAAAGTCCTGGAAATATTAACTACATAAATGCCAACACACTGGCCACAAAATATGAAGTCCAGAAATGTAAAATATACAAATGGAATAAACGTCCAATAAATGAATCACACCTCTCCTCTCACAGTCACATGAAATGTTAACAATGTTCCTCGGTGAAAACCGGGAACAAAAATAATGATGACCTACCCTGGACAGGGATGGGGGGAGGGGTAAAACAGCACGTACGCAGGTTGATGAACCCGGTGATCTCCCTTTCGCGTTGATGAACGCTAAAAAGTACAACTCACTGAAAAGCGACGAAGTAAAGGTGGTTGATGAACCAAGGAATGAGAATGAAGAATGCCCCGTCCAGACTTGTCTCAGAATCCCCAGTCTGTAACACGATAGCCCTGGTTCCTGCCGACAATCTGGGGAGGGTGCCCAACGTATGGCTGGGTGGGTAGAGGCCGGTTGGTCCTATCCCATGAAAGTCTCTGCCAATGAAGGGTGAGCACTCCTGTAGTCCTATTTTGCTAATTATGAAAATTAGGCAAAAAGGATGGCGCCAGAGCGCGCATACACTCAACACTGACTCGAAAAAAGTCCCTGTTATTCTTATATGTAACTCAACTCTTCCACGGCCTTCTAGAAATAAAAGGCACGTGAAATAATGGATGCCTATTGTTTTGATGCATTCATTTAGTGGTGCATTGGCTAAAATA
This sequence comes from Sinotaia quadrata, assembly GCA_028829895.1. Classification (NCBI taxonomy): domain Eukaryota; kingdom Metazoa; phylum Mollusca; class Gastropoda; order Architaenioglossa; family Viviparidae; genus Sinotaia; species Sinotaia quadrata. Next base: position 143,572,269 of record CM054179.1, read on the forward strand.
AGACCTAGTTAAATTTCTATTTAATGAACATTTAACAATTAAATATACTATCAACCTATTATTAAAATAATTATCTAACCCTAACATAAATAAACAAACAAATGACTATATTTAAAATACTAGAATTACGAAATAAGCATTCACACTCTCTAACATTCTAACAAAGCATGAACATCACGCTATATGAAACAAAAAACGTAAACAAAACGTCACAGAGCAAAGGGAGGTAATAAGGTAAAATAAAAAATAAATTTTTATGATTACTCTCCCCTTTTTCCGTGACGGACACTTGTTCGCTCATCAGGTTGTTCCAGACTCCATGCTTTTAACAAGGTTGGATTTCCACAGCAAGTACGTTTTAGCGGTCAGAGTCAGAGTTATGAGGTAAACTCAAGACCGGCTGAAAATACATGGTTATTTATATTAGAGCTTTTGTGTGGTGATAATGACCTTATGGGCTTTATGGCAGCAGCGATAATCACTCTTTACTATCTCACTAATTCATAGTTTACATTACATGGAAATTCAAATGTATAAAATCTTTACAATATATATTTCCTTCATTACTCTATAATTGCTCTTAATACAATTTAGATAGTGACCACACTGTGCGTGTTACTCTCCCATGATAACAATTAATCCACTGTAATCCTCAATGGAAGTTTCTCAATAGATATGTAAGGTCAGAGAAAACACCACATATAAAGGAAACAGTTAATAATACAAAAAAAGTTATAAAAAATACACACTTTGTTTTAATATATCTTCACAAGACGTATGTTGATTAAGTAATCTCAGGTAGTTATTGCTATATTTATTTTTTTTCTCCAGGTGAGGCTTTGGAGAAGAACAAAGATTCAATCGATTTTTAATGACTAATTCATTGACTGGTCAATGGCTAACTCAATGACTGATGGTTTTCCATATAATTTCGACAAGTCACAGCATTGGACAGACTATCCTTTCTTTTGCTGCTAAACGTTACACAACATTTTACACACTATTCTTTGTTTTGTTGCTAAAAGTCACATAATATTGGACAGAGTATCTTTGATGTTAACGCCGCCTAGTTAATGGTTATTATTATTACTGTCCAATGGAACACAGTATTGTTGTTGTTCCACTGACACACTTTGACATCACATGACAACCTCAGCAGTCCCTCACGGTTCGAGCAGGGCTGTGATAAGGACTCAGCATGAACACTGTCGCGGGGTGTGTTGTTGAGCCGCCTCCTCGATGGGTAGGGGGGTCAGGTCAGCTATCGCGAAATAAATCATCCATAACTCATTACAAGTGATGAAAATCTTAATTTAAGTTATTAATAATTCTCCCGAAGACACCACTCGTCACTCTTAGTTGGCAGGTATGTGAGCACTGTAAACGTTTTCTCTATTCCACAAAACAAAGGGTTTAAAATTTGTCTTGGAGACTGGTCTTTCTATCTCTTGGAATTTCCTATTGATGGATCTAGTCACAGGAGACATTTTTTCCACTGTGTGTGCCAAATATTCAAGTTTGAAATGTTGAAAAAAACAATTGGTTGGCCAAGCATTATATTTACATTCCTTAAAATGCTTGAATAACTTCCGTAAAACTCAGATGTGTTCTTCCAGGGTTTGGGTAGCCACCAATAGGTGATCCATGAAGATAGAGACAGATTCCACTTTCATTGGTTCAATGAGCAATCTCATAATCTTAGTGAGATGATGCTGTGATGATGCCGAATGGCATTGCATGCCATTGATATTGGCCATCAGGTGTACTGAATGCTAATTTCGGCCTCTCTGTCTCGCAGACTGGAATTCACCTAAAGCCTTCTGTCAAATATAGATTAGTAAAATATTTTGCGATGCTGAGTATAGGAAAAAGTTCCTCTGGGCCAGGCATTGGTTATGCTGAAAAATATTCAACTTGTTCAGCTGTCCGTAGTCCACACAAAATAGGTGTGTGTCATCCTTCTTTTTAACTAGGACAATAGGAGAGCTATATTGGGACTATGATTTTTCAATCTTTCACAAAGCTATCATAGAGTCAATTTCCTGTTTAGCATAAGGTAACATACAGTTTCATGCAGATTGGATTATGATCAAGTATTGAAACCGTAAATACTCACAAGCGTGTTTTCCGGATAATCAGTAAAAGAGTCACATATTTCTTTTATTACCTCCATAACCATTGAGTGTCAGAGTCTGAGAGTTTCAGATTTAATATAATGTCTTCAACAGTTTCAACATCTGTTAAACCTGGGCGTGGTATGGATTCAGCATTGGGTACATAGATTGCATCATCATCTATTATAATAGTAGCGACCATGTTATCCAGATATTCTTTATATGCTTTCAAAAGACTAGCATGAAAAAGTGTTGTTTTAGAGCCGATCTGGGCAAAAGGTAGAGAGAGGTTTGTTACAACATTCTCTATACAAGACACACAGGGCAAGAAGTAGAAAGAGGTTTGTAACAACATTCTGTTTACAGAACACACTAGGCAAGAAGTAGAAAGAGGTTTGTAACAACATTCTGTTTACAGAACACACCAGGCAAGAAGTAGAAAGAGGTTTGTAACAACAAGTAAATTACTGGAGTACGCTGCGCAATGAAACAGGACGCGATTACAGTTTAGTGCCCACACAGAGTGCAGTGCAGTGTGTTAGTGTGATAAACAAAGGGTTTTATCAAGATGAGAACGTTCATGTACCTGACCTGGCAGGATTTATAGACGAGCTGCTCTTCCTGGACACCGCCGTTATCCTTACAGCTCCACTTAACACACACACACACACACACACACACACACACACACACACACACACACACACACACGCACGCACGCACACACACGCACGCACACATACGCACACACACATACGCACACACACATACGCACACACACACAATCGCACACACACAATCGCACACACATACGCACACACACATACACACACATACGCACACACACATATACGCACACACACACATACGCACACACACACACGCACGCACGCACACGCACGCGCACAACTATTAAATAAGATATGCGTGATCTATGTGTGTGTACAAGGACGCCCTCTCTCATACAACATTACAATAAAATGTTAAGCACCACTGGACACACATTTTTTTTAATTTTAAAATTAGATGCCGATAAACGCTTGATGTCAGTATTTCTTCTCCTCTTGCTGCAAAATATTTTATATCTTCTGTAACTCTTTAATCAACATTTACTACATTATGTAACATATAAAGCTCGTTGCTGTTTACTGTTAGTATACGATTAAAAGAACTTACGTGACGTCTGGTTACGTATAAAGATAAAGCAATTTATAACACAGTTGTACAAGTTTAGTTTGAAAAGTATTCGCTTTCATTCAGATTTTGGTGGTTTTAAAAGTTTTTTCTGGTGATTTGAACGTTGTTATTTAAAACACAATTCTTTAAAACTGATGATTTAACATGCATCATTTATTTTTGTTGGAATCAAGACTTATAACGTACACTTTAAGCACTTAGCATGGATAGATTATTTCTCGTGCTAATATCCATGACGAGAAAAGTGTACTTTGAAAGAATGCTTTAACGTGTTGTGTTTCAGTATTATATAAAACACAGAATTCAATGTTGATAAGTAAACAAACAATGTGCTCATTCCTAAACCCACTCCTGACACTTTTCTGTTTCTTCTGCTAACAATAACAAGCTGATCGATTTTATCTAATGCTTACATGGGATGTGTGTGTGTGTGTGTGTGTGTGTGTGTGTGTGTGTGTCTGTGTGTGTGTGTATTTGTGTGTGTGTGTGTGTGTGTGTGTGTGTGTGTGTGTGTGTGTGTGTGTGTGTGTGTGTGTGTGTATGAGAATGTGTAAAAAAAGTGTGTTCGAGATATGTGTCGCATTAATTACGCCTGTCCCAGTACAAGTGCAGAGGAAAGATGAGGTGTGTAGTGGATGGTGTATCACACATGCAACATTGGATTTAACCGTGATACAGTTGAACAAGGGTCACGTGTTATACAGCATTGGATTTAACCGTGATACAGTTGAACAAGGGTCACGTGTTATACAACACTGGATTTAATCGTGATACAGTTGAACAAGGGTCACGTGTTATACTGCATTGGATTTAACCGTGATACAGTTGAGCGAGAGTCACCTGTCCGCATATACAACATTAGATATAACCATGATGTAGTGAAGCAATTGTCACGTGACCACATACACAATCACTGGATTTAACATTGATTCAGCCGAAAGGCGTGTCACGTGGCTGAAAGAACTACAGAATAATGAATGTGTTGTAATTTATTCATTCGGAAATTGGAATAATTAAAGAGTTGTCTAGACGTGAAATATGCAATGCTATATTCCGATTTATAATAAAGTTAAAAATAGATCTTTGTATGATTTCTAACACATTCTACATTAAAACGCACTGATTTTTTCTTCTAACCTTTTTCTTATTCATTCCCTCATTGACTATTCTGTCAAGACCTGACAGGGATTGATCATAAACTGCGTGCTGAACTGCTGGCAGAACATCCGGGTGATTAACTATCTTCCGTTTGAGAGAAAGTTCTGCGTAATATTGGACAAGGTTGTCCATGTCCTCCAAGAAATGTTCCTCATCGCACTGGTCCATCCAAATTTCCGTAGAAGCCAGTAAACATTTCATTTTATCTCGCGGTGTCAAAATGTTCTCAACTTCCTGTAAAAGATCAACATTGTCACTCCTGTCGTCGCCTGCAGGCGTGTCGCAATTTACAGTATCATCGCGGCTTTCAGGCGGGCTGTTCAAACTGACGGCATTCACTAGCCCTTCAAGACTTTCGACATCTTGAAACTTTCGTTCTTGTATTAACTCATCACAGATTTCATCACACGTGGAAGTAGTGTTTGCCATCGCCGTTTGGCCTGACGTGTGGCCTCGCGTGTGGTCTGACATGTGGCCTGACGTGCGTTCTGACATGTTGCTTGATGTGGGGCCTGACGTGTGGTCTGACATGTGGCCTGACGTGTGGCCTCGCGTGTGGTTTGATATTTGGTCTGACGTGGGGACTGACGTGGAGTCTGACTCGCGGACTGACGGGGACCGAGTTTGCTGGTGGCTGAAAGTGCTTGAACGTCTGAAGACCCTGTTATCAGGTGGAATGCGTGTTTCCGGCAACGATTCAAAGTTAGTAGACTGCCGGCGTTCGAATCGTTCCTTCAATTGTCTGACATTTGGGTATTCTTTGGGTTCCATTTCCTTCTCACATGACAGTCCTGCGCTTTCTTCTGATTTGCAGGAAGTAGAATCTTCGGATGGTTTGTGCATGAAGTGTGTCTCTCCAGGTGATGCACAATGTGCAGGTATTTGACTTTGTGTAACATCGGCCTTCGGCGCATTTCCTCCATCTTCTATTTCTGAACAGCTTTCCATTTCCTGTACAGGTAATGTACTTTTTCTCGGAGTTGCTACTGGTCTTGTAATCATCTCAAGATAGATACGTTCAGCTGGATCAATGCGTGCCTTTTTCTCTAGAACCTTTTTCTGACTGTCAATCATTTGCTGAAACGACACATCAATTTCAGAGCAGAAGGAATGTTTGAAGTATCCGCCGCCATTTTGCTGTACGAGATCCTTAACTTTATGGATAAGATTATCGGCTTGTTGTTCCTTGACATTTTGGGGCGCTTTGTTGTTGAATAGTATGTAGCGCCTCTTGACGTCATCCAGCATAATACTAAGTTTGGCATCTTTATTTTTCGCTTTAACCTGAAAAGTGACAGTTCAAATCCTGTATTTAAAATAAGATCCTTAATGTGCTTGTGAAGCTGTCTATATATGAATATACGTGCATGTCTAGCTATTTATTTATTATGTTTCGAACAAGAATAGCTGTCAGTATGAGAAGTTACTCACCTGGGCTTCAAACGTTACAGCCCCATGGTCCAGCTGGTCTAATCCCGTGAAAACAATAATTGAAAATGAAGAAAGATTTTCCCCAAATATATCTTTCAGCGCCATGTAAACCTTTCAAAGAAATAATATAAAATATATAATTAAGAAAAGAGGTATCTAGATTGTTTGTTACTATTATTTAAATATGTAATATTATCATTATATCATTAATATTATATCAAACTGCAAAGTTTTTCAAAGTCTCAATTGCATTTAATAAATAGTACTTAACTTAGTGATTTTGGTAGTCTGGTAGTTATTTCCCTTACTAGCAGAAGCAACTTGGAATGTCTTGGTGCAGGGTTAATATGGCAATATAAATATATGTTACCCAATACACACACACACACACACACACACACACACACACACACACACACACACACACACACACACACAAACGCACACCGATTGTGCATCATACACAAACAATGTTGTTCGTAAGTGGGGGGGGGGACATCAATAGTATGAAATATATTATTTTAATGACGTGACACGAAATGAAAGTAACACTTTGCTCACTGTTTGATAAAAGCTAAGCATATAATTGGTAAATTTAGCACGAAATAGAAATAGAAACAGAAATAGAAATTATTGATGTAACGTATCCAACTAATGGCTCATCTGTCATTGTAAAACCGCAATGTCAACACAATCACATCTGCAAAAAATTCCTAGTGATTTTATTTAGGCTTAGAGAAAGTGTATTCAAACCCAGTGAGTTTCCTCAGATCCAGTGGGAGTTTCATCAGGCCCGAAGACAGTTATTTAGGCCCAGAAAAAGAGTGTTACAGGTGAAATACTTTTAAAGCTCAGTGAAAGTCCCACTAGGAATTTCGTAGGTGCAGTGAAAGTTTTGTCAGACCCATGACGAATTTGGTAGATCCAGTGAGATTTTTCTCAGACACAAATGTCAAATAAAAGTCTGATTTATCCAGCGCCATTCTCGGTCGAACTCTGTCGCCATTTTCCAAAGAAGCCGGACACCTATAAATCGAAGCAGGACACGTGTAATTAGAAGCCGAACACCTGTGCATCAAAGCCCAACATCTATCAATCGAAGTCGAACACCTGCAATTCGAAGACCGACAGTTGTTGAAGAACTAGGTACTCCACGTTCTCAGGTCCTGGAAGTATTAAGCTTCTCACCTTTATGTCTCAAGAACTTAGAAGTATTAAGCCTCTCACCTTTCTCTGTCTCCAGGTCCTAGAAGTATTAAGCCTCTCACCTTTCACTGTCTCCAGGTCCTAGAAGTATTAAGATTCTCACCTTTCTCTGTCTCCAGGTCCTAGAAGTATTAAGATTCTCACCTTTTTCTGTCTCCAGGTCCTAGAAGTATTAAGCTTCTCACCTTTCTCTGTCTCCAGGTCCTAGACGTATTAAGCTTCTCACCTTTGTCTGTCTCAGATCCTAGAAGTATTAAGCTTCTCACCTTTCTCTGTCTCTAGGTCCTAGAAGTATTACGCTTCTCACCATTCTGTCTCCAGGCATTTTGAGTGGCTTTCTCCTTAGAAATGATATTCCCCGCATGATGAATAACTGAACCTTGATGCGATTTTTATTTCGTTCAAACGGTCACGTTCTCTGGTATTTTCGTCATCAATTTAAATATCATATGAGACCATACTGATGCAGTCGATCAATCGTCTGATCGGCAGATGCGACAGAATGTTCTACAAACGCAACAAACACATTCCAAGCTCCCACCCAGCCAAGAATTGAAGAAAATAATAATAATGTTATAGTATGTATATTACAAGAACATTCAACGATTCAAGCTTACGTAGCATCTGAATCGCTACTCCACACTTAATAAATGTACAACACTTTTACATGGCCACGAATACAACTTAATAAATGTATAACAGTTTTACATGGCCACGAATACAACTTAATAAATGTACAAAACTTTTACATGGCCACGAATACAACTTAATAAATGTACAACACTTTTACATGGCCACGAATACAACTTAATAAATGTACAACACTTTTACATGGCCACGAATACAACTTAATAAATGTACAACACTTTTACATGGCCACGAATACAACTTAATAAATGTACAACACTTTTACATGGCCACGAATACAACTTAATAAATGTATAACACTTTTACATGGCCACGAATACAACTTAATAAATGTATAACACTTTTACATGGCCACGAATACAACTTAATAAATGTACAAAACTTTTACATGGCCACGAATACAACTTAATAAATGTACAAAACTTTTACATGGCCACGAATACAACCCATGTGCAAACCTTGTACTCTTCCTCGGTAAAGCGTTGGTCACATCGAATTACGATCAGTACAGCATGCGGCCCAGGATGCATCGCAAACAAAGACGCCTTGATCCTCAACGCTACCGAGTCATCACCCTCTGTATCGGCCAGGCCAGGCGTATCCATAATCTGACAATGTGAAAGGCGTAACGTACTTGTTAATGCTTCAATGTAATTTCGGAAACTCGTAATATTTTATACAGTTACGATGCCCCCTTGATTGTTCATTCACCAGGCAGACAATATTGGTTTGTTTCCTTTCTAATTGCTGCTAGCCAATCAGTATTTGTATTCTCAATCTAAACAATTTATCTTTCCCTTCCCTCTTCCGTCTATTTCTGACTTTCACTTTACAAATAAATTGTATCATAACAGTCTAAATTATAAAATTTATTAGCAACATCTCATCTCAGAATTATAGAATAAAACTGAAACTTTATTTTAAAATGTGTGAGGAAAATTTCAACCATTTAACAATTCTGTGTTCATAAAATTTAATTAACTATAACTCTACCTTATCTACCCCAACTTAAAGGCGGATATTACAATAAGACAAGTTATTTGATTTCTTGTGACCCTTACATAACGAACTTAACATATTTTAATTAATATAAACCTTGAATCTTTGTTGACCGCAGGAGTAGAGATCTATTCATAATTCTATTTTTTTTCATCCGAGCAAAGCTACGTCATAACAAAGCCTCCTATGGCTAAAGAAAACTTGTGTCAAGAACACTCACAAAGTACGTACTTAAGGAATAAAGAAATCTAAACATTTACCTGAATCCTTAGTTGTTTCCTTTCAACAACAATAAATTGCTCATTCTTTGTTACAGAATTAATTCCAGAGCTTGATTGGAAAACGTCTTGTCCAGCTATTGTATTTCCGGTTGCACTTTTACCACTTCCGGTTTTCCCGAGGATGAGAAGGCGGCAAGTTCTTTCAGGAAAATAAACTGAAATGCAAAGTGATATTGCATATATATATATATATGTGTGTGTGTGTGTGTGTGTGTGTGTGTGTGTGTGTGTGTGTGTGTGTGTGTGTGTGTGTGTGTGTGTGTGTGTGTGTGTGTGTGTGTGTGTGCACCCTACTCCTGCTCTTATTTGTATTATACAGCTTATGTATTACTAATTGTGAAATTAATAATATTTTTATATCAATGCATCCTATAATCAAGAATGCTTTGATAGTGAAAATCTTTATTGCATGAAAGCATTGTGTGATATTGAATTTTAATGAACAAAATATATTCTTATCACATCGTGTTTCCGGAGATAAGACTGATTATATGTTCAGACCTTCCTTCTGTCGATCTCTTCTTTATTATCTTCGACTAACAGGAATATTCCTTCTAATAACAGGTATATTCCTTCGACTAACAGGAATATTCCTACTAATAACAGGTATATTCCTTCGACTAATAGGTATATTCCTTCGACTAACAGGAATATTCCTACTAATAACAGGTATATTCCTTCGACTAATAGGTATAAGCCTTCGACTAACATATGTATTATTTCGACTAACAGGTATATTCCTCAACATATAACGTTGATAAGAATATACAGAGAGATCGATTGGCGTGTGTATTTATGTTTGAAATTAATATGCGTCTATGCCTTACTCATTGAAGTGATGAGGAATTTATCTGCCCCTAAGTGAGCTACATCCGCAATGAGATCTCAGGACACTTCAGTGACTTCATGTCACGAGGTCACGATATTTGTACTATTCTTTTTGAATTCCGCATCCGATTGACAAATTGTGATCTTACTTTTCAAATTTATTTAAGAACTTCCTTGGAGCCTGCAAACATGTGAAAAGAAACTATTTTAAATCACACACGGACAATTCAAAAGTGTGAATCTTTACTTTCATTATCTATGCTTATTTGCTTGAGGCAATGGTAACTCCAAAAGTTGAAATTTTACTTTAATTTTCTACGTTATATTTGTCTGAAATAAAAGTGTGATTGATTACTTAAATTGTCTACGTTATATTTACCTGAAATAAAAGCGTGATTGATTACTTAAATTGTCTACGTTATAATTGCCTGAAATAAAAGTGTGAATGCTTACATTAATTGTCTATTTATTTGTCTGAGACAATAGTACAACCTTCAATTTTCGATGTTTATTTGATTGAGACAAAAGTCTTAATCGTTACTTTTATTGTAGCTGTTTATTTGTCTGAGACAAAAGTGTGAATCTTACTTTAATTGTTGATGTTTATGTGTCTGAGACAAAGGTGGGAATCTTACTTTAATTGTTGATGTTTATTTGTCTGAGACAAAAGTATGAATCTTACTTTAATTGTTGATGTTTATTTGTCTGAGACAAAGGTGGGAATCTTACTTTAATTGTTGATGTTTATTTGCCGTGGCAACGGACGTTGGCAGAGGCATCTGAGCTTCATGTCGATAAACAGCGAGAAGTTTAGCGCAGATTCATCGACAATTCTAATCTTAATTGTTGTTATTTATGTTGTTTAAAATCTATTGTTTTTATTTTTTTCTGCACATTAGTCAATATATATACAAGGTGGCCCAAAAATAGGTTTACAGTTATCACGTAGACTATTTGAAAATTCGACACTAGAACAGCGGGAAATTCCTTACACCTGTTAACATAAACATAAACAATTTAATCTCTCAGATGCTCAAAATGTCCTCCTTCAACATTGCAACATTCTTTAAATCTCAAATCAAAAAGGTAGTTTAATAACTGTAAACCTACTTTTGGGCCACCCTGTATATATATATATATCTTACGCGTTATCTCCGATTCATTGTAAATGGGTGTAGACTGGAGCCAGTTTAATTAAAGGATCATTTAAGGGGAGACTTCTCACTGATCGCCTGGAATGGGCTCAGATTCAGGTTAATGCTTATATAAAGAGGATATTTTTAGCATAAGGATTAACGCTCATTTAAATAGCTTTAAAGACCACATTCTTCCCACAAGCCGAATTATTATTTTTATATGCACCAGAATAGGGACAAAAGTCTACAAAATAAATACAGGTGAGAGAGAGGAAAGAGAGAAGGGCGAGCGGGGGTTGGGGGAGGGGAGAAAGGGAGAGATGTTTAGAAAGGCAGCTAAATCGATAGACATACGGACAGACTGAAATACAGATAGAAAACTAATAATATATAAACAAAAACATAGAAAGATCCAGACATGGAGATAGACAGAGTGATGCAAACATGTACGGTTGCATATCATCACGCAGGCACGCCTATATAGGCTTACACATTTATATGATATACAAAGTGTGACAAAGGAAATCTTCTCTTTTAATGAATGTTAATGGTTTTGTGAATAATCATTTGCGCCATGATGCAGGTTTAGAACACTATAAAATAAAGGCATACGTTTGTTTCTGAAACCGTTTAACGTTTTCCTGACAAAGAAACACATCTGGTGTCAACCACTCCTTTTTACTGCGACTTCTTTGTTTTAAACCAATTGTCAATATGGGGCGTGTGACAACATCTTATACAAATATCACAGGCCTGATTTGATAAATTTACATTGAACATGTGTATGGCATACTTATCAAGAACTAAGTGTTATCCATGTCGTGCTATCTATGAAGGGAGCAATGTTCTATAAGTTTGTGTACAGATATGACTTACAAAATCGTTACCTACATGCAATAGCTTGTGTACTGATATGACTTACAAAATCGTTACCTTTATGCAATAGCTTGTGATATTCTTATTTGAATGACATTCCAAAGTTATCATTATTTCGATACATTAAGTTAAGTTAAGCTTAGTTAAACACTCTCTTAAATTCACTTTATTTTTGAGCCCAATCCCAAAGCTACAGTATACCCAGGTTCACTCTATTTGAACTCTGTCCCAAATCTATCATAAAATGATTACTATACCACGTTCACTATAGTTGAACTCTGTCCAAATCTACCCATCAAATGAATATCCCAAGTTAATTTTACTTGAACTCTCTCCAGATCTACCCCTGAAATGAATAAAAATCGTACGGAAGAAAACTTGTGCGTGTAATATTTAGAGGAATATATCTATAAACTAATACACGTATTTGTACGAGAAATGACAGTGACTTTCTGCTTACACTGTCGACCACCCTGCAATCTTCACCACAAGCTTTGCCAATAGTCTTATCTACTTCCTGTTAGGAGAATGAATATTATCTCTTGCCTTGTAAAGTGAAAATGAATACTTTAAAATGCTACAAAAAAAAAAAAAAAAGAAACGAAGAAGGTCAATCTGTCTTGAGTCAGGAGTACTCGACCCTATTATAAATGACGTGATAATGAACATCGAACATTACCAAATGATTTGAGATAGGACACGATGTCGATGTCAGGTAATATTTTATATCTTGTTTTGATGTAGTCCAGCAAGAAGACCTTTATTTACAGCAGAAGACCTTTATTTACAGCAGAAGACTTTTATTTACAGTAGAAGACTTTTATTTACAATAGACCTTTATTTACAGAAGAAGAGTTTTATTTACAGTGAAAGAACTTTATTTTCAATAGAAGACTTTTATTTACAATAGAAGACATTTATTTACAATAGAAGACCTTTATGTACAGAAGAAGACATTTATTTAGAGTAGAAGAACTTTATTTACAGAAAATGATCTTTATTTACAGTAGAAGACCTACATTTATGTGCAAGACCTTTATTTACAATGATTTTAAAATGTGGAATATTACTATTTACAGTGCAAGACCTTTATTTATAGTGAAATTCCCTTGTTTACAGTTTTATATCTCTATTTACAAAGCACGACTTTATTAACAGTGCAAGACCTTTATTTAAAGTGCAAGAACTTTATTTACAGTGCAAGACCTTTATTACAGTGCAATACCTTTATTTACAGTGCAAGACCTTTATTTACAGTGCAAGACCTTTATTTACAGTGCACGACCTTTATTTACAGTGCAAGATCATTATTACAGTGCTAGACGTGTCGAGTGACTGAACGGATTTACGAAGTTCACCTTTAAGATTCTCATCAGTTGTCCTATACACGTCCTAAACGATTGGTGAATTTGTTTTCGCTCATAAATGTAAAAGTACAACATTTATTACTGCCGAACAAATGCATTCTCTTGATAATTCTGATGCTGTATTAGGTACCATTATAATAAAGATATCGTTACTTTACGATACCTCGATAACAACAACAACAACAACAATGATAATAATAAAGTAATCTTTACTTGATCACTACCTAAAAGAAGCAAACTCAAGCACCATGTTTTCTCTTACACTATTGTTTGGCAGATATTTAATGGTTTCTGTTTTCCTTGATGCAGCTAAGGGAGATAATTCGAAATCAAACTGACCTTCATTGCGACATAGAGTTATTAAACTTTAATCATTTAACATTTCATTCGAAGTATCTAACTGCTGATCCAAAAGTTATTTTAATCAATCTTCGGGATTTCTGCAATTTCCCTGCATGTACATGTTCCTACGCACGCACGTGTCTGTGTGTCTGTGTAAATGAATGATGATGATTTGGACGGGAACGGGGAAAGGTTAAGATTGAGACAGAAAGACTGAAGGAGATAGAAAGAGCGGATAACAGAAAAATGAGAGGCGGGGTAAGAGACGTTTGATGAATAGAGTAAACCACAAACATTAAAAGAGGAAGAGAGAGAGAGAGAGAGAGAGAGAGAGAGAGAGAGAGAGAGAGAGAGAGAGAGAGAGAGAGAGAGAGAGAAGAGAGTGACAGAAAGATAAGTGAGTAAGGAAAATACTCATTAAAATAAAAATAAGTTGTTCTGACATTTCCATGAATCACTGGCAGCCATTTGTAGTTTCTGTAAAATACAGAACAATCAAAGACAGTGCGTCAAAATGAATGTTAAATTAAATGCATTATTATTTGATTTAGAAACTTTAGCATAACTTTATATCGTTTGAAAATTATTAAAAATGTGCTGTCAAACACAACTGATACACTTTTGTTGAGAGAATTAATAGGTGAGATTTACTTATGTTGTAGTGTACGCTGTCAGTATATGAAAGCATGAGTTAATTAAAAAAACACAATGGATGAAAAATGTGAAATATGTACATGACTCCATACGAACGACATTAACTTATCTTTTACACCTGCACTCAAGGTCTATAAGCTTGTAATGAGTATTACATGAGTCATGATCTTTACGTAGTAATGACTGCTTTAGAAGTCATTATCTTTACGTAGTAATGAGTGTGTGCGAGTCATGATTTTACGTAGTAATGAGTGCGTGCGAGTCAAGATGTTTACGTAGTAACGAGATCTATAAGAGTCAAGATCCAATTCCTAGACTTCAAACATAACAAAATATATTATTATCCTTGTCACTGTGCCCATTCTTCTGTAAAACTGCATTGGATGAGTAGGAATAAATGCAACTACGAAGTTTAAACTCTTCATGCATTAAATGATTGAACTAGTTGCTGGTAATTACTTGAGCAGTAATCATAATGTGGACCACCAAAGATGTTGTAAGTATGATATGAACACGAGAAAAGTCAATAATAGCTATAAACAATCAATTTTACTCCTCGTAACTCACATAATGCATCAATGATACTATTAAATGAGAAGAGTGTAAAGTTAGCGCACTCGTTTTAATTTTACAGTTCCTAATAATACAAATCCTCATCATTCGACAGGTGGCAATGGTTATGTAACATTCATAAACTTGCAGGAATTGTGCTATTAAAATATAGTTTACACTGTATTTACCTACTGTGTTGTCTAAGTGGGTGAGTGTGTTGGTAGTTTGTGTGGGATACAGACTACATTACATGCAGTTGATTATCTGTAAGCATTCAGAGATACGTTACAAAACAAAATATTCATGTCATTCTTGCATACAAACTGGTGCGCACAAGAATTACTAAGTATAAAAAATAACATACTCAGAATGTCCACATTTTCAGTCAGCCGAGGTCTTTCCAAACCAAAGTCTAAAGCAAGTTTACAGGGGAGAACAAAGTGTTTGCTTTTTTTATATCCCTTCCGTTAGAGCAAATACAGTCGTGCCGTACTTCAGCCGAAAATCAAAGATAAAAACTGTTCACACATTGATTAATGTCTTAGTGATTCCGGTATGACGTTTTCATTTATTCTGCCTGCATTCATAGATTATCGATTCGTGTCTGAGTAACTTGGGTACTTTAGGAGTGCAGCAAGAGTAGTGCTATCGTTGTTATATATGTAAGTAGGATTATCTAGCTCCGTCAACACACTTTCCACTCCTGGTATTAAGCACACGCACACGCACACACACATTTTTATTGAAATACGCACGCATACAATAACTGTGCACACTCTCATCCAACGCATTCATACTGACTTTTGTGTGTGTGTGACTTAGTGTTCTTTGTATACATACCTTTATAATATTACAGCTCTTTGTATACATACCTTTATAATATTACAGATCTTTTCATAAATACTTTTATAATAGTACAGTTCTTTGTATGCATACCTTTATAATATTACAGCTCTTTGTATACATACTTTTATAATATCTTACATAGCTTTATAATACAACAGCTCTTTGTATATATACCTTTATAATATCATACATACCTTTATAACAGTACAGCTTTTGATTACATACCTTTATAATATTACAGTTCTTTGTATGTATCATTTATAATATTACAGCTCTTTCTGTACATACCTTTATAATATCATACATTCCTTTATAATATTACAGCTTTTTGTATGCATAACTTTATAATAGTACAGTTATTTTTTGCTTCACTTCTCTGTTATAAAAGACGAGAATGTTTCCAACGAATCTTTATAATTCAGGAAGAAGATGAAGAACATGTATTGCTATATCGCTCCGTATATAGTTCTTCATATAAATCTGTATATTACTATCATCCACTTTAGTTTAAGGTGAAATATTGCATGTGGAATGAAATTATAATTAGAAAAATATTTGAAAGTATTAATGTTGTTGGATCAAAGGCAATCCATTACTTCTGTTACAACAAGAAGTAAAACAATTCAAATAAGGAACGTCACGCATTTTCCATTAGACGACACATGACTCCTTAACTATTAGAAATCAAATACTTGAGCTCAATTAGGGTGGCTCTTTGTAACGGAGGATAAGTAGTGAGTACAATTAGCATTGAAAGGATTTCTGTGACAAAAGTTTCGCGCGCACACACACATAAGGGCAGTTTGGATGTTATGTCTTCAAAAGAAGTGCGTTAAGAAAGAGTTGTCCATGGTCACTATGATGTATCTGAGAAAAGTAGATGGCGCTGTTGCAACATGTTTGAGGACGTAACTATCTGAAATTTGACTTTGAACCTTACAGATAAGTTAAGCTCACGCTCTTCCTAAGAGGTTACATTTTAAAGTAAAACTTTTGTATACAAATTTGGAATCTCACGAAACACTACTTCTTTTGCTACTATTACCACCATTGCTATTAGCTTGAAAAGCTTAACATTACTAAAGGGGTATTTAAGACGTTTGTTGAATATGTGGTCGCATGTACTTATTTCTATAAGAAGTATGTTGATTAGGTAATCTCATGTAGTTATTGCTATATTTAAGAAGTATGTTGATGAGGTAATTTCATGTATTTATTGCTATATTTATTTTATTTTCTACAGGTGGGGCTGGAGAAGAACAAAGATGCAATCGTTTTTCATGACTAACTCAATTACTGGTCAATGGCTACTCAAAGATTGATGGTTTTCCATATAATTTGGACACGTATATTGGTTATAAAACTGTTGTAACAGACGGATAACTTTGATTTTTGTTGTAACCTAGAAAACATTTGATCAGTAAGATATTAAAAGTATCTGTGAGTTCTTGTTCACTTTTATTCTCATTCATTTGCTGTTAAAAGTTACACAACTTTGAACAGATTATCCTTTCTTTTGCTGTTAAAAGTCACACAATATTGACAGACTATCCTTTCTTTTGCTGTTAAAAGTTACACAACATTGAACAGATTATCCTTTTGTGGAAGGGTGGATGTACGTGTGTACAGAGTGTGTGCGTAGCGCTTGTGATTGTCCGGCAGCAAAGTAGGTCATCGGCCGCTTGTTTGAATCACGCGGCGCGGTCCGCTATATAGGAATGTGTGGCTGTGCCATTGTGTACATGTTTAACCGCCTTTATTATATTATTCATTTATCAAGTAAAGTTAATGTTTAGATATTCTAATAGTTAGTGGGATGTAGTTTATATTTATATAATTTTGTAAGTTAGTTTATATTGTTTTCTTAGTGTTTTTTATGATTTATGTGTGTGTACATGGTTTTCCCCTGGCACATGAATATAGTTAATTATTTTATTTGATAATTTATTTTGTGAATTATATTGTAAGGAAGTATTGTATTTAGAGAGTATTTAATGTAGTATTTTTTGATAGTTAAAGTCTTATATAACTCTAGGTAGTTTAGGAGAAATTTATGTTAGAACGAAAGTAGGTTAGCACAGATGTACCCGTTAGCAGTAGTTTTAGTCAGCAGTTCCAGAATTGTTTAGTGGAGTCCCCTTTGCCGCCCGGACTTTTTAGATATATTGTGTGAGAGAGTGTGCGAGAGGGTGGGTCAGCGTTCGTCTTGGTTCGTCTTGGTGCGTTCGTCTTTAGTCGTCTTTGGTCAAGAGAGGAGCGTGGTTGGCGGTGTGTCGCCGAAATAAAGATCATGAAAATGTAAACACGTGTTGCGTGTTCTGCCTCTCCTGCTGTGGTTGCCGTATCGTCCCATTGCATCTTCATCGTTTCATCATCGCCTCGCACCCTGGGGTGACCCATAACAACAACATAACACCTCACCCCATCACACTTTCTTTTGCTGTTAAAAGTTACACAACATTGAACTTATTATCCTTTCTTTTGCTGTTAAAAATCACACAATATTGGACAGAGTACCTGTGATGCTAACGCCGACTAGATAATGGTTATTATTACACCATCCATAGCTAATTAGAAGTGATGAGAATCTTAATTTTTATTAATAATTATTAATAATTAGTGTTATTAATAATTCTCCAGAAGTCGCCACTCGTCTCTCTTAGTTAGCGGATATGTTTGCACTGTAAACGTTTTCTCTCTTCCACAAAACAAAGGTTTAAAATTTGTCTTGGAGACTGGTCTTTCTATCTCTTCGAATTTTTTTTACTATTTATGCCTCTAGCCACAGGAGACCTTGTCCCACTGTGTGTCCGAAATATTCAAGTTTGAAATGACAGTAGGTTGGTCGAGCATTAGAATTATATTCCTTAACTTGCTTGAACAACTTCCGTAACACTCAGATGTGTGCTTCCAGGGTGTGGGTAGCCACCAATAGGTGATCCATGAAGTTAGAGACATATTCCACTTTCATGGGTTCGATGAGCAATCTTATCATCTTAGTAAGATGGTGCTGTGAGGATACCGAATGACATTACATGCCATTGATATTGGCCATCAGGTGTACCAAAATGCCAAAAGCCTTACAGCTTATACAAATATTTTGTGATGCTGAGTGGAGGAAAAAGTTGCTCTAGGCGAGGCATTGGTTCCGCTGAAAAACAATCAATCTTTTCAGCTGTCTGTAGTCCACACAAAATCGATGTGTGTCATCCTTCTTTTTAACTAGGACAATAGGAGAGCTATATTGGGAATATGATTTTTCAATCATTCACAAAGCTATCATAGAGTCAATTTCCTGTTTAGCATAAGGTAACATACAGTTTCATGGAGATTGGATTATGATCCCGTAGTGCAATGGTAAATACTCACAAACATATTCTCCGAATTTATCAGTAAAAACGACACGTTATTTTTTATTACCTCCATAGCCATTGAGTGTGAGAGTCTGAGAGTTCCGGATTTAATATACTGTCATCAAAGTTTCAACATCTGTTAAACCTGGGTGAGGTATGGATTCAGCATTGGGTACAGAAATTGCATCATCATCTATTACAATAGTAGTGACCATGTTATCCAGGTGTTCTTTATATGCCTTCAAAAGACTAGCATGAAAAAAGTGTTGTTTTAGATCCGATCTGAATTCAGAAATTTGCAACTTCACTGGGTCCTTGCCATGACACATCTAATTTGTTTTAGTACAGAGGTAACAACAGCAATACCTGCATACCGACTTCACTGTTATACACTTTTGTTTTATGGTTGTACAGATATGCTTGTCTAGCTTTGCATTTGTGTTCATTGTTTGCTGCTATCTGAGATGAAGTATCAATACGGTCACAATTTCAATCATGTTTTAAGATGTGCCTTTACAGATTCTGCTAGCCCAATTTCTGTCCAATATTCTCATAATATAGACATGGGTCTCCTACAGGTTCTATATTTTAAGAGCTCGAAGGGTGAACATTGGGTCATATCCTTTTAGTACTTCATGCAATGCAAACAAAAGTGCTGGTAAGTACATATCCCAATCGCTTGGTCTTTCCATGCACAGTTGTCTCAAGGTCGTGGTAAGAGTAGTATTCATATTTTCAACTCAGCTGTTTCACATAGGATTGTAAGGAGTATTTATAAACTGATTTATTCTAAATAGGTGATTAATCACTTTCATTAACTCACTTGCAAATTGAATCTTCCTATTCTACAAGATATTTCCCCGGAAATCCTACACATATAAAATGGTGAACAGCACATTTGCTACTGACACGGTACTAATAGAACTAATAGAACTAAGAGAACTAATGGAACTAATAGAACTAAGAGAACCAAAAGAACTAATAGAAGTAAGAGAACTAATTGAACTAAGAGAACTAATAGAACTAATAGAACTAAGAGAATCAGGTTGCAATAGGTAATAAAAACTAGTCATCCACCTAAAACCGGTTTAGATTATATCAGCAGGTCTTGCACTTTCTTTACCTTTGTTCACTTCCAACTTTGACACTCAAATATATCATCACAAGCAGAGCCCACGTCCGGGTAGTTTTGACATTTAAAAACTTAGAATAATAATTAAGTTTAGAAATAGGGATAATCAAATTTACTCCGCCACACTATCCTTTCTTTTGCTGCTAAAAGTCACATAATATTGTACATGCTATTCATTCTTGTCCTGCTAATCCAATTATTCACAAACTTCCTTTCATTGCAACTTATCTTATTTAAAATGACCCACAAAATGTGTATTGCAATTAATGAATCTCTCCCTGTCCAAGAGTCTCGCGCACAAATTAAAATTAATTTTAATATTTTTAAATTCGTTTTGTAAAATCTGAATTCGCAAATCGAGCATGTAGTAACGAAATTCAGTTGAATGATCAGCATCATCAATCTCAGCGTAAAATCCTCAATTTATTGTGATATAATTTATGTGTATGTATATATATTTATGTATGTATGCGAGTATTTATGTATGTGGACTATTACTAAAGTATAGTTACGTATTAAGGTTTTGTCATCACAATGGTTAATAAATAATCAAACATTAACAAAAATATACGTTTGGAGAGTAGATACTTTTTTGTGTGAAATAACATCGCAATAGTTTCGTTAAATCTTGTAACTTTTGTGTATATAGTAAAGTGCTTTTAATGTTAGAATTCTCTGTATGTTTTGTATTATTAGCCATGAGAAAAGAAAAGTGCACATATAATTATACAAACTCAAACAATTTTCTTCTTTTTCTCTGTTTTCGTTAGGTCTTTCAACGAAGACAAACTAGACCTTATGTAGCATAATTTTCCTCCTCATTTTTGCTTATCACATAGTAAACACTGCTTACCTTACTACATAGCTGTCTTGCCACAGGATACTATTTTGCATCATTTACATGTCACTTGTGACAACACTATGATTATCATAATTACCATTCCATCTGCAGATAAATGTGTAGTAAGCTACAAATCTCGTGAATGTAATAATTCGTGAAATAGGCGATAATTTACTAAAACGTGAACGCATATGATCTAGACGTATCACCGAAACACTCCATTTAAAATGAGACGTATTAGATAGTATAACACAAGATAACACAAGAAAGTTCAAACTATTTGCTGTTTATTCTTCAACAAGCTAGCATACATCGGAGAATTTCACTCTAACAAATGAGAGTTAACTCCCTTCTGTAAGTTTCAATCCGCCATTACATTCACAGTTAGTGTACAGTAAAAATAAAGACAATAATGATAATTAGCAAGTAATAGTGAACTTTATGTGTAAAATAAATAATGAAAATTTAGAGTTGATTTTGGCACTATTAATGTTTTTGTAAATTATTAAATATGAACTTAACAACATTTCTCATCATATGGAGACTTTTAATAAATAATGATAATGGTGATATGTAAGAACGCCTAAAATAAACAAACATACAATACAGCTATAACACGAAGCGAACATTTATTGTGAAATGTGTATCACCGATGGCCACACCCACTACACCGTTATCAGAAGAAGAGCACAAATGATGAGGATGTGGTGTATGTGTGATTGGGGTTAATGATGAGGATGTGGTATCTGTGTGATTCGGGCTAATGATGAGGGTATGGTGTATGCGTGATTGGGGTTAGACAAATATTTTTTGCCTGAGTGTATGGATGAGGTAAGACAGGATGTATGCGTTGGGATTAATAAATATAGTATATGAATGGGTTCAGACTTTGGTTTGAAGTATATACGTGGGTGGGGTCAGACTTGTTTCGGTTTAAGTATATATATAGATGAGTTCAGACATGCTTCGGTTTGAAATGTATACGTGGGTGGAGTTGGACATGTTTTGTGGAATAGTTCATTGAAAAGCAAACAGTGTAGCATCTCGTGTTTGATTCAGTACTAAATAGACGGCCAGTGTCGTGAACAGACATTCAGTGTTGTGAACAGGCAACCAGTGTCGTGAACACGCAGTCAATAAACTGTAAAGATACTAAGTCTGATCAATAGACAAACAGTAAATTGAACAGACATCCTTTACAATAGACAGGTAGACAGCTTAATAAAGAGCAAGCAACCAGCGCAAGTTATAGGCAACAAATTTAACAAGCAACGAACCAGCATAGGGCATAGACAACAGTGTAGAGTACAAGGAGCCAATTAATGAGCAGTATAACCAGTATAGGTTATAGGCAACCAGTGTAATGAGCAAGCAACAGTGTAGAATACAGGCAACTAATGTAATGAGCAATCAACAACTGCACGGTACAGACAACCAATGTAATGAGCAGGCAACCAGCATTTTATAAAGGCAGCTACTGTAATGATCATGCAGCCAGTGCACTATGTAGGCAACCAGTATAGTCTGTAGTCATTCAGTACACTGCAGGCAACCAGTGTGGTTTGTAGTCATTCAGTGCACTGTGCAGGCAACCAGTGTAGCCTGTAGTCATTCAATGTACGGATTAGGCAACCAGTTTAGGATAGTCATTCAATGTAATGGGCAGACAACTAGTGCGATGAATAGGCACTACTGGCGCTACTAGTGCGATGAATAGGCACTATAGGCACTACTGGCACTACTGAAGCGTACTGGCCGCCAATGTACTGAGCAGTAACCCCATAGAATATAGACAACTAATGTACATAGCAAGCATCCAGTGTAGGGTTCAGTCAGTCAGTGTAAAGAGCAGGTATCCAGTGAATAGGCAACCATTGTATTGAGCAGACATCCAGTGAACAGGCATCCATTGTACTGAGCAGACATCCAGTGAGCAGGCAACCATTGTATTGAGCAGACATCCAGTGAGCAGGCAACCATTGTATTCACCAGACATTCAGTGAACAGGCAACCATTGTATTCACCAGACATTCAGTGAACAGGCAACCATTGTATTCACCAGACATTCAGTGAACAGGCAACCATTGTATTCACCAGACATTCAGTGAACAGGCAACCATTGTATTGAGAGACAGCTAGTGTTCGGAATGGAGTAGAGGAGGAGTTCTAAGAACTGTTAGAGTAACCGATCAGCCGCTTTTCTAAAGTTTCTGAAGACATTGTGATAAACGAACTATACAAGAGTTGCAGTAATAAAATTTGAATGTCAACAGTTACTGTAATCAATATATGACTTTATACTTGCAGTAATAAAATTTGAATGTCAACAGTTACTGTAATCAATATTTGACTTTATACTTGCAGTGAATAAGGCTTGATACCAGAAGCCAACAGTTGTAAACTGTTGTTCATATAATTGAGAGATGGATGTACATAAATTGTATTCATCTGAAATCTCAGTATTCAAGGCAAACATCCAGAAAGGAAGAGAATACTGATGAAATATCATCCATATTTTTCCACGAGTGACGATGCCTGATGAAAATGCCACTGGATTTCGTTTATTGTAGAAGTGAATGTAACTACATAGACGATTTTCATTTTACAGTGATAAGTACGCCTTTACTTTTATCGTCATTTACATTAGAACACACAAGTCATGCGCTTTAGCAGACCGTTGTGATAATCCATTCATCATTTGTTCTCTCACTCCGGGAAGAATGGAAGAGAAGAGTTCACGCTGAATTTCACTTAACGCTTCAGGGTTATTGATAATTCTGGTTTTTAAAACCATTTCCGCGTAGTAACGTACCGACTCACGCCATTCATCTGCAATGGAATCGTCCGCATCATCTAAGCCCTCAAACTTAAATGACTCATTAATGAGCTCGGTCAGCTGTTCCTCCACTGAGACGTCGGTTACTTTTTCTGGTTCCACTTCTGGTTCCGTTTCTGGTTCCGTTTCTGGTTCTAGTACTTCCATCGGAGCTGCGTTGTTCTCCTCACATGATTGAGTTACACGGTCCGTGTCGCTTGGCTGAGCTGTGGTGTGGTTTTGATCGTCTATCGATAATTGTTCCACGTGACACACGCTGTGTGCGACGCCCAATGTCAACGCATTTGATTCTGCAGTGATTACTGGCGCACACGTTTCCTTTTGTGTGACGTTTTTGGGTTGGTCACGCCGTTTTGGATTAAAAAAATCGATCAAGCTTTTGACTTTGTTCCGCTTGCCTAGTTCTACTATGTTTGGGTCACTGCATTCTAATTCCGATTCCACAACAGTCTCAGTTTTCCTTTCCGGTATTGTCATTGTCTGTGTGTTCTGTGTTGCAGGTTTCTTGTGTTCCAAGGTCTTGTCATGCTGTTGGGTGGATTTCTTCGGGTGTTGGGGTGGCTTCAGGTTTTCTTGTGGATTTGACTCTCTTGAGAGTGGAGAGGTGATTGCTGCATTTGTTACACCTCTGTCTTTTATTTCTTGCATTGTCATAAGCTGCAATGGTTCTTCAATGTTCACTGCAAACGTGTGAGTAAATGGACCTCCGTTTCTGTTCACAACGTCTTTGACTTCGCGCATAAGATTTCTGAATTGGATTTCCTTCTCCATTTCCAGCGCTTTGTTGTTGAACAGAAGATAGCGTTTGCTGACGTCATCCAACACCTTTTGTAGGAATATATTCTTTTTGTCTTGGATCTAAATAAAGAAGAATAGGGGAAGTGAATTAATTATTAAACAAGCCAACCCGAAATCGTGAATATTAGAACGGAATGAAGATGCACTTTGCACTTAATAAAAATATTATGAATTAGCTGTTTAACATCGTTCTTACACATGAAAGGAAAAAAATCAGGAGTAAGGGAATATTAAATACGTGATCTGACGAAACGCTGATTTTGTTTAATTATAAATTGAATATTAAACAAAACAAAATTTAAAGAATTGTATTATTTGCCACTAAAACCTGTGTTATGTAAGTCGCATGTATATGTTTATATCGGGTATTTAGTAGTCGTTAGTTTACATTACTTGCTCAGTATATGTCTATATCGGGTATTTAGTAGACGTTAGTTTACATGACTTACTCAGTATATGTCTATATCGGGTATTTAGTAGTCGTTAGTTTACATGACTTGCTCAGTATATGTCTATATCTGGTATTTAGTAGTCGTTAGTTTACATGACTTGCTCAGTATATGTTTATATCGGGTATTTAGTAGTCGTTAGTTTACATGACTTGCTCAGTGTCATTCCTCCTCTCTAGACCACCTACCAAGGCTTCGACACAATCAGGTCATGCACACTTCAAACGCCTTTCCTTAGGGCACTCGACAAATACGAATACGATAAATGTAGATAACCGAGAAGGAAGTAACATCACAGCACGATTAATATAGCAACATATTTTGACGTTACAGCGCGATTAATATAGCAACATTGCTTGACGTCACAGCGCGATTAATATAGCAACATATTTTGACGTTACAGGGCGATTAATATAGGAACATTGCTTGACGTCACAGCGCGATTAATATAGCAACATTGCTTGACGTCACAGCGCGATTAATATAGCAACATATTTTGACGTTACAGGGCGATTAATATAGCAACATTGCTTGACGTCACAGCGCGATTAATATAGCAACATTGCTTGACGTCACAGCGCGATTAATATAGCAACATATTTTGACGTTACAGGGCGATTAATATAGCAACATTGCTTGACGTCACAGCGCGATTAATATAGCAACATTGCTTGACGTCACAGCGCGATTAATATAGCAACATTGACGCCACAGCTCACCTTTACAATTAGCACTATCCAGCCTGCTTAATTCAAAGAGAATTTAAAATTCAATTTATTATTAATCGTTGTCAGAATGTTAACTTCACCCTCTGATTGCTACACTTTGATTTTCACTAAACTACTGTACAAATACATCATCTGCGTTCGCGCGCGCGCGCGCAAACACACACACACACACACACACACACACACACACTCACACACACACACACACACTCTTTATAGATATCAAACATCATAAACTGTATATCTTAAGAAGACATATTTTCAGCATGCTATGTAAACATTCATTATTATCTGTATGCCTTTCCAATACACATCATTATCTGCATTATTGTACAAAAATACATAATTATTGAATGACTTTATAAAATATATAACTATCTATCTATCTATCTATCTATCTATCTATCTATCTATCTATCTATCTATCTATCTATCTATCTATATTTCTGTTTGTCTGTCTATCTATCATTCTATCTGTCTGTCTGTCTGTCTGTCTATCTACCTATCTATCTATCCTTATTATAATCTGCATGTCTATACAAAACATGTTACCTTCTTATATGTATAAAAATACATTATCCTGCACAAATCAATATCTGCACAACTGTACAAACATATATAATGTTCTGCATACTATACAAATATATAATATTAGCTGTATACTTACAAACACATCAGTAGCTGCTCACCTGCTTATCGCTAGCTTCAATTCTCTACAAAGTTATTACGCGCATGTTGGTTCAAATATATTTACCAGACTGATTCTCTATTACCGTTAACTACCTGTGTTTCCAAGGTACCCGCGTCTGGTAATTCGTCTTTGCCAGTGAATATTATAATCGTATGCGAGGCCAAGTCCTTTCCAAAGATGTGTTTTAGTGTCGAATAAACCTGAAACCAGTCAAACGTACCATTGTAATATATTATGACACTTTAACTACACATTATGTCAATTTAACTACAAAGATGTGTTTTAGTGTCAAATAAACCTGAAACCAGTTAAACGTTCACTTGTACCATTGTAATATATTATGTCAATTTAACTACACATGATGTCAATTTAACTACAAAGATGTGTTTTAGTGTCAAATAAACCTGAAACCAGTTAAACGTTCACTTGTACCATTGTAATATATTATGTCAATTTAACTACACATGATGTCAATTTAACTACACATTATGTCAATTTAACTACAAAGTATGTCAATTTAACTACAAATATGTATTTGAACGTTGAATGCTGTTGCTCCTAATTCCTTAGTGTACTGTGTTGTGTATGTAATCACATATCAACCTCTACAAATGTATAATATATGCTGCATGCTACAATATATATTAACTAACTATTGCTTTTAATTCTTCAGTGTACTGTGTTGTGTATGAAATCATATCAACCTCTATAAATGTATAAATGCTGCACTCTACTGTATATTTGCTAACTATTGCTCTTAATTCCTTAGTGTACTGTGTTGTGTATGAAATCATATATCAAGCTCTATAAATGTATAAATGCTGCACTCTACTGTATATTTGCTAACTATTGCTCTTAATTCCTTAGTGTACTGTGTTGTGTATGAAATCATATATCAAGCTCTATAAATGTATAAATGCTGCACTCTACTGTATATTTGCTAACTATTGCTCTTAATTCCTCAGTGTACTGCGTTGTGTGGATAATCGTATATCAAACATCTGCAAATATCTAATAGATGCACTTTAATATCAAAATAGTAAATAATGTACTAATTACTAGTATCATTAGTTCATACATAAATTTCTTCACATGCTGCTGGCAATTTTTCATACTTGTCTAGCACAACTGAGACGTGCATAATTATATCAATTATATTTTAAGGAATCGTCTTGACATAATGTAATTACATCTAAATCCTCTTGAGTAAAACGGGTATTACAGCGAAGTACCAGTAGAAGTGCATGTGGTCCTGGGTGCATTGCAAACATCATCTCGTTGATCCTTTCGATGATAACATCGTCTTCTTCATCTGGATCTGACAGACCTGGTGTATCCATCACCTAAAGAACATACATAATTTCCTATTGAATGCATTATCTACAGAACAACACTTTCATGAGTGCTGTATCCTACATCTATAGGACATAACGTATAATTCAGATATCAAACACATAAATGCCTGGTGTAACACCACTAATCGTTTAACTCAAAATATAGTTAACTAACCAATTATGACGAGAAACGGCATTATTTTCAAAGACATATTCATCCAGGTAAAATAATCATTAATATATGTCGATTACAATTACACTACAATAAATTATAATTATAGGATATAAATAGAGATGAATTATTATATCAAATCCACGCTATGGTTATGAAGAATTTAAAAGGATACTTATACGAACAATTAATTTAGAAATGTTTTTGCATATTAATATACATCATAATAATAAAATTAGCATTGTAACTACTCAATGTTAGACTAATAATTGCGTTTCCTGCTGCCCATTATAATGATAAATAACAATTTCAAGTTTTGGTCCTTAATGTTTCTTGATCAAGTTTTGGTCCTTAATGTTTCTTGATCAAGGTTTAGTCCTTAATGTTTCTTGATCAAGTTTTGGTCCTTAATGGTACTTGATCAATGATATTTCTAATACTCTAATGTTATTCACAATGACTAGTTTCCACACATGATTATTACTTGGTATATATTTGCTTATTTATTCTTTTATAACTTCTCCGAACAATCACGTCTTAACTTTAGAGTTCAAATTTACATGATGCAGTCAATCTAGACAATTCATGAAGTGGCTGAATCTTGGTTTTAACCGCTACACGTTACGAAATGATAGAAAACGCCGCCCACCTCACACCTAGGATATGACCTGAAATTTGTCTCATAGTCCAATACCACTTTGCTCCTAGACAACTCTCGAGGACTCTTTCAAACAGGAAACCCAGAATACTCTTCTCACTTAACTAGCAGTTATTTATAAATTTAGAGATCGTCCTACAATTCTCAAATATTTGTTAGCTGTCAAGGTAACATCTATTTAGATTGCTATTAAGGTTTTAGTCCTCCTGGCTAGTTGTAAGAAATGACTTTCAAGTGTCCGGACACTTACAACTTTCACAACGGCTAGTTGTAAGAAATGACTGTCAAGTGTCCGTCCACTTACAACTTTAACTACGGCCATGTGACTCGTCTACATCATATCTTCCGGCAGTTAACACGAGTTGTCTAGGTTTTCGTTCTTACATGGTAGGTCTTTACTTTCATTTTCATTTCATTTCACACACCTTTGAAGTATCGCGGGTGACTGCTCTAATCAGGTCTTTTCATGTAACATATCGACTCTCATTCTGCTATCTCTTTCTGCAATCGCATTCTGTTATTCTCCTGTCTCTTTCTGCTATCGCATTCTGTTATTCTTCTGTCTGCCCTCATTTTGCATTCCACTTAGTTGGCAATATGCATCATTAACTTTCTAGTGATACTGTCCGTATAATGGACACACGTTTTGCTCTTCTTAAATCTACGATTTAGTTTCATTTATTCTCACACAAATAACATTCCGGAAATTTTGAATCTTGGATGGATGGATTAGATTAGTTTAGATAGATAGATAGATAGATAGACAGATAGATAGATAGATAGATAGATAGATAGATAGACAGATAGATAGATAGACAGACAGACAGATAGATAGATAGATAGATAGATAGATAGATAGATAGATAGATAGATAGATAGATAGATAGATAGATAGATAGATAGATAGATAGATAGATAGATAGATAGCACAGTGCACGGTTGTTTTAAAAAAAATGCACAAAGAATTGAGAAATGTAAATGTTGACGAGAAACCTGAATGTGTATGTTGTTCCTTTTAACAATGTGGACTGCACCGTGAACAGTCCCAGCGTTTATTCCAACTGTTTCCTTGAAAACCTTTAGACCCAGAATTGAATTCCCGGTAGCGCTTTTACCACTGCCAGATTTTCCAAGAAGAACGAGACGGCAACACCTCTCAGGAAAGTCTCTACAACCTGACAATTTCGTTATATTATGTATTGAAGGCAGAGCTGTCCAGACTATTATTTTGCTGCGTTTACATTAAACATAATTATGTTTAATTATAAGACACATACAAGTAAGAACACTTTATATAAATAATGCAAATATATAATTTGCACAATAAAGACCATGCCTGGATGGACGGATAGATAGATAGATAGATAGATAGATAGATAGATAGATAGAGAAAAAAACAGATAGATAGATAGTGTGAACAGGGTTTTTTCTTTCTCTATCCTCGATATAATCAAATTATAATTTAATTATTTATATTTATTTATAATTATTTATGTGATTACGAGAGGACATATCAATTGGGAGAAAGAATTAGCATTATTTGTTCTCGATAATCAGTACATCTCAGTTGCGGGTGGAGAACTGGATAGAGATTCCCTCGGTCCCTTCCCAGAGTAATGTGTAGTGTACAGTGATTTACTTCCCTTGGCCCATCCCCAGAGTAATGTGTAGTGTACAGTGATTTACTTCCCTTGGCCCATCCCCAGAGTAATGTGTAGTGTACAATGATTTACCAGGAATTATCTCTGACCTGACATATATTCTCACAGAGCAGTATACCCACCTACCCCTTAAGACAAGGTCCTTTCTACCCGACTTTAATCATGTATGCCCCTAACTGCTCTAAACTTCCAAACCCAATTATATAACAAGATCGAGTGTGTAACAATAAGAAATAATATTTATTATAAATATACAAATTTATACAATAGAGCAATTCAGCAAGAAGTAAATACGAACTAATGACATACGAATATAGACGAATGAGGTATATAGAGTATAGATTCCTTATATAGTTCTATAGTATACGATACGAGCCTGAAGCTCTGTCAACTGTCTACTACAATCTATAATTAGCGAACGTTAATAGTTTTCGTTAGTTGGCAACCGTTCCCACAGAGAGAAAAGGATATCTGCTCGCTTCGCGTGGATGACGTCACGGCTACAATCTGAATGTGATCTCAAACCTCTACTTCATAAGTGCAAAGGTCACACAAAAAATCAGCAGGCGACCAGCCAAAGGCAGAGATGAACAAGGGCATGTGGAGGTCAGCACACAAAGCCAGCACACAAAGCCAGCACAGAAGAGATAACGGTAAAATGAGAGGAAGGAACCAGAGTAGGTAACAAGAGATTTTTCTATTGTGAAAAATACAACCAAGGCCTTCTGTTGAATTACGACATTATCGATCTTCTCTTATACAGTCATTCACGATATATATATATATATATATATGTTTCCCAGTTTCTACATTAATCCACCAATTCATTATAGGATACAACGTGGTTAGTTACATGTAGAAAATATTAATAACTTGAAACGAATTTACACTTCTAAGTATAGTGGCATAGAAAACATCTAAGGCATAATTAATGTTTTTCCATATCAAGGTCATGACGAGAGACGACTCTAAATCAAATAGCATTTCACGCAGATTAAAAGTCAACA
Organism: Sinotaia quadrata; assembly: GCA_028829895.1. Classification (NCBI taxonomy): domain Eukaryota; kingdom Metazoa; phylum Mollusca; class Gastropoda; order Architaenioglossa; family Viviparidae; genus Sinotaia; species Sinotaia quadrata. The sequence goes on from CM054179.1 coordinate 143,603,564, forward strand.
CACCAAGGTTATGACGGGAGACGACTCTAAATCAAATAGCATTTCACGCAGATTAAAAGTCAACACACCAAGGTTATGACGGGAGATAACTCTAAATCAAATAGCATTTCACGCAGATTAAGTCAACAAAGTCTTGATAAGGACTAGCATGTAGTCGTACTAAATCAGTTAGCATAAATTCAAAATTTTCTATAATTTACAATGATATCCTAGAATCAATGCCTCATATACACACATGGAGAAATTGATATACAATATCTTCTTGTCCTTAGTAAAAAAAGAACAAAGAAGTCAATACATTGTCTTTTAGCTGCCAAAAACAACAATTATGAATAAACTTAGAACTCAGTAGTTTTCTCTACTAATTTTTGATCAGCTTTATCCGCGGAAAATCTCCAAACGGGTACTTCCACAGAACATGTGTACGCGAGAGGTCTGCTAGGACAAGTAACGGTAAAATGCAGGAAATGCGACCTATTGTGTTCCACAAGAACAATGGTTGGGTTTAATTACAGACACCTCTCCCGTTGCTTGTTAAGCGGACACATTGTTTATCTTCCTAAGTTGTTACACTAACGTGCCGTGCACGAGGTCTACTTAGGCGTTGTAGTAGGAGCATGCTCTCCACTTACAAAAACGTTTCTTGACAAATATGGATTTTAAGAAAATTATAAGTGACAAAAATAAAAGAGTGCTGGAAATATTTGTCACAGATAGATAGACAGATAGATAGATAGATAAAAAGATGGATGGAAGGAAGGATAGATAGATGTATATAGATCGATCGATAGATAGATAAGATAGAAAGATAGATAGAAGGACAGAGAGAGAGAGAGAGATAGGACAGATAGAGAGATAGACAGATAGATAGATATACATAAACACGCACGTACACACACACACACACACACACAACACACACACTCATTACACAGAAAAAAACTACATGTGGTATTAGTACTACTTCACTACACTACGAGATGGATGTCTTCAAGTATTCCATTAGTATATGGAGTACATGGATGCTATTGCTACAAATCATTCCAGTAATTGCACATTAAAACATTTAACAGCTTTTCTTTTAGAAATTCTATTTATGTACTTTCCCTGAAATTACTGCGAGTTTTTGTTGCTTGGAATACCTACTCCACTGTTTGTGCGTATCCATAATGTGTGCCTGAAAATATAGAATTTGAAAGTCAATAGCTTCTGCTTACATCAATCTTTTGTTTGTTCATACATTAATATGCAATAATGAATACATATTAAAATCATACATCATATTTACTTTAAACATTATATTTTCGTTACCTGAATACAACATTTCAAGTAAAATACAAACAAATCAACATCTACCAGTTTGGTTTCGTGTTTGCTCAGATTTTCTTTCCTACTGTGGTAATAAAAGCAATACCAAGGATGTGGCACCAACAATCCAGTTTCACTTTTCATGAGTACAGTCAAGCCTAGTCTCAACAAAATCAAAGTTCGTTGATTTTGCTCGCAAGCAAACTGGGAGTAAATATAATATAAAAAAAAATTATCTCAGCCCAGCCCTGGGAGGGGAGAGGAGTGAGTGGAAGAATGGCCAGCCCAAATTAAGATGCCAAATAACGGTTCTGAAGCGCCAAGTCATGTCACCAATGTGGCAAATATATTGGGCAGGTCTTTCCCCCCCCCCCTCCTGTATCCCCACAAAACGTCAACCCACATTTCCAAAATTCAGAAAAGCACAACCTTCGTCATCATAGTAAAGAGGACAGGAGGTCATATAAGGATGTTGTCAGAAAACATGCTGTCATGAATCACAGTTCTGAAACATTTCGACATCTTAACTCTGTATTCCTTACACACATGGACACCTTGGCTTACAGACCGCAATGCAATGGTGGCTCAGGGCATGCCCTGATTCCAGTGCAACAGAAATCCACAGGACAACTCAAACCTTTAATTGATATTTTACCCATCTTCATCCCTACCCTCACCAAAAATCTGGTGCTGGACACTACTATCCTCTCAGGAAGCACCCCCCACCCACACACTTGTCAGACTATAAACATTTTTTTCCCTTGAATGGGACCTATGTGTTAAAAACATATTTTTTCTTGTGTGCATATGTTTGTCCAGTATCACCAATCTAAGAATTAAGTGAAATGTAAACTTTCTTGTTGTAATTGAATATTTATATTTTTCGTATCTACTCCATGTATGTGTCAGGTGTCACCAATCTCATGATTAAGTGAAATGTGAACTCTCTTGTTGTACCTGAATACGTTTCGTTTCTACCCCATGTACTCAGAACGTCTGTTTTATTTCTCACCTATGCCCTACAATGATGCCCCTTCCACCCCACCACACTCCAAGATTCCTAAAGTCCTAGGACTTAGCCACCTAAAGTAATTATTGGGAGGATAACCTAAATACTAATCTTTAACGAGTTAAAAATAAATTCACGCAGAAAAATCTATAAACAAAATCATCCACCCATCAAAATGACTAAACCAATCAACAACAAAAACAGAGAAAAATAAAAATAAGTACCTAAAAAATAAAATACAAGAAACAAACAAAAAGCACTATAAGCATTTACCTGAGTTAAAACAAACTTTACTAGGTAGATGTAGCCTAGCAGAAAATATGAAAGATAACAGTTAAATAGTGTTTCATTATTGACATAATGAAATATAGCAGTAAAATAGTGTAGCCTTACAGATATAATGAAAGATAGCAGTAAAATTGTGTAGCCCTACAGACATCATTAAAGATAGCAGTAAAATAGTGTAGCCTTACAGACATAATGAAAGATAGCAATGCGTGTAGCCTTGCTGACATATTGACATAATTGCAATGAGATAACGGCGTGTATTCATGAGGATATAATGAAATATGTCAGTGCAATATAGTAAAATCTTTCGGTTACTGTGAAAGACAGGAGTGAATAGTGCACATAACCTTACAGACACAATGACAGACAGCAGTGAATAGTAACTATAACCTTACAGACACAATGACAGACAGCAGTGAATAGTAACTATAACCTTACAGACACAATGACAGACAGCAGTGAATAGTAACTATAACCTTACAGAAACAATGAAAAACAACAGTGAATAGTAACTATAACCTTACAGAAACAATGAAAAACAACAGTGAATAGTAACTATAACTTTACAGACACAATGACAGACAGCAGTGAATAGTAACTATAACTTTACAGACACAATGACAGACAGCAGTGAATAGTAACTATAACTTTACAGACACAATGACAGACAGCAGTGAATAGTGCACATAACCTTACAGACACAATTACAGACAGCAGTGAATAGTAACTATAACCTTACAGACACAATTACAGACAGCAGTGAATAGTAAATATCTTTGCAGACAGACAGCATTGTGTTTGTGTATGTAAGCAAGCATGTATATAATGACTAATGTTCTGGCCAGTTGGATTGTTACTGTAAAAAACTGCGTGATATGCTTACTTTTGTAGAAACACATAATGTCCTTTTATACTGGTAATGGTGACTGTATAAAACTGCGTGATATGTTTACTTTTGTAGAAACCAAAAAATAATGTCCTGTTATACTTGTAATGGTGACGTGGAGAATAGAAAGTGAAATTTTGAAATTTTGAGCAACAGACTGGAAGAGAAATAGACTCACAGAGAGACTGAACGATAATAATAATAGAAATAGAATCTATTCGGTAGTGTTTTCTCATAGGGAGAGAAAGAGAATGAGAGTGCGAGAAATGGTGTTAATGAAAATTAAAAATATTAGGATTAACAAATTTCACCATTTTACCTTCTTTGAAGCCATGACGTCAGAAGTAACCGGAGAATAAAACACACCACTTTGCCATTTAGTCTACTTTAATGACCCACTTTACAATACACTCTCTAGTTCCATCAATAAAACTTGGATAAGTGTAAGCACACACATTAAATGAAAGAAGCGAGCATGTCAAATACCTGTCGAGTCTTGAGTACTTCATAAACAAAGCATAATCTGATCACATGACTTTTTCTGGTTGGTAACAAATGTCACGGAGTGCAGTGAATGCCTTAGATATGCTAACATTACAGCTCGACCTATAGAATACTGTAAATGGCTGTGAGTTTGCCTGTTATCGAACTTTACTGTTCTAGGACGCGTGTTCCAAGTTGCAAGTTTACGGGCTGATCGACAATCCACCAACCATACTTTGAAATCTCAGCATTACTACTAATTGATTATACATTAATAATGTAACGGGACTGTCACGATAACTTGCTCAGACCTGAATGGTGTGGCGTGCTCTATCGGCAACACTCCCAAAGCCATGCGATTAGTGTGCTAGGCAAAACTAAACTCAGTTAAAAGCTGTACTTAAAACTGACACGTTAAGGATATTACGATTATTAAAGGCATGCATAGACCCAAACGGTTTGGTTCTCTTTAAACTAATTCGAAAGGAAGCTAAACTTAGTATGCGTGAGCAGTCAGTATGTGAAAGTGCAGGTATGTGTGGGTGTGTGGGGTATGTGTATGCGTGTGGGTGGTATGTGTATGTTAGTGGGCGTTATGTGTATATGTGTGAAGAGGGGCTGAAATGTTTTGCCTTAATAATAGTTTTCTGTGAGAAGAAGACTCAGAAATTAAAAGCACTATATATGTATGTCAGCGGGCGTTATATGTATATGTATAAGGAGGGGCTGAAACGTTTCGCCTTACTAATATAAGAGAAGAAGACTCAGAAATTAAAAGCACTACGGGTGAGTGGTGGAATGATTTATATCATGGTGGAATTTATTTTGGGATCGCTTTCATCCTAAAGCACCCTCATACGTCGATTAATGAAACAAGACATTGTCCTCTTATCTGCAGCTGTGAACTCAAACAGTAAATCTTGTTTCGATTATTGTCACTGTTAGCAACCAACTAGTATTGCTGTAAGCTGTGTGTATTAGCTTCAGCCAGAGTACAGAAATATCGGCTAATCCAATTACCTCATATTGATTTCCATTACGTCAATGATTGTGGTCGTGGCAACTTTTGTATATAAAGTAAACTGTTGAATTGCTGTTATTACTATTTAATGTGTGTGTCAGCACATAACTCCTGCCTAAAAATGCTTTCTGAAATCGATAAGTTTGCAGACTTAATTAAAGTCCCTATTAGCTAACCCAACTAGGCAGCATGGGGAGTCTAACTGAGATTCAAATGTTATGGTGAAATGGCTTTCACCAGACTTAATTAATGTCTTTGTTAGCTAAGCAACTAAGCAACATGGCTACTTTAAAACTGAGATTTAATTGTTATGGTGACGTGGGACATTCTCCATCTAGGTTTTCTTCCGTCATAGTGTAATGAAGTCCCGCTATTTGGAAACCAGTGGTTTTAGTAGGCTACCTATATATGTATGTCAGAGATATAGAGATAGTCTGGTCTAGTCTGGTCTGCCTCCAAATGTTAATTCATATGCTAGAGAAATAGTAAATAACAGGACACATTGTGTGGTGGAAACCTAGACAACGAGCCAGGAGAAGTGAAAACAGGCAAAACGTTGTAACAGTGACAATCGAATATAACAATGTGGCTGATTGGCTACGTCATGCACACTAGGAACAGTTTAATGTTGTCAAGAGCTCAGTCATGAAGCGTAGTCACCAGACGCCGAATAAGTACGAATATTATAGAGGTGTATTTGAACAATTAATTAAAGAGGTGTTATTGAACAAGTAACTAAAGAGGTGTCATTGAACAAGTAACTAAAGAGGTCTCATTATACATTAACTAAAGAGGTGTCATTGAACAAGTAACTAAAGAGGTGTCATTGAACAAGTAACTAAAGAGGTGTCATTGAACAAGTAACTAAAGAGGTGTCACTGAACAAGTAACTAAAGAGGTGTCATTGAACAAGTAACTAAAGAGGTCTCATTATACATTAACTAAAGAGGTGTCATTGAACAAGTAACTAAAGAGGTCTCATTATACATTAACTAAAGAGGTGTCATTGAACAAGTAACTAAAGAGGTGTCATTGAACAAGTAACTAAAGAGGTGTCATTGAACAAGTAACTTAAAAGGTGTCATTGAACAAGTAACTAAAGAGGTGTCATTGAACAAGTAACTAAAGAGGTCTCATTATACATTAACTAAAGAGGTGTCATTGAACAAGTAACTAAAGAGGTGTCATTGAACAAGTAACTAAAGAGATGTCATTGAACAAGTAACTAAAGAGGTGTCATTGAACAAGTAACTAAAGAGGTGTCATTGAACAAGTAACTAAAGAGGTGTCATTGAACAGTTAATTAAAGTAGACTCATTGAACGAGTAATTAAACAGGTGTTATTGAACTATTAATTAAACAGGTGTTATTGAACTATTAATTAAACATGCGTTATTGAACTATTAATTAAACATGTGTTGTTGAACAATTTATTAAAGAGTTGTCATTTGAACAATTAAGTGAAGTGGTGTAATTTGACAATTAAAGAGTTGTCGAGAAGTGTTGCATTTGTGCGGACAGTGAGTCCACTGGTCATATACAGAATGAATTGCTAATTTTATTATAACATTTTGCCTACGTTTATAAAAGTTCTTGAAGTAGAGTTGTTAAATATTCATATTTTTTCAAGGCATTATAGTTCAAAATACAATTAATATTGATAATATTTCAAGGCATCGTAGTTCAATATATCTAAAACATTAACCCACATGCAACGAGGCAAAAACAGTGATAAATCACATTAATAAAATGGATTTTAAAATGTTGATGAAAAGGAAAGACAAAAGAGAAACGGATATTCCTGCTAATGCTTTGTAGACACCACTTGAAATTGGCGATTATCTCTTTAATATGTCCTCCACGATAACAAATTCTAAATGCAAGACTTCGTGAACAAATGAATGCTGGCCGTATGACCCTTTGGCTTCAGACAATGCCTAGAAATGAAAAATACATAAATATTTTTCAAATACATTTTAGATGGATGAAAGACCCGGAAACTCATTTTTCCGTTATGAAAACACCTTTTGTGATCTCTGAAGTGGTTGAGGCCAACATTGCACTTTGAATTTTCTCTTGACAATAGTACCCAAATCATTATATCACATTACCTAAGGGAAAATGACATTATATTTGGGCTCACTCCTTGTTATTAATTACAAAACAATCCAACGAAAATTACACTTGGAAATTTCTCTTTTCAATAGTACAAAATCAGTTTGCCACATTACATACTGATAAATAACATTATATATGGACTCTCTCCCAATGTTTGAGATCTACATTTTCCGAATTGCATACCCCCTTGACATTATTAAAATAAACATTACTTTGAAAAATATCTCTCTCATTAATGAAATAAATATATCGAGAATCTTTCGTGGTCAGTAATAAAAAAGCATTTTGTTATGAATATCTCAATGTCGTTAAAACACGTATTTTGAAGATTTCCTTGTCATTGAAAACACATTGTATTTAGAATTTCATCTCTCTTATTGATTAACGAAATCCTTATATTGGACTTTCGCCATAATGCGGACAATTGTATACAGAGTGATTTTAATAAAAACACGCAAGAAAACCAACCCTCTTCCCGGTTGAATTACTGTTATTCAATCTTAAGCATTCTCTGCCCCTATTTCTCGTTAAAGAGAATGGTGTTATTTTCAGCATATTAAAACAGTCGAGTGACGTCCCCTGAAATGTTGTCCAGTAGTCCTACATTAGGCTGCACTGACTTCTCTTTCTGACTAGCTTTTCATTCATTCCATCATCGATTCTTCTGCCAAGATCCGGCACCGACTGATTATAAATTGTGTGCTGAAGTGCTGGCAGAACATCCGGGTGATTAACTATCTTTCGTTTAAGACTAAGTTCTGCGTAATATTGGACAAGGTTGTCCATGTCCTCCAAGAAATTTTCCTCATCGCACTCGTCCAACCAGTACTCCGTAGAAGCCAGTAAACATTTCATTTTTTCCTGTGGTTTCAAAATGGCGTCAACTTGGAGCAAAAGATCACTATTCTTGCTGCTCACAGGTATGTCACAATTTACTGAACTATCGCTTCTCACAGGTATGTCCCGATTTACTGTATCATCGCTTCTCCTAGGTACGTCCCAATTTACTGTACTATCGCTTCTCATAGGTATGTCCCAATTTACTGTACTATCACTTCTCATAGGTATATCACAATTTACTGTACTATCACTGCTTTCCCCCGGGTCGTGGATGTAGACGAAATCCACTGATTCTTCATTTCTTTTGTCGACCTCTTGAACTTTTCTCCCATGCGTTAATTCTTCAGATACTTCATCACTGATGCACACAGTATTTGACTTCCTCGTGTAAACTGTCGTGGGCCGTGTGTGCTGGTGGTTGATTTCAGCATGGATGGAAGTACTGGTTGTCATTGTCGTGTAAACTGTCCTTGGCTGTGTTTGCGGATAGATGATTTCATCATGGATGGAAGTATTGGTTGTCATCGTCGTGTAAACTGTCGTGGGCTGTGTTTGCAGATGGGTCATTTCATCATGGATGGAAGTACTGGTTGCCATTGTCGGGTAATCTGAAGGTTGTAAATGGTTGAAAATACCTGCATGCCTGAGGTTAAACGGCTTAGCAGGTGGGCTGCGTGCTTCTGGCAGTGGTTCTAATGATGTCTTTGGGCGGTCGAAAATTTCCTTCAATTGTCTGACGTTTTTTCGGTGTTCAACAGCATCCATTTCCATCTCTGGTGACTGTCCTGCGTTTTCTTCAGGATCACAAGAATTAATATATGATGACCGTTTGCTTAAAGGATACGTTGTGCGAGATGCACTGTTAGGTGTTTCCCCACTTGATTTGCAGTGTAGAGATATTTGACGTTTTGTAGAATTGGTTTCCCGCACACTCCCTCTATTAAACATTTCTGAGTTGCTTTCCAATTCACGCGCAGGTAATATACTTTTCCTGGGAGCCGGAATTGGCTTTGTAGCCACCTCCAGAGAGGTTAATTCTGCGTGTCCTCTGAGTTTCTTGCTGTTTATAACTATTCTCTGACTGACAAACATTTGTTGAAATGAGCCCTCGACTTCAGATGAGAAGGAATGCTTGAAGTATCCGCCGCCATTTTGCTGTACAAGTTCCCTAACTTTCTCTATAAGATTGTCGACCTGTTGTTCTTTGACAGTGGCGGACGCTTTGTTGTCGAAGAGTATGTACCGCCTCTTCACGTCATCCAGCAACATATGAAGTTTGGCGCATTTAGTTTTGTCTTTGATCTGTAATACAGACACAAACAAAATCTTTGCTTACAACTAGTCTCTGAATGCTGCTATTACCTTACCTGTATTTTTCGCGTGCGTGCAGTGACTGTAAATATTCTTACGTGTCTGTAAATATTCTTATGTGTCTGTAAATATTCTTATGTGTCTGTAAATATTCTTACGTGTCTGTAAATACTCTTACGTATCTGTAAATACTCTTACGTGTCTGTAAATATTCTTACGTGTCTGTAAATATTCGTACGTGTCTGTAAATATGCTGACGTGTCTGTCTAACCACCAACGATTAATACGTAAAATGGGAATTAATGCTAGAACCACATTTACCAACCTGGTCTTCAAACGATGCGCCGTCTAGATCCAACTGGTCTACTGCAGTGAAAACAACTATCGAAAATGAAGAAAGTGTTTCCCCCAAAATACATTTCAGAGCCGTGTAAACCTTTGAAAGAGACACCATAGATGTGATAAGATTAACAATTTATATTTAATAATAAACACCCAAAATCATGAATTAATTTTTTAAATATCTGACTTTGTAATTCTGATTTATTTAGAAAATATAAAAGAAAAATATTAGCAAATTTCCAAAAGCAGTATGCAATATTTTATTGTTAAATCATATTTCTATTTTATGACTGGGATTTACCGTTTTACAATATCTCCAGTCACTTTAATCTTTTCACTTGTTCTTCTTCGAGAAGTCGCTACGTGAGTCTGGGGGCTTAGAGCTAGATATTAATTATGACGTGTTTACCCTAAAACTTGACGGTTTATAACGTGTAATTATGACATGTTTACCCTAAAACTGGACGGTTTATATCGTGTAATTATGACGTGTTTACCCTAAAACTGGACGGTTTATATCGTCTAATTATGACGTGTTTACGCTAAAACTTGACGGTTTATAACGTGTCATCTTCGTTGTGCATCCTTACGTCTGTTCATTATTTGTGTGCGCGTGTGACCGAGAGACGGGGTTATCTCCCGTAAACAAGCAAGGGAGTAAATAACCAACACTGTTCTTTTCTCGGTTTTCTCCCTTCCTGCACTCACACGTAACAATACGCTATACCGACACCCACAGAGTACGAGACAGATCAAGTGGTAGTAAAAACGGGTACCCAATGTGAGACAGATCAAGTGGTAGTAAAAACGGGTACCCAATGTGAGACAAATCAAGAGATATTAACAACGGGTACCCGATGTGAGACAAATCAAGAGATATTAACAACGGGTACCCGATGTGAGACAAATCAAGAGAAATTAACAAGGGATGTCCACAGAGTATGCAACAGGTCAAGAAATAATAATTATGGCTACCCAATGAGTGGGAGGCAGATCAAGTGGTTCTAACATTGGGTGGCGTATACCCGGAGAAAAAGGTATAACTCTAGTCACGTGCACAAAGGAAGTCCTCGATCCTGCAGAAAAATTTCAAGCCCCAAGATTTTATGGGTTCCGCGACCCTTTTAGGACAAATGAGTAAGGAGCAAGTCAACCCGATTCCTACGTAAGCATTTCGTGACGTCATTTTATGCATAAACCTTTCTAGCATGAGTGGCATCACCATTCTTGTAATTTCTAAGAAAACATTTGTTGTAGTCAAATTATAAAATAATAATAAACGAAATAGTGTATTTTTAAAAAATCGTTAGAAGTTAGGAAGGATTATTAATATTGATAATACTGGTATCAATTTCGATACAATTTCAAGATTGCACTGCATGTTCAATCAAACCTTATACTCTTCCTCCGTAAAGCGTTGATCACAGCGAATTACGATCAGTAGAGCATGAGGCCCAGGATGCATCGCAAACATGGACTCCTTGATCCTTTCCTTCATAATGTCGTCATCACACTCTGTATCGGCCAGGCCCGGTGTATCCATAATCTAAGATAATTACATTGTGAAACGTGATACGCTTTAATGCAATTGTAAGTAATCATTTTGGAAAGAACAATTGGTATGTATGAATGTACCTAAGATATGAATTTGTGCTTCGGTAATCGCTTTGCAGGGAAAAAGTGACAGAAGTACAGAAATTCGAATGATTTCACACAAGTTTTGTTGACCACCAAAGCAGGTGTCTATTTTGTCAAAACAATACAACAAATGCCAAACATTCAGGACATCAACACTGTCTGGGAAAACGTTTGGAGCAATCCAAATACGGATAATGCTTCAGCCAGGTGGATTAAGGAAATGAAAGATAAGCATAAAGACAGCCCAACAACGTAACGTCACAATCACTGAGAAAGATAAAAGAAGGCAAGAAAGATGGCAAACTGGAAAATTCCAAACAGAGACCAAGTACAACTATTCTAGTTGGGCATCTTGTCTCTTTACAACGTAAACTTGCTGAACAACTGCAAGTCATATTAAACAAATATGTAACATTTCTAGTCTGGATGGTAAAGGAAAAATAAGTCTGATTATGTAAGATCCAGAGAAAGGCAAAACACTAAACAATTATCGCTCTGTCACATGCCTCTCACCTACCTGGAAATTACTATCACAAATTCTATCTGATAAAATCATGACTCTCCTTGAAACAAACAAACATCTAAGCAATGAAAAAAAAAAAAGGGTGCTAGACATGATCGTACGCCACTCAGGTCAAGGACAACATACTAGCATCCGGCCCAATCAGTACCAAATATGACATATTTATAAACAATAATGCTGTCTTATATTATTTAAATAATTCTGGAAGATTGTATTTATTATTACTGTATTCCACAAAAAGCAACATGATATAATCATTGAAATATGTCGATATTCATTACGAGTGGAGAGAGTAGGTTGGTTTGATTTCAGGGGCGGAGAAACTGTGTTCAAGGTTTGTGTGAATATGTAAACAATAAGTGGACTTTCTGAATACCTAAAGTAAGTGGTTCCCATTTTAATGAGAATAGTTCATGTTGGCATCCAAACATAATAATTTCTGTTGAACAATTATTTAATGAATGTTGCATTATTTTAATTAATCTAAATGTTCAGATGCTTCACTGCCCACTTTGGAAGCAGTGATCTGTTTACAGTTATAGATTTACATCAATGTTTTTGTCATAAGATCAAGGTATTCTTTTGATTCTGAAAAAATAAACACGACTTTTTTTTATAGAACACTAAAGAGTTAATTCCAAATACCCACAGGGAACAACATTTACCTGAATCCTTAAATGTCTCCTGTTCACAACGACGAATGATCCATCCTTTGTTTCAGAATTAATTCCAACCATTGACTTAAAAATATCTTGACCAGCTATAGTATTTCCAGTTGCACTTTTTCCACTTCCAGTTTTGCCGAGGAGAATTAAACGGCACGTTCTATCGGGAAAATAATCTGAGACAAATAGATTAGAAATGTGTATACAAGCGTGTGCCTGTGTTATGTGTTTTAGAGAGAGAGAGAGAGAGAGAGAGAGAGAGAGAGAGAGAGAGAGAGAGAGAGAGAGATGGAGGAAGAAATATAAATATACAGAGTAGCTTTCAGGATATAGCACATTATAAGAATGCAATATTTGAGTATTTGTATCGACATATTCTCATGCACACACATTTACACACACACACACACAAACACACACGGACAGAGGGACGCATAGAAGATAATAGATAGATAGATACGCAGACCGATACATACGAACATAAACGTAAATAGTGTGGTGGAGTAAATTTTCCTATACCTATTTCTAAACTTAACTGTTATATAAGTTTTAAAATCGACTTTGGGGATACGTGCATGCGTGCGTGCGTGCGTGCGTGCGTGTGTGTGTGTGTGTGTGTGTGTGTATGTGTGTGTGTGTGCGTGTGTGAATTTCCGTATATATGCGTGAGCACGCGCACGTTTCAGTGTATATGTGTACGCAGGTGAGTATATGTGTATATATGTATGGATGATATATGTTATAGAAAATATAAGATGGAGAGAAAGGGAGAGAGGAGAGAAAGAGAGAGTGGAAACGATCAAATGAAAGGGAGATGGGATTATAACAGTCTAGAGAAACAGAGTAAGAAATTAAAAGGAATAAAAAAATGTGTTAGCGAAAAACGAATGATTAATAAAAAATAAAGTTATCTGACACTTACATGAATAGGTTCCAGCCATTTGCAATATCTGTAAAACAGAAAACAACCACACAAATTTAGTTTACAACGAAATGATCACGAAGTGCATTATTATTTGTGTAGAAAATTTAATATCTTTACATATTTTCAAATGACATCAAAATGTGCACTATTAATTTTTGATAAATTAACATTACTGAGATTCGCATCTTACTTTGCTTCATTAGTAAAGTACGTTAATAAAACGAAATTTCTATAATGTCCAGTCTCCAAAAATATAATAATGTGATATGGGTAAAAAAAAGTATTTGTTAAACAAAGACAGCAAGTTATTCAGCAAGTGTGGATTACTTTCCTCCCATAGTAATCGTAACTTATGTTACGAATCAAAATGCAGTCTCTTAGTTTCAGGATAATATAAAATATTTCTTTGTATGAATAAGCTAATCGGTTGTTAATGCGTTAAAAGGGGAACAATCAGTTTAAAGTATTTTCCATGTTAAACAGTGATGTTTTTACTGTTCACTAGTTATTTGCGCAATAATGAAAAAGCTATTATTAAACTGGTGTCCAAAGGCCTTAATAAATGGCTAACTCAAGATATTAGGGTGTGGTACCTCAGTAAATGTGTAACTCAAGATATTAGTATGTGGTACCTCAGTAAATGTGTAACTCAAGATATTAGTGTGTGGTACCTCAGAAAATGTGTAACTCGAGATATTACTAACTGGTATCTAAAGGCGTCAGTAAATTAATACCACCAGATATTAGTAGAATGGTATCTAAAATTGTCAGGAAATGGGTATCTCCACATATTAGTATATTAGTATATGAAGACCTCAGGAAATTGTTGCATCAAAATATTGCTAATCTTGTTTTTAAAGGAGTCGGTAAATGGGTACTTAAGATACTGACACGCTGGAGTATAATGGCCTCTGTAAATGGCCTCTTTAGTAAACTTTATCTTAAAGCCTCAGCAAATAGGTACCTCAACAGATTGTAAACTGGTATCTAAAGGCGTCAGTAAATGGATGCCTCAAGATATTAGTGAACTGGTATCTGAAGGCGTCAGTAAATAGGTACATCAAGATATTAGTAAACTGGTATCTGAAGGCGTCAGTAAATAGGTACATCAAGATATTAGTAAACTGGTATCTGAAGGCGTCAGTAAATAGGTACATCAAGATATTGTAAATCGATTGAACACAACTCTCTGAATATAGAGAAGTTTTGGGGTACCTAAAGAGATATATATTGGGGTACCTAAAGAGATAGATGTTGGGTACCTAAAGAGATAAATATTTGGATACCTAAAGAGATAGATAGTTGGATACCTAAAGAGATAAATATTTGGGTACCTAAAGAGATAAAAATTTGGGTACCTAAAGAGATAAATATTGGGTACCTAAAGAGATAAATATTTGGATACCTAAAGAGATAAATATTGGGGTACCTAAAGAGATAAATATTGGGGTACCTAAAGAGATAAATATTGGGGTACCTAAAGAGATAAATATTGGGTACCTAAAGAGATAGGCAAAATGGGAATCGAAAGAGATAGAGGAAATGGCGCATACAAAGAGAATAAAGTGGATATATAAAGAGATAGGTAAAATGGTTATATAAAGAGATAGGTAAATTGTTTATAACGAAACAGGAAATAATTTGAAATAAGTAAATAAATAGTAATTGTGCAAACGGAACAGCCATTATACTTCACACATTACATCCAAACCAAACGCCAATGGAATTTGTTGTGTAGTTTATTATATGAAATATATTAGAACACAATCTGTCCTACCGTGAATCAAAAGTAAATCAAGAAAAACACCTATCCACCCACTGATAAAGATGACGGCTGTGCATCAGTAATATTTTCTTGTTTTGTTTACTTTTCTTGACATTCACATGCTTTCGATTAGCGCTAGCATAACTTGAATACTGCAAAGAATGGAGGTAAGGAAGTAATACGAATATTTACTTACTAATGGTGTACAAGCCAACGGACTTGTGTAGATCAAAGACGTTCATATGAAACCTGTTTCTTCACTCCTATCACGGGTTACGTCGATTTTCGACCTTTACTTCTTCGGTTGACTGAACATTCTACACACACACACACACACACACACACACACACACACACACACACACACACACACACACACACAAACACACACACACAAACACACACACAAACACACACACACACATACACACACACACACACACACACACACACACACACACACACACACACAAACATACGAGTATTTGTGTATACATGATCGCATCGTGTCGGTAGATAAACGCTACGTGAAGCCAAGTGAAGTAAATCAAGTTTTTGCACACGTAACGAGAAAATTTTGAGCCCACATATAAACACCCTGTGGTTGTATAACTATATAAATAGAGGCGACATTATATATTCCGTCATTTGTTAATTGTGACGTTGTATAACTAAATAGAGGCGACATTATATATTCCGTCATTTGTTACTTGTGACGTTGTATAACTAAATAGAGGCGACATTATATATTCCGTCATTTGTTAATTGTGACGTTGTATAACTAAATAGAGGCGACATTATATATTCCGTCATTTGTTACTTGTGACGTTGTATAACTAAATAGAGGCGACATTATATATTCCGTTATTTGCTACTTGTGACGGTTGTATGACTAAATAGAGGCGACATTATATATTCCGTCATTTGTTAATTGTGACGTTGCGAAGGTGACATTTTTATTTGTGACGAATGTTCTTAACTGTGACGGTTATTTATATACAGTTTCAAAGAATACCATCTATTTAATCCGAGTTTTAGTTAAACGC
Source organism: Sinotaia quadrata (assembly GCA_028829895.1). Taxonomy (NCBI): domain Eukaryota; kingdom Metazoa; phylum Mollusca; class Gastropoda; order Architaenioglossa; family Viviparidae; genus Sinotaia; species Sinotaia quadrata. The sequence continues at coordinate 143,619,732 of CM054179.1, forward strand.
CCTAACTTTTATTTAGAATCAAATTGTGTAACGGATAGATAAGCATATTATATAATATGTATGTACGTATGTATGCGTGCACGATCTTGAATCTCAGGAAAATGTTTTAACAAAACAATCATTCGCATAAGAAGTGCAGCAATTTTTTTCAGATGTCAAACCTCTGTAATAATTTTATAAGTAATTACTGGAGAACAGTTTAGTAATTACTTATAACAATGCTACAGGGATTTGACATCTAGGGAAACAGTTTGTCTGTAAGAGTAGTTACTAGAGAACAGTTTAGCTTTAAGAAGAATTACGAGAAAACAGTTTAGCTTACTAGAGAACCGTGTAGCTTAAAGAGGACTTTTATGTCAGCATGCAATCAGTCAGTGAATCTTGTTGTTGTTAACAAACAGGTGTTTACACCTCTCAAAATAAAAACAATATTTTATCATTTTGTTCTCTTTCTCTTTTCTCTTCCTTCACGCACGCACGCACGCACGCACGCACACACACACACACACATACAAAGAGATAAATATATTCATACTCACATTGGTGCATATAGTAGGCTACATGTCGCAAGCGGAATATCTGTTTGACACTCCAAGCGGTCATGTATATTATCACTAACGTACCTTCAGGAAAATCTGTGTTTGACACTCCAAGCGGTCCTGTATATTATCACTAACGTACCTTCAGGAATGAGGAACTGTTCTCCGTGATTTACAGTGCTCTCTACAGTGACAATGAGTGTCATAAAATACCACGAACAGAGTTACACTTGCTCACACTCACAAGAACATGTACAAGTCATTACGAATTTGCAATAAGTGCACTTACATTGATATATTTTATGTTACTTTCTATTTTTTAATTTGTCAGCGCTTCATGACGGTCATATCAGTATGTGTTTCTTACGAAATGCTATATATCACTGTGACGGTTATTAACTTAGAAATTTACCAATGGAAACATTTTACTGTTAATAGTACACACATATTTACGTGTAGCTTCCATCTGTTTTGCTGAAGTAAGGTATCTCCAGTCGGCTATTTCAGTTGAAATGATTAAACCCAAATCGTTTTTGAGAGTGTATCAACTAATTATAAATATTTGTTCTTAGTCTTTACTTATTTCGTCATATTTTAACATTTTAGAGTTGCTCTCATGTCTGTTATGGAGCGCATCGGGAGTGGAGTGGTACTCTCGCAACAAAGTGGAGTACGTTCTTGAGAAAGAGTGGAGCATACGATGCAATAAACAAAAAGGACAAAAGAGATGCTCGTGCGCACAATAACACACGCACCACACACAGACACAACACAGACACACACACACACACACACAGACACAACACACACACACACACACACACACACACACACACACACGCACGCACACACACACACACACTACTCCATTATAAGAATATTAAGCGTTGTTTCTATTAATCCTAGACTCATACTTCGCTACACAAATGTAACTGTAGCTTCAAATACTGCATAAGGTTACTTTTACTAGTACTGCTGGACTGGAATACTAACAAGGTCGTATCTGGCCTAAAGGCTGGACTGGAATACTAGCTAGGCCGTATCTGGCCTAAAGGCTGGACTTTGCCAACCTCTGGTCTAATGAATGACATTGTGATCCACTTGATAGATGTATTATGCAATTGTAGACCCAAATTCATTATTATTTACTTCATTGAATTAATGAATTATACGTTAGCGTGTAGCTAACAAGTTGTGATGAATTTGTAAAGTGTAGTTTATCGCTGTTGCTATGAAGCCCAAATGATTATTCTTGTTTATAGGTTGCTATAGAAGAATGTTGTTCAGTACAGCCGGTTCCGGGTTTAAAGCCACAACGGTCTCAAGATCCGCTGACAACAACATCTAGCACACCTATTTGATGCCAAGTTTGTCATACCTGGAAGACAACTGCAATGTGATGTTACTTCTGTCAAGGATGCTGTGAGTTGTTGCCAGTCTTCATGAGACTAGTTAAGTGTGCTCTCACCAAATGAACTGATCAGTTAAATACAAACTTTATACGAATAATTGGGCGGGGCAGGATAGATGAACTCTCACATTTCCCGCAATCGAAATTGATGTCTTTATATTACCATTATTGTTATTAAATTTTACTGTTATCTTCACCCGTATTACATAATTTGTTGTAATCGTTCATTAAACAGCTGGTATGGGGGCTGAGCCAGAGAAATAATATCATAATCATAACTAATAATAAAGGTAGGGATAACGTTACCAGCTAGGGCACGTCAGCTGATTTATCTGTTGGTATGTCATTTGAGTAATAGCCTGAATCTTTGGAATATTAGTGGAAGGTAGGTCAGGACGTCCAGCTGTCACTAGTATTAGAAGAGAATCGGTAACAGCTGTATCAATCTGCAACAAAAAGTCACAAAGACACTTAGGGCATTGCTATCAGAATGATGAGAATGCACAATTCCGCAACAAAAAGTCACAAAGACACTTGGGGCATTGCTATCAGAATGATGAGAATGCACAATTCCGCAACAAAAAGTCACAAAGACACTTGGGGCATTGCTATCAGAATGATGAGAATGCACAATTCCGCAACAAAAAGTCACAAAGACACTTAGGGCATTGCTATCAGAATGATGAGAATGCACAATTCCGCAACAAAAAGTCACAAAGACACTTAGGGCATTGCTAACACTAACAGACTTGTGGAAATAAACAACTTGAAGAAAACTGAAATGATCGACTGGCTTGATACATTGAGACAGTGTCAAGGATCTTTGATACTAAAGTAACAAAATCCATCTTAAAATCAAATGGACGTCATGTGGTTATTATGTGGTTTAGTAAACTGGTTTAAATTTAAAACAAGAAATAACGGAACAGGGTGGAATGGAACACGACATGAAAAGCACGCACTGTGTTGATATTCTTTAGAATTATATATAAATATAACATATCGACATTCAGTGTGCCTTCACATCTATCAATTTATTCATTTTGTCTTCTCTTCCTTTGAAGCAATGCCACCAAACATTCTCGTTAACTACAGTCTTAACGCATCACGTTCATCATACACTAAGACCTCCAGGCTAGTCATGAAAGTTTTCTTGCAAATGCTATACAACGTTCATCATACACTAAAACTTCCAGGCTAGTCATGAAAGTTTTCTTGCAAATGCTATACAACGTTCTTTCAACAAATTATAAGTGAATTAAAACGTCACGCGTTTTTACTAATCCAAAAGGACGCAGTTTAGGAATGAATTATCGCACTGAATTTAGTATTGCTTGCTTGGAAGAAAAACACTTACCATACTCGCAAGCACTCGCATACATACGTGAAAAACTCACACTATACATATTATTACTCACGGGCATACAGTTACTCTACCAACACACACACACACACACACACATTACACACATGCACTTGACTACCCGGTTTTCAGAGTATGTTAAACACGTCGTTAACACTTGTACTAAAGAGCATCGCACGGGGTACGTTAACCCAGTTTCTATTAAGGAACTGCAGACTACACACCTTTCCAAGTCTTCTGTGAATAGGTGTGTAGCCGTGACCAGGCCATGTAAAGCAAGCTTGGGTGCAGAATAAAATTTGTTTTACGCAAATAACCTTTACAGAGCCCCTTTCCTTGATCAACGAATGCAAAGGACGTTATTCAGACCTGCTATACTTGAATCGATGGGGATTTTGAGGGGAACTTCCCTGTAGGTGACAACACCGGTTGATTTGCAGTACATGGATTGTCACTAGAAAATGGAGCGGGGTAATTTTCGTCGCGTACAATCACAGCGTTACAGATCTCAGGTAGGAATATTTGGTATAAACGGTGATTGTTTCATGAAAGGGATTTTTACATGAATTAGGTAGAATTTGTTGACATATGTTTACCTGTATGACGCAGAGTTTGGCTGTTAGGCTGTATCAGCGTATGTGTGCGTTTCGTTGTGTCAAGGATAATTGTTAATATGTAAGGTGAATTCTTCGATAGGTATATTATATGTAAGGTAAGATTGTGCAGGCAGAGTAAATGTGTCTATCCCTATTTCTAAACTTAAATGTTATAAAAAAATTATAAATGTCAATATGACCCGACTTTCGACACTCCTTATGATGATATTTGTGTAAGTGCCAAGTGTTGGAGTAAACAACTCAGGTAGAGAATATGCTAGAAATTGCCGAAACAATCCAAACCAGTGCCAACAAGTGGAGTAGTTTCTCTGACAGGCTCCCACATGTTCATAACAATTTCATCCAATGGGGATGGACTGAAAGTTAAAATGCACAATCAAAATAATCACTATATTCTCCTCACACACTCAAGAAATTAGTAGATTTTAAATCTATTTACTTAAAATGTACAATCAATGTAAGCAGTATAATCTCACACACTCAAGTAATTAGTAGATTTTTAATCTATTTACTTAAAATGTACAATCAATGTAAACAGTATAATCTCTACAGTTCAATAATGGAACTATTGTAATATATACATCAATATGCAATCAATAACATAAAAGTCAAAAGATGGATAAAAAATAATTCAAAAGAGGAAAGATAATAGAATGAGCAAGACAAGATCTAGACAGTGCTATATATAGAATACTCTCTATTTCGCTATATCATCTCTAGCTGTTTTCGGTCTAGGATTCCCTGTTTATCTGTTCTAATGCATTTTTCAGTAATCTTTTTAACATTTACTAATTTCAACGTATTGAAATTAGTGTAAGAATTTTGAACAAATTTGAGCTCATCCTTGGCAGAGTATAACCACTATATGTTCCATAAGACATACTCTAGTTATTGTTATGATTATTATTATTAGTATTAATAATCCCATAATTAATCATGTCAGACATCTTAATTTAAGTTCTTAATAATTCTCCAGAAGATACCACTCATCTCTCTCACTTGGCAGATATACGGGAGCTGTAAATATTTTCTCTCTTCCACAACATTAAATACAAACATTTACCATCACACAATATTTCTGTAGGTGGAAAACTTCTTACCAAAGGAGAAGATAAATTGATCTCTAAATCTATATTTAGCAAAGAACCCAGAGTACAACATATGAATATTATCGAAGATCATTGATATTTAAATCATTTAAATTGCTTGATTAATGCTAGACAAGCATTCATTCTCTCCTACCATGATGCTATGATACATTTTGCCTCTATTATGATTATTATTATGAATTCTCTCATCATTTAATAAGCACAATCACTTATCAGTGGTTAAATTTAAAATTCATTCATTCGTCATGCCCACATCCACCCACTGACTACTCCAGACATGTATCAATTAACATGCATAAGAAGGATTTAACAAAAGATAAAGATTTATTATAAAAAAGTAACCTTCTCATAAATAGGTACAACTAAGTTTGAAAACAGTCAAGTACATGTTGCGAAATAAATCTTCACATTTTTCTCATACACAATCAATATTTAACAATGATTATTTGAGGGAGTAATCTCCTATCAAATTTTACAGTTTTCTTTCACAGGACCTCCAAGAGAAAGATAAAAGATAAGGCCTCTTCTGTTGGGCCACCATATATTGCATCATAGAAAAACACATGTGAATAGTTTCGAAACAGTCACATATTTACATTAGCAATTAAATGTTCAAGTTTATCTCAAACTTGATTTATTTAATTTTAATATTAACACGGGCTACTTTGAGGTAACAGTCTCAAAATAAAAGTTCAAAGTTTTATCATGGAGCTGGAAAAGAGAAATATAGAAACAACTAACTGACTTCATGACCTGTTCTGTTGGGCCAAGAGAAACACATGTGGAAATTTTATAACTGTCAATAAAACACGAGGGCCCACTTCACTCATATACGTGGTCGGCTGTGCACTCCAGGATTTCCTGGAAATAGGAATGATGATAATAATCGTCTATGCTCTCACTACCCTGGGATTTCATGGTAGATAATAGTCTGATGAGACAATTCATACATCAATTTACAGAAATCTCTCAAGACGGAACCATGTCACAGGTTCCAACATCAAGACAGAGAAACATCAGACATCAGCAAGAAGCCAAAAGAGAAAGCAAGAAGAAGAAAGCTGAAAGCTGAAAGGCATGCCCTGAAAAACATTCAAGCATGATGTTTTAATTCAGTCCATAATTTCCTATACTCTCTCTCTCTCTCGATTTATCTCCAGTCACTCAACTTACATGTCTGCAAGAGAATTTTTAACCATCATACACACTTCATTCACTAATACATAAATTCTAACATATACATATCAATGAATCAATCAAAATCGAACATATAACAAACCAATACATGAACAATAATTTGAACATCTAATTGTTCTAAGTCCATACTCACATTATTGATCAGATAACTCACCACTGGCTCACGATTGCCTTTTAAAATCGGACTTTGCATATTTGTCACAAGTAATTGCAGAAAAGTTTGACTGGGTTTTATAAACTTTGCATGTCAACTAAATGGAACCATTCATTCACCCTCTCAACCATTGTGTTTATCATTCGCAACTTTGCATAGTTTATACAGTCTATATAATAATAAAATATATTTACAGCTTAACTAAGGAGTCAATATAACCAGACTCATCTACTTCAATCAGATGCTGCCTGTGTTCCCACCCCCTTCCAACCACCACCTATCAGTCAGTTGCATTGATAATTATATACTAACTTTCGAATCAGAAATCATCCTTCCATTAGCTTAGGCTTGTGGAGGAGTGTGAAAAATAAAGTTGCTATCTACACCTCTGTGTTAATCACTTTATGTTAGTTGGTTGTGTTGTGTCAAAGACTATCTTTGCATTCCAGAAATGCTGACCTATATACACTGAAGTTTGCTATGGTCGATGTATTGCATATAACAGAAAGAAAATTCAGACTATTAATAGGTTGGGTGAAAAGTAGATGAAACTTGTATGAATGGATAGTTTTGTAACTGAAGGATAAGTCAATTATTAGGTTGGGTGAAATAGATAGAACCTGTGTGATGTGAAGAGATGTATAACTGTACGGAATTAGTGAAGTGTATGTGCTCGACTGGTGTCATGTGCATGACAAGTTATTTATAGGAAAAAATATCTGGAAACCGACATGTATACAGAAGTTTATCTCTTGCTACCTGTCTTGAGCGTGCAAGACTTGTGATCTTCTCTTTGGTCAACGTCTTCCAATTCGATGGCATCATAGGAACTAGTCTTAAAGTGTTGAAATTAGACACACTAGAGTGTATTTCGAAATTATCGTGTCTCTCAGTTATCACATGTCAAAGATTAATATATTAAGAGATCTTACAGGACGCTTTAATCGTAGACTAGGAGTAGTGGTTATAGAATAATATTTTTAATTTTATTCACACGACCAGGAGATAAATATACGATCAATAAATTAGTTCGCTATTTTTAGTTTAATTCATGCAAACAAGAAAAAATGAAAAGTTAAATCGTATTTTTATACTTATGTAGGGATCGATTTAATCAATGTATACCTTTATTTAAAAAGCTAAAATAGTTGGTGTGAATATTGAAAAAACGGCATTTTAGTGCCTAAAAGATAATTTAAACAAAAGCTTATTTATTAATTAAATTCACAATTAATTCTTCTCCAGAACTTTGAAAAGGAGACAAAAGATCATCGCCTACTTTTGATCGGCAAGACCGGAAATGGCAAAAGTTCTACCGGAAATACTATTTTGAAAAAGCCTGCTTTTAAAGTCACGCGTGGAATTGTGTCTGAGACCAGAGAGGCAAACCAAGAAAAATGTGGAAATCTTATGGTACATACTATCTATATGCAAATGTGTTTCTTTTTAAGCTAGTTAAATTATGTGTGCATAATTACACTTTTGAGACTGTAAAAAGACATGTATATATCGTTTTCACTTGAAATGCGAGAATGCATATGTGTACTTTGTACTAAGCTACTTTTGTACTGACAATGTTTAAGGTTGTCGACACACCAGATATTTGCATGGAAGAATTTGATAACAAACACGATGACGTCAAACGAGAGGTAGAAAAGTGGCGAATTATGACGTCACCAGGACCGACGGCTGTGCTTCTTGTTGTCCGAGCTGACGTGCGTTACACGCCAGAAGAACACGCCATCTACAAGAAAACAATGGCGATGTTGGGGGAACATCTCAAGGACATTATGATTGTAGTCTTCACTATGAAGGACAACGTCCAAACAGATGTGGAGGTACTGCATTTTGCAATTATACAAAATTTGATTAAACAAAAAATTAGTATATGTTCCAACATTTTCTCTCTGTAAATACATTTCAAACTTTACAATTGTTCTCTTCAATGGTCAGTGCTTATTAGTGTTGTGTTTATGAAGAAAATATTGCTTAATACCGGGAGATTATCGTCTTTTCATAATGAATGATCTTGGATATAAAGTTATCAAATTTGCATTTATTTAAATAGTGCATCAATGAGTATAATTAGTGAAAATATGTATTTTAATTTTAGAAAGATTTACAGACAACGAACGAAAGACTGAAAAGTGTTTTGGCTGACGCAGGACATCGCCATGTAATATTTGATAACACAGCCACTCCAGAAATTAAGGATTCGCAGGTCGATAAGTTAATGAGAGTAATCAATGATATGCTCGAGGGAAATATGGGTAAGATATTCTTTCTTTTCTTTCTTTCTTTCTTTCTTTCTTTCTTTCTTTCTTTCTTTCTTTCTTTCTTTCTTTCTTTCTTTCTTTCTTTCTTTCTTTCTTTCTTTCTTTCTTTCTTTCTTTCTTTCTCGTTCTCTTTCTTTGTTCTTTTTTCTTTTTCATTTTTCCTTCCTTCCTTCCTTCCTTCCTTCCTTCCTTCCTTCCTTCCTTCCTTCCTTCCAGTAACCCACTGTATGGTATATTTGCATTTGCAGTTCTTATTTAGGCTTATACTACCGCTTTACTGAAATACATCTGCCACTTGCTATTCTCAATTATATAGCCTCTTTTACCCTTACTAAGCATTATTTTATTAAAACATTTATAATTATTATGATGTTAAATTTACTCTCAATACGTTAATTGAAATCAGAGTTTTCTTGCGTACATTTATTTCATTTCTTGCACAGTGCAAAGAGCACTTCGACCAATTTTACTGGGAATGACAGGAAGTGGGCGAAGTGCTACGGGAAACAGTCTGCTTGGCCGTCACGAATTTCAGACGTCTTCTGGGATGGTTCCTTGTACAACGACGTGCAAAAGATCGTCAGCTTACGTAAATGGTCGATTTGTCGAGGTACGTGTGATCGACGTCACACCATACCTCCAAATACACACACACACACACACACATGAAAACATTAATGTCCATATAATGACATTCATTAAAATATTTGCTGGGTATAGGAAATCATGTCTCACAGACATGTTTTGTGTCATTTTTTGGTATCACATAAAGATGGACAATACGAATTACACAACAATTGAGGTCAATCACTCCAGTGGCTCGTTCTCCACCATAGGATATGATCCTCACATATATAGACAGACAATAGACAGATATAATGACTACAATTAATAAATTTGACATGAAATAAAGATGATAAGAAATAATGCAAGACAGATGAAAATTAATAAAATATTTATATAAGAAAAAATAAAAAATAAAAGAAAATAAAACAACAATCAATTACAAAATCCACAATTACACCTTCGTAATATCTATGAGAGAAAAAATAGACTCCCCTAGCTATTTATATTTCCCTGAATTAAGTTTTACAAGTTCATAAATTCTTTTCAGTTCACAGCTTCTAAAATGTTTTCAGATATTTTCAGTTCTGATTATTGGATAATAAAACTACTTACCCAATTGGGACAGTTTGCATTTTCTAGTACAGTCTAAACTCTGGTTGTATACTTCCAAATCTGATTATCATAATGAGTGCCTAAAGTCGGGTTATTTCAACAATTTAACAATTTATATAACAATTAAGTACAGAAATAGGGATAGGCAAATTTACTCTGCCTCAAAATGTTAAATTTTCCAGTTTATCCATCTCTAACTCCATTATTTCTTATATTCAAGTCTCAACTTACAGTTTCCTGCAACAGTATTTACTAGCCCGATACACTCACATATCATAATAAATACAACAGTATTTACTAGCCCGATACACTCACATATCATAATAAATACAACAGTATTTACTAGCCCGATACACTCACATATCATAATAAATACAACAGTATTTACTAGCCCGATACACTCACATATCATAATAAATACAACAGTATTTACTAGCCCGATACACTCACATATCATAATAAATACAACAGTATTTACTAGCCCGATACACTCACATATCATAATAAATACAACAGTATTTACTAGCCCGATACACTCACATATCATAATAAATACAACAGTATTTACTAGCCCGATACACTCACATATCATAATAAATACAACATATCCATTATTGATCGTGTTCACCCGAAACAATGTCAGATTTTATCATACCACATGCAAATAACATAAGTTACAATTTGTAGAAATGATTGTCTACTCAAATTTTCTCTACAGAAAATGCAAGTGTAATATATCAATAGCAAAATGCATGAAATATTTTTTTTCTCGAACAATCAGTTAACTCACTATTAAGCTAACGTCCGCCTTTCATGACCGGACTCCAGTTTCATGCAAAATCAAAGTGATTAGAATAGGGCACTTCTTTAACAAAGTAATTTTCTGTCCATCCCATTCGATGAAATTGTTATGAACAAGTATGAGACTATTAGTCAAAACACCTGCTCCTCCACTTGGAATTATGTTTAAGAATAAGAATAGCAAAATTACTCCACCATAACAAGTATGGAAATGTTAACGGTCATATTTGCATAAGCATCGCCAGCATGGAAAAAGTGAATGATTAAACCATCCATTCTGCCTGATATTATTTGACTGTAAAATCAATTATTTGCTTATAATAGATGTGAATTTCATGAGAAAATTGAAATAACTTGTGTTGGAATGTTACACAAATACAATAGTAATTTAGATGAAAATTCATTTTTGTTTATTTGTCACAACTTTGAATTAATATGTACATTATAATGTGTAGTTTGTTTACTACTAATACTGAAATACTCGGATTTTTATTCAGGTATTAGATACACCCGGCCTGAACATTACACGGCCCCAGGTGTCAACAAAGGACGAAGTTCATCGGTTGATCACCTCCTTAGATACAAAAGCAAACATTGTGCTCTACGTCACCAAACTTTGCGACCGCTTTACATACCACGAAGAAGATTATTTAAACGCTGTCAAACAAGTCCTTAAGACAGAAATCAAGGACAAGCTAATTGTTGTTTTTACAGGTGGTGATAAATGTACTGATTTGAACCCAGGTAATATATTAACAAAAGTGCCACCAGAGCTCCAATACTTTCTGTCTGAATCTGGCAACAGATATGTCATTTTTGACAATGAAACCGATGACGGTGAGAAAAAACTACGCCAGCGTGACGATCTATTTTTCATGATGACAAAAATAGTTGATAATTACGAGAACATTAATAATAAGAATGGTCTTCAGTTCCAGACAATACAAGACAAGCAACAACGAAATAGAAACTGTTGTGTTTCTTAAGAATAATAACAACTGTTATTTTTAGATTTTATTTCAAAATATTTTTTTTTATAACACAAGCGTAGTTTGAGAATATTATAATGCTAGCATAACTGATAGGAATGGACATATTTGATTATGTATACAACTAAATCTGTCTTAAAGATATTGTTCAATGGAGAGTGAAGATTCCTTATGTATAGTGAAAACGCACATATACACAACTATAAGCATGCATACAACTACATACACACTTAGAAAGACATAACGTGTGCACATATACACAACTATAAGCATGCATACAACTACATACACACTTAGAAGGACATAACGTGCGCACATACACATATGCGTACATATTCACTCCAGTAAAAGTAAACATTGTATTATTTGCTGTGATATGATTTTTTACCTACACACAAGTGGAAAATATATATATTCTCATTTTACTGACGTATTTTTTTTATAAATAAGTTAAACTTATAGATAATTACGATAAACAGTTTAATTGTAATATAGAAATAGAACGATATCTTGAGGTGACTTAACTGGTTTTACATTACAGGTAGTGTGAGGCCTTTATCTTGAGGTGACTTAACTGGTTTTACATTACAGGTAGTGTTCGGCCTTTATCTTGAGGCGACTTAATAAATTTAACACTACGGGCAGTGTGAGGACTTCATTTTCCGGCGGAAGCGTTCTGTTTGCACCCCAGGAAATGCGGGACGGGCGGGTGGGTGGGTGTTTACTAGTGCAACAAAGTGTACGACTATCTGCGTTTTGACACTCAGTGTCAACTCAGCCATTTGACACTCAGCCATTTGACACACAGCCATTTGACACTCAGCCATTTGACACACAGCCATTTGACACTCAGCCATTTGACACACAGCCATTTGACACTCAGCCATTTGACACTCAGCCATCTTGAACATTTCTGACGGAACCATTCATCGCATCTTGCGCGATTATTTATGATTCTGTCGTTACAAGATTCAGTTGTCTCAAACAGTGTACTGCTAGACATAGACAGTCGACTAAATGTAATAAATATATAAATTAGAGCTGTGGAAATAAACGATTAATCGTATAAAATTATTTTTAACGGTTGTTTACTTGCACACTGAATGTCATAAAAATGTTTTGTTGCAATTTAAAAAAAGAAACCCAAGACGGCGACAGCAGGAACTGCAGGCAATTAAGCCGTGAAACATAATGCCATTTCAAGCCGTTTAGATGAACATTTTGGCTTTAAATTAAATTCTGATGATACGGTTCCAGCTGCAGAAACCGTTTGTCGTGTGCATTATCATAAGTCCTTTGCATATCATGGATCGAACACTTCGCTAATTTACCACTGCATCATGTACAGCCGAGCTAGCCTTGTAACATATACACCCGATCCAGCTTGAAAACGTACTGGACAAAGGTCAAGTCCAGTAAGACGTTGTCGACATTATCTACAGCACAAAAAGATAAAGCTAGCCAATTTTTCCCTGAAGTGAGATACCGGTGGGTTCTCAGTTACAAGAGATTGTTCAGTTCAGCCGGTTACATTGTCAACAAAACACGTGCTCACTTGAACCACATATGTGAACACGCTCGTTTGCCATTGAGATTGGATAAAAGGGGATGAGGAATACATTTTTAAACATTATTGTCTGAAAGTCTAAACTTACCATTTATTAACATTTTTTACAATGTTTCAAACAATTTTGGAAATTTCTTACTTAACCAAAAAGTTAATATTAAATTAAAAGAAATGAAATATAATCGTTAACAACCCTAATATAATTAAAGAAATTGTCACAGGTAAAGTAAGTCTTTCTTTTTTTTAATGGGACAATTAGTGACCTGACGTAATATTATTGCTACCCCCACATCTCCCCCAGAGAGCGAAGTGACCTTTGTGACAGAAATATAATTTTCCAAGTAGTATTTATCAGTAACTACCCAGGTCTCCGGATATTTCAGCTACCGATGTTTTTCTCTGGTTTTACAGTGATATGCCATGGAGAACATTTAAATGTTGTTAGTTTCAAAAAGTGATTTTGATGAATAAATTGCATAGTTCAAATATTATTTCTGCAGTTTTATCATTTTGCTTAAAAACAGCTTAATGTTATTAGATTTTTAAACCAGATCAACCAAATCTGTCAGATCCAAATACCTGTTCTATCTATCTATCTATCTATCTATCTATCTATCTATCTATCTATCTATCTATCTATCTATCTATCTATCTATCTATCTATCTATCTATCTATCTATCTATCTATCTATCTATCTATCTATCTATCTGTCTGTCTGTCTGTCTCTATCTCTCTATCTGTCTGTCTGTCTCTCTCTCTATCTGTCTGTCTCTTTATCTATCTTTCAATCAATCTATCTATCTATCTATCTATCTACTCTCTCTTTCTTCCTCTCTCTCTTTCTCTCTCTCTCTCTCTCTCTCTCTCTCTCTCTCTCTCTCTCTCTCTCTCTCTCTCTAACAATCTTTCGTATACTCTAACCTCTCTCGGTTTGTTTTGGTTGCATTGCAGAGATGTATATTTGTTGTCAGTCTGTGATCAAAGGCAATGTTATCTGAATTGATATTTAAGAGAATAGTTAGGTAACGCCAAGAACATTATGTGTACCCGAATTGCAAGGCTCATAATATACATTGTGTACCCGAATTGCAAGGCTCGTAATATACATTGTGTACCCGAATTGCAAGGCTCGTAATACATATTATGTGTACCCGAATTGCAAGGCTCGTAATACATATTATGTGTACCCGAATTGCAAGGCTCGTAATACATATTATGTGTACCCGAATTGCAAGGCTCGTAATACATATTATGTGTACCCAAATTGCAAGGCTCGTAATATATATTTATATAATTATAAATTAACACCTAACGTAATCACGGTGACCCACTATTTCCTAAACGTAAAGTTTGAACTACAAGCAATCGTAAATTGATTAAGTCACTATGTACCTGTGTGCTTGCAAATGCGTATGCACATTTATAATACAACTTTTTCTCACAACGATTTCTGCTGTGACTTATTATATTTTATCTATTGCCATTTTCCTATAATGCCATACTTCAAATACTTGTAGAAATAGTCTACTCACATAATACATCTCTACATAACATACAAGTATAACGTATCAATAGCAAATATGTATGAAGTATTTCTAAGTCCATTCACTCTCAACCATTCAGTTAAATCGCCAAGCTAACGGCCACCTTTCAAGACATACAAGACTTCTTTGCCACTTCAAATTCAAGTGATCAGAGAATAGAATTCTCAAAAGCAGGTAAACTTTTTTAATCTCATGCAACTGGCCGCTCTCCTCGTAAACCATAATCATTCGATAATAAAAAGTACTCACTCAGTTGAAGTTAGTTTGCATTACATCAGCAATTTCTAGCATATTCTCAACTCGGGTTGTTTACTTCCAACTGTGACAATTAAAAATTACCATCATGAGGAGCCCAACGTCGGGTTGCTTTGACATTTCAGCAAATTATATAACAATTAAGTTTTAAAATAGGGATAGTCAAATTTACTCTGCCACCATTACCAATTTCTTATAATCAATTTATATCTGAGAACTAATAGTGTGGAAGACTGAAATATGTTCCACCTTCAAACATAACTTATGTGTATATTGCTGGATATCATTTTCTTTGAAACACAATCTATTATACCTTATCCATCATTACAGTCACTAGCCTAATGATGATCTCACTATCCAATATGTGGGGTCACTTCTTTTTATATAAGTATTTTATATTTATTCATAATAGTTACTTTTATTAGTGGATAAATGAACAAGTGCCTAAAGTGTTGTATACATTCTAAAATTGTTATAGATTTATTAGTAGATAAGTGAACAAGTGCCTAAAGTGTTGTATACAGTACATTCTAAAATTGTTATAGATTTATTAGTAGGTAAGTGTCAAGTGCCTAAAGTGTTGTACACAATACATTCTACACTGGTTATTGATTTATCACTTTTAGTGCTACTTTATTTTGGCTTTGATGTATACAATGAAAATGTTTTTAATATCATTGATGTTTTATTTTATTCTTTTACTAGTGCATTTAACTGACTGTATCTTGTTTCATTTTATCTATAATGTCTAGAAGTATGTTTTATTATATTTTTGCAACTGTCCTAATCCTTGCTCATTTGTATAAATGTGTATTGTGTAATTATATAAACTCAATTAACTGTTAGAAATATTGCTCCTGCATGTTTCAGTTAAATCAATTTTAATATTTTAATACCATTATGATTAGTGAAAATTTGTGTTATTTGTAAAAGGAACTGTTTATTTTTATGTTGGTACATCTTTATTGAATGCTAGAAATTATTATATTTTACATAGCAATAATAATCATACTTCTTCTGCTACTAAAATAGTAGGTTTAGTCTTAAGCTGGTTTATTAAATGCTAGAAATTATTATATTTTACATAGCAATAATAATCATACTTCTTCTGCTACTAAAATAGTAGAATGTTTAGTCCTTAAAATCTGTAAATATCTAAGAGCTTAACAATTAAATAGTGCATTTACAAACAGCATGAAAAAATATATAACAATGTACAGTATAATACATTGTGAAAAATATAATTATGATGCAAAAAAATGGATTTACAAACATATAAACCAGAATTAATTACAAAGAAGTGGGATAGCTATTCTTGTTGTTAGAAGAGGTCTTGAAATAACTCATGAATGAACTCAAGTTACTCACTATCCTCATATTAAAGCCAATATCTATTAAAAGTGTTGCATAGTTAATTACTTTTTTTTTTTTTAAAGTATGGCTGTTGGGAGTGTATTCAGACAAGTAATATCCTCTATTCTGCTGCGAGCGTGCAGAACATTATTACCGCCTTCGGTAGCCGGTCCAAATTTTTGTTTGTACGGGTAGACCGTCAGACGCCTTGCGTTTCGCGTCTGTAGTAGGTTGATTCGTGTTTCGTTGCGTGTGCGCACTCGCCCATTGATGTCAGCAGCTATCAGTGTCAGAGTACAAAGTAATATCCACTAGGTCAAAGGTCAGCAGCTATCAACGTCAGAGTACTGAAAGGTCAGTCTTATGAAATTTGCAGTGTTAATATAATAATAATAATATCATGTGTATCTCGAAAATATTTCTAAGGATCACTTATTTTAATTTTGTTGTGAATAACAGTTTCATTCAAGTGCTTCATTTACGCTTTAAGTGGAAAAAAATGTTACATGAGTATTAATAATACATTTAAAAAATAAAAAAAAATAGTTATTGTTAATTTTGAATCTGTTCTTTACGTAATGTTGATTATATCATGTAAAATATTTCCACAATTCATTTAATCAATAATATAGCATAATCTATTTAGCTAATACCTATTTCATTTGGCATAGTGTATCATTATTAAAGTTAGTGTACTGGGATTTGTATTTAAATTAAAATTTACTTAACCTAAATGGCTGTTTTTCTCAATCAAAATATGCTTTTGTTTGTTTAATGTAAATATTTTTTTACTATGCTTTTGATCAGCATACCATATTCATGGCCCAGTACATGATTAGAACTGACAATACTTTTATCAGATTCCCAAGGTAATTGCATGAATTTATAGGAAATTGTAGCACAATTCATTGGTTATTTGTGTTTCTAATAATAGCTCTCGTTGCACTTATTATAAAATTAGAGTTCATAATAAAATATTAAATTATTTTTCTCAAAATCTGTTGAGAATTTAAATATCATTATTAATATGTGTTGTATTGTTGTGTTTACTTATCTCAGTATATGCATTGGGGTTTTCTCATGTCTAGGGTGTACAGGCAGGGCTTGCCTCCCCTCGCTTGTCTCTGGGGAGGCGGATGGTGGTCGTCATTCCATGTCATTCGTCGTTCTCCCTTTTTAAAAAAAAATACCCCCCCCCCAAAATATTTAGTGATGGCACTTGCTTGTTTCCGCCACGCGGTGTTATTTTGCAGTAAATGTTTCCCGTTTTTCGTTTTCCCGTAAATGTTTCCTTGTGTTTGCATCTTGAATTAAATGATGAAATCTTTTTTAAAAATTTTATTTTGTCGAGTAGATTACGTGTTTGTTGAGCCTGACGAATTTGCGTTGTGGTCTGTATTTTGTTTTGTTGAATGTATTTTCGTTGTCTGTTAATTGCATTCCGTGATGAGCAAATCCAGGTCAGTTTCAGGACCACTCCTGCGTGTTTTATTTGTTTGTGCCAAAAATACGAGATCGGAAGGTTTCAGACAAACCAGAGTATTGGCCCGTGGGGTATGCCGTTTGTAAGTTTCTATCGTTGGTGAACCATTACGACGTTTTTTGTGTAGTTTGTTTTGAACATTGTGGTCGTCAGTATAACTGTCTGTGACTAATCTACCGTTGTGAACCATATCGCTGGGTGTGTGTCATATTCTGCTGCGAACGTGCAGAATATTATTATCGCCTTCGGTAGCCGATCCAGCGTTTTGCTTTGTGTTTGAGATTTTTGTTTGTAAGGGTAGACCGTCTAACGCTCTGCGTTTCGCGTCTGTAGTCCGTTGATTCGTGTTTTGTTGCGTGTGCGAACTCGCCCATTGCCATTGGGGACGGGTCACCCGCATAGCATGGAAAGTCGATATTAGCAAGCACGAGAAGTGTGCGAGTCGGGTGTCGGCGAATGTGGGAATGATTAATTGCTTTCATTATATGTTTCTTTATATTCACATCATTGTGTTACACTATATATTGTTACATATGTTCTATTGTTTATAATGAGTTATTTATTTAATATTGATCAACTGCAATGTGTAGATAGTCTCCTTATGTACCGTTATATTTTATTCTGTGTTCACTGTTTGTTAAGTTCTCTGGACGTTCAGTTTAGTTTTTTAAATCGCACACAGCTTTGTGACAAACTTAAAATACACGAGTCAACTTGCACTGATTAATATTACATTAAAATCTTTCAGTAGTTTGCAATCAGACAGCATATTGACAATACACTGCGAATCAAAAGTAGGTATGTGGCTTGAGAAAGTCTTTCTGTTAGGCACCAAGAACTTAAGTCACCTGAAGAACACAATAATATAATCTTTATTATCCAAAAGAAAAAATTAGTACACAAATTGCTCATCATTTAGTGTGACTAAGTAAAGAGTTCATACATTGAACATGATTTGGTTTTAAAGTAATGAGTGTACACATTTCTCTAAAAGATTAGTTGAAATGCATACTTGTTTCATTATGCATTAAGTGTCATTTATAAATCTAAGAAATGGATTGTTGTGAAAGTATATGAGATATTCATGTCGAATTACGGACTTACAATTCGAGGCCCTTTAGACTTGTACTTTTAGTTGTCCTTTAATGTGAATAACACGAAAATATAATTAATACTCTTCCCATCTGAAGGCTATTGGCACTTTCACACAGTAAGTGCAGAAAGGCAAATAGAAAATGTACTATATCTGTCAATAGTCTACAGAAGTCAGAGAAGTCATGGCATCTCACATAAAAAAAATATCAATCAATGACATCACATCTTTTTAGGTCGCACTTGTTTTATTTCCAATTATAAGTGATTAACTGCCTGCTTTTGACATGATTTATTAGATCGCACATATATTATTTCCAATTATAAGAGATTAATTGCCTGCTGTTGACACGATTTATTAGGTCGCACATGTATTATTTCCAATTATAAGTGATTAACTGCCTGCTTTTGACATGATTTATTAGGTCGCACATATATTATTTCCAATTATAAGAGATTAATTGCCTGCTTTTGACGTCATCTGAAATAGTCTCGATTGGCATATAGTTGGAGTGAAACTGGAATTGTAGCAAAGTTGGGGGGAGGTACCTCACATCCAGATACGTGAAGCACTGAGTAGATGCCGGGTAGATCTGAAGACGCATGCTGCACGATGGAGCCTTGGTCTGGAGAGGTCAGGGACGTATGCATGGTTCACATAGATCTAACTCAGTGTCGTGGTTCATATCCTCTATGGGAATAATAGCGTTCTTCTCATCTAGATCTAACGAGGTGTCGTGATTCAAGTCTGTTCCGAGCACTCACTAAAGCTGAAGTACACCAACGAAGTATCAAAGCGGGCTGCAATCCAGCAATCAATCAAACTGCTCAATAGAATTCTGACTTCAATTGAAAATGCTGCTTCCTAACCCATTCCTCGCTCCCAGATGCAGGTTTAGGAGAAGGAAATTTTCTCGCAAATAATCTTCCAAGCCGTCATTCATTCAAATCTAAAGATTAGTTGGTAAAATAATTAGTAATTATTTTACTAAATTTAAATCTTATTATGTACTAAAAAAAAACAAATATAAAAACTATATTTGAAATACTTGAAGATATTTTAAAGCCACTAACGATGATGATGATAAGACATCAATATTCTAGCTGGAACTCGTGGTAATCACCACAGCCTTAATTAACTACATTTGACAAAATTTTGAACATAAAAAGACAAATTACTTATAATCACAGACTTAATCTCAGCACTTACAGCCATCAAAGTTAACATTGGCTCAAGGCCAGAACTCATGTACGTAACATACCAAAAGCAGAAGTGAAACAGCTAAACATAGAAACCACAGTATTACGGGCTCCTGGACATATTGGACTAACAGTCAATGAAAGAGCAGAAACAATATACCAAAATAGGATAAATAGTGAAAATAACATCCAACTCAACATCACACACACACACACACACACACACACACACACACACATAATATGAGAGATCAATCTTTAATAACCAAACTAAGATTAGGCAGCGAAATAAAAAAAATATACAATGAACTGTGATGCCAATGTAGCCATGGACTAATCATAGAGCAAACAATTAAAGAATAGAATCTACTATGATAGAAAAATATGAATTTGCAATGTATCTAAGTGAAAGTGATACACCACTAACTATTGTGTATATTACACAACCCAACCAAGGATAAATGGCACCACTACGTCATACTACTAGAAACAAATATAAATAAACACCAACCACGGATAAATGGCACCACTACGTCATACAACTAGAAACAAATATAAACACCCCCAAAGCTATACATATAAAATAAACACTAAATAAACTAAGGAAAAAAGTAGCTCTCGGTTATTAATAAAACAAATTAGGAAAAGTATCACACAATTAAAAAGAGTAAATCATTGTACTAAAAAGGCAAGGTGAAAAGGAGAAACAGTCCAACCGGCTCTTGAGCCCGACAAACGAATCCCCTAGGATGCTGGGAATCTGACGGCAGTAGGCAGCAGAGTAGGCTTTAGAGAAGAACGGGTATAGGTCGGTTGTGGTTTAAAGAGAAAGATTTACACATAGATATGCTTCAGAGAGGAAAAATCATACGAAGGAGTGAATTCTGCCAGCCCAGTTTTGATAATCTAGTGTCCACCCCACTATATACCTCTTTCCCCCAGCACAAAATCAGTGAAACGTCAAAACGCCCCGTAATTAGTAGTAGAGTTGAGGGGAATTGTTTTAACCAAAGAAGTAGGTCATACAATTTTCACTTAGAGGACTGTATTGAAGTCATAACCTCAGGAAGAAATGGAGCAGAAAACAGGTCACCTTCTAATGCCCTCTGGCTGACTCACTTTACAATACACATTCTAGTTCCATAAATATAATTTCGACATATATAAGTAAAACCAATGGATGAATGAAGCGAAGTTTTGAAATACTAGTCGAGTCTTCAGTATGCCATGAACGGAAAAATATCTGTGTGACAAATATTTCCACCCCTCTTTTATTTTCATCAATAACTATATTGTTATGAAATGTTGTTTATTTTTCTCAATAACCATATTGTTATGAAATGTTTATTTTTTTCAATAACCATATTGTTATGAAATGTTCTTTATTTTCTCACTAACCATATTGTTATGAAATGTTCTTTATTTTCTCACTAACCATATAGTTATGAAATGTTCTTTATTTTCTCACTAACCATATAGTTATGAAATGTTCTTTATTTTTTCAATAACCATATAGTTATGAAATGTTCTTTATTTTCTCACTAACCATATGAAATGTTCTTTATTTTCTCACTAACCATACAGTTATGAAATGTTCTTTATTTTCTCACTAACCATATGAAATGTTCTTTATTTTCTCACTAACCATACAGTTATGAAATGTTCTTTGCAAGCTGGGAAGTGCATGCTCGTACTACAGTGAAGTGGACATCGTACAACGCAATGTTGTACGAAAAATTAATTATCAAAACTTCTCATCAGATTAATAAGCAGTGCCAGAGGCGTTACTCTAATTAAACCAAACCTACTGCTATTTCCTGTGGAACACAATAGCACACCTTTCTTAAATTCGTGCACTTTTCTCTAAGCTTGTTATGAACGAATAACAAGTTCAACCAATCAAAATTGAGAGTTTTAGATGGGAGAAATTCGAGTCGTGGAATAATTCATCCTTACCCCTCATTGGCTGAGAAAATTCACATGTGAACAGACGTGATTTCGTTCAAGTCCCCGTTTGGGAGCATAGTAAAAGGCTGATTTTAACTGAGTAGAAAACGATTGAGTTCTAAGTTGATTCATAATTGTTTATTCTTTATAGCTAAAAGAGAATGTTTATACTTATTATACTTATAATAAATTATATTTCTTATTGTCGAATTCCTGTTTTGTTTATACTTATTGTACTTCTAATACATTTTATTTCTCATTGTTTATACCCTCACCCTCGTTACGTAATTGGGTTTGAAATGTTAAAGCAGTTGGGGGCTTAAATTGTTAAAGTCGGAAAGAAAAGACAATGTCTTAAGAGGGGTGTTTACTGTTCTGCGAGAACATATGTCAGGCCAGGGATAATTCATGGGGATTTACTGTATACTACGTATTATTCTGGGGAGGGACCAAGGGAAGTAATTTACTGTATACAACGTATTATTCTGGGGAGGGACCAAGGGAAGTAATTTACTGTATACTACGTATTATTCTGGGGAGGGACCAAGGGAGGTAATTTACTGTATACTACGTATTATTCTGGGGAGGGACCAAGGGAGGTAATTTACTGTACACTACGTATTATTCTGGGGAAGGACCAAGGGACGTAATTTACTGTATACTACGTATTATTTTGGGGAGGGGCCAAGGGACGTCTCTATCCAGTTCTCCACACACAAATGCGAAGTACAGATTATCGTAAACCTATTAAAGATAATTCTTTCTCACAATTAGAAGAACCTCTCGTAATTACATAATTAATATCATTACACCTAAAGATAAAAACCTATTGTAATTTGATCACGTGATGGTTTACCGCTTGAATGCTCTAGAGTCTAGAGTCTAGATAGGTTCAGATTACAGCGCGGCTTTGGCGCGACCCATGAGATTTGTAACTGGAAGTGGGTTAGTGCCTGCTAACGGCGTAGACTGTTCTAGGACATTTTAATCGAAATTTCAAACGTACACGTACTGATTGCTTATACATTAAGAGCGTAAGCTTACCGCCACGATAACGTGCACATTATTGTATTGTGGACCACTTTAGCAGCCACAATGAATACACGACATGCAGTTAGTGTGCTATATAAACTAAACTAATCTGGTATGATAACGACACTATGCTATATGAAAGTAAACTAATCTGGTATGATAACGACACTATTGTAAACTAATCTGGTATAATAACGACACTATGCTATATGAAATGAAACTAATCTACGACACTATGAATACTAAATGCATTGACCGCGTCCAAAAGTTTTTAAAGAATTTTAAAATGGCCGAAAATAACAAGAAAAATAATTTTAAAATAATTTTGAACGAAACGTAAACAACCACAAGTGCACATTAAACGCGTGAGCAAAAAAAATATAAGATTCAGAAATTGAAAGGGACTAAGGGTATGTCATGGGATTGAATTATAAATAGCTGATATTTATTTGTGGATCACTTTAACTTTGAAACAACTCGTTGGCTACTTTTCTCCTCTCTGCAGCTGTGAAATGAAAGTAGTAAATCTAGTTTCGGTTGCTGTCACTGTTCACAACCAACTGGTTTTGCTTTAAACTATGTGTATTTGCTTCAGTCATACATATGTACACTAAGGATCGGCTAACCGCTATAAATCAGATCTACTTCAATCACACCAATAGCACATCCATTCTGCACCAGACAAAGTAAGGGTTGTGGTCATGGCAACTTGTGCGCTTATGTAAACTGCTGGATTCCAATGAGGGTGACGTCATGTAACTAGTGCATCCAACGCTTACTGACAGCGCTAAGTTTTCAGATCTAGCGATTGGCTGTGTTAGCCAACTCCAATACGCAACATGGATGTTATAATTGAGATTAGGTTGTTATGGTTACATGGGACATTCTCCATTTTAGTTTGGGACCCGTCTAAGTAACCTTAGTAAAACTAATTGTGAATCTTTTATTAATTATTGACTTGCCGTGTAATCTTCGTTAAACGAATTCTGAATCTGTTTTAACTATTGATTAGTCCACGTAATTTTTGTTATACGCATTGTGAATCTTCTATTAATTATTGAGTGGTCTATTTAACCTCGTGAAACGAATTGTGAATCTTCTATTAATTATTGAGTATCACAGTATGGAATACTAGATACTGATTGTGACGCTTTGCCATCTAGATAATGGTTTTTATTTTTATGTCTACATAATCTGTCAACTATTTTTAGATTTATTTACGACTGAGCTATCTGCGCTTTAATACTTAATAATTATATTAATTCCCACAATAAACTTCATAATGATACATATGCAGTATTGCATACAATGATGCAAACTAGCAGTAATACATGAACAACTTTATACTACTTGCATTTCCATTCATTCGTCGGAACAAATTTATGTTTCGCGTATTTTCATTAATTATACATTCAAATACCTGGATACAAGTGTATATATAGGAGTGCCAGATCCAGGTGGACGTCGACAATTTACAAAATTACTGTAAGATGATGACAGCCATAGCAACAACATGATGACAACAATAACAGCCACTCAAAGTGACAACACAATAACAGATGATGACATCCACAACGAGGGACAAACAATAACGCATGATGACATCTATAGCAAGAGACAACGAAATAACAGATGATGACATCTATAGCAAAAGACAACACAATAACAGAGATGACATCTACAACAAAAAAGCAGACGATATCTATAGCAAGAGACAACACGATAACGCATGATGATATATATATATATATATATATAGCAAGAGACAACACAACAGCAAATCATGACATCTATAGAAAAAAACAACACAATAACAGACGATGACATCCACAGCAAGGGACAACATAATAGCAGAAGATGACATCCACAACAACAGATGAAATAATAACAGATGTGAACGGTGATGTCAGAATTCTACAATTCTTTTATTTACTTATTAGAGGACAAACTACATTACCTCATGTCACATGTCACATATTCTCTCTCTCAGAACATGTTCAAGTCTCCCGGCTTCACCTCAACAATCTATAGCACACCTATACAGTAAGACATATTGGTTCTAAAGAGTGTCCCAGCGTTAACACCATGCTCTGGTAATTAGAATTAGTGAATTTAGCATTAGCTGTCGTGCATTTAGGTGTGAATTTAGCTTTAGTAGTCGTGAATTTAGCTTTAGGTGTGAATTTAGCATTATTAGTCGTGCATTTAGCTTTAGGTGTGAATTTAGCATTAGTAGTCGTGCATATTGCTTTAGTGTGGATTTAGCGTTAGCTGTCGTGCATTTAGCTTTAGGTGTGGATTTAGCATTATTAGTCCTGCATTTAGCATTAGCAGTCGTGCATTTAGCGTTAGCAGTCGTGCATTTAGCCTTAGCAGTCGTGTATTTAGCATAAGTTGTCGTGCATTTAGCGTTAGCAGTCGTGCATTTAGCGTTAGCAGTCGTGCATTTAGCCTTAGCAGTCGTGTATTTAGCATAAGCTGTCGTGCATTTAGCGTTAGCAGCCGTGCATTTAGCAAAAACTGTTTTTATTGATATTAAATTTACAAAGTTCACTTAATAAGTAAGAATGACGTTATGATTAAATAGGTATTGATATCGTGCTTAATAAGTAAGAATGACGTTATGATTAAATAGGTATTGATATCGTGCTTAATAAGTAAGAATGACGTTATGATTAAATAGGTATTGATATCGTGCTTAATAAGTAAGAATGACGTTATGATTAAATAGGTATTGATATCGTGCTTAATAAGTAAGAATGACGTTATGATTAAATAGGTATTGATATCGTGCTTAATAAGTAAGAATGACGTTATGATTAAATAGGTATTGATATCGTGCTTAATAAGTAAGAATGACGTTATGATTAAATAGGTATTAATATCGTGCGAAATAAGCTACAAAGGTACTTTGAAGGTCAGCATTTTGTAACACGCGACACAGCAGCTACAAATAGTGCAATTAATTTTTGTTTCAAACTGTACAAAAATTGTTTTGTTGATATGATGTTGACAGGAGATCGTTATGTTGAAGTTATAACTGACTTGATCACGTACATATTTAAGATCGGTTGCAAACGTGAATACATTCCTTAGTAATCTCTTGCCTTCTACACATTATCGGGACCCGTAGCCCACCTAGCAGCACGCCACATTTTAGTGTACTCGTTGCAAAGCTGCTGCCGTGTGCTTAAAATAAACACAGTGTTCTGTGGTTGTTAAGTTTGTAGGCATTTAAGTATTAGTGGGATTGAGTGTCAAGAAGTATCTTGAGTAGTACACGTTGGTAGTGCTCTAGTACTTTTGTGTCGTGGTGCCAACTGTATACTTTGGCAGTGGTCTACCAGTACAATTTGCCACTTTTCTTTAGTACTAACTTTTTGGACAGATCGCAAACCTTTATTTATATTAATGAAGATTTATTGCCTGAAAGGAAGACACGAGATATCAGTAGTCCGATTTATAGTGTGCCTGCGCAGGTATGTATATGTATGTTGTGAATTCAATTCAGTTATGCGTGCGTGTGTCTCCTAGTCAGTGTTATATTAGGTGTGACGGATTGTCAATATGTGTGCATGTGAAATATGGCGCGTGTTTTACCATAGATATTTGCGTACATCGCACACTAATGCCTGTGTATGTCCACATGTGTGTGCGTGTGCAAGCTAATGGCTGTGTATGTGCGTTTGTGAGTGCGTGCTTGTTACGCATATGTGCTAGGGAAACCTAGATCTGTAACGTTTCATACTCGACGATCTGTTCTAATCACTAGTCCACCTGTCTTTGTACACATCTGTTCTAATCACTAGTCCAACTGTCTTTGTACACATCTGTTCTAATCACTAGTCCACCTGTCTTTGTACACATCTGTTCTAATCACTAGTCCAACTGTCTTTGTACACATCTGTTCTAATCACTAGTCCAACTGTCTTTGTACACATCTGTTCTAATCACTAGTCCAACTGTCTTTGTACACATCTGTTCTAATCACTAGTCCAACTGTCTTTGTACACATCTGTTCTAATCACTAGTCCACCATTTTATTCTATCAGTACATAACTATTATAATATTATTTTTCGTTTTTTTTGTGTCTGTAACTGTCTTTGTACACATCTGTTCTAATCACTAGTCCACCATTTTATTCTATCAGTACATAACTATTATAATATTATTTTTCGGTTTTTTTGTGTCTGTAACTGTCTTATTCATATCACACTATACGTGATAGTTATATTTAAATTCTCTATAAATAGCTTATCACCCTCATAAAGGAACGTAATCAAAGAGAATTATGATCAGTTTATACATTAATTACAATGTATTATTGTTATGTTACTGCTTTCCATTACAGGCAATTTAATACTAAACATTATTTTAAAAGATTCATTTCCGTGTGTTTATTTCTTGCAGCAAGTTGGTATAATATTCTACTGCGCTCAGTTTCACAATCCTGCTCGCCATGGCCAGCCCACCACCTCGACCACCCAGAGGTAATAACATATAGGGATATTGGAGGGGGGGGTATCTTAAGGAAAAACATCTGATTAACGACAGGAACGTTTTAATCACACTTTAATTAAAACATTCTATATTGCATACATGTACTATTAATTGTCTTCTCCACTATGGGAATATATATTTATTAGTTGATGTTCATATTGTGATAAGTTGTATTTGAAGAGCTGAGCACAGAATACGTCACTTGCCATGCTACTGCCATGACACACTTAATAATTTACAATTAGGTTTTCGCGGGGATACATTAATCAATGGCGATACAATGAAATAAAAGTGAAAGAAAATGGATTTTCTTAATTCAAAGAATTAATGATGAATAATGCATTCTATTTAGAACTACTACTTTGTATGAATTGGATATTATTATTATTATTATTATTATTATTATTATTATTATTATTATTATTATTATTATTATTATTATTCAGTCTCTTTCCACGACTTCTGTTTGACTGTCGGCTGAGATCCTAGGTCTCGGAATCTTACCAAGATTCTGGGAGATCCAAAGTTTTACGGAGGATGTGGGCACTTCCGAGGAGCGCTGCTTTGAGTAGTGGAGCGATTCTGTGGTTTCCAGGTAGTTTATTCAGGTAGCCTTCCAATTCTGATGTTATGTTCCCCAAGGCTCCTATCACTATTGGTATCACTTCTGCTTTTACATTCCACAGTCTCTGGATTTCTAATCTGAGGTCTTGGTATTTTTCTATTTTTTCTCTTTCTTTAGTTTTTATGTTTCTATCACTTGGAACAGCGACATCAATAATTGTTACTGTTCTGTTGGTCTTATTGAGAACTACAATGTCTGGTCGTCTTGCAGGAATCACCCGGTCTGTTCTTATCTCGAAGTCCCACAGTATTTTGACTTCTTCTGTTTCGATGACTGCTTCTGGTTGATGCATCCATGTTCTTTCTGGGGTTTTTATGCCATAGTTCTCACACAGATTTCTATGTATGTGTTTTGCCACTTCATTGTGTCGTTTGGTGTATTCTGTTCCAGCCAGAACCTGACATCCAGATAGTATGTGTTCTGTTGTCTCATCCATGGATTTGCAAAGTCTACATTTGGAATCATTTGAAATTTTCATGATTTTCGTTTTGTGTGCTTTGGTGTTGAGTGCTTGATCTTGTGCAGCTGTTATGAGTGCTTCTGTTTCTGCTTTCAATCCTGCCTCTTTCAACCATTTGTACGTTGATTGCTTTGTTGATATTTCGTCTGCTTGTCGTACATATTGGCCATGTAGAGGTTTCTGTCTCCAGGTATGTGCTAGTTCTTGCTTCGTTGTTTTCTTCCATGTTTCTTTGTCTGTTTCTGGTGGTTGGAATAGTCCACTCCTTTTTAGTAATTCTATCAGTGGATCATCTTTATTGTTATTCCAGATGTAGTCCACAAGGCCAATGACTTCTCCTTCAATGACATGTTTAATTTTCTTGAGACCTCGGCCTCCCATTTTTCGAGATACATAGAGTCTGTCTACGTCTGCTTTTGGGTGTAAGGCTTTATGTATTGTGAGTAGTTTTCTTGTTTTCCTGTCCAGTTCATTTATTTCATTTGCTGTCCAATCTATGATACCTCCAGTGTAGCTTACTACAGGTATTGCGTATGCATTAAGGGCTTGTATTTTGTTCGCCCCATTTAGCTTGGATTTCAGGACTTGTCTAACACGTTTTTCATATTCTCTCTTAACTTTGGACTTCATTTCTCTCTGCATATTTTCTTGATGTTGTAGTATCCCAAGATACTTATATCCATTTTCTATTGAAACATCATTGATTTTTCCGATGTCAAATTGCAGGCCCTCTGTTGTTTTGACCTTGCCTTTCTGGATGACAATTCGTCCACATTTCTCAAGGCCGAATTTCATGTTGATGTCTTCACTGCAGATCTTGACAGTATTGATCAGTGATGTGATGTCACTTTCATTTTTACCGTACAGCTTGAGATCATCCATGTACAGTAGATGGCTGATAACCTGTCCTGCTTTCATTTTGTATCCTAACCCTGTTTTCTGGATCATTTGACTGAGAGGGTTCAGGGCAATGCAGAACAGCAGTGGCGATAGTGAATCACCTTGAAAGATTCCACAATTTATTGTTATGTCTGCAATGTTTGTGTTGTTGCATGTGAGTGTGGTTTTCCTGAATACTATAAACATTGGAAATGTTTGCTGTATCTTGTCCTGGAAACTATAAACATTGAAAATGTTTGCTGTATCTTGTCTTGGAACTCATAAACATTGGAAATGTTTATTATTAATTAATTATTATATTATTATATTATATTATTATTATTATTATTATCATTATTATTATTATTATCATTATTATTATTATCACCATTACTATTAATATTATTATTATTATTTTTATTATCATCATTATTTGCCTTAGCAATATTATAAGTATGCCGACTGAAGTCATAGTTTTGTACTGAAGAAAAAAATCACTCATAAGGTCATTCTTGCATTGACACGACGTTTCGTTTATCGTCTCTTATTTATTTATCAATTTCATTCCACCACCACCCCTTCGCTCTCCATTTTCTTTAAATATTTGTACTTCCATTTGCGATGTTCTTCTATTTGAAATTCTTTCTTATCTCTCCCTTTCATTGATGTATATCAAAGGAGAAAAAAAAGATTTATGTATATATGCATCATTACCTCTTCTATTAAAACAAATGTTTATGTGTACAAGACATGGCCCAGATATATTTGAAATAATTTGCTTTATCTGCATATCAAGACTATGAAGTGTTTCCTGACCAATGCTGTCGCTTGATTCTCATTGGGAAAACCGGAAGTGGCAAAAGCGCTACCGGAAATACAATCTTGGGTAAGGACTCTTTTACTTCACACACAGGAGTAAATTCTACGACCAAAGAGTGCAAGTTAGACATGGCAAAGAGGTTTCTGCTGGAGATACAGGTAGGAGCCATAATAATGCCACACTGTCATTTAAAAGTATTGAGAAAGTTGTTCCGATATTAAGTGTCTATTTAAAAAAAAATGTCTTTCCTGCGTTTATACCCACTATTTAGAGTACACTCAAGCAAGCATTCTTTCCTCTCTCTGAATCCACAATTTATTGTACAGTTTTCTTTCTTTTATTTTTCTTCCTTGGTTTAGACAAATTAGCATTTTTGTGACCTATCTCAGTTGTTAATCATATTGACCGTGTTTGACATGACAACCCACCTACAACCTCTGTGCCAGGATGGCCTAAATAATTATGTGTTTATCTTAAATGGCTTCACTTATTGCTACAATCACCATCTGTCTGACAGTAATTACCAATGAAATGTTCTGTTTGTCTTACCTAACCTTATCTACAGCAAAAAAATCACATTTATTATTCCCCCTCTCTCTCACTCTCTCTCTCTCTATCTCTGTGCAGATTCGAGGTTCTTTTCAGTGGACTAACTAAATATATACTAATCCTTTTAGTGGACTAACAACGATACAGTAATCTTTTTTGATGGACTAATAAAGATATACTAATCCTTCCTCTATGTTAAAACACCAAACCCTGCAGACGGTGAGCCCAATACTGATCTGGACAGTAGAAGTTAGTGAGTGTGTTTTAAGGAATGTTCTAATACAAGACGAACTCATTCAACTTATATAAATAATACTTACTTCTATTAAGAACAAATACACGCATATTTATGCAAATATTTTTAACAAAGCAAGATACACAGTCAATAACGACTAAAAAGCTCCCGCATTATGTCAGGCTTCCTCGTATTTGATGAGTTCCAGGACAGGATACAGGAACCATTTCCAATGTTTATGAGTTCCAGGACAAGATACAGCAAACATTTCCAATGATTATTAGTTCCAGGACAAGATACAGCAAACATTTCCAATGTTTATGAGTTCCAGGACAAGATACAGCAAACATTTCCAATGTTTATGAGTTCCAGGACAAGATACAGCAAACATTTCCAATGTTTATGAGTTCCAGGACAAGATACAGCAAACATTTCCAATGTTTATAGTATCCAGGACAAGATACAGCAAACATTTCCAATGTTTATAGTTTCCAGGACAAGATACAGCAAACATTTCCAATGTTTATGAGTTCCAGGACAAGATACAGCAAACATTTCCAATGTTTATAGTATCCAGGACAAGATACAGCAAACATTTCCAATGTTTATAGTATCCAGGACAAGATACAGCAAACATTTCCAATGTTTATAGTATCCAGGACAAGATACAGCAAACATTTCCAATGTTTATAGTATCCAGGACAAGATACAGCAAACATTTCCAATGTTTATTAGTTCCAGGACAAGATACAGCAAACATTTCCAATGTTTATAGTTTCCAGGACAAGATACAGCAAACATTTCTAATGTTTATGAGTTCCAGGACAAGATACAGCAAACATTTCCAATATTTATGAGTTCCAGGACAAGATACAGCAAACATTTCCAATGTTTATGAGTTCCAGGATAAGATACAGCAAACATTTCCAATGTTTATAGTTTCCAGGACAAGATACAGCAAACATTTCCAATGTTTATGATTTCCAGGAAAAGATACAGCAAACATTTCCAATGTTTATAGTTTTCAGGACAACATACAGCAAACATTTCCAATGTTTATGAGTTCCAAGACAAGATACAGCAAACATTTTCAATGTTTATAGTTTCCAGGACAAGATACAGCAAACATTTCCAATGTTTATAGTATTCAGGACAAGATACAGCAAACATTTCCAATGTTTATGAGTTCCAGGAAAAGATACAGCAAACATTTCCAATGTTTATAGTTTCCAGGACAAGATACAGCAAACATTTCCAATGTTTATAGTTTTCAGGACAAGATACAGCAAACATTTACAATGTTTATGAGTTACAGGACAAGATACAGCAAACATTTCCAATGTTTATAGTTTCCAGGACAAGATACAGCAAACATTTCCAATGTTTATGAGTTCCAGGACAAGATACAGCAAACATTTCCAATGTTTATGAGTTACAGGACAAGATACAGCAAACATTTCCAATGTTTATAGTTTCCAGGACAAGATACAGCAAACATTTCCAATGTTTATAGTTTCCAGGACAAGATACAGCAAACATTTCCAATGTTTATGAGTAGCCGTAACTTTCTCGTTACACAGATGAAGATCCCTATCATGCAATAGCTGTATACTCTCCCTCTTTTAGAAGATGTAATTGCAGTATACTCTCCCTCTTTTAGAAGATGTAATAGCGGTATACTCTCCCTCTTTTAGAAGATGTAATAGCGGTATACTCTCCCTCTTTTAGAAGATGTAATTGCAGTATACTCTCCCTCTTTTAGAAGATGTAATTGCAGTATACTCTCCCTCTTTTAGAAGAAGTAATAGCAGTATACTCTCCCTCTTTTAGAAGAAGTAATAGCAGTATACTCTCCCTCTTTATGAAGATGCAAATAATAACTCTGTCTTAGCATCAATGGCTCATAAGATTGATAATCCATCCGACTTCAGTGTGATTTTCTTTCATGTGGAGAAATTAAATCATAAGGTACCATGTTTTCTTGTTACCCGTTTCTTAAGACTTAAATTTCACTTGCTAGCTTTTTTGAGTATTATTTATGCACTTTGAATTCCGTCTAAGACTTAAGACTTAAAGACAGTCTTCCAGCCATAGACTGCTAGTTTTCATTGATCCGAAATCGTCAGGTCTACAGTTCGACCAACACTGTGGGATTCCAGGCCACACGTCGTGGTTCGCAGCTCCAGAAAGATACAGGTCTGAAATCTGAGTGCTGGCCGTCCCGGATGGTATCCGGGTGCACAGTTAATACGTTGTTAGCACTGCACAGGTACCGTTAGAAAGATCCATTTCATTCTTCCGGTGGATGGAACATTCGTATCCTGACTATTTCCTAATATTCCACGTGACTATTCCGTGTTGTCATTTTCATAACTTTCAAATTTCCCAGTTACAGTTCAATAATGTATACATTTAGCTACACCGCTATCATAGTCACCATACCTGAGTCAAAGAGAAAATAAGCAAAGGTCGAACATAAATTAAATGCAGCCAAGAAAAGGCAGCTAAATATTTACTTAAAAATAATAAGGTTAGAAAATATTTTAAAAAAATAGTCTTCGAGTCAGATTGTACTTTTTACACACACTACTTTTTTTGAATGCATACGTCTTTTGCAGTAATGTGTATTTCATATACGCTTGTATTCGTTTCTGTGTTAGGAGGAAGTCTATCAATATAATTTTTATCTTGTTTCACCCTTTCTTCGAAGTCAAGTTCCAACCGTCTTCTATTCGAGTAAAGGAATTCGCGCCAGTGCGAAGGCAATAACAATTTGATGGGCGTGGCAGTTCTTGTTATTTTGACATCCACCCACTAGTTTCGTTACAAGAAGATCGAAGTGTCATTGTTTTAAGCTCACTGTGTATTTATTCCTCGTTGATTTTGTTTATGTTTAAATATGGACACAATAAGATTAATAAGTGATGACGTGTCTGAATTTAACATACGTGTCTGTGACAGGTGATGGATACTCCCGGACTGGCAGACACGGATGGACATGATGAAATTGTTGGTGACCTTATCATAAGGTCACTGTGCGCGGTGCATCCTGGGCCGCATGCCGTGTTGCTTGTGTTGCGTTGTGATAGTCGCTTTACACCCGAGGAATATAAGGTTCAGGTTTAATCCTTTTTAGATAAATATTAGGTATTTTAAAAATAAAATAACTAAGTAATATGAATAGATAGTAACATAGATAAATATAGTTAGCGACAGAAGGATAACTTAGAATGATTTAATACGTTAATGGCGAGGAAACATGAAATTAAAATTTACAACAGCAAAAAAAGAAGAAGAAGTGGAATAAAGAATA
This sequence comes from Sinotaia quadrata, assembly GCA_028829895.1. NCBI lineage: Eukaryota > Metazoa > Mollusca > Gastropoda > Architaenioglossa > Viviparidae > Sinotaia > Sinotaia quadrata. Next base: position 143,654,223 of record CM054179.1, read on the forward strand.
AATAAATGGAAGGATAGATAGACAGACAGACAGACAGACAGACAGACAGACAGATAGATAGATAGATAGGTAGATAGATAGATAGATAGATAGATAGATAGATAGATAGATAGATAGATAGGTAGATAGATAGATAGATAGATAGATAGATAGATAGATAGATAGATAGTGACATAGAATAGAGGCACTGACTGTTCTTCTCTCTCTTGATCAGGTATATCAGTTGTTGAAAAGCATTTTTGGGGATCAATTACCGTTGTATACAATCGTTATTTTTGTTGGGAAAGACAAGCTAGACCCGGATGGGATTTCATTTGAAGAGCAGGTAACTCTCTTATTTCAGTTGTTAGTATGTTAACTTTCAATTTTTGTGTCAAGCTAACGAGTTAAATTTTTCAAACAATTGCATGTATACTTTCAAGTAATATTATATAAATTATCATAGTGATACCTAAAATCATTTGAAATATATCTTAATAATAAGATATACCGTATTCAATTGTTTAGTGGAACCACAAAACTATTTGAATTTAGTCTGTGTTTAAATTTGCATCTACAAGCATGTCATGGTGTCATCATTTTATTCACATATTCACATATTCACACATACGCTTTCGATAATTATATAAAAGTAATATTGATAACTTGCTATACAAATATGTAATATGTGTTATAATATATCAAATTAAAAACGTATATCACAATGCAGGTATTTTAAACGTTAATTTTCTATTTTTTTCTTAATTATTTATAGCTTACGCATTGCCCTCGGAATCTCCGATCATTACTCGACGAAGTGAACAACCGTTATGTCCTTTTCGACAATCGGACAACCAGCCAAGAACAGTCAGAGGAACAAGTACACAGCTTGATACTCAAAGTGAAACAACTTGTCCAACAAAATGGCAATCAATGCTTTAAGCACCACCTGTTTGCAACAGTTAACCTCACCATGGATTCCATGATGCAATTGGAGAAGTCAAATCCTGGCATTCGTCAAGATAGAAACAGAAGCCCGGATGATGACAATGGACGAACAACTACTGAAAGAGATGACCGAATGCGCGAACTTGATGAAATACGTCAAATAAGGAAAGGTGATGGAGAGAAAAACGTTAAAGTTCTTAAAGAGCGCTTTGATTCGCTGGCCATTGATTTTGAGAATTGGACGGCTGTGAATGCTTTGAAACAGAAAATCGTCAATCATCCGGAAGAACTAACATCGTCTCAGCATGAGGTACTTGAAGAGTCTGGAAAGTCAACCTGGAAAAAGTTTAAAGATAAAATGACTATTCATGCAGTCAAACGTATCGATCCTTGTAGTGTTATGTGATTTCAGCACTTTATGATTGCACATATTGATCATGATTTAGTTTGACTAAGTAACGAGTGTACACATTGGTCATGGTTTAGTTTTAAAGTTATGATTGTACACACTGATCATGATTTACTTTGGCTAAGTTATGATGCCCACATTGATCATGATTTGGTTTGGCTAAGTAAAGAATGAACACATATATTATATATTCTGTTGTCTCATCGCTGTTTCGGCAGTCTGCAATTGGAATCATTTGAGATTTTCATTTCTGTTTTCTGTGATTTCGAGAGATATTGTGAAAAAACAATAATCTAGACAGGTCTGGAGCTTTTAAGACTAGAAACTAAATACTGTTGTAAACTTCAACTGTATTTACTCAAGTAACTTCTCTCTCTCTCTCTCTCTCTCTCTCTCTCACACACACACACACACACACACACACACACATACAAACAAACAAACAGATCATAGTTTGAAAGTCAAGCTGAATTCTAGTGAAGGACAAACTGAAATGGAACTAACCTTCAGCTTGAAGTATTTTTTTTCTCAGCTCATTGTAAGTAAGATATTTGCCTATGATTGATTTGAATATATACTGTAAGTGCGTATAAAGTATATTATACATTTGTCAAGGACACGCCACTTAGTTAATGAAAATTATTATTATTATTATGAATTAATATTTCATAAATAATTACAAGTGATACAAATCTTAATTTATTTTATTTTTTTTAATGATCCTCCAACAGACATCACTCGTTTCTCTCACTTGGCGGATATTTTGGCGCTGTAAACGTTTTCTCTGTTCCATAACATAAAGCAACATTTACAGTCACACAATCTTTCTGTAGGGGAAAACGTCTTTCTAAAGGAGAAAACAAATCCGACTTTTAATCTATATTATTATTATTATTATTATTATTATTATTATTATTATTATTATTATTATTATTATTATTATTATTATTATTATTAACCTTATCCAACCACTTTCTTCTCCAACATAAGGTTATCAATATGCGTAAGAATGTCAATAAATATATCAGTAAATTTATTAAATGAACAATCAAATAAACATATGACAAATACAATGACATATATTACTTGACATCAATATTCCACGAAATTATGTTGTTTGGATAATTAAATGGAGTTATGAGAGGTAGGCAGTTGTAATATTTTACGTGACCTGGATTAAGCACTACTTCGACAGTTTTCCACTGACCTTTACAACAATATCACGTCTGTTAACACGACTATCCCACCACCGCAGGGAAAACACTGACACTCTGTTATATTAAATTTGAGTGTTTTCCTAAGTGTGTCAGTTCCTTTAAGCAGAACATGATTACAGTAATTCTGGTAACTTCAATGTACTAGAATTTTCCTAATGTATCCAACACATACATCAAAGGTGTAAAGTATACTCCCTTAAGCTTACACACACCAAACATAAGTTTCTGTGCTTTCCCGATCGTTCAGGTTTATAATGGAGAACATTTGAAGGGTAAGTGGAAACTTGAAATTCAAAACTCAAAAGACCAGCAAAATATAAAGGAGCAAACCTACATTTCCTGTTCATCACATTATAACTCCATTGTATCTTACATCCCATCCTCAACCTACAATTTCCTGCAACAGTATTCATTAAACTGATACATGCGTACATCATAATAAATATAGCCTTTCAAAACAAGGTCAAATGTTAGTGTACTGCTCTTGAACATCATTGTTCAAAAGTTTGTAGAAATAAAATTCAACTCACATAGTACATCTCTACAAAAGTATATCATATCAATAGCAAAAGGTCATGAAATATTTTAAATTCCATTCTTTCTCACTCAGTCATTTTAACTCACCATCATACTAATAACTATCAGCTTTCAAAGCTGGACTTTTCCTTTTCCATTCAAATTCAAAGTGATCAGAGAGTAGAATTTTCTACAGCAAGTGAACTCTATAATCTTAGCCCATTGGCTGGTTTCGTTCTCATAAATCATAATCATTTGACAATAAAAAAACCCCTACTTATTCAGTTTACATTGTCAGCAATATAGAATATTCGTGCCTCGAGCTGTTTACTTCAACTCAGACACTTTCAAAAGTAACACCATAAGGAATGCCCAAGATCGGGTCATTGACAATTTAACAATTTATATAACAATTAAATTTTAAAATAGGGACAGACAAATTTACCGTCACAACATTATTTATCAACTAATGCTGTATTGCATTGTAGACTGTAAGTACCACAACTGCTTATATTATGCTGTCAAATTCGATCAGGACCTCTACCCCGCCCCCTTTGAACAAACACACACAGACTGCATTTATGTACAATGTTAAGAGAAATGCAACTCACATTTGTGAAGTTTAACTAAGGGCACACGCATTTTGCCTTTTCATGCTATTCCATGAATATAATGTCTTTATTTCAAACTACCGTGATCGCTTATTTGCAAAACATTTCTATCTTCGTTTCCATACCTGCTGGCTTATTTTGTAGAAATCTTTCCGAATGAAGTACATTGAATCTATAATTTTGTGAGACATTAAAGAAAGTGGAAAATAAGATTTGAAGTTTTAAAAAATACAAATATAGGATTATTTAATTATTACGTGATGACATGCACCTTCAGAAAAATAAAATGAAAGCTGTCATAATGTTTTATGGTGCATTTCTTGTGCGTCACAACATTATGTCCTCCTGGTACGACAGAAATGACAGACAAATGACAGACAAATGACAGACAAATGCTATAATACATGTTACGTTCTAGTATACGTTGATGCTTTCTACACAAGTGCCACTGCGTATGTTTGGACTTTTTTTTATACGGTTTATATTTTTTGCTTATGAGTGTGTGTGTGTGTGTGTGTGTGTGTGTGTGTGTGTGTGTGTGTGTGTGTGTGTGTGTGTGTGTGTGTGTGTGTGTGCGTATGCGTATGCGTGCATAAATGTGAATTAGTATTTATAAATTAATTTTAAAAAAAATAACTGTATCATGCAACTGCCATGGAAAGAAAACTTTGGTTTTCAGCGTCTACTGGTAGGCTGCATGGGGTGGACGACACTTCATTCTTCAATCTTATTTTGATTGTCATTTATTTTTATAATTTTTTTGTCATCTTAGAAAACATATAGCTGCACTTGTTGTTACTGGTTTCTTGATAATGCATGCTGTGGTGGAGTAAACTGTCTATCCCTATTTCCAGACTTAATTGTTATATAAATTGATAAATTGTCAGTGACCCGATCTTGGGCACTCCTTATGATGGTATGTTTTGTAAGTTTCAACGTCAGAAGTAAACAGCTGGCGTGGAGAATATGCTAGAAATCGCTGAGGCAATCAAAACCAGTTCCAAGAATTGAGTAGTTTTCTTACTAACAGCCTCACACATTTTCATATCAAATTTAGCAATGGGAAAGGACCAAAAGTTTCTTTCTTTAAGAAGTACCCTATTCTAAACATTTTGAATTTGAACATAACTCAAGTCCAATCATAAAAGTGATAATTAGCTTATGGTAAGTTAACTGACTGATAAAGAAAGAATGAACTTAGAATATTCCGTACATTTTTTGTATTGATCTGTGATTTGAATTAGATAATGCTTATGTAATTAGGTTATTATTTCTATGTTCGTTAATTCATGAATTTTCCTCCTGATGTGATTGAAAGTGTATGTGAAATATTAGATGATTCTTCATGGTGTGATTTGTGATCACGTTGAAGATTCTGGAACAGTTGTGTAATATGCCTAGAAGCAGCATGTCTGAAGGAGAAAGTAACGTGTTGCAAATCGTGTGATTGTGAATATGTGCCAGTGAAAGCCGCACCTTTGAAAAGTTTAAGTACATTGTCTTTAATTAATTCTCTGAAACTCTACTCTCATTTCCGTGATGATGTCCACTAATGTGATTATATATTTATATTAACTGATTTCTGATGTATATGCTAGGATGAACTGAACGATTGTCTACTGTTAATCAAACATTGTGATGTTATGTAAATGTCACTGTTCTTTTGATTATATTCAGATGTTGTATAATGTTATATATTTGATTGATGATTTAATACATTTATTGATCTTCTTATACATATTGATGACCATATGTTGGAGGGAAATGGGTGGATAGGGGCTCACTAAATATAGATTAATAGATTTATCTCCACCTATGGAAATATGGTTTGACAGTAAATGTTATGGGTCACTGGTCATAAGTGTATATCTGCAACTGTTACACAGATATACTGGTACTTCGCCAAGTTTGGCTCCACCCCCATTCAGATTTAAACTGAGAATCAATGTTTATGAATAAATATATATGATGATTATAAATAGACAAACAGAGGACAAGACGTAATCATTAGATTATCACTTGGACTATGAAAACAAACAATAGCAATTACTTCAGTAACAAATACTTTAAAATATGATATAAAAAATAATAACAAGAAATTTAATAAAGAAATGTTAGCAAGATAAAAATTATGAGTAATAAAGTTATCAAAATTTGCTACACTGGAGTCATTTTGGACTTAGCTTATGCACTGGAATGATGTCAGAGTATGGTAGATTTGCCTAATGGATCAGAACATCCTAATCAAGCCAGGGACAAATAATCACATTAAAACAAAGTCAGTCAATATGGTAACCAGCCACCAAGGCAGACATCTACAAACACAGGCAGCAACAAAACAAGCAGCCGAAAAACACAGCAGTCAAAAAAATATCCTGAAACACAAACAATTGCAGAGTCTAAGTGTCCAGGCAATTGCTCTATTAATAAATACAGAAGTTTGGCATAAGCCTCTGAAAGAAAGAAATGTTAATATGTTCAAAACATATAACATCCTAATAAAACATAACCATTCATACAATACACAGACACTTTTACCTATTTCAGCCAGGGTTTGATCTGCATATACAACCTGTATGTTGGAAGGGACTTCGAATTCCAGTTGCCACCAAAAGACAGGTTCAAAAACGAATGACGATAAAATTTGCTATCGCTCTTTTATCACCCTTAGAATCACATCTGCATCTATTAGACACGCTTTCGATTTGTCCAATTACTTAGCGCTAATAGGATTATAGCTTTCTAACAAATACACGCCCATCTAGTTAACAACGCTGCCCATTGTATATCAAAACACACACACACACGCACATCTAGTTAACAACGCTACCCATTGTTTAGCAAAACACACACCCCCCCGCAAAAATAATCTCTAGCTATGCTTATTGGCCATTGATCATGCAACTTAAACTACAAACTCTCGATCACCTATCTGCTGCAAACATCAAAAACCGGTCAATTAATTTACCACCATGCACGACTCATTCCTTGAGGACATCACTTCTAAGTCAACCTGAGGCCATTTGCACACGTCAAAATTACAATAATGTTCAATGAAAATTTATATAAAATAATGGGAGAATTCACCATCATAAACAGTGTGTTAACATTACTGTTTGCATTATGTGTGTGTATGTATTACTGCCTGCATCACGTGTATTTGTGTTTTATGTATATATTACTGCCTGCTTTATGTGTATGTATGTATGTATGTATGTATTTATCACTGCCTGCATTATGTGTTTGTATGCATGTATCACTGCCTGCATTATGTGTTTGTATGCATGTATTACTGCCTTCATTATGTTTATGTGTGCGTTATTGCATAAATTCTTTGTACGTATGGAAAATCTCTCTGTGAGACTCCGTTCTCACATATATTTCACTGTAAATGCAAGCATAGCTAATTATATAATTATATAATTAACAATCAGTATCTTCGAGTTTTTTTTTTTATAAATTCGTTTGGTATATCACAAACGTCTGTCATAAATTGCAGATGTAGTATTATTTAAAAAAATATATATTCCCATTTCTTGTAAGTAATTGTACGGTCCATGTAGTTTTTCTTTCTAAATGAATATATTAACAACAAATTAATGTATATACAGTAGTGCATTTCTGCAATTACATAAACGTACTATTTTAAGTATGGAACGTTTATATTTATTTTTATTATTATTTTACAATGTTATGTATCGATACAAACAATTATCTATTTCAACTTATAATTTACTCACACTATATCACTAATGTTTATTTCATAGCAGATAATTTACTACATTTATAAAAAACAAACTTTGCAAACTGAAACAAGCTTGTATTTTAACCATTCATTTAGTCAGTCTAAATCATGATCAATATATGCATTCATTGCGTGTTGAAATCACATAAAAGTCTAAATCATGATCAATATATGCACTCATTGCGTGTTGAAATCACATAAAAGTCTAAATCATGATCAGTATATGCACTCTGTCACGAGGAAAACACTTTGTATCAAAACTAATCAAAATTTGTTGTTTTCTATCGATCGCCGGTCTAGGGGAGATAATTGGACAGCTGAAATCGTAATTTGTCGAGAGGGCAACCGTCCACACATTTTTGAAATTATGCAGAAACTCACCTATGTTTCTCTAGTCACCAAATTAGATGACTGACAGTATATGTTGACGATAGGTTGTAGATGTGTCTTTCATAAAATGCATTTCTACATTATATTTCAAATTTGTGTATTTTGTAAAAGCAATGAATCATGCAATTTGTGAGCGCGAGATTTTTAAAAAGGTGAAAGGTTTATTGAGGTTTTGGTTTTGATTCAATAGTGATCATGTATAACTAATAGTTTCTGCTCTATAGTTAAAAAAAAAAAAAAAAAAAAAAAAAAGCTAGGAAGCTGAGGTCTAAGTAGGTAGTAAAACCGTGCGTCACGCGTAAAGTGTGTAATGCGTGTATCCCCGGTAGCGCATGCTTCAAGTATAAGAAAACTTCAGTGCAGCAAATTTTTTCTTAAAAACTTGACAGTGGATAAAAAGACAGAAAATCTTATAACTTTGTCAGAGAGCCAAATTCTATACTTGGATTACTGCGTTTAGTGGAGCGGATATACCTCCCACACACACACACAACAACAACAACCACACTACTGCCGTGTCATGGTGCCATGATTCTAAGGCAATAGTGTCCTGTTTATTCTCTTGACAGAGTGTGATTTCATGACCTTGGATTTATTTAGGTCACCAAATCCACAAAACAACATCCTCGCTCGCTAGGGAATGGAGTAACAATGACATCGGGTCAACAAGTGTCACAAAAAAGACCACACCTCGCCCAAAGGGCTTGGTGGCTTTGTGATTTTGACATTTTGTAGGATTGCTATTTGTTCACAAATCCACATGCATACACCAATATGATGTTTGTTTGGTTCACTTTTATTTATGCATGCAAGGGTTATGTGTGTTGATGTGTTTGTATGCGAGACTGCATATGGAGTGGAATATGTAAATAAAATGAAGGACAGAACTGAAAACGACGCACTGCAAACGCCTTTCAAAAACACAAAGCAGACGAGATAAAAAATTGTGAATTATTACATTTTAAGCATTTTTTTAATGGATTAGTTTTATTTATAATGTAATTGGGAATTATTAAGTCTATAACATTTTTTCTGGATTAATTTTTAGTGTATATGAATATAATTGTGAATTATCATTTGTTAACGTTTACTGCCTTTGTAACATAATTGTCTGTAATTTTATTTTTGTCTCAGTACTTGCTGCGTGGGGATGCGATGAGTCGATGACAATCATAAGTAATGGCAGAACAGTGATTTAATAATAACAATCATAAGTAATGGCAGAACAGTGATTTAATAATAACAATCATAAGTAATGGCAGAACAGTGATTTAATAATAACAATCATAAGTAATGGCAGAACAGTGATTTAGTAATAATTATAAAATCAACATCTCATGGTGTGTTATATCTAAGTACATGTGAATTAATTGCCCAAGTACAGATCATCCCATTTATCAATCAACATGCTGTTGTTTTTGGTGGGGGTGATTTTCTGTGACAAGGGTAGTCCTCATATCCTCTACCTATAATATATCAGAAGATGAAACTTTGATCCCAGTTTTGGAGCTGCCTATCTGCAAACATGTGTAACATTTCACGAGAGTGGCGATGAAACGTTCCATCAGATGAAAGATTTGATGATGTGGTTGAATTTGTGGATGTAGTTAATCTGATATTCGTCTAGTATTAAGCTTCCCATACTTGGAACTACGCGCGGTAACAATGTGTCAACAAGTAAATAAGGCTGCCTTGATGATTAAAAAAAAATATTAATGTCAGAAAGAGCAGCACCATTTGTATACTGGGAAGCTGAATTAACCACGGAAAGACAGTGTCGAGTCTGCTATTTATTTCGAGGAAGGGTATCAATTTTTATGCACACCTTGAACCCAGTAATTATCCACAATCAAAATAAGTGCGCCCACCCCATCGCCCCGCCCACAAAAAGGTATAAAACATATTTATTAACAATGTAGATATTGATTATAAGCTACCATAAAGAAATGTAGCGAGAGTCTGTTAGTTGAGTATAAATAGCACTCTAAACAAGCATTTGGAAAAGATTTAGGTTTATTTTTTTCTGGCGTGATACATGTACAAACATGAAATTACGCGATGACTGTGCGGTTCGTGGCCTGGCAATAGAAATAAGGACAATGAAAACAGGTTATGCGTAAAAAGACTTCTTTGGCGAGTAAACCCCTCTACTTTGTGACACTCTGTCTCTGTTTAATATATATGTGTGTGTGTGCATGTGTATGAGTGTGTGTGTGTGTTGTTCCTTTAGTTTAGTGTCCTGTAGGCTGCACTCTTTCACAAACACGTACTCCATTTTCTGATGAATCTGTTTTGTTGTTGGTGATGTTGCTATATTTTTAGTATTAACTGCTCCAGTACCCAGTCGGCTAATTAATTTTCTCTTGACAAACATAAAAATAAACGTACAAGTTTAAAATATGACGAAATAAGTACTGTTTGACAAAAAGGTATTTTAAAGGTTAGGAAAGCGTTTTGAAATACGATTTGGAGTAAAACGTTGGAACTCAAACCATAATTAAGAGGGAGAACAATAAAAAAACAAATAATTATTTGTGTACTGTCTACAGTGTTCATTTTTGTAGATGATTTTGGATATTTTATCTCCGACATAGTCATACGTAAAATACATTAGGAAGAGCACCGAAATGAAAGAGTGAACACATTTAAAATAAAAAAAATACAAATACGTTTGACAGAAGGGTCTCGTAAGACGCTTTGTTTACGTCAGTCGTCATGGAGAGAAGTTATTCGATCGACCCCTCTTTCTCGAAGGGACCGCGTGTGAATATACCCTAGGAATACCCTGATCACGGTAGCCTTCAAATAGATATTCCGTTTGCGAAAGTGCTCATTGTGCCCGTGGGGTATGTCTAATTTGTTTGTGTGTTTGTGTGTGTGGGAGTATTCATTTCAAGACTGACCTCTATGATTATACTCAGTAGAACATTTCATTGCGAGCAAGTTGTGCGCCTTCTGGATAACAAGTGAGAACACATTTACTGTTTATAACAAGTGAGAACACATTTACTGTTTATAACAAGTGAGAACACATTTACTGTTTATAACAAGTGAGAACACATTTACTGTTTATAACAAGTGAGAACATATTTACTGTTTATAACAAGTGAGAACACATTTAGTGTTTATAACAAGTGAGAACACATTTAGTGTTTATAACAAGTGAGAGCACATTTACTGTTTATAACACGTGAGAACACATTTACTGTTTATAACAAGTGAGAACACATTTACTGTTTATAACAAGTGAGAACACATTTACTGTTTATAAGAAGTGAGAACACATTTACTGTTTATACGCTTCCAATATGCACTTTTCATTCTTTGCTGTCGAAAAAAATAATACATTTGTTACAAATGACAAACTAATTCGATTCTCTCGTAAATTTGCACTAAGAAATGCATTTCTCTAATCTTAAATTAATGGTTCAATTACATACTAATTCTCCAATTCAAATCATACATTAATAGCAAACAAGTACTAAATATTACTCTAGTAATTCTTTACCAGTCAGTTAACTTAAACAGACGATCACCGTTATGAGTGTACTTGAGTTACATCAAAATCAAAGTGATTTTATAGAACATTCTTCAACAGTTAACTCTCGGTGTAAAACCCCATTGGATGAAATTGTTATGAGCAAATATGAGACTATTATTCATAAAAATCTACTCATCCGCGAAGTAGTTTGCATTTGCATAAGCAAATTATAGCATATTCTCAACCTGATGTTTATTTTAACCCTGATACTCACAAAATTATCATCATGTGCAGTACCCGAAGGTCATGTCATGTTAGCATTTAATACTTTATACAATAATTAAATTTATTAACTAGGGAGAGACAATTCTACTCTTCCACAACTACATACAACAAGAATGTCTTCTTCACATAATTGCAATTATTGTGTACAGCACTATATATAATAAGACTTACCTACTGATACAACTACAATTATTGTGTACAGCAATATATATATATATATATAATAAAATTGGCTTATATAACTGCAATTATTGCGTGCAACACTATATATAATTAGATTGACTCATATAACTACAATTACTGTGTACTGCAGTCAAAATAAGATTGACTTACATCATTATCAAAAGTTATTGGGTACATCACTACATATAATAAGATTGACTTACTTCTATTAGTACAATTATTGTGTACAACACTTCTGTGATGGAGAAAATCGCCGTCGCTAATTTAATTTCTGGCTATTAATGACATTTAATTTTTCGCACTCAGTGCTGATAGAAGGGGTACAGTTCCGACCCAAGCTCAGTTAGTTTCAACTCAAGCAGTTACCACAGTCATGCTTGATTGAAACAAATGGTTAGAGTTTTCAGGTCAGCCCTCTTAATTGCAATCGGAAAGGGGCCTGCGGCCGATACCACGGGTTGTTGGTGGTGGGGTGGTGACCTAGCGGCTTATTTGTAGTAAGACTGCTTCCTGTCAGATATGGTTATGCCATATTATGGTGAACAGGTGTAAAAACGGTATAGATTGACAATTCCGGTCCATTGAGGCATAAATTAATAAATAGCCTGTTAGGCCTCAGGGCAAAACACTTGCAACAACATTCTCAATAATATTCTCAGAGTCCAGTTTTAAGGCAGCCATTAAAATGCGTAGTAAGCAATCTGTTCGTTCATGTATAAATGGATTGATTTTTTGTGTTAAAATTATTGTTCATGATTTTGTTTGATAATGTTAGAATTTGCTATTCAATTTATAGGTTAGAATGTTTTATTTGATTTGTTAATATGTATAGTTCGTGTTAGAAATGATGTATTGATGAATGAAGGTTGTAAGTGGCTAAAATGTAAGTTGAATGATTGATGAGAGATGAAGGAGGATAAGAGAATTATGAATTGTATCTAAGTGCTATGCTCTCATATGTTTTAGTGGAAGCGTGCATTTTCAGTTTGAATTTGAAGTCCAGAATTCAAGGTTCTACTTCAAGGTTCAAGTCTAAGACTTCAGTTGACAACAGACTGGTCCATTTCTTCAGTGTCCAGTCTTCATCTGGTCATTCTTGCTACAGCTATGTGCAGCTGTGAGCCATCTCTGATCCAGTCCATGCAGCAAATGTCCGATGAAGTATGTACAACGTGGGGAGGTTTCAATAATCTACACACCATGATCACCCAGAGAATTGCAGGGTGGTGTGAGAGACTGACATATGGCCACCATTGCTACTCCTCGTGTGCTCAACCGGTCAATGGAACTAGAGGAACAGGGAATCATCACTTCAGTGACTATATATCTTCATATTTTCTCTATGATGCTGTATCTATGACTCATGTCAGTCTATTAACTCTAATTCCTCTTATTTCTCAATCACATGAAAAATTGTAACTCTGGTTAGAAATTGTTCCTCAGGCAGACATTTGTAGAATATTGACAATCTAGATTAGAGTATTGAAATGTCAGACATTTAAATATGTGAACTGTTTTCTAAACTTATTTTATATTTGTTGTGATAGATATTATTTTATAATAAATCTTTATTTTACGTTATACATTTCTTACGCATGCATTGACACATGTCTGAAGTAGTTAGTGAATGGATGGGGTTTCGGGAGCTATAGTATTTGAGTGAAAAATAATCAATGTTGTTAGTTTAGATTACTCCTTAAGTAAGAAATTCTACCTGCAAATAGAAGTTATGTACCAGTGGTGTGTAAGCTTATAGTGAAATGTGAGTGGTAAATTCCTGAGGAAATGGATCCTAAATGCATTCACTAATAAGCGACTATGATTATTAATGATAAACCAATTCATAAATAATAATGCATAATTAGGATTAACACACCATGTGCGCCACATCTACATACAATAAGAAGGTCTTTTTATTTATATAACTACAATTATGACTTGAACACATAGTTTTGAGTTGTACTTTCTATTTAATAAATGATGATCCAATAAGGAATTCATTTAAACAATCAGGAATAAATGATACTATACTTATAAACAAAATACTTTGAAATATTAAAATAATTAAAAATTGTAAACAATCGTTTCTTCCAGATTTTAGTAGGTCACATTAAGTTGACAGCCTAACCCACAAATGCATTTAAAATTACTTCTGCATACATAGTTTAATTTGGAACTCAAGGCGTCATAATAGCCTCCCTACATTACAATATATAATAAGTGAACATACGCCTACAGCCATTATGTTAGTAGGAGATGTAATGCTACACCTTTTGTTGGTGCAAAGAAATTATTCATTCACCATTTTAATTCATGAGCTAGCAGATGAATTTGCTGATTTCGTCTTTGACTGATTGATCAAATCATTCTATTTTTTAGGTAATCCAATTAATTTTTTATTCAAGTATATCCCGTTCATATGTAAATTTCATTATACTTCTTCGATATAGAACCTGTTCGCTCGTGTCGGATGAAATACTATGTAACGCATGTTTGCTTAGTGCTCGCTTGCTTGCCATTCAAAATTAACCAATCAGTGTGAAGTAAACATGTGTCCTGCCTCAGCAGCTAATATGTTCTATTTTTTTTTCATTGGATACTATATTTGGAAGGTTCATGTCATTGAAAAGGTGCTTTCCCATTACTACCCCCACTTGGCACACACTTGGCAGCCATTTTGAACAAAATGTTTTTGATAGCCTGGCAAGTTTGGAGGTCGATGGCGTGTTGACTGTTTGATCCTACCTAATAAAGTGTACCGTGGCTGATTCTAATAACTGTAGAATAAATTCAACTATCCCCTGCTGGAATTTTTTATGACCATGTGATAATACCGCCAGAACCAGTCGTCCTTTGTCAAAGCACATAGTGACATGGTTTGGTCTTTCTTGTGTGCAAAAAGCATGGGGCTTTTGCTCGAAACATTGACATTTTACAATTTTTTACACATGAGAAAATTATATGGGATTTATTTGATAATTCCTTTGGAATTTTTCAAAGAAATACTGTGGTTTTATTAGATTTATTTTCACGGATTTTTGCAAGTTCGCAAGTTCTACAAAAAGTAAGAAATTTTTTATAATTATCATTAATTTTTGAATTTGAAATAAATTAAAAATAACTATAATACTAAGTCTATAATAGCTTTCAATTAACTAATTTTGAAAATATTTATAGAATAGTAATACAAATAATAATAAAAATAAAATAAAAATAATAATAAAAAAAAATGCTATAATTTTCAATTTCAATTAAAAGATAAGAAAACGATTTATTATTTTTTAATTCGAAATAAATTCAAAATTATACTTTAAAAATGAATTAATATGTCTATAATAAGTAGTAATTTAAATTTTAAAAATCCATTTATAATTAGTAGATTTTATTTTTTAGCACATTGACCCATTCATTTATCGCTTATTGGCAGATCAACGTGCAATAATTTTGATCAAGGTATTATTATGTATTGAATGCATCTTAAACTAATTAATCTACAGGGTAATCATTTTCTTTCTTTTTTCTTTTTAGATTCAACAGAAGCTGAAAATGGCCGGTGTAGACCTACAAACAAGTACGTTAATGACCAAATAGAATTCCTTACAACTTTGTAAAACAAATATTAATGCACTTGCCCACAAACACACACATACACGCACGCACACACACACACACACACGCACACACATACACATTTATACACACGTATACCACATATATATTATTAATAATCACGTATACGGAAACAGTCCCACACATTCAAATACAAGTGTGAACACGTAATTATCATGATTATCTCCACCGCTACAGTGTTCATTCGTAAGTCACTCCATTAATAATCTACTTCATCCATCTTGCATTCATTCAGTGTTCATTCGTAACTCACTCCATTAATAATCTACTTCATCCATCTTGCATTCATTCAGTGTTCATTCGTAACTCACTCCATTAATAACCTACTTCATCCATCTTGCATCCATTCAGTGTTCATTCGTAACTCACTCCATTAATAACCTACTTCATCCATCTTGCATTCATTCAGTGTTCATTCGTAACTCACTCCATTAATAACCTACTTCATCCATCTTGCATTCATTTAGTGTTCATTCGTAACTCACTCCATTAATAATCACTTCATCCATCTTGCATTCATTCAGTATACCGTTAGAACGTTATTTGTGTATGGCACCGTGATATGTCTCAGACTGCAGCCAGCCGTTTCCAGATGGTTCTTGCCGGCTTCTGCTCATTGGAAAAACGGGAAGTGGTAAAAGTGCCACCGGAAATACAATAGCGGGGAAGACTGTCTTCAAAACAAGAGCCGGCCTGAACTCTGAAACGAAAGACGGACAATTTCATCATGTGGAAAGAAATAATTTAAGGATACAAGTAATTTTATAGTTTTTTCCCCTTATATTACACACATGCACTCACAGATTCGCACACATATTCACATGAAATCTGAATATACCATTCTACGAGTTAGTCAAAGGATGGAGAGAAGTAAACTGGAATATATACAAGTTTACGTCATATTGCTTACTAATACTAATACTACTACTTCCATTGCTACTACTATCACAACCACTAGTACTATTACTACTACAACCACTACTACTATTACTACTACAACCACTATTACCACAAGTACTAATACTATTACTACTACTC
Source organism: Sinotaia quadrata (assembly GCA_028829895.1). NCBI lineage: Eukaryota > Metazoa > Mollusca > Gastropoda > Architaenioglossa > Viviparidae > Sinotaia > Sinotaia quadrata. Next base: position 143,670,655 of record CM054179.1, read on the forward strand.
AACAACTACCACTACTATTACTAATACTGCTATTACTACGACGACGACTACTAACTACTGCTAAAAATAATAATTTTTAGATAATTTTAGATAATGTTCTCTGTTTTTAAAGAGTATCAGCAATTAAAAGAAATTGGTATTGGTTTACACTTCCGTGTTTTGCTGTCTATTATTGGATCTTGCTATTCTTTATTGGTCAAACCTTCAGTCACTAGATCCAGTCATTGAAATTGTTATCAGTATGTTCTCTTTTTCAGATCTGCGTAATTCACATATTCACTGTAATACTTGTTACACCACATTCCTTTATTGTTGCTCCATTTCACTGATTTGGGGTGTGCTTTCATTTTACTCTCTCACACTTGCTCGTAGTTTACAAATACTGTGCGCACACATTTTACGAATGATTACATTGTTTAAAAAAACTCAAATATATATTTCATGAATTACTATACCTCTGGGTGAAATATCACCGTAGATAATGGACACGCCGGGCTTAGCGGATACCGATGATGAGGACAAAGTCTTGGCCGAGAGAATCAAACAGTCCATGTTTGTCATGCACCCTGGACCTCACGCCATGTTGCTCGTGCTTCGCTGTGATCGGCGTTTTACAGAGGAAGAGTATAATGTTCGTGTGAATTAATATTGATTGTGTATAATGTTTATGTGAATTACCATTGTTAAAGTTTAATGTTCGTGTGAATAAGCATTAATGAAGAATGGCTTATTTAGAAAGAGTTTAAAGTTCGTTTGAGTTAACATTGATAAAGTAATGGTTTACTTAGAGTACAAATTTCGTTTGAATTAGGACTGATAAAACTAATGAATTATTTAAGAATGAGCGTTGATAAAACAAACTGTTTAAGAAAGAGTGAGTTGAGATACTAGGTAAATTTTACGCTTCACTTTAAAACTATTGTAATCTTAATTACCTTCATTCACTAGATCAAACAGCAAGTAATCCGATTGTGTTATTTATTGCGTTTATAATCATAATAATTCTTCATATCCCATTGGTAGGTCTACATGGCCTTGAAATATATTTATAATCCTAATACTTCTTTATATCTCTTTCTTAGCTCGCCATGACCTTGAAAGATATTTATAATCCAAATACTTCTTTATATCCCTTTCTTAGGTCTACTTGTCCTTGAAAGATATTTATAATCATAATACTTCTTTATATCCATTTCTTAGGTCTACTTGGCCTTGAAAGATATATTCGGAACCAATCTGTCGTCATTTGTGATAATTGTATTCACTGGACTTGACGAGTTGGAAAGAGAAGGACTTCGCTTTGAAGATCAGGTAAGTTCCAGTACTGATAGTTTTAGAGCGCACATCGTATTTATTATATTTATTTTCTGACAAAAGCTATTTCAACGTGTGCAGTAAGTTCTAGTACTGCTTGGGTTTAGAGCGCACACCGTATTTATTATCTATCAAAATCTACTTAAACCGTTGTAATAAATGGAAAACACTGGTTAATGAGCCTGGTGAGTAAACACGTTATGGGTTTGAGATGATATTGGGATATTTTAATTTCTAAGATTCTAATGCATCTCAAAAAGTATACTTTCCACCGTTTAGATGGTCATGTCCAATCAGCAACTATAGATAGACAGATAGATAGATAGATAGATAGATAGTTACATAGACAGACAGACAGACAGACAGACAGACAGATAGATAGATAGGTAGATAGATAGGTAGATAGATAGACGGATGGAGGGATGGTGGCCGTAACACATATTCGTCATACACTCACTGCACTGGGTGAACTTGACCTATACTGCTCACACAATGGACAGTGCTTTTATAAAAGTAAACTAACTTTGACTAGTATGTATTAATTAATTATTACTAATAATGAATACCTCATTAACATCAACATGCTTGCTCGTAGATTTACAGATCACGGAAGCGTAATACATATGTTGTTTGCATTTGTTCATTTAAATTTTGTTTTAATATTTTCCTTGACTGTCTTTTATTTTTCGTCACTTAAAGGAATGCACTTTGGGATTTTGCAGACATAAGGTTCAAACTTGCATTTTGAACTGTTAAATTTTGTGGCCGATGTTGCATCAGCGTCATTATGCATGAGGGATATATACATACTTCTATTTCCGTAGACACTAGTGCAGCAAAAATAAATTTACTGTGACTGAAACAAAATGAAAGACATTTTCAGAGACCAAATGTTGATATCTGTTGGCTTGAACACGCAAGTATAATGAATGGATAGGCTCTACGTACACATTAAAATTATGAAACAATAATGCAGTCACAGTTAATGTCCAGTCTGTTACTGACACGTGCAGTCACAGTTAATGTCCAGTCTGTTACTGACACGTGCTCAATTTCATTTACACAGTCTGCATGGTTGACAGAAGAAGCCGTTAGGACTGGCGATGTCTGAATTTTACGGCATACCGCCCATAAGCGATAGTACACACTATCACGTGATCACAATTTAGGTGGAACGCATTCAGTCAAACAATGACATTTAATTTCCCACACTGGGAAAACATTATTCTGGTTCATCTTGTAGCTGTGATGTATACAGTCAATAGTATATTGTGAGTGAGGAAGTGTGACGAATTACTGTAGAGAGGGCATTCAGGTACATGAATAGAATACTTCGTTATCATGATGAGACAAATGTATTTCATTTGAACTTAACTCTAAAATGCTCGGCACCTGCCCCTTGTTGTGTTCTATTTCTTTTGAGATTGACAGAATGTTATTATCTGCGACAATTTACTCTGAAAATAAATTTCATTTCTCTGTTTACATTAAGATTCTGTGCTGAAGTGGTAAAGTCCTTACAAAATGTTATGTTACAGATCCAAGATAAATTGAAATGCCGCAGCCTTCATTCAATCCTTGACGACATTGGTGGGCGTTACATTCTCTTCAACAACAGAGCTTCAGAGAAGGAGAAGGAAGAGCAGGTGGATCAGCTGATAGAAAAGGTTCGAGAACTCGTACAGGGAAATGGATGTGGCTACTTTCAACATTCCTTTTCCTCAGATCTGGAAGAACCAGTCCACCAAATGATGGAGGAAGAGATGAAGTTTGTTGACGACAATAACTGCGCTGAGGTCAGTCTCAAGGAAAAAATCGCAGAACGTCAGCATGAACTGAATGCTCGCCAACATCAGCTGTACGACACGACGACACTAGATCTAGAGAGTAGAATCAAAAAGGGGATGGCGAAGAGGGCGGTCAAGAGAAAAAATCAGTGCATTATGATGTAACCTGTATAATACGTCATTGACACTTGACAGTCAAGAGGAAAAATCAGTGCAGTATGATGTAACGTGTATTATACATCATGGACACTTGCCACTTGCATTCCCATCTCGGTGAAATATAATGTAACATGATTTATTAGAAATATCAATGCTGTTTGAAGTAAAGGATATCAGTAAACGTACAAAAAAATGTAATTATTTGTTTGGACTTATATCACGTGAAAATAAATTCTCAGATTTATTGACTTCCACACAATTGTTATCATTTCTGTCAATTACGCCTTACTGCATAAATAAAATAGATAATGTGACGTCTACACCACACTAGTTATTGGTTACGATTGTTATTATTATTTACAATAGATAGTGTGACGTCTACACCACACTAGTTATTGGTTACGATTGTTATTATTAGTTAATCATCCATAACTAATTACAAGTGATGAGAAACTTAATTTATGTTATTAACAGTTCTCCAGAAGACATGACTAATCTCTCTCACTTGGCGGATGTATGAGCGCTTCCGCAACATTAAAGACAAACATATTCCGTCACACAATATTTCCGTAGGTGGAAAAATTTTACTAAATAAGATGATAATTCTCTCTAATAATCTATATTCAGCGAGCACCCATCTGCCCACTTTCTTCTCCAGCATATGGTAATCAATAAGTGTAAGAAAGTCAATAAATGTAACAAAACTTTTATTAAATAAACAATCAGATATACAAGATATGATTAAAAATAAAAAAATAAGAATTGACATTTAAATCGCATTACAACAATGGTCCATTAACGCTGGACAGTCATTCAGTTTATCCTTGCATATATATTAACATAATATATAAAGGAATTCATGATATCATCATTGAAATGAGAGTAGAGTTTCAGAGAAATAATTCAAATCAGTGCACATAACCTGTTCAAAAATGGCGGCTGTTGCCAGCACGTGTTTAACAATCAAGTCACTGCCTTTCATATAAAGGTGACGGCACACGTGTCCCTTCTAGACGCATGTTACACAACTGTTCCAGAATCTTCGACTCGCTCTCCATTGATGTCTTGGGGAATAGTCCTGAATTTCCCACGCATTATCAAGCACATCAAGAGAAATATTCTTGAATTTCTATGTGAATATACTGAACTCACCATGAGGAACATTCAAAATAATCTTCGTGAATTCTTGAGACCAAACTCAAGTCACACATTAATTGTGCCTTGTTAGCTCTCGAATGAAATTCACAGGATTCAACTTAGAGCAGCACGCTTTATTGTTGTGTTGACGACAATTCACAGGATTCAACTTAGAGCAACACGCTTTATTGCTGTGTTGACGACAATTCACAGGATTCAACTTAGAGTAACACGTTTTATTGTTGTGTTGACGACAATTCACAGGATTCAACTTAGAGCAACACGCTTTATTGCTGTGTTGACGACATTTCCACAACCACACACCAACGTAATCTAATAGAGCTCATTAGTCGCTATAGCATGATGTAAAACAAAAGGCCTGCACTTCTGCGAAAGTAAAATTAAAGCAGTACTACTTTTAAGACATATTTCATCTCTAAACTCCTTTCTCCCTTACAAACTTTCTTAACTTACAAATCCTGCAACAATTTCGTTAGGAAAATACGTATAATAGTATAAAAATATAGCATCGATCAAAATTCACAAGTATAATGTACATCATATATAGATTAATGAACATAGATGTAATGGTTCAATTATATAAGCATTCAAATCATAGATCAATATCAAACGTGTACGTGAGTCCATTCATCCTTTATTAGTCAGTTACCACAGGCTAATAATCAATTTTATGACCCGATTTGAGTTATGCTCAAATCCAAAGTGGTTAGAATAGAGCACTTCTTAAACAAAGAAACTTCTGGTTCATCTCCACTGGATAAATTTGATCTGAACAAGTGTGATACTTTTAGTCAGAAAAATTACACATCCAGTTGGAACTGTTTTTGATTGCATCAGCAATTTGTAGCCTACCCTCCAAATGTTACGTCCAACTTTGACATTTAAAAATATCAATCAACATCAGCAGTTTCCAAGGTCAGGTCACTTTGACATTTAACAGTTTTTATAACAAGTAAGTTTAGAAATAGGGATAGGCAAATTTACTCCTCCACAGATGGTATATTTGATAAAGAGATGTTATATTCACTAATACTAGATTTGTATAACCAGGTATGTATGCGTTATTTGAAAAAGAAGTCACTGCTGTGTGAAGCAGATATAAGGTTACAAAACATTTAAAGCGTCAAATGGCGTGCTACTTCAAGTTAATGATCGCCTTTTGTGACCGGACTTGATTTAAGTGAAATCAAATTGATTAGGAGAGAAAAAAATCTTCAACAAAGTAACTTTTCGTCTATCCCCAGTGGATGAAATTGTTATGAACATGTATGAGACTATTAGTCTTAAATATTACTTAGCCACTTGGAACTCTTTCAGATGACATCAGCAAGTTCTAGCGTATTCTTTACATGAGTTATCATTTAAACTCTTATACTTACAAAACAAAATCATGTTCAGTACCCCGAAGGTCATGTCATTTTGACATTTAACAAATTATATAATAATAAAGTTTAGAACTAGGGACAGTCACATTTACTATGTCATATACCACGCCTCCATTTTGAGATATAAACCATCATGTTAACTTCTGCTCTACTAGATGTGAATTAAAAATAAAATTCTAGTGAACCTCCCACCCCAATATGAAACGTATAACTATTAATAAGAAAAATAATCAATTTAACATGGTTTAGAAATACGAGATAGTAATGCAATATTCATCAATAATCAATGAGCATTACATATCAAGCAACTTATTAATTTCTTTCATTTAAGTTGGAACATGGCCATTTTTATCTCCGCACTTAAAGATATAAGCACAATTTATCACGAAAAGTCATATACAATTCTGGTTAAAATTTCCTAATTCTATATACAGCAGCGGGAATTTTAGTATATAAAGAAAGATGTCGAGGCAGTTTACAAGGAGATTCATAAGCTGGAATCTTTGTCCTTACTTTTCTACTGCTCTGGACTAATAGTCGGTCCCTACATTGTCACTGCTTTCGATTACCTTTACAGTATACCTATACTGCAGTAGTAGTATGACCACGAATGTTTGCTTTACTTGAGTGTGCTAAGTAGGGGGCATATTGATGTTCTGTCTTAATGACAAAATACTTGCCATATAAATAGGCTTGGAATTTCTTGACATCCCAGACAATTCCAAGAATGCTTTCTCTGAATTTGGATAATTTTGTTTGAGTAAGCTACTGGATATAGAATATCACCATGCCCTACATTACTTGCATCAGTTGGCAGTACCAATTCTTTATCAGTTCTGTGTTTACGATGATGTCATCGTGTGTAGTACTGATTCAGAATTGGTGGTGCCATCCTCTATAAGAATGGTAGCAATCATGTTTCCAGGTCATTCCTTATAATTATAAATCTTCTTTAGTTTAGCATGAAAACCCTTTGCCTTGGATATGTTCTGAAATTACACCACCTCAATTTTTCAATGATGTTATAACATCCTTCCCAAGATACCTCTAACTTGTTTTGGAGAAGAGATAATAACAAAATATGTACCAACATTGATGTTAGATGTATTTTGCTCTCTGCCCAATATTCTCACAATATAGACATGGGTCCCCTAATGGTTCTACCATACAAGAGTTTGAAAAGCTTGAAAAATCTTGGGGCGTGAGTACTTCATTGCAGCATAAAGAAGGGTGGAGGCAAATATAAATCCCAAGCATGGCGTTGTTCTATACACAATTTCTTCAATGACTTGGTAAGGGTGACGTTCAGATTATCTATGAAACCATCACACATAGGACAGTAAGGACTTGTTCTGAATGGATTTACTGTCGGAAGTTGGTTAATATCTCTCATTAACTTGCTAGAAAATTGTGTCTCCCTATCGAACAAGATTTTGACGGAAATTCTACAGGTGATAAAAAAATAAAAATAAAAATGTGGTAAACAGTGCATTTGGAACTGAAATGATACTAAATGAGCTAAGAGCGACCACTTCAGGGTATCGTATAACATAATCAATGGCAGTGAGAATACACCTATGGCCTCGACCCAATGAGGGCACACATTTTCCAATGTGATTAACAGCTACATGCTTAAAAGGAATATCAATCGTTGGGATTTCACCTAGTGGAACCAGGCATTTCATCTTTCTATTCACTCGCTGACGTATATCACATGACTGACAGTACCGATTGATGTCCCCCATCATACCCGGCCAGTAAAACAACCTCTACGCTTGCTAATGTTTTACTTGGCCCGAGATACCCGGCGATAGGCAGACAATGAGCTAGGTATAACACAAAGCTCTATAGTGATTCCCCTTCGCACATTCCTGCTTCCAAATTCAGAGGCCATTCTTACGACAAAACTCAACTGCTTTCTCAGAAGATTTGGATATATATGACCTAGAGAGTTTAATCTTCTCATGACATTTCTCAAGAGAACTGTCTGGCAACTGTGATATTCTGAGTAGGGCTCTTTACACCTCAGAGTCAGCTACTGTCTGGTAGTCACGAAAAATTACATGCACTGCCATGACCAAATCTGGTGTAATTGTTTGATGACATGCCATACTAAAAATGGGTTTTGTTGGGGTCATCGCAATGTCATTTCGACGTGTTACTAATATCTTCTGCATCACCAAGCTATTGTTCACACGTGTCTTTACCGTGGCTGCTTGATTATGTGTAAGTACGCAAACACTATAGAGGGGATCTGTGGTATTCTCACTGAAAATACATGTACATCCCATAATTGCACACTTGACACAATATTTTAGACATACCTCTAGTATGCGTCCGCATAAGTACTTACTTTCTACATATCCCATTACAACGGGCGACATTTTTCTGTACACTATTGGCTAGAGTAATGATTTTGTGCTTGCCATTGTAATCACTCTCTTTTCTTAGTTTTGGAAGGAACAACTACTCGATACCCAATGTCAAAGAGGATGAAGCACAATGTCCATTAATATTCATGTCAAAATGGGTGCTCCACCAGATTCTATCACATTAATATTACCTCAGTAGTCACGTCTGATGTGGCCTCATTTGCCACTATCGAAACACACCACTGGATCATTTTAACACCTTTTTCTGGTTGTCTACACTTGTTCAATTTTTCAATGGGGTTAAGGAGTAGGTAACATGCCTTTCATCTTACTAAATTTCGAAGGTGCGAGAGAAGATTGCATGTTATGTTTATTTTCTGGGTTGATACTCTGTCATTTAGATGTCACTTGTTTATTAATATATCTGATCGGTTCGAAGTTATGCCTAACTGGCATGTCAACACGTGTCCAATATATTTCTTTATGCCTGTCAGCTGCTTCTAAATATGCCATCAAGCTCCTGAGTCTTTTGTCCTTACCATACGCCAAAAGTGCTCGTAGATGTGACTGTAATTTGTCGATCACAGTGATCCCTAACATTTCTTCAGCTGTCAATGTTCACATCGTCGAACTCTATTAGTCTTGTCAAAGTGTGTTATGGTCAACTGTCAATGTTCACATCGTCGAACTCTATCAGTCTTGTCAAAGTGTGTTATGGTCAACTGTCAATGTTCACATCGTCGAACTCTATCAGTCTTGTCAAAGTGTGTTATGGTCAACTGTCAATGTTCACATCGTCGAACTCTATCAGTCTTGTCAAAGTGTGTTATGGTTTACTGGCTGTGTATAAAATATTTCGGTCGACTCTTGTCTGTACTGTGGAACTTGCATCTCTATGTCTCGCGCGACAGCTTAATATTAGCTAACTGTTCACTTTTATAAGTCTTGTATATCACTGCTCCCTCCCTCTGAAGACCACTCTGTCTTTACCTTCAAACCTGCCACTATATGGTTAAGGCATAAATCATCTCTTATGCCTAATCTTAAGTACACTGTTCGAATCTTAACACATAGTCCTCAATACTTTCCTCTTTTCTATTGAAGAAATGAAAATAGAATTTTATATTTGCTTCCTGAAAATTAACTGCTCTCTCAATTATCTTTAACTGACTTAAACCAAACTCTCTGATTCTTTGATCCTCAGTGTCTGTGCAAATGCTATCTCTTATTTAAGATTACATTCAATCGTTAATATGTTGTCGCTTTCATCTCTTTCAATCTGTAATTTTTTGACTCTATGCTCTCTTTCAATCTGTAAATTCTTGACTATGTTCTTTCAATCTGTATTTTTTGGCTCTATGTTCTCTTTCAAACTGTAATCTTTTGGCTCTATGTTTTCTTTCAAACTGTAATCTTTTGGCTCTATGTTCTCTTTCATTCTGTAATCTTTTGGCTTTATGTTCTCTTTTATTCTGTAGTTATTTCTCGTCAATCAGAGATCTTTTCAAGCTTTCAAGCCTTTTTATTTCTAGTTCTTCTTTGTTTGCATTTACCTTTGATTTCTTTTTCTTCTCTCATATCCGTGTAATCTGACTATTTAGTTACGTCTGCAGAGGACCATCCCTTCTGCTATTGTCTACCTTTCCTGTACCCACCTCCGTCTTTATTCTAGCATAATTTATATTTATTATAATCGCAAAAGTTTAACTCTTCCAAGATCATTCGAAAACATAGCGTACTGGCAAGCTATCTCACATATTTACAAACGTATATTTGCACAGTCAAGCAACTGATAAACTTTAAGTCTAGTTACTTAAAATGTGCAAGCAATATAATGATAGTATTCTGCAAATAAGTAACATAAATTATGGTAAAACATGTATGAATACAATATGCGATCAATAATATAAGTCAAAAGACTAATGAAAATTTCAATGTATTAATATACCACGACGTGCAGCTTAGTTCAAACATGAAAACAATGTACATCTCTCCATAAACACAAGTATAACGTCGTAGTAAAAATGCATGAAATATTTCTAATTCCATTCTCTCTCAATCAGTCAGTTAAACTCAAAACTCAAGCTAATGACTGCCTTCAAGCCAGACGTTATTCTTTCTCACTCGAATTCAAAGGTGAATAGACAGTAGAGTTCTCTATTGCGAGTAAACTCCTTAATCTCAGCCCGTTGGCAAGTCTCGTTCTCGTAAATCATAATCAATGAATAATAGATCACTCGGTTATCATTATGTCAGCAAATCTACAATATGCTAGCTTCAGGCTGCTTATTTCAAATTAAACAATTTCATAAATAACACCATACAATTTGTTCGAATTCGGGTCACTCTGACAATACAACAAATTATATAACGATTAAATTTTAAAATAGGGATTGTCAAATTTAGTGTCACATGTAAACAGATAGATAGATAGATAGATAGATAGATAGATAGATAGATAGGTAGGTAGGTAGATAGATAGATAGATGGATAGATAGATAGATAGATAGATAGATAGGCACCTCTGGGCACCTAGAGTCAGTTGAGAGAGTGAGTGAGAGAGAAAGAGAGACGGGGACAGATATATTTTACGTACACGAACAGAAGCAATAGTGAATAGAGATCAAACTCTCATTATATATGTAAAACGTAATCTAATAAATATATATGGTCGAATTAAATAAATCAGAGCATCCTTTTGAACTCGTACTTACTATAATGACTAATAATACATGCATATTTAATTATTCAAATCTTTGCTGCAAATAAAATGTTTCTTTATCCCAAATATACAAGCTATTTAATTCAGTAAGGCGTACCTTATAAAAATTATAGTAACTGTGTGAAAGTAAAAAAGCTGAGAATTTAATTCCCAGTGAATTAGTTCCATACAAAAAAGAACAATCATGAAAACAAATAATTATGTGTCCTGTAATTTCTCCGTTGTACATTCCATTAGACTGCATTGGGAGTTTTAATAAAACAGTGCATGTGTTAATGCTTGTTTCTGTGACATGCAATAGTAAGTTACTTTAGAATTTACTGAGATTTTAAATCAATTAAATCAGACTACATTGAGATTTCTAATGACTCACTTTGTTTATTTCATTGAGATATAATAGTACACGAAGTTCATTTTGCATTGAAATTTCTAATAATGCATGTTTTATCGGCTTGACTGAGATTTCTAATAACGTAAACTACATCAGACATGACTGAAAATTATAATAACGGTATACTACAATAGACTTGACTGAGATTTATAATAACGTACACTACATCAGTCTGCATTTATGTTTTTTCTTGACTGTTCTCTTCTCCATTCCCTTTTTGATTGCGCATTCCAGATCTCGGGCTGTCGTGTCGTACTGCTGCAGCTGGAAAGCGCTCAGTTGGTCCGGGTGATCCACCAGTTTTTGCTTCAGACTAACCTCACCTAAGTACCTGGTATCATCGTCCATGTCGTTCTCGAATTGCATGTCGATGTCTTGTTGCCAGGCCCATGTGACCGCTCTCTTCTCCATTCCCTCTTTGGTTGTGCATTCCAGATCTCGGGCTGTCGCGTCGTACTGCTTCAGCTGGAGAGCGCTCAGTTGGTCTGGGTGATCCTCCATTTTTTGCTTGAGACGGACCTCACCTAAGTAACCGGTAACAGCGTCCATGTCGTTCCCGAATTGCATCTGAATATCTTTTAGCCTGGCACCTTTGGCATGAAGGAATGTCTGCACGAGTTCTTCTTCTGATAAATAAGTTTCATCGTCAATGAAATTAAGTTCTTTGACACTACTTTTTTCAGCATCCTCCGGATTACAGGACGCTGACCGCTCAATGCTGTGCTGGCCAGTGTCTGGAAATACTTGTGGCGTAGAGTCCTCAGGTACTAAGGGGTTGACCATTTGCACAGGTCGCTCACCATACATTTCAGAAGGTTTGCCAGTAGGAAGCCTCACAACTCTGGACAGTGGTTTGTCAGAATCGAACGCATTATGGTCAGAATATTTAACTTCAAATCTGTTTACCATTTCCTTGACATTTATCTTAATATTGTGATCGGAGTTCGGAATATTTCCGTGTTCTCTCTCCAGAGAAACATGATTTTCAGTGTAAACATTAGGGACTTCGAATTCATTTCTCATTTCTGGAGCTCTATTTCCTGGAGATTTGACATATTTTTGCGACTTTGTGCATGGGTTTTCGGAAGGACCTGAGGATCGGGATGACAGTGTACACAGCACTCGAGATGAGACATCAGTTGATTTTATCTTTTCTTTTATCAGCCGTAATTCTTCCTCCATCATCAGACGAACAGGTTCTTCCAGAACTGAGCAAAAAGAATGTTTAAAGTAGATGCAACCATTTTCCCACACAAGTTCTCCAACCTTTTCTATAAGTTTATCCACCTGCCTTTCCTTTTCCTCCTTTGTAGCTTTGTTGTTGAAGAGAATGTAACGCCAACCAATGTCGTCAAGGATTGAATGAAGACTGGGACATTTTGATCTATCTTTGATCTGTAATAAAACATTTGCACAATTCAAAAATAATGTTAATGTAAAATCAAAATCAAACTATCTTCTAAGAAAAAAATTATCGAAGATTAACCCTCATCAGAAACATTCACTACAACTTGAAAGGAACAATGTTCTTCACCACAAATGCAACAATAAAATGCTTGAATAAATATTATCTTGAAACAAAACACGTGCCCAGTTGTCGAACGCAGTAGAAATAATTTTAGATTAAATAATTTGTCCGATCGAGAATAACAAGCATTCGTGTACCTGTAAACGCCCTCTCGTATACGTCACATCTACATGATGTACAACGGTACTGTTTTCCTAGTGTAAAAAGAAATGATGCGTCATTGTTTGAATAGTTCTATCTGTAGGCCTCTGTGTACCATCGTTTACCGACAATAAGAGCATACGTCACATTTGGTAGTAAAGGGCTAGGACACCTTCGATTCATATAATCTTTTAACAATCGCATATTTCAACCATATCGACTGACAACTGAAGTTGAATAAGTTTCTGACACATCGACTGAACAAGAGCACTACGTTTTCATATGCATGTGTGTACTCCAATCGTGTCAACCAGTGTGTACTCCAAACAAGTCATCCAATGTATTCTGCACCAACACTACCACATTTTCCACAGATCAAAATTGACTGTTTTAAATCACCGGTATTATCACCATAGGATAGTGACTTGTCTATCTATTCCGCTGAACTTCAATATTAAAATTGTGGCCTTCTGTGGGTTTGTTGCCAGCGTTATGAATGGAAATTACCCTCCCCGTTCCCTGCAAGATATCTGTTGTGTTCAAGGTGATTTTTCTACAATATTACTTCACTCATATTAAATCCATAGGTATGGACTTTCTGTGTCTGTGAGTGTTTTTCATTTGATTAAGTCACCGCAATCTATTTAGTTTCATTACAAGAGAATATCGGGGCACACTTTTAAATTAGTAATATTTATAGTTCTTTCGAGCTTGATGATAACGACAATGATAATGAATGTAATTTAACTGTTTCATGTGAAAGTCTGTATCTCACGTACAAAATCTAAATGGCAGATTTTTTAGGTAGAATAATAATTTTGCGATTAAAAGAGTATGTTAAAACATATTTTTAAGATTTAATATATATTAAGAGTATATGTGTTTAATACATACCTTAGCGAAATATAATCCTGAGACAATAAGTGCTGATGTCACTGGTACACATTATTAGTAATAATTAATTAGTATTCACTAGTCGTAGTTTACTGCTTCAAAGTACTGTGCAAAGTCTGAGGAGTGCTGTTAGGTCAACAAAGTGCATTGTGACGATTGACTGTTCAGGACACAATCATTATCTATCTATCTATCTATCTATCTATCTATCTATCTATCTATCTATCTATCTATCTATCTATCTATCTATCTATCTATCTATCTATCTATCTATCTATCTATCTATCTATCTATCTATCTATCTATCTATCTATCTATCTATCTATCTATCTATCTATCTATCTATCTATCTATCTATGTATAGTGAACATTAAATTTGAACGATGAGTTTTCGACTTTGCTTTGAATGTATATAAGTGTCTTCTATATTGATCTAATGAAATAAACTATTCCATTTCATCTTCATCCTCCAAAGCGGAATTCATTAAGCTCATCACCAACTGTATATCCTTGACTACACATGCTTAATTAGCAATTGATATAAATAAAAGGAATGAATACGATAAATGTTGTAAAGCTAAACAGCATTGGCAGTCACCTGGTCTTCAAATCGTTGTGCTTCTCTTTCCAACTCATCTATTCCGGTGAATACAATTATCATAAATGACGACAGATGTACTCCGAAAATGTCTTTCAAGGCCAGGTATACCTATAAAATCGATATGAAGTATTGAGATTATAAGTGGATTAAAGTAAATGAAATTACTAACATCTTCTGTTTAGTAACTGAATGATCTATTGAAATATTTAGGATATAATACGTTTATAATAATTATTGTACCTTTGAAATGATGTGACTGAGGATATTTACGTTTCTAATAATTATTGTACCTTTAAAATGAAGTGAAACGTGGGAAATTACATATCAGAACTCTATTGAAGACAACTCGAGAAAAACTACGATCATTTACAAACATTGAAGTGTTTTGCTCACAAGTTTGCTATTTAGGAACGACATATTTAATCAGATCTCTTAGGTCCAGAAACAGTCGTTTGCTTGGTAATAGTGACAAAAGGGCAGAGAATCTAACCATGCAATCAGTTATTTTACCATAGATATAGTGAGTATTAGAAGGTATCCTTAAAACAGTTAAGCTGCCAAAAGTAGGTCTGAAATTTTCTTCATAATTTATGTTTAAAAAATGTATGTTTCCATAAAAAATATTCAAAATAATATTTAAAATAGTCTTTCAAACTTCACATGTAAGCTGTGTTCCCTGCAAAGAAATAGTTATCATTCTTAATACATTCAATGTAATAAATATTACAGTCATCATTCGTTACATAATTGCCTCATTAATGTATACGTTACACAGATTTGCACTTTATTTCGTGTGTGTGTATGTGTGTGTGTGTGTGTGTGTGTGTGTGTGTGCATGCGTGTGTGTGTGTGTGTGTGTGTGTGTGTGTGTGTGTGTGTGTGTGTGTGTGTGTGTGTGTGTGTGTGTGTGTGTGTGTGTGTGTGTGCGTGCGTGCCGGCCATTCACGTCAGACCACCTCGCTATAGTAATCGTGAAATTCTAGAAATATTACTGGAACATTGAGTAAGTTACACTGACCTAATAGTCTCCCTTTATAAATCATTCATCTCAGTAGTGCACATATCTCTCAGACATTAATTATATACCTCTAAATCCCATTCACTTTATCAAGACTACACTTTACACATACGTCATTCTCTTCTTATGCAAACAATTCATTTTATCACTGTACACGATATTCATATATTATCAATTTCCTCCATTAACCATTTACTTAAACAACTGCCGCGTCACAAAAGCCTACACTATTCCTGTGCAAGTCACTCATTTTTATTTAAAATGTACACGAAACTACTTTTAAAAAAATCACTTATCAAAGCACAAGACACGCGCAACATATTCCTACTTCTGAAAAAAAAATCACCTTTTCAATTTGCGTGACACACACCTTATAATTTTCCACGATAAGTCATTTACTTCGCCATAAAGACGTCACGTGAGAATGCTCACTCTTTAAAATATACCGCTGGATTTATCAACGCAG
This sequence comes from Sinotaia quadrata, assembly GCA_028829895.1. Taxonomy (NCBI): domain Eukaryota; kingdom Metazoa; phylum Mollusca; class Gastropoda; order Architaenioglossa; family Viviparidae; genus Sinotaia; species Sinotaia quadrata. The sequence continues at coordinate 143,686,591 of CM054179.1, forward strand.
ATATCAAACAAACATTAAGTTCATTCTAAATAAATATTTGTTATAAATGCTGACGCCAGACAGGCATTATATATATATTAGGTCCAGCAATATTAATTTTATCAAACAAACACAAATCATTATACTCGTGTAAATAAACCATTGGTCTTATTAATGCTATTTCCAACGAACATTATACTTTTTCTGAATAAACCATTGGTCTTATTAATGCTATTTCCAACGAACATTATACTTTTTCTGAATAAACCATTGGTCTTATTAATGCTATTTCCAACGAACATTATACCTTTTCTGAATAAATCATTGGCTTTATCATTGCTAACTCTCATTATCATACTCTTCCTAAATACCTTTTTCTTTATTAATGCTAATTAAAACAAACATTATATTTAATCAATGATTATTCACCCGAATATTATATTCTTCCTTAGCTATATCAATGTTAATTCACAAGAAAAATATATTTTATCAATACTAATTTACGTGAGCATTGTTATATATCAATGCTAATTCACAATAAATTATATTCTTTTCCTATATCAATTTCTAATTTAAACGAACATTATACATTGCCAATGCTAGTTCAAATGAACATTATAAGCACTATCAATGCTAATTGACACGAACATTATACTTTATCAATTCTAATTCACAAGAACATTATATTTTATCCATGCTAATTTACATGAACATTATACTTTATCAATTCTAATTCACAAGAACATTATATTTTATCCATGCTAATTTACATGAACATTATACTTTATCAATGCTAATTCACAAGAAAAGTATATTTTATCAGTGCTAATTCACACGAACATTATACTCTTCCTCTGTAAAACGCTGATCACAACGAAGCACGAGCAACATGGCGTGAGGCCCAGGGTGCATGACAAACATGGCTTTTTTGATTTTCTCGGCCAAAATTTTGTCCTCACCATCAGTATCAGCAAGGCCCGGCGTGTCCATTATCTATGGTGATATTTCACGCAAAGATACGACAATTCATTTAATATTTGCTTGTCTGTTTGTTATGAATCCGTACGTTAATTGAGATGATACTTTGCTGTAGACTAGGAGCAAAAGATAAAAAGAAGAAGCAAAATGCTCCCCCTTCCCTGACAACATTGGAATCGAGAAATAAGAATCACATATACTAAAATAGGAATTGCACTGAATATGCGAATCAGCAGAACTAAAATTTAAAAAAAATGGTAATTCCAGAATTGAATCTCATGATCCAAATTTTAACTCACGAATAACAAAACTCAATGATCCTAAGCAGCAAGACACTGGAGAAAAAGAGATATTATAATTAAAAAGAAATTCAAGTACATGTTGAAATAAAGAATATTCTTCTAAGCATATCCCGGCCGACTCATGAAGCGTTTTTACTATCATTCATAGTAGTAGTAGTAGTAGTAGTAGTAGTAGTAGTAGTAGCAGCAGCAGCAGCAGCAGTAGTAGTAGTAGTAGTAGTAATAGTAGTAGTAGTAGTAGTAGTAGAAGTAGTAGTAGAAGTAATAGTAGTAGTAACAAAGAATAGTATGAAAATGAAAGAAATAGTACAAAATGCAACAATATTGACAATTTATGCTATCTACAGATTATATATATTTAGATATTGGGTCGCATGACGTGCAAGCACGTGTGAATGTGTGCGAAGTTGAGTGCCATTGTGTGACTTGCTATGGCTATGATCATTACTTGTATCCTTAAATTATTTCTTTCCACGTGATGAAATTGTCCGTCTTTCGTTTCGGAGTTCATGCCGGCTTTTGTTTTGAAGACCGTCTTCCCAACTATTGTATTTCCGGTGGAGCTTTTACCACTTCCCGTTTTTCCAATGAGCAGGAGCCGGCAAGTACCATCCGGAAACGGTTGGCTGCAGTCTGAGACATCACGACGACATACACAAATAACATTCTATAAGAATTCGGAAGGAATGCAAGTTGGATGAAGTAGATTATTAATAGACTGAGTGAAGAGTGAATCTGTAACAGTAGAAGTAATCATGGTGTTTAGCTGCGAACGTTTGTATTAGAATATATATTTGTGATTATGATGACTATGCAGATGTATGTGTGTGGATGCGTGATATTGTGCAAGTGAATTAATATAGTTTTCATATTCGCAGAGAATTCTATGTGTTACAGTTTTAATATCATCTTCCATCATCTCAAGGAAATAGATTTTGTACTTAACGTACGCGTTTGTAACTTTGTCCCCGCCATTTTCAGTTTCCGTTAAAATCTAAAAACATAAAAAAATAAATAAAAATGGTAAACATTCTAGATGAAATTGTATAAAACACATTCAATAAACTGTTTAATATTTGACAAAACATATTGCTTATATAATAAAATGTACATATACGCAGGAAATACTCGAAAAAAAACTGAATGAGTAAATGAAGGAATGATGGAAGGAAGGAACGAACGAACGAAGGAAGGAAGGAAGGAAGAAAGGAATGGATCAATCAATCAAACATTAATCAGGGAATCCATTGGCTAGTCCATGAAGCAACAAGATAAATGAATAATTTCTTTACACCAATAAAAAGCATAACAAAACATCTCCTAATTATATATTAAAAGTGGGAAAGTGTACAGGTATTATATATTGACATGTTACACAATGTAGAGTAGATAATCACGTACTTATAGTGCAATGACTGACATTTTAAATGATATATACAGAAGATATTTATTATTTGCAGATGACGATTACATAATGTGAATAAAGCGAAATTGAAAGAAATGTTTACATATATTTAATTATTTTAATATTTCAAAATAGTTTGGTGAATATCTACTTAATAAATATCCATAATAATTACTCGCAATTTGTTAAAATTAATTCCTTTACAAAATTTCATTCAGTAAAATAAAATAAAACATGACGCTACGCGTTAAAGCAGATATTGTAATTATATAAATAAGACATTCTAATTTAAAGTAGCTCTGTAAATGATAAATTTAGTTATACAAATGTGATATTACAATATCAAGTAGTGCTGTAAACGATAATTGTAGTTATATGAATAAAACATTATAATTTTTTGTAGTGATGTAAACGAAAATTGAAGTTATAGAAATAAGACAGTATATTTCCATGTTGTACTGTGAACGATAATTGTAGTTATATAAGTATGACTTTCTACTTCCATATCGTACTGAAAACGATAATTGTAGTTATATAAGTATGTCTTTCTACTTCCATATCGTACTGAAAACGATAATTGTAGTTATAATAAGTATGACTTTCTAAATTCATATCGTACAGAAAACGATAATTGTAGTTATATAAGTATGACTTTCTACTTCCATAGTGCTGTCAACGATAGATATAGTTATATACATAAGATATTCTAATATCAAGTAGTGTTGTAAACGATAATCTTAATTATATAAATAAGATAATCCACTTCTATGCTGTACAGTAATCGATACTTATGACAAAGGGATTAGATGCGTTAGGCCCCTCAAGCTTATTAAAAAGACATCAGATCAGAATACATTAACATATATAAATAGTAGCAGAAAATGTGTACTTAATATTATTGAATTTATTACTAAGCCTATATAAACTCCACTGACATTAATTAAATTACAGCATCTTTAGTTTAAAACAACCTTTCTATAAACTTATTTATGTGGCAGTCTTAATTTGTTTCGACATGTTGCTTTTCAATACTTTTACTGAGAAACCTTAATATGGAAGTACAGAAGAGATTTATAATTTTGTTCTATATTTGTCATGTTCAATATATTCATAGTAATAAATATGGAAGTACAGAAGAGATTTATAATTTAGTTCTATATTTGTCATGTTCAATATATTCATAGTGAATACATCACAAAGATAAAATCTAAAACCGTTTTTATTATCTCAAATCTAACGTAGAGTGTAGCGAAGATCATATTAATGTAAGATTAGAAACAAAAATAATTACTTACTTAGTGCAGATTTGAGAGATAATCGAATCAGTTCGAAATGTTAAACATTTTATTAATTATTATTATTATTATTAATTATTCGATAGTACACATTCAGCGTATTAATATCGTAAAATGAAGCTGGAAATTGTTTAAATGTACGGAATTTCTATCTCTGAACAGTACACTCCCTTTCTCGCTTGTCACAAGAGGGCACATAGTAGTTCTCGCGCGAAATGAAATTTTCTATGGACTAGAATCATAGAGACTTCATACTTAAAACTCTCTCTCTCTCTCTCTCTCTCTCTCTCTCTCTCTCTCTCTCTCTCTCTCACTCACACACACACACACACACTCTCTCACTCTCACACACACACATACACACATACACACACAAACACACACACACATACACACACACACACACACACACACACACACACACACACACACACACACTATTCTATTCACACAGGCACACCGAGTAAGTCTACATCAGGCAATCGGATAGCTGTTTGAAGCCTTCCGGGTTAAAGACAGTCCAATGACTCCCACTAAATTACCTTCAGGAATGTGAAATTGCACAACTGATAGTAGATTTTAATACTCTTCGTGATTCACAGTGCTCTCTAAAGTCTACAGTGATTTAGAGTGTCATAAATTACCACGAACACAGAAACAATTGCTCACAGTCGTAATCACTTGTACTTATCGTTACGAAAATGCAATACGTGCACTTATATTAATATTTACTTTCTATTTCTTTTTGTCATCGCTTGATGTGGGTAATGTTATTACGTGCATCTTACGGAATGCTATATATCAATGTGACAGTTATTAACTTAATATGTATCAATAAAAAGTTTACTGTTAATAGTACACACATTTATCAATAGAAAAGTTTACTGTTAATAGTACACAATATTTATCAATAGAAAAGTTTTTTCCTGAAGTAAGGTATCAATCAGTCTACTAGATCAGTTCAAATATCTGAATCCAAATCATTTTCTTTTCAGAATCGATTAACTAACTTTAAACTATTTTTTTAAATCATAACTATTTCGTTAAATTTTAAAATTGACAGTTACGTGGAGAGGTCAACTCGCCACGCAATGGAGACGTTCTTGAGAAAGAGTGTAGCTTATTATGCGTTCGCTAAACTATAAAGACCACACACACACACACACACACACACACACACACACACACACACACACACGCACACATAAACACACTCAAATAATAAAACATTCGCTCTCGGTTTGTAATAAATGTTTCACAAATATAAACTCATACATATTCACATACGCACATACATACACACAAATAAAATAAATAAACGTGTTGCTCATATATAAAACTAAGTGCTCGCCCCCCCCCCCCTAAAAAAAAAATAAAACCAAACAAAACATAATAGTGAACAATGTCATCATACTAAAAAAATTAAGATCTACGTGATAATGGCCAACTTTAACAATAGAATGAACATACTCAACATTTAACCAGACGGCAAAAGATGAAAATAAACTCGATGTGCACACAGTAAAAGATAAAAGCACTATTGTAGCTTAATTTCTTTATTCGATAGGAAACAAATAGGACATTAATATATTTATTTATTTTTGTGGTGAGGGGCACCTGGATTAATTGTAAATAATTAATCGGTACATTTTGGATAATCACTGGGTACAGAGTGGATAATTATCGAGTACATATTAGATAATAAATCGGGCACTAATTACTTTGAGAGGTGAACATGAACATGGACCCCATAGCGAAAAATGTAGAATAATGAAAATAGTCCAATGTGGTTAATGCGGCTAACAGTGAAACAAAGAATGTAAATAGTCCAATGTGGTTAATGCAGCTAACAGTGAAACAAGTAGACTTGACTGTCCTTCACGTGTTTTTGCAACATTGTCACAACGTCACAATGTCACAATGTCACAATGCCACTATGTCACTATGTCACTATGTCACTATGTCACAAAGTCACAATGTCACAATGTCCGTGACAAGACGTGCCTCTTGCTGAAAGCATAGAAAATCAATGGCGCTTGTTTCGTCTCAAACAACCTGGCATTCTCCTCGCCATTAGTTTCTTGAGCAGAACACAATCAGAATGGCTCTGGTAACTTTGCTGTACTGATGTATTTAGCAACTCTTGCATTAGGTACATCAAGGTAGGGGTGTTGTTTACTCCATTATGCTTTTACACAACGCAACAGACGTTCCCGGTCATACGACAACCAGCTAATGTATAGAAGGTAACTGTAACTTTGAGGCTTGAATTTGAATTTAAACTGGACCTCTAAACTCCAACTCGTCCGAAACAGAATAGAAGTAAAAGGCGTTCGTTTGCTGTAACATATAATTAAGCAGTTAGCCAAAGTTTCCTGTTTAGCAAAATATAACTCCATTCTATCTCATACCCTATTCTTAAACTTACAATTCCTGTAACGGTATTCACTATCCCCATGCACACACATAGTAAAATAAACAGTGTATCAAACAAGTTGTGTATTAAGACACCACAACAGTTCAGCTTAGTTCAAACATAAAGGTTTTAACAATAAAATCATTGTACATCTCTACATAAACACAAGTATAACATGTCATAGTCCATTCTCTCTTAATAAGTCAGTTAAACTATCACTCCAGATAACAACTGCCTTAAGCCAGACTTCTCTGTTGGTCACTTGAAGTTCTTTAGTGCAAGTAATTCCTTAATCTCAGCCCATTGGCTAGTCTTGTTCTCATAAATCATAATCAATAAATAACAGAAAACTGTTCACCCATTTTCAATTAGGTCAGCAAATCTAGAATATTCGAGCCTCAGGCTGTTTACTTCAACTCAATTTAATAAATAACACAATAACATTTGTACTAAGGACTCTACGAGCTTGGCCAGCAACCAGCGCTAGAGAACACTTGGACACTGCAATAGAGTGCCAGACATCTACCCGGCTGTATTTTGAAGGTGCGCCATCAGGGCCATCAACAGATCAAGATGGACCAGTCGTACGGACATTCATCTCAGATTCTTCAAAGACTTTGTGCAAAGACTGTGGGTGATCAACTATTTTCCAGGAGTGAAGTTTAGTGTCATGGTGCTGTGAGATATTGCAGATAAGCAGTATGCAATCATGTGTGGCATGTTGCAGAAAAATGGCAAGGTTGACCATTAGTTAAAGAGAAGAGAAGAAATGAGAAATGTAATAAGAAGAAAAGAAATGAGAAACGTAAAAGAAGAGAAGAAATGAGGAACGGAACATGAAGTAATGAGAAAACGTAACAAGAGTTGAGAAATAGGCCAACGAGAAGCGTAATGTAACAGAGGACAGCTGTACTTGGGTTCCAGGGAGTGGACCACGATGTCGACGGTGTTTTTGTGATTCATCAAACCCCCCAGAATGAGGAGAAAGTGACAATAACTACGTAAGTAGAAAAATACTAACGAGTGTAGGAATCTCAGAGCACATAAACCTAAAAACTTAAAACTAAAGCTTAGAATCTTAATTAAGAATTAAACCTTAAATTAAAAAAAATAAACTTAAATCTACGATTATTAGTGAAGAATCACTTTAAGATTATTTTGGAAATGTTGATGTGACTATCTTTAAAAGGACTTGCAAGTCAAATGACATTGTTTTTCTTTTGAATTATTGAATTTTTATATAGGAGCAGTGGCTCCAGAACTTTTAAATAATGACTGGTCGAAAAATGCTTAGCCTATTTTAGAAGTATTACTGCATGAAGAATTTTGAGTTTTATGTTTCTTTTATTGTATTTCATCCTTCATCATTCTTTTCTTTCTTTTCTTTTCCCCTTATCACACGGGTGTCAGTTGTGCATGGTTGACTAAGCAACGTGTGAGAGGAAGCCCATAGATAATAAATTTGAATTTATATTTGGACATTGAAACTTTTTCTATCAATGGTTTTGGAAGAGTGGCTGTGGTCGTTGTTACACGTTGTGTTGTCTGTGTTGTCTACACTTCACCCTTACCCGTATGCAATCACACATGCAAACATGTCAGATAGATAGACAGATAGATAGATTGATTGATGGATGGATGGAAATAGTGATAAACAGAGAATCACTCACTCACTCAAAACTCAAAGGCACTCTATTTGAGGTAATAATTATGTTCAGATTAAAAGTTTAATATGAGTTTTGCTGATTAACAAACTAATATTGGGACTGAAAATATAGTGGTCCATGACTTGGCAAGGGACTTTATTAAAACCTCAAACTAAAACGAACAGGCGGACATGCCTAAGGCCTGATATTGACAAAATTCACGTACAAGACGATTAGAGTAATACATCAAGGTGATAGATAAATAGGTTTAAAATTAGATAGATAGATAGATAGATAGATAGATATATATATAGATAGATAGATAGATAGATAGATAGATAGATAGAAAATTAGATAGATAGATAGATAGATAGATAGATAGATAGATAGATAGATAGATAGATAGATAGATAGATAGATAGATAGATAGATAGTGTCCGTTGAGAGAGTGAGTGAGAGAGAGAAACGGGGGCAGAGATATTTTAAGTACACGAACAGAAGCAATAGTGAATAGAGATCAAACTCTCATTATATATGTAAAACGTAATCTAATAAATATATATGGTCGAATTAAATTAATCAGAGCATCCTTTTGAACTCGTACTTACTATAATGACTAATAATACATACATATTTAATTATTCAAATCATTGCTGCAAATAAAATGTTTCTTTATCCCAAATATACAAGCTATTTAATTCAGTAAGGCGTACCTTATAAAAATTATAGTATATGTGTGAAAGTAAAAAAGCTGAGAATTTAATTCCCAGTGAATTAGTTCCATACAAAAAGCTGAGAATTTAATTCCCAGTGAATTAGTTCCATACAAAAAGAACAATCATGAAAACAAATAATTATGTTTCCTGTAATTTCTCCGTTGAACATTCCATTAGATTGCATTGGGAGTTTTAATAAAGCACTGCATGTATTAATGCTTGCTTCTGTGACATGCAATAGTAAGTTACTTTAGAATGTAGTGAGATTTTAAATCAATTAAATCAGACTACATTGAGATTTCTAATGACACGTTGCATATTTCATTGAGATATAGTAGTACACGAAACATCAGGTTGCGTTGACATTTCTAATATTGCATGTTTTATCGGCTTGATTGATATTTCTAATTACGTACACTACACTACATCAGGCTTTATTGATATTTCTAATAACGTACACTCCACTACATCAGGCTTAACTGAGATTTCTAATAACCTACAATACAGCAGGCTTTATTGATATTTCTAATAACGTACACTACACTACATCAGGCTGCATTGATCTATTTTCTTGACTGCTCTCTTCTCCATTCCCTCTTTGATTATGCTCTCTAGATCTCGGGCGGTATTGTCGTACTGCTGTAGCTGGAGAGCACTCAATTGGTCTGGATGTCCCACCAGTTTTTGCTTCAGACTGACCTCACCTAAGTAAGGGTCCAGTGTTTGCACGCGACTGACCTCATCTAAGAAACGGGCAGGTTTTTGCTTGAGACGGACCTCATCTATGACACGGGCAACAGCGTCGTTGTCGTTCCCGAAATGCTTCTCAACGTCTTGTAGCCAGGCACCTGTTTTATGAAGGAATTCCTGCAACTGTTCTTCTGCTGATAAATCAGTGTCAACGTCAAAGAAATTTATATCTTTTACACTGCTACTTTCAGCACCCCCCGAATTACAGGATGCTGGCCGACCCATTCTGCGCTGTTCAGTGTCTGGAAATACACGTGGCGTGGAGTCTACAGGCACTGTGGGTCTGACCATTTGCACAGGGCGCTCACCATCAATTACAGAAGGTTTGCCAGTAGGAAGCCATGCAACACTGGACAATGGTTTGTCAGGTTTGGGTTTGGACTTGGGTTTGGAAGTTTCTTGGTCAGAATATTTAACTTCAAATCGGTTTACCATATCCTTGACATTGACCTTAACATCGTGATTGGAGCCATCAGTTGATATTATATTTTCTTTTTTCAACCGCAATTCTTCCGCCATCATCAGACGAACTGGTTCTTTCAAAACTGAGCAAAAGGAATGTTGAAAGTAGAAACAACCATTTTCCTGCACGAGTTCTCGAACCTTTTCTATAAGTTTATCCACCTGCCTTTCCTTTTCCTCCTTTGTAGCTTTGTTGTTGAAGAGAATGTAGCGCCCACCAATGTCGTCAAGGATTAAATGCAGGCTGGGACATTTCGATTTATCTTGGATCTGTAACATAACATTTGTACCAGTTCAATATTAAAATATTAAAATCATAATCAAACTGTCTTCTCAGAATAAATTATCGACGATTGAGGCCCGTCAGAATCATTCACAGCAATTTGAAATGAATAATGTTCTTCACCACAAATTAAAAAAATAAAATATCTATATACATATTCTCCAAGAATGAAACAGGGCCCAGTTGTCAAACGTATTAGAGATACGTTTAGATTAAATAATGTGACGTAATAAATTTGTCCCGTCCCATGCTTAATTTAAATTGTTTATATAATTTACCAAATTGACAGTTACCCGAAATTGAGCACTCCCTATGGTGTTAGTTTTGAAAGTGCCTGATTTGAAGTAAACAGCTTGAGGCAAGACTATTATATATTGTTGGCGTAATGGAAAATGAGTGAGTAGTTGTTCATTATCCAAGGATTAGTATTTACAGGAACTAGACTAGTCAATGTGGTTGAGAGGTGTTATATTGTGCTGAACAGGAAACTTAGGGCTTGCTCATTTATTATGTTATAGAGAACAATTGCATATTTGGATTTTACTTTGAGTTGGAGTTAGAGTCTTGATTGTCGAGTTTCAAGCTTCAAGTCTCAAGGTTACATTTACCGTCTACGCATTTGCCAGTTATAAATTGGATGACTGGGATGCACTGGGATGTCTGTTGCAGTTAAGGAGATCTTGTGACACACTGTTTGTGATCTTAATATTTATAGTGGCATTCTATATCTCATTTCTACAAAAACTAAATGGTACTTTCTTCAGGTAAAAATAATAATTTTGACAATCAAAGCATATGTTAAAATATAAATTGTTATATTTAATATATAAGAAAGTATTTGTGATTAATACTTGCCTTAGTGACATAACAATACGTGTAATGTTACTGAGGTATACAGTATGAGTAATAATTAATTGGTACTCATAAGTCCGTAGATTACTGCTTCAAAGTACTGTGCAGTAAGTCAACATGTGCATTATCTATCTATCTATCTATCTATCTATCTATCTATCTATCTATCTATCTATCTATCTATCTATCTATCTATCTATCTATCTATCTATCTATCCACCAATCTATCCATCCACCAATCTATCTATCTATCTATCTATCTATCTTTCCAATCTCTGTCTGTCTGTCTCTATATCTATCTATTTTGGGTGTACTTTACATTTACACAATGATTGTTCAACTTTGCTCTCATTGAGTATAAGGGTCTTTTATATTGGTGTAGATAAATAGACCAATCCATGGCATCTTCCACCTCCGAAGAGGAATTCATTAGTCTCATCAGCCACTGTTTGCCTGTGACTACAAATGTTTAGCTAGCATTGATAAAATTAATGGAATAAATACAACACACCCTGTAAATGTAAACTTACCTGATCTTCAAATCGATGCCTTTCCTTTTCCAACTCATCTATTCCGGTGAATACAATTATCATAAATGACGACAGATTGGCGCCGAAAATGTCTTTCAGGGCCAGGTATACCTGTAAAATAGATATGAAGTATTTATAAGCGGATTAAAGTTCGTAAATGAAATTACTAACATCATCTGTTTAGTTTATAATAATTATTGTATCTTTAAAATGAAGAGATTGAGGAAAATTACTTTTATAATAATTATTGAATCTTTGAAAATATATATATTATCAATGCTAAATCACACGAACATTATACTCTTCCTCTGTAAAACGCCGATCACAGCGAAGCACAAGCAACATGGCGTGAGGTCCAGGATGCATGGCAAACATGGCCTGTTTGATTTTCTCGGCCAAAATTTTGTCCTCTCCATCGGTATCAGCAAGGCCCGGCGTGTCCATTATCTATGATGATATTTCACAGAAAGTTACGACAATTCATTTAATATTTGCTTCTCTGTTGGTTATGGATCCGTACGTGAACTGTGAGGATAATTTGCTGTAGACTATGAGCAAAAAATAGAGTTAGCAAAGTGACAACCCCCCCCCCACACACACACACACACACCCCGACATAAACTTTGAAATATAAAAATAAGAAGCAAATATTCTGTAATAAGAATTACACTAAATATGAGAGTCCAGCAGAACTAAAATGTAAAAGAACAAAGAACATTATGAAAATGAAAGTAATAGTACAAAATTTGCAGCCATATGTACAAATTTATTTATCTACAAATATGTTCAGAAGACTTTGAATAAAATATGTATCCATTATTACACTAACGTATCGCTTACTTTTCATTTGAATGATATATTTTTTTTAATCTTTAACGTCTCTACCGACATAGATCCTGCAATGTGACATATCAGTATAAGGATTAGTGTTACTCAATTTTCTCCTATATATTCAGATTTTGGGTCGCATGAGCGTGCAAGCACGTGTGAATGTGTGCGAAGTTGAGTGCCATTGTGTGACTTGCTATAACTATGATCATTACTTGTATCCTTAAATTATTTCTTTCCACGTGATGAAATTGTCCGACTTTCGTTTCGGAGTTCATGCCGACTTTTGCTTTGAAGACCGCCTTCCCAGCTATTGTATTTCCTGTGGCGCTTTTACCACTTCCGGTTTTTCCAATGAGCACGAGCCGGCAAGAGCCATCTGGAAATGGCTCCTTGCAGTCTGAGACATATCACGGTGACAAACACAAATAACATTCTGACGGAATGCTGAATGAATGCATGATGGATGAAGTAGATTATTAATAGATTGAGTGAAAGGTGAATACTGTAACAGTGGAAGTAATCATGGTGATTAGATGTGAACGTTTGTATTACAATATATTATACTATATATTTGTGATTATGAGGATTATGAGTGTGTATGTATGTGTATATATGTGTTAAAGTGCAGGTGAATTAGTATAATTTTCATGTTTGCAGGGAATTCTATTTGTAATAGTTTTAATATTTGCCTTCATCTTTTCAAGGAAATAGATTTTGTAGTTAACGTACGTGTTTGTAGCTTTGTCCCCGCCATTTTCAGGTTCTGGTAAAATCTAAAAAATAAAAAAAATATAAACCAGCTGGATGAATTTGTATAAAAGCATTTAATAAACTGTTTATTATTGGATCAAACTTATTGCTTATATCATAAAATGTGTATATACACAGGAATGTAGGAAGGAAGGAAGGAAGGAAGGATCAATCAATTAAACATTAATCTCCCAATCCATTGGCATGTTCAAGAATCAACATTATAAATGAATAATTTCTTTACATCGATAAAAGTTATAACAACGTATCTCCTAATAATATATTGAAAGTGGCAAAGTGTACACATATCATATATTGAAATGGTATACAGTGTACAGTAGCTAATCACATACTTAGAACGACCTGAGTGACGTCTTAAATGATACATGTTATTTATTTCTTTGTGCAGATGACGTTGTTTAAATAATTATAATTAAGATAAATTGAGAGAAACGTTAAGTATATTTAATTATTTTAATATTTCAAAATATTTTTGTAAACACTTGCTTTTAAAATAGCAATAATAATTACTCGCAATTTTCGAATTTCACTCACTGAAAGAAAATAGAACACGACGCTACGCTTTAAAGCAGTAATTGTAATTATATAAATAAAATATTCTAATTCGAAGTAGTTTTGTAAATGATAATTGTAGTTATATACACAAGATATTCTAATTCCATATAGTTCTGTAAATGATAAATGTAGTTATATACATAAGATATTCTAATATCAGGTAGTGTTGTAAACGATAATTATAGTTATATAAATAAGATAATCTTCTTCAATGCAGTACAGTAATCGATAGATAAATAAATGTTTCATATGGCAAAGGGATTACAAACATTATACCCATCAAGCTTAGGAAAATGACGTCAGATCAGAATACATTAACATATATTGAAGAGTAACAGAAAAAAAAAATGTACTTAACATTATTTAATTTATTACTAAGCTTATATAAACTCCACTGACATTAATTAAATGTACCGCATTTTTAGTTAAAACCGCCATTCTATCTGTGAAAATAAACTCATTTAGGTGACAGTCTTAAATTTTGTTTCGACATGTTGCATTGCAATACTTTTACTGAGAAACCTAAATATGGAAGTACAGAAGATAAATTAGTTCTGTACTTGTCATGTTCAATATATTCATAGTAGTAAATATTGAAGTACAGAAGGGATTTATAATTTAGTTCTATATTTGTCATGTTCAATATATACATAGTAATAAATATGGAAGTACAGAAGAGATTTATAATTTTGTTCTATATTTGTCATGTTCAATATATTTATAGTGAATACATCACAAGGAGTAAAATCTAAAACCGCTTTTATTAACTCAAATCTAGCCGAGAGTGTAGCGAAGATCATATTAATGTAAGATTAGAAAAACGCATTACTTACTTAGTGCAGTTTTGAGAGAAAATCGAATCAGTTCAAATTGTTAAATATACGTAATAATTATTCGATAGTACACATTCACATTCAGCGTATTAATATCGTAAAATGAAGTTGGAAATTGTTTAAATGTGGTAAGTTATGCCATATAACATCCTTTCTATCTCTGAACAGTTCACTCTCTTTCTCGCTTGTCACACGTAGGCACAAAGTTCTCGCGTGAAATGAAATTTTCTATGGTCTATAATCATAAAGATATCAGACTTAAAAGATATATGGTCTCTGTATATCATGTACGTACACACTCATACACATAAATCTATTCGTACTCACACAGGCACACAGAGTAAACACATCTTACAAGCGGAATATCGATTGTTGAAAGCCTTCCTGAATCAAGTCAGTCCAAGGAGTCGTGTATAAAGTCCCACTAAATTACCTTCAGGAATGAGAAACTGATAGTAGATATTAATTCACAGTGCTCTCTACAGTGATTTAGAGTGTCATAAATTGCCACGAACACAGAAACACATGCTCACAGTTACAAGATCTTGTACGTATCGATACGAAAATGCAATAAATACAATTTATGTTACTTTCTATTTTTTTTTTGTCAGCGTTTCATTTCGGTCATGTCAGTAAGTGTTTTTTACGGAATGCTATATATCACTGTGATAGTTATTAACTTGCAAATTTATACAATACATAAATTTATCAATAGAAAAATTTACTGTTAATAGTACACAAATTTATCAATAGAAATTTTTACTGTTAATAGTACACACATTAATCTTAATCCAAACCGTTTATTGAGAATGGATTAATTAACTTTAAAATATTTTTTAGATAGTAACTATTTCGCCATGCTTTAAAATTTATAGTTGCTTTTATGTTTGTTATGTAGAGCTACATCAGGGGTGGACAACTCGCCACAATGTGGAGTAAGTTCTTGAGAAAGAGTATCCTATCATGCACTAAACTAAAAGGATAAATAGAATGCACCACACACACACACACACACACACACACACACACACACACACACACACACACACACACACACACACACACACACACACACACACAGAGGCACACACACACACACACTCACACACACACACACACGCACACGCACACACACCAACACACCCGCACACAAAAACACGCACACACAAACACACACACACACATACACGCACACACCAAATAACAAAACATTTGCTATAGGAATCTAATAAATATAAACCCATACGTATTTCACATACACACAAACAAATCAAATAAATAAACGTGTTGCCGATATATAAAACTAACTCATTTATGCACACTAGGAATTATAAAAGAAACTAGCACCAGCAACCTCCCAAATAATAAAACAAAACAAAACAAAATAAACTCTTGAACAATTTCACCCCATGAATACAGTTAAGATCTAAATGTTAACGGCCAACTTTAACAATAGAATAAGCATACTGAACAATTAACTCGCCCACAAAACATAATAATATACTCAATCAGCACTATACATGATGAAAGCTACAAGAAGAGACGACACAATAAAAGATGATTACATCCACAAAAAGAGACGACACAATAATAGATGATGAAAGCTACAAGAAGAGACGACACAATAAAAGATGATTACATCCACAAAAAGAGACGACACAATAATAGATGATGAAAGCTACAAGAGATGACAAAATAGCAGGTGATAACAACCACAAGAGACACAATAACAGATGTAAACATTCACAGCAAGAGGCGACACAATAACAGATAACACTCACAACAAGAAATATAAAAAAAATAGCAACAAGAGACGACACAAAAACAGATGAAGACATTCGCAACAAAAGACTTCAGAACAACAGATGTGTGGTACGTTTATTTACCTCTTATAAAAGAGTTTCTTTCCACCACTTTTCAACACTTTCTGAGAATATATTCGAGTCCCCATCTCACCCCCACCTCCATCTATAGCACGCCGTCACGTAAGGTTTGTAGGGGCAGAAAGCAGCCCCAGTATTTACGTCATGCTTTGATAACTAATAATTGGTGCAATTAGATTTACCTACTTTGATTAATTTTGTTTAATTACAGTTAAAATGTGCGTATTGTGTTATGTTTAGATACGTATTTAATACTGTGCACAATTTAGCTTTAGAAGCAATACTTTGCTGTCATATAATTTAAAGATGTAAGTATAAAAATCTGAAAACTATTCCTGTACATTTTAGAAAACATGTCACTTAAAAAATTATTAAGATACTCTATTACAATATGTCAATTATATAATCATGCTCTTAAAAACCTAATAATATATTGCATCAGTTAGTTAAACCTTGTCTAAATGTGTAAAGTCGAGGATGCGAGCCCTCCCTCACCTAAATGACCAAGGCACAAATTGCAATGTACAATCGCTCCGGTCGGTGAAGGAAGTATAAAGAAATGCGGATGGATTTCGCTGTGTCAACCAGACGCATCAGGGCCAGTCCCATGGGTTTCTAACTCACTGCACACACAAACACACACACACACACACACACACACACACACACACACACACACACACACACACACACACACACACACACACACTAATGTGTGCCTACATATCACACAGGCATTCTCACACATCTTATGTGTATATGTAACTAGTCCATAACTTAATAGCCTATTTTGCAAATACTCCTGGGTATTATCACTTTAAATACTATAATGCTTTTGAATATCTTTTGAAATAATAAATTTAATTTAATTTAAGTTTGAAATGAGCTATTGGAGTAGTATGTGTTTCATTGATGACTGATGAAAATGATTGTTTTCAAGATTACTAGCAAGTGTTAGTTATGCATTCGTGTTAGTGAATGGATGGCTATATTTAATATATGCAAATAAAATTCATGATTTTGTTTGTAGAGTTTATTGTTTTGGCTACTGTGTGTATGTGTGTGTGTGTGTGTGTGTGTGTGTGTGTGTGTGTGTGTGTGTGTGTGTGTGTGTGTGTGTGTGTGTGTGTGCGTGTGTGTGTGTGCGTGCGTGTGTGTGTGTATGCGTGCGTGCGTGTGTATGATGGGGGATTTTCAGACCCAACCCCTTCAGAGACAGTATCTGACTGTTAGATGTGGGGAGTTGTGACACAGTGGTATATCCGACTCCAAAAATTCTTGTAATCTCATTCCATCTGAGGGAAGTACATGTATTTGTATCTGTTTACAAGATACATTTTGTGTGCTTAAAGACTCGTGTCTTTATAAGTTTTCCACCTGGAGTTGCGTGCCTTCTAGACACACGTGTGGTTGGGTATATGAGCGTGCATTGCGAACTATGCAGTATGCAGTTTCGTGTGTGTGTGTGTGTGTGTGTGTGTGTGTGTGTGTGTGTGTGTGGTGTGTGTGTGTGTGCTTGATACAACAAAGGTGTACATCAGATTATGTGTCAGCCGCCATGGGTCTAGATGCAGCAAACCATATCTGAAAAAGGCTGAAATCTCACTATTTTCATAAATCTAATTTTGTTTCATGACGTACAGAGTTAGTTTGGTGTTATGATTCTTGACCCTAGATTGCTTAGTAGGTGATTTCACGAACTTGATCACGTGTTCATAATGAAGATCGATTGATAAGATGAATGCATTATGAAGAAAATGTCTACTTCCTCTTTGTGTATCGTTAATACTTCTGTCAGTACAATCTTGTGCTTACATATTACGTGTACCCGTAACTGACCTAGTAACACGTCACATAGAGCAGCTTTCAATAAACTTATGTCGTAATTTTGCAATGTCTGCGCTTGTTAAGTGGATGGGTTCTCATGTGACAGGGAGATTTAATGGTGATATATATCTTGAGTTATAGTCATGTATGTGTTTGTGGAAACAAGTGCATACTTTGGCAATAACCAGTAATAAGCTAATTTAGCTCTTTCCAGACGCGTTCAGTTTCGTGCCAACTTTTGATCATACATTAAAATATTTTTTCATCAGCAATGATAACTTCCAGAAAACGAACGTTTATACCCTGAGTAAGTTTATTAAGAAATAATTGAGTAAGTATGCACAATTTCTATTATTTTGCCATTATTGCTTTCGTTCGTTCGACCTTTCAACTAGAAATTATTCACTTTGGACGTAATCACGGTAATTAACAAGTTACGTTTCACTTTGGACGTAATCAAGGTAATTAACTATTTACGTTTCACTATGCAATGTTCCATAAGAGTTATATACGAATAAATTGAGCAAATACGTCACACTTTACATGTTATCTTACGTCTGTAACAATTTTGCTTACCTCTACAGCTACCTGCTTGTCACTTCCTTTAAGTACTAACTTACCGGACAATAGTCCTGCACTTATATTTATGAAGATTTAGTGGCTGAATGGATGGAGAGAATAAATGTATGTCTGTGTGTGCCTTAGTTACCCGTGATTGTGCTTTCTGCTGAGTTTTATATTAGATGTAACTCGTAACTCGCACTCTTGCATGTAACTATAATTTTGCATGTGCTTTATCTTGTGTATTTGCGTTTATATGAGTACTCATACTTTTGTTTTGTGAATGTATATACACGAGTGCTTTTTGTTCATGATTAGTTGATGTATATTGTAATCAACATTGATTAGTCTTGTATATTTCAGATTTATTCTATTCACTAGTCTATCATTATATTCTATTATACTAATACTGTGCATTTCTTTCTAATTAACGTTATTTTTGGAAGTCCTAATGGTCACGATAATTATATCTCTATTCAATGCAAATCATTTCACTAAATACCTTATAGTCTTCATAATAAGGACATAAAGAGTTATAATTAATTAAACAAGTAATTACAAAATATAATAATGATAATTTTGAATATAATGATGATGATGATAATGACGACTTATTTTGTCCATGAAACCCTTTATGTCTTCAAACAAGCGTATATTTCTTCTGTTTCAACAGTTTATTTTTATGTCTGCAATATCTGTGTTGTTGCATGTGAGGGTGGTTTTCCAGTTTTTCATTGACTCCTGAATTAGGTTCTGTATTGATGGCGCTATTATGTGCACTTTCAATGTTTCAACTATCCATGAATGTGGAACTGAGTCATAGGCTTTTTGATAGTCAATCAATATCATTGCAAGATTAGTAGTAGTAGTAGTAGTAGTAGTAGTAGTATGCATTACTGACAATTATATAATAACTCATTATTTTCCAAAATTCATTTTCGTATATTATTTTATGCAGGGAACATGTACAAATAAATTATAGTGCAATCAGTTCCACAATTCTGTTCGACATGGCCAGCCCACCACTACGACCACCCAGACCACCCAGAAGTAAGATCTATAGATACGGACATCTGTATCTGAAGGGAAATCAAAACATTAATGACAAAAGAACACTTAATCAGACCTTAATTAGAACGATTTATACCTTGTATCATTTATTATGATCTCTGTTACGTATAATATTAGGAATTGTTTCTTTTGTTGTTAATGTTGGTATTGTTGTAGGCATTGATGTTGGGCAATATTATTGGTGAGTACTGTTTGATGTGCTAACCACAATATATAACTTTCCTCAACATAAGTATTTACAATTGAGTACACTTATTCACCAAAAAGCCTACATTGATCCGTTGCTATAAAATTAATCACAGTATTTTTCAAAAAGTATTAATAATGAATAAATGTACTCTAGCAAAAATACCTAATATTTTGTGTGGAATGGTTTATTATTCAAAATGTATTCTGGACTTCTGTTGAATGTCGGATGATTTTGCTATTTTTGTTTTGTTTACTTATCATCATCGTCATCATCATCATCACCATCATCATCATCATCATCATCACTATCACCATCATCATCATTATCGTCACCACCACTACCACGTTCATCATCATCGCCATAAATTTCATCACCATCACCACAGTCGTCATCATTATCAACAGAAGCAGCCACAACAACATGACCATCATAGTCGTCGTCATCGTTGTGGTTGTCGTCATTTTTATCGTCTTTTAGTAGTATTCAGCCTCTTTCCACGACTCATGTTTGTCGGTTGTGATCCAAGGTCTCGGAATCTTAGCCAAGATTCTGGGAGATCCAAGGTCTCGGAATCTTACCCAAGATTCTGGGAGATCCAAGGTCTCGGAATCTTACCCAAGATTCTGGGAGATCCAAGGTTTTACGGAGGATGTGGGCACTTCCGAGTGGAGCGAGTCTTTGGTTTCCAGGAAGTTTATTCAAATAGCCTTCCAATTCAGATGTTATGTTCCCCAAGGCTCCTATCACTATAGGTATCACTTCCGCTTTTACAGTCCACAGTTTCTGAATTTCTAATCTGAGGTCTTGGTATTTTTCTATTTTTTCTCTTTCTTTTGTTTTTATGTTTCTATCACTTGGAACAGCGATATCAATGATTGTTACTGTTCTGTTGGACTTATTGAGAACTACAATGTTTGGTCTTCGTGCAGTAATCACCCGATCTATACTTATCTCGAAGTCTTACAGTATTTGACTTCTTCTTTTTCAATGACTGCATCTGGTTTGTGCAGCCACCCTCTTATTTTTGGATTTGACTCCATAGTTCTCACAGAGATTTGTATGTATGAGATTTGACACTTCGTTGTATCTGTTGGTGTATTCATTTGAAGCCATAACCTGACATCCATATAGAATATGTTCTTTTGTCTGACCTATCTATTAGCAGAATCTGCACTTGGAATCATTTGATATTTTCCTGATTTGGGTTTTGTGTGATTTCGTATTCAGTGCTTGATCTTTTGTAGATGTTGTGAGTGTTTCTGTTGCTGCTTTCAAATGCCTATTTCAACTATCTGTATCGTGATCGTTTGTTGATATGTAATTACATGGATACGTTTTGGGTTATATCTCTTTGCTAATGCTTGTTTCGTTGTTTTCTTCCATATGTCTTGAGAGTGCTGGTGATATAGTCCACTCATCGTTATTACTTCTATAATTGGCGCATCTTAAAATGTTATTCTAGATGCCCCCCTCCAGGTCTATAGCTTCTCCTTCTATGAAACCTTTGGAATTTCCTTTGAATATTTGATTTAGTTTTCCAAAGTCAGCTTTGTATATTTTTGTTGATCTCTTGTTTGTTTGTTTGTTTATTTGTTTGTTTGTTTCTTTATTTGTTTGTTTGTTTGTTTCTTTGTTTGTTTGTTTATTTGTTGGTTTGCATGCTTATTTGTTTGCTTGTTTGTTTATTTATTTGTTCATTGTGGTCATCAGTCAGATTTCTCAATTACCTGGATATTGTTTTTGCCAGAGTTTATGTATCTCTTTTCTATATTCTCTTACTGTTGGTTGACTTTGATAATGAGAGCATTACTTGTATATTTTCCTCTTTAATCCAACTCCTCCGAGGTTTTTCTAGTGCTCATTTTCCACCAAAACTCCCCGAAACGTCATTGTCCTTGTCTTTTGAATTTGTCTTGATGTAAAATCTGTGTATTGTCACACAACTGTTTTAAATTATATTTATTAATTATTATTAGGCAAATCCTCAGTGTCTACTTTTCACCCTTGGAAAATAGTTTCTTTCATTGAGTTTACTTTTTTCACTGAATCGACTTACCAATTATCGGCTCTTCATTATTTGTCAAATTTAAGCCCCACACATATACACCACTCACACACACACACACACACACACACACACACACACACACACACACACACACACACACACACTCACACACACACTCACACACACATGCACCACACACATGCACCACACACACACACACACACACACACACATACACACACACTCACACACACACTCTCACTCACACACACACACACACACTCACACACATATACACACTCTCACATACACGCTCACACACATACACACACATACACACTCACACACTCACACACACTCAAGCACACACACACACACACACACACACACACACACACACACACACACACACACACACCCCAAATGCTGTTATATTTTTGTTTTTATTTCCAAACTGTACCATTTTTTTCTAGTACTCAACTGTCCTTTTTAAAAGCTTTCTTAGCAGCCTTTTCATTGATGTCATTTTGTAAATGAATGCACTTAGGTGTACACTCATCATGTTTCTGTTGTAAAACTTGAAGACTGTATAACACATGATCCAGTTATATTTTAAATACTTTGTTGTGTCCGAAAATATAGATTCTGACGTATTTCCTGACATGTGCTGTCGGTTGATCCTTATTGGGAAAACCGGAAGTGGAAAAAGCGCTACAGGAAATACAATCCTGGGCAAGAACACTTTTACATCACGGACAGGAATAAATTCTACGACCAAAGAATGCAAGCTAGATATGGCGAAGAGGTTTCTGCTGGACATTCAGGTAGGACATTCAAATGCCCCCGACTTCATATTAAATAGGTACGTTCATTGGCGGTCAACGTCATAATATACAGGCATGTTCAATGGTGATCAAATTCATAACAGATATGTTGAATGGTGATAGACTTCATAATAAAGAGAATGTTCAATGCGACCAACTTTATAATAGACATACATATCAAATGGCTATTGACTCCATAATAAATAAGTATGGTCTTTGGTGATCAAAGTCATAACAAACAGGCATGTTCTTTAACGTTTAGTCTCAATACCAATATAGCATGCCCATAATGGCTAGACCCAAAAGAAATAAAGAAAGCTAAACTCAATAGTAATACAGCTGGACCTACAACGGCTAGGCCAAACTCCAATACGGCTAAAACCTAACGGCAAGGTTCAATGGCAGTACACAGCTAGGCCCATACCGGCTAGACTCAATAACAAGATGATCAGATCAACAATGGTTATGTTAGTTAGCGAAGGTCACTAGACAAACATCACTGATTTCACCAGTGATGTTACATTTCTAAATGTAACTATAATAACCTCACCCGTGCTTTTACATTTATCTGACTAGTAGGTATGGCTTCACCAGTGATGTTACATTTCTCTAGACTAGTATGTCTGACTTCACCAGTGATGTTACATTTCTCTAGGTTAGTATGTCTGACTTCATCAGTGATGTTACATTTCTCTAGACTAGTATGTCTGACTTCACCAGTGATGTTACATTTCTCTAGGTTAGTATAATAACCTCACCCGTGATTTTACATTTCTCTAGACTAGTATGTCTGACGTCACCCATAGTGACAATCCTTTCTTACATTTGCGCTACCCGTGTGCCACTTACCTTTTCCGTGTCAGTTAGTTTGCAGTTATGCAAAATATCGACAATCCAGATCCAATAAAGCGTTTGTCTGCAGTTACAACCCAGGTGGAGCTCAAGACGTACTCACCTGTATACGAGAACAGGGTCTGTCATCGGTACCCTAATTCCATCCCCACCCCTGGATAACACGAAACATTGTATATTTTGCTATTTACAAACTTCATTTCGTAGTTATTCGCTTTTCATGTGCTCTTGTATTCGTTAGGCGAGGTTGTTGGCAGATAGTTTATATCTTGTACCATTCTATCTACATAAAGTGAATGTAATGTGTTCTATTCTAAAATCATGTTCCTATGGTCTATTTCTGACGTACGCTATTAGCACGCCCCTTGTAGCGTGTCGGTTCTTCGATAATTATGACATCCACCGACGAGTCTCAAATGTCCAGTAGAGGCAAAGATAATATTATCTTATTTTTGCATCTTCATCCCGGCTTACTGTGTTTATGTACTTATGCAAACAATCGTACATAGCAGGAAGTGATTATTGTGTCTGAATTGAAAGTAAACGTACATAGAAGGAAGTGATTGATTATTGTGTCTGAATTTAAAGTAAACGTACATAGCAGGAAGTGATTATTGTGTCTGAATTGAAAGTAAACGTACGTCCGTGGCAGGTTATGGATACTCCTGGACTGTCAGACACTGAAGGACATGACAAAATTGTTGGTGACCTGATCATAAGGTCACTGTGTGCGGTGCATCCTGGGCCGCATGCCGTGTTGCTTGTGTTGCGCTGTGATAGTCGCTTTACACCCGAGGAATATAAGGTTCAGAATTCAGTTTTAAGTTGAGCATTAAATAAAATAACTAGATAGATAAATAGACAGACAGACAGGCAAATAGATAGATAGATAGATAGATAGATTAGATAGATAGATAGATAGATTAGATAGATAGATTAGATAGATAGATAGATAGATAGATAGATAGATAGATAGACAGAGGGATTGGTTAATTAATTGATTGAAGAAAGAGAGAGAGAAGGGTCATTAGAATAATTTAAAAATCGAGGGATAATAAAATATATTCATAGAATTAAAAGGAATCTAAACACACACATGGATAAGTGGATGTATAAATGAATATATATGGCTAGATACATAGAGAGACAGACAGATAAAGAAACAGTTATACAGATTGAAAAACAGAGAGAGAACGAGGGTTACTGTTTTTTTCTTCCCTTACTTGATCAGGTATATCAGTTGTTGAAAAGCATTTTTGGGAACCAATTACCGTCGTACACAATCATCATTTTTGTCGGGAAAGACAAGTTGGACACGGATGGTATTAAATTTGAAGACCAGGTATCTCTCTCATTTCAATTGTATAAAGCCACTCTTCACCCAACACGCTCGCTAGTTTTGCTCTCTCAACAATTTCAGTACAATTAAACAATTACATTTTTGTGTCCCATTATGAAAATGTTAATTATCTTAGACATACCTAAATTCTTTCCATATAAATCTTATGTCAGAGAATACCATTTGCAGTGGATTATTGTGATACAAAAAGAATTAATTCAATTTCTATTTAAAGTGCATCTCAAATGAATATCTCCCAAAATGTTTTCCATTCGTCATCTTATTCTCATGTACATTTTTGATAATTACAAATTGAATATTTCTAATTTGCTATGTATTGTATATATATTAAATTATTAAAAATATAAAATTGGTTACTTTTATTTTTCTCTGACCTGATTTTAGCTTACGGATTGCCCTTCGAGTCTCCGGGCATTACTTGGCGAAATGAACAACCGTTATATCCTTTTCGACAATCGGACCTCCAGCCGACAAAAGTCGGAAGAGCAAGTAGAACACCTGATACTCATTGTGAAACACCTTGTCAGACAAAATGGCAATCAATGCTTTAAGCACCATATGTACGACACAGTAAAGGTCACCATGGATGCCATGATGCAGGTGGAGGGGCAGAAATCTGAGCCAAGATCCATCCCTAGCCAGGGCATAAGCAGTAGTCAGGAAGGTGAAACTGGACCAGTAACCATGGAGAGAGAAGCCCGATTGCGCGAGCTTGACGAATTACGTCGATTGAGGAAAGGTGATGAAGAGAAAAACGTTCAAGTTCTTAAAGAGCGCCTTGACGCCAAAAACATTGATTTTGAGAATTGGACAGCTTTGAAGCAGAAAATCGTCAATCATCCGGAAGAACTAATGCCGTATCAGCACACATTACTCGAAGAGTCCGGAAAATCAGCCTGGAAAAGGTTCAAAGAGAAAATGACTTTTCATTCTGTCAGACGTATTGATCCTTGTAGTGTTATGTGAATTCAGCACTTTATGATTGCACATATTGATCATGATTTAGTTTGACTAAGTAACGAGTACACATATTGATCATGATTTAGTTTGACTAAGTCATGAGTGCACACATTACTCATGATATAGTTTAAGTAATGAGTGAAGACATTCATTATTATTTAGTTTGGCTAATTAATACGTTCAAATGCAGACTGTTTCAGTCAGTAATGTTTACCTTTATTAAGTGTTGGAAATTATCCTCTATGACAGTATAATAAAGATACGTGATGTCGCTGAAGTAAATGATCGTCTATGACAGTATAATAAACATACGTGATGTCGCTGAATTATTTAGATCCTCTTTGACAGTATAAGAAATATACGTGATGTTGCTGAATTATTTAGATCCTCTATGACAGTATAAGAAACATACGTGATGTCGCTGAATTATTTAGATCCTCTATGACAGTATAAGAAATATACGTGATGTTGCTGAATTATTTAGATCCTCTATGACAGTATAAGAAACATACGTGATGTTGCTGAATTATTTAGATCCTCTATGACAGTATAAGAAACATACGTGATGTCGCTGAAGTAAATGATGAGTTGAAATAAAGACTTGTTTCAGTTTTTCCTATTTGCCTTTTGTAAATGTAGAAGAAATGCATTAATACACAATAGTGATGCAGTTTTATTCCTGCTCATTAGAACACAGATTTGTTTCAATCTTAATGGTCAGTATATGTATTAGAACATGTTCTGCCTTTACACAATGTTCTATTATGAAAGCAAACTAAGCATTACTAAACTGTTGAGGAGGAATATAGATTTGTTTCAGTCTTCAAAGTCAATAAATTCCTTAAAGTCAGTAAGTGTCTTAAGTCAGTGTCTTAGTCAGAAAGTGTCCTAAGTCAGTGTCTTTAGTCAGTAAATGTCTTAAAGTCAGTAAGTGTCTTAAGTCAGTGCCTTAAAGTCAGAACATGTCTTAAATCAGTGTCTTAAGTCGCTAAGTGTCTTAAAGTCAGTAAGTATTTTACAGTTCGCCTTGTATTAAATTTACGAGATGTTTTTCTAAGAACTCAATTGAATTTACTGTTACTTTTTTTTAATAATATTTTAAAATCTACATGAATATTGTTTATATCGATACAGAATCGTATACTTAAATAGATAAACATAAATATCAACATCACCCATTCAAAATGTTTAGAAATCAGTTTATTACAGAAAATAGTGCCTTATTTCATAAAATAGTTTGTTGGTAATTTACAGACATATAAGACGTACTCTTATTGCGCTACGATTACATTTAGAATGTGAAATACGGCATATATCAGTCACCAGACGAGCTTACACGCAATAGATTACATTTAGTATGTGAAATACGGCATATATCAGTCACCAGACGAGCTTACACGCAATAGATTACATTTAGTATGTGAAATACGGCATATATCAGTCACCAGACGAGCTTACACGCAATAGATTACATTTAGTATATGAAATACAGCATATATCAGAAATGAAATTCACCAGACGAGCGTGAACGCAATAGATTAAGTAACAGTCCCAGTATAAAACAAATCATATTTCATCATGGAAATAAAAACGGGAGACAGGGCAATCATTTGTTTTTGCTCTAGTCGACTCATTGTTATTTTAACGGACTCTTCCTTTAAACATAAACGACTTTCAGACTTAGTGCGATGTCCAGCTGTGAATCATGGCTACGGAAGCGTAATAAACAGTAGATGTTTCCTAAGAGAAATTATATGTAAGTAGTAATCTTTAGCTCACTATTAATTTTAGATGTTTCCTAAGAGAAATTATATGTAAGTAGTAATCTTTAGCTCACTATTAATTTTAGATGTTTCCTAAGAGAAATTATATGTAAGTAGTAATCTTTAGCTCACTATTAATTTTAGATGTTTCCTAAGAGAAATTATATGTAAGTAGTAATCTTTAGCTCACTATTAATTTTAGATGTTTCCTAAGAAAAATTATATGTAAGTAGTAATCTTTAGCTCACTATTAATTTTAGATGTTTCCTAAGAAAAATTATATGTAAGTAGTAATCTTTAGCTCACTATTAATTTTAGATGTTTCCTAAGAGAAATTATATGTAAGTAGTAATCTTTAGCTCACTATTAATTTTAGATGTTTCCTAAGAAAAATTATATCTAAGTAGTAATCTTTAGCTCACTATTAATTTTAGATGTTTCCTAAGAAAAATTATATGTAAGTAGTAATCTTTAGCTCACTATTAATTTTAGATGTTCAAAGAGACAACTTTTACAATATTTATTAAAATAAGTCAGTTAATGGCTGTGAAAGTTTTTGTCGACACTTGGGTTTGAGAGTGACCTCGTGAATAATCAATAATCGTCAAATGTGCAAATAATTATTTTCCTCGGGTTTCGAGTCCTAAAAGTATGGCAAATTATATTTTTCGCTCTATTTGTCCTTTCATATCTCTCTCTCTCTCTCTCTCTCTCTCTCTCTCTCTCTCTCTCTCTCTCTCTCTCTCTCTCTCTCTCTTTCTCTCTTTCTCTCTTTTAACTTACTATCACTTCTTCTGTTAATTTATTTGTCTCCCTCCCAATCTCTCTATCTCATTATCTCTTCCCTGTATTATTTTGCATGTTGTGTTATCATTATTAACTGGCGATTTAAATGCAATGAAATAATTCTATTGAAAAATGAACTATACGTTCACCATATTAAAAGAAAATGAATGTATTCAATTAGACATGAGAAGGAAAGAAATTACATTTAAAATGCACTGTATTCAATTAGACATGAGAAGGAAAGAAATTACATTTAAAATGCACTGTATTGATACAGTAAATAAATGAAATGGGTTTCTTGTAAGGACAATGTATGGATGGAGAATGACGTTTATATAACGTATACGTCTTGCAGGACATAATATTATGAATATATATATATATATATATATATATATATATATATATATATATATATATATATATATATATATATATAGTTTTAAAGGTAAGACAAATATAATAGAACTTCTAACACAACCACAACTATTACAAATACAAATCAGTTTCCAAATTCACTGACAAAGTACCCTCCTCCCCGCAAACAATGAAATAGAATGGCTAGTCGTGGGAAATTAATTGTCTGGGCAACTAAACTCTCATCATGAAAATAAAAGTATCCAATCCAGGGCTAGGCAATCACGCATCTCCTTTTAAGATTTTCAATATCCTTGAACGCATTTCTTAACCTAGTCAGTTGCTGGCTTTGCTCGTCAGCAAGCCGGGATTCAACCTCACGTTTCTCGTCATCAAGCCGGGATTCAACCTCACGTTGCTCGCCAGCAAGCCGGGATTCAACCTCACGTTTCTCGCCATCAAGCCGGGATTCAACCTCACGTTGCTCGCCAGCAAGCCGGGATTCAACCTCACGTTGCTCGCCATCAAGCCGGGATTCAGCCTCACGTCGCTCGTCAGCAAGCCGGGTTTCAACCTCACGTGAAGCATCACAACACCACCACCGGTAAAAAAGAAAACGCGTGCGGTGAAGCAAGCCAAGCCAAACACAGTGCCGAATGACGGATCTGATGATCATATCACAATCCAATACGATAAATATGATAGACAGGTCTATATGCAGAGGTCACGATTCCAATGCAAAACTCAGTCAGAGGACAACACCTTCTCTATCCATACCCCACCAGCACTCGTGCTGACATTTTGCCACCCACTGTGGAACTCACTAGTGTATGAATTGGGAGATAATGCCCGGTCATTAACCAATTGCTTCTTCTTAAATGGGACCTAAATATCATAAGTCTTGTTTAATGAGTGTGTGTGTGTGTGTGTGTGTGTGTGTGTGTGTGTGTGTGAGTGTGTGTGTGCGTGTGTATGCGTGTGTTTCCAGTTTAGGTACTTAAAAGATGAAGTGAAATGTGACTTCTCGTTGTACTTTATGTTGTACATAAATATTGCTTGTACCTTACACTGTCCTCCAAAGTTCTGTTTAACATTGTTGTACATAAATATTGTTTGTACCTTACACTGTCCTCCAAAGTGGACTGTTCTGTTTAACATTGTTGTACATAAATATTGCTTGTACCTTACACTGTCCTCCAAAGTTCTGTTTAACATTGTAACTGTGCCATACAGTGATGTGCCTCATCTCAGCCCAGAGTTTCCCCAAACTAGTTACCTAAAGTAACGATCCAAACTAGTTACCTAAAGTAACGATCTAAACTAGTTACCTAAAGTAACGATCCAAACTAGTTACCTAAAGTAACGATCCAAACTAGTTACCTAAAGTAACGATATGGAAAACCACCAAAATACCAAGAACGTTAACCAGTTGAAATAAAATAACAGACATATTTATTAAACATGTCCACCACCCACCAACTATCATACCAATCCAACAAGTCGAAGCAATAAGTGCAGAGAAAATAAATTAAAATATCAAGAAAACAATCAAATAACAATGTAACTTATCTGCGACAGAACAAGCATTATACAGTAGACCCCCCCACTCCCTCAAACAACCTTTAAAACTCGAATACACTCAAATCCACAGCACACAATCGGCCTCCGTCGGAACAACTCGCCATAAATTAACTGAATGCCAGTTGAACTAAATATCAAATAAGTAGGTCAACATCGCAGATCTGAAATATATGGTCTACCCACTCTACCGCAATGTGTCGTGCTAAATTTAGAAACAAAGGCTGGGTGTCATTTATCCACCTCTAGCACGATTTAACAGAAGATATCAAGCGACAATTTTATTTTCGAAAAGTGTTCAACAGAATTGTCCAGTGACTGATATTTAAGTTGTTCCTGGTTGCAGGACGTTTATTCTGGACTCAGGAACAATATAAAGACATTCTTCTGGTTATTTTGTAGTGTCTGCCTATTCAAGTAAAATAGTAGCATATAATTATATTATCTAGATATGTGTAAAATATTAATTCATATTATCTATTTGTGTGTAGCATATGCTTATTATATTATTTAGATATATGCATAATAGTTTAATTGTATTGTGCAGATATATGTAAAATGTAATACGTGTATTATCTAGATGTGTGTAAGATTAATAATTATGTAATTTAGGTGTGCGTAAAAAATAATAATTAATAATTACAAAAAATAATTATTATATTATCTAGATGTGTGAAAGATTTCATAATCATATAATCTTGTAAGGTGTAAAATTTAGGAAGTATATACAGTAGACGCATGTAAAATTTAATAATTATTTTTTTCGAGACGTGTAAAATTTAATAATTATTTTAAGGAGACGTGTGTAAAACTTAATAATTAAATTATCGTGATTTGTGTAAAGTTTATTAATTATACTATCTACATGTGTGTAAAATTAAATACATTTATTATCTAAATGTGTGTTAAGTGTAATAATTGTATTATCAAGATGAACATAAAATTTAATAATTGTGTTTTAGAGATGACTGTAAAATTAAACAAAAATATATGATCGAGATAAGTGTAAAGTTTAATAATTATATTATTTAGATATTATTATATTCAGAGTGCGTTCAAAACGCACCTGAGTAGGAACATGATACTCAAAAGTAAACTTCATCATGGTAATAACCTATATATAGTTTAATGAAAGACCAATGCTAATCAATATCATCTAACACAATATTGCTATTAATAAGTAAATGCCTATCTTTAGCCCTTTAAATCGTATGCCAAATAAACCGCACACAGCCAATCACAAATAAGAACTTAGCGCTAGATAAGTATTTTTCTTTATGTATTGACCTTTAATTTTCAGTTATGATTTATGGCATTATACTCTGTGGGTATTGACGTCATAGTACTGGTTTAACCGCTCAATAATAAAGTGGTAGTGGTTTTGGTCAATAAATAAGAAACACACTCTTTGGTTATTTATGTCTAGTTAGACTCAATTGACTTAAGATTAATTTGATAGAATAAACACGATGCACAACCTCACCTTATGTAAATACATTTACTGTCATCATATCGTGTAGATGATGACAACTAAAAGAGGTATTTCAGTGCTCAAGTATTAGTAACTAATAATGTTATTCTTGTCACTTAATCATTCTTTGAAACTTAAGAAGCTCCTCATTGTCTCCAAATCCTTTAACAAAGCTTTTGCAAGAATATTAATGGATCCATTACATAAAGTTAACACATTATACTCGAGGATTTTGCTGGAAAATGATCACCTACCAAAACAGTGTTACAATAGTTTCCGTGTGTGTGTGTGTGTGTGTGTGTGTGTGTGTGTGTGTGTGTGTGCGTGCGTGCGTGCGTGCGTGCGTGTGTGTGTGTGTGTGCGTGTGTGTTCATTAAACTGAAAAGGTGTTTTAAATCGCGTTTCCTGATGAGGAAACAATTTATGACAAGATGGCTTTTGTTTCTTCTTTCACGCGGTAAACAGCCAGAAAATGATGTGATCCAAGTCCGACAACTCCATCCGGCAAACAGACGACTGTAGGAACTGGTCTCGACGTGTATTCAGTCGGGTACAGTCAAGACACTTTCCGGAAACTCTTCTGTCTCTACCCTCATGTACTTAGTTATTAATAGTCACTGTATTCTTTCTTAATTTTCTCTTAAGCTTCTGTCATACAGGTAGACCGACCAATGAACAATTCTGAGTTAAAGGGAAACAAAAGCCGGGACTGAATTATCGGACACATCTTTGTAGAAGGCATAGAGCAATAGAATGAGAACAGGCGTATTTATAAAAGATCATAGATAGATAGATAGATAGAGGTTTGCACTGAAAAATATGTGACGTTTCAGAAACAGTTATTATAATCTGTATTATTTAAGAAAAATGGACTTAAATAAAAAGCGTATGCTATTTTGACATGATGAAACGTGCTAGGTTTTTGACAGGTTAAACTGTGTTCTGTTTCGAATTTTTGAAAAGTGCTTAGATCTGAATTTGTTGAAGTGTTTATGTCTGACGGTTTAGATATGATGTGGTGATAAGTGCACAGGCTTTAAGGAATTTGGATGGTGTAGGTTGATAGGTAAATGTTGGTATCAAGTGAAATAGCGAGACAAAGTGTCGCCCGAGCCAACTACTAAAATTACGACCTCACTCCATTTGAAGTATTTATTACACTTACAGTACTCTTACGATCATATACCTAAATTGTCACTCCATAGAAGATGTCACTGGGAAACTCTTCCTTTTTAAACCAAAACTGTTACGCCGCTTAATGGAGACAATGCACAACTTGAAGAAAACTGAAACGATCTATGAACATGAAAGACTTTAATACTATTATGTATCTGTCATGTTCATATTAAAAAATCTAAGTCCATTTTAAATAAACAAATAAACGTGTTTTCATTATTTCTATTTCGTAAAGTGGTTTAAATGTATAACAAATAAAGTCTAATAACTAACGCAGATACTGGAGGGCGATATCACAGCCATCCAATAAGTTTAAATCTTTTGAAGTTAAATGTAAATATAACATATCAACTGTCGTTGTCTTTGGAACTGGCAATATCTTTAAATGCTTTATCTTTTGTTTTCTTTTGTTGCAGCGATGTCACCAAACATTGTCCTACTCTACTTATGTGTTCTCTTATCATGCACTGGAATGCTCTTCTTTAGATAAGTCTTACTGCAAATGTTATATGCTATTTGTACACTACTTCAACAATACTGCAAATGTTATATGCTATTTGTACACTACTTCAACAATACTGCAAATGTTATATGCTATTTGTACACTACTTCAACAATACTGCAAATGTTATATGCTATTTGTACACTACTTCAACAATACTGCAAATGTTATATGCTATTTGTACACTACTTCAACAATACTGCAAATGTTATATGCTATTTGTACACTACTTCAACAATACTGCAAATGTTATATGCTATTTGTACACTACTTCAACAATACTGCAAATGCTATATGCTATTTTTACCTACTTCAACAAACTTAGAAATGAATTACAATAATGCACATGATTTAGTACTCTTCAAAGATGCAGAATGTGCGTGAATTTAGAATAGTAGATTTATTATTGGTTACCATGAAGAAAAACACTTTCCTCTCTCGCAAGAACACACACACACACACACACACACACACACACACACACACACACAATAATGCATTATAACTCCCACATACACACATATACTCTCACAATCAGAAATATACATACAGAGAGAGAGAGAGAGAGAGAGAGAGAGAGAGAGAGAGAGAGAGAGAGAGAGAGAGAGAGAGAGAGAGAGAGAGAGAGAGAGAGAGAGAGAGAGAGAGAGAGAGAGAGAGAGAGAAGGGCATTCACTTGACTTCTTGATAATTTTAGAGTTACATCCCTTCACTATCAATACGCGTAATACATGACTGGAGAATATCTTACGTATTTAACAGCATTGCACAGAGTACATTAGCTCTAATTCTATGAGGGAACTGCAGAGTAGATTGCACTACACGATTTGTTCTGTGAATAGTTGTGTTTTCCTGAACAAAGCACAACCGAGAGTGACATGCCTGCACTCACCAATGGCATTTGTTTCGCATCTTATCCTTAACAGAGCCTCTTTCGTCGATTATTGAAGACCAATTACGGGACGCTATTCTGTCATGCTATATACTTGTGGTTTATAGGTATTCTGCCTTGAATATATGTTTGATTTGTGACTTTGCTGTAGCGACAACAAGGGCTGATTTTTATAAAGTGTGTTGTAATTCAGTAATAGATTAATGGCTCAGGGCATTTTTCGTCGCACACAATCACAGCGCGTCAGACACCAGGTAAGGATATTTGTTGTCAGGTATGATTGTTTCATGAAACTCGTTTTTACTTTAAAAGGGTTTAACGCTTTCGCATGCATAAATGTTTGGTGTTAAGATACGGCTGTGTTAGCCTGAATGAATTGTTTCTTTAGTGTCATGGATAATTTTTATATAAAATTGGACTCTTTGTTACATATATTTTTTGTACGATAAGAGTCCAATATCTTGGCATTGTTGGTGTAGAGGCCACTGTCTTTCCTTTAGTGTATGTATAATTCACTCTTTCCTTTAATGTATGTAGAGTCCATTGTCTTTCCTTTAGTGTATGTAGAATCCAGTGTCTTTCCTTTAGTGTATGTAGAATCCACTCTCTTTCCTTTAGTGTATGGAGAATCCACTCTCTTTCCTTTAGTGTATGGAGAATCCACTGTTTTTCCTTTAGTGTATGGAGAATTCACTCTTTCCTTTAGTGTATGCAGAATCCACTGTCTTTCCTTTAGTGTATGTAGAATCCACTGTTTTCTTTTACTGTATGCAGAATCCACTGTTTTAGTTTTTGTTGAGCATACCGTCCAATGTCTTGGCCTTTTATGGGTAGTCTATTTTTCTTGCTTTTGTTTGCAAAGATTTTACAATCTCGCTTTCTCGTGGGTACAATATACATTTATGTCGTTATTGTGTGTGGAGTTTCCTATCTTGACATTGTTATGTGTGGATTGTATAAACTTGTGTTTTTAATGGATTGTACAATATTCGCGTTGTTGTGTGTGAATTATACAATATTGACGTTCTTTTGTGTGGATTGTACAATCTAGTTGTGTTGTGTCAAATGCTATATTTGTCTTCATGAAATGCTGATGTGTTTACTGTGAAGTTCACTGTGCCCGGTGTGTCAGTGGATAATGTTGAAGACCGATGGCAAAGAAGATAATAGAATGAAATCTCAGAAATCCTTTTAGGTTTGAAATACCTTGGCTGGCGCAATCAGGTTGTGGCTAAATTTACCACATCATACACGGGGAACGTTTTGATGTTTATACGTTCACATTACAGGGAGGTAACAGCTGCATAGTTAATAAATTATTCGACTATTCTAGTTTAAGCCGTGTAGGAAAAAATAAAATAAAACATCTAAAGTGAATTATTTCTGTTTTCCTATAAAGTGTCAGTATAATTACGGCCTGTATTTTTTTCTAAATACCATAGTTTGTATGAATTACTTGTAAATCGAGAGTACACTTTTAAGAATGGGTATATGTGAATACTGAATTAACGTTATTTTAAAAACTTAAACAATAAAATGGACAAAATCAAAATCTTTAAACATTTTTTATTTAATGCACACTTTTTATTTATCCAGAACTTTGTAAGGGAGACAAAAGTGCATCGACTGATTTTGATCGGCAAGACCGGAAATGGCAAAAGTTCTACTGGAAATACTATTTTGAAAAGGTCTGCCTTTAAAGTGACGCGTGGAATTGTGTCAGAAACGAGACAAGCAAAGCAAGAAAAAAATGGATCACTTATGGTATAAACTACTAAACGTAACAATATGGAATTTTCGTTCTCATAACAGTTTTGATTAGAAAAATAATAAATGTGTTTTAACATACATGTTTGAATCCGTCATTAAATCTAGTGTGTATAATTTCACATATGAAAACTACATACAAAGTACACATATACGTGCATTGTACTAAACTACAGTTCTAATGATAATGTTTAAGGTTGTTGATACACCAGATGTATGCATGGAAGAATTTGGAAACAAACAAGATGACGTCACACGAGAGGTAGAACAGTGGCGAATTATGACGTCACCAGGTCCCACGGCTGTGCTTCTTGTTGTCAGAGCTGACGTGCGTTACACGTCAGATGAACACGCCATCTACGAGAAAACAATGGCGATGTTGGGGGAACATCTCAAGGACATTATGGTTGTCGTCTTCACTATGAAAGACAATGTTCAAACAGATGTGGAGGTATTGTGTATGCCGTAATAAAAGTCTGAATTAAATAAAATAGTATATATATATTTTGTAGAAGCATTTTCTATTCGTCAGTACTTTAAAAATTGTTTAATTAATGCACTTATCTTTCATAAGTAGTGTGTGTTTTCTTTACTAATATAATGCGGATATTGCTTACCTTGCGAAGATGATCATGAATTGCAGATTATGCATTATTGTTTCATCTAAGTATTAAATACAAAATTAATTTAATTATTATAGTACAACAATAAGAAATATTAATTAATATATATATACTATAATTTCAGAAAGATTTGCTGACAACAAACGAACGACTTAAAAGTGTTTTGGCTGATGCAGGAAATCGTTACGTGGTTTTTGATAACACAGCCACTCCAGAGATTAAGGCGTCACAAGTCGATAGGCTAATGAAAATAATTAATCATATGCTGGAGAGAAATATGGGTACGGTATTTTTAATAATTTGTGTTGTTTCGCACATTAAAATTAATGATTTCTGTCTTAGTGTTCCAACATACATTTATGTAATTTGTTACACAGTGCAGAAAGCACTTCGACCAGTGTTACTGGGCATGACAGGAAGTGGGCGAAGTGCTACGGGAAATAGTCTGCTTGGTTGCCACGAATTTCAGACGTCTTCTGGGATGGTTCCCTGTACATCTACATGCAAAGCAGCATCAGCATACGTAAATGGTCATTTTGTCGAGGTATGTATGTTCGGCTCCCCCCTTCCGCCCTAATACGCACTATATCTGTATATATTACAAGAACACATTTCTATTCTGCTTTAGTTATATAAGCGTCAACAAGTAAAGATTTAAATACTGCTTCGACAGGTATAATTTAACGAAAATATACTTACACTGTTTCCTTTAAACACGTATACATTTCAAGTTAATTTTAATGACATAGTATGAACCGGAAGGTATGTACATTCATACAAAACACACACACACACACACACACACACACACACACACACACACAATCGGTAACTAGTCGCAAATTTTCAGTTTATGTGTACACGATAAATTATTATTTTAAACAGGTATTGGATACCCCAGGTCTGAACAAATCTCGACCCCAGGTGTCAGCAATGTATGACGTTCATCGCTTGATCGCTTCCTTAGATACAAAACCAAACATTGTGCTCTACGTCACCAAACTTTACGACCGCTTTACTTACCTCGAAGAAGATTACTTGAATGCTGTGAAGCAAGTCCTTAAGAACGAACTTAAGGACAAGCTAATTGTTGTTTTTACAGGTGGTGATAAGTGTACTAATTTGAACATAGGTGATATATTTAAAAATATGCCACCACAGCTGCAATCCTTTCTGTCTGACGCTGGCAACAGATACGTCATTTTTGACAATGAAACTGATGACATTCGGAAACGATTACACCAACGTGACGCCCTGTTTTCCAAGATGTCAAAAATAGTTGATAATTACGAGATCAGTAACAATAAAAAAGGTCTCCAGTCTCAGACAATAAAAGACGATCAACAACGAAATAGAAACTGTTGTGTTTCATAACACAACAATTGAAAATAACAACTATTAGATACTTTATTTTAAAATACGTGTTATCACGTGACTGTACGTGTTAAGTTTGGTAGTATCGCAATGCGAACATGGCTAAGAACAGAAATAATGGTTTATGCATACTCACACACACACACACACACACACACACACACACACACACACACACACACACACACACACACACGCACGCACGCACATACACACACACACACACACACACACACAAACACACACATTGTCTCTATTTTGTTCAATAGAAATAAACATTAATTATATAAGATCATGACACATACTCTCACAAACACATACGCATATAAGAACACACAGATCCCACTAACAACTATCTATCTATCTATCTATCTATCTATCTATCTATCTATCTATCTATCTATCTATCTATCTATCTATCTATCCATCTATCTATCTACCATCCATCCCTCTATCTATCTATCTATCTATCTATCCATCCATCTATCTATCTATCTATCTATCTATCTATCCATCCATCCATCTATCTATCTATCTATCTATCTATCTATCTATCTATCTATCTATCTATCTATCCATCTATCTATCTATCTGTCTGTCTGTCTGTCTGTCTATCTATCTATCTATCTATCTTCTCTATCTATGTATCTCTCTCTCTCTCTCTATCTATCTATCTATCTATCCATCTATCTATCTTCATTAAGTGAACATTACATTTAAATGGTGTGTATCAAGCTTTTCTATGAGAGTATATTTGTGTATTCCCCTTAGAGAAGTAAACAGATCCATTCCATTATCAGCTTCAACAATCGAAGAGTAACTAATCCGTCTGAATCCTAACGTTAATCTATTTAGATAGATAGCTATTGATAATAATTAATGACATACACATGATACGCGTCCTAAACCTATACATCAGTTACCTGATCTTAAATTGTACCCTTTCCGTTGTAACGCGTCTAGTCCAGTAACTATAATTATTAAAATTCGCAACTCCTTAATTACGTAAATATCTTTAAAGGTCATGTTAACATATAAACTGGACCTATTCAAGTTTTATAACTGTATGCATAATTTATCTTTGAAGATTAGAAGACATAATAGGTCTTAATAATTTAGTGATACTGGAAGCCTGAACATCTGTTACAGAGAGAAATAATATACTTTCCAAATATGATGTGTGTACTTAATACGCTTTAACTTACACTTATCATTAATAATGCAGAACTTGTGTGTTATATTTATGTAAATTATACAGTTTAAATGGTATGTGGGAATTAAGTAAAAATAAAAGAAATGTGTCATAATCATTTTAGTTACCTTAATATGTTAAAGTAATTCGTGGAATAATTTGCTTTTTATACTGAGATTTTAAGTGGTTATAATTTGATTAAAATAATTCATTTTAAGTGGTTATAATTTGATTAAAATAATTCATTTTCAGTGTCATAATATTAAACAATATAACCTGAAGCTATGAGCTACGCGGCAGTTGTAGTTATAGTTATTTTCTGGTATGAAATACCGTACACAATAATTGTAGGTGTATATATAACAAAGATATTATTATTGTATAAATATCGTACACAATAATTGTAGGTGTATATATAACAAAGATATTCTTATTGTATAAAGTATCGTACACAATAATTGTAGGTGTATATATAACAAAGATATTCTTATTGTATAAAGTACCGTACACAGTAATTGTAGGTGTATATATAACAAAGATATTCTTATTGTATAAAGTACCGTACACAGTAATTGTAGGTGTATATATAACAAAGATATTCTTATTGTATAAAGTATCGTACACTATTTGTAGGCATATAAATAAAGATATTCTTACTGTATGACGTATCGTACACATTAATTATAGGTGTATATAAATAAGATATTTTTATTGTATAAAGTATCGTATACAATAATTGTAGGTGTATATAAATAAGATATTTTTATCGTACGAAGTATCATATACTGATACATAAGGCACAATTTAAATCCCTCATATTTAACAGTAGGCAATAATATATATATTACTAAACTTATAAAGCCTATACAGACATGAAGTGTGCTACTAGGAATATAAACCATTTTTGGTGACGATATTTAATTCGTTTTCTCCACACTTTATTTTTCAATTTTCCACTAACTGAAATGAATGTTCAAATGCAGAAGAGATTTAATATTTGTGCTCAATATCTGTTTTGTTCACAATTTTTCTTAGTAAAATCTGAAACAGTATTGTATGAGTCTTTATGTGACCTGGAGTATTGCAATAAACAGATTAATTTTAGACTTTTTAAAACTCACTTAGTTTGTGTAGATTTACAAAATAAACAAAATTATTTTAAGGATGGGCTTAACAGTAACAAAGGTGGAAATTGTTCAAATCTGCGAAATATTACGTCATATAATGTGCCTCGACGTATGAACAGTGAACGCTCTTTCTGCTTGCTTGTCAAGTATACTCTATCTTGTAAACACATACATACACACACACACACACACACACACACACACACACACATACACAGACACACAACACACACACTGTCATGCATACGCAAATCTATTCACACACACACATATACTCTCACAAACTACATCCCGCACGCGACATACTTTACTTTCAAGCAAATCCTGATCACGACAGTCAAGGGAATTGGGTGTATTCTCACTGTACACATGAAGGAATTCTTTTAATCCCAACCCCAGCGTTCAACTTCAAGGTCAGTGTTTGGTTGTCCAGACGTTGGACAGTTGTGACAGTGATGTAACCGAGTTTTAAGATGTGTATAAAGTTGTTCCGTCTGAGTTAAGCGTGCTTGTGTATTTGTACTTGTTTGCTTGCATGAAGACTTGCTTGATAATATTCTTACCACCTGACAATATGTACATGTTTGTGTTCATTTGTTTGGGTGTGTGCATGTATTTGTGCGTGCATCCTTGTGGACACATGTATGGACGTATGCATCCTTGTGGACACTTGTATGGCGTGTTCATCCTTGTGGACACTTGTATGGACGTATGCATCCATGTGGACATTTGTATGGACGTATGCATCCATATGGACACTTGTATGGTGTTGTCTTTTTGTTTGGAATGCGAACCATGTAGTATGTTTTTTACTAAGTGCATACTGTTTTTTTTTGGGACACAATAAAGCCTTGAATAAGTTGTCTTTTTTTTGTTTTCTTTTTTTAATCAGGTTATATGTTTATGAAAGCACTCTTCATTTCAAAGTAGGTCAGCATTTAGTATTTCGTAAGACAGTAGAAATTGTGGTGCAGATTAAATTGGAATTCTAATTTGATTGTACGATATACACATTTAGGTCAGCATTTAGTATTACGTAAGACAGTAGAAATTGTGGTGCAGATTAAATTGGAATTCTAATTTGATTGTACGATATACACATTTAGTTTGGCATTTTGATGTTGATCGGAGATTATGTTCGAGTTTTAACTGACCTTGATTGCGTAGTCGGAATTAAGACTGATTGCAAAGTTGAATGCGTTATGTAAAAATAAAAGCACATGTGAAACTTGACCTTATCGGATAGAAGTTGCCTCACTATTTATGAGTCTGAATACAAAGTATTTATGGGTCTGAATACAAAATATTCATATTGTTCGTGTAACCATAATACATATGTCAGCACAAAATTGTGCCTACACCTTAGTGTGTATCCGTGGCCGACCTAGTAGCACGCAATACCTAGTTGTTCTAGTTGCAAACTGTTGTCATGTACTTACACTAAATACAATACGTGTGGCTGTTAAATGGGTGGATTTGCAAATGTTAAACACACGTATATCAGATCAATAGCAAAATGCAGGAAACATTTCTAAGTCCATTCTCTCTCAACCAGTCAGTTTATCTTAGCATCAAGCTAATGGCCGCCTTTCAAAACCAGACTTCTTCCCCTCACTCCAAATTCAGTGATTGGACAATAAATATTTCTACAGCAAATAAACTTATTCTCAGCCCATTGGCTGGTCTCGTTCTCGCAAATCATAACCATTGGATAATAAAAACTATTCACTGGTTTACATTACATCAGCATTTTTTTTACCATAATCTCACCTTTTGTATTTTCTACCATAATCTCACCTTTTGCATTTTCTACCATAATCTCACCTTTTGCATTTTCTACCATAATCTCACCTTTTGCATTTTCTACCATAATCTCACCTTTTGCATTTTCTACCATAATCTCACCTTTTCATTTTCTACCATAATCTCACCTTTTGCATTTTCTACCATAATCTCACCTTTTGCATTTTCTACCATAATCTCACCTTTTGCATTTTCTACCATAATCTCACCTTTTGCATTTTCTACATAATCTCACCTTTTGCATTTTCTACCATAATCTCACCCTTTGCATTTTCTACCATAATCTCACCCTTTGCATTTACTTCGAACTCAGACACCTTCACAACTATCAGCATAAGGAGTGCCCAAGGTCGGGTTACTCTTAGAATTTAAACGTTTATATAACAATTCAATTCAAAATAAGGAGAGGCAAATTTATTCCACCACACTAACATTCAAACTAGCTGTTGAAGAAAAGAAAGAACATTTGACCGTAGTATGTAAACAGATGTATTCAGGTTGTATGTCTCAAAAATGTTTTCGAGAGTGCGATTATGTGTTGCAAACTTGTTCTCAGTGGCGATACTGAACCTGGCGAAGTTTATGTGTGAAAAATACAATACACACCTCTGATGCATCATGGCAAAGTATTGATAACCTTATGTTGGAGAAGAAAGTTGGTGGAGGGGGGGGGGCTTGCTAAATATTGATTAAAGACGGATCTGTCTTCTGTTTTAGTAAAATGTTTTCCACCAATGGAATATTGTGTAACATAAAATGTTTATCATTAATGCTGTGAAAGACAGAGAACACTTGTAACGCCCATATATCCGCCAAGTGAGAGCGAGTTGTCTGCTGAAGGATCGTTAGTAAAATAAATTAAGATTCTCAACACTTGTAATTAGTTTTGATTGATTAATTAATTAATTATAATAATAAGAATATCAGTTAAAAAATGGCGTTGGCGTAACAGTATTTAATGAATATAAATATAATTCATTTTTCGTCGAATCTATTTGGCTTCTGCGTAAAGGTATTCTTCCTGGCCAAACCCCATGTTTACCTTCAAGGTCAGTGTTTTGCTGTCCAGACATGGGATAGTTATGATATATGATCACTTTTTTTAATTATGTGTAATCTCATATTATGTGAGGTCATTCAGTCGTATATTTATTTGTACTTGTGTATAAT
This sequence comes from Sinotaia quadrata, assembly GCA_028829895.1. Classification (NCBI taxonomy): domain Eukaryota; kingdom Metazoa; phylum Mollusca; class Gastropoda; order Architaenioglossa; family Viviparidae; genus Sinotaia; species Sinotaia quadrata. The sequence continues at coordinate 143,730,312 of CM054179.1, forward strand.
CCTGCATTTGTAAGCATAAAGACTTACTTGTGTATAATCCTGCATTTGCAAGCATAAAGACTTACTTGTGTATAATCCTGCATTTGCAAGCATAAAGACTTACTTGTGTATAATCCTGCATTTGCAAGCATAAAGACTTACTTGTGTATAATCCTGCATTTGCAAGCATAAAGACTTAGTTGAAGCTTCCCATCTGTCGTTGTGAATAACTTTGTGGACAATTGTGTGCGTGTGTACTTTGGGGCAAGGCCTTAAATCTATTTTTTGTGGGATTGGCCGGCTACTCTCAGAAATGCATCCCCAAATTCAGTTTTATGACCAAAGCACTCGTTGTTTTGACGAGAAAAGTCAGTCGAGGGACAATGAATTGGAGTGAGGCGTGCGAAACAAGATTTTCCAAGAGCTCCTGTCCAGCTTTGGATTGTGATCAATATAGTATGCTGCTTGTGTCTCTGTAAACTGTGTATGCTGCTTGTGTCTCTGTAAACTGTGTATGCTGCTTGTGTCTCTGTAAACTGTGTATGCTGCTTGTGTCTCTGTAAACTGTGTATGCTGCTTGTGTCTCTGTAAACTGTGTATGCTGCTTGTGTCTCTGTAAACTGTGTATGCTGCTTGTGTCTCTGTAAACTGTGTATGCTGCTTGTGTCTCTGTAAACTGTGTATGCTGCTTGTGTCTCTGTAAACTGTGTATGCTGCTTGTGTCTCTGTAAACTGTGTATGCTGCTTGTGTCTCTGTAAACTGTGTATGCTGCTTGTGTCTCTGTAAACTGTGTATGCTGCTTGTGTCTCTGTAAACTGTGTATGCTGCTTGTGTCTCTGTAAACTGTGTATGCTGCTTGTGTCTCTGTAAACTGTGTATGCGACTCAACGAATTCACGCATCCGATTATTTGTCACCCAGTATTGATGTGTCTACAGCGAACCCTTCATTTCTCAAAAATGCTGAATATTGATTATTTCCTTCTCTTCACAACAAAGGTAAGTAGGTCAGCATTTCGTGTTGCGCATGACTGCTTCAAACTCAGTGCAGATGGAAGTGGAATTCTAATTTTGTTTCACGATGTTCAAAATTAGTTTGGGGTTATAATTTTGACTGGACTTTCTTATGTAGGAATTTTAATTGTCTAGATCACTTATTTTGAATTAAGGTCGATTGCAAAAGTTAATGTATTATGAAAACAGCATGCTTGAATTTATCAGGTATTAGTTGCCTGACAACATGCGCTGAATACAACGTATTATTTCGTACTGCTCATATAACTTTATATATATACAATATCGTGACTCCACTCTACCGTGTACTGTACCCGACCTTGTAACAAGCCAACCCATAGCTCTCGTTGCAAACGGTTGCCATGTTAACAATAATTGATCTACTTGCGCGTGTTAAATGGGATATCTTTCTTGATTTATAGTCGTGCGTTTTGGGAGTCAAGTGTATATGAACTAATGATCTAATAGGATCTCTTCTGATGCTTAAGTTTTCAAGGTCAACTCACAAACTGCGAAAGTTTGCACCCTGGGTAAGTTTGTCTTTAAACACATATTATTCCTTATTTTATTTTACTGCTTTTATTTGTCTTCCTTTCAGCTTGGAATTATTCACCTCAGATGAAATCACAACTGTGGCCAATTTACATCTTATTTATATAATACGCATGCACCAGTTTGCAAGGGCAATACGGCGCTGTATCTATGTTGTCTACCATCGAAGTCTACCTGTGCAGGCACCTATTTACCAAATTTCTTTTGGTGCTAACTTCTTGGACAGATAAGAAATCTGTATTTACTTTTATGAAGATTTATTGATTTCTTAAGGCTAGGAGAGAATAATAATGAGTGTGATTTTGTGAGTGTGTCTGTGTGTGTGTGTGTGTGTGTGTGTGTGTGTGTGTGTGTGTGTGTGTGTGTGTGTGTGTGTGTGTTTGTGTATGTGTGTGTGGTTAATTTGATTTAGTGTGTGATTGTTTAATAGGGAGTTCCATGTATCACCCATAGCTCATAGACTTGCATGTGAAAATAATTTGTTCTCGTGTTTTATCATGCATAGTTGTTGCGTGTGCGCGCTTAAGCCTCTGTATGTGCAAATGTGCGCGCGCGAATTTTTTGCGCCTGCATGCTAGCAAAAGATTACTTGTTTGTGTATTCAGATCTATTCTATTATGTAGTCCATCTTTCTATTATATCAATACGCACCTTTTTTACAAATCTCATTTGCATTTCTTTCTCTATAACTTTATTTTTACACATCATGATAACCACGGCAGTTATAACTCCATTCACTGCATATCTCATCATATTCCTGATGTAAATACAGAGAATATTGATCAATGAAGATATTACTTACACGATATTGGTGATTTCCGTTACAGGCAACTGGCACGTGAAGTAGTACTTTAAAAGATTCATTTCCATGTGTTGATTTCTTGCAGGAATTTTTTGAAATATTCTATTGCGCTCAGTTCCTCTAATTTGTTCGCCATGGCCAGCCCACCAACACGACCGCCAAGAGGTAACATTTATCGGGGTACACTTAAGGAAACGAAAGTAGTAAACAAGAACTTTTACTCAGATGTTAATTAAGACTTTCTATATCTTATAAATGTTCCACCAATGAAAGCTCCACTGGATCAATGGGACTTTATTAGCTGATGTTACTATTGTTGTTAAGTGCTGTTTGATGAATTGGATTAACAATAAAAGTAATTGTCCACGTGGTTTTCGTGCCGAACTTAATTATTGTCAATTGAACTCAATCATTTATCAGCAGGACTACATTAATCTATACTAATAACATGAAATAAAACAGTTTAGTTTCAACACGTATTAATGACTTGAAATAAAATAGTTTTTACAAGTATTAATGACATGCAATAAAATTATTTTCTTCAACAAATATTAATGACATTAAATAAAATATTTTTTCTTCAGCAAGTTTTACTGAAATGAAATGAAATAGTTTTTTCCAGTAAGTATTAATGACATGAAATAAAATATGTTTTCTTCAACAAGTATTAATGAAATGAAATTAAACAGTTTTTTTCAAGTAACTATTATTGACATGAAATAAAATAGTTTTTCTTCAACAAGTATTAATGAAATGAAATTAAATAGTTTTTTTCCAGTAAGTATTAATGACATGAAATAAAATATTTTTTCTTCAACAAGTTTTAATTACAGGGAATAAAATAGTTTTTTCACCAAGTATTAATGACATGAAATAAAATAGTTTGTTTTTCAACAAGTATTAATGATGAATAAATATATTCTAGCCATAACTATTACTATTCTTCACGAACTGGATGATGATGATGATGATGATGATGATGATGATGATGTTGTTGTTGATGATGATGAGGAGGAGGATGAGGAGGAGGAGGATGAGGAGGAGGATGGTGGTATCTTAGCAATATTATAATTGTCCTATATTCGTCCTTGAAAAATAAATTCTCTCGTCAAATTCGTTCTTGCTTTAATGCTAAAACTTAATTATCGCCCCTTCATTATTTACCCACATCAAGTCCCCCCTCCCCTCAACACTGCTATTTAAAATGTGTATTTCCACTCACCTTTCTTTTTGAATTGATTTGATAAATTCCATTTTATTGATGCTCTTCTGAAAATGAATAACATTTAGTAAACTAACACAATTATCAGTGCTCTTTTAAAAATTGCTAAATATAGAACACATGATCCGGATACATTTTAAATACTTTGTTTTGTCCGCAAATGAAGATAGTGAAGTGTTTCCTGACAAGTGCTGTCGGTTGATTCTTATTGGGAAAACCGGAAGTGGAAAAAGCGCTACAGGTAATACCATCTTGGGCAAGGACTCTTTTACTCCCCGCACAGGAATAAATTCTACGACCAAAGAGTGCAAGCTAGACATGGCAAAAAGGTTTCTGCTGGACATTCAGGTAGGAACCAGAATATTACCACACAGTCACTTAAAATCGAGAGAGAGAGAGTGAGAGAGTGAGAGAGAGAGAGATGTGTTTAGAGAGAGAGTTGGAGATACTAATGTTTTTCTATTGGTTTGACTCAATACTGATTGTACTGTTAAATGTACTCTGTTTTTATGGTTATTTATTCATTTCGGACTTTAGACCTGGGCAATTTTCTAACTTCGGCTGTTTATTATATTGGGCCTGTTTGAATTTCACACATGTCTCTCAGCATTTGTGTCTGTCAGATATCGTAGATTTTGAGTGGACTGGACATAATATACTAATATTTCCACTAAAACTCCCAACCTGCTACTGGACATCTAAACTCTGACCTGGACTTCAGAAGGTAGGGCCGAAATTTTTAAAAGATTCATATGCAGGACGAATTCAGCAAACATTTACAAATTATATTCATATTTATTGAAAACAAATAACTGCAAAGAAATGTACGCACGTGTCACTTGCATTCCGTCTATTATAAAACACTGATCTTTCATCAATACAATCAATGTATCATTACACTTAGCATTGTATTATAAAACACTGATCTTTCATCAATAGATTCAAAGAATCATTACATTTAGCATTGTATTATAAAACACTGATCTTTCATCAATAGATTGAAAGTATCACTACAGTTAGTATACTATTATAAAACACGGATCTTTCATCAATACATTCAAAATATTACTACACTTAGCATTCAGATATATAAGACATACATTAGTTTATTTATTCCAAAATGGAAATAACCAAAATATTTTGCTTCAGTTATTGCAACACGAAATGAACTTAGCACATTCTCTTTCAGTCCTCAGCAAAATGAACAAAATATCAATATCTCTGTGAGAGACATTATAACCTGGTAAACCACCTACTTTGTCTCTTCCTGCACTAGTTGTTTTCTCTACAAAGAACACAAAGACTCCTCACTTTATTATACTTCACTGACTCTATACTGTGTGTTCACCGTGTGTTATTCTGTATTTATACTGTGTATTATAATGTGTGTTCACCGAGTTCTATAATGTGTGTTCACCGTGTGCTATTCTGTGTAATATACTGTGTGTTCACCGTGTGCTATTCTGTGTAATATATTGTGTGTTCACCGTGTGTTATTCTGTGTGTTCACAGTGTTTATACTGTGTATTATAATGTGTGTTCACCGAGTTCTATAATGTGTGTTCACCGTGTGCTATTCTGTGTTCACAGTGTTTATACTGTGTGTTCACCGTGTGCTGTATTATGTTGATTCACCGTGTTCGATTCTGTGTATTCAAAACGTCGTAATAAAGGATAATACAAATTCATCTATAATCTATACTTAGTGACCCTCCCCCCGATACACCTACTATCTTTTCCTACATAAGGTTATCAATATGCGTATGAAGGTCAATAAATTTAACAGTACATCAAATCAACAATCAAATACATATGACAAATAAAATGAAATGGTTTACTTGACATCCTTATGTCCATGAAAACACGTTCAAATAATCTCTATAATTCACAGTCTTATGCCTAAAATATGGTCACTACAGAATAGTTCCTATCACAAAATAGTTCCTATCAAAGAATAGTTCCTATCAGAGAACAGAAATGGAGTTTTAGGAATGGTCTCAATAGTCTCTTGTACATTTTTTGCAACAATGTCACAAATTATATTTCATTGAAACAGATTCACCTGTTGTTCTCTGATAGTCAACCTGGGCTTTTCCCACCATACCAGTTTGTTCAAGCAGAAAAGTAATTGTAGTAATTTCTAGTACTTTACCGTAATTTTCTTGATGTAGTCAACATTGCCACCATCCATCAAAGGAGTGATATTATTCTTTTACACTGCAGCAGACGATTATCGCATCGGTTTATCGGTTTACAATCAGTGAACCAGTAGATTCAACTGACACATGAAAGACTGGTTATTCACTATAAATATAATCTGGGAACAAACCTAAGTTTCCAGTTTATCACTTTATAACTCCATTATTTCTTACATTCCAATGTCAACATACAGTTTCATGCAACAGTATTTATTAGCCAAGCACATACACACATCATAATAAATAATAAACACAGAATATCAAAATAATGTCAAGTGTGTTAGAACATGACACTCGAACAGTTTTCGAACATTTGTAGAAATAATAGTACACTCATATAATACATCTCTACTTACACTCATATAACACATCTCTACTTAAAACACTAGTATAACATATCAATAGCAAAAGTGCACGAAATATTTCTAAGTCCATTCTCTCTCAACCAGTGAGTTATCTCACAGTCATGCAAATAGCCGCCTTTCAAGACTGGACTTTTTGCCACTTCAAATTCAATAGATCAAACAATAGATTTTTCTACAACAAATAAAGTTTTAGATCGCACCCGATTGGATGGTCCCGTTCTCGTAAATCATAACTATTGGATAATAAAATCTACTCAAGTTGGGTTTGCATTACACCACCAATTCTAGCATGTTCACAGCTCTGGTGTTCAAACTCTGATACTTTCAACAATACTGTCATAAGCAAACCTCAAGGTCTGGTTACTCTGACAATTTAACAATTGGTATGGCAATTAAATTTTTAAAAAATATTTGGAGAGGCAAATTTACCCTACCACCGTACTTTCATTAATTTTAAACACATTTCCTTCAGTATAATTTTAGGAGCGCTTCATTGGATTGTCACAGCAAATAAAATATTTCTTATTTTCACATTGTTTACATGGTTTATTGTGTTTCTAAACTTACGGGCAAATATCTATAAATAGTAAAAAGTCATGACTGTGTCTGAATTTAAAATTAGCGTACGTCTGTGAAAGGTGATGGATACTCCGGGACTCGCAGACACTGATGGACGTGACGCAATTATTGGTGACCTGATTATAAGGTCACTGTGTGCAGTGCATCCTGGGCCGCATGCAGTATTGCTTGTGCTTCGTTGTGATAGTCGCTTTACACCCGAGGAGTTTAAGGTTCAAAGTTCATTATTTCAAGATTTGTATCAAATATGTTATAGATAGATATAGAGACAGATAGATAGATAGATTGATAGATTGATAGATAGATAGACCGACAGACAGACAGACAGACAGATAGATAGATAGATAGATAGATAGATAGATAGATAGATAGATAGATAGATAGATAGATAGATAGATAGATAGATAGATAGATAGATAGGTAGATAGATAGATAGATAGATACTGATTTTTGTCCTTATCTTACCTCACAGGTATATCAGTTGTTAAAAAGTGTTTTTGGAGATGAAATGCCGAAATACACCATCGTTATTTTTGTTGGGAAAGACAAGTTGGATAAGGATGGGATTTCATTTGAAGATCAGGTAACTTTCTTATTTCATTTATTTTAATAATGCCCCATTTCCTGTTACCGGTGTTGCTCATGTTAACTTTCAAAACAGTTACAATTAAGCGGCCGTGCTCGAAAATATAAATTCTCAGAAACATAAAAATCATTTTATTAGATCTTATTTCTGATTGTAACGTATCCAATGGATTAGTTTGCGTCGGAGCATGATTGCGTTCCGCTGCTATTTAAATTTAAATCTCGGCTAGAAGCCTCCAGGATATAGTGTGCATAGTTATACATATGCTTTCAATATCTAAAACTTTGCTTCGAAAAATATATATTAATGCATGATTATATATGATACTATTATGATTATATTTCTATTTTTTCTTAACTGGTTTTAGCTTTCTGATTGCTCTCCGAAACTCCGGGAATTGCTCCATGAAGTGAACAACCGTTATGTCCTCTTCGACAATCATACAACCAGCCAAGAAAAGTCAGAAGAGCAAGTAGAACGCCTGATACTCCAAGTGAAAAACCTTGTCCGAAAAAATGTCAATCGATGCTTTCAGCACCATCTGTATGCCAGTGTCAACGTCACCATGGAAACCATGATGCAACTGGAGAGTTCGAATCCTAAAAAGAGTGACCCAAAATCCAACAACCGTGAGGGTAGAAACATTAGGCAGGAAAGTGAAACTGGACCAGTAACCATGGAGAGAGATGCCCGCTTGCGTGAGCTTGACGAAATACGTCAATTAAGGAAAGCTGATGAAGAGAAAAATGTTAAAGTTCTTAAGGAGCGCCTTGACACTATGAACATTGATTTTAAGAATTGGACGAATATGAATGCATTGAAGCGGAAAATCGTCAATCATCCGGAAGAACTAACGCCTTCTCAGAAGACAGTACTCAGAGAGTCCGGAATATCAACCTGGGAAAAGTTTAAAGAGAAAATGACTTTTCATTCTGTCAAACGTATTGATCCTTGTAGTGTTATGTGATTTCAATACTTACTGAGTGCCCACATTGATCATGATTTAGTTTGACTAAGTATGGGTGTACACATTGGTCATGATTTGAATGCACACAGTGATCATGATTTAGTGTAACTTAGAAATGAGTTCAAATACAGACGTTTGTTTCCTTCTGTAATGTTTATCATTTTTAAATGTAGGAAAGTGTCTACTATGAAAGTATACGAGAATTTGTTATCTAGTTTGACTAAATGTTGAATTGAAATACAGACATCTTTCAGTTTGTAATGCTTGCCTTTTATTAAAGAACTTTTTATAAACATCAATAATATTAATGCTTAAATATTATAATACAAAATGTTTAAAATCTACGAAACTAGTGCTTGTGACGATACATAATTGTATCAAATAATAATAAATATAAATATCAACATAACTTAATGAAAATATTACACAATTTGTTTATTGCAGAAATGCAATGTTATTTAAAAATATTTTTGGTTTATATATTCGTTTAGAAACAAAAACGACCGTGCCATGCATTACTGATAATCAAAGGGGAAATATCTTAAAAATTAATTCTACAGTTTGTGACAGACCTTTGCGAAACAAAATAAAATTAAAAATAGAAGAACTTTGGTTGCTAACTTATGATTACATTTACAAAGTTAAATAAAACACACGTAACAACCGAAGTTCAAAGAGAGATTTTTTACACATAGAAATAATGAATGTAGTAAAGTCTACATGTTTCATAGAATGCAGTCAATAGTGCAGTCAATATTGCATACATACACAGAATGAAGTCAATAAAGCATACATACACAGAATGAAGACAACAATGCATAGATATATAGAATGAAGAAGGACTACAGCTAACAAGTAACCATAATATACACTCACACATATTTATTACACTAAAAAGTCACCATAAATTACACTCACACATATTCATTACACTAAAAAGACACCATAAATTACACTCACTCATATTCATTACACTAAAAAAGTCATCATAATTTACACTCACACATATTCAGTGCTCTAATCTTACTCACTCCAACCCACCCCACCTCACACACACTAATACATGAACATACACATTATATAGTCACTAAACACATATATATGTACGTTCTAAATACAAGTGCCTGTTTACACACACTCATACATACATGCGTAATCCTTATGTAAATAAATACGTGCAATAGTACATACAATTAATTGTTGACAGTAATCACCACATTTTTGTATAAATAGTGTGTTCCATTCCAGGAAAATAAATACAATATGTTGCAGAATCACCCCACTAAGTAAGGAAAATGTAAGGCAAGTATCCGTAATGAAATAAGTAAATGGAAATCTGACTGTTTTAGAATATTGTCACGTAACATTGTTTTCAGACTGTTTTAGAATATTGTCACGTAACATTGTTTTCAGACTGTTTTAGAATATTGTCACGTAACATTGTTTTCAGACTGTTTTAGAATATTGTCACGTAACATTATTTTCAGACTGTTTTAGAATATTGTCACGTAACATTGTTTTCAGACTGTTTTAGAATATTGTCACGTAACATTGTTTTCAGACTGTTTTAGAATATTGTCACGTAACATTGTTTTCAGACTGTTTTAGAATATTGTCACGTAACATTGTTTTCAGACTGTTTTAGAATATTGTCACGTAACATTGTTTTCAGACTGTTTTAGAATATTGTCACGTAACATTGTTTTCAGACTGTTTTAGAATATTGTCACGTAACATTGTTTTCAGACTGTTTTAGAATATTGTCACGTTATGCGAGAGAAAATACGAGATCCAGTAACATTGTTTTCAGACTGTTTTAGACAAGACAGGAGAACAGTTCAAATACAGTTTGGAGTGAAACAGGTATGCTAACACGTAAATAACAGACAATTTTAGACGTCACAGCACAACACAAATACAGTCGGGGTGGTGGTGGTGGTGGTGGTGGTGGTGGTGGTGGGGTTAACAGATAAGCTAATACACGAATGAATGGACAGTCCATCAACGACTTCGCATAATTACAGTTTCTTGTGTCAATTTCTTTATGAGGGTTTAGAAAATAATCAATGTTATTTAATTGCTGCTAGTTTCATCCAAATTGTATGTAACAATTGAAAAGTCAGCATAAACATGACTTAGACATGCATGATTTTTCCTTTAGAGGCAAGAAACGGTTTACAATCTATGGACTGTATTAGCATTATCGTAGTATTAACGTATTTCTAGCATTCATATAACGCATTTCTAGCATTCATATAACGCATTTCTAACATTCATATAACGCATTTTTAGCATTCATATAACGCATTTCTAGCATCCATATAACGCATTTCTAGCATCCATATAACGCATTTCTAGCATTCATATAACGCATTTCTAGCATCCATATAACGCATTTCTAGCATTCATGTTTCCTTCTGTCATCAAAGAAAATGTCTTTTCACTTTAAACAACATAATATCATTGAAACATGAAAAGAATTGCATCTATCCGTTGTGTGAAAGGGTGTTGGGTATAATATAGGCCACCTCAAGATGCGAGATTCTATAAGTTACCTTTTTGCTATAAGCGGTGTAGCCATTGTAAAACCCTGAGGTGTGAAATTAATGGAGGAATCTGTCCATCTGGTTATCAAGAAGGCTGGAAAGGTGACAAGTGCATTGATCGTAGGTTAATATATACAGTTATTGTACTAAACTGATTGTCAAGAGAGGCTGAGTAGATGATAAGTTAGTGAAGTTAAGACATTAGATATTATTATTATTATTATTATTATTATTATTATTATGCTAAACTGATTGTCAAGAATGGCTGAATAGATGATAGGTTAGTGAAGTCATTAGATATTGCTATTATACTAAACTGATTGTCAAGAGAGGCTGAATAGATGATAGGTTAGTGAAGTTAAGACATTAGATATTATTATTAAGCTAAACTGATTGTCAAGAGAAGCTGAATAGATGATATGTTAGTGAAGTTGACATTAGATATTATTATTAAGCTAAACTGATTGTCAAGAGAAGCTGAATAGATGATAGGTTAGTGAAGTTAAGACATTAGATATTATTATTATTATGCTAAACTGATTGTCAAGAGAGGATGGAAAGGAAACAAGTGTAATGAAGGTAAGACAATAATTATTGTTATTATGTTAAAACTGATTGTCAAGTAGATTGGACAGATGACAGATGTACTGAATTCAAGACAATAATTATTGTTATTATGCTAAAACTGGCTGTCAAGAAGACTGGAAAGATGACAGGTGTATCGAAGGTAAGACGATATAATTTTTTTTATTACACTAAATGTTCTCATCAGTAAACTGTTTGATCTATTGAATTTGAAGTGGCAAAAAGTCCAGTCTTGAAAGGCGGCTATTTGCATGATTGTGAGATAACTCACAGGGGAATCTGACAAAAAATATGTAATTGTTTTTATAATCTTTTATCAATTTCAAAAGGACAGTCTGACCAAGTAATGAATAAATGTTTTTACAACATTTCATCATTTGAAACTGATGCATTGTACTAAACAAGAATGTATAGATACCAGCTAATAATCAATTTAGACATAATTAAAAATGTAAGCGGCAAGATCATTTATATAATTACTTATGTTCTAATTCTTAAAAAAATAAGTGCAAGATCATTTATATAATTACTTATGTTTTCTAATTCTTTAGACATAAATAATTAAAGATGTAATCGGCAAGATCATTTATATAATTACTTATGTTTTCTAATTCTTTAGACATAAATAATTAAAGATATAAGCGGCAAGATCATTTATATAATTACTTATGTTTTCTAATTCTTGACCAGCGCTAGCTAGCTCCACCCTTTTGCTTCATGCACACAGCAGAATCGGTCTTAGGAGCCCTCAGATAATTGAGTGACCCGATTCTGGTGATCTGGTGATTCTGTAATTTAATAATGCATTGTAAGAAACTGCTGACTACAAAAGAAAGCATTCAAAGTTACAATGGCTTTTAATTTCCCCGAGCACATTGACACTTAGCTGAAAGGAAGATATGAATTAAAAATACATAAATTACTCTCATACATTCTATTAGTATTACACATAATTTTAACTAAGATTAAAAGTCAGTCACACATACCTTCCACGTTCTTCAAACCCCAAGAATCAAAGGTAATCTCGATGGAGTACAATAGGTCCTTCCTTAGTCTACTGTACTCAGTGGAGTCTTTCTGACTTTAAATTTAACAATATTTTCCAAAATACCAGACCAAAATTCTGGGACTCGCCTCTTCCTGCCGGAGCCAGGAGTTCTTCTAAGCAGAATGAAGAGATTTCATTAAACATGGATATTTAAAGATTTTCCATTTTACCATGTGTTTCCTTGAGACTAACAATTCCCCTGTTTTAATTACAAGTGACCCTTTGATCTTCAACCGTTTCCTGTGCTCTAGCATGCAACTTCCCTCCATTTATTTACCGATCGTTTGTCTTGGACAGCCAGACAGCAGGGGACAGTGGACAGTGGGAAATGGCACTGCAGTTCTGTCATCTGGACTGCCGGTCCAGTTCAGGCATCCGGGACGGAGATACATAAAATAGATAGATACATCAAATCTAACAGTCCAGTTCTGGGTGGTCTATCCTGTTAGGTCTTGTAATTCTAACAAATATCCTGTTAGTATCTTGGAGTGGCTTGGTTAAATACTTTAAATGTGGGTTTTTTTGTACTATGTTTCCTATACCCCTTGTGTATCTATGTTTTACTCCTTTTCGTTATTTTAATTTTTAAATGTTTATTGACGTGATGTCGGGCGAAGTTTTACTTTTGACTGACAATAATAATAATAAAAATGTTTATTAACAATGCATACTTTGTTTAATATATCCTCATAACACTATGTGTGCAAAAATTATTTGACAGTATGTGTATAAACATTAATTGACAATATGTATGCAAACATTACTTGACAATATGTATGCAAACAATGTGTACAAAACTTACTTGACAATGTGTGTACAAACATTAATTGACAATATGTGTACAAACATCACTGTATTGTATGTATGTCTATTATATATGCCTTCACTCCACTAATCAACAGACTGCATTGTAGGTCTGTGTATTATATAAGCTATCACTGCAGTAATCAACAGACTGCATTGTATGCCTATCTATTATATTATATGTCATCACTGCAGTAATCAACAGACTGCATTGTATGTCTGTCTATTGTATATGCTATCACTATATGCTATATTAGAGGAATTTGATTTAGTTACAAATTCTAAATTGTTGCGGATGATTCGAACGCTTTCTGACTATAACACATTGATTTAGATGTCACGTGATTGTTTTCAACAATTATAAAATAGCATCGACCTTAACAGTACATATCTGTATGTCGGGCATGGAATTTGGAATTATATACAATTTTGAAGACTTTCGAGGGGTCAAAGGGTAAGAGAAACCCCCCACTAAGATTTCTTTAAAAGTCTATCAATCTCCGCAGGGACGTCTTAACAGCATTATAGGCCCACGGTCAAAGCAATGCACTGAAGGCCCACCTACACAACCGCTTACAAGAATAAACATGTAAATGGTCTATACTCTATATAATGCCCCTCTGCTCGTGAGGTCCCGGGCAACTGCCCAGTGTGCCCATGCGTTAAGACTGCACTGGATCACCGTATATCAGGGTTTCCACGAGAGATCATTATTGCAAAATAAAATTCCTAGATACAGAAGGTTGCTATATTTTTTTAATGCAGGATTCACTGAGACATGAAAATTATTCTAAGGCTTCCTCCAGTATAAAATGTTGAGAAAGCATGAAAATGTTTTAAAATTATGATTCCATTATTTATTTAACCATCGAATTTGATGATTTATGCTGGATGCGTAGAACTGAAATTTGGATTTGGGGACAAATACGTTTTCGTTGGCATTACACATTTATAATTTTAATAAGCAATTAATGTGTTTCATGAAATATAATAAACATACTATAATTAGCATTCTTTGCTTTATACTAATTAATACTAAGTATAAATGAACTAATTAGTACATTTCTTTAGGTTGAGAGGGAAAGGGTTAACTGTTATTACTAGCATTCTTGACTCTCGCACTTACACTGAACATTAGTGTGTTCTAATTTTTTGGTTGAAGGGAAAGGATTAACTGCTAAATACTAGTATTCTTGTTGACTCTCACACTTACATTGAACATTAGCTCTTAAATTGTGCTATCTAATTTTTTGGTTGACAGGGAAAGGATTAACTGCTAAATACTAGTATTCTTGTTGACTCTCACACTTACATTGAACATTAGCTCTTAAAGTGTGTTATCTAGTTTTTTGGTTGACAGGGAAAGGATTAACTGCTAAATACTAGTATTCTTGTTGACTCTCACACTTACATTGAACATTAGCTCTTAAAGTGTGTTATCTAGTTTTTTGGTTGAGAGGGAAAGGATTAACTGCACTAGTATTCTTGTTGACTCTCAGAGTTACACTGAGCATTAGCTTTTAAAGTGTGATCTACTATGAATATTGAAATAATATTAATTATTATTTTGTGAAACACACACACACACACACACACACACACACACACACACACATCTGTTTAATCTATCTATCTAGAGAGTTAGATAGACAGATAGATAAATAGGTATGTAGGTATATAGAAGGATAGATAGATAGACAGACAGATAGATAGATAGATAGATAGATAGATAGATAGATAGATAGATAGATAGACAGACAGACAAAGAGACACACCGACATACAAATTCAGAGAGAGAGAGAGAGAGAGAGAGAGAGATGAATGGTCATAACAAACATGACAAAAGATCGGGCGGACACAAAGTAATGAAATATGAAATATGTCAAAGGTATTTCCAATAATGAAAATAGTAAAGACACAAAATTGCACAATTAGGTTTTATTTATGCAAATAAATAGTAGAAAACTTATATATATGCTATATAGAAACGGCTACTGTTGAGTTTTAATATGAACTATTGATATTTAATTGATATACTTTCATTATTATTGTGAAATGAACTATAGATATTTAATTGATATATTTTCAGTGTTATTGTAGTACGAACTATTGATATTTGATTGATATACTTTCAGTGTTATTGTAGTATAACTATTGATATTTGATGATATACTTTCAATGTTATTGTAATATGAACTCTTGATATTTGCTTGATATATTTTCAATGTTATTGTAATATGAACCTTTGATATTTGATGATATACTTTCAATGTTATTGTGATATGAACTCTTGATATACTTTCAATGTTATTGTGATATGAACTCTTGATATACTTTCAATGTTATTGTGATATGAACTCTTGATATACTTTCAATGTTATTGTGATATGAACTATTGACATTTGATCGCTATTAATTTATGTTATTTTAAAACGCTATAAATTATAAATTAATAATTAATAATACTGACACACGATTCTTACTTGTAAATTCAGTAAATATTTTACCGTATATTTTTTTCAATATAGCATTTGCTTTCCCAATATTAGTTATTGTGGAACAATGGATTGATTGCACTTTGTCACATTTTCACTTTAGAGATCCAATGCATATGTGTAATACTAATGATGGGTGCATGTTCATCTAAACCACCCCACACACCATCCATTACCAAATATACGATTGTGTAACCCACCATCCATTACCAAATATAAGATTGTGTAACCCACCATCCATTACCAAATATAAGATTGTGTAACCCACCACCCCGTAGCCCAGATAAGTGTACATCGCCATCATTAGTTAAGAGACAATGAGAGAACTTGGAAAGTCTAGCAAGCGTCAGACACAACTTCATCCGGTACTACTTCTCCTTCTTCTCCTTCACCTGAAATTAGGAACGACAATCACGATTAATGAACACAACAGCGGGCGTTTGTCTCGTTTTTCATACACTGTTCTAGGTATTGGTATTGCACTATCTACGTCCTTTTAACTATTTGTGAAATATGTTACAATAATATACTTATTTGGTAAGTACCACATAATAAATTTGCCTCTCCCTATTTTTAAATTTAAATTGTTATATAAATTGCTAAATTGCCAGAGTAACCTGACTTAGGGCACTCCTATGAAAGTGTCTGAGTTGAAGTAAAAATCTTGAGACAAGAATATTCTAGATTGCTGACATAATTCAAACTGAGTGAATTGTTTTCTATTGTCCAATGATTATGATTTATGAGAACGAGACCAGCCAATGGGCTGAGATTAAAGAATTCACTAGTTGTAGAAAATTCTACTCTCTGATCACTTTGAATTTGAATGGGAAAGAAGTCTAGCTTTGAAAGGCGGCCATTAGCATGATGGTGAGTTAAACTCACTGATTGTGAAAGAATGCACTTTAGGAATGCCTCATGCATTATCGCTATTGATATGTTATACTTGTGTTTTTATAGAGATGTACTATATGAGTCGACTTTTATTACTACTACAAGTGTTGAATTAGGCTGTTCACATGTAGTTTGCTAAGAAAACATGACATTTTTATGCTATATTTATTTTACCATGTGTGTGTGTATAGGGTTAATAAATACCATTGCAGGAAACTTAAGTCAAGAATGGAGTGTAAGACAGAATGAAGTTATATTGTGATGATAAAGAAACTTAGGTTTGCTCCTTAAGTATATTTTGTAGTAAAAAAGTGGCCTTGAGTCTTGAGTGTTGCGTTTCATACTTCAAGTTTCAAGTCCATGTTTTCACCAGTTATAAACCTGAGTGACCAGGGATATGTGGGAAACGTCTGTTGTAGTGTGTATAAGCATAATGGAGTGTGCTACACACTTTTGATGTATCAGAGCAAATACGCTGGGTACATTCTGGAAAATTCTAGTACATTGAATGTACCAGAATTAATGTGATAGTGTTCTGCTTGAAGAAGCAGACATGGTGACCAGATCACTAAAGCAGTTCTAGAGGAAAGTGTGCATCTTGTTTTCCACGCGTGTGCCTGGAGAGGTGTGTTGACCTGCAGACAGTATGACACTGTTGCAAAAGCAAGTGAAGTACTGTGAAAGCAGTGGTTAATCTAGGTCAGGTAAAAGGTATGACTAATCTGCAATTTGTATTGACTCTATGGTTGATTTGTAACTTAGAGAGAGAGAGAGAGAGAGAGAGAGAGAGAGAGAGAGAGAGAGAGAGAGAGAGAGAGAGAGAGAGAGAGAGAGTGTAACGTAAAATTATCCGAATGTGAGTTCGTAGAATATTGATGTCTTTTAATCTATTTCATTGGAATTGTCATATGTATATTTGATTGTTTATTTAATACATTTATTGACCTTCTTATGATATTGATATTGATAATTTTATGCTGGAGAAGAATGTAAGTGGGTTGGGTGTTGATAAAAAGAGATTAAAGACGGATTTGTCTTCTGCATTAGTAATAAGTTTTTCCTCTATGTGGCTGTAAATGTTGTTTTAAGTGGTGGAATAGAGAAAACGTTTACCACGCCAAAATATCCGCCAAGTGAGAGAGACGAGTGGTATCTGTTGGAGGATCATTAATAAAATAAAATAAGTTTCTCATCATTTGGGATTAGTTATGAAATATTAATTAATAATAATAATCCTCTTCGTTAAGTAAATGGTGTGCCCGTCACAGTATGTTTTGTGCCTGAATGAGTGGTGATCTCCCCATAATTAAGTTATCTTGCAATCTAATGGGACTAGTCACTGATAGATTCGGAACTTGGCTTAGCCACTAAAGGTGACATAAGTAACAGCCGAATATTTAAAGCACAATTAAAATTTGATCTCGCCACTGAAGATGATATTGTAATATATTTGAAGAACAATTATAACTTGCCTTAGCCACTGAAAGTGATATTGTAATATTTTTGAAGAACAATTATAACTTAGCCTAGCCACTAAAGTTGACAATTTAGGTAATAGCCGAATATTTAGAGAGTTGTATAACTTGGCCTAGACATTGAATGTGATTTTGTAATTAATAGCCGAATATTTAGAGAGTTGTTATAACTTGGCCTAGACATTGAATGTGATTTTGTAATTAATAGCCGAAGTTTAGATGGTTGTTTTACCTTAGCTTAGTAGCCACCACCACTCCCCCCCCCATCCCGAAGGTGACATTATAATTAATAGCCGAATATTTAGAGGGGTATTGTACATTGGGGTAGCCACTGAAGGTGACACTATAATTAATAGTGGAATATTTAGAGGGCTGGCCATGTAACTTATTGACTAAGTGAAATTATTTAACTTGGCCACACTACTGAAGGTTATGCTATAGTAAATAGCCGAATAGTTAGTTTGCTGATCACGTGACTAGCTGACCATCTTGACCGATCTGCTCATGTATGTTCTAGTGCGTCAAAAGATCCCCGATATCTCAAAGGTAATTTCGCCAACCCAAACAATAAGATTTATGGAGTGCTTTCACAGATGAAAACGGTAAGATATATAGTGTTATCACGGACGGACCAAAACTGTAAGACGTGTGGAGACGTAGCACAGATCAAAACAATGAGATGTATGGAGTACTATCGCGGACCAAAACAGTGAGATGTTTGGAGTGCTCTCGAAGTCCAAAACAGTGAGATGTATGGGGTGCTTTCTTTGACAAAAACAATAAGATGTATTAAGTGCTTTCCCAGACAAAATCAGTAAGATGTGTGGAGTGCTTTCCCTGACAAACAAAATAAGATGTATGGTGTGTTTTCCCTGACAAAAACAGTAAGATGTATGGAGTGTTTTTCTAGACAAGAACAGTAAGATGTTTGGAGTGCTTTTCAGGACAAAATCAGTAAAGTGTATTAAGTGTTTTCCATGACAGAAATAGTAAGTTGTTTGGACCGCTTTTCCAGACAAAAACAGTAACATGTGTGGAGTGCTTTCCCCAGATCAAACAGAAGTAAATTGAATGGAGTGCTTTCACACACCAAAAACAGTAAAATGTATGGTGTGCTTTCACACACCAAAACAGTACGCTGTATGGAGTGATTTCACACACCAAAAGAGTAAGATTGATGGAGTGTTGATGGAATGCTTTCACACACCAAAAACAGTAAAATTTATGGAATGCTTTCACACACCAAAAAAAACAGTATGCTGTATGGAGTGATTTCACTGAACAAAACAGTAAGAAGTATGGAGTGCTATTAGATATCAAAACTGTTATGGCTCTTATCAAGCAAAGTCAGTCATATTATGCAAATCATGCATTAATAACACTATGTAACAAATTTTCACTTTTGTTCTGTTCCTGGGTTGAAAGTGTGTTTTCCTAATCCTTTAGGTCTAGAACAGAAAGGAAATCGCTGTTATTCCAGAAAAACTTTGCTTCTGTGACCAGGAATGAAATTTGGAAAATCGCGTGTGTTCGAGAAAATTCTCGATTTGCTTTCAATGCCGAGCTTCCTCCCTGAACTGCTAGAGTTGTCCACATGTTTCTACAATTCTCCTGAACACTCTAGAACGTTCAAGAAACTTCCAGAACTTTCGAGAAACTCTCAGAACTTTCTAGAACGTTCTTGAACGTTCCAAAAGTAGCTGTACAAGTATAAAAGCACAGGTGTCTCGAACCAAGATTCCAATTCGTGTTATTGCAGACTGAAAGGATAACGATTCGTAGTTGAAGAGAAGTTATTTATTTGATATGGCATCAAGAGATTGTTTGCATCCAGCTGATTCATTCATCGGCCATCTTCAGGAGACAGCAGCAAGTCAGATAGCGAGGCAGATGCTGGAGATATGGACTACGATTCCGCAGATGAAGTTGGGGATAGAAAGCCGTACTTCCCTAACCAGAAAGATGTGAACGATTTAATTAGGGACCTCGGGCTTACGAAATCGAATGCTGACCTTCTGATATCCAGGCTCAAACAGTGGAACTTGGTTGATGATAGCATACAAGTCACGGATCAGAGGAAGCGGCATCAAAGATTCTCCAACTTCTTCAGTCAGCGTGATGGACTGTGCTTCTGCAACGATGTTGCCGGTCTATTCCAGGCTATAGGTATCGCATGTAATCCTATTGAATGGCGCCTATTCATAGACAGTTCATCCCAGAGCCTCAAAACCGTGTTGCTTCACAATGGAAACAACTACCCGTCTCTCCCGATGGCCCACTCTGTGCATCTCAAAGAGGACTACACCAGTGTCAAAATGTTGCTGAGTGCATTGAAGTATGACGACTACGGATGGGAGGTCATCGGTGACTTCAAAATGGTATCATTCCTCATGGGTATTCAAGGAGGTTTCACGAAATTTCCTTGTTTCCTCTGTCTCTGGGACAGCCGTGACACTAAGGCGCATTATCGCACAAAGGACTGGCCACAACGGACCGAGTTTTCTGTTGGGAAGAGCAATGTGAAGTGGGCGCCGCTGATAGAACCTCATAAAGTGCTTATGCCACCGCTGCACATCAAGTTAGGTCTCATTAAGCAATTTGTCACTGCTCTTGACAAGGAGTCAGCAGCATTTCAATACCTCCAAGATCTTTTTCCAAAGCTGTCCGAGGCTAAGGTCAGGGCTGGTATATTCGTCGGACCACAGATCAAAAAGATCATAGAATGTGAGGATTTCGCAAAGCTGTTGAACAGGACGGAGAGAGCGGCTTGGAGCAGTTTCGTTGCAGTTGTTCAGGGCTTCCTAGGTAATCACAAAGCTGAAAACTATGTGGAGTTGGTGCAGACTCTCATAAAGAATTACGCCACAATGGGATGCAGAATGTCTCTGAGAGTCCATATCCTTGATTCGCATCTCGACAAATTCAAGGAGAACATGGGCGCTTACTCGGAGGAGCAAGGCGAGCGCTTTCATCAAGATATATTGAACTTTGAACGTCGTTACCAAGGACAGTATAACGAAAACATGATGGGGGACTACATTTGGGGGCTACTTCAAGAGAGTGATTCACAGTACAATCGTAAATCTAGAAAATCTACACATTTCTGAGCCTTGTTGATTGGTTTCCGACTGTGTTTGTCTATTCCTTGTGCAATTTTTGTTTTTACCTGATCATAATGACGAAAATGAAAAAAAATCGTTCTATTTTCACAAAAAACGAGTTTTCTTCGTGCTGTTGTCGTGTAAGCAAAGTTTGTGCTTAATGAAGTCATTTTTTCACGTACTTTAGACATAAGCAATTGAAATATAACACTTAGAAGCCAGGAACAAAAATTGTGTTACATAGTGTAATGGCAGCAATAATAATGTATATTTTCCAACCGTATATGCAATCTTATTATTTGTACGTCTATTTGATATATTGCATACCTATACCGTATATTTTGTAAATATATTGTAAATCTTGTATACCTATTACACATCTTAATTTAGATCTGTTGCATATGTTTTTTGTAATTTTATTGTATATCTTTAACTCGACTACTGATTGTCTTTAGTTTTCATTCTCCTCTTCCTTTAATTATGAACGACGTGTGCCGGGTAGATTAAGAACTCGTCTTCTGTCCACCCGATACTTAGGGAATGATTTTGTGTTTTTTTCTACGCTGACTACGCAGTCTATGAGTGGTGAGTGTGCAAATCGAAAACCGACTAGAGGAAGACGCACTCTATGGCACTCTATGAGTGGTGAATGTGCAAATCGAAAACCGACTAGAGGAAGACGCACTCTATGGTACTCTATGAGTGGTGAGTGTGCAAATCGAAAAACCGACTAGAGGAAGACGCATTCTATTACACTCTGTGAGTGTGCAAATCGAACACCGACTAGAGGAAGACGCAATATATGACACTCTATGACACTCTATGAGTAGTTAGTGTACAAACGAACACCGACTAGAGGAAGACACAGACTACAACTTTTTAGCTGTACACCTGATACCTGCATTCTATTTTTAGTCACTCATCTCGTTATCTCTTAATTCGAAAAGTCCGAGAAAATGTGTAACGACCCCACCCTCTAAGAACATGGACACTAGTTCTGAAGCTCTAGAGAGGAGGTAACACCTTTTTTAAGGACAACTATGCACTTTTTCAATAAAATTAAATTTATACGCAAATTTTAATACCTTTTGGGTTCATTCATTAATCTTTTGTATCGTCTCTCTGTTGTCAGGTTTGGAAATTGCGGGGTCGGGAGCCAAATATTTAGAAAGTGGTAAATGGTATGACCCATAGCAATGCATGTACATATTAAAGTGTGGTGGGTTGTTCGGTGTGTCACGTTAGGGACTTTATTGCTAGTTGAATTCATTTAGTCAAACATCCAACCCCTAATGCTACAGTGTTGAACTTAAGCCTGACCAGGAGAAAATGAAACGAGGATTGAACGAGAAACTTAGAGGACAAACTGAAAGGAATAAAGATATATAGATAGAACCCAGAACACTACATGCGGAATCGATCAGCTTGAATCCTATTCGGGGAGGTGAGGGGGGGGGGATGTGCAGGGATGTATTTTTATTCTTTGTGACGTGATGAGTTTGATGAAATAACATCATAGTTGTAAACGTTTATAAGTAAATAAAAGACTTCAAAACTCAATGTTCCCGCTTTTCTATCTTTTCCCTTTCTTTGGGTTTGTGTCAAATCCTAGTTGTAAACGTTTATAATTAAATAAAAGATTTCAGAACTCACTGTTCCTGCTTTTCTATCATTTCACTTTCTTTGGGTTTGTGTCAAATCTTAGGAATAACATTTATCAAAACCTGTGTTATTTCAAAGTAAATAATGCATGTCATTTGAGACTGCTATTTATTATGAGACAGAAAGTATTTTATTGAATAAATAGTTTATGTTAAATATAATTTGAGTTTTGTTATGTTGCAAATAATAGTGAAACAAAAGAGGATTATTGTGTAACAAGCGAATAAGAATATTTTGTCCACTTTTAAAAGTTGTGTTTGTCTCTTTCATTCTATATTTTACAAAGTCTGTACTTGACGCAAACAGAATAGACATAATACAAAGTGTTCATTTTCTAATTCTATGTTTCTAATATAACTGAATACCAAGCGATGACATAAATTAAAGTACTAGTAAAAGATGTGTAGATGTGTTTCTATAATAACTGAATACCAGGCGATGACATAAATTAAAGTACTAGTAAAAGCTGTGTTTCCAATATAACTGAATACCAGGCGATGACATAACTTAAAGTACTAGTGAAGGATGTGTTTCTAATATAAATGAATACCAAACGATGACATAAAGTACTTATAACGGATGTGTTTCTAATATAACTGAATACCAAGCGATGACAAATTAAAGTACTAGTAAAGGATGTGTTTCTAATATACGTGAATACCAAGCGAAGTCATAACTTAAAGTACTAGTAAAGGATATGTTCGGTTTGGTAAATATTTAATTAAGTTAAAACTCGACTATGTAACATCATTAACGGGCTCAATGTAGAATTTATAGGTGAGATCACAAGTTCATACGTCAAAGCAGATCTCTCTCTCTCTCTCTCTCTCTCTCTCTCTCTCTCTCTCTCTCTCTCTCTCTCTCTCTAAAAGAAGTATTTACGTTGTTTATGTGTCTATGGTCTTCACAATAAATATACCTGCATTAATAGTATAATCTCTTGTATTTGCTTTGATTGGAATGTGATGAGACATGAGGTAATCACCATTTAAAATATTTCACTAATAGCATGCATGTCAAGCAGAAAACTGGACTGCAAACTAAACATGATGCGAACCTATAACTGAATGTCCCTGGGTATGCTTTCGCTGTATTATATTGGGAGTTAACAAAATTACTAATAGCATGCATGTCAAGCAGAAAACTGGACTGCAAATGAAACATGATGTGAGCCTACAAATCATTGTCACTATACGACTGGGTTTACTTTCGCTGTGTTATATTGGGACCTAAGAACATTACATTCTTTCGACGATTTTTATGATCGAAGGCTTCCCTCTTTCTTACCATTTTCAGGTGTTTCCTGTGGTTCAGCTCCTTCCTCTGGTGGTTCAGCTCCTTCCTCTAGTGGTTCAGCTCCTTCCTCTAGTGGTTCAGCTCCTTCCTCTGGTGGTTCAGCTCCTTCCTCTGGTGGGATTTCGTCCTGCTGATCTTCAGTATCGGATTTATTTTAAGAGTGAAGAAATAAATTACATGAAGAATATAATTCTTTACGTATAAAGATATTATTTTAAAATAGAATAAATATATTTACAACCTGTCTTTACTACGTGTCTACGGTACATTTTAGTGTAAAGGCGCTGAAAACTAATTATATTTACTACGGTACTTTTTAGTGTAAAGGCGCTGAAAACATAGAGTATATATATTGACTACGTCACGTTTTAGTGTAAAGTCACTGAAAACATAGAGTGCTACAATAGAACAACTTACATATAACAGAGAGTATGGCGTCACTTGCGCATTTGTAAAAGTTGTGACATTCCAGTTGTTTCTATTTTATTTATATATATAAAAAATAGTCAATAATTTCAAGAAGATCAGGTGTATTTTGTCTAATTGACGACCAAATTTTATCAGTGGAAAATCTGAGAACAGACCCTCATGCTGCCAGTGATCGTATAAACCGATGTGTTGACCTTGAGATACCAACATGGTATTCACGTTCTTTAAAAAGAATTTCGGGGAAAAACTGGTGCGTTTTGACATTTAACTATTACTCACCTGGCTCATTCAATGGCTCCTCTTCCTCTGTCTTTTCACTGGTCTGACCGAAACTGAAACAAACTATCTGTTTAGTGATCGTGGTTTGAAACAAGTAGAATGTTTATTTATAGATGTGCATGCAATTTCAAAATCGGAAAATTAAATCTCGACAAATAGGACGCTTGCCAACATTGTTGATAGAGACGTGACTAGAGATAAGTGTTGTTTATCGATGACAGATATCGGAATGTAACTGTGTTGATAGAGATCCGAGTAGAGACGCATGCCGTTTATCATTGAACAGTATTGGAATGTAACTTAGTTATATAGAAATGAGTAGAGAAACCTGCTGCTTATCATTGAACGATTTTGGAATTTAGATTGCTATAACCGTTAAGAACGGTTAAAACTGTATTTTCATTTTAATAAAGGGACTATTAGACACTAATGTCTTTATAACAATCGGCCCTGTATCATTGCTATGTGCTGAGCGTAAGAAAATACATGCATTCAGTTAAATCTTATAAAATATTCAGGCATGTTTGTTTTCGTTTCATTTACAGGAAAAAATAATTTGAGAATCGGTCACCTGTATACGATTGGATAAACGCTTCATAATACATCATAGTCTAACTTATCGACAATGAAAATTGTATTTTGAATTGTTAGAGGATGAATTAATTCTGCATTAAAAAGATGACCTTGTTCATGGAATAGTATGTATAACTCCTTCTAAACATGCGTGGGACATCTTTAAATAGCTCTCCAAATAGCTCTCCAATGACCTGTTTCCATCAGACCTGTGTCACGGTGAAAGATGACTTAATGTTTGCTAGAAGGTCACAGTGACATGCTGTCAGTTAAGTAAATTATGACACTCACTTGGATTATGTAAACTATTTTCACAATTTCAGCATTGTATAGAAAACTAACGGGATTGTGCACCTTAATCAGCACCTTTTCTCTCCGTAAAATGCTTAGTTAGCGATATGTAATCGGTCAAGGCTACAGCTGCCTACGCATAGTATCGAATTTCTGGCCAGTGCTGATTTGTTTCCCCAGACAATAGTGTGTAGCTCTAAAACTTGTTGGGCCACAAACAGACCGGGTTGGCTTTAGAAGTAGGATGCAAATACAACTGCGGGCAGAAGCGACTAGTGTGATGGAAGAAACGTACTCGCATGAACACATTCATTCGTTAGCTTAAATACTTGTTCAGTTTTATCTCTTACTATTAATTTTATCAGAATCCTGTAGGGTGACCGGAAAGTTGTTGTAAATATATGAGATTATTAGTGTAAAGAACTACTTATCTGCTTTGAATGGTTTTGATTGAATCAGCAAGTTCTAGCATATTCTCCATTCCAATATTTTTACTCCAGAAGTATCAACAGCAGTAGGTCCCAAAGTCGGATCATATTAACTTTGAAAACGAACATATAATTATTAAGTTTAGGGATAGGCACATTTACTATGAAACACCTACATAAATAATGTGACGCTAATGCCACTTAGTTCATAGTTATTATTATTAGTAGTAATGGTAGTAGTAGTATTGGGCCTCATTCCACGACTTATGTTTTTGACTGTCGGTTGTGATCCAAGGTCTCGGAATCTTACCAAGATTATGGGAGATCCAAGGTTTTACGGAGGATGTGGGCACTTCCGAGGAGCGCTGCGTTGAGTAGTGTAGCGAGTCTGTGGTTTCCAGGGAGTTTATTCAGGTAGCTTTCCAATTCAGATGTTATGTTCCCCAAGGCTCCTATCACTATAGGTATCACTTCTGCTTTTACATTCCACAGTCTCTGAATTTCTAGTCTGAGGTCTTGGTATTTTTCTATTTTTTCTCTTTCTTTTGTTTTTATATTTCTATCACTTGGAACAGCGACATCCATAATTGTTACTGTTCTGTTGGACTTATTGAGAACTATAATGTCTGGTCTTCGTGAAGGAATCACTCGATCTGTTCTTATCTCGAAGTCCCATAGTATTTTGACTTCTTCTGTTTCGGTGACTGCTTCTGGTTGGTGCATCCATGCTCTTTCTGGAGCTTTTATGCCATAGTTCTCACAGATTTCTACGTATGTGTTTTGCCACTTCATTGTGTCGCTAGGTGTATTCTGTTCCAGCCAGAACTTGACATCCAGATAGTATGTGCTCTGTTGTCTCATCCATGGATTTGCAGTCTACATTTGGAATCATTTGAAATTTTCATGATTTTCGTTTTGAGCGATTTGGTGTTGAGTGCTTGATCTTGTGCAGCTGTTATGAGTGCTTCTGTTTCTGCTTTCAATCCTGCCTCTTTCAACCATTTGTACGTTGATTGCTTTGTTGATATTTCGTTGGCTTGTCGTACATTCTGGCCATGGAGAGGTGTCTGGCTCCAGGTATGTGCTAGTGCTTGCTTCGTTGTTTTCTTCCATGTTTCTTTGTCTGTTTCTGGGGGTTGGAATAGTCCACTCATCTTTACTTCTTCTATCAGCGGATCATCTTTGTGTTTGTTGTTATTCCAGATGTAGTCCACAAGGTCAATGACTTCTCCTTCAATGGCATGTTTGATTTTCTTGAGACCTCGGCTCCCATTTTTCGAGATACATAGAGCCTGTCTACATCTGCTTTGGGGTGTAAGGCTTTATGTATTGTGAGTAGTTTTCTTTTTTTCCTGTCCAGTTCATTTATTTCATTTGCTGTCCAATCTATGATACCTCCAGTGTAGCTTACTATAGGTATTGCATATGCATTAAGGGCTTGTATTTTGTTCGCCCCATTTAGCTTGGACTTCAGGACTTGTCTAACACGTTTTTCATATTCTCTCTTAACTTTGGACTTCACTTCTCTCTGCATATTTTCTTGATGATGTAGTATCCCAAGATACTTATATCCATTTTCCATTGAAACATCGTTGATTTTTCCGATGTCGAATTGCAGGCCCTCCGTTGTTTTGACCTTGCCTTTCTGGATGACAATTCTTCCACATTTCTCAAGGCCGAATTTCATGTTGATGTCCTCACTGCAGATCTTGACAGTATTTATCAGGGATGTGATGTCACGTTCAGTTTTACCGTACAGTTTGAGGTCGTCCATGTACAGTAAGTGGCTGATGACCTGTCCTGCTTTCACTTTGTATCCTAACCTTGTTTTCTGGATCACTTGACTGAGAGGATTTAGGGCAATGCAGAACAACAGTGGCGATAGGGACTCGCCTTGTAAGATTCCACAATTTATTGTTATGTCTGCAATATTTGTGTTGTTGCATGTGAGGGTGATTTTCCAGTTTTTCATTGACTCCTGAATTAGGTTCTGTATTGATGGCGCTACTTTGTACAAATTTAATGTTCAATGATCCATGAATGTGGGACTGAGTCATATGCCTTTTGATAGTCAATCCAGTTTACAAGATACAGAACCCTCACGAAAGAGCAAACTCACTTCGCTTCGGACCACTGACGAACACACTCCATCCATCAGACCTCCGGGAGGAGAGTCATGTCAAAGCGCCACACCAGACAAGACAGCACCAAGCATCAGCACTTTTCAGGGCTGGCAAAAACGCCACTACTGCCCACTCCACCAAGTGACATTTTACCTCCAAAGCTGAGAATATCTCTGATAAAAGGATTACTGCATCCTTTGGAGGAAAAAAAATGAACCTTCACTCTTGTTAAAATCATCAGAGTCCCTTGTGTGCAGCTTCACGGTTAGAGCTGAACAGAAATGTATGTCCGAGATAGTGTTTTTAACTGATTTTTACTATTTGTTGAAAAACTATTTGAATTATGTTTTTCCTTGTAAATATTTTTAATTTTTAAAACTATGTCATTTTTATTCTCGTTTAAACAAAAGAATCAGATGAAAGAATTGTAAAAAATAAATTTTAAATGAAGAAGTGAGAATAAAAGTACAGATTATGAATATTTGAAACACAAGAATGATGTGCACCATTACATTTCTTCTGTCATCAGTTTGCTTTGCTGAAATGCAAGATTCAAGTTCTACTTGCAAGCAAGCCGTTTTATTGTTTTCATTTCCATTTTTGCTTTGCTGAGATGCAAGATTCAAGTTCTACTTGCAAGCAAGCCATATTGTTTCTGCTAATGTGTAAGCATTGGTAAACTCCATCCCTTGCTGCCATCAAGCGTCACTTATCTCGACATTGCTTATGTCAACATTCGTATGAGTCGACGGTTGGAGTTCGAAGTTTTACTTCCATATTGACAACTGTTAACTGCCATTGGATTTTCTGAAGGTGCTAAGGTCCATGTGTAAGGGAATTCTTGTGGGGACTCTATGTAATATTCTAAGAGAAGTGTGGGACAATGTGTGTGTGGTATGATGTACCTGGAGAGTATGATGAACTGTATCTTCTAACCGGATGAAGATTCATAGACAATCAGTTGCACTTGCTTGAAGAATTGGGTCCACTCAAGAAAGCTGAGTTACTGTGGGGAACTGCTGTGAGGAGTATAAATCGGACTCCGCCAAGTAACTGTTGGAACTCTATGAGCCTAATAAAAGGGCTAGGTGTTGGAAACTTTATCCACATTATTTAATTCAAGGATAATGGTGAAGACTGAGCTTTGAGCAAGTAACTGATTTGTGTTTAAGCTGTGTAATTTGTATTGGACAAGAATTGTGACTAAGTGCTTGGGTTGTACATTCTGTGCATATTATTCAAACATTCATGTGACAGTATGCAGAAGTGATATCATGCAAGGCCATTATCACAAGACTTTTAACTGCCAGACAACCCTAAACAAGAACAAGACTACCACTCACAGGCCGCTATCAGGTGAACCGTTATTATGAATTTTCTGTGTAATCTGTATATGTTTATATGATTTCTTAAATTCCTTATCTATTTCTGATTCTTCTCTTTAATATCTTATATTGACTTAACTGTATTATTTATCTAGTTGGCTTATTGACATTGAGGATTTGTGTAAGCTAAATTAACTTGTAAAGATATTTCTTTGATGTAAACTTCCTGATAAATGTTCTATGGAATAAACATGATATTTTTTTCCTGATTAATTGAATTCTGTGTGCTTGATGAGATCGTGATTCTGAAAAATTGCCTTGTGTGTAATTTTGAGGACATTAATTGTAAAACTAATTTTACTTGTTATTTTTCTTTAATAAATTGTTGATTTTATAACTATCTACTATAGTTACATTGATACAGAGATGCTTGTGTATGATGATGGGTGGGGGTTGCCAATGACGTAACGACAATAGAAATATGTTTAAGTGCAAGTTTAGGATAGTTCCCGTCATCGTAGTGAGCTTATATATGAGGGGCTGGATTAAAGACAAAGATTAACAAGATAATTCAATTAAGGTCTGTTAATCTAGACAGGTAACACTTGGACAGAGAGTTAATTAGTTAGCAGACTTTTCCAGGGATTGACTTAGTCGCTCTCGTGACCGCAAAGACAAAAGACCCCTGTCGGATGACTGTGTGCTATTTGCATGAAAAGATTATTGTTTATGTATCAATTATGAAATAAAATATCATAAATTAATAAATAGCAAATAGCAGGCAGGAACACCTTTTCACAGGTGTATACTGGATAATTATTAATAACATAAATGAAGATTATCATCACTTGTAATTAGCTATGGATGATTAATTAATATAATAATCATAACCATTATCTAGGTGGTGTTAGCATCCCAAAATGTAATGAACTCATTTGCATTATCGTGGGTGGAAGACAAGGCTTTATTTAATTACACTTTGCTATTTCATTAGAACCGGCAAGTTAAGCAGATCAAACATGCTTAAAA
Organism: Sinotaia quadrata; assembly: GCA_028829895.1. Taxonomy (NCBI): domain Eukaryota; kingdom Metazoa; phylum Mollusca; class Gastropoda; order Architaenioglossa; family Viviparidae; genus Sinotaia; species Sinotaia quadrata. Next base: position 143,760,958 of record CM054179.1, read on the forward strand.
ACCAGCCTTATGTCGTCTCACAGCATTAGGTAGACAGTTATGTGGTCTTCCTAAGTCTTGCACAATTTATTGGCATAAATAAAACCTCATTTTGCCATTTTCTCTCTTTCTCTTATCCTTATTGCAGATACCTTTGACATAATTCATATTTCAATATTTTCCTGTGAATTCAAGTGTGGTTTTAAAGGTTGTATATATTCATTGAGATCCAACTAATGCTGGTTTTTAAAGCATTGTGTACCGAATGCTGGTTTTAAAGCATTGTGTACCGAATGCTGGTTTTTAAAGCATTGTCTACCTAATGCTGGTTTTTAAAGCATTGTCTCCCTAATGCTGGTTTTTAAAGCATTGTTTACCTAATGCTGGTTTTTAAAGCATTGTCTACCTAAAGCTGGAAGTAGGATTATATTACTAAGTTTACACAAGGTCCGGTGTCAAAAGCAAATGAAGTTTTATACAGTCCACAGCAAATCATTACTAGGACGTAATAAATCTTAGTCTAATCAAGTCATTACTAGGACTCAATAAATCTTAGTTTGATCAAGTCATTACTGTCATGAAAGGACTTTTCATTTTTGTTTGAACAATTTAAATTTTAAGTAAACAATTAAATAAAATAGCTAGTGTGAATGGGTCCTTAATCGGAAGTGCAAACTTCCAGAAAGAGTCGGATGGGAGTTGTTTGGGCCTTTGCGTGGGCATAAAACGAAAACATCTGGATACACGGCGGAGAATCAAAGGAGCTGCGTAGGCAGGCTCAAAAGTTATCTAATTTTAAGAAAGATGCATGGGTGTTTAGATGGTATAAATAGCTTTCTGTGCCTTTGATCATTATACATATGCCTACTAGATGAAGCTCGGAGATTGGTAGTGTCCCCTATCGGCTTGGTTGAAAGCTTGAATAGACGACCCTTTGTGAAGGTAAATAAGTGACTGGTGAATGTGAGAAGACTTTTAAATTATATATTATTGATGTAATATTGTAATGATTGTCAGAGATCAGTTGTTTAAATAGGATAAATATATCTAGTCTTGAAGAAAGGACATAGGGCTGGTGAATTATATAATTTCAGGGACCTAGCGAGCAAGTACGACTTGAACAAGTACAATTTGCTTTGAAGCTTGGAGGACATTGACGCGCACAATCTGGGCGTGGCCAAAACTGCATTGAACGAATGCTAAGTTCAGTTTAAAAAAACGAGAAATTGTGGTCCTGTTTTCCAAAAGTATTCCTTGGTTTTCCTAAATCTTCCTAGATCAAAGAAACAATGTTGTTTTTTTTTGTTTTTTTTTTTTGTTTTTTTTTTTAACCAATTTACTAGACATGATTTAGTCAAATCCGATCAATGAAGAAAGACTGTAACTATCAACAAGAAAGCATGCGTTGATATTTTTATGCCTTATTATTACTTCTTTTCTTTAATTAAAGTTTTATTGTTAATTGTTTACACTTCTTATGCGTCTTATTTAATGTTAATGTAGTTGTTGATGTAATGTAAATCTGTGTCAGAATTGTAGTGAAGTGTCTTTTGTAAGTTTGCGTCGTTGTATATCGTTACTAAATTCTTTGATACATGCAGTTATTCTGCTGGGGGCTGGCGAGTCAAATAAATCGTGGTCGTCACCCCATAATAAGTTTTGTTGTTTGTATCGGCATTCGTAGATGGGTTAGTGTGCCAGCTGAAATAGATTTGAACTAATCAGCATTAATACGAGTCACCCCAAGCAGCATACGACAATTACTTGGACTTTACTTAATAATCTTAGTTTAATCATTACTAGGACTTAATAATCTTAGTTTAATCATTACTTGGACTTAATAATCATCTTAGTTTAATCATTACTTGGACTTAATAATCTTAGTTTAATCATTACGTGGACTTAATAATCTTAGTTTAATCATTACTTGGACTTAATAATCTTAGTTTAATCATTACTAGGACTTAATAATCTTAGTTTAATCATTAGTAGGACTTAATAATCTTAGTTTAACAAGTCATTACTTGGACTTAATAATCTTAGTTTAACAAGTCATTACTATGACTTAATAATCTTAGTTTAACAAGTCATTACTTGGACTTAATAATCTTAGTTTAACAAGTCATTACTAGGACTTAATAAATCTTAGTTTAATCATTACTTGGACTTAATAATCTTAGTTTAATCATTACTTGGACTTAATAAATCTTAGTTTAACAAGTCATTACTAGGACTTAATAAATCTTAGTTTAATCAAGTCATCACTAGGACTTAATAAATCTTAGTTTAATCAAGTCATTAGTAGGACTTAATAAATTTTAGTTTAATCAAGTCATTAGTAGGACTTAATAAATTTTAGTTTAGTCAAGTCATTCCTAGGAATTTACTTAATACATCTTAGTCAAATCAAGTCATATTTGAAGGTCAATATGTACGGGAGCGAATTTTCTTGTTTTTTCATGCAATACTCTTTACTGAACAATGGATTCTAACAATTACTGGCTGTACATGTTCTATAAGAAAAGACACGTGGAGACAAATACACGGAATATAGTGGTACAGAAAAGACACGTAGAGACAAATACACGGAAGATGGTGGTATAGAAAAGACACGTGCAGGCAAATACATGGAAGATAGTGGTATAGAAAAGACACATGGAGACAAAATCATGGAAGATAGGGTTATAGAAAAGACACGTGCAGGCAAATACATGGAAGATAGTGGTATAGAAAGGACACGTGCGGGCAAATACATAGAATATAGGGGTACAGAAAAGACACTTGCAGGCAAATACTTGGAAGATAGTGGTATAGAAAAGACTTGTCAGAACAAATACATGGAAGATTATCGTATAGAAAAGACACATTGAGGCAAATACTTGGAAGATAGGGTTACAGAAAAGAGAAAATATATTCGGTACAATTATGCAATCGCGACATGGACTACTTCAAAGCTGATGAAAACTGCTTTAAACAAACAAACAAAACAAATATAGTTATACTTACATACATAATAGGATAGCCAGTAATGCAAGTATGATAGCAAGGATACCGAAGACAATCCTTAGATTCATGGACTCTGTTGAAGCAGAAGTTTCTATTACAGTTGCTACAAATGGAACACTTGCGTTAACACAAGTACAAAAAACTCTAAGAAAATATCTATTTAGAGAGCATAAAAATGTCCAATTTTATAACAGTAGAAGACTTGCCTACACCAATCAAAATTGTTCAATATTTGCAATGTTTAATCAAACGTGCACATATGATTGAAAAAATTAAAAAAAAGAAATATATAATAATGTAGACGCATGTTGTATGCATAATAAAATATGTGATTGTGTATGTACGTAAAATCATATGAATACACACACATATATGCGCTGTGTATGTAAGTAGTTGTGTGAAAGTATTATTGTAAGTATCACAGTTTGTAATATGCATGTATGGCTACCTTTCTATCTATTTGTGACACGGCATGCCACACCTAGTTAATTAAATGATTGGTAAATGTTTTTTTTTATTTCACACCATCAACCAACATTCCAACTCGTATATGCAGAATGTGCGTGAGCACTCTCCAACTCAGCTGGCATTAGAAGTGACAATGTGTCTGCATCTCCATTCTCACCACCATTGGGGTGTCCACGGTAAATATTAACAAAGACGACTCATATGTCGATCATAGGGAATCTATCAAGATGAGGAAGAATGTCAAGGATCCCAAAACAACAAGAAAGGCACACCCTAGGAATATTCAAGAGTGGTGCTTTAGTTCAGTCTACATTTTTTTTACACTCTCTCTCTCCCTCGCTCTCTCCCTCTGTCCAGTCACTCGACTTATGTGTCTGCAAGAGTTAGCCCTCATATACACTTCACTCGATGCACCTGATTGATCTATAAAAGAGCCATGCATTCAATAAATCTTAATTAACCCAACATATCATATCAAATGAATGAACCCAGAATATACAATGTATCTAGATCGAGGAACAAAATCGTTCTAAGTCCAATACATGAAGCAATAATTCTAATAATACAAATCATCCTAAGTTCATTTTTGCATCTTGTACCAGACACCTCGTCATGGCTCACGGTCAGCCTTTAGAACCGGAGTTCGAATAACGATTGCAAGTATTGAAAAAGAGTTTGAGTGGCCATTTATACTCACTTCCTGCAACTAACCGGAATCACTCATCTCACCCCTCCAGCCACCGTTCATCATTCAGTCGCATTCGCATCTACATACTTTAAGCTTCTGGATGGAAAACATCTCTTCAGCCAAATGTCACTCATCTCACCCTTCCAGCCACCGTTCGTCATTCAGTCTCGTTTGCAACTACACACTTAAGCTTCCAGTCGGAAATCATCACTTTAGTCTGATGCCACCCATTCTCAGCCCTAGGCTAAGTCCATTACTTTATCCGCATCGACTTAGCTCAGAAGGAATGCATTGATCGTCTTTCCATTATGTAAGAGTGACACTCGAGCGTCACACCAGGGTATGTGAGTGACTGTATTGTTATACCTAGGTATGTGAGTGACTGTATTGTTATACCTAGGTATGTGAGTGACTGTATTGTTATACCTAGGTATGTGAGTGACTGTATTGTTATACCTAGGAATGCGAGTGTGTGCTTTGGAATATCAAATTATGTGGTGGTAGACAGTTTTGATATCAATGCAAATAAAGTCAAAAATTTATTAACAACAGAACTATATTATCACTATCGACAGGTTTCATAACTTCCTAATTATTTTAGTCAGTGTGTTAAAAGAATAGACAATATCTAAAGAGAAATACATATTTTTTGTAAAATATTTCTGAAGGACGTGGACAGCTAAATGAGCTTTTATAATTATGGATTTGACAATCTATGCATTATTGCACACAACAGTGTCATACTAGTACGGGATTGACAGTCTAGTAAAAGTTAGTATTGCCCACAACAGTGTCATACAAGTACGAGATTGACAGTCTAGTTAGCAATGTACATTACTGTGTCAAGCTTGTATGGAGTTTACAGTCTATGTATTATTACACAACACAGTTGTCGCCGCTATACCCTGGGCTGACTTTGTAATAATGAATTATATCAAATATGTGTAGTTACAAAACATCTACAAGTGCCGATGCAGAGTATGGGTCACTGGCTAGATATGTATATCTGCAACTGTTACGGTCGCCAATTTTGGCTCCGCCCCTACTTAGATCTCAGCTGAGAATTAATGTTTATGAACAGAGGACAAGACGTAATCATTAGATTGTACGAAAACAAATGATAAAAATAAAAAATACGCGTTTAAAATAATAACAAGAAATGTAATAAAAGAACAACATCCTAAGCCAGTTCGCTACACTGTAGTCACTTTCTGGATGGGCACTTAACTTATTCACTGGAATGACGTCACAGTATTGTAGACTTGAATATGACAGTCTCGCGTAGATCAGAACGTCCCAATCATGCCAGGGACAAATATTAAACAAAGACAGTTTATACCAGCACCAATGCAGTCAGCTACAAAAATAGGCAGCTACAAACAATCAGCCATAAAGCTCAGCAGACAAAAAAAAAAAATCATGAAACATAAACAATTGCAAAGCCTAGGTGTCCAGTCAATTGCTCTATTAATAAATACTAAGTTTGGCATAAGCCTCTGAAAGGAAGAAATGTTAACATGTTCAAAAAAACAAAGCATATAACATCCTAATAAAACCTAACCATTCATACAATACAAAGACGTTTTACCTATGCACCCAAGGGTTTTTGCTCTCATATACAACCCGTGGTCGGGAAGGACTAAGATTCCAGTTGCCACCTTCAGACAACTTTCAGGAACGAGTGAAGATACAATTTTCACTATGGTACTTTTATCACCCTTGGGATCGCACCTGGGTCTATTAGACACGCTTACGATCCGACCAATTGCTTAGCGCTAATACGGATTATGCCTTTCTAACAACTTCTAAACGCCTAGCTAACAACGCTTTCCATTGTATACCAAACACACACACGTGCCGCAAAAATAATCTCTAGCTAGCTTATTGTCCATTGATCATGCAGCTTAAACAACAAACACTCGATCATCTATCTGCCGCAAACATCAAACACCGGTCAATAAATCTACCCCCATGCACACTCATTCGTTCATGACCTCACTTCTAAGTCAACATGATGCAATACGCACACGTCATTCAAATTACAATAACGTTTAATTTAAATGCAACAATGAAAATTTATATAAAATATATGGCAAAATTCCCCATCATACAACTGTGTCACAAATGTGTAGAGTTGATAGTCTATGTATTATTCGCATAACAAATTCATAAATAACACAATGTATTTTGAAATCATTCACTATTGAATACGGTTGTATAAAATAATGGAGATTGAAGTCATTCACTAATTAATACTGTTGTATAAAATAATGGATTTTGACGTCATTCACTAACGAATACTGTTGTATAAAATAATGGATATTGAAATCATTTACTAATGAATATTGATGTTTATATTGCCTTGCCTGTCTTGCAATCGTCACCTTCCCAACCAGGTTTACATCCAGATGTGCAGGTACCTGAGGGTCCACAACTCTCGCGGTTACATTCTCCACACTTTAGTGTGCATCCTGCCCCATAGCTACCATCTTCGCATGCTGAAATAGATTTAGGAACACGTTTACACACAATAATACTATAATACTTTAATAAACTAAGAAACAGAAACGCATGTTGAAATAGATTTAGGAACACGTTTACACACAATAATACTATAATACTTTAATAAACTAAGAAACAGAAACGCATGTTGAAATAGATTTAGGAACACGTTTACACACAATAATACTATAATAGACTAAGAAACAGAAACGCATGCAGAAATAGATTTAGGAACACGTTTAGACACAACAATACTATAATACTATAATAGAGTAAGACACAGAAATGCATGCTAAAATAGATTTAGGAATACGTTTTCACACAGTCGTAATACTATAATAGACTAAGAAACATAAAAACATTCACAAAACATTGCAGCCAACAAACACGCATGACCAGTTTAAAACCAGAATTTCACGATTCTTCACTTAAAGGTATGTGAGTGAGTGCAAATGATACCAAGTATGTGAGTGAGAGCAAGGAATACCAAGGATTGTGATTAAGTGCAAAGAATATCAAGGTATGTGTGTGAGTTCAAGGAATATCAAAGTATGTGAGTGCAAATAATATCACGGTACGTGAGTTCAAGGAATATCACGTACACAGGATAAGAAGGCTTGTGATTCAGTGCAAGGAAGATTAAGGTCTTTGAGTGACTGCAAGCGATACCAAAGGGTGTGTGTTCATGGGATATAAAAGATATGTGAGTGCAATGGATACCAATGTTTGCGATTGAGTGCATGGGATATGAAGTTATGTGCTTTAGTGCAATGGAAATACCAAAGTATGTGATACAAGGGATAAGAAGATATGTGAGTTAGTGATTACAATACCAAAGTATATGACTTAGTGCAAAGGATACCAGGATATGCAAATTAGTGCAATGGAGTGTAAAGAAAATATGTGAGTGACTGTATTGTTATACCAAGGTACTTGAGTGACTGTATTGTTAAACCAAGGTATGTGAGTGACTGTTTTGTTATACTAAGAAATGTGAATGACTGTATAGTTATACCAAGGTACGTGTCACAGGAAATGAGGGACCGAAATTATATTTTATTTCATTTTAAAAAACCGCTAACAAAACTAATTGAAGTAATCCGAGTTTTGTTATTTTTCGTATGTAGCATGTAAATTCCAGTAACGGTCACCTAAGATCTCTTTAGTAGACAGACGTTCGTGACGCAGTGTGTGTTAATCATGTCATATTGAATATATATATTAGTTTATGAAGAATATGTATATTAAATAAATTGGGACAACTGCGCAATACCGTCACATGTTGTTGACGAGTGAAATGGCCAGTGCGCATTAGGATTGACCACAGAAAAGCGTGCATCACGATTACCACTATATATCCAAGGCAAAAATCATGTCACAGGACATAGCTTCTGGAAGTTTTGGAAACCTTCAGTGAAAGCTATATAAGAGGCAAAATGAAGACTTTTACTCTCAATGTTGAAAACGTCGATTCGTCTGAAGCCAGTCTAACTTCACGAATGAATTATCTCGTGTACAGAGATTTCATAAAGGAAAGCTGCAATAATCTCTTTCCATCCGTTTTCCATCCGTCTGATGCCATATATTGAGTAACGAGGCAAAATTACTCAGTATAATTGTTGGCAAAGTGGAAAGTTCACTGTCAAGAAAAAACCCATGCATGCGACGCTGGTTGTATGCAGTTAACGACACGAGGGACCAACTTGTTCTTCCCCCTGTCTGAGTTCGTTTTGGCAGTCTATCCCGCGAATTGAGAGGCTAGCACCGAGATTTTCTTACAGACAATCCGGATTTCTACACTCAATGTAATGCGACGACACATCCCACTGGACGACTCCATCCGATAATGCTAAACGTCGTTGGCGTGTCCGTTTCCACGACAAGCAACGATAATTATCGAGGCTGACAACAGTCAGCTAAATTTCAGATTTCTCCCCCTGATAATCTGAAAGTGGTGCCTAGATTCTGCAGAATCTTCACCTGTAATGCGACGCCTCAATTGCGCCGTGATCTTCACCTTGAAGTGCCGCTTATAAGTGACGTGTGAGATTACGTCATCTCCTTGGAACTCTGACATTAATAGTGAGTAATCATTAGCACGGCTAACGCGCACATACTTAAGTCTAGGACTCTTAAGAAAATGAACACTATTATATCGTTTGCAAAATAAGAACTTTAATGTTAAAAGTAATGCTTATTTTACATGTGAACTATTGTTAAAGCGGCCCCATTTGCCGCATAAGAATTGTGTAATTAATCTTTATTTTATATTTTGAATTTCATCATTTTCATCTCCCCTTATTTCCCACAGAGTGTATGACATTGGAAAGTTGAATGAATGATTAATCACTGTGCGAAAGAGTAGTGCCCCTTTTAAATCGGGAAATAAATAACCTGATTTAAACATCTTTCAACTCTCTTGTTATTCATAATTTTTGAGAGGGACGAAAGAATTTGTACTATTGTTTTGCACCGTTCGTCTGTTCGTCCATTTATTCACATTTATGATACACACTCACAACACACACCGCCAATAAAACGTTCCTTGGCATGACATTAATAAATTGGGCCCCACCCAAACATCAATGGCGTATGTCATGTGTGTCTATGTAACAACTTGACGCGACGTAGTACTGGCACACGTCACGGGCTTTTCTTGGAGGTGCACCGGAGCAGGCTAAAAATAGACTTCACCCCTTGCATCTCTAACTTCAGCTCGGGTCGGCTTGTAACGAGCCTACCCGTTCTGAAACATCTGGTGACCACTGACCGTGATCTGACAAGGTAAATTGTGTTGTTGTAAGAAAGTGTCATCTCTTTCCTGCTTTTCTATCTCATCACCATTATGCATTGTTTATTGCATGTTAGGGCTTTGCTATTGAGACTTAGGTGAACTGGATTTTGATAAGACTTATTATTGTGTTGAAATAAGTTTTATAATCTTTACGCTATTATCGTTAACGCGTACCGACTCGTGTTTAGACGTACATAGATCGATATTCTGTACGCTACATTAGCAACTGTTGTTTTGCTAATTTTGCTAACTTTGCAAATTTCCGATTAGGATTTCTTTTACTCGTGTTTGTAATAATCCTAATCACGTGGTAGCTGGTGTTCATACGCACACCATTGCACCACTTGTGACCTACAGAGGTCAAAATCCCGCGAATATTCTAAATCACTATATCCATACTCGTGATACTAGCAATTTTAAAAATGGCCGAGCTAGTAAACATAAAGAAAGAACTCATGGCTATGGGCAGAGAATTCGGGTATGAGAAAGCCGAGTTAAAGAAATACGTGGATGAGGAGATAGCTAAATGGTATGTTGCGAAAGAAAATGAGGCGAAAGAGGCGAGAGAGCTAGAAGAAAAGAGACAGGTAGCTAAGGATTTAGAGATGCAAGCTTTGAGAGAGCTAGAGGAAAAAAGATCGAAAGAGGCGAGAGAGCTAGAGGAAAAAAGATCGAAAGAGGCTATAGAGCTAGAAGATAAGAGACAGTTAGCTAGACAGCTAGAGATGAAAGACCTGAGAGAGCTAGAGGAAAAAAGAGAGTTAGCTAAACAGCTAGAGATGCAAACTTTGAGAGAGCTAGAGGAGAAAAGAGCGAAAGAGGCGAGAGATTTTAAAGAGAAAGAAATCCAAGATATGAGAGAAATAGAGTTATTAAAGATTCAGTCAGCTAGGGATTTAGAAGATAAAAGGCAGGAAGTAGAAGAGAGAAAGCTTAAGTTAAAAGCTAGAGCACATCAGGAACAGCTTGAATTAGCTAAGCAAGAGGTAACAGCTAGAGAGAAGTTGTTAGATGGGACTGCTAAGCAACAGGCCGAATTAAATAAACCCCGTACACGGCTAGCTTTCTTTAACCCTGAAGTCGAGACGATTGACGAGTTTTTGACACGCTTTGACAGTTTCATTGCCAACTTTAATTACAGTGACATTGAAAAGAAACAACAACTGGGTCAAATACTTCAAGGTGAAAGCTCGCGCGCATTTACTGATCTAACGCGCGATCCCGCTATTACTTATGCAGATCTCAAAACGGGTTTGATGCGTACTTTTCAATGTACAGCAGAAGGCTTTCGAAAAATGTTTAGGAGAGCCATACCTAAAGCAAATGACACCATGCAAGCCTTCGGTACCCGGTTACGCCATTATCTTGATAGATGGATTGATTTGACAGATATCCAGAAGACATATGAGGGCCTATTTGATTTGATATTAAGAGATCAATTTCTCCATATTGCTCCGCCTGCAATGACGACATATTTGCAGCGAAATCCTCCGACTAACTTCAGTGATATGTTGAAGTTAGCAGACACGTATAATGATTACCCTGATCCGGTAATTACGAGGAGTGGACCACGCCCTCCTCCAACAAATCGGCAGAAGTATACACCGAAACCGAACCGACCAATGACGAAATCGGAAAAACCCGAACCGGTACAACGGACATACACTAAGTCACAAGACGTACGACGTCACACACGTGACTCCCCGCCTATGACATGTTACACTTGCAAAGGGAAGGGGCATAGTTCTCAGAACTGTCCCAGTCCACGTGATGTAAAGGTATGCACTGAAACAGGTGCAACTCTAAAGACCCAACAGGCTACAGTAAACGGACAAAAAGTCAAAATACTGGTCGATACAGGCGCGTCCATAAGCTGCATAAATGCTAAACTTGTACGCCCTGAACAGTATCTAAGAGGTAGTGTCCGCATTCGATGTGTTATGGGACACCTTAGTACATGTCCAAGAGCCACGGTACATGTTACGTCATCCGTATTTTCCGGTACAGTCACCGCCGCAGTAATAAGAGACATGCAGTTCGGATTCATACTATCACCCGGGCAGTGTGACACACACACTGAGGGCATCTATCCTGTTCTCCCCGTAACCACTAGAGCACAACGGGAACGTAGTAAACAAGGACCCCCAGCTCTAAAGATAGTCGAGAATACATTTCCGCAGTTGACCCCAAGTCAACTCAGTCACCTGCAGCAGGAGGACAAAAGTTTATCCTCAATGCTAAAGCTGGCACGGAAAAACACTATTACGTCCAGCAAGTACGCGACAATTACGTATTTCCTGAAGGACGGACTAGCGTTTCGGCGCACCGACTTTAAGGAAAATGATACTAGAAGCACCACGTGTTTATTTACCCCTACACCACTCAGACAGCTGATTCTTAGCTTTGCACACGACTCAATCATGTCTGGACATCAGGGCGCGCGTCGCACTGAGCAGCGAATTCGCGAGGACTTTTTTTGGCCAGGCCTGAGTAGGGATGTTCACTCGTACGTTCGTACATGTACGCAGTGTCAACAACATATTGACCGAGGGCGTGTCAGTCGAGTTCCCCTCGAGATAGTACCAACAGTAGAGGAACCATTCCTAAAAGTCGCAGTAGACATTATTGGCCCAATCATTCCCGCGGCCGAAGGAGGATATCGCTATATCCTAACAATCGTGGATTTTGCAACACGATATCCAGAAGCAGTCGCATTAAAGGGCATCACAGCGATCGAAGTCGCAGACGCTTTAATAGACGTATTTTCTCGCACGGGCGTTCCCCGAGAGATATTGAGTGACCAGGGCACTCAATTCACCTCAGCAATGATGGCTGAAACAATGCGTCTACTAGCGTGTAAACAGTTGTTCTCATCACCCTATCACGCTCAGTCTAATGGTGCCGTTGAACGTTTCAACGGTACAATAAAGAAAATGTTAATTAAAATGGCCTCGGAACAACCCGACCAGTGGCCACGTTTTCTAGCACCATTACTCTTCGCGTATCGCGAACTCCCACAAGAGAGTACGGGCTACTCACCGTTCCAACTACTATACGGCAGGCAACCTCGTGGTCCCCTTAAACTAATTAAAGAAACATGGGTCAAGGGAGACACTGTGACCGATGGTAAAGATGTTCACACGTACGTAGCCGAACTACGTCAACGTCTGACCGAGACATGTCACTTAGCACAGGAAAACATTCGCGAAAAACAACCCCGATACAAGCGAAATTTTGACCGTACGGCTGTGGAACGTGACCTCGAACCAGGTCAGCTCGTGTTACTCTTGCGGCCCACGCATAACAACCGCATGCAAATGCACTGGCGTGGACCCTACCGCGTTATTAAGCGTGTGAAGCAGAACGACTACAGCATACAGATAGGAAATAAGCAGAAAATCTATCACATAAATATGCTCAAGCGTTACTATGAACGCAGCGACGAACAGATACAAAACGTGAATGTCGCACTGATACAATTGGAAGACTCCAATTTCAGAACAGACATGATGTCCGCCGAAACCACACCTAACCCCGCAGTTACAGTCGATCAAGTCGAGATTGACTCGAACTTAACTGTCGAACAGCGCGACGCAATGTCAGAACTCTTACACAGACACGCGCGCATATTCACCGACCAACCGGGCCACTCAGATTTGGTTGAACACCGCATCAAACTTTTAAGTGACAAACCGATACGCTTAAAACAGTACCCACAGAAATATGAGAGCACAAAGTACATAGCAGAACAGGTGCGTGAAATGCAAAAACAGGGCGTGATTGAACAGTCAATCTCCCCATATTCATCACCGGTCGTCTTAGTTAAAAAGAAAGACGGTACGCTTCGTTTTTGTGTGGACTACAGACAGTTAAATGAGATAACTGAATTCGATGCGGAACCTATTCCAAATCAGGACGAATTATTCGCAAAACTAACCAAGGCACATTACTTTTCGAAGTTTGACATGTGCAAAGGGTACTGGCAACTGTCAGTTGCTATTGACGACAGACCAAAAACAGCCTTCCCAACTCCGCTAGGCTTGTTTCAGTTTTGCCGACTACCGTTCGGACTAGCGAACGCACCCGCAACATTCGCGCGCTTCATGCGAAAATTACCGTTAGAGAGCGTTAACGCATTGAATTTCTTTGATGACATACTGGTAGCAACAGGAACATGGGACCAACATTTATCCTCAGTGGGTGGTCTACTTGACATTCTCGAGCGCCATAAATTGACCGTGAAACCTTCCAAAGTACGCGCGGGCTTTCGGGAGATTGAATTTCTTGGCCATATCATAAGTGACGGACAAATAGGCCCTAATCTAGACTTAACTGCAGCCATTCGTGACATGACCTTACCGACTACAAAGAAACAGGTCAGGGCAGTTTTGGGGCTAGTGGGGTACTACCGAAAATTTGTCCCAAACTTCAGTACGCTTCTTAAACCACTGACGGACTTAACTGGGAACAAACAACCCACGAAAATACGATGGACGGCAGAGTGTAGCACCGCCCTCGAAAAAGTGAAGGACATCTTGACCAGTAAACCCGTCCTACGGTTACCAGACTTTGACAAAAGATTTATTGTCAGGACCGACGCATCAGACGAAGGCCTCGGTGCCATACTTCTCCAAGAGACAGATGACGAATACCTACCGGTAGCATACGCTTCTAAGAAACTATTAGATCGTGAGACACGGTATTCTACGATTGAAAAAGAGTGCTTAGCAATCGTATGGGCACTCAAGAAATTTAGTGCTTATCTGTACTCTAAACCATTCATCCTGCAGTGCGATCATAAGCCGCTGACATATCTGCGCACTAGCATGTATGATAACGCTAGGCTAACTAGATGGACACTCCTGCTACAGGAGTATAGCTTCGTTGTCGAACACATCGCGGGCAGAGAAAATTCGGGTGCCGATGCATTATCCCGGCATGCCATAACCGCGATATAAACAAGAGAGAGGATAGTCTCTCCACAGATGCGCATATAATTCCTGTGGGGACTATCGTGTGAAATAAAATTTTTTTTGTCCCTATTTGATTTCCACTCTGTGAGCTCCAATCAATTTTAAGAAGGGGGTTGTCACAGGAAATGAGGGACCGAAATTATATTTTATTTCATTTTAAAAAACCGCTAACAAAACTAATTGAAGTAATCCGAGTTTTGTTATTTTTCGTATGTAGCATGTAAATTCCAGTAACGGTCACCTAAGATCTCTTTAGTAGACAGACGTTCGTGACGCAGTGTGTGTTAATCATGTCATATTGAATATATATATTAGTTTATGAAGAATATGTATATTAAATAAATTGGGACAACTGCGCAATACCGTCACATGTTGTTGACGAGTGAAATGGCCAGTGCGCATTAGGATTGACCACAGAAAAGCGTGCATCACGATTACCACTATATATCCAAGGCAAAAATCATGTCACAGGACATAGCTTCTGGAAGTTTTGGAAACCTTCAGTGAAAGCTATATAAGAGGCAAAATGAAGACTTTTACTCTCAATGTTGAAAACGTCGATTCGTCTGAAGCCAGTCTAACTTCACGAATGAATTATCTCGTGTACAGAGATTTCATAAAGGAAAGCTGCAATAATCTCTTTCCATCCGTTTTCCATCCGTCTGATGCCATATATTGAGTAACGAGGCAAAATTACTCAGTATAATTGTTGGCAAAGTGGAAAGTTCACTGTCAAGAAAAAACCCATGCATGCGACGCTGGTTGTATGCAGTTAACGACACGAGGGACCAACTTGTTCTTCCCCCTGTCTGAGTTCGTTTTGGCAGTCTATCCCGCGAATTGAGAGGCTAGCACCGAGATTTTCTTACAGACAATCCGGATTTCTACACTCAATGTAATGCGACGACACATCCCACTGGACGACTCCATCCGATAATGCTAAACGTCGTTGGCGTGTCCGTTTCCACGACAAGCAACGATAATTATCGAGGCTGACAACAGTCAGCTAAATTTCAGATTTCTCCCCCTGATAATCTGAAAGTGGTGCCTAGATTCTGCAGAATCTTCACCTGTAATGCGACGCCTCAATTGCGCCGTGATCTTCACCTTGAAGTGCCGCTTATAAGTGACGTGTGAGATTACGTCATCTCCTTGGAACTCTGACATTAATAGTGAGTAATCATTAGCACGGCTAACGCGCACATACTTAAGTCTAGGACTCTTAAGAAAATGAACACTATTATATCGTTTGCAAAATAAGAACTTTAATGTTAAAAGTAATGCTTATTTTACATGTGAACTATTGTTAAAGCGGCCCCATTTGCCGCATAAGAATTGTGTAATTAATCTTTATTTTATATTTTGAATTTCATCATTTTCATCTCCCCTTATTTCCCACAGAGTGTATGACATTGGAAAGTTGAATGAATGATTAATCACTGTGCGAAAGAGTAGTGCCCCTTTTAAATCGGGAAATAAATAACCTGATTTAAACATCTTTCAACTCTCTTGTTATTCATAATTTTTGAGAGGGACGAAAGAATTTGTACTATTGTTTTGCACCGTTCGTCTGTTCGTCCATTTATTCACATTTATGATACACACTCACAACACACACCGCCAATAAAACGTTCCTTGGCATGACATTAATAAATTGGGCCCCACCCAAACATCAATGGCGTATGTCATGTGTGTCTATGTAACAACTTGACGCGACGTAGTACTGGCACACGTCACGGGCTTTTCTTGGAGGTGCACCGGAGCAGGCTAAAAATAGACTTCACCCCTTGCATCTCTAACTTCAGCTCGGGTCGGCTTGTAACGAGCCTACCCGTTTTGTGACAGTACGTGAGTGACTATATAGTTATATCTAGGTATGTGACTGTATAGTTATACCAAGATACGTGAGTGACTGTATAGTTATACCAAGGTATGTGAGTAACTATATAGTTATACCTAGGTATGTGAGTGACTGTATTGTTATACTAAGGAATGTGAGTGACTATATTGTTATACCAAGGAATGAGAGTGACTGTATTGTTATACCAAGGAATGTGAGTGAGTGCATTTTTAATCCAACGAATGTAAGTGAGTACATTGGAATATCAAATTATGTGGTGTTAGAGAATGCAAGCAAAGTCAAAATATTTATTTTACTGAATATTTTATTTTAGGTTTCATATATATATATCACAATGTCATACTAGTCTGTTTATTGAGTTTACCATCTAGGTATTAAAGTACATCAATGTGTCAAAATTGTGAGGAGTTCGCAATCTATATATTAATGTACATCACATTATCGTAATAATGTGAGATTCCTGTTTAGTGTATTAATGTACTTCACATTGTCGTAATAATCTTGAGATTCCTGTTTAGTGTATTAATGTACATCACATTATCGTAATAATCTTGAGATTCCTGTTTAGTGTATTAATGTACTTCACATTATCGTAATAATCTTGAGATTCCTGTTTAGTGTATTAATGTACATCACATTATCGTAATAATCTTGAGATTCCTGTTTAGTGTATTAATGTACTTCACATTGTCGTAATAATCTTGAGATTCCTGTTTAGTGTATTAATGTATTTCACAGAGTCATACTAGAGAGGAGTGTCCAGTCGATGTATTAATGTACTTCACATTATCGTGCTAGTCTGTTATTTATCTCTATATTAATGTACATCTCAGTGTTATAACAGTGTTAATTCTATAGTCTATGTATTAATGTACATCTCAGTGTTATAACAGTGTTAATTCTATAGTCTATGTATTAATGTACATCTCAGTGTTATAAAAGTGTAAATTCTATAGTCTATGTATTAATGTACATCTTAGTGTTATAAAAATGTTAATTCTATAGTCTATTTAATAATATACATCTTAGTGTCATAAAAGTGTTAATTCTATAGTCTGTGTAATAATGTACATCGCATTATCAAAGTAGGCTGGAATTTACAGTCTATGTATTATTCACAACACCCTTTCATACTAGTATGAATCTTACATTCTGTATACTATTGTATACCATTGTGTCATACTAGTTTGCAGTTTACAGTGTGATATTGCGCATCACAGTCATACTAGTCTGGAATTTATAGATTATGCATTAATAGTCATCAGATTGTCACACTAGTGTGCAGTTTACATTTTAAGTTATAGGCTATGTATTAATGTACATAACAGTGTCATAATGATGCTGTGTTTACAGTCTATGTATTAATGTAAATAACATTGCCGTGTTAATCTGTAGTTTACTCTATATGTATTAATGTACATCATAATGATGTCATACTGTAAATTTTATCGTATATTTATTATGTGTACAACACATTGTCATATTAGGCTGGAATTTACATTCTATCTATTAATCTATTATTCACATCACAGTGTCATAATAGTATGTAGTTTATACTCCAAGTATTATTCACATCACAGTGCCAAGTATTATTCACATCACAGTGTGATAATAGTATGTAGTTTATACTCCAAGTATTATTCACATCACAGTGTGATAATAGTATGTAGTTAATACTCCAAGTATTATTCACATCACAGTGCCATAATATTATGTAATTTATACTCCAAGTATTATTCCACATCACAGTGTCTTTACAAGGTGCAATTTACAGTCTATGTATTAATGCACACAACAGTGACATACTAGTATGGGATTTACACTCTAAATACTAATGCATTTTACAGTGTCATAATTTTCTGGAGTCTGCGTATAATTGTTTATCATAGTGTAAAACTAATTTTGTGTATACTGACTATGTATTAATGCACATAACAGTGCCATACTAGTGTGGGGTTTTCAGTTTTATGTATTAATGTACATCATTAGTTTATAGTGTACATTTATGTACATTTATTTCACACCACATGGTGTCATACTAATAACGGATTTACAATGTATGTATTAATGTATATCTCAGTATAATTTTAGCCAAGTCTATGTATCATTGTACATCACTGTTTCAAACTAGCCTGCAGTTAAAATCTATGTTTAATTTATTTCAAATTCATACTAGTCTGGATATTACAGTCTATGCTTTAATGACATCACAGTAGCATACTAGTTTGGAGTTTAAGTTTTATGTATTAATGTACATCACAGTGATGTACTTTTCTGAGGTTTACAGTCAATAATAGCGTGGAATTTACATTCTATGTATTAGTGTACACCAAAGTGTCAGTAAAGTGTGTAGTTTAGTCTGCGTATTTATGTACATCAAATGGTCGTACTATACTGTAGTTTACAGTTTATGTATTAATAATCATCACAGTGTCATGATTGTGTGGAGTTCACAGTCTCTATTTCACATTGTCTTACTAGTGTCGAGTTTACAGTCTATGTATTAATGTACAGGTTCATAATCACAGGTTCATAATAGTGTGAAATTCACAGTCTATGTTTTATTGCTCATCACAGTGTCATTAAATCTGGAGTTCACAGTCGTAGTATTATTGCAAGCTACAATATTATACTGTATACACCTTACTACAGTATTATACTAGTAAGGTTTTATACTATATGCACTAATGTACACCAAAGTGTCATATTCGTCTGGAGAATATAGTCTTTGAATTATTGTACATCAATGTGTATACTAGTCAGGTGTTTAAAGTATATATAGGGTTAATTTTATTTTTTAATGTATCTCACACCGTAGTACTAATCTAGAATTTACAAAATTTGTTTTAATGAATATGATAGGGTCAAAGTAGTCTGGAGTTTACAGTATATGTATTGATGTACAGCACAGTGTCACACTAGTAATGAATATTATTGTATAACATAATCGATACTGACTAATGAACATTGCCTTGCCTTGTATGCATTTATCACCCATCCAACCCTGTTCACATCCAGTTGTGCAACTACCATTGGGCGCACAATTCCCGCCTGCACAAACTCCACACTTTGCTTTGCATCCTACCCCATATTGTAAAAGATCGCATTCTGAAAGAGATATACAGATATTACACCGTTGAAATACTGTAATAGACTACGAAACAGAAACGCAAAAACATCCACAAAGCAATACAGCCAACAAACACGCATAACCAGTTAAAACCAGAATTGCACGGTTCTTCACTTCAAAGGATGCGAGTGAGTGCAACTGATACCAAATGTGTGAGTGACAGCAAGGAATACCTAGGACTGTGATTAAGTGCAAAGAATGTCAAGGTATGTACGTGAGTGCAATGAATATCAAGGTATATGAGGGCAATGAATATCAAGGTATGTGAGTGCAAGGAATATCAAGGTATGTATGTGAGTGCAATGAATACGTATTATTGTACATCACAGATTTAAAACAATGCTGAGGTTCAGCCTATGTATTCATTTTCATGACAGTGTCATAATAGTGTGGAGTTCAATGTTTATACTTTAATGTATATCATATTGTCGTACTAGTCTGGAGTTTACAGTCTATTATATTAATGTAATGCCAAATAAGTAAAACGATAATCAGCAGCAACAAACAGCTACAAAGGCTCACATGTCATCGGCATATTATTACAATATTTCTATCGTCTTTCGTGCAAAACTAAGACATAATTACACTTTCTCTTCAATGACGTAATTTCACAGTGACGCGAAAATAATTTTACGTCATGTTTAATTGAGTCAGAACAAAGATTCACTATCGCTCAGTGGATTATACTACTCTCTGTATGCATATGATGGTAGAAGAGTAAGAATAATAGCAGTTATCATACAAACTATGGGTCGGTGATAACACTCTGGAAGAAAAGTTGTAAATAAAAAATAATACTCATCGTCTTAGTTATGATATTTATTGAAAAATTATATATATTAGACTTGCCGACAGTTTAAGCAACAATGATAGATAACTTGACAACCAGCTTCATCCATTCTATTCTGTTCTCTGATTATCTTACTAAATGAATTATAACTTTGATAAATCACTTGTCATGTTAGAAATGTTCAAACACTGCTTCATACATGCTTCTGAAATTGTTAATATTTATTCTAATCATATGAACACGTCCATTATCATCCAAGCATTATCAATGTTTTTTGCAATTTGCACTTTGCAATTCAAAGTCAATTGTGTAGTACTGGTTTAATCATAACTTGTAATGAAACAATAGAGTTCCAAAGAAGATTGCCTACATTCAAAGTCAATTATGTAGTACTGGTTTAATTATAACTTGTAATGAAACAATACATTGCCAAAGAAGATTGCCTACATTCAAAGTCACTGGTTTAATTACAACTTGTAATGAAACAATACAGATCCAAAGAAGATTATCTACATTCAAAGAATTTCTTCGAACGTTTCTTGTTAAATTTTATTTAATGCGATTCTGATATTTGATGTTAAGTATATTTTAAATCAATAGTAAGGTGATTATTTTGTCATTGATTATAAGATTATCATCTTTTGAATCATTTATGAGAATATGAAAATAAATAGTTTATTAGTTAATGCATTTTGATTTAATTATTTATAAGTATGACTTAACAGTTTACTGATGAGCAAATTTAGTGTAATAGAACAATTTATATTATCTTACTTTCCGTACACTGGTCACCTTTCCAGCCGTGTGCACAACCAGTTGGACAGATTCCATCCTCTCCACACTTCGGGGTATTACATTGGTCACACCGCAAAGAGCACATAGGTAACTTATAGAATCCATACTTGCAAACTAACAGAATTATGAAAATAATTTTACAATAATTCATTAATTGCAACAGCGCAGTCAAACACGTAGTTATTTAAGTCTTTACAATATTTCATAAATTGCAACAGTGCAATCAAACACAAAATTATGTAAAGGTTTTTACAATAGGTCATCAAATGCAAACGTGCAACCAGACGCAGAATTAAATAAAACTCTTTATAATAGTTCATGATTGTCAAATGGCAGCCTGACAAAGAATTATGAAATGGTTTTTACAATATTTCATTAATTGCAACAGGGCAGTCAAGCACATAATTATGTAATTTTTTAAAATAATATTTCATCATTTGCAACAGTGGAGTCAGGCACAGAATTAAAGAAACGTCTTTATAATATTTCATCAAATTCAACAGGGAATCTGACAAAGAATGATGTAAATGTTTATACAATATAACATCAATTGCAAAAGTGCAGTTAGACAAAGAATTATGTAAACGTTTTTTACAATATTTCCTCAATTGTAATAGTGCAGTCAGACAGAATTATGTAAATGTCTTTACAATATTTCATCAATTGCATAAGGGAAATCTGACAAAGAATTATGTAATCGTTTTACAATATTTTATCAATTTCAAAAGGAGAGTCTGACCAAGAAATGAATAAATGTTTTTACAATATTTCAACAATTGAAATGCATTGTACTAAACAAGAATATATAGATACCAGCTAATAATCAATTTAGACATAAATAATTAAAGATGTAAGCGGCGTGATCATTTATGTAATTGCTTCTGTTTTCTAATTCTTTAAAATTTAAGTGCATGGATAATGAAGACACTGCAAATCCATAGATGAGACCACAGAGCATATATTACCTGGATGTCAGGTTCTGGCTGGATCAGAATATACCAAATAACACAACGAAGTGGTTAAACAAATACATAGAATTATGTGAGAGAACTATGGCATAAAAACCTCAGAAAGAGTATGGATGCACCAACCAGAAGCAATCACCGAAACAGAAGATGTCAAAATACTGTGGGATTTCGAGATAAGAACAGATCGGGTGATTCCTGCACGAAGACCAGACATTGTAGTTCTCAATAGGTCCAACAGAACAGTAACAATTCTTGATGTTGCTGTTCCAAGTGATATAAACAAAAGAAAGAGAAAAAATAGAAAGTTACCAAGACAGATTAGAAATTCAGAGACTGTGGAATGTAAAAGCAGAAGTGATACCTATAGTGATAGGAGCCTTGGGGAACATAACATCTGAATTGGAGGGCTACCTGAATAAACTCCCTGGAAACCACAAACTCGCTCCACTTCTCAAAGCAGCGCTCCTCGGAAGTGCCCACATCCTCCGTAAAACCTTGGATCTCCCATAATCTTGGTAAGATTCCGAGACCTTGGATTACAACCGACAGGTCGATGAAGTCGTGGAAAGTTGAATAATAATAATAAAACCAACTCAACCTCACATCTTACTACTACTACTACAATAACAACAACTACAGCAACTACTACTACTACTACCAGTTACATCTTAGTGAATGAGGCATCCAATGTTTATTGTGTTAGTTTTCTCACAGCTACCTGTTTGTTATGAAATTGTTTGCATGATTTTAAGTAGACATCATTTCTTTCTTTCTTATTCGTCCTTGAGTGAACTCGCATTGCTAATGCTAAATCCTGTTTTGCTAATGTAATACAAAAGTGATAAATTCCTCCAGGAACCAACACGGCTTAATGAACATTCATTTCTACTTCTGCTTGTATGTAACACTCTCATCTGTAAACACCACAATTGTATTATGTTATTGTTAATGTTAATGTTCATTTCTACTTGTATGTTAACACTCTCATATGGTATAATGTTAATGTTAATTTTCATTTTTTCTTGTACGTAACACTATCATCTGTAAACACCTGAATTACATAATATTAATTCCTATTCAATGCACATATACAGGGTTTTGTATCATATGTATGTTTATATGCCCATGTCTCAACAGTATGTATAACCATTATAATTGTCTCAAAAGAATATATCATCAATATAATGTAAATGACTCAACAGTATATATAATTATTATAATGTCAATGTCAACATTAAATATCATCATTATAATGTCAATGTCAATAGTAAATGTAATTATTATGTCTCTGTCTCAAAAGTATATATCATCACTATAATGTCAATGTCACAACATTATATATCATCATTATAATATCAATGTCTCAACAGTGTGCATCATCATAATTGTTGGTACCTCGTAAGATGGACAATACGAAATACACAACCATTTTGAGGTCAATCGCTCCAGTGACTCGTTCCTCCCTACCCACCCCGAGGATTGGGTTCCTCACGTATATAGACACAGACAATAAACACAGTGAACATATACAATGACTACAATGAATGGAATTTACATGAAATGGAGATGAAAAGAAATGACGCAAGACATGCGAAAATTAACAAATATTTATATAAAAAATAAACTATAAAGGAAAATGAAATAATCAATTACAGAGACCACAATTACAGCATCATAATATTTGTCAGAGAAAAGTTAGCCTTTCCTAGTTATTTAGATTTCTCTGAATAAAGTTTTAGAAGTTCAATATTATTTTCAGTTCACAGCTTCTAAAATGTTTTCTCATATATTTTCAGTTCTTATTACTATAATGTTACACACAGTTTCTGACAGTTCCCTATTTATAAAATGTTTACATTGTTATCAAACTGTTCCTATACTCCTGGTTAATGTACTATTTTACATTGGTGGAGTCTCAGCAAAGTCGTTGGTGCTCTCCGATGGCTGAGTCTATGTAGATTTCTCTCTCACATACTGCAGCAAAGTCGTTGGTGCTCTCTGATGGCTGACTATGTAGACTTCTCTCTCACAAGGAGACAGTACAGCAAAGTCGCTGGTGCTCTCTGATGGCCGAATCTATGTAGAATTCTCTCTCACAAGGATACATACTACAGCAAAGTCGTTGGTGCTCTCTGATGACTGAGTCTATGTAGACCTCTCTCTCACAAGGAGATGCAATACAACAAAGTCGTTGGTGCTCTCTGATGTCTATGTAGGCTTCTCTCTTCCCAGGAGAAGTAGTATAGCAAAGTCGTTGGCACTCTTCGCTGGCTGTCTATGTACACTTCTCTTTCATTAGGAGACATAGTACAGCAGTCACTGGTGCTCTCTGCTGGCTATCTATGTAGACTTCTCTCTCACAAGGAGACATAGTACAGCAGTCACTGATGCTCTCTGCTGGCTATCTATGTAGACTTCTCTTTCACAAGGAGACATAGTACAGCAGTCACTGATGCTCTCTGCTGGCTATCTATGTAGACTTCTCTTTCACAAGGAGACGTAGTAGAGCAAAGTCGTTGGCGCCCTTCGCTGGCTGTCTATGTACACTTCTCTCTCACAAAGAGACATGTAGTATGGCATTCATACAAATTAACAATTGATGCACTCAAGCAATATGGGATGGCGCAGAAGACAAGATGTGATTGCGACAAAATACACAACAAGAAAACACGAGAAACACAAAATCCTGCAATCAATAAATGCAGTGATCAGAGACTGCTAGTGTTAACTACATAGTTCTCCTTATATAAAGGCTACATCATTTTCTCTGAGCACAATTTCACTACCCTGAAATAAACGTAAATCAGTTCTACATAACACATTATCATAATTAACATTCACAGAAAATTATTTCATAAAATATCATAAAATGCAACTCTCGTTCATTGAAACTAAGGATTAAAGTCATCTGTAACAGCAACCTATGCATTCCTAAAATTCTCATTCACATCACTATTTAAAGACTTTAAAACGTAATCCCACAATGCACAACAAGTTGTCACCAGACTATTAGATCATTAGTCATCAGAAACCCACCTTTCCTTCTTTCCATCATTCAAGCTACTTTTCTACGGACCCCATATAATGTGTTTAATAAAGGCCTTAGGATTACCTTACTCCACCCTCCTTCTCCCCTTCTTCATTCATGTAGATTTACAGTCAATGTTCGACTTCTTACAACCTAGAAAAAAATCACCCCTTCTATTTTATGGGTGAAGCAATAGCTACATTGAACATGTTTGTGCACTTGTACTAGACTTCTTGTTTTATTTCTCAAACATGTCTTTGCATATAAATTGTATTCTTTCAAAATTTCTTGTTAATATTTATCAATGGGATCAGGCAAGATTTATAAATATCCTGACAATTATGTCAAAATCTCAATAGTATATATCATCATTATAATGTAATGTTATGATGGAAGAAATATGTATCCAAAGGCGGTTTTCTAGTATAAAACATAATCATTAATGTTCTATTTCTCGAAGTTATAACAGTTTTAAAAGAAATAACATATAAGCAATGTTGATCATTATAATCCTTTTTGGTGACATTTATAATGATCTCCCTTTAGATCGGAATGCTCACTTAGATTTCTGTCTGCATTTGATTGGAAATACTTTGTCTGCTCCCGTTTACTGGTCAGTTTGGAGTTGTTCATTGACATCCGGGCTATTTTTACGAAGTGTACTGATTTCATGTAAAACGTCGTCGTGAAAACATTTCTCGTATTAATTAGTCAATATTTTAATTTTAAACATTCTTTTAATTTCTCTTTACTGAGTATATTAAAAGTGAGGTTTGGGTATTGGGAAGTTATATATTAATGAATTATAAAATCAAATGAAAATGTGAACAGTCAACATAATAAGTGCATGAATGTCAAACATTTAAGTTTAAGAGAATATATATTATATCAATTTCATGTCACTGTCATAGGTCTGCGCTGATTGTGTATAAATCCAATTGCATTCCACTGTCAGAGATCTGCACATATTGTGTATAAATCCAATTGCATTCCACTGTCAGAGATCTGCACATATTGTGTATAAATCCAATTGCATGCCACTGTCGGAGGTCTGGGCAGATTGTGTATAAATTCAATCGCATGCTACTCTCCTTTTTTATTTTCGTAGGCATATATTAACCAAGCAAACAGTAATTGTTAATTACTAGTCAGTTATTGTTTTAATAGGACCTGTGCATTTTAAGACGATTGTCCCACCATTCATACATTGTTTCTGTGATTTAATACAATAATGAATTAAATAAATGAATAAATAAATGGGCAAGCATACAAAGAAACAGACACATAAGCACATTAATTCATTCATTAATGGCCATGACAGTTTGACCCATTCACTATACAATATACATGCTCAATTTAAATCCATCACGAAATGTTAACATACGGTAAGTTCCGTTATTATTAAATGTTTACATCTAAAGTTATTAGTATAGTTAACATACAGTAAGTTCTATTATTAATCGTTTATCTAAAGTTATTATGACGTGTTAGCTTACATACAGTAAGTTATACAATCATTAAACATTTACCTCAAAAGCCATAGGATGGCGCATTTGGCAAGTTATGATATCATTAAACACTAACATCCAAAGCCATCAAGAGTTGTTAGATTATAATAATTTTTGCTATTTGTAAATATTAAATTTAAAGCCATCAAGAGTTAGTTGTTAGATTTCGATAAAGTTTGTTATCTGTAAATATTAAATAATAATCCATCAAGATTTAGTTGTTAGATTTCGATAGGTTTTGCTATCTGTAAATATTAAATCTAAAGCAATCTTGAGCTCTCAACACACGTTTTGTTATGCTATCATTAAACATTTACATCTAAAGCCATCTGTTATGTTCCAATTAATATTTAAAGACTATGTCTCAACATAAGGGTTTAGAGTTATTAATGTTAATATTGCACCTAATTGACACCACACAGGATGCCTCATTTACCTTTCAGCCTCTATAAATTAATTACCCTCGAATATTGGTATTCAGCATAGTGGCAGGTAAATATGCATACAATGCACAGGTTGGACGAGTAGGTGTCTTAATTTTGACTGATTACACATAATGAATATCATTCATGTCCAAATGGGGCTCCACCCCCACCAACCCATACGGTCCTTCCGATAATCAAGACAAGTTTAATTGTTAAGATAACAAACATAAAATTTAATAATTTACAACAAATTAATGCATCAATCAAATGGTAAAATGTTATGCAAATGGTCTTCTAAAACTACCTATTTGGTCCATGAGGTTTGTAACATATCATAAACATGAAGTCTAGTTTAGAGTCATTTTGCAGTTCCACTTAACTGGCGTTCAGTATCAAAGCAATCCGGACAGTCATACACATGACACGATGCATTCCTGGCATGACATAGCACTGTCTATAAAATTGCCCCAGCACAAACAATATGTGTAACAGGTAAAAATAGTACATCTCACATCTCACGCCCACTGAAATACAGTATGATTTCTATCAGCGTTCAGCCTATATTTCGCCGATCACGTACGTTCGAGTGTCACAGAATAGATGTCTCTTATAATTAGTATTTCATAAAATGGAGAATGTCCCAGCCCACACACATGCATGTTACAGTCATTATAATTAATTTCATATCAGTGGAGATGAAATGGCATCTCACTATATCAATATGAATCACAACAAATCAAATATTTATGCTAACACAGTGCGTGTGTTAAGTCTGATTTCATACTATCTCTATTGTTACAGAAGGTCATGATGAAATGGCGATACTTCATACAAAAACAAATGAAAATACATAATTATTCTACAACATTCTTAATGCAATAATAGTTTGAGAATTTGATATATTTTACCTTTTCCCTGAAGTAACGCGAGATTAAAATCTTCATCCACAGAATAAATTTAAACTTAGTATAGTAAGTGATGTTTAATAGTGAATAAACCCTTCAATGCATCCCAACCCCTATTTATTGAATTTTACACGTCAATGACTTCTGCTTATTTAACCTATTTCATCGACAGAAAACATATCTCCATATATGGTCATCAAACGTTCAGTTTAGCAAGCGGCTCCCACAACTCTTCACCTCCAACCAATCATGTGACAGCAGAATGACTTACATGTATATCCCTTGTACACAACAACAAGTATTGCACCACAGTTCAAGGCCAATAATGGTATATTGGTCATTATCCAAAAACACGGAAAACAAACGAAACGAGTTATTAATAAAAAATAGATAATTAAAAAAGAATAAGAAAATCTTTAGTTAATTAAAAGAGGCATAATTTGCCCATACTTCTTATAAAACCATCATTATCTGTTAGCATGCAGTAAGTTCTACTATCCTTAAAAAATTACATTTTAAGACATCTCAATTTATTAGCAAGCAGTAAATTATTTTATCATTAAACATCTACATCTAAAATCTTCATGACCTCTTACAGTTTGCTAATTTCTACTATTTTAAAATTTTACTTCTAAAGAAATCATGATATGCTTTCTTATGGTAAGTTCTGATATCGCTAAATATTTCATTTACAGACATCATGACCTGCTATCTTAAATTATTTTTTTACAATAAATTCTGCTTTCATTAATCTTTGACATTTCATATTATCGTGAACAGACCTCACACTGTAATGTCTACTATCATTGAACATCGACATCTAAAGTCACCATAACCCTGATTCTGTAAGCTCCATTGTCAATAAATATTGACATGTAAAGCCATCATGACGATACCATTTTATAAGCTAAGCGAACAACAACATCGACATCTAAGGCCATCATGATCTGATACCATTCTGTAAACTCTGCTGTCACTAAACATCGACATCTAAAGCCATCATGATTTGATACCACTCTGTAAGCTCTGCAATCACTAAACATTGACATCTAAAGCCACCATCATCTGATACCATTCTGTAAGTTCTGTTTTCATTAAACGTTGACATCTAAAGCCATCATAACCTGTAAGCTTAATGTAAGTTATCCTATCATCGAACGTTGACATGTAAAGCAAGAAGCAAGCATAAACTGTAAGCTTAATGTAAGTTCTACGATCATTAAATATGTACATGTAGACAGCATCATTAAAGATTTCATTAATCGCTTCGAAAAGCACATGTTTTAGAAAAAATAATGGTGTGAAACATTTGTATGATTTGCTGCACGGTATTATATACCAGACTGGTATGTTGAGATAAGTTTTAAAATACAGTATCAACATGTGTTAAGGGACTAAATACCGTTATTTTTACAAGTTCCATCGGAGTTACAACCTTCCATGCAACCGTCACATTTTTGTGAGCAACCAGAGCCATAATATCCCGGTTTGCAGCCTGTAAATAAAGAAATTTAGTTCAAACTGTAAATAAAGAAATGTCAGATTAAACTGTAAATAAAGAAATGTCAGATTAAACTGTAAATAAAGAAATGTCAGATTAAACTGTAAATAAAAAAATGTTAGTTCAAAGTGTAAATAAAGAAATGTTAGTTCAAACTGTAAATAAATAAATGTTAGTTCAAACTATAAATAAAGAAATGTTAGTTCAAACTGTAAATAAAGAAATGTTAGTTCAAACTGTAAATAAAGAAATGTTAGTTCTAACTGTAAATAAAGAAATGTTAGTTCAAACTGTTTACAAGAGATCACGATGTACATCTACTATTTCTTATTGGCTCTCTAAAATCTACAGGCAAAATTTTGACGTTTCATTAATATATGTACTCTCTTCCAGTCCGGCAAGTGCGCATGAAAATTTGGTTTTAAATTCATTTGAATGTCTGAGTCAAAGAAAAATCATTGACTTTTGTATGTGTGCGTTTAAAGTGTGTGTATGTACGTGTGTGTGTGTGTGTTTGTGTGTGTGTGTGTGCGTACATATATATGTGTGTACATGCGTTTGTGTATATAAGTATGTGTGTTCACATAATGAAGTGATAGGGGCTATAACAATTAATTAGTGATATAGTTATCGCTTGATAGATTTTCTTCGATTCAGATATGCCACGACCTGCCAGAATGTTTCGGCTTTTCGGAAAATAGTTTGCACATTGGCCATTGCTTGTACATTGTCGACTACATTTGCCACCTGTTGACGTTATTGGTAATTACGTTCATCACTCTCATAACACTTCTGTTCATTACATTCATCATATTCATATCGCTCACTGTGCGTCATTAATCATTCATTATGATTTGTATCATACACACTCATAATATTCATATCGCTCACTGTTCGTCATTAATAATCATTCATTATGATTTGTATCATACACACATTCATCATATTTATATCGCTCACTGTGCATCATTAATCATTCATTATGAATTGTATCATACACACTTTCTTGCACCATATCCTCCATATATCTTGTCCAAAATCCAACGGTAATAAAAAGAGTTCTCTGAGAAATTATAAAGTGTGAGTAAAAGAAACTTCTAACTAATTAGGGAGATCTCAGAGCACATAAATATAAACTAAAACTTAAAAATAAAGCGTAGGAATCCTAAGCATTAAACCTAAAATTAAAAATAAACCTTAAGTTTAAAAATACGTTTTATAAGTAAAGGATGGTATTAAAGATTAATGTAAGAGAGTATTGATAGAACTGTTGAAGAAGACTTGCAGGTCAAATGACAGGGTGTGAGTTGTGGATGGCTGACTAACCCACGTGTGAGAGGAAACCAATAGATCAATAAATTTGAATTTATACTTTGACATTGAGACTTTTCCTGTCTATGGTTTTGAAAGAGTGTCTGTGGTCGTTGTTACACGTTGTGTTGTCTGTACTGTCTACACTTCACCCTTACCCGTATGCAATCACACATGCAAACATGTCGGCAATATGTAACCTACATGCAAAATAAAATTCGAGCCAAACAACCATCTTGGTATTCTGCGTCGACTAGCCACCCCTCTTCTTTATTCGGAGAGAAGGGGACTGGCGACATCGTCTTTTGTCCAAAATTAAGACATAATTACACTTTCCCTTCTCTGACGTAACTTCATAGTGACGCGGAAAATAATTTTATATCATGTTTAATTGAGTCCGGACAAAGATTCACGATCGCTCAGTGGATTATACTACTCTCTGTATCAATATCATGGTAGCAGGCTTAGAACAATAACAGTTATCATACAAACTATGGGTCGGTGATAACACTCTGAAAGACAAGTTGTAAATAAAAAATAATATTCATGTCTTATTTATGATATTTATGGAAAATAGTGTAATGAACTAACTATCTATCTGTCTATCTATCTATCTATCTATCTATCTATCTATCTATCTATCTATCTATCTATCTATCTATCTATCTATCTATCTATCTATCTATCTATCTATCTATCTATCTATCTATCTATCTATCTATCTATCTATCTATCCATCACTTAGAATTGCCAACCGTTTGAGCACCACTGATGACCTGACAATTAGCTTCATCCATTCTTTCTGTTCTCTGATAATATTCATAAATGAGTTATAGACATCGATAAATCACCTGTCATGTTAGAAAATTTCAAACACTCCTTCATACATGCTTCTGAAATTGTTAATATTTATTTCAATGATCACGTCCATTGTCGTCAAAGCTTTATCAATAGTATTTGCACTTTGCAATTCAAAGTCAGTTGTATAGTACTGGTTAAATCATGAATAATAATGAAACAATACAATTCCAAAGAAGATTGTCTACATTTAAAATCAATTGTGTAGTCCTGGTTTAATCATAACTTGTAATGAAACAATTCCAAGGAAGATTGTCTACATTTAAAATCAATTGTGTAGTCCTGGTTTAATCATAACTTGTAATGAAACAATTCCAAAGAAGATTGTCTACATTTAAAATCAATTGTGTAGTCCTGGTTTAATCATAACTTGTAATGAAACAATTCTAAAGCAGATTGCCTACATTCAAAGAATTACTTCGAACATCACTTGCTAAATTTTATTTAATGCGATTCTGATATTTGATATTAAATATGTTTTAAATTAACAGTAAGGTGATTATTTTGTCATTGATTATTAGATTATCATCTTTTGAATCATTGATGAGAAAGTGAAAATAAATATTTAGTAGTGAATACAATTTGAATTAATTATTTATATGTATGTTTTTTGTGCTTTTTTTTCTAATGGCTTAATAGATCACTGAAGAGCTCATTTAGTGTAATAGAACATTTTCAAATCTTACCTTCGATACACCTGTCACCTTTCAGCCTATATGACAACCAGTTTTAGCATAATAACAATAATTATTGTCTTGAGTTCAGCACACCTCTCATCTTTCCAGTCTTCTTGACAGCCAGTTTTAATATAATAACAATAATTATTGTCTTGAGTTCAGTATGTAATCTTTCATCTTTCACCTGTCATCTTTCCAGTCTTCTTGACAACCAGTTTTAATATAATAACAAAATATATTGCCTTACCTTCATTACAATTGTTTCCTTTCCATTCTCTCTTGATAATCAGTTTAGCATAATAATAATAATATTTAATGTCTTAACTTCACTAACCTATCATCTGTTCAGCCACACTTGACAATCATTTTGTATAATAGCAATATCTAATGTCTTAACTTCACTAACTTATCATCTATTCAGCCACACTTGACAATCAGTGTAGTATAATAAATGTTAATATTAACTTACTATCCACACACTTCTCACCGAAGTAGCCATCTTTACAACCAGTTCGACAGATTCCTTCATTCACTTCACACCAAGTGGTCTTACATTGGCCACACGCCGTTGTGCAAGCAGGGAACTGATAGAATCCATCTTTGCAAGCTGACAATTAGGAAAATAATTTTACAATATTTCATTAATTGCAGCAGTGCAGTCAGATACATCGTTATTTAAGAGTATTTACAATATTTCATCAATTGCAGCAGTACAATCAACACATAATTATTTAAATGTCTTTACAATATTTCATCAATTGCAGCAGGGCAGACACAAAATTATGTAAAAGATTTTACAATACGTAATTAATGCAGGATTAAGTAAAAGTCTTTATAATAGTTCATACATTGTAACATGGCAGCCTGACGTTTTTACAATATTTCATCAGTGGCAACAGGGAAATCAAGCACATAATTATGTAAAAAAATCTTTATAATATTTCATCAATTGAAACAGGGTAATTACATAAAGAATTACATAATAGACTTTGCAATATATCATCAATTGCAACAGTGGAGTCGGAAACAGATTGAAATAAAGACTCTATAATATTTGATCAATTGCAACAGGGGTCTGAAAAAGAACTATGTAAACGTTTATACAATATTTCATCAATTACAACTGTGAGTTTTGTACAATTTGTTACAATATTTCATCAATTACTATAGTGCAGTCAGAATTATGTAAATTACTCTACAATGGTTCATAAATTACAACAGGGCAATCTGACAAAGAATTACGTAAACGTTTTACAATATTTTATCAATTTCAAAAGGACAGTCTGACCAAGTATTGTATAAAAGTTTTACAATATTTCATCTGCTTATTTAACCTATTTCATTGACAGAAAACATATCCATATATGGTCATCAAACGTTCAGTTTAGCAAGCGGCTCCCACAACCCTTCACCTCCAACCAATCATGTGACAACCGAATGACTTACATGTATATCCCTTGTACACAACAACAAGTATTGCACCACAGTTCAAGGCCAATAATGGTATATTGGTCATTATACAAAAACATGGAAAACAAACGAAACGAGTTATTAATAAAAATAGTTATTTATAAAGAATAAGAAAATCTTTAGTTAATTAAAAGAGGCATAATTTGCCCATACTTCTTATAAAACCATCACTATCTGTTAGCATGCAGTAAGTTCTACTATCCTTAAAAAATGACATCTTAAGACATCTCGAGTTATTAGCAAGCAGTAATTTATTTTATCATTAAACATTTGCATCTAAAATCTTCATGACCTCTTACAATTTGCTAATTTCTACTATTTTAAAATTTTTACTTGTAAAGAAATCTTGATATGCTTTCTTATGGTAATTTCTGATATCGCTAAATATTTCATCTATAGACATCATGACATTCTAACTTAAATTATTTTTTACAATAAATTCATCTTTAATTAAACATTGACATTTCTTATTCTCGTGAACAAACACCACTCTAATATCTACTATCATTGAACATCGAAATCTAATGTCACCATGACCTGATTCTGTAAGCTCTGTTGTCAATAAATATTGACATCTAAAGCTATCCTGACCTGATACTATTTTATAAAAAAGCGATCAACAACATCGACATCTAAGGCCATCTGATCTGATACCATTCTGTAATCCCTGCTATCACTAAACATCGACATCTAAAGCCATCTGATCTGATACCATTCTGTAATCCCTGCTATCACTAAACATCGACATCTGAAGCCATCGTGATATGATACCATTCTGTAAGCTCTACAATCACAAAATATTGACGGTTTTGTCCATAGTCGACTACATTTGCCACATAATGACGGTTTTGTCCATTGTCGACTACATTTGCTCCATGTTGACGGTTTTGTGTTTGTCGACTACAGTTGCCACGTTATGACGGTTTTGTCCATTGTCGACTACATTTGCCACATAATGACGGTTTTGTCCATTGTCGACTACATTTGCCACATAATGACGGTTTTGTCCATTGTCGACTACATTTACCACATAATGACGGTTTTGTCCATAGTCGACTAGATTTGCTCCATGTTGACAGTTTTGTCCATTGTGGACTACATTTGCTACATGTTGACGGTTTTGTCCTTTGTCGACTACATTTGCCACATAATGACGGTTTTGTCCATTGTCGACTACATTTGCCACGTGTTGACGTTATTGGTAATTACATTCATCACTCTCAAAACACTTTTGTTCATTACATTCATCATATTCATATCGCTCACTGTGCGTCACTAATAATAATTCATTTTGATTTGTATCATACACATTCATCATAATCATATTGCTCACAGTGTGTCATTAATCATTCATTATGATTTGTATCATACAAACTTTCTTGCACCATATCCTCCATATATCTAATCCAAAATCCAACGGTAATGAAAGTGTTCTCTGAAAAATTATACACACTGATTTGATTTTGTTCTCCACTTACGGAAGATATGGAGACAATAACAATATCGTCACTGCACAGAGTATCTATTATTTTACGACTGAAGTTTTGCTCCATTAGCAATGGCCCCGACAACAATGTAGCTTAGAATAGGCAGGGGAAATGTTCTTTAATATTAAATATACAATGTGTATACAGCATTAGTTCAGGTCGTTAAACTGTCATTCATAGGTTTCCTGATGAATACACATTCATCTTCATACAGTTTAGTCGACACTAGAAGAGAGGTGTGGGAATGAATACCTAAGATAACTGGGTACAGCGCCATATTCCATTTACATGTCCAGTGTTCAATCCTATAAGATTGCCAATTCAAGAGAGTTAAAGGGGCTGGGCTTACGTAATAATTTCCGTTACTGAAAAACTCATTCTGTTGCCAGAAACTCGATCATTCTAGTGAAAACTACAATCCATCATTTTGTTGATATGTACATGTATACTATTTTATGCTGACATTGCCATACGTCAAGTATATGTTTAATATTCAGTTCGATTGTATCATAAATCGCCCTAGGATATGAAATTGTGATTATATTTTCGTGATATGTAGCAGATCACGAGCTATTAGATATACTAATTCATTTGTGATCTGTCAATTCTTAAATTAATATAATGAATTTGTGATCTGTCAATTCTTAAATTAATATAATGAATTTGTGATCTGTCAATTCTTAAATTAATATAATGAATTTGTGATCTGTCAATTCTTAAATTAATATAATGAATTTGTGATCTGTCAATTCTTAAATTAATATAATGAATTTGTGATCTGTCAATTCTTAAATTAATATATTTAATTAATGTATACATGTGTAAATAAGACACTATATAGTGCAATATTTCTTTTCACACTATCAAGATGGACTCTTTAAATCACTAGAGACTTCTCATCTACACACAACGGTTAATTTTGCACCTACCACCTCGATGGTGGGGGACTGGAAGAGTACCCCATGTACTTTCCCTGACTTGGCACAAGTCCACAGAGTAGCGAATACCCACCCTCCTGAAGAAAGTTTATCCATCCAAATTATCATTTACTAAGCCCCCATGCTACTCTAGCGTTTTAACACAGGTATAGGGTGTTAACAAATGATGATGTAGAATTTAGTAGCAATTAATTAAATGTACACTCCATAGCAAGAACTCTGATCAAATACTAATAATGACATATACAATGATTTCTTACAAAAACATACAAATAAAAATATAAAATATAATTGACTGTCCAACAGAGTATGATACCTGATAAGACTATCATGAAGTCTTAATGGAATCATTCTAAATTTGGTCCCTAGCGTTTCTTTTCCAAAGGAACCTTGTTCTTAACAATGACAACAGTATAATAACACAGACAAACACATAACTGGAGTGAATGAATGAAAAGACAATTGTGAAAAGAAAAATCCACATGACCGTTTAGCCGTTGCTGCTATTCCTGTTGCTAACAGCAAGGCAAATTTAGCTCGCACTATGTGAAATGAATAATAGACTTCAGGACACATGGAATGTTTGAGAAGCCTAAACACAGCCCATAAGTTGCTGCCCCAAAGTCACAGAAGAATAGAATCACGAAGAATAAGTCATCTAAAAAAGGGCTTGAAAAGATCTTCAGAAGTACTGGCGATCTTTTCACAAAGCCTTATTATACACGCACGTATATTCTTTTGAAGGTGCACACGTGGCCAACGTTTCAAAATGAACGCATCAACAAGATTTCTCTTCACTAATGTATTTTTCCTTTATTATACTTCCTTTACAGCCCATTCGTTAATTACAATAGGCCAGTACTACAATTAGTCAGTTCACGGCCGTTGGCTGAGTCTAAATGGTTAAGTTCTTGAATCATAAAATACGCCACAAAACTGTACAATCTTATTATGGTAATCTTGGACATGATCGAACTCCTTTAAAAATGCATTGTTTTAAGAATTTGAAATCATCTACTCTAGCTTAGCAGTCTGCCATTAAGAAAGCAATCTGTTTAAAGAATATTTAATTTATTTTCCTTAGATAGTAAAATCATTACATGACTCAAAGGGATTTAGACAAAAAATCATATTTATAAACAAATGACAGTAAACAGATGTCCAGTTCTATAATTGTAGAATTATTGGGGCTTCCTTGGTGGCCCATGCTCATAGTATATTATTTGGCCAGTGTGTGTGTGTGTGTGAGAGAGAGAGAGTTCACTTCAGTAGTTCACTCATTTAGAGTGAAAGGACACACTTATTCATCTCATCCGTTCTTCTTTTATCAAACATCCAGATCAAGGATGAAAATATGCAACACAGGAGCAGGTGTTATGCCCTATTCATGGTTTTAAAGAGGACACCTATCATCCAGAGATACTAACAGTTAATATTGCAGTGGACAGTACTCCTTCCAAGGGAGATTAACATGGCCTACCAAATCTCGTTTATGAGGTTACACTCAAATCAGATTGTATCATGCATGACATTTTGATGTCTCCAAAAATGCCGTCTGGTAAATTTCAGCGAAACCAATGAAGTAAAAATGTCATTTTCTTAATTGTTCTACAGAATCTTCTACATGATGGATACCATCCTGTTAGGTTTATGTGCGAGGTTTGCTGAAAGACTTCCAACTATAAAATCCAGTTTACAAAGGCCGACAAGCCAGCAACATCAACATCAACCGCTGTGAAACAAACCCAAACAACAACTACTACTACGTGTGAAAATAAATGAATACACACTAGTCTAAAAGATCGCACTGAAAATAAAAGTGAACTCATCTTAGATAACATCAAAACTGATTAATGAAGCCTTCTTACTGACACCAAAAACCGTGACATAAGAAAAATACAAAAACCTACCACAATGACGGGACAATACATTCCGGACAACTTCAATGAAAGAGGATAATATGTAACAACAGAAAATAGTCAACACTCAGAGCTTAACAACTAAGATGAATGAAAAAATAATACAAACCAATATGGTTAACACCAAGAAACCAGATAAGCAGTCTAAAGTTGACACCACTCTGGACGAATTTTCATGAGTGTTTGAGGCCCATCACCCCTTCACCTTTGACGGAGATGTCATCAAGACACAACGACAATGTCGTTAACAACAACACCAACAACATCAGCAAAGCATGGTGGAAAGAATAGAAGATGCCCACGCCAGCATGTGAGAAGACCGCAGCACACAACTTGTCCTTCGAACCAACTGCATTGGCATAGATCTGTGCGGTTTAGAGGCAAAGCGAGATGGCAGATGATGTATTTTTGTTACATTCTTGATGCTGGTGAAACTTAGGGTTCCTTGCCTTTTAAAGTTAGTGAATGGGCAGGGGGAAATAAATGCATTATTTAGGTTTTGTAGATTTTGTTCTTCTTAACATTTATAGAGGATCTCACTCTTGGTAGGCATATGATATATAATGATTCATGCGTGTCATCAAAGTGGTTGGCACCAAATAGCATTATGTTGACGGAGAAGTAGAAAGGATTTTATTTAAAGCAATGACGTCAATGATGCAGCGATATAAGACACCGCCATGCTTGGAATGCTACAAGCTGCAAACAATGTCTTGATGTGAACGACCTTACCTTCTTGAACAGCCATTTAAAGTGAACAACCTTTTAAAGTAAGCGGTCATTTGAGGAGAACAGTTGTTTGAAGATGATTTTTTAACTTGAAAGGTGGCTTGAAGCGAATAGTCTTTTGAAGTGAATGACATTTTGAAACTAAGGTTCTTTACAAGTGAACATAGAACAGTTCTTGCTTCTAAATCAAGCAAGCCGAACAGCACACAGATGCGGAAGACTTGGTGAATATAAACAGAGCAATACACGCCGAACGTCGCTAATTAGGAAGACATGGTGAATATGAACAAAGCAATGCAAGGCAAACGTCACTAATTAGGAAGACATGGTGAATATGAACAAAGCAATGCAAGGCAAACGTCGCTAATTAGGAAGACATGGTGAATATGAACAAAGCAGTATAATACGATGACTCAACTAAACAATCAGAGCTTGTGGAATAAATCAACTGACAATTTTTTTCTTGAAAATAGTTTGATGAAACTTTCATATTCTCGTCTTCCGTATCTGTTGTTCAGTCTGCTGTTGTTGTTATAATCACTGACGGAGTGAGGTATTACTGTTTGTATTATTTGTGTGTATTTGTATTGACTCTAGACATAGAGCTTGCTAAAACTATGAAATATGTCGTCAGACCAAGGTCTGGGATACCTAGATTTTGTTTGGTAGAATGATTGTACTTGTTCGTCCAATTACAACAGTTCACAATAATTATACGGGGAACACGTATCTGGAAGAAAGGAATCCCTCAACTTTTAATATCCGTAAACATCACTTGTCAATTTATAAATATGTGTTGTATACACTGATCACACTACTAAACGATCTATAGCTTTAAGAAATATAACAAATAAATCACACTACCTAAATGTATAGAAAATTAAACGATCGATAGGCTTCAGAAATAATACAAATAAAACACACTGCCTAACTGTAAAGAAAATAAAAGTAATGTAAGAAAACACAGCAGAGGAAATTGAAAAGCAAAATGACCGTATATAATAGTTTTTGTAATTGAAAACAATAATTATAAATAAAATGAAATAACAAATTCATTATTTGAACGAGCAATGACCCATAAGTATATATTTTATACTTTCCAAGGAAAGAATGTCACTAGCAGGTGTGTACACATGTCAGGTTCTGAGAAGTAAGTTCTCACAATTCTTGCTCATCTACAGGTTTTTGATAATATGTCATTTTTATCTTTCTGTTGTAATAATTGTGTTGCTATGTAAAAATCATGTCAAAGGGTTTAATTCTTTGAGTTTAGAGTTTTATAACAACTAATTTCAGAGACTATATGTACAGATAAATGCAATATAAAGTTAGATCTGAAAGTTTACAGTGCACATTTAGTACTGAAGTGGAGATAGATATATTACTAGCAAAGGCAAGAAAAAGAAACCAGACATAGTTTGATAGATAAACTTTACAAAATCTCTCTTACCTTTCTTTTGTCCAAAAACTAAAAAAGGCATACAAAGTGTACAAAGAACTATACACAAAACTGACATTGTGTACATTTCAGAAACACCCTGCTTTAGCTGGACGATAGGACCACACAGAGAATGAGCCGGGAAGTCTGACGTCAATTCAAGCGTCATATCTATAAAGAGGCATGATGTGCGCTGAAAACGTCATTCCTTTCATAATATGTTCCTAGCAAAACACCTAAAGGTTATGAAGTACAAAGTGAGTACTTTATTAGGCCTGTCAAAGTGAAAGGCAAACACATCACTAAACTTACAAATCTCGAACCCTTTTATTTCTTCATTTAGTTTTAGCTATGTCTTTCATTCAATAGGGACGATTTTCTCAACAAGCTAAAAGTGGTAAATTGAAACTCAAGTATTATGTTATCTGCATGTGATTAAAACTCAACTCCCCAACCCAGTCAGTGCCTAATGGTTAAGATGGAGTAGTTTTTACCTAGCAGTCTCTAATCATGTTTTTACTTCATATCAGACACTTTCAAAAATACAATCGCAAGGAGTGTACAAGAACGGGCCACTCTGACAACTTAAATAACATTTTTTTTTTTAAAAAGGAGATTCACATTTACCCCACCACATTACTATTGTTTAAGTCAGTTTGGTCTTATGTATCCCAATTGGCAAGAGTACTTTATACTGTTTAACTCAGTAGCGTAACCTAAAGAAACACACATACACATTTTGCACACGCGCGCACAACACATACATATTACCTTTTATTATACGATTAAAGAACCCTTTAATGAATCCGGTTTGATTTCTTTGAATTGAAATATACTGTGGAAGGGTGGGTGTAACGCGTATACAGAGTTGTGTGTGTGCGTGTGTGGACAGCGATGCCTGCGGCAAACTAGATCTCCTCCGCACCCGCTAGTTTTGAATCGCGTGTTGCCCCTCGGTTGTAGTAATGTATAACGTGTGTTAGTGTGTACATTTATGATAGACAGTTATTATATTATGTATTTATTAAGCAAAGTTAATGTTTAGGTATACCAATAGTTAGTGGGATA
This sequence comes from Sinotaia quadrata, assembly GCA_028829895.1. Classification (NCBI taxonomy): domain Eukaryota; kingdom Metazoa; phylum Mollusca; class Gastropoda; order Architaenioglossa; family Viviparidae; genus Sinotaia; species Sinotaia quadrata. Next base: position 143,802,174 of record CM054179.1, read on the forward strand.
TAATTTTGTAAGTTAGTTTACATTGTTTTATTATTGTAATTTATGATTTATGTGTGTGTACATGAATTTTCCCTAGCACAGGAATATATAGTTAATTATTTTATTTGATAGTTTATTTTGAAAATTATATTATAAGAAAGAAGTGTATTTAGAGAATATTTAATGTAGTATTTTTATAGTTAAAGTACTATATATTTCTTAGTAGTTCAAAAGATATTTATAGTTAAAGTACTATATATTTCTAAGTAGTTCAAAAGATATTTATAGTTAAAGTACTATATATTTCTAAGTAGTTCAAAAGATATTTATAGTTAAAGTACTATATATTTCTTAGTAGTTCAAAATATATTTATAGTTAAAGTACTATATATTTCTAAGTAGTTCAAAAGATATTTATAGTTAAAGTACTATATATTTCTAAGTAGTTCAAAAGATATTTATAGTTAAAGTACTATATATTTCTAAGTAGTTCAAAAGATATTTATAGTTAAAGTACTATATATTTCTAAGTAGTTCAAAATATATTTATAATTAAAGTACTATATATTTCTAAGTAGTTCAAAAGATATTTATAGTTAAAGTACTAGATATTTCTAAGTAGTTCAAAAGATATTTATAGTTAAAGTACTATATATTTCTAAGTAGTTCAAAAGATATTTATAGTTAAAGTACTATATATTTCTAAGTAGTTCAAAAGATATTTATAGTTAAAGTACTATATATTTCTAAGTACTATATATTTCTAAGTTCAAAAGATATTTATATTAGAACAAAAGAACGTTTGCACAGAAGAATCAGTTTAGCACCAATTTTAATCTCTGTGCCAGAATTGTCTAGTGTAGTCCCCTTTGCGGCCCGGACGATTTAGATATGTTGTAGGTTACTGTGTGTGAGAGTGGTCGTCTTGGAGGAGTGATCTTGGAGTGGTCAAGAGATGAAGAAAAGGCTTGTTTTATGCAACTATGTAGCCGGAGCGAGAGGAAGAATTGTTGAAAGGCGTGTTCTGATGCCACTATGTATGTGTATGCAGAGAGAGAGAGAGAGAGAGAGAGAGAGAGAGAGAGAGAGAGAGAGAGAGAGAGAGAGAGAGAGAGAGAGAGAGAGAGAGAGAGTATTTGGCGGTGACGGTGGCGCTGGAATAAAGATTACATAGGAATGTAAACACGTGTTGCGTGTTCTGCCTCTTCGGCTGTGGTTGCCGTATCGTGTATTGTGTCTCTCATCATTCATCGTTTCATCTCCTCGCATCCTGGGATTACCCATAATAACAACAACACCACACCACACCCCATCACATATCTATCTATCTATATATCTATCTGTGGTGGAAAAATGCAAATTAATGCACTTAATTAATTAATTCTTCATTTTTGTAATTTTAAATTTAAATTTGCGCCATTCAAATCTCAGCGTGATGAGTTTTGAAACAAACAACTCTGACTTATATTGAGAATAAAGTGAAGTTATTGTTAAAGTCACTGATTCTTACATAACTCAGATTAATTTTAGCAAACAAGTTCACCCTACCTTTAGTGTTTGTTCAGTCAACCGTATCTATTCGGACAAAGCTTTAGGAACAACTCTGTTCAAGCCCGTAGGCTGATAAATTCTAGAATCTTCCGGACGAACCCTAGAATCACATATAAGGGCAGATTCGAAATTGAACCCAGGAAACAGACAAGCAAAAAATGAAGACAGACAAAAAGGAAAGGAGCACTAAATCAGCTGATCCTCCTAAAGAAGACAGACAAACGGAACTCGCAGTGGCCATCGCCGAACTAACTTACACACGAGTGGCTCCTGCACTCTCACCACTACTAGAGACACCACCAAGGACCGCTACGACAACCACACCGACCACGATGACAACAGACCAAAGCAACCACACAGAACAAAGCCGCAAACCAAAACGACGGCGCCCACCACCAGGCATCAGACGACAACAACCACACCACCAACAGAAACCGCAACAACAACAACGCCACCACAACAGCCACCGCCGACAACATCGACAACAATGGCAAAGGCGCAGTGAACATCAGTACATGCATTGGGGATTTTACAACCACCCCATTGCAGGCATGATCCAACTCATACTAGACCATCTATAGTGGCCACCAATACACATCTATACACAACCCTATGGACGCCGGGGGCAACAACATCAGAGCCGACAACAACAACAGCAACAACAACAGTGCCCAAACCGCTAAGCAGAAAAAAAGGGGGGGGTGAACATCACGGGCGCATGTACATGCTGAGTACAGACTTGGTGTGTTTCTAGCCTGGGCTCTGTAAACACCCCCGCCCCCCCCCCCCCCGCCACCACAACAACAATGGCGACAACTACAATGGCGACTTAATCAACGGACCTCCGGACTGAAGCCTTCCTCCACCATCCACACACGCCGACATGCAGTATATTGATCAACATCAAAACATGCACCAACTCACACACAGCCACCACCACCCGCCCTCTCCAGAAACAAGTGAGGAGAGGAAGTTTTCTCCAGAGGACCTCCAAAGCTGAGAATATCTCTAATAAAAGGCTTACTGCATCCTCTGGAGGAAAGTCAGCGAAAAAAAAAGAAGAACCCTCACTCTTGTTTAAATCATCGGGGTCCCGTGTATGACTTCATGGTTAGTGCTGAACAGAAAGGTATGTCCTAGAATAGTGAATTGCCATTTAACTGATTTTTAATATTTGATTAAAATCTGTTTGAATTATGTTTTTCCTTGTAAATATTTTTAACGAGTTTAAACTATGTCATTTTTATTCTCGTTTAAACAAAGAATCAGATGAAAGAATTGTAAAACGGAATTTTAAATGAAGAAACGAGAATAAAAGTACAGATTACAAATATTTGAAACATGAGACTTATGCGCGCCATTACGTTTTTTCTGTCAACAGTTAGCAAGCCGTTTTGTTCCGTTCCGTTGTCTTCATTTCCATTTTTGCTTTGCTGAGATGCAAGTTCAAGTTCTACTTGCAAGCAAGACATTTTGTTTCTGCTGGCATTGGTAAATTCTTCCCTTGCTGCCAGCGGTTAGGTGGATGCGTGTTCTGGTGCTTTTAGTTAGTTTTTTTATTTTTATTATTATTCCTTGCTTCTGTTCTTTCTTTTGTTGCGAATGTCGTTGGTCTATCATTTAAAAAAAAATAGTTGCAGGGCTACAGCCTATTTCCTGATGAGTTGGATTTTTTGAAGTAGTCGTAGTAGTGGTTTGCATCTACTTTTGGGTTTTGTTGGCAGGGTAGTAGGAGATAGGGTAAGTTTGTTGATTGATAAAAGTAGCGTTTGTGGGCAGGGTAGTAGGAGATAGGGTAAGTTTGTTGATTGATAAAAGTAGCGTTTGTGGGCAGGGTAGTAGGAGATAGGGTAAGTTTGTTGATTGATAAAAGTAGCGTTTGTGGGCAGGGTAGTAGGAGATAGGGTAAGTTTGTTGATTGATAAAAGTAGCGTTTGTGGGCAGGGTAGTAGGAGATAGGGTAAGTTTGTTGATTGATAAAAGTAGCGTTTGTGGGCAGGGTAGTAGGAGATAGGGTAAGTTTGTTGATTGATAAAAGTGAGCGTTTGTGGGCAGGGTAGTAGGAGATAGGGTAAGTTTGTTGATTGATAAAAGTGAGCGTTTGTGGGCAGAGTAGTAGGAGATAGGGTAAGTTTGTTGATTGATAAACGTGAGCGTGTGTGGGCAGGGTAGTAGGAGATAGGTTAAGTTTGTTGATTGGTAAAAGTGAGCGTATGTGGTTTTGGGAATTTTGTTTATAAGTGTTTTTGTCTGTGATTGTTTAAATTCCTGGCATTTTTATCATTTCATGGAGTGTGTGTGTGTGTGGTTTGGTTGTGGATGTAATTGTGGAAGTGGTGTCTTTGTGTCTGTTGTGTGATTCGTATTGTCTAAAATTACTTGTGTTTTTATTTTTTAATTTTTAAAATTATTATTATGAAATTTGTAGTACTCCAGTCAATTTTCAGTTAATAGTTTGAGACTCTATTCGTATTTTCTAATGTTCTTCTTCTCCTGTTCTTGTTTGGCTTTTGGATCCATCAGTATATGTGTAGTAGTGGTTGGGATACTTTTTATTTATGCCTTCTAGTGCTTTCTGTTTGGCTAAAGGTGGGCTACTGTATTTGTTTGTTTGTTTGAGTAAAGTGAAGTCTATAATTGGGGATTGATTGTCAGGGGGTAGGGGTTGCTCTGGTTTTGTGTTATGGTCTTTTGAGTTAGATTAGATTGTGTTTTTTCGAGTAATTATTTTCTTAACTAGAATGGGGGTAGTTTATTTTCTAAGTCCATTTGTTTGTTTATCTTTTTCCTTTTGCTTTCTGCATGTTGCATCCTATTTTTTGTATCCCATCTCTTTTTCTAGAGGTGTGTGTTTGTGTGTGTGTGTAGGTGTGTGTGTGTGTGTGTGGATTGCTCCCATGTTGTATTCTATTTGCACACTGTCTGAGTGTTTGTTTGTAGCTTCTTTCTATTAGTGTTACATTTCTTGTTTGATTATATAGTTCTTCATTTTTCGGGTTTGTACTTTATTTATTTTGGAGTTATTTGTGGCTGTGTATGATGTCATTCCATAGTCTATGACTGAATATTTTAGAGTCATTGTGCATGTTAATAAGGTAAGTGTATCTGTTAGTCTGTTTGTTGCATCTGTGGTGGATCTTTTTCTCAACATCAAGACACATATGCCCAAATGTGTAGCAAGGGCCCAGATTCCAATGTAGTGGATATCTGTACAAATGAATAGCCAGATGGCTTGAAAAAAGAGTGTATGATATATTTAAAGAAATTCATAGGCCATTGTTACAGATGACTTTGATCCTTGGTTTCACTAAAAGAAGGATTGTGTGTGTGCTAGGTCGCATCACATCTTATCTTCTTGTTTAGCAGCATCAAATTGCTGAGTGCATCAGTTGCTAATTTGTATGAACGCTTTACATGCCACTATAAGTAGCGTACTTCTGACACATGGTTTATCTGTTCACATGTGGAACTTCCTACTTAAGGAGTAAGGTAATTTAACAACTTACTAAATGTTATCCAATCATGGACTCATCAAGCCCCCATCCACCCATTGACTACTCCAGACATGTGTCAATTAAGATGCGAAGAAGTATTTAACAAAAGATAAATATTTATTATAAAATATCATAAAATACAACTCAGTTTGAAACAGTCACATGTTTACTTTACTAATGAAATGTCCCAGATTTTGCTCCTACACAATCGATATTTAACAACGACTATCTGAGGGAACAATCTCTAATCAAAGTGTACAGCTTCTAATCATGAGATTGGACAAGAGAAAGATAGAGATAATTAACTGAGTTCATGACCTGTTCTGATGGGCCACCATATGCTGCATCATAGGGAAAAACATATGGGAAGTTTATAACAATACAACACAATGGTCCACTACACTCGCATACATGGTCAGCTGAGCAGGATAGGATCTCCTGGTAATAGGACGTCATTGATAATGGATATCTCCTCTCTCACCACCCTAAGATTATGAGACAATTTCTCTGCCGATTAGAGAAATCTCTCAAGATATAACCATGTCACATCAATAAGAAGCCAAAGCCTAAAGAGAATCAGAAAGCTGAAACACTGAAAACAGAAAGGCATGCCCTGAAAGACAATCAAGTGTGATGCTTAAATTAAGATCATAATTTCCTACTCTCTCTCCCTCCCTCCCTCCCTCCCTCTCTCTCTCTCTCTCTCTCTCTCTCTCTCTCTCTCTCTCTCATTCTCTTTCCAGTCATTCAACTTACATGTCTGCAAGAGAATCATTAACCCTTACAGACTTCATTCATTAATACATAATTTCTAACATATACATATTAATGAATTAATCAAAATCTAGCATATATCAAATCAATGCATGATCAATAATTTTAACATCAAATTATCCTAAGTCCATTCTCTCATTATTGATCAGATAACTCACCACTTGGCTCATGATTGCTTTAGAACTGGACTTCTAGAGTCTTTGTTACAAGTAATTGCACAAAGGTTTGACTAGGATTTTAAAACTTCGTGTGTCAACTAACCGGAACTATTCATTCATTCTCTCAACGCCCACTTTCATCATTCACAACTGTGCACCTAGCTTCCGATCGGGACTTATCCTACTTCAAACAGATGTTGTCTGCACTGCATCCCTCTTCCAGCCACTTCCAAGCAATCAACTACGCTTGTAACTAAAATTTAACAGTCTGGGTCAGAAATTGTCCTTCCGATGAACTCGCAAAAGAGCATGAAATATTCAATGACTATTATCACCTCTGTGTTAATCTCTTTAGGTTAGGCAAGAGTGACTTCCATTGTAACAATTGTATCTGTCCATTGTGGTGTCTATACGTGTGAGGACACTGTCCTCCTATGAGCCATTGGAGTGATTGACCTCAAATTGTTGTGTATTTATTGTTGTCCATCTTCCATGGTACCAACACATATAAGAACGAAAGGAAAACCTTGCAGACAATGAAGGCAGTATTAAATATCTCGCACCATTGAATTCTCTTGGAAAATGTCTATAGATAACTTCTCTATTTACACGCTTCACTGAACTGAAAAGGAATTATAATTGGAATAAATATTTGTTTGTTCTTTCATATTCTTTCACAAAATACACTATTGATGGTATTTTCTCGTCACACATACTAACCTAAGATTACTTTCTTTGCGAGTTTACTCATTTACAATAAATGCATACCGCTGTCACTTCACATGAAAGATTTATCTTTCAACATCGTGGTCAATTGGCTAACTCTCAACCAGACACGTCACATAACAAATTCCATGTAGGCAATCAAATTTGCAGATCGAAATTAAAACACCTGGAACATATGTAATTGCGGATCCTATGCACACTGCAAATGGCTATATTGATAAATACTTAATAATGACTATGCCTCTGCAAAGAGTTGAAATTATATATATTTTTATAATAACATAACGTTCTAAATACAAATCTTAAACATTTATACATTACATGGCGGTTTTTGCTTTTTCTAGCAAAGGGTCTGTCGTTTTGGTTCATTTTACAACAATTAATAACACGAGGAACTCATAACACCCCACCCAAAGAGTTTGTTTGCAAGAGTAAAATCTTAGAATTCTGCACCCTAGTTTGTTCAAGTTAGAAACCACGCCCTTCTCTACCTATACCAAATCTTTTAATCAATTGAATTTACAAATACAACATCTGTCGTACACAATGTTCTTCAGCGCATTCTAGCGAGTAGTGTAAGAAGTTCGTCTGTGGTTACAGTGGGAAATACTACTTACTTATTATTTAGAGCCCTCTAGATTAATGCAAGATATATGTACGAAAATTACAGTAACCGTTTATTAATGGGAATAAGTAATATCTGTAGCCTAGATGAACAGATAGCTTGTTACTTTATATTGTGATATGAAATGGGTCTGACTGTAGAAGAGCAAATGAATTTGTCTTGTGTAGACTTGATTAATATCAATTGAACTATTTTAGGTGTATTGTGGAAAACTATGTTTACTGTCTGCCATGCACAATGCTTTTCTTCAGTTTTCACATTTAGGCCTGCCACTGTCGACAAATTGGGTCACTTCACATTTAGGCCTGCCACTGTCGACAAATTGGGTCACTTCACATTTAGGTCTGCCACTGTCGACAAATTGGGTCACTTCACATTTAGGCATGCCACTGTCGACAAATTGGGTCAACAATCGCCGAACTGGGTTATGTTTAAGCCTGCCCCAACTGGACATTTGTGTTATAATTACTTTGCTGTGTTAGAGTACATGCTTTTATTGTTGTATACTGGTAGTTATTAATTGAAGTCGACATTTGTATATTAAGATAGGGAATAAATTATAATTTGTATTTACATATTTTGGTATGATAGTTTATATTATTTTCTTTGTGTATTTTATGATTTATTTATGTGAGAACGGTTTTCTCATATCACAACAGTTTACTTGTTTATTTTATTTTATATTTAATCTTTCAAATTATAAGTTAGGAAAGAGTTATATTTAAAGAGTAATTAGTGTAGTTTCTAGAGATAGTAAAAACATGATATACATCTTAGAAGTTTAGAAGTAAATTATGAATAAACGAAAGTACAAAAGCAAAAATAAAATAAAAGTAGCTAACACGTCCAGTTCACATTGTAATTTACCTGGTAGTCAGTGCTCATTGTATATTTGTTTGACGCGTGTGTGTGTATGTACATAGATCTATGTAGAACGAAAGCGGAGAGAATGGGTTTGGCAGGCTAATCAATATGTGGCTGCATCACTATCAGTAGAGCTCTCAGGTAAACAAAGAGTTGCATATTGATCTCTTGCATTGGCTGCCGTCAAGCACGAAAAGTATTGTACTTCATCATTGTTGTCTTCCAAACTCTGGTGACTCACTGCACTACACTACACCACCTGTCACTCTACCACAACATGTTTCGAGATGTATTCATTGCTGATAACAAGTTAAATATGTTTTGAGAAGTATTCAATGTCGATAACAAGTTAAATAAGTTTTGACAAGTATTCATTGCTAATAGCAAGTTAAATTTGTGTGATATTTACGAATAATAGAACTAAAACTGATTCCAGAGAATTGGAATGACAAACTATATATAAGCTGTTTTATGTCCTTAGTTGGCATTTACAATTATTTCCTCATTCATATCATTTCACTGTTGATTCTGCTGTATTTTAAATTTAAAAAAACTCTACCAAGGTCACTCGACTAGCTGATACGTGAGTAATTGGAATGATTTTCCAAAAAATATGTCACACGCACGGACGGACGCACACAAACACACACACACACACACACACACACACACACACACACACACACACACACACACATTCAAGCAATCGTTAAACTTTAAATCTAGTTAATTAAAATGCACAATTAATATAAATAATATAATGTTTACACATATACTATGCAAACTATTTTAATACATGTATCAGTATAATACCCAATCAATAATATAAATCAAAATGTTAAAAATTTGAAAAGACAAAATGGATAGACAAAGTTAGATAGGTCTAGAATCTAGATAGTGTTATATAAATAATTAGTGAGATAAAACTGATTTATAAATGTCTATTCCACATGTTAAATGTACTTCTTTCAGGCTCTATTTAGGTCTAGGATTTCCCGTGAAGTTCTAAACTCAACATATTTTCAAAAATTGCTTCCCTCATTTAATAATTTCAACACCGTGACAATTATTTTAACAATTTTGAACACAAACTGGACGCGCCCCAATTAATGCGATGGCAACGCCACTTATCTAATGGATATTATTAGAATTAGTGAATTAATTATCCAAAAACTAATTACAAGTGTGATGGGGTCGGTTCGATTCGTTCACACCAACGAGCAGCAACGGTGAAAGAGGACGCCAGAACACTTCTGTCAGTTTTCTTACATGCTTTATTCAGCCCTTGTACAGCAATCCCTCTCAGACACATACACACGCTAATTATACTATCAGATCGGCCTTCCCTGAAGACCCCGTCGGCCAAACACAAAACTCTGGCAAGAAAGGCTTCTAAAAATAATTTCTGTGTTTTCTTACTTCTATTTCTATACAAATTTCATTCAAACTACTAAGAGCTATACTAAAAATAAAATATAAAATAAAACTACTATAATTATACTTTAATACACAAATCTTTTCATATATATAATCTAAAGAATTAAACCTTTAATAAAATAAAATCTGTGTTGGCGGGCTTCAGGAAAAGCATTCACACACACATAAATTGCAAAATACACAAGTGTAAAATCATTATTCTTCATATAAAATATATCAACTAAAAATATAAACTATTTCCTATCTGGATATATACTGTCTATAGTAAAATAACAAATGAATAGCATAATAAAAATAAATTCAAATATACACACTAGCACAGCACTCTAAATTAGTAATGGTAATGTTTACACATACACCGCGCGCGCTTTGAAACAAAGCAGCACCTCCTGACCCATTTGTCCAGGCGCTGTGCAGATGATGTCTGCCCGCTGACATAACACTCACAGAGGCAAGTGAAAAAGGCTATACCGAGATGGGCGGCAAACGCCACGCATACGTGCTCGCCCCCTTCCTGTGATAGCTGTTAAGCGTTAGTGTCCGACCTACCACATTTCCCCCCACTTTTTATAGAGACCAAGTCCTCTTGGTCAGGACTGATTATCACGGTATACTTGACAGTCATTTATTAACCGCCACACCTTTTCATAGACATTACAAATGAAAACATTTAAATAGGCATGTTAAGGTTTAGGTTCTTATTATAGAATACCTGGCCTTGGTTTGCCTCAGATAAAATATCATTGTTCATGTCTTATTTCCAAAGAGGTGCCATGCTTTTCTGATGCCAGGGTGCAATTTGTTCCATATCCTATGTACAAAAGTGTAAACAGGTCCGTATATAAATGTGAGCATAAAGTTTGAAAATAAAATATATACATATTTTGAGTAAATACAAGTCAATAAAAAGTCCAAATACCGTCGTTATACCCATACTTAACACATTGAAGTTACATTGTTTTTCTTAATCAGTCGAATAGACCGTCGAGGCGCAGGTACTGGTTGTGGCCTAATTGGCTGGCTTTGTTCATCAATCTTTTTTGGTTGCTCATCATCTGGCTGTTTCCTTTCCATATCTAAAGGATGAGCAGGCAGTAAATCTGTTCTGTTTAGAGTTTTCACTGTCCCTTCAGTGACTGATTTCACTGTATATACATTGGAATCATAGGGCGAGTCAATGATCACATAGACTCCAGGGCACCAGATGTCCTGAATTTTGCTCCTGCCTCTGTTTGTGTGATCTTTTATATATACAAAGTCACCGATATGTAAAGGTGGTGACATGGATAGACCATTACCATGTCTAGCATCACGTTTCCTGGCAGTCTCCTCTAATAATTTGCGTGCCTGACGGTGTGCATCCAGGAGTCGTTTCTGGTGAATTCGAACCCATTCCACAGGTCCGGCTGCTTCGAAAGAAGGCACACATAGCTGCACGTCAACAGGGAGATGTGGCTCCTGTCCATATAAAAGAAAATGTGGTGAGAAACCAGTACTGGCATGAGGGGTGTAATTATATGCCTGTACTAATTCCGGCAGGTGTTCTGGCCATCTGATCTTTTTCTCTGGGGGCAGACTTCGTAGCAAATCATGCATCGTACGGTTAAAACGCTCGCATTGTGCATTTCCCTGGGGGTGGTAGGGGGTTGTATGGGTTTTCTTGATCCCATACAAATCACAAAGTTCTTGCACTAGGGTAGATTCAAAGTTGCGGCCCTGGTCAGAGTGTATCCGCCTTGGCACTCCAAACCTGACAAACCATTCACGATGGAGAATTTTCGCAACTGTCTCTGCACGCTGGTCTTTAGTTGGGATGGCTTGGGTAAACTTGGTAAATACATCTGTCATCACCAACACGTTTTCACGGCCATCAGATGCTGGTTCTAAGATGGTAAAATCAATTGCTAGAGTCTCCAATGGTCGTAATGCAAGTAAGTGGCCCATGGGAGTTTTGGTATTAGGTCGCCTCCCCATCAGACACCTTGAGCATGCGGCAACATATTTCTTTACATCCTTGTGCATTCCTGGCCAATACACTCTTTGCTGCAGCAATTTGGTCGTTCTGTCAACTCCTTGGTGACCCATCATGTCGTGAAGTGCAGCCAACATTTCTGGCTTCAAGACTGCTGGCAGGACCAGTTGGCATAAAGGACCCTGGTGTGGATCCCGTACTTTCCTGTAGAGCACTCCCTTCTCTATCACCAGCCTGTCAAACTGGTGGATCAGCCTTTGCACATCTGGCTGCATTCCCTTAGGGGCTGGACGTTGGGGCCAGGTTTTGAGGAGCACACCTACGATGGCATCCTCCCGCTGCATGCTTGCCAGAGCTTCTGTCGAGTATCCTGAACGTAAGTCTTTACTTACAAGGTCATGTTCAGACTGCTCTGGATGTTGGTGTGGGTTGGTCATATTGTCATTGGCTGATATATTGTGACACCATGCCTCCTGAATACAAGCAATGTGTGCAGGAATAACAGTTACATTGTCTGTCATTGTATCAGAACTGGGCTCTGGAAGTCGTGACAAAGCATCTGCTGGATTCTGCTTCCCTGGGCGATATTTAATTTCAAAATCAAACTGGGACAGCTGGGCAGCCCAACGTTGTTCAATGGCACCCAGCTTAGCTGTTCTAAAGTGTGTCAATGGGTTGTTATCAGTCAACACAGTAAACTGCCCTCCTATCAAGTAGTGGCGGAATTTGTCTGCTACAGCCCATTTCAAAGCCAGCATCTCCAGTTTCATGCTACTGTAATTTGCCTTTTTCTGTTCATTAGGATGTAATCGTCGACTAGCAAATGCAATAACCTTCACTCGCCCATCTGGCTGCTCCTGTGACAAAATTGCACTAAGACCTTCATGACTTGCGTCTGTCTCCACAATGAATGGACGGGTGAAGTCTGCAAATCCAAGAACCTGGGCGCTGGTGAGAGCTGTCTTTAAGGTGTCAAATGCACTTTGATGGGATGAATCCCAGATGTGGTTAATCTTGGTCACATTCTTGGTTTTAGAGTCACTTTGGACACACTTATTGACCAGGTTGTGTAGTGGCCCTGCAATTTGTGCAAAGCCTTTCACAAAACGTCTGTAGTAACTAGCAAAACCTAAAAAGGATCGCAGTTCTTTGACAGTCTTGGGGATTGGCCAGTTACTGACTACTTCAGTTTTCTCTTTTTGGCAACCCACACCATCTGCAGAAATTGTGTGACCTAGGTAAGTCACTTCTCTCCTCAACAGTTGACACTTCTCCAACTTCAGTTTAAGCCCAGTCTCAGAGACGCGTGAGAGCAGTTTTTCCAGATGATGAAGGTGTTCATCAAATGTACGTGAATAGATGAGTAGGTCATCTAAATAAACCAATAAAAAACTGAACAAATAGTCAGACATCACTGTCTGCATCAGGCGCTGAAATGTAGCAGGTGCTGATGCCAGGCCAAAAGGCATGCGGGTGAACTCGTACAACCCAAAAGGGGTAGTAAATGCTGTTTTCAATTGGTCCTCTGGATGCATTGCGATCTGGTGGTAGCCACTGGCTAAATCTAGGGTAGAAAAATATTGTGAGCCAACCAAGGCATCAAAACTCTCTTGGATGCGTGGCAAAGGAAAAGCATCTGCAACTGTTTTTGCATTCAACCGCCTGTAGTCAACACATAAGCGAAGTGTTCCGTCTTTCTTTCTTACCAGCACTACAGGAGCAGCATATGGACTGTGGCTTTCCCTGATGATGTTTTTGGCTAACAGGCTCTTGATGTGCTCTTTAACCTCTTTGTACTGGGTGGGTGGGATCGATCGATAAGGCTGTGAGACTGGGACTTCATCCGTGGTTATGATGCGGTGTTGTACTGAATCTGTGTATCCCAAGTCATCACTGGAAGTGGCAAAAACATGCTTGTATCTCTGGAGTAACCCCTGCAACTTCTGTTTCTGTTCTGATGTGCCATCGAACACAGGGACTGGAAAAGTGGCACTATCTGTGGATTCATGACTTGAAGGACTGGGTGCCTCCCATGAGACTGTCTGTGTACAGTTCAAAGTCGTGAATTTAAAACCCTCATTGGATTCAACTCCACTTATAGCATGTAGGAGTGCTATGGGTGTGCCTGGGCGCAGTACAACACCCTGAGGTGTTAGGTTCACAAGTCTCACATGACGAGAGTTACAGTCGGAGGTTGTGAGCGTAGAGCGTAGCAGTCCCCCTGGCAGTGGTTGCATGAGTGGTTCAGCTATTAAAGGCGTTCGTGTAGTATTAGGGCCAGTCACTTCCGTCTTTCTTTCTTACCAGCACTACAGGAGCAGCATATGGACTGTGGCTTTCCCTGATGATGTTTTTGGCTAACAGGCTCTTGATGTGCTCTTTAACCTCTTTGTACTGGGTGGGTGGGATCGATCGATAAGGCTGTGAGACTGGGACTTCATCCGTGGTTATGATGCGGTGTTGTACTGAATCTGTGTATCCCAAGTCATCACTGGAAGTGGCAAAAACATGCTTGTATCTCTGGAGTAACCCCTGCAACTTCTGTTTCTGTTCTGATGTGCCATCGAACACAGGGACTGGAAAAGTGGCACTATCTGTGGATTCATGACTTGAAGGACTGGGTGCCTCCCATGAGACTGTCTGTGTACAGTTCAAAGTCGTGAATTTAAAACCCTCATTGGATTCAACTCCACTTATAGCATGTAGGAGTGCTATGGGTGTGCCTGGGCGCAGTACAACACCCTGAGGTGTTAGGTTCACAAGTCTCACATGACGAGAGTTACAGTCGGAGGTTGTGAGCGTAGAGCGTAGCAGTCCCCCTGGCAGTGGTTGCATGAGTGGTTCAGCTATTAAAGGCGTTCGTGTAGTATTAGGGCCAGTCACTCGAACGCAGATTGCTGAACCAGAAGGTACCCATACTGGATCTCGACCAGCTACACGTGCAATGCCACGTGATGACTGAAGCTGTGCATGTACCTCTCTGATGGTTGGTTCCCACGAGGATGTTCCTTCTTTAAACCTGCATTCCTTCAAGAAGCCCACAATCTGGCTTAGTACATTCATGCCTAGGAGAACTGGAGTCTCAACTTTGCGCTGACGTGTTGCACCATCCACAGCGTCACGCACCACTAACACCAGTACTTTCTCCAAAGTCTGCCCCAATATTGAAATATCAACTTCAGCCATCCCACAGTATGGAATTTCTAGCCCATGTGCTCCCTTTAAGGTTAGCCAATTTATACTCTGCAATGTATACGAAGGAAAGTTTGTACGGAACCAGGATTCAGTAATGGTTGACACTTCACTGCCTGTATCCAGTAATGCCGTGGTCAGTTTTCCTGTGATTCTCACAGACACAAGCGGGCAACGACCAACTATTCTTTCCTGTATGGATGGTAAGTCAGCCTTTACCATTCTCCCCGCTGGTTGGCTGGTGGCAGCAGGGAACTGGCATTTCCCTGTTGACGAGCATTAGGGCAGTCCCTTCTAAAGTGTCCCATCATTCCACAGTTGAAACAGACATCTTGTCCATTTGCACGTCTTGAGCCTCGTCTCCATCGTGGTGGTCCATGGTTTTGCTGAGAGCTCTGTTGTCGTAGCTCTGTAATTGTCATGGTCAACTGGGCCACGGTGTTGCTCAGGGCCGCCACCTGCTCTTGTAAGCTGTGAGTGTTGACAGCTTCTTGTGCCTGGATATGTGCTGTTGCCTGAGTAGTCTCTTCTTGTTCCTCAGCCTCTAAGCGGATTGCTTCATCCCTTACCATTCTGAATGACTGATGAGAGGGGCCTGCTTGCTTGTGTAAAAGGAACCGCCTCATAGGCTTGCGCAGTGTTGTCTGCAACCCCTCAACAAAGTGTTCAATCATTTCTATTGACGAAATGGCCTCTGTGTCAGCCCCCACTTTGTCCTGGAGCTTTGCTTTTATAGTCATCAAGGCATGGCCGTAGTCACGGACTGCTTCACGTTTACCTTGTCTTCTGGAGAAAAAAGCATCCCGCAACATGGCTGCAGTGCGTTGTTCCCCGAATGCAGCAATAACAGCACTACAGACTTTCTGTGCTGTGTTGATTTCATGTTGTTGTAGCGAGAGGACTTCTCGTCGGGCCTGTCCTTCCAACAAGGAGATGGCAAAATCAGCTCCATCTGCAGCACCCATTCCTTTTGCTGCGACGTAGCGGCGAATTTCAGCTGCCCATTCCTCTGCTTCCATTTCGTCTGTCTCATCTGCCCTGAAACTAGGGGTGGGTCGTTCCCTTGGAAGGAAAACATATTGCACCTGTGGTGTCACTTGTTGTTGGGATTGTCGGCTTTCAGTCTCATCACTGTCCTTCACTGTTGTGGTGTTCTTTCTATCATGTCGTCCCATTGTTGCTTGTGATCCTGCTCGCAGCGCCAATTGTGATGGGGTCGGTTCGATTCGTTCACACCAACGAGCAGC
Source organism: Sinotaia quadrata (assembly GCA_028829895.1). NCBI lineage: Eukaryota > Metazoa > Mollusca > Gastropoda > Architaenioglossa > Viviparidae > Sinotaia > Sinotaia quadrata. The sequence goes on from CM054179.1 coordinate 143,818,193, forward strand.
AACGGTGAAAGAGGACGCCAGAACACTTCTGTCAGTTTTCTTACATGCTTTATTCAGCCCTTGTACAGCAATCCCTCTCAGACACATACACACGCTAATTATACTATCAGATCGGCCTTCCCTGAAGACCCCGTCGGCCAAACACAAAACTCTGGCAAGAAAGGCTTCTAAAAATAATTTCTGTGTTTTCTTACTTCTATTTCTATACAAATTTCATTCAAACTACTAAGAGCTATACTAAAAATAAAATATAAAATAAAACTACTATAATTATACTTTAATACACAAATCTTTTCATATATATAATCTAAAGAATTAAACCTTTAATAAAATAAAATCTGTGTTGGCGGGCTTCAGGAAAAGCATTCACACACACATAAATTGCAAAATACACAAGTGTAAAATCATTATTCTTCATATAAAATATATCAACTAAAAATATAAACTATTTCCTATCTGGATATATACTGTCTATAGTAAAATAACAAATGAATAGCATAATAAAAATAAATTCAAATATACACACTAGCACAGCACTCTAAATTAGTAATGGTAATGTTTACACATACACCGCGCGCGCTTTGAAACAAAGCAGCACCTCCTGACCCATTTGTCCAGGCGCTGTGCAGATGATGTCTGCCCGCTGACATAACACTCACAGAGGCAAGTGAAAAAGGCTATACCGAGATGGGCGGCAAACGCCACGCATACGTGCTCGCCCCCTTCCTGTGATAGCTGTTAAGCGTTAGTGTCCGACCTACCACACAAGTTATCAGAATATATAAAGAAAATTATGTTGATATAATTTATATTTTTCATAATTCTAAAATCATTAAAGTATTCACTGTTTCTACTGTCTGTATAATTATTGAGTAGACTTCCGTTAAGGGATTAAGGTAAGCTGATGCAACCCCTTTTTACGTGTTCAGGGATTATAGAGTAAGCCAGAGGTGAAGGACGATTCGAGAAACGGACACTAGATACCCATATATGGTTGTTTGCTTTCCGCGTAGTGACGTAGCGCTAAGCCGCTAGCTGACCTCCATTTTATTCATATAGTCACGTGAATGAATTGGATTTGTCAGACGTGCCAACCACGATACAGCATGCCCATCTACCAGAGGTAAAAGAGAGTTGCATCCACCTTATGTCCGAACATAATTTCACATAGTGGCAATATAACTGGTTTCTCTAGATTGTATTTCTTACCTGTGAAATTGATTTATTAAGTATTTTGTATTATAAATATTGTGTAGAAAATTTATGTGATTTGTAATGTTGCCAAATGTTGTTATATTTTTCTTACTGAAGCTAAGTGGCGTTAGCGATTATTACACTTGTAAAATGGTGGAGTAAAGTCACCATGTGTAAGGTAGTCCTGTTTCTGTTGATTAATTGTTATCACAGAAGAACTGATGAGTTAACACATGTTGCGTGAATCACTAGCAAAATTGTATTATAATCATGACTGTATTATAGTGAAGGAAATATATATTGCAAAGAATTTATTCATTTGAAACTTTCATTAACTTAAACTATGAATTAGCTAAAACTAATTAGAATAATTTTAAAGAGTGATTATCACTGCCACCACAAAGCCCATTGAATTAGTTATTGCCACATGATACTGTAACATGATGTTATTTGTTACAGGCAGTCTTAAGTCTTCAGTCACCAGCTAATGTAGGACTCAGTGCTCAGGATCTACAATCTTATAGACGAGGAGGCAACGCAACAGAGTGCATGATCTTCTATACTAGAGGCATTGTCCACAGTCTATGCCCGAAACCACAAGGAACTGCGAGAGGCCACTAGAAGATTGCTGCAGGACGTCCGCGTCACATTGAATAATCAATGCCAACATGTTCAACTGTTACACAGACACTAAGCTAAGTTATATAGCCAAAAGGGACACAAAACTCTGAGACAGTGTGGTTTGTTAATTAATTTACTGGGCCGTGTGATAGTCCTCTACTGTTAATCGCAAATTGTAATTGTTCATTTTTCTTCTATTTTAATTGAATTGTTATTAAATTTATTGTTATCTTACCCGTTGTTACATTATTGTTTATAGCAAGACCAGAGATCCGATTGATTGCGGTGAGCCATAATAAAGGGATAAAGAATCATAAATCTTAATTTATAGATAAGGGGAGATAACCTTATTCAATTGGGGCAAGTCAACTGATTTATCTTGCAAGGTGATGTTAATAATTGGCCAAATATTGTGGCATTTTGTGGAAGATAAATCAGGCCATCCGGCTGACGCTATTGTTAGGAATTAATAAATAAACCAATATTGATAACTGGAATCTAAAATAAGATAGGGCTGCTAAATGTAGACCAGTCATGAGACACAAGTGGTGAGAATCTTAATTTATTTTATTAATGATACTCCAACAGACACCACTCGTCCTTCACTTGGTCGATATGCCAGCGTTGTAAACGTTTACTCTATTCCAGAATATACAAGATAAACATTCACGGTCACATAATCTCTCCATAGTAGTAAAGGTTTTAATAAAGGAGAAGACAAATATGTCTTTAATCTATATTTAGCAAGCCCACATCCACCCCTTTCTTCTCCAACATATTATCAATATTCTTAAGAAGGTCAATAAGTTTTACAATAAAATCCTTAAATCAATAATCACATATACATATGACAAATACAATTAAATAGATTACTTGTTATCGATATTTTCACGAATACACGTTTAGATAATTCTGTAATTATGGAGTCTATAATAAATATAATTCAACAATAGAGTCAGTACAAATTACAGGATAGTCTTATAAGAGGTCGGGAATGGAATTAAGGATAAGTAATAATAGTAAGTATGTAACCCGATTCAGTCCTTCATGCATCTTGCCACAGTGTCACAATTTATAGTTCAGTTCAACTTCGTTAGCTCCACGTGTGTCTGTCACAATCCATAGTTCAATTCAACTTCATCAGCTCCACGTGTGACTGCGTGTGAAAGAAACACTGTTCCACTACTAAGAGTAAAACTGGGCACTTCTTTTCACATGTCAACTCCTACAAACAGAACAAAAATATAGGCTCTTCTTTTCACCATGTCAACTCCTTCAAACAGACAAATAAATGTAATGTTGACAAACAATTTCTCTACTCTAAAACTGTTCAGCAGTCACAAATTTACTACACACACATCAGCAGAGTGCAGTGAGTCTCGCATCTTGTTCCTACCTTTATCGCAGTTGGTGTGAGCAGTTTGCAAACAATATGCCAGGAGGTTTATATAGCATATGAAAATAGGCAACTGGAAAGGCTACTTGCTCACTGCAAAATATAATTAAGGAGCAAACCTAAATTTTCAGTTAACATTTCATAACTCCATTCTTTCTTACATTCTATTCACAATTTACAATTTCCTGCAACAACATTCATTAGCCCGATACATGCATACAGTATAAATAAAACATATCAAAACAATATCCCGCATTTCGACCATGTGAGAGATGAGTGGTGTCTGTTGGTGGATCGTTACTAAAATAAATTATGATTCTCTTGAAACAAATAACTACATTTTTGTACATTTACTGGTGTACGTTTACTTCAAATTGCATTGCTATTTCTAATAAAGCATGTTGCATTATATTTCATTGAGATATAAAAATGTACGTTACTTCAAATGTAACTGACATATATTAATACACATTACATATTACTACACTGACATTTCCTCTTGGCTGTCAAGTGTCACTGACGTATAGTAATACACGTTACATATTACTGCACTGACTTTTCCTCTTGACTAACAAGTGTCACTGACGTATAGTAATACACGTTACATATTACTGCACTGACTTTTCCTCTTGACTAACAAGTGTCACTGACGTATAGTAATACACGTTACATCATCCTGCACTGACCTTTCCTCTTGACTGCCCTGTTCTCCATCCCCTCCTTGATTATACTCTCTAGATTTGTTGCTGTCGTGTCATACAGCTGATGTTGGAGAGCACTCAATTGGTCTTGATGTTCTGCGAGTTTCTGCTTGAGATTGACCTCAGCGCAGTAACGGGCGATAGCGTCCATGTCGTCATCAAACGGCAGCATCTCGAGGTCTTGTAGCCAGGCACCAGTGACGAGAAGTAAGGCCTGCAGCTTTTCGTCTGCTGATAAGTCATCGTCAAAGAAATTAAGTTCATTATTGCTTTCCGAGGCATCCTCTTGATAACATACCTCTGGTCTCTCCACGCTGCGCTGGTCAGTATACTGAAATACCTGTGACATGGAGACCGATTTGGGTGGCACTGGGGGTTTCAACACCTGCGCGGGAGGCTCAGCAGAACTTCCAGAATGTCTGCTAGTAGCAAAACTTCTAATCCTGGACACTGGCTTGACTGGCCTAGAAATTTCCTGGTCAGAAAGCTTAACTTCAAATCGGTTTACTAAGTCCTTGACCTTGAATTCCCGATCGGAGTTGTCATTATTTCCTTTATTTGTATCCATAGAATCTTGATTTCCAGAGTAATGATCTGGGATATCTGACACGTGTTGATTTTTATCAGATGGTAAAAGCCTTTTGATTCCGTCATCGCTAACCTTTATTCTCATTTCTTCAGCACTATTTCCTGGAGTTCTGATATGTTTCAGCGTCTCTGTGCCCCGGTTTCCGGAAGGATCTGTGGGTTGTGATGACATTCTATGTGACAATCGAGATGATACATCACTTGATTTTATTTTTTCTTTCATCAGCCGCATCTCTTCCTCCATCATGCGGAGAACTGGTTCTTTCAGATCTGAGGAAAAGGAATGTTGAAAGAAGATACATCCATTTTCCTGTACGAGTTCTCGAACCTTTTCTATCAGCTTGTTCACCTGCTCTTCCTTCTCCTCCTCTGAAGCTCTGTTGTTGAAGAGAATATAACGCCCACCAATGTCGTCAAGGATTGAATGAAGGTTGCGGCATTTCGATTTATCTTGGATCTGTAACATAACATTTTGTAACAGCTTTACCACTTCAACACATAATCTTACTGATAACAGAAAAACGAAATTTCTTCTCGAAATACATTGTCGCAGATAAATAACATTCTGCAGAATCAGTCTTGCCAATCTCAAAAGAAGCAGAACACAACAAGGGGCAGGTGCCATTTTAGAGTTGAGATGAAATACATTTGTCTCATCAAGATTACCGAGTATTCATTTACCAGTATTCCCTCTCTACAATAATTCAAGACAATTCCTCACTCACAATATATTGCAGATCGTATACATCACAGATACAAGATGAACCAGGGTAATGTTTGCCAGTGTGGGAAATTAAATGTTATTGTTTGACTGAATGCGTTTGACCTAAACTGTGGTCACGTGTTAGTGTACTATCGCTTCCGGACGGTATGCCGTAAAAAATTGAACATCGCATGACGTAGTGAAGGGCAGGAAGCATTCAGTGTAAAGCAACTTCTACCAGTCCTAACTGATTCATAGATCAACCATACAGACTGGTACTCACTAGTCAAAGTTTGTTTACTTTCTTAAAGTACTGTCCATTAAGTGAGAAATATATTTCAGATCACCTAATGAAGTGAGTGTATGGCGGGCATGTGTTCCAATCTATCTATCTATCTATCTATCTATCTATCTATCTATCTATCTATCTATCTATCTATCTATCTATCTATCTATCTATCTATCTGTCTGTTTATCTGTCTATCTATCTATTTAACTATCTTTCTATCTATCTATCTATCTGTCTGTCTCCCTGTCTTTCTATCTATCTATTTAACTATCTTTCTATCTATCTATCCGTCTGTCTATCTGTCTGTCTATCTGTCTATCTATCTATTTAACTATATTTCTATCTATCCATCCATCCAGCCATCTACAGTTGTGATTGCACATATCTATTTAAACGGTGAAAAGTATGTTTTTCTCGTGGATTAGAATCTTAGAAATTAACTGTCCCAAAAACATCTCCAACCCATGACGTGTTTACTCGCCAGGCTCATTAACCAGTGTTTCCCTTTGACTACAACGGTTTAAGTAGCTTTTGATAGAAAATAAATAAAATAAATACGATAAAGTTCTAACTCCAAGCAACACGGGTACTTACTTGATCTTCAAAGCGAATTCCTTCTCTTTCCAACTCGTCTAATGCAGTGAATACAATTATCAAAAATGACGAAAGATTGGTTCCGAAAATATCTTTCAAGGCCAAGTAGACCTAAGGAAGGGATATAAAGAAGTATTATGATTATAAATTAAATAAATAACCCAATCGGATTAATTGATGTTTGATCTAGTGAATGAAGTTATTTAAGATTACAAGAATTTTAAAGGAAGTAAAGCGTCTGAAATTAATAAAGTTTCTCAACTCACTCCTAAATAAACTTGTTTTATCAACGCTGATTCAGATGAGCATTTTGCTCGTCTTTATATAAACCATTACCTTTATCAGTCATAATTTAAAAGCATTTTGTACTCTTTCTAAATAAAGCATGAGCTTTATCAGTGTTAACTCACATGAACTTTATACTCTTTCCAAATAAGCCATTTATTATATAATTATCAATGTTAATTCACACGAACATTATACTTTATTAATCAATGCTAATTCACACGATCATTATACTTTCAATGCTAATTCACACGATCATTATACTTTCAATGCTAATTCACACGAACATTATACTGCATCAATGCTTTCACACGAACATTATACTTTATCAATGCTAATTCACACGAACATTATACTTTATCAATGCTAATTCACACTAACATTATACTTTATCAATGCTAATTCACACGAACATTATACTTTATCAATGCTAATTCACACTAACATTATACTTTATCAATGCTATTTCACACGAACATTATACTCTTCCTCTGTAAACCGCCGATCACAGCGAAGCACGAGCAACATGGCGTGAGGTCCAGGGTGCATGACAAACATGGCTTGCTTGATTTTCTCGGCCAAGATTTTGTCTTCACCATCAGTATCCGCTAGGCCCGGCGTATCCATTATCTATGGTGATATTTCACTCAGAGATACAGTAATTCATTAAATAATTGTTTTGTTTTGTTTGAATTCATTGAATATTTATTTTTAATTTTTTTTAACAATGTAATCGTTCGTGAAATGTAGGCGAACTGTATTTCTAATCTACGAGCAAGAGAGAGAGAGAGAGAGAGAGAATGAAAGCACACCTGAAATCAGTGAAGTAGAGCAACAATAAATGACTGTAGTGTAAGAAGAATAACATACATATGTGGCTTACTCAGATCTGAAATGGAGAACATAATGATAACAATTTCAATGACTGATTCTAGTGACCCAGGATTTTACCAATATGGAATGGCAAGATCCAATAAATCGACAACAGCAAAACACAGTCATGTAAACACATACCAATTTGTTTTATTTGCTGATACATTTGAAAAATAGAGAACATTATCCATGTGTTATGATTATCATTAGTAGTAGTAGTAGCAGTAGTATCAATAGTAGTAATAGTTGTAGTTGTTGTAGTATTAGTAGCAGAAGAAGTAGTAGTTGTAGTAGTAGTAGCAGAAGAAGTAGTAGTTGTAGTAGTAGTAGCAGAAGAAGTAGTAGTTGTAGTAGTAGTAGCAAAAGTAGTAGTAGTAGTAGTTGTTGTTGTTGTACTAGTGGTAGTAGTAGTAGTAGTAGTATTTGTTGTGGTGGTGGTGGTAGTAGTAGTTGTAGTAGTAGTAGTTGTTGTGGTGGTGGTGGTAGTAGTTGTAGTAGTAGTAGTTGTAGATGAAGTAGTAGTAGTAGTAGTAGTAGTAGTAGTAGTAGTAATTGTTGTTGTTGTTGTTGTTGTTGTTGTTGTTGTAATTGTATTAGTTTTAGTAAGCAAGCTGACGTAAACTTGTAAACTTTCCAGTTTACTTCCCTCCATTCATTGTCTAACGCGAAATCGCAGAGTGGTATATTCATATTTCGTGTGTGCGCTTGCGATCGTATGAATGTGTGAGCGAATCTGAGAGTGCATGAGTGTAATATTCAAAAACTATAATGATTACTTGTATCCTTAAATTATTTCTTTCCACATGATGAAATTGCCCATCTTTCGTTTCGGAGTTCAGGCCGGCTGTTGTTTTGAAGACAGTCTTTCCCGCTATTGTATTTCCTGTGGCACTTTTACCACTTCCCGTTTTACCAATGAGCAGGAGTCGGCAACAACCATCTGGAAACGGCTGGCTGGAGTCTGAGACATATCACGGCGACATACACAAATAATATTCTAACGGAATACTGAAAGGATGCATGATGGATGAAATAGATTATTAATGGAGTGGCTTACGAATGAACACTGTAGCGGTGGAGGAATTCATGATAATTACATTCCACACTTGTATTTGAATGTGTGGGACTCTTTCCGTATACATGATTATTAATAATCTGTATGTGGTATACGTGATTATTAATAATCTGTATGTGGTATACGTGATTATTAATAATCTGTATGTAGTATACGTGTGTATAAATGTGTATGCGTGTGTTTGTTGGCACATGTATTAATATTTGTTTGTCATAGTTCTAAGCAATTTTGTTTGGTCATTAACGTACGTGTTTGTGAGCAAGTGCATTAATAGTTGTTTGTTTGATTTTTTATAGATGTAAGGAATATTGTTCGGTCATTAACGTACGTGTTTGTAGGTTTATGCCGGCCATTTTCAGCTTCTGTTAAAATCTGAAAAAGAAAAGGAAATAAATGACCACATTGTAGATTAATTAGTATAAGATGTATTAAATCCATGATAATGCCTTGATCAAAATTATTGCTTATATATTGAAGAAGTATAACAAAATTTACATATGAACAAGATACACACAAAGTTAAATGGATAACAAAGAAGACATATGAACAAGATACACACAAAGTTAAATGGATAACAAAATTTACATATGAACAAGATACACACAAAGTTAAATGGATAACAAAGAAGGAAGGATTGTATCAGTCATTCAAAGACGAAATCAGCTAATTCACCTGCTAGCCTTTGAATTAAAGGATGAACGAATAATTTCATTACACCAATAAAAGGCATAGCGTTACATCTCCTACTAACATAATGACTGTAGACGTCTAACACTTATTATATATTGTAATAATACGCAATGTAGGGTAGCTATATTATACTTAAACCACCTCGAGTTCCAATTTAAATGATGTATGCAGAAGTTATTTAAATTGTATCTGTGAATTCGGCTGTTATTGTGATGCGACCTACTTAAAGCGGGAAGAAATAATTTTAAAATTATTTTAATATTTCAATGTAATTTGTTTGTAAGAGTATTGTCATTTACTCACGATTGTTTAAATAAATTCCGTATTATACCATCATTTATTAAAAGAAACTATAACTCGAAAATATGTGTTAAAGCCATAATTGTAGTTATATAAAGTATACCATTCTTATTGTATGTAGTGATGTACACAATAATTGTACTTTTATAAATTATACATTCTTACTGTATGTAGTGATGTACACAATAATTGTACTTTTATAAATTATACATTCTTACTGTATGTAGTGATGTACACAATAATTGTACTTTTATAAATTATACATTCTTACTGTATGTAGTGATGTACACAATAATTGTACTTTTATAAATTATACATTCTTACTGTATGTAGTGATGTACACAATAATTGTACTTTTATAAATTATACATTCTTACTGTATGTAGTGATGTACACAATAATTGTACTTTTATAAATTATACATTCTTATTGTATGTAGTGATGCACACAATAACTGTAATTATATAAATAAGGCATTCATATTGTATGTTCTGAATACACTATTTGCAGTTATGTAAATAAGAGATACATTTTGTTTGTAGTTCTGTACGCAATAATTGACATTATATAGGTAGGTCATTCTTATTTTATGTAGAGTTATACACATTAATTGTAATTTTGTAAGGAAGACATTCATGTTGTATGTAGTTGTGGCAGAATTGCCTCTACCTATTTCTAAACTTGTTTATTATATAAATTGTTATTTGATAACATGACGTTTCCTTTTGGTACTAAACTTGATTATATTTTTGTAAGTATCAAAGTTCAAATTAATCATGTAGAGAATATGTTATAAAAAGCTGAGGATATTTTGTAAGTATCAAAGTTCAAATAACAAATCATGTAGAGAATATGTTATAATATGCTGAGGATATTTTTGTAAGTATCAGAGTTAAAATAACACATCAGATAGATGATATGTTATAACATACTGATGATATTTTTGTATCAGAGTTAAAATAACACATCAGGTAGATAATATGTTATAACATGATGATGATATCAGGTTGATAATATGTTATAACATGATGATGATATCAGGTAGATAATATGTTATAACATGATGATGAGATCCGGTAGATAATATGTTATAACATGCTGATGATAATTTTATAAATATCAGAGTTAAAATAACACATCAGGTAGGTACTTTGTTATAACATGCTCAGGCAAATGCACACTACTTCCTAGCGGATGAGTAGCTTTTTTCTGACCAATAGTCTCACACTTACTTATAACAGTTTAATCCAATGGAAATAGACCAAAAGTATTTTGTTATATAAAGTTTTATATGCTAATCACTTTGAGTATGACGTCATTCAAGTCCAATCATAAAGGCGATCGTCTGTCTATGATAAGTTAACTGACTGGTAAAGAAAGCTTAGACTTCGAAATATTTCATACGTTTCCAATTGATCTGTGATTTAAATTGGAGAAAGTATATATAATTAAACCTTTGTTTCCATGAGCTTCAGTGTAATCTGGAGAATATCAAAGAACATAGTATTTTAAAATTAGAAAAATGTATTTATCTCGTATTGCAGATTTAAGAGAGACTCGAATTCGTCTTTTATAACAAATGTATTAATTATTCGACAGCTAAGAATGAAAAATCAGCGTATTGGAAGAGTACATATGAACAGTAAACGTGTTCTCACTTGTTATCCAGAAGGAGCACATCCCTTGTTTGAAATGAACTGTTCTACTGAGTTTAAGCATAGACTTCAGTCTTGAAATGAATATTATTCTCTCCCTCTCACATACACACATGTTGTCATACTCCACGGGCACAAAGAGTACGTTTCGCAAGCGGTTTATTGATTTGAAGCCTAGCGCCATCTCGACACTCCTAGTATCGGGTATATTCACACTCCTAGTATCGGGTATGTTCATACTCCTAGTATCGGGTATATTCACACTCCTAGTATCGGGTATATTCACACTCCTAGTATCGGGTATATTCACACTCCTAGTATCGGGTATATTCACACTCCTAGTATCGGGTATATTCACACTCCTAGTATCGGGTATATTCACACTCCTAGTATCGGGTATATTCACACTCCTAGTATCAGGTGTGTTCACACTCCTAGTATCAGGTATGTTCACACTCCTAGTATCAGGTGTATTACGATCCCCTCCAGTGAACATTATATGTACGCGTACTTACTAAAGTGTTAAGTGTATTACGATCTCCTTCAGTCAAAATTATATGTAGGCGTCCATACTAATGCCTAATGTGTATTATGATCTCTTTCAAGTCAAAATTATATGTAGGCGTACTTACTAATGCCTAAAGTGTATTACGATCTCCTTCAGTCAAAATTATATGTAGGCGTCCATACTAATGCCTAATGTGTATTATGATCTCTTTCAAGTCAAAATTATATGTAGGCGTACTTACTAATGCGTAATGTGTATTACGATCTCCTTCAGTCAATGATTGGATGAAAGTTAGTAAGTTGTTAATTTACATTTTCCTTAAGTAAGAAGTTCTACCTCCAAACAGATAAATTATGTGTCTGTAGTACTTTACTTATAGTGGTGCATGAATGTATATTGGGAACAAATCCTAAATTAAGATTTAACCACTTATAAGTGATTATGCTTATTAAGTGATAAAGGAATTCATGAATAATAATCATAAACGATAGCGCCAAATGTATGGAGGGTGCTGTTTGTACCGCTATAAGCTATGTATGTGACTCAACGAATTCACGCATCCGATTATTTGTCACCCAGTATTGATGTGTCAACAGCGAACCCTTCATTTCTCAAAAATGCTGAATATTGATTATTTCCTTCTCTTCACAACAAAGGTAAGTAGGTCAGCATTTCGTGTTGCGCATGACTGCTTCAAACTCAGTGCAGATGGAAGTGGAATTCTAATTTTGTTCACGATCTTCAAAATTAGTTTGGGGTTATAATTTTGACCGGAGTTTGTTAATTAGGGATTTTAATTGACAAGATCACTTAGTTCGAATTAATGTCGATTGCAAAAGTTAACGTATTTTGAAAACAGCATGCTTGAACTTGTCAGGTATTAGTTGCCTAAGACCCATGCGCTGAATACAACGTCTACTTTGTACTGTTTTTGTAACTTTATATATGTCTGTCAGTACAATCTCGTGTCTTTACCCTACCATGTACCTACCCGACTTGTTGCAAACTGTTACCATGTTCACAATAATTGATCTGCTTGCGCTTGTTAAACGGGAGATCTATTTTGACTTATAGTCGTGCGTTTGGGAGATAGGTGCATATGAACTAATGATCCAATAGGATCTCTTCTGATGCATTTAGTTTTCAAGGTTGACTCACTAACACATATTATGATAAATCGGAGTGTGAAAATTTGTATCCTGGATAACGTTGTCTTTAAATGCACATTATTCTATGTCACTGCGTTTTTGCTCTGTCTTCATTTCAGCTTGGAATTATTCACTTTAGATGAAATCACGTTGTCAAGTTACGTCTTATGTATATAATACACATACATCCCTTTGTTTAGGGCACAGAGCGCCTGGCACTCTATTTTACGTCTTATTTATATAATACACATACATCACTTTGCTTAGGGCACACAGCGCCTCGCACTCTATTTTACGTCTTATTTATATAATACACATACACCACTTTGTACACAGCGCCTGGCACTCTATTTTACGTCTTATTTATATAATACACATACACCACTTTGTACACAGCACACAGCGCCTGGCACTCTATTTTACGTCTTATTTATATAATACACATACATCACTTTGCTTAGGGCACACAGCGCCTGGCACTCTATTTTACGTCTTATTTATATAATACAATCATTTCACAAAATGATGAAGAGATAAAATATTGACCTATGAAGTAATTAATGACAATATATAATTGTTTTCCATTACATGCAAGTGAAATATGAACTAGTATTTTTTTAAAATCATTTCCATGTGTATATTTCTTGCAGGAATTTGTTGAAATAATCCATTGCGTTCAGTTCACAAATTTGTTTGCCATGGCCAGTCCACCAACACGACCGCCAAGAGGTAAAATTTATCAGGGTACGGTTAAGGAGACGAAAGTAGTAAACAAGAACTTTTACTCAGATGTTAATTAAGATATTCTATAGCTTAGAAATGTTCTACCAATTAAGCTTCACTGGATCAATGGAAAATTATTAGCTGATGTTGCTATTATTATTAAGTACTGTTTGATGAATTGAATGAACTGTAAAAGTAATTTTCCACGTGGTTCTCATTCATGAGCAGGACTACATTATTAATTATTATTAATAAAATGAAATAAAATAGTTTTTTTTCAACATATATATACTAGCCAGAACTATTACTATTCTTCACGAACTGGATGATGACGATAATGATGATGATGATGATGATGATGATGATGATGATGATGGCTGTATCTTAGCAATAATATAATTGTCTTATATTCGTCCTTGGAAAATAATTTTACTCGTTAAATTCGTTCTTTCCTTAACGCAAAATCTCAATTATCACCTCTTCATTATTTGCTAACTTGAAGCCCCCAACCCCACAGTATTTTTTTAAAATTTGCACTTATATCACCTTTCCATTAAAACAAGTTTGTTAGCTTCCATTTTATTGATGCCCTTCTGAAAATGTATAACATTTAGTAAACAAACATCAATATCTGTAATCTTGCTAAAAATTGCTAAATAAATAACACATGATCCGGAGATGTTTTGTTTTGTCCGCAAATGAAGATAGTAGAAGTGTTTCCTGACCAGTGCTGTCGGTTGATTCTTATTGGGAAAACCGGAAGTGGCAAAAGCGCTACAGGAAATACAATTTCAGGCAAGGACACCTTTACTTCAAACTCAGGAATAAATTCTACGACCAAAGAGTGCAAGCTAGACATGGCAAAAAGGTTTTTGCTGAACATTCAGGTAGGAATCAGAATAATACCACACAGACATTTACAATCATTGAAACAACCATTCATATATCCACTGCTTATATATAAATGTGTGCGTGTGTGTGTGTACGTGTGTGTGTGTGTGTGTGTGTGTGTGTGTGTGTGTGTGTGTGTGTGCGTGCGTGTGTGTGTGTGGAGAGAGAGAGAGAGAGAGAGAGAGAGAGAGAGAGAGAGAGAGAGAGAGAGAGAGAAAGAAAGAGAGAGAGATTTGTGATAATATTTTTTTTTCTGTTAGTTTGTATTCAATATGGATTGTACAGTTACATTGATTCTGTTTTCAATGGTTATTTCTTAAATTTCGACTTTAGACCTGAGCCATTTTCTAACTTCGGCTCTTAATGACATTGGCCCTGTTTGAATTTCACATGTCACTCAGCATTTGTCTCTGTCAGATATTATCAAAGCAATGTTGTGTTTGTCTTAAATGGCTTCTTTTTATATCCAATTAACAGTTTATATCTATATATGCGTGTTTGTGTGTGTATATCGTAGCTTTTGAATAGGCTGAACATAATAAACTAATATTTCCACTACAACTCCCAACCTGTTATTGGATACCTAAAGTCTGACCTGTACTTCAGAATATAGGTCCGGAATTTTTTTAATGTTCTCATGCAAGAGGAAATCAGCAAACATTTACAAATTATATTTATATTTATTGAAAAAAAATAACTGCAAAGGAATATATCGATTGCATTCCGTCTATTAAATTATAAAACACCAATCTTTCGTCAATATATTCAATATATAACTGCACTTAGCATTCTATTATAAAATACTGATCTTTCATCAATATATTCAATATATAACTACACTTAACATTCATGTATACAAGACATATATTAATTTATTTATTCCAAATTGAAATAACCAAATTATGTTGATTTAGTTATTTATAAGAACTCGAAATTAACTTAGCACATGCTATTTTAGTCCTGAAGAAAATGAACGCAATATCTCTGTGAGAGTCATTAGAACCTGGTAAACCACCCACTTTGTCTCTTCCTACACTAGTTGTTTTCTCTACAAAGAAAACGCAAAGTCTCCTCACTTTATTATATTTCACTGACTCTAGGCCGTGTGCTATACTGTGTGTTCTCCGTGTGCTATATATGTGTTCACCGTGTGCTATCCTGTGTGTTCGCCGTGTGCTATATATGTGTTAAACCATGTGCTATATATGTGTGTTCTCCGTTTGCTATACTGTGTGTTCTCCATGTTCGATTCTGTGTTTTCACCGTGTGTACTGTGCTCACTCTGTGCTATTTACTTTTAGAAACAACTTATTGCTTTGTTTAAAATAAAGACTCAAGCAACAGTTTACTTGCTGTAGAGAAATCTACTGTCTAATAATTTTGAATTTGGACTGGCAAGAGGAAAGACTGATTTTGAAAAGCAGCCATTAGCTTAATGTGAACAAATGCCTTTCTAGTTGCCTATTTTCACGTGATATATGAACATCGTGGTTTATTGTTGTAAACCGCTATGGCTGGCTGTGGTAAAGGTGTACATATACATTACTCTCTGCATGTTCTGTTGTTACGCATTATATATAGTTTCATATCTAATTCATCTGCAAGTGTGTAGTCATATCTAATTCGTTTCCAAGTGTGACGTCATATCTAATTCGTCCCCAAGTGCTTTGTTAAATAAAGTTTGACGGAATAAGTAGTTTTGTATAGGTAATTTAGTATTACTTTTTTAAATGAACACTGGTCATACATATTTTATTTCTGTACGCTTGCATAACTCTAGACCCGGTTAAAAGCAACCCTTATTTTATAACAAAGTTGTTCCCCTTGAACTTTGAATGTCCATTATACACTAATGAATGTCTTCAAAATAATGCTTTATACTGTCAGTAAAAAGTGGTGGAAAAATGTTTTCATGGCAAACCCGAACCACACCACTATAATGAGGCAAATGGTTTTGTGACGTGGAACACCATTTCAATCACTTCAGGGTACCGTCAATAATGATTTCAACTAAAATCATAGCGGCAAATTCTGTGAGTTATGTTCATCGTTTTTATTGTGTAATTTTATTATAAATTAATAAAAACGTCAAAATGCACCTTTATCTACAGTGAAGATATTAATGAGTATGATAAAGTTAACTTTTCGCCCTCAACACCCAGTACTTGATTAATCATCCATATTAATTACCTCACTATGCAGGAAACAGTGCCTGATGAGGAGGGGACAATTATATGGGCTCCTGCCTCTTGGAGACAAAGTCATCTTACATTTCGGCCTTTGACCTTGATGACCCTTCCACGGACATCAAACTTCACGACACCCACTCCTACCCAAAATATGTCACCACCGTCAAGTCGTAACGGTGTTGTTTATTGATTTTGTACGCATAACTGATTTACTAACTGGGTATAGGAAAAATATAATTTTATAAATTCATTCTAAACATATATTGTGTCTTTGCTGCATAACATTTCTATAGCTGGTGTGTCTAGCGGCAATAGACAAGAAGCAATAACTCTAGCGGCAATAGACAAGATGCAATAATTCTAGCGACAACAGACAACATTGTGAATATGAAGAATATATATCTCAGCATAAACGTCGAAACATGATGTCCTTAAACATTTCAAATAAAGACAAAATCTATCTGGTTTACGTATTTAATGATTGATATTCCTTTATGAAATTATTTCTTGTACAGCTGGCAATTAAAGTAGCTCATGGCTTATGTTGAAGGGGAGATAACAGCTGACTGTGTTAAGAAGTATTATGTGCGACTTATACACCCTTTATTTTCAGCGTACAAAGTAGGGAATTTTATTTATTTTAATTGTTTATTTATTTTTTTATAGAAGGAACTTTTATTTATTTTAATTGTTTATTTATTTTTATAGTAGAAATTTTATTTATTTTAATTGTAGCACATTACGTAAAATTA